>OX387915.1:19574819-20968811 GCA_947578465.1 Thera obeliscata
TTGTTTTCTGTCTGGGTGTCATATTGTATCAAAGTATGCATTTACAAAAAAAGGATATGAGTAATTATATCACACTGAGAAAAATGTAAAGCTGAAAAGTTCGTAACGAAGGTGGATTTATTCGTAATGAAGGCGAAAAAACGACCAAGCGTACTTGGACGAAAAACGCCTTCCTAGGTTGGAGGCGTTTTACGCCTTAAGCGTGAGGCGCAACAAATAAGCAGCAATATACTCTCTAATGTGTGTTTTAGACGTATTTTTTACAGATTAACCTTAAATAAAAAGCTATTAACGTGGTAAGTGAGATAGAATCGACGAACTGACGATGGGATTTAACTTCCGGTAAGGCGATATAAACGGTAAAGAAGGTGCTCGGGTCACACACGTAAATCTTTCCTAGAGTAATATCCGACGTATCATTGCGCCTCAATTAACTTCTAGTAAGGCGTTTCACGCCTTTTCTTACTGCGGTTTAATTTGTTCACAAAGTGTTTTGAATATTTATTGACTGCTTCCTAAGTCATAATAGACTTTTAGTAAGGTGTTTTATACCTTTATTCGCTGCGATTTAACCGATCCACTAAGAGTTTTGAACGTTTCTTAAATCGTAATTCGCTTCTAGAAAGGCGTTTTAAGTCTTTACTTACTGTGGGTTTAACCCGTCTACTAAGCGTTGTCAACGTTTACTTAGTCGTAATCGACTTCTAGCAAGGCGTTGTACGTCTTACCTTACTGTAATTTAATCTGTTCATCAAGCGTTTTCAATGTTTACTAAGTCGTAATCGACTTTTTGTAAGGCGTTGTACGTCTTACCTTACTGTAGTTAAACCTGTTTACTTAGTCATAATCGACTTCTAGTAAGACGTCGTACATCTTACCTTACTGTAGTTTAACCTGTTCATTAACCGATATTGATGTTTTTTAAGTCGTAATTCTCTTCTAGTAAGGTGTTTTACGTCTTTACTTACTATGGGTTTTACCTAAGCATTAAGCGTTTTCAGCATTTACTTAGTCGTATTTTCCTTCTAGAAGTTATTTTAGAATGTTTCATACGATTAGGCTAGCCGTATCGTACGTTAATTTTGTCTTTCTTTACGAGCAGAAACGTTTTATGAAGACCGGAAAAAAGCTTTTTAACGGCTAGTAACGCTGTTCCCTAAGGGCATGATTGACTTGCTTTACTATCAATTAGTTCATATTAAGGGCATTGGGCCGCTCAAAGGTCACTCTTAGGTAGCGCGGGCCAATATCCTTCACATGAACTTTATGATGATAGATCAGCCAAACATGCCTTCAGTGAACAGCGTAGCCTGCTGCCTCAGAAAGCTGTTCTCCCAGTCTTTGTAAGCTTCTGAAATTAATAGAACAAAAATTTATAAAGCACCTCAATAATAACTGATTACAGGTTACCAAAGATATGTACTAGATAGACTAGTATTTTCTCAACTCAACAGTTTAACCTCAACCTAGCCTAATAAATAAGCTGATAGCTTTTGCACCTTATAGAAATAATAGTGGTATTGCAATAAAACCATTCAATAAAAATCTATAAATCTGTACTAGAAAATCAATTTAGATAGGTAATTAACTATTTAAATACTTAAAACAAGATAAAATCGTCTTGGAAAATGCCTTTTTCGTTGTAAAGCTTTTGTAAGCGTGCATTTGCTGTTATTGTCCACAGGCTAGCTCCTCTCATGGCGTAGATCCTTCCTCGGCAACCGTTACTGCAAGTGAAGCCTCCTCAACCGGATTACAATATCTGAAATAAAATAATGTATTTTTTAGGAAATAGTTATCGCAAACAAAGTAGAGCATTCTATGATGGTAATTAGTACAAGTAGGTATTATGTTTATCTAACCAAACTACGACCACAGGTCTATTAGAGGACAGGTTGGCCTGGCATTGCAGGTTCTAAGTCAGAGAGATCGTTTGAATCACTCATAGCAAATGACAAATACTTACAGCTATAATCCTTTTTAAAAAGTTCTCATATACCGCGTGCCCATGATTGAAATCACTCCATTGAAGTTTAGTGTTTGGATTTACTTCTAGCCCAGAGTCCAATAACAAATGGGCCATTTATTTTCTTTGTTTGGAATCCAGGAAGCCATTAACATGGCCTGTTAAGTAGCCCGTCCTCTTTGCGTATTATGTAAAGTACACCTTATCTGAAAAAAATAATCAATTTTCCTAAGTTTAAAAACTCCTTTGTACCAATATACAAAATTAAATGCAAAAGTTCAAAACTGAAAACACTAAGTACATATTTTTATAAATCATTTTTTGTTCGTGTTTCCAACACAACCAGAATCTAGGGAGTAGGTACCTAAACTTATCAAATACAAAACATGATTAGGTTCAAAAACATTAGGGAATAACTGAGTTTGATACAGGTACTCTACTTACCTCGAAATGACGTATCAATCAGGTGTGTGCCCCATTTTGTTAATAAATCTGTGGGATTCTGGAAGCACGAAGATGTTTGTCTGGTCAGATCAGCAGCAACCTGCTGATAGGTCTGTCTTGGACCTCTCTACATCTGTTTGTTTGTGCTTCCATACACTGACACAGCCAACAGCGTTCAGAAGATGAGGGAAAATAAAAAAAACCCGCTAAATTAAACTTTGAATGACTCAGAACTAAACCAAACACTCCGTCCAAAGTCAAACCAAACTGACGAATGAAACAAGTCGTTACGTACGTGCTCGTGGCTTCGTGGGCAGTGCTGCCAACTCGACTACTGCAGATTATGCTAGTGGTGGGTGTTAAAAATAACAAAATAATAATAAATAGATATTCAAGACAATCTACAAAACACTATCTAGTCCCAAACTAAGCAGAGCTTGTACTATGGGAACCAGATAGCTGATATAATACTTACACACATTTTTTTTGTAAATACACCTTAGAATACAATATAATGCCCCAACAGAGAAAAAACAACTGTGTTCACCACAAATATTTGTTCTCGGTGAGTATCAAACTCACGACCTACGGTGCAGAAGACAGAGATCCTATCAACTGAGCTGAGAGGCCAATCAAAAATATGCTATACGTAGTCTTTAGGCCAAAACTGTACTGCATTACTAACTGCCTGTGTCATGTGTGTGTCGATTGGCCTATGCTCCAAGCATAGTTCGTGTAGTTAGCACACAGCACAGAGCAAAAGTAGGTATTGAATCTCGTTCGTCAGGGTTCCAACCAAAAAGTGAGTAAACTCAGGGAAAGATTCTAAATGGGTGTTTTCACGGATATTTGATTTGTTTGATTTTTTTTATGTTTGTTACCACATAACTCGTAAACTAATTTGAAAAATTATATCTTAACTTTACTTTCAGATTAGTCTTGTAGCTGGCAGCATTATTGAGATTTTCGTTGTACCTACGACAAGTGCCTTACAAAGGTGCATCTCTCAGTAACTAGAGAGTTTTTTTAAACTTAACCCACCAATTGACCGAAAGTCGTTAAAATATTAAAACTGAGTAAAATATACTTTTTTTCCACCAAATTATATACAAATATTTGCGGACATTCCACACATCACAATCTAGCCCCAAACTAAGCAAAGATTGGTAATATCGGAAAAGGTAGCTGAGACCTATATTACCTAAATAGGTATCAAATTTTCGTAGACACTTTTTTGGGTTCTTCGCTTGATCTAAGTAGATACCTACCTACAGGAGAACAGGGCTTGTGTGTAGAAGCGAGGGTTTTGCCTTTGAATAGTAAATTGAAAATATTGCTAAATTTATGGTTATATTAGCCAAATAAGTATGCCGTTATTAGGTTTTTTAAAGTTTGACTATATAATATCTCAAGTATTATCCGCCTTATCTTAAGGTGAATATTGTTATATCTACGATTTCATTTACTGAATATGAAAGTCGTTAAATGAAGTTATTTCACCGTTTGGTTAGTCTTAACTCAATCGTATTTCGCCTTATGATACGGTAAATATTGCCAAATTTACGGTTAAATTGGCCAAATATGTATGGCGGTATTAGACTTTTTAAACGTTTCTATAAATAGTAACTAATGTATCATCCGCCTTACCATAAGGTGATTGTTGTCTTTTCTACGCTTTAATTAACCGAATAAGTAAATCGTTTTATGACGTTATTCACCGTTTGATTAGTCGTAACTTGATCGTATTTCGCCTGATGATAAGACTAATATCACCAAATTTACGGTTATATTGACCAAGTATGCACGTCGTTCTATGACGTAATGTTACCGTTCAATCAGTTGATACTTGATCATTATAACGCCTTATGATAAGGTAAATATTGCTAAATTTACGGTTAAATTGGTCAAATATGTATGCCGTTATATAACCTAATGTTACCATTTGATTCGTCGTAACCTGAGCATATTTGGCCTTATAAAAGGGCAAATGTGGCCACATTATACCTTCATGTTGCCGAATTCATACGCCGCTGAAAGACTTTTGTGAAAAATTTTGTGACTAAAGTATATTCTGCCTTATTGTAAGGTGAATATTGTCATGCTTAAGATTATTTATGCCACTTTCGTAAGTTTGTTTATGACTTAGGTTTAAGTTTGTTTAGTTTTTATTAAAGCGTATAATCACCTTAATTTAAGTTAAATTTTGCCTTAATTACGGCGATATTCACCACATATTCAACGTCGTAAATTTAAAACGTTTTCAATAGTCCATTACTGCTGTATTAACAGTATTTAGTTGGATTCCAAGACTACCTTACGGTAAGTCATTTGAGACGGTTCGTGTTTAACATAAGAGACGTACCATTTTATCCCAAATGAATAGTAAAGTCAAATTAACCGTAAGCGTTACAAAATCGCCTCGCGTCATTACAATTCAGCCGTCAAAGGTGGAATTCATCTTAGGCCAGAAATCCATTTTTCTCAGTGCACTTGTCTGGTCCCCATAGTAGTACAAGCTCTTAATTTGAGGCCAGATAGGTTTTGTGAATTGTCCACTATATTTTATTTATAAACTACTATAGGTAAAAAATCCTATATGTCCTGAAAATCGTTCTCATATCTGATATTTACGCAGGTCATCGAGAGCTTAATCCATTACGGTCCGATTATTTCTTTCCAAATACGAGGTCCAATGCACCACAATGTGGGTTGGGTGAGATAACTATGATAAATGGCCTCTATGACGCGGCCCGACCGACTGTATCGATTGTTTAGATAAAAGGTTCCCAACCTTTTTTTTCTCATAGACCACTTTCAAAATTTTGCTGGTGCCGGTGGACCCCCTGCCCTCCAGTTACATTTTTACTATATTCCCAGTCGACTAAAAAATATGGAAATTAGATCTAACTTTGGATATTTGCGTTGCGGCTGATTATCTACCACGAATTAAACCCCGAAAAAAGTGAGAATTGATAGGTTGATTAATTAATTGATAGGTGAAGTCAACATTTTAGTTCTTCACTATCGAAACCAGATAAATTTTCGTGGACCCCCGCTTACGTATTGTGAACCCCCATTTCTTTGTCAAGTCATTATAGACACCCGTTGAGTCTCCCGTGGACCCCGGACCACGTTGGGAGTCAATGGTTTAGATAAAAGTACACTCCATAAATCATATTCGAGACGCGATGCGCTTGATTAATATCCTAGTTGGAGTTCGGAGTCTAGATTTTTCAAGTTTATTAATACTTTAAGTGAAAATTTACTGTTTTGTTCGGAAGTATCCCAGGGGTGAGTGAGAGACGGTGCAGTATTGTTTTGCTCAACTTTTGAGTTAAGGTCTCTTTTGAGGCGGTACAGCTTGAAATGTTTTTAAAAATACGTTGGGCTTTAGGTGTCTGCTACAAATATATTGACGAACATATAATAGCATTAGATAGTTGTAATGGAGCTCTTTGTGAAGTGTGAAGTGAACGGTAGGAACCGAGACGTAGTTTGTTGCCTGTTCTTCTACGCTTGATCGCGTGGAACTGGCACCTAGACTCACCTAGCTTTAAGACGTTTCAAAGTGGTTCTTGCATCGTACTAAATAAAAAATTATTGACTTTGATTTTGAGTGCTCGTCTGGGGAAGTACGTCCACCTTGCCTATTTATGCCGTGAAGCAGCATTGCTTTGTTACGATTTGAAGGGTGTGGGTGCCGGTGAAATTACTGGCACGTGAGGCTGAACATCTGTGTACCTCAAGGATGAACGCAGGGATGTGCATCGTAGGGCATGTTCTGGACGTGCGTGACTTACGACGCAATGCTTTGTTATAGGCGATGGTTACCACTCGACATCAGGAGAGCCATATTATGCTTGTTTCATCAGCTTGTTGTATAAAATAAAAGTTATCTGGACAAGTTATTATTTAAAAAATAATTAAAACCACCCTTCAACTGTGTAGAAACCATCAGGTATTGCTTAGATTAGTAAAGAGTTAGTTTACGCTGTGAAAAAATATCCAGTTTAGCGCAGTTTTTTATTCCTTTATTGAGACTCAAATTGCCTCACATCAAAAATATTCGAATTTATTCCAATTAAGGTAAATGAAAACTGACATCAGATAACATGATTCTCGGTTATATTTTCATAGAAGGAATCCTCATATCATAGGAAATTGGAAATAAATTCCTGTAAGCTTTCAATTACCTCAATCGGGAATATTGAGTTGCCGCCTACGTGGATTTACATCGTACCAACCAACGTATAAAATTCACAAGTAGTATATGTGGCTACATGAAAACGGAGACCTCAAATTTTTATGATAGACGAAAGACATCATTTTGACGACACGACGACATTAATAATATTTTTTATTAATTAATAATTAGGCTTGTTTTATAGAAATAGAAGAAGATAAGATAGAAATAGATAAAATTTAGATAAGATAGAACATTAGATAAATATTAGATTACGATAGAAATAAAAATAAAATTAATAAATACAGAAACATTATGGCTTTTAATGTTCCTCTATAAGACAAGAGTGGCAACATACCTACTCGTAGTAATATCTTTTTAGGGTTCCGTAGCCAAATGGCAAAAACGGAACCCTTATAGATTCGTCATGTCTGTCTGTCTGTCTGTCTGTCCGTCACAGCCATTTTTTTTACTACTAGCTGATGGAACAAGCATCAGGTGGGCCACCCAGACTTAAAACCAGAGCCAGAGACAGAGCCAGATAGAGCTTGTGGTAAGCCTACAGTTTTGTACAATTCCTCAAAACTGACTAGAAGATCAATAATCTCAAACGTTGAAGTTAAAACGTCTCACGTTTTAAAATTAACACGATAATAAAATTCTAACCGCTATTTACCACGAGTTCATAAAAAAATCATAACGTTTGGTAGCTCTGAACGATATTTGAAAGAATTTTATTAGTGAATACAAATTAAATATATCTGTTATCGACCTACATATTTATTAACCTCATGAAATTTTCATCGAATATCGAGGACTGAATATTTATTTGTTAGTCGAAGGGTTTGTCAAAACAAGTTTAAGCTTTATGAAGTTTCAACTTCTTTGAGGACAAAATGAAACTACTGATACAAACATGCTTTTCTATCTTAGGTTTTGGGATAAAATCGATAGCTGCCTATACCCGAATGAAGAGTTACAGCCAGTTAGCTCAGGTCGGGCTATAAATGTCGAATCACCGTGATATAAGGTCGACAAACGACTCTAGTACTCGATTTAGCAAGAACAAAGAAACGGCTCCTTCGTTCCTACATTTCTTTTGTGGGGCGACGACAGTTGGCAGTCTATTACGGCCCCATTCATCCGGTCAAATGAGCCGCTTAATTTACCGTTCATTCATTACAAATATTCACAATTTTTGAAAGGAGTTGAGCTCTCAATTTGGAGTGGCTTTTTCGACTGTTTATTTGGCAAAAATTTGACAAAAAGTTTCATTGATTGTTTAAATTAAATATTTCTGTCGAATATTCAATACACAAAAATCATAAACTCAATAATATAATGAAATCCCTTTTTTGCAATTAGTGTCTCATCACATTTATTTTATTTCTCCTAGAAGTAGCACTTCACAATTTTATTTAATAAACTGTTACTCTAAATTCTCAAGAAATTACAGCTTAATAGCTTAGTACTTTAGCTAGATTAAAGCTTGCTTTTAGTAACGTTCACACTGAATTTTTAGACTAAGACGTTTTGTTAATCCAGAATTAAAAGATTTGAAGTGATGAAACCTTTTTAGCTATTGTCTACCAACTATTTTATTTTCTAATCAAATAACAATCTGTTTTACGCACTGTTATACTAAGAGGGTGTTATTAATAATCCTGGCGTAGCGTTGGACTGGTTGATCCGTGTTTTGTCTCTTGCATTGACATGCAATTGTCAACTCGAACAAATGTGACAAAACACGATTTAACTACTCCAGCGTTGCGCCAGGATTATTAATACAGATTATTAATACATTATTATTAACACCCAGAAAGTGAGTCTAAAGCAGAGAAGGATATATTAATATTTGACTGATAGCATTACTCCAGGTGTGGTGAAATATACACTAAATGTTACGTGGCCAAGAATCAAGCTGTTTATTACGAAAGACAGCAGCATTGGAGTTAGACCAGTGCAGCATAGCTTTGGAGAGTTAACTCTGAGCCCGCCTGCTAGCCTCCGTCATGGCTTAGTGGCTGTTATAACCGGGACCTACATCTAAAGCTCGTAAGAGCTCAGCTGTAAATTCCACTAGCGGTCACTATCCAAATGTTGACCGCACTAAGTGGGTGCTCTCTACTGGCTTTATTTTTACAAGCTACAACCCCATTTTGAAGCAAGTTTTCTCATTTTACCTATGTATAATAAACCAAAAAGATATGGGATTAATAGATTTCGCGATTGCATGCTATTTTACTGTGGTGACTGGTAATAAATAGGGTCAAGGTATACACATTTTTGACTTGGCGTTTTGGATGTATTTGATGTAAATATAGCTAAAGTAGAAGTGGAGGCAAGGTTGTTCCTTGTGGCAATCCAATATAGAGCTTTTCCTAGATTGGAGTCAAGGAAAGAAATGCTAGCAAATGTGATCGGAGCCTCAGCTACGACGCACAAGAAACCGGCAAAACGGTGGTAAAGTTTATCGCGGCCGCAGGTGCGACAAAAGCGATAAATTTCCTAGTAAATAATGCATTTATTAACGTTAATAAAGGTTTAGCTGGAGAGTGTTTACGATTTCGCCCCAGTTCGCTATTGACGTTCAAAAATTCTCTCGTTCACTGCACCACTGGTACTAATAGTAGTTTGCGTGGTTCTGCTTAATCTGTTGTGGTTATGAAGCATCGAGCTTTCACGTGACCCTGTTGCTGCATTTGTACAACTAAATACTGTACAGACGGGCTTACAGTCTAATATAGACCAAAAATACGAAATCTGCTACAAATTACTAGTTTTGATCTTATAAAATTATTTATAACTATTTACGATGAAATTAGTGTGAATATCGGTTGCTCTAAAAAATATTGTGGTTAAAATTTCACCGTGTTTTAAAGCAGTATTGAATAGTAGGCAACCTATTCAAACGACTCTTGCGGTAAATGAAAGTTTAGCCATTAGAAAGAAAAGTTTGCCGCATTTTTGAAGCAACTATGTAATATTTTAAATAAGATACCTACGTTTTTATTGCTTAAGTTTCTTGTGACGAAATGCTCCTTTTTCACGACGCAACGTCGCGGTTCACATCCCCAAAGGGAAATTCATTCTGTTAACTTCCTAAGTTCTTTCCTTTAAACCGTTTAAAGTACGTGTATGAAAGAAGCAGTAAAGTCACATAGTACGGCACTAGGGCACAGTTAAGAGCTCTCTTGTTATGAGCTCAAAACAGCTGTGCGGAATTCCCACATTTAGTAAGAAATATAACGCTTCTTATTAGTGCACGTATTGCTTGGATTTTCTTACGTTCTGCCAATAAGCAGGTACTAAATGTACGAGTGCCGCGCGTGAGTAAAATGTAGTAGTACTTTGTAAGTTAATATTGTAGAATTCTGCTGATTTACATTGTTAATCCGTTGAATATGCTTTGCTATTGTAGCAAAACAAATAATTATTCGGAGAATTGATTATTCCAAAGTTTAGTCACCAGCAATTGATACATAGACCATTATAGTACTTATATAAGAATTAAGTAATATGTAAATAGCCATTTTGAATAATAAAAAAGTATTATAAGCAATCCATGCAAATCTATCTAGCCCAAACTAAGCAGAGCTTGTACGATGGGAACCTGATAGGTAATTATTATACTACATACTAGCTGCCTGTCCCGGCTTCGCACGGGTGGACATTTATTTTTTAAACACATAAATTAAGCCTATGTTACTCAAGGTGAACCTACGTCCAGCAGTGGACTGATATCAATTGATGATGATGATGAAAGAAGATTCTATAACGTTTAGGAGCACTATTTTCTAGAACATTTTGTTCAAATCTAGAATTCAGAACCGTTTGCATGGGTTTATTTGAGTATTCTAGATAATACTAACGTTTGGATGCATTCCGGATGCTAGCCGAATAATTTCAGTCTTCGAATTAAATTTGATCATTCCAGAACCTCAAAGATATTCTAGAGCGTTCGTTCCTCGTCAAAGTCGAGAATTTTCCGAAAAATCCCTAAGCGATAGAAAGGGATAGACATATATAAGTCCCTACGTGATAGAAAGAGATAGACATAGATTTCGAAACTTTTGCCCTTTATAAATTAATAACACCAAAATATTGAATATAAACTATCCTATATTTTAAGTCCGACCATATTAAAGGCAGTTGCAAAATTTTATCGAAATCCGTTCAGTAGTTTCGGAGTTTATCGCGTTCCAAATTGTGACACGAAAGATTTATATATATAGATAATACATATACACACTACATACTATATTACATACTTAGAATACAATATAACACCAAGGCAGAGAACAAACATCTGCGTTCACCACACAAATATTTGTTCTCGGAAGGGATCAGCTATCTGGTTCCGATAGTACAAGCTCTGCTTAATTTGGGGCTAGATAGTGTTGTGTGGATTGTCCACAATTTTTATTTTATTTATTTATAAACCACGATACTACAAGGCAGAAACTGCTCTGAATTTGCAAGAATCTATTTGTAGCTGTATTGTTTGTACCTCCTGAGCTGAACATGTAGCTTAGCCCGAGTCAAGCCCAAAGTTTAACCAGACAACTTGGTTCATTATTGCGGACTCTAAACTGGGCGTGTTTACTGCTCTCAACTACACCACACTGTTCGGTCACTGCCCTGTCTTATAGCTCCATCTCACGAGATTGGCTGGTAATGAAAGTTTTGAGTTGCTATTTTAAAATACAGGCAATTATGTTGGATTGTATAATGCTGCTAATGTTTTAAAGATTTTAAACCTAGCGCACAGATGGGCTAGGTCTTTTTGAAAAATCCTTCGGGTCCATTTGCGTCAAAAGTAAAAGATTTTTGAAAAAGATGAATATGTACGTTTTCGTTCAAATCGAGGGTATGACTCCTTCCAAGACTTTTCTACTAACCCTCGTGATTTCGAACTTGGTAATCACTGCCCTTCTCAAAAACACACCCTGCATATATTATATACTTTACTTATACATTTAACAACCTACAAATTATTAAGTTTTTATTAATGTTCTCTTTGGCCTATAAAAATCTTGTCTATTCTTCTAGCTTTGGTCACGTGGAATGGGAAAAAGTATTTAAGTATTATATCAGCTATCTGGTTCCCATAGTAAAAGCTCTGCTTAGTTTGGGGCTAGATAGTGTTGTGTGGATTGTCCGCATTATTTATTTATTATTTATTTATTTATAAAATATTGTGATCCTTGTGATTTTATTGACTGACAGCCACGTGACTTTACCTTAAATCGAACCCAATAACTTTCTACCTTAGCTTGCGCAATTACGTATTCAACATACTGAAATATTCACAGCCATTATCCGGGGTTACTCCTTTGGATCACAATGATATCCGGCTCAAAAAAGACGAATCTAATAATAGGACCACATAAAAATAAAATGTTTGCAGAAGAAATAATAAAAAAACTCTGGTGGTAGCCCTACCACTAGAGGTCTTTCCCCTCAGCTATAACATGAATTAAGAAAATAAATGTAAAAAAGCAGCCAAGTGCGAGTCGGACTCGCCCATGAAGGGTTCCGTAGCATCAATTAACATAATATAAAGGTTTTTGTAGTTCGTCGAAAGGTAAATTGCGGTTTACGATTTATGACGTATAAAAAAAAAACTACTGACTAGATCTCGTTCAAACCAAATATCGTTGAAAGTTTGCATAGTAATGTACAACATATATTTTTTTTGGATTTATCATTCTCTTATTTTAGAAGTAAGAGGGGGGGGGACCAACTTTTTTCCACTTTGGAAGTGTCTCTCGCGCAAACTATTCAGTTTAGAAAAAAACAATATTAAAAACCTCAATATCATTTTTAAAGACCTATCCATAGATACCCCACACGTATGGGTTCGATGAAAAAAAAAATTACGGTTTACGATTTATGACGTATAAAAAAAAAACTACTGACTATATCTCGTTCAAACCAAATATCGTTGAAAGTTTGCATAGTAATGTACAACATATATATTTTTTGGATTTATCATTCTCTTATTTTAGAAGTTAGAGGGGGGGGGACCAATTTTTTTCCACTTTGGAAGTGTCTCTCGCGCAAACTATTCAGTTTAGAAAAAAACGATATTAGAAACCTCAACATCATTTTTAAAGACCTATCCATAAATACCCCACACGTATGGGTTCGATGAAAAAAAAATTTTGAGTTTCAGTTTCAAGTACGGGGACCCCCAAAATTTATAGTTTTTTTTCTATTTTTATGTAAAAAACTTAATGCGGTTCACAGAATACATCTACCCACCAAGTTTCATCAGTCTAGCTTTTATGGTTTCGGAGAAAAATGGCTGTGACACGGTCGGACAGACAGACAGACAGACAGACAGACAGACAGACAGACAGACATGACGAATCTATAAGGGTTCCGTTTTTGCCATTTGGCTACGGAACCCTAAAAAGCTCCTTCAAGGTAGGCAACCCAACGACAACACCCTTGGTGTTGTTGGTGAGGGCGACGGTGACCGCATACCATAAGGTGCCGTAAGACCGTTTGTCTAACATTGGTATAAAAAAAATAGAAGGACCTCAAAAGAGTCCGAATTTATCTACTAAGTATATAGCTTTACTTCTTGAAAAATATATGTATATTCTGTTGAAAAGTCTGTCGGTTTGAAAGTCTTTAGGGTTCCCAATTATTAGTTGAGTGAATTTTAATTAGACTGAAGATACATACTTAGACAAAGAATCGCATGGGTCAAACAGGTTTTTTTTCAGGTTATAATTTCTTGTTTTTATTTAGTCGTATGACAGTGGGTACACAGGCGTTACAGAAATAAACTTATGAGAAACTAAAACAGTAACAAAGACAACAAAACTATAGACTTTTAAAAAAACTTAAATTAAACAAAAACGAAGCAACAAGCGATACTCCTCCTATTATAATAATAAACTTTCGCTTTTATTATGCATTTATTTATTTTGAAATCGTGATTAAACTTTATTTAAACTTTATTGAACAAAATGGTGTTTCTTTATCAGGAAAGCTTGTTATAAAAGCAGACTTAAAAGCTAACAAGATCAGGTAGGGTGAGTAAAGGATTAGTATAAAAGCCGATCCTCGGCTTTGACAACTGAGAAAATATCGAGGAAAACGATGGAAAGTCCTCCTCGCTAAGCTAAATAGCGGTGTCTTAGGCAGTTATTGGTTGGTTCCGCTGAATGAAATAAGCTTATGTTTTCGGAACCTTTAGTACTATGTATTTTTTGGTACTATGTATTTTTATGATGAATTGTAATTTTTCTTTGGAATGTCATTTATGCTGATTTTGAGGGTAGCTATTTCCTGTGATGAGCTCGTTTACAATTACACAACTAAGTAATGGTTTTAAAGTATTCAAAAGTGACAGCCTGAAAAAAATATGTAATTAAACAGGTTATGTAACTTTTATTTTTAAAAGAGCTGCGCATCTGACAAATATTTAAAAAAATTTACTATCGTTCCAAAAAGTAAACAGTCGTTTGCATCTATTGTAGATTATTTATACAGCGTCAGGGGCAAGTGGTGGTTTCTCATGCCCCTACTTATGGGACGCTATAGTGCTTGTGACAGGATTTTAGATGAAATAGGCTTTCCCAGCACTTATAACACCATGATAGCTTATTCAGCCTAATCCACAGGGAAGACATGGTCAAAACGTGCAGACTAGACTAAACCACGGATTTCTTCACGATATTTTCCTTCACTGTTTAAAAGCACTAGCATTGTGTGCATAATTTTTTCGAGCAGAAAAATCTATAGGTGCTTGATTCGAACCCGCGATCGCCGGATTGGAAGGTGGGGTTATTTCATCATTACAATTATTACCTACAATCACAGAACAGAAAAAACGCTATTGCACACGCAAATATTTATCATTTTGGTCCAAAAAAGTTTTTACCAAAAAGTTTGTTTTACTAGTTATCGTCCTTATGCAAGGTTCTGTATTACGGTTTAAGGCAATAAAATGAAATATTTCTAATAAGCTTTTCTGCTTTCATAGAGCGCTATCTCTTTCTGACGCACACTAAGCTCTATGGACCCGATTATTTGCCGATGTGCAATATTTGTTGCCTACTCTTTATAAAACTAAGCACTAGGGTTTCCGATTTCTCGAGGTTTTTTAGTTCTCGGGTGTCGAGACTTCTCGAGCCTGATTTCTCGGGTCTTCTCGGGTTGTCGAGAAAAAATAAAATACGTCTAAATTTTTGTTTAATTAATAAAAAGAGTCTTTAATTTAACTGTGTTTATTTTACATGAAAAAAAATCAACATAATTTTTAACAAAAAAAACAAGTTCTCAATAAAAAATCAGCTCAAAACAAAATTGCTAACTAAAAACAATCATACTTCTTCTCCTTATCATAACTAATCTCATCTCACTAATCTGTAATAAAAAACAAAATCTCTGTTAACAATCAGCTTAAAACAAACATCTTAACTAAAAACAATCATACTTCTTCTTATTATAACTAATCTCACTAATTTTTAATAAAAAACAAAATCTCTGTTAACAATCAGCTTAAAACAAACATCTTAACTAAAAACAATCATAATTTTTCTCATCATAACTAAAGATCACTCACTAATCTCACTATGTGGGTGGTATGGTATGGTATCACAATTTTTGGCTGTTTTAATGTAATTAAATAAGAGATATCTATCTACTATTAATACGAAAAATGTTTATTTAAACTTCTCGATGTCTCGACTTTTCTCGAGCTGCATTTCCCGGGTACGAGACCGACCGATTTCCCGGGAATTCCCGGGACGAGAATTCCCGGGAACAAACCCTACTAAGCACATAACGCATACCTTGTAAAACAGTATACCAGAGTGAAGACCTCAAAATATGTTGCCAGCAAGCACGCACGTTTTAAGACCAGATAATAGATATAGCAATCAAGCCAAAACTTTCCTCATGACTGTCTTGCGTACGATATTGTTTCAAAGTTACGTAAGAAACGGAATTAAAAGGAAACCTCGTTTACTGCCACAATGACAATGAGTTTATTTGCCCAACAAAAACTAATAAAGGAGACATTTCGTTTCGGACATGCTTGGAGTTGCCAACTACCTATATGACAGAAGTTACTCCACTGTGTTGGTATCTTTTGATCATTAAAAGTGTATCGAAACAGTTAATAACAACTAAAGTCAATAGCCAAACAGTTAATACATATTGTGTCAATAATATTTATATTAAATAAAAATTACAAACTGTTTTTCTTATAGAACTAGCTGATGGAACTAGCATATTATGACCCACCTGATGTTAAATGATAACCATCGCATATAACAAAGCATTGCCTTGTAGGTCACGAACGTACAGAACGTGCCCTTCGATACACTTCCCTGCCTTCATCAACTTGAGGCATACGGTATAGCATAGCCTTCAAACCGAATCACAGCAATGCTGCTTCACGGCAGAAATAGGCATGGTGGTAGTACATCCCTGGACGAGGCCTTCAAAAAGAGCTCTCCTATTCAAAACTATTAAAATTAATTTTAATGAAACAGAAAGCTACTGAATAGATTGATCAGAGCCAGTTTCATTTGAAGCACCAACAGTCATCATAATCTCAAAGTCATTTTACTTAATTCAAACAAAAAAAATATCAAAAATATTTTACAGTAACTACAAAATGTTTTAGCGCCTAATTTAATTTGTTACCCAATAAAGAGCACTTGAGATAAATTGTTTTGTTCATAAAACACTGATAATAAATAAGCAATTTCTCACTAGTAATTCGCATAAAACTAATGGTTCGAAAACGTGACAACTGAAGCGAAAACTTGCGATAAAAGTAATCAAAGTGTCGTTAAAATTATTTTAGTATGCCATAATTCCGGGAACAATCCTCGCAGAGACCTATAGAAGCCAAATATAATGACTTATTAAAAATAGTGTTATGTCGTCAAAATTCTCCAGCGAAAAGCTCTTCCAAGAGTTCTAATTTCAATCGATCAAACCACCAAGTTAAAATACATTATAGAAATTATGAACTTTGTTCGCTTGTGTAAGGAACAAAAAACCCGAATTAGACCAATTTAATAGTGTGTCAACCGCACGAAAGAAGCTTCTTTGAGGTGCACTTAAAACCTTTTCAGCACAATTGGTTAGAAATAACCAGTTACACGATAAGAAGGAGAACAAGAAGACCAATATTCGTTTTTTTCCTGTAATAACAAAGCCTATTCTGTAATACTGTAGAGTATATTCGTAATATCAATGTAAAGTTAAATTAATAATTAAATAAATATTTTAAGCAATCCACTCATTACGATCAAGCCCAAAACTAAGCCGAGCTTGGGAAACCAGATAGCTGATATGATACAAATTATATACATATTTTTTGTAAATACATGTTTAGAATACAATATAACATATAACACCCAGGCAGAGAACAAACATCCGTGTTCACCACACACATATTTGTTCTCGGTGGGGATCGAACCCACGACCTACGGCGTAGGAGGGAAGCTACTACTAACTGAGCTGAGAGGCCAGTCAAAAAAGAAATGACTCGCGGCTACCCATTTCTATGCATAGTCAATCGTGTTAGCTTAGAGCTGAACTTTAATTGGTAAACAGTCGTAAATCCACAGGCTGTATCGAAGATCGGAGCGAACGTCAAATATTTGTTTCATTTTTTCGCTCGCCCGAAACAGTTTTCAAATTTATGACACTCGACTCGTCTAGTGCCCTGGCCCAAGGGGCTTAACCTGGAATGGACGCGGCCGCCGACGAGGAAAATATATTTCCAAGTTTACTGGGCCATAAATAACTGTAGAGTGACAGCGCGATGATAAACTCCTCGCCCAGAGTTCATCTCACGTCGCTTACTGAATATTGAGAGAATGTTAAGCCTGTTGTAATTTTTTCACTTAAACGAACTGCCCGTTGTCCTAATTTTAATTACTGAGTTTGTATTTGATCAATGTCAGGAGCAACTTTTCATTTATACGGGACGATCTGTAGACCTACCACAAGCTCTGTCTGGCTCTGTCTCTGGCTCTAGTTTTGAGTTTGTGTGAGTGCTCACCAGTGTATTATACTGTGAATGTGACGTTTTGACGTAGGATTTATTGAGTCAACACTCACACAGTTCACGTTGGGGAATAAAGGTTCTCGAATGGCGACCACGAACCGCAAGACGAAGCGTAGGGCGCCCACCCACCAGATGGACCGACGACATTGTTAAGATCGCGGGAAGTCGATGGATGGAAAGCGCTAAGAATCGTTCTTCCTGGAAATGTGTAGGGAAGGCCTATGTCCAGCAGTGAACTTCTTCAGGCTGATGATGATGAGGATGATCCCACTTGCTTATGATATAACAGACTAAACATAATATTTTAGTAATAATAACCAGATACGCTGCAAAAAAATAAGTTTAAAACTATTGAAACCGAATAAAACAAAATTAAATAAGAACTACTTGTTCAAACTTCTCCAGGGTCCCGAGTTTAGTAGACTTCTGAATAACTTATGCCTTGTTTACGCTAGCTTAGTTACTTGTCATTAGTTCTTATACCAAATCTATGTAACCTATTAGCTTAGTAAGCTGAGTAAATAAAGATAAAAATAAACTGTGTGGTCTCAAAGGATTATAAGTGAACCTCAAAGAGGCTTCTTTCGTACACTTGACATAATATATTTTCGAACTTTTGAGAGTTTACGACATCCCGGTTACCTCACGATGTTTATTGCTTACCGTTTGAGAGTACTGTCATATAGTGCTCATAATTACTTTTATGACAGAAAACGCATTAGTTGACTGGTTTGAACCCATATCCATAGGATCGATTAGCAACCGCCAGTGCTCTCCAAGCCCAAGAACGCATTAGACATACTACATCCGTTAAATTGTAACACAAACTTGTTGCTAAGCACTTGTCATGACTGTTCATACAACTCGGCAAGCAACAAGTGCTTAGTTACAGCAGTTGTTGCGAGTAGTCAGTTCATCAGATTATCGCTTAGCAAAAAGGAGTGGCTTTTATTCACCTACACTTAGCTTTTTGACACTTTCACTTGACATTTCACTGATACTAAGCATTAAAATATTGCATGGCAGAAATGTTTACACGTAAGTTTTTATTATATTAGTGTGAACTGTGCCAAGTACTATTATCTACGAAGCTCGTGTAAACTAAGCATTACAAACAAGAGGTGTTTTAATTTGCTGCATAATTAATCCATAAATTATTACCTTACTAAAAAAACTTTTTGCCGTACAAATAGACAACCGGGCAATGTCCTTAAAGTTTCCAATACGATCAGCTATTGTTCAAGTTAGTTTTTATTCAGCGTAGCGGATGTATTTTGTAACTTTCCAAAGAACCAGGCAAAGTATTAAGAAACAGTAGTACAACTCTGATTATGATGCTTTAAGGTTGTGTCTCGGCAGCACGCAACTGCTGCGGCAACACTATAAAATAAATAAATATTGTGTACAATCCACACAGCACTATCTAGCCCCAAATTAAGCAGAGCTTGTACTATGAGAACCAGATAGCTGATATAAATTGTTGTTCTTGGTGGGGATCGAACCCACGGCTTACGGCGCAGAAGGCAGAGCTACTACCAACTGAGCTGAGAGACCAGTCAAACTTTGTTGTGTTGACTATTGGTCAACACTTGTTCATTACATTTTCTATAGGTTTATAAGACATAATAACATTCTGAGCAGCAATGTCGCAGCAGTGAGCCAGCAAAAAAACCTACATTTCAAACTGTCCATACATAATTATGTATTCTGGACACTTATCATTTTTTCTTAGGTATATCTATCTCAATACATTCTAAAATCAACACTCAGATTCTGAAAACTGAGAAAAACACCATTTGACTACGGATGACGCGTCGTCAAAACTTGCCACCAACGCAATAAAATGCAAAAGAGAAGTAGTTATAAGTTTGGAGTTTTGTTGGAGAAAATTTCATATTGAGTAAAAAATTTTAACTTTTTTATTTAGGTACATTTACCAGCCAACACTTACCTACCTCATGTTTTTGGTAAGCTATTACTTAGTCTGGTTTAGTTATAGTCGTTTTCTCTGTTTTACTTTTTCTTTGTTTTGGATCTTGTTAATAAATAAATTGAGTAAAAAACTATCTGATTACTTTTGTGTGTAGTTGAACTACTCAATTGTTTACCCATTGGCAATTTACAAGAAATCTGCACTAAATACTAGCAATGTTCTTTTGTCTCAACAGTCTTTGTTTAGCTCACGATTGGACTAAACAATACAAAAAGGTTGAAAACAACCTATGTCAGACCAAGTTTTAATTGGGTGGGAATAAGCACTGAAGTTATTTAGTGACTGTTAAATGGTCTTTGAGAGTAGGAATCGGGCTAGACTTTAAACTAAGATTGAGGGAGTTAAATTACACACTAGTTTTTAAAATGGTATTTGCGTATATTTGTTTCCACTCAGTTTTTTAGCGGTTGAAACATGGAATAAACATAGTTCGTTATCTGGGATAATAACTTGACTTTTAAGGCTTGCATTTTCCAAAACAAAGCAATGCTCCTTTGCGGTAGCAATAAGCATTGTATTACTTCCCCGGAACCTTCACAATCAGCCCTAATACTATCTTCTTCTTCTTATTGTGTCGCTGATTCTTTCGAACCAAGTGTAGTGAAAGGATTTTAAGTTCACCTCAAAAAGGCTCCTTTCGGGCACTTGACACATACATATTTTTTTTAGGTTATACGATATGCCGGTTTCCTCACGATGTTTTCCTTTACGGTTTGAGAGCATTGGCATAGTGTACATAAATTTTTGGACAAAAGAACTTATTGGAACACGACTGAATTAGAACCCACGACCTTAGGATTGGAAGGCAAGCCACTACCACTAGGTCACCTGCGCTCTCTAATACTATGAAAATCTACAACTAAAATAGGAAGTAATTTTGATGGTAAATATCGTAGGCTACGACTGGCGTAGCAACCACTTCTACGAAACTACGTAGTAGGCTCTACGAGATACAGTGAGGTCGTCGGATCTTGTAACCTGAGTAATATAAGTTTCAATAAAACAATCAATTTCAACATGTATCAAATAGAACATGTGATGGAAACGTAGGAATAGTATTCTCAGGTAACATTTACTGTTTATGTGAGTTAATCAACTGTCTATGTATATTCTGAATAGATTACGAGGTCTAGCTGTCTATAAAAGGAAGTTTATGCGAATGAGATATGCAAAACCCTGAAATAAAAATGAACAGGTCATATTATGATAAGAGAAAAATGAGAAAAAGACAAGATTCGAGTGGTACTCTAGAGGTACCATTCGAATTCAAAATCTTGTCTTTTTGAATTTGCCATCTGGCAAGAAGTAAAAGTAGACAAACAAAACGCTGGAAATGGCGAGTGGACTAGAATGGCAAACGACAAGAAAAGATAGAAAACTTTTGGGGAGGTTTATGTCAAACGTCAGAGGAACATTATTGTACAACATTACTATTATTAGTAGCTTTATCGTAAAGTTACTAACTTTCTAACCTTTGCAGTAGTGGAAAAATATAGGTTAACCAAAAAAATTAAGAGAAGTCACAATGCAGTGATAAATAATTGTACTAATTTCGATCGTTGCAGATTGAAGAAACGTTAGCTTAGAGCTAGCAAAGAGTGGCCCAATTTGCCACGAGACCAAAATAAAGCTTAAGGGCGCTTGTACACGCTAAGAAAAAATGCCGGGTCTACCCAAGAATTCTTGTCGTAACTAGAAAATAACTGTGTACACTGCTCGCAGCGGTGCACGAAAAAAATCTTATCTGCGCAAGACACGACGCGGCGAACGTTGTTGCGTTTTCGTGTGTGGAAAAGACAAAATTCTTGTCTTGCGCAGATAAGATTTTTTTCGTGCACCGCTGCGAGCCGTGTACACAGTAATTTTCTTGTTACGACACGAATTCTTGGGTAGGCCCGGCGTTTTTTCTTAGCGTGTACAAGCGCCCTAACGAAAAGAAAGATAGCTTTGCTCAGCCATAGGAACAAGTAATTTTGTTTCTTAAAAATAATTCGGTTTTCTTATTTTGAATGTTTCACCAATTTTAATGTTGACTATATATTTTTGTTTATTTCAAGCTCACATATTCATTTAAATGTGTACTAGTATAAACACACGGTAATTTTCTCGTAGTTTCTGCTTAAAATTCGAATTTCAGCGTTAATTTTGGTCTACTTTTGGTTTATTTGCCGGAAATGTGATGAATTTTCCTGCGCAAGGATTCTTAGAGGCATTGATACGTGTCGTCACGGTTCGTATGACGCGTCTCTTAATTAGATTCCCAGTTTTGTGTTTCTATACACAGTGTATTAGAACTTCGTTTTAAATTAATTGCTTGCAAGACTTTCTCTTTCCGCCAATTGTTCAATGTTTATTTGTTCACTACGGAAGAAAAATGCCAGTGTGGACTCACACAAAATTGACAGTCAATCTACTGCTGGACACGCTGGACAAAAGCTTCACCCATATTTAATAGGGCAAAGGAAAGTAGATACAATTAAGTTAAAAAATAAAAATTTTGCCTTCTAGGCTTCATCGCGTAGTACACCGAGACATTTCAAATTAATCCTTGTGGTTCAAAACAATCAATATTTTGTCTTTGATTTTGGAATTACATACAAATTGACTTGGAGCTTGTAAAAATGTATTTAGAATTTTAGCAACATTTAAACTAGCCCGTAATGTAACTATTTCACTAGACCCATCGATACCAAAGACCATTAAATGTTCTGACCAAGTTGCCAGTTTGCCAGTAAGATGGCCGGCCAGTGCGGTCAACCAAAACCCTCCATCTTAACCTATCTTTGAGTTTACGCTTGACTTCCCTTCTAGGCAAGTCATGTAATGGTTACATACAAGCAGATAACTTTGGTGTAAACATTATTTCAGTATCATGATGGCTACCTTTTGGGATTGGATATCAAGAAGTCCTTTCTTAGTTGCGCAAAAACTTTACCATCATCACTTAAAGTTTCTACGACCAGCGATCCAATATGTGTGTTGTCTGAATAGTAATCCATATCTTATTTATTTAATTCAAAGAAAGTCGTGTTAGTTACACTGTTTATAACTAAAGAACGGCTGAACCTGAATTTGGTTGAAAATTGGTGGGCAAGTAGCTCGTAACCAGGAAACAAACAAAAGATGCTATTATGCGAAAAAGTAACGGGAACGGGGCGAGCAAACCCGCGGGCGTCCGCTAGTAATTAATAAATACATTTTTTATACCATAAGTACACGACGTCATTTACGTAAACAAAACTACTTTTCGTAATTTTATTTGACCTACTAACTTTTTTTTGGTTTTTGCATCAAACATTTCCAATACATTTTTTTAAACGCAGTTGCTGCACAGACGCAGTCTCTCTTAAAGAAAGTATCTTCACATAGAACTTTATTAATCCAAAGATTACAGTGAAACTGTAGTATTTCAACAATAATATTGAATTCCGCGACACACATTCAAGCAATATTATTTATTGGAAAACTTGGCTGGGCTTGCAGTAACTATCTGACTAAGTTAGTTGTGGGAAACTGCCATAGGTAAGGGCGTGTCCCGTTTGTAAGCGTGAGATCAGACGGTATATTCGAACAAAACAACAACCTCACTGTCAAACTGGTATTTATCGCGATAACTTTCCTCAGACTAAGAAATAATAAAAAAAATATAAGAAATAAGATGATAATTATGATAGATAAGAAATAAGTGAATACAGAGATAACGGCTTATAGAGGAGAATGGAAGAGGAGAACATGTTGTGCCGACCCCACATAAAGTGGGATAAGGGCAGGAAGAAGATAGCTTTTCTTAGACTCTCTGCCCGCGACCACGGCAGTTGTACGAGTAACACGTCTGACATGTCAGGAAATATAAAAAAGGTAAATAAATACATACTCGTATAATCCATAATATGCATAACTATCACGCTAATTTAAAAAGTGATATCCTTGTTTTTTTTTTAAATCCTTAGACATCTCTTATTTTATCCAGATACTTATGGATGTTGATATGCCCTTACGTATTTACTTACAAGCCTCATAATCAGTGTTTAGGCAGCTGTCATCTCTTACCATTTGGTAATGTCAAAGAGTGACAGGGCAAACTTTAAGCAATACGTCACACCTAAGTAACGCTTGTAAGTAAGGTCATCAATGTCTAAGATTTAATACACAGGTACGTTCAAATATTTTATTTGGCAAACACCCTTATCATTTTATATATCTCACCCCTCGTAAGTAACATCAGTCCTATCTATCCAACGGTTGTCTGGTAGAGATCGCTGCTTAGCGATAAGACCGCATATTGTTCATGCAAATAGTTTATAAGTTTTTATGTATCATTGTCTATTTATAAGTTTTGGTGATCAATAAAGTATTCTCTCTCTCTCTCTCTAGGTAGAGAGTCTCAACCTGTTTTCTTTATTTTGCAGTATTATTCCACACTAGGTCGTTTACCTCATCTTAATGGCTGACTGAGACAGCTTAGAGAATCAGCATGGTAGTGAAAAGATTCAGACCTCTTAGTTCCATCTTTAGGATTTCTACAAGTGTAAAAAAGTGTTAAGAGCGAAAAAGTATAGTTAGTGAAAATCCGTTAATGTACGGCTTATTTTGTTAAGCCAAGTCTAGACTTCTTTCATCTTTTCTTTGGCGATACTAAAATTTGGCTTAGCTGCGTAGCTCAGTTGATAGTAGTTCTCACCTTGCAGGAGGGTGCAGGGGACGTGGGTTCAATTCTCATCAAGGCCCAATCATTTGTGTTGATAAACATGTATATTTTGTGTGTGTGTGCTGTATTGTCAATCATTAAAAAAAAGTGCAGATATATATCATACTAGCAGCCCGTCCCGGCTTCGCACGGGGTAGACAATATTGTTGTACATTATTTTGTTCTATCGGTAATAGTTTCGGCAGCGCATTCGACGAAAGACATTTTAAGACTCATTTTTCTACACCTTCGGTTACATTGTTCAAATTTTACCATGGATCCCTAATTTTTTTCAAAATGAAATGTAGCCTATGTCAAATTGGAAGAATGTAGCATTCTATTGGTGAAAGAATTTTTTAAATCGGCCCAGTACTTTTTGAGCCTATTCATTACAAACATACAAAAATAGGTACAAATCTTTCCTCTTTATAATATTAGTGTAGACTATAGTGGTCATCTGGTTCACAACGTACAAGTTTGGCTTAGTGTGAATATTGTGACTGCCAATATTATAAGTACTCTGTAAAATCGTTTCTACTATGGCAAAACCATTATCGACTGAAATTCGACTAAATTGTCGCCAACCAACTGTTTGCTATGCAAAACATTCGCCAGTAATTGTTTCCAATAACACAATTAGACAATTAGACCTAGATTCACTTATCCTATCCGAATTGAACTATTGGAATTGAATGAGAGATGATATAATTTAATTCTATCTATACTTATAATTTAGTATTTTCTCCATAAGGTGATGGACGCCGGGCAATGCATCGTAGGTTCTTGTCGTGCGTGACCTACGAGGCTACGCTTTGTTAAAAGCGATGGTTACCACTTAACATGAGGTGTTTTTTCCATCAGCTAGTTGTTTAAAAAAAAGCTATTAAGTACGTGGGTTTCAGATTACGGTTGGTAAAACTGGTACCATGAAACAAAAGACTACCATACCTAGTTTTTTTCTACATCAGTGTCAAGAGATGGCGTAGATGTTCTAATTTCATCATTTTATTTATTTTTTAAATGAAAACGTGTATTTTATTTTGTGGTAGTATGTGGCCCGTTTAATAGCGAATTATTTATTATGTCCCTAGCTATAATTCGTGTTTATTTTGGTCTGAAAAGTACTTATATTTGGAAAAATCAAAATCGCAGGGATTGAAGCAGACTAATTACGCACACAGACAAGCATTTTGTTGTTTTCAAACTATAAGCTAATTTCAACATACTGACATCGCTCAAATTGGACCAGTGGCTAGGCCCCTCGGCTGCAGAACTACGGTACCGAGTTCAATTCTTGTCTACCAATGACTTTTTTGGCTCAAATTTTTCATTTTGCAAAATGATTTATTCTAGTTGTTATATTCCTTCTGCAGAATATCCAGCTTTGATCGGGTTTCGAAATTAGGTTACCTATATATTTTTAGTTTTCAATAAAAGACCTTATATACCTATTGTTTGTCATAATTTCACGTAAAAATGATGTACATACTCTGTAAGTCAATATTTTATTTTTTAGATATTATTATTATGTACACATGTAACTTATTTATTTCTCAACCACAAAACTTTTATTGACATACACTTGCATCCACTGGGCTAAACAAGACTACACAATAAAAAAAGCAGCCAAGTGCGAGTCGGACTCGCCCATGAAGGGTTCCGTAGCATCAAATAACATAATATAAAGGTTTTTGTAGTTCGTTGAAAGGTAAATTGCGGTTTACAATTTATGACGTATAAAAAAAAAACTACTGACTAGACCTCGTTCAAACCAAATATCGTTGGAAGTTTGCATAGTAATGTACAACATATATTTTTTTTAGTTCTATCATTCTCTTATTTTAGAAGTTAGAGGTGGGGGGACCAACTTTTTTTCACTTTGGAAGTGTCTCTCGCGCAAACTATTCAGTTTAGAAAAAAACGATGTTAGAAACCTCAACATCATTTTTGAAGACCTATCCATACATACCCCACACGTATAGGTTCGATGAAAAAAACATTTTTGAGTTTTAGTTTCAAGTATGGGGACCCCCAAAATTTATAGTTTTTTTTCTATTTTTGTGTAAAAACCTTAATGCGGTTCACAGAATACATCTACTCACCAAGTTTCATCAGTCTAGCTCTTATGGTTTCGGAGAAAAATGGCTGTGACACGGCTGGACAGACAGACAGACAGACAGACAGACAGACAGACAGACAGACATGACGAATCTATAAGGGTTCCGTTTTTGCCATTTGGCTACGGAACCCTAATAAAAACCAACCACTGTTTTTTCAGTCTACAACTGTACTCTCACGCCCATAGTTGTGTATTTCAATTTGTATGGGAATCGAGCGACCTTAACCTATTTCGGCCCACTACTGGGCAAAGGTATCTCCCAAAGACTTTCATTTATCTCTCTCTGGAGCCTCCTCTCATCATCTCCTCTCAACTATATCGATAATCGTCTCGCCAACGTTTTCCCGACCGACCGGCCCTGTGCTGGAACCCAAGGTGTGCTGATGGTCGTCCACCTATCAGCAGGCCTGCCGTGCCCTGGTGAATCCCATTTTAGCCTTGCAGCCTTGATTCCTACCTCAGTAAGACCCGTATAATATTAATATTATCTAATCTCTAGATCGTTTGTAACGATCTGCAACGATAGCTCAACTGTTTCTTGTGTATTTTGTACATTTTGGTTTAATTGTAAGTTTCTTTGTGTACCTAAATAAATATAACATCTAAACTAATATGTTTGTTTGGTTGAAGGCGCTAATCTCGGGAACTGCTGGTCCGAATTGAAAAAATCTTTTTGCGTTGGAAAGTCCATTTATTGAGGAAGGCTAATAGGCTACATAACAACACACTACGACTAATAGGAACAACATCAATGCAAAATGTTGCAAAAATCTATGTCTATCCTTTTTACACGTAGGGATTTTTCAAAGAATTCACGATTTGGATACCTAAGAATGCTCATAATAATTTACATTCTGGAATACCCGGGCAACTCCGGGACTCGCGGCCAGTTAAAATATAAATGTACACTTCGATAATTATCTTAACAAATATTCAAAGAGATCTAATGAAAGTGTCTACGGTAAAACGGACAAAATAATTTATCGGTTTCTCAAAGCCTTAAGTCGATTTCAAGTCCCGACCCTCAAATTACATACAAAGATAAGTCTCCGCTTTAACTTCCTATAAATTGGATATTTACGAACTTTTCTTTGAACATGTGGAGTATCAATATTATTCCGTTTTCTTTTCGTAATTTTATTTTGCAATGTTTGCTGAACGTTTTTTCATATATACCTACGCAGTGTTTACTGAGTTTTTGAATACCACCAATACAGGGTTATTCATTATAAGCTGCAAATACTCAGGAATTAGGTTCAACAAATATTTATGAAATTATTATTTTTTAATTTTGATCAAAAATTTTTTTTTGTTTTTGTATCAAAATTTTATTTTTATTAATTTCTTTACGGCTATTGCATAATGATTGCCATGGAGAACAGGACGATGACCCACCCAGGCGGTGACTGAACGCAGAGTGTCACTCACGGCGCGCGGGCGCGGATCAAAGGTCAAAACAGGGCAGGCGCCAATGATTCCTTTATCGATTTTCTCGGGATTTTCATAACAAAACTTTAAAAAAATCATATCATAAATATTTTTTATTTTATTTGTTAAACCTAATTCCTGAGTATTTGCAGCTAATTATGAATAACCCTGTATAATCATAATCTCATAATCTGGGAAAAATGCCTAATGAAATTAAAAGTAGTTATACTACTTTTAATTTCATTAAGCATTTTTCCACTACTCTCAATTTCATTAAGCAGAGATTTTTCCCAGAGTTTTTTGAATTGGCATAAAATAAGAAAGACATTGACTTTGGCATATTCCATGCTAATAACGCTTCCATTATACCTATATAACTACGTTGGCGATATTATAACGGTTGCATGTGAGAATATACCTACCTTGTCGTAACTAAAATGGGGTTTTGGTGCTGGTGCAATGCTCAATAGACACTGCTCCGAAATTCTACGGTATCGAATCACTAACATTGAAAAACTGTTATTTACCGTTCCAAACGTGTAGTGTTCTTGTTTTTTTTTATTATTATTTAACTTTAATGAGGTTCATGATAGAAGATGTCTGGGATTAAAATAACAAATAATATGTTAAAATTGTAATAATTTATTCTCGGTGGGAATCGAACCCACGACCTACGGCGCAGAAGGTAGAGCTACTACCAACTGAGCTGAGAGGCCAGTCAAAAAAAAAATGAAATGCTTTTACTTTTGTAAAACATTTTTCTTTAAAAACTCTTCAAAAGGTATTGAAAGCTATGTTACAAAAAATATTGTGACAGCGTTTCATAAAATAAAAGTGAAGAAAATAAAATACCATTCAACCCCTCAAAGCATTACAAAGAGACAAAATTATGAAAAAATGGAATTAGGAAATGATGTATAGGTAGCTGTGAAAATAGAAAATGACGTGTGTCAACTCCTATTTTAATAATAACAAACGCAAAAATCATGCTTTTGACGCCTCACTCGGATTTATCACTCTCGCTTTACAAGATTACCCGAAACGACATTGACGGATTGACTCTTAATCTATCCATCTCGTTTTGGCTTAACCGCGTGCGATTTTTCATCTCGCTCTTTCTTCTTGGTAATTAGGCGGCACCTGCATTTGTTCAGGTCAGCGGGATAGAGGCGAGACTCTATCTAGACACAATGTTAAGGCCGCAAGATTGATGAATGTTGCGGTTCTGTTCTGATATTTAATTTGCGAGCTTTCGTTTGTTCGATTCTTTTTAGTCATCTATGTGCCAGTCAAAGTGTTAGTATGGCTAGACTTGATTTTTCTCGTAAAAACAGTGCTTTTCTTGTAAAAAAGTATGATTCAGCAGTTTTGTTACATACATGAATAGACAGAATAATAGTATGAGTATAAACTCATACCCATACTATTTATTGCAATTATTATGTTTACATGGTGAGGTCTTAAACTAATACATGATGAATACATAATAGGCTCTTATATTAATACATGGCAATGGCATCAATTCTGTTGTTTAGAAATCCTAAAATTTAGCTAATTCCGAGCTAAAATTTCGTAAAATTGTTATTCCTATTCTGTTGGCAGCATCGTAAACTTAAATTTAGAGTGACAGCTCTAAAATTAGGATAGTTACTCAATTTAGTCAAAAAACACGTAAATCCGTCATTTTGCTATTCGGTTGTACAATATTTTAGGTAATTTGCGCTTAATTTTAGAAACGTCAATCTAAATTTAGGCGACACGTTACTAGGTGCTGACTAAAGTTTTGTTGTATGGTTGTTGTGAATTTGTGGACGAAACGCAATCAAACTCAAAAAATCATGGAAGCTGGTTGTAGTGGCTGCAAATATAGAAGCCCCGCCATAGTTTGTACCTAAGTAACTATAACGCCTGCCACTTATGAGCAAGAAACATAGTGGACAATCGGCCGGCTGAAGAAGAAATGTCTGCATCGCCATCGTTGTCTGCATTATTAACCAGAAAAGGCAGCCAAAATTATTATCTCGTGCTGCACTCTATATAATTATGTTTATGGAAGAATTAACAGGTGAATCAAATATAAATAGAACTATGCTTTACCTACCTACTATTCCTTCTCTAATAAGATGTATTCTGTGATTGCAGATAGGGATGAAGACATAGTGCTTGAACAAGATGATGGAGTCGAGGAAGAGGAGCACGACATAGATTTCCTCCATGAAGCACGTATAATACGACAAAGAATAATAAACTCTGGCTTTCATATTTTTTTAATCAATACAGGAGCATTAGGCTGGTGGAAACAAATAGGTCATACATCTAATATTAAATCATAGTAACTTATATAACCAAACAACATGCGTTATACATAGAGTATGACAGACAGCGGTGTGGAATCAGATAAAACAGGACCGTATTTTATATCAAGTAGCCACTGGAGGATTTTCTTTATCTTCCTCCGCGAGGTCTGCCCCTGCCGGGCTTCTTACAGTACCATTGAAGCCGGTACCGACCTTCCTGGCATTACCCTTCACTTTTGCCACCCATATACTCCAAATCTGTGGAAAGAAATATTAGTTTCAATTAGAAGGACAACAGAAGGACAAAAACTGCATAAAAAGTTGGTTTAAAATTAATGGCTTGGTTTAAACGTGGCTTTCTACTGGTAAAAGAATTTTTAAAATCAGTTCAGAACATCCAGAGATAAACACTACAACGCCACAAACTCACAATATTTTTTTACCCCAAGGATTCATATTTTTTTAATAGAATATAGCCTATAGGCAAGTACACACACTGTTACATGCTCTATGAGCATACTTAATCCAAGCTATGGCTATCTACAAACATGCTCGACCCTGCGTCTACACTTTAAAGCTTGCTCGAAGAGTTCAGGTGTGCGTTTTCAACGCACACCTAAACTCTTCGAGCAATGGACAGTGGGGTTACCGCTAGTTTCGGTGTGCAGGTGCCTGACGCCTCACGCCTATCGTATGCCACAATTTTGTATGGAGAAACCAAGCTTTTCAAAGAATTCGCTAGGGGCACTTTTGGTTACCGCGGTAACCCCAGTTCGTTTATGGGTTTTGTTGGATATCACTTGCTAGATTTACTATCGGAAAACAAACAATCAAATCTTTCCTCTTTATAATATTAGTAGGTAGATGAAATAACTTACATGCTGCCACTCTTCAGCAGTCCGGCTTCAGCCAAAAGCATTCAGCTCCCCCGCCAGCATCCCCTAAAATTCTATTATTGCTCTATCAGCTTGGTTACCTGAAAACCGGACATACAACAATCAAATCACTGAAGTGTGTAGCTAGGTAAGTATAAATCATTAATTATACCTATTTCAGAACCAAAACATAAATCCTACGTACCTCGTGCAATCAACTTATTAGCCAAAAGCCGTTCCTGGTGGAACGGCCATCCTTTTTGTCTAGTATTTGTTATTTTTCGGGATCGGGGGCGGTCAGTAGGCTGCTGCATTTTGTAATTTTTCTTCTTTGAGAAAAGTTGAGTTGTTGAATTTATTTATTTACATGTCGATGATTTGAAGTTTAGCTAAAAAACCCGTAAAAATAGTGTAAATAGAGCGCCATCTAGCGTCGAGTAGTGCCAAGATGCATGAAATGACAAATGTTTATGTTATCTGTGAACTTAATTTAGAACAAGTTTAGAGGTGTCATAGACACCTTTTAAATTTAGTAAAATGCGATAACAGAATAGCTTATAAGATTTTCCTAACTAAATTAGAAAATTTTAGGCTAGTTTAGCTAGACAGATTGTAAACAACAGAATTGATACCAATATTTGGAGTGTAAGCGGGCCAAAGTCTATGAAAAAATCTATATATATAAAAGACTCACTTAAAACTCAAGAACGGCTGAACCGATTTGGCAGAAAATTAGTGGGGAGGTAGCTTAGAACCGGGAAAAGGACATAGGATACTTTTTATCCCGAAAAAGCAACGGGAACGGGGATAAATAAAAGTAGATAAATAAAAAGGAAGCTGTTAGTGTTCTATTGTAAATTAAATTATTATTACTCAAAAGTTTGGCAGTTAAAGATGGAATACGATTATTTTTTCCCGTAGTCCATCGTACCTAAACATATAACACCAAATCCATCAACGAAGCAACATATAGCAATGAATGGAAATAGTAAACGTCCGAGAGATAGCAGCCGATGCGGATTGAAGTCACGTCGACCGACCGTCCACGACGCACACATAAATAACGCTAATGATATCCGATTGTGTTCGGCTATAGGGAAAAAGAGAAAAAAAACTCCGAATTTCCAACACAATGTACAGTGTTGTGTCAACAAAATATTATGTTTGAACACGTTTTGTTTCGTGTAAGCTCCGCTTGATGTGACATCCTTTGTGGAGTTTTGATGACATTTCATTGAGAATCATGTACCGGGTAGGCAGAGCTTTATACATGTAGGTATGCCGTTTGAATAGGTGTGTAACTAATCTATTAAACTTGCATGTGCATGGGGTACTATTTTTTTAAAACAACACCCAGTTATTCGATGAATGAGTGAAGAAGGCATGAAAGAAATTTAAAGGCAGCACAAAATCTCCGTTGCCCCTAGTATACAGTAGGCCTACCATAAGCTCTGTCTAGCTCTGTCTCTGGCTCTGGTTTTGAGTCTGTGTGAGTATACAGTGCGTGTGTGAGGTTTCGACGTAGGATTTATTTAGCCAACACTCACACAAACTAAAAACCAGAACCAGAAACAGAGCCAGACAGAGCTTGTGGTACAGCTGAGCTAAATATAAACTAATATAAATAAATACTTAACTACTTAGCTCTTTGAGCCAACCTTTCACAGAACAAAATCAATGGTGTACCTTTCATAATACTTACCTATTATCTGAAAATTGTTAACTTTAGAAAACTTTTTTTAAATTCTCAGTCTTTGCTTAATTTTTTCTTTCAACGGAGAAACTAAGAAGCTTTACTTTTTTATTAATCTTCCTAGAGCTTTATTTACCCTTTGCAGTGTGACAAGCACTTAGACAGTACAATAAAACTATAAGGTAAGTATTTGTTTCTACGGTGTTGCTTTTTACTATTTACTCGCTGCTAAAATACCATTATTTTTTATATTAACTCGAACCTTGAAAATAATATTAGATTCTAAATAATTATGCTGACATTTTCAATTTGTCCCTATGACTACCAGTACAAGTACAACAAGAAAAAAATATTCCCCATCGTACTTAGGCTTATCTGTAAAGGCAGTAATTGTTTACCAAAAGTAACGAACTTTGTGTCAGGGGCATTTTTCCACTCATTAATGGTTCTTTTATTATGCGCAAAATAAATAAATAAATATTATAGACAATTCAAACAACACTGTCTAGTCCTAAACTAATCAGGTCTTATACTCTGGGAAACAGAAAGCTGATAAAATACTGCAATACTTTTTTTTTGTAAATTCATACTTAGAATACAATATAACATCCAGACAGAGAACAAACATCTGCGTTACCCACATCAATATTTGTCCTCGGTGGGGATCAAAACCCACGACCTACGGCGCAGAAAGCAGAGCTACTATCAACTGAGCTGAGAGGCCAAAAAAAATTGAAGAGCACCTCATGTCACTATAGTTATTTAATTTTATCAGAAAAACAAGAGAGGAGTAAGTAGAAAAAGAACATTATGGCTCCGCAACATCAGGGAATGGACCGGGATCAAGAAAGTAGAAGATCTATTTAGGCTTGCCCTAGATAAAAGAAAGTTTAAAAAGATGACTGCCAACCTTCAGTAGTGGAGAGGCACTCTAAGAAGAAGGAGATTAGAGAAACCAGTACAATCTATAGAAAAACGCACGAAAGAATTCTCACAGACGTTATCGGTGACAGGAGGAATTGCCAGCTTATCTCATTAGGTAGCCTGAGCCACAAAGTCAAAGGGATCGGGCGAAGGGAATTAGTTAATTTTGTTAAAGTAAATGAACGTTTATAGAGTTGCATATTGTACGAATGTATTTCAGTCACGTCTTCTCGCTACGCTTCGTCGGCGTTCGACATAAATACTCCGTTTGATTCTACCCTCCGTACTGTAACTAATTTGTTTTAAATTATCTCTATCCTAACTTAGAAGATCTCAAGCAACTACTATCAGCTAATTAACATTGTACAACATAGAAGAGTTTAAATCAATTAAGGTTCATCATTAGCTATGAGGCCAGTAAAATATGATTCTACTGTTTTTTAAAATGTTCAAAAAGATAAGAACCCTCCCCTTGGTAAGGAGCTGCGCTGACCGCTGTGCCATCGGTACAATTTTTGAACTATGAATACTATAAAATCAATAAAAAAATATTTTACTTCTCTTTGTGTCTTTCTTTCTACTAATTTTATTTTTATTTTTCTGACAACAACTGGTTACCAGCTAGTTATTGGCTTCTGGGAATCTAATCCTTTGTAACTCGCTGAGGGAATCCTAAATAATCAATTACGAGTACCTATAAATAACTATACTAAATACTTTCAGTCGAAAATAAGTTATGTGATATCTAAAACTACTAGACGAGGGTAATCAGCTTCCAAGAAACATGACGCAAGTGATAGTATGCTCTGAGTGACTCTTCAGTTCGCTGAATACGAACTGAAAATGGGCTGCATCTACGTTAAATGTACCCGTTCAGTATACCGCCTGGAGTATTATGCAGTTCCGTACGGCCAAGAATCTGAATGAGAGCCATTTGTAAAAGGCAAAGCCACAATCATTTGCATAATAGCCTCCATATTCCAACAAAATATCAAAGTGATATCATATTTTTAACTCACATCACGATCTCGCGGTCGCTCATTGTAAAAAGCCCACCTGACACCGTTAAAACATTATATTTCTTTTGTAAACTTTAAAAACCCAGCAAGCTTCCTTCCTGAAGTTTCTTGTGCCACTATAAATTCATGGAGGATTCCAAGTATTCAACCTCGGTGGCTTGAATTTTTGCTTATACACTTGGTTCAGAGATTTATAATAAAGTTTTTCTGCACTTAATTTTATTGCATGCTTGGATGACTTTGGCCAAAGAAATCTGAATATATCTTATACCTTTAAACGAGAAAATCTTGTATATATATATATATTTAGGATCTCGGAAACTGAGCCAACAATTTTCATGAAATTAAGTATACAGGGGTTTTCGGGGACGATAAAACGATCTAGCTAGGATTCATTTTCAGAAAATGAGTCTGTTCGTTAAAAAAAAACTAAAAACATAAACTGAATATGTGACTGCTCCTGCCATCTATTGACGGTTGTGAGCAACTAACTGCAAGCATGTCCAGTAGATGGCGTTGTTCAGTAAGAATAAACCAGTAAAGATAATAATATGCTTCTTATGATTTCTTAAAAATACAAATTAACGAAAAAAATTCCGAGCGAAGCTCGGTTACCAACTAGTGTCTTACTAAACTGTCATAATCAGATGAGTACCTAGTATTTGTAGTTAGACTGGCCTCTCAGCTCAGTTGGTAATAATAGCTCTGCCTTCTGCGCCGTATAGGTCGTGGTTTCGATCCCCACCGAGAACAAATATTTATGTGGTGAACACAAATGTTTGTTCTCTGCCTGGGTTTCATATTGTATTCTTAATAAGTTTTAAAAAAATGAATTTATGTTTTTTTTGTTATTTAAGTTATAGTTCAATAAAACATGTTTTTTTTTAATTGTGGACTTTCCATATTCATGTTTTTTATTATATAATAGCTATCCGTAAAGCCTCTTGTGTGTTTCAAACTCATTTTTATGATGACAACCTTACATTTATTTAATTGCTATCGTAGCTAAAGCCCACACTAGGAAGGTGTGGCGCGTCGTTTCTTTTCTATTATAGCAAAGTTATGTCTGAGGGGCAATCAGCAAAGTACACTATTTGATATAATATGTGCTCTTTGCAGAGTAGTTAACGCTAATTATAATCGCTTGAATGTCAGTTATGACGGTACAATTGTGCTCATCAATAATCACTGGGCACATCACGTCCGTACAGTCACGCAGGCCGGTATAAATCATTGGAATTCGCCAGCGTTATCGTGGATGTCATTACCCGCCTAATTTGGTAGCGCTTCATGTGTGTGCCAAATATTTTCTGGTTTGTAAGCTGCTTTTTCAATATAATAAACAAAATAGTTAAGCAGAGTGTGTCTGTAGCTTATGTATGCAGTCCCTCAGTTTTCCTCAATCACACCAGCTTGAAACTTCACACTGCAGATAGGTAAAAATTTCATAAAAATTCAGAACTAATAAAAAAAGCTTGTTTCTGTTAAAACCTACACAATTTTTTCTCCCTCTTCTTAAATTTAAGAGCTAAGCTCTTTTCGGGAAATTGATGCAGATTTCTTCAATTAAGTCTTTCGAATACGACCTCCTTGACTTCCTTATACGACATGACAGCGATTTTTTCTTTTATCTGGACATGTAACTTATTCTGGGCCTTCCTCATCCCAGTTTTCTTTCAACTTTTCCCTTCAATGATGTTCTTTATGTAGCTGTCATGTCGTAGAAAGTAGAAGACGTCCAAATATTTTTCCTCTTCGATTTTGTATCGTCTCAATTATAACTCTCTTCTCCTTTACTCGCTTTAAGACCTCTTTATTCGTAACTTTTTCCGTTTCTTGTTGGATAAAATATGTTTTATGTTATTGAAAAGAGGTGGCTCTTCAAAGCACTGGGAAAGTTCCACTACAGTGACATCGGTATAGAATACAGTCAATGACCCGCGGAGACAGCTAATGAGTGGGGTGCATGAATAGAATGTCGTGTAAAGATGAATTGATACTTATTTCCTCATGAGAATATTCTAGAAATAACTTCAAAGAAAAAAGTATGCACGAACGTTATCGCAGATGGAGCTTGGCCCGATTGTAAAAATAACATGTTAGCAAAATTTTTAAATACAATATTACCATCAGAATGATTGATAGATGGCTTCTGTTATTATTTTTATGCTTCAAAATATGTGTTCTGCAAACTAACAGAAATGAGTATAAAATGGTTTGGAATGATGCACACGTTTCCGTGCGTTTCTCAACAGAAACCAATTTCAGACGTGCAAGGCTCCACAGTTAACTATTTGTCACAAAATATGAAGCTACAAAAATTCATGAAATCGAGGTGGCTTGGAGGAATTTTATGCTATTTATACATATCTCTACAAGGAAGCCGGCGCGGAAGGAAGGCCAACCGCCAGCAATTTCGTCGCGCGAAATAAATTCAAGTATACTCTCTTCTGGCGATTTTTAATCCGAATTTTCCTTTGAATTATTCGTGGTACCTGCAGGGACTTGAGAGTTGAGCTGTTGAGAGACAGATGGATAAATTAAGGAGTCTTCTTGAGGGTTTCCTTTCGTAAAGTGCCCGATGACATCATTTTTATTTGCATTTTGATTCGATTCATGCAATCAACATTTTCAATTCGCATATCTTCCTACTTACAGCATTGAATTAAAATAGCATGCAAGTTTATAGAAAAAAAAACAAAGAAAATGTTGATTCTTCTTCTTCTTATCGTGTCACTAGTTCTTTCGAACCAGTGTGGTGAAAGGATTTCAAGTGCGCCTCAGAGAGGAGAGAGAGACTCCTTTCTTGCAAATGGTGATTGAACATGAATCTGAATCATGAATGTTTTTTTTCTCATAAGATTGAATGAAAAATTACATGTGCACCGGGTGGTGCTAAGTAGATGACACACTACTGGTGGTAGGCTTCGGCCGCGGTTATTGACCACCCACCGGACAAAGACGCGACGCCAAGCGAATTAATTCGTGTTCCGTCGCGATGTCCGGTGACACCAGCGGAAAGAACGGGTCAGAGCTGGAGTGATACTAGCGTAGACCGTTTACAGCACGCTAAGGTTCCGTCGTATCGGGCGGCTAGTCGTGGAGGGTAGCGGGATCCGAGGCACGGTGCACCGCTGGCCGACCGCAGGTAGTTGGGGGCCCAAGTAGTGAGCTAGCCACTCATGAAAGGCTGCCCCGCCAACTGACGAAAAATCCTGGGGATGCGCCATTGTGCCGGTCGGCGACCGGATGAGAGGGCCCAATGGACATTCCTGGGGGGGCTCGGGCGTCCCCGCAGTCTCCAGACTAGTCTCCTAACAATACGTGTTGTTCCGAAGCGTGTGTCAGGTGCGCTATGTGTCGTCCAGTTCTACTGCCGTTCGATCCACCTTTCCTCACTCCTTAAAACACATGCAGAGAAATAAAAAGAAAAAGTTTCAACAGCGGCTGCACTCCCTCTCGTTAAAAGTGCACCTGTCTAACATAAGAGGTCTGCACTCCAATCTCGTAGCAGTCCACTACCATCTAAAGACTGAAAAGCCTCACCTTTTGTTTCTCTCGGAGACGCAGATCAGATGTCCATCTGACATGGCATACCTTAACTACCCAGGGTACACCCTGGAGCACAGCTTCAAGCCACGTGCGGGCGTATGTCTATACGCTCGGGATGACATCTGCATTCGGCGTCTCAAAAACCTTGAAAACTCCAATTTTAACATTCTTTGGATTTTGGTGGACACTGGTGCAGAGAAAATTATCTATGCCTGTGTCTACCGATCGCACAGTGGAGACCAGGAGACGTCAAGGCTCACAGAATACCTAAGTGAGAAGGCAGATGTGGCCCAACAGAAGTATCCCACAGCCCAACTGGTTATTCTGGGGGACTTCAACGCCCACCACCAGGAGTGGCTTTTCCCGTACCAGACCACAGACCACGCTGGGAGAGAGACGCGTAAGCTTGCTCTATCACTAAGTCTAACCCAGCTTGTCAAAGAGGCGACCCGGATACCTGATGTTGATGGCCATACTGCTAACTGCTTGGACCTTCTGTTGACAACAGATCCAGACCGGTACTCGGTTTCGGTAGCCCCACCATTGGGTAGCTCCGACCATTGTCTGGTGAAGTCTGTATCGACCTACTCCCCACCCGACCTTAGTCATAAAGGTACCCGGCGAGTATGGCGTTACAAGTCAGCGGATTGGGATGAGATGCGGTCCTTTTTTGCATCTTATCCTTGGCAGCTGGTCTGCTTTTCTTCTAACGATCCCTCGACCTGTGCGGATGCCGTGACAGATGTGTTACGTCAAGCTATGGAATACTTTATTCCATATGCAGACGTACCTCTGGCTGGCAAAGCTCACCCTTGGTTTGGAGCTGAATGTTGTCGGGCTAAAGCACAACAGCATGAAGCATACTTAGCATGGGTTGACGCTCGAGACCATAAGTCGTTTGATGTTCGTAAATTGAAGAAAGCCTTTAACCAAGCTGCCAAGTCCAGTAAAAAGGCGTTGCGGAAGGCTCGATTTGATCACATTAGCCGAATAGGGAAAAAACTAGCTTCGTACCCCTCGGGTAGTAAAGCTTTTTGGTCCTTAGCTAAGTCGGTTGAGTCCAACTTCTGCAAGTCCTCACTGCCTCCCATGCTAAAACCTGATGGTTCACTAGCCCACACCGCTGAAGATAAAGCAAACTTATTTGCTCAACTCTTTGCGGATTCTTCACGTCTGGATGCTGGTAGTGCAATACCTTCAACCCCCCCGAATAGATGTCAGACATTTATGTCAGACATTCGTATCCGTCAGTTGGAGGTCCGCAAAACACTACGCAATCTAGACGTGAACAAAGCTAGTGGCCCTGACGGTATCCCAGCTATACTTCTGAGGACTTGTGCGCCTGAGTTGTCTCCTGTATTGACACGCCTCTTTCGTCTTTCCATGAAGACGGGTCTTGTGCCAAAATCCTGGAAGCTTGCCAATGTACAGCCTGTACCCAAAAAGGGTAGTCGTGCTGACCCTGTCAACTACCGTCCCATCTCAGTAACGTCCATTCTGTGTAATAGTATGGAACGAGTGCTGAACAGCAGACTCCTGGCATACCTAGAAGGCAATGACCTCCTTAGTGACCGACAATACGGGTTTCGCCGAAATCGGTCAACAGGAGACCTTCTGGCGTATGTCACTCACTTATGGAGTGAAGCCATCGAGGGAAACGGAGAAGCTTTGGCTGTTTCTCTGGATATCTCGAAGGCTTTTGACCGGGTGTGGCATGACAGCCTATGAAGCAAGCTTCCTACTTATGGCATTTCCGCTGGCTTATGTGTTTGGGTATCAGACTTTCTGAGGGACCGGTCAATTCGAGTAGTCGTTGACGGCTGCTCGTCTGATCAAATGGAAATTAATGCTGGGGTTCCTCAGGGGTCAGTTCTTTCTGCAACACTTTTCTTGCTGCACATAAACGATCTGCTTAGGCCCGGTATCATTGGGTATGCAGACGACAGCACCGTTGTAGAGAGATACATGCCTGAAGCACGATCCAGTGGATCTCAGATCCAGTCTCATAGGGAGGCCATGGTTGAACGCATGAACCTAACACTGAAGGCGGTCGCTGAGTGGGGCGACGCAAATTTGGTAAAGTTCAATGCTTCGAAAACACAGGCGTGTCTATTCTCCGCTAAGAGGAGTCAATTCGACCTGACTCCCACTTTCCGAGATGTATCTTTACCGATCTCCAACCAGCTTGAGCTTTTAGGGTTCACGCTTACCCCTAAGTTGAACTTTGGCTCGTTTATTGAGTCGAAGGCCAAAACAGCTGCGAAAAAGCTAGGAGTACTATCGAAGGTGAGACGGTATTTCACACCGGGACAGCTTCTGAATCTGTACCAAGCACAAGTCCGGTCGTGTATGGAATACTGTTCTCATCTTTGGGATGGCTCGGCTAAATACCAGCTGGAGGCCCTGGAATCGATTGAAAGGCGAGCAAAAAGGCTCATTGGCGACGATGTATTGGTGGAGTCCAAACTCCTCAGTCTCGAGCATCGTCGTAAAGTAGCTGGCTTATCGGTCTTCTACAGGATACATTTCGGGGAGTGTGCCCAGGAACTTTTCAACTTGGTTCCTCCATCCCCATTCCATCACCGGACCACTAGACGTACGGAGATGAGGCATCCATTCATGGTTGATACACCTTCTTCCCGCACTAAGCGCTTTGCCTCCACTTTTATAATGCGGACAGCCAAAGAGTGGAACTCGTTGCCGGCGTCTATTTTTCCGAATTCCTATAATTTGGACGCTTTCAAAAAAAGAGTGAATAGGTATCTTCTAGGTGAGCGCGCTACACCATCGATCGCATCATCACTTAACATCAGGTGAGATTGCGGTCAAGCGTTAGCCTATAAATTGTAAAAAAAAAAAAAAAAAACATGATGTATGCATTTAGGACCTATTAAAACTGCTCAAACTATATATCGTAAGAGAAATGGCATAATATTGTTTTCATCCTGAAATATTTACAGACTAGGTAAGTATTCCTACTTGTTCCTCGATTATAATACAAGCAGTTCAAACTAGCCTAGAGGCACTCGATCAGCTTAGCTCATGCATAAAAATGCAGTTTACAGTGAAAGAAGCACTAAAATAAAGAAAACCCTTATCATACCTCAGTTTCCCGAGCGAAATGCAAAACGATGCGTCAACTTATCGACAAATACGTACGACCCGCTTACAACTCACCCCAGGCACACCGTTCATAAATAAAATGGGCCATTTCTGCTCCGAATCAAAAACTGCTGAATAGGCTCCCGGTATAATTCAGCTCTAAAAACAGCCACCAATGTCCCACGTAGGGAAACATTTACATAAAATACAAACGTCATCTTTTCTTAGGCGGGTTTTGTCCCCAGTGAGAAGTAATAACGCGGACACGTGCCAACAATTGCTCTTACCTGCTCCGTTTAGTTTTTTCGCCTGTGGATAATGCTTTTACAGAAATATTGCTTTTAATAACTTTTTGGTTATCAATCCAGTAGTTTTATAGAGCTCTGAATCAATTATAAATAAAGTTAGTCTGAAATATGAATATTCAGCCACCAACTGAACTGTCTAGTTATCGATAAAAACTTCGACGAGTGGAAAGGACTCTTGAATTTATATCGGGAGAAAAACAGCACAGTTTGAGTTAGACTTTGATCTCCAAACGTAACAGTTTGCAAGCCTATCACCGCTGCTAGAATACTAACTGGTTTGTTCGTTTTTTTCCTTCACTGATTGAGAGCACCGGCATTTCGTACTCTAGTAAAAACCGTTAGTTCAACGACGGATTCGAACCCTTACGATCAAAGGCAAGATCACTCCTTTTGCGTTCCTTTCCTTTGCGTTTGAATAAATTAAATAAAAAAAAATATTTAACTCTAATATCTAGCCCCAAACTAAGCAGAGCATGTACTATGAGAACCAGATAGCTGATAAAATACTTGGTATATACATTTTTTTTGGAAATACATCCTTAGAATACAATATAACACTCATCTGTGTTCACCACACAAATATTTTTTCTCGGTGGGGATCGAACCCACGACCTACGGCACAGAAGGCCGAGCTACTACCAACTGAGCTGAGAGGCTAAATAATGTTTATTTTATTAAGAAATTAATTCTATTTGGCGTGTAAGTAAAGCGTGGAATTAAGTTAATGAGCTATGACTTTTTGTATCTACCATTGCCTACCTAAGAATACAGTTGAGTCTTTGTTGAGAAACAGGGAACACGTGCCGATAATTGCTGTATGAAACTACCTACGCTCAGCACCAACTTTTGCGCCTTTATAGAACTTGTTCAAGCCATTTTAAGTTTTTATCTCCGGTCACAAGGCTACATTTTCTATGGCTGACAGGCAGAGCATAATATAGGTACGTACTTTGGTTCTGCATAAAGGTGAGGCATAGGTGTAGGCGAGTAAAATAACATTCACACGAGTCTATTTATACAGTAAATGGAATGCTGGTTGTGAAGTGGGTTATTTTATGTTGGATTTAATTAAATAAAATGTATGGTGATTTTTTCAAAGGATCACCTGTTGAAGAAACTCTGTTTATTTAACAAAAATCTCAAAATGATTGGGTGATAATTTATTCAGAATTATTTAAGCTATGCCATGTCAGTTACGTCTAAGTTTTACTACTAGCCTGTGTCAAAGTTAATCTAAGGGTGTTATTAACAATCCTGGCGCAACGCTGGAGTAGTTAAATCGTGTTTTGTCACATTTGTTCGAGTTGACAATTGCATGTCAATGCAAATGCAAACGCTACGCCAGGATTATTAATAAGACCCTATGGGTCTTATTAATAATCCTGGCGTAGCGTTGGACTAGTTGATCCGTGTTTTGTCTCTTGCATTGACATGCAATATTGTCAACTCGAACAAATGTGACAAAACACGATTTAACTACTCCAGCGTTGCGCCAGGATTATTAATAACACCCTAGGGGTTTTATAGTAACAGCCGTTCTAGAACCGTATTGTTGTATGTAAAATCATAATTATTTTAGCCACAAAGATTCAAAATCTAAGGACCAACATGCTATAGATATAATAATTTAGCGTAACTTTTTGAATAATGTACAATAAAGTCTTGGCAGTTCTAGAAAAAAAATCCTGAAAGGATCCTTTGATCTTTTAAAAATTAAATTAAAATAAGTACGATAAAGCTCAGTGATGGCTAAGCTTAAGGGGCTGAAGCATCAAAGAACTTCTTGCTCGCATATTTCTACATTTTCTGTAGCTATAAAATCACTGAACATAATTATATTATTTATGAAAAACATAATTGCACAAATTCAACAAACCTATAAAAAAAACCACAACATTATTTTATTTTTAAATGCCACGATTGATGAACATTAAAATTTGATACTACCCATAGTTTTGCCTGACAGATAACGTTATTTAATGATCGTCAAATCCGGCATTAAAGGTATCTAGCATTATGTGCGTAAATCTAACACGAGACACTTTCATTAGTGTTGTAATTCTTGAGTTTAATTTACCAGTTGGCCGCTTCGATCCAGGGCGCTTTCAAAAGTAAGAGCGGACATATTTCTCTGCTGCGTTTATAATCCCTCCCCGAGAAACACTAGCCCGCTAACGAACTTAGTTCTAAGGTAAAGTTTTAATTGCTCGCCAGCAAATCTCAGTTTATCTTTTCGTGGTCCCTAGGAAACAGCTTTGTTGACTATAAATTCAATTTGAGCAAGGAAAGATTACCAGCTTATTTATAAAGAACGTCGAACCGGGTTCGAGTAGTTACAGGGCTCTCAAAATGAAGTGATACTTGTGGCGTGCCTCACGAAGGTGACGCTCAAAGCAATTGTCGGGTGTAGATGAAATGAAAACCCAAGATGACGTCACCTTAATTTGTATTTGAATGGCGCAATGTCACGGTCAAGAACCTGCAAAGTAGGTTTACAAATCGATGATAAGCAAATGAAGTAGAACGTCACGCGTCTAATCTCGCTCAAGGAAGCGGAAAATTTCTTTTAACATTTTAAGGGCACGACAGGCCCCTTAGACTTTGTCTCCGCTTTATCACCTCGGAGTCACGTACAAGGGGCCGACGTTACTTAAGCGGCTAATGAATTCTTACCTTGTTTACAATAAACCAAAAAGCTTTTATGAAGCCCATTCATTAAAGGTATCTGCGGATTATGCGTGAAGACGCTCACGAACGTGACTTTTAAGATTTTACTCGAAATTGATTCTGTTTTACACCGATAAGCGACGGAAGCGAAAAGCTAAGGGTTGCGTGATCTAAAATATTATGTAGAAGTTTATGGTGTTTGACCTCGATGCATTGTTTTACGGGAGGAAGTTATGAATAAGTTGGGCGTTTTTGAGAGCGGTTATGACGCCATAAAAATGGATATGTACATTCGATACCGCATTATTTATGATAAAGAATGTTTTGTGTTGAAAATAATCGGTACAGTCACCCTGAATGTCTCCACTGCTTGACAAAAGCCTCCCGTATATGGTGTAATTTACCGCCGTATTACTCACTACGCTTGGTTGGCGGAATGGATGACCGTAGCGTTGATAAACTCAGGAGATTCCATTCTGCCTATCTCCTGGTCCGTTCCCGCAGTCACTTCTTACCACATTCTACTTTCCTTGTAAACTGGTCCTTCTAATGAAATAATAGAGGTTAGTTGTATGCCACCACACTGGAACTTTACTTCTAATGGTTTTTTTAAATGGGCATACAAAAAAACGGTAGAAACCAAACCGTAGTTTGCTGCCTATTCTTGTAGGCTTGGTCACGTGGAACAAGCACTTATACTCACCTAGCTTTAAGACATTACAAAGTGATCATTGTGATACACTAAAATAAATGGACCAAAATAAATAACGATCGCGTTAATTTAAAAAGTGTTCAATTAGAGATGAATTTGAATAAGAATTTGCCACGGTGCGGTCGGTTAAAAATATCTCAATAAATAATAGTACATTGTTACCTGAGTGTTGAAAGTCACGTTTTTTGAGTCCCGAGACGAGACTACTACTTTCAGAGTATGAGCAATGAAAAATTATATTAGACGAAAATATTGAACTTGTAATGCCAAAATATATTCCACAGTACAGTCTAGTACCTAGAAGCGTGGGCTTGAAACACTGAATACATCGATGCTCTGAATAAAAAGAACATCAAGCTTTGTTTAAACAATAACAAACGAAAAAGATAAATGTTGTGTGTGTTGCCCGCGGTCGCCCGAGGGTGCTTTTGGACGTCAGCCGGTAAAGGGGCACCTTATCTAAACCGCGGGTGTATATTATATAGGTATATTCATTTTAGTCTTTGTAATCGGAAAGGTTATTTAAAATCTTTATACAATAGCGAAGCGCTCTCGTTTGCCTTTTGATAATGACCTAGACTGAACCGACTATGGCGAGAGCTATATTTTTTGTTTATAAGTAAATAAACAGGCTTTTGCATCTATTGTAAATGATTTAGATAACGTCAGGGGTAACTGGTGAATACTCATGCCACTACTTACGGGACGCTACAGTGCCAGACAGGATTTTAGATGGAATAGGCTGGCCTAGCACCTACAGTCCTTTACCATCCTCTTGATCTTAGTCGGTCTAATCCACAAGAAAGATGGTGTGGAGCTGAAAAAAGTACATCAATTATTTATATCAGTATATAAATAGTATATTTTATGAAGGTAAAAACTCTCCATTGAATACAATTCCAAGTTAGCTTTATAGCACGGATGCAATCATTAAGACGCCATCTTTCTATCTCCTGACTTTAGTGATGTGTCTCGTCGCCCGGCCTCAGTAGGGATGTCCTATTCCCAAAACTGGCTAACAATACATAAATAAAATCACACCTCATTCCCATGGGGGTAGGCAGAGATCACGGGTGTGCTACAATTCATTATTTTTTTATTGATTTTATGGTGTTTACTACACTTATGGAAATCAAAAAGATTTTTTATAATGTCCCAAAAGTTAAGTAAGTTGTAAGTTTGTTAGTGTGTTTGGTCGCGTTAGTGGCGAATAGTCCCTAAGAGTTATTCGTCGAGTGTGATTAGGATCCGATGGCGCAGTGGTCAGCGCAGCCCCGTACCAAGGGGAAGGTCGCGGGTTCAAATCCCGCTCGGCTCTAAGCTTTTGGGACATTATAAAAAATGTTTACGATTCATTTACTCTCTTAGCTTTTTTCTACATGATCGTCGGCTTAGGGTACTCTTGACCTGGTCTTTTTCTCTCTCTCTAAAACGTCTGTTATCTAATCGTACGTACGCCGCTTCGTGTATTTATTTAATTTAATGTCATCGTGGTTTTTTATTGATTTCTCCCAATTGTTACGTCTTTGATATACGTAGCGTGTATACTGTTTTAGGGCACGGATTCAGAATGACCCTTATATGTATTACAAGCGTACTTTATCGACGGATTAATAGCTAAGATTACGTGATTGTATAATTCTGGGCAATTACGGCGTTTTGTATGTAATTTTACTATTTTGGTACGACGTTTTTACTTAGCATCGGCTTAAAATAGTTTTAACTTGTTTAATGGTGCAGACAAATTTTGTACCTCACCCCGGAGGAAACACCCCGGTATGGCTGTAAACTTTTTTTTTCTTCATAAAATAGTCCCAGACAAAAAAAGGTTACGTAAAAAAAAATACGGGTTGCACTCCGGGAGTGCCGGCAGAAGTGAAAACTTGATTATTAACGTAGGAACCCTAAAAGTTGTTTATTTTATCAAGTTCCTCAATGTAGTAAAACCCCAATCAAAGACCTAAGGAACCCTAAAAATTTTAGCATTATCAAGCTCCTAAGTGTAGTTGAAATTCCAATCAAAGTGCTAAGGAACCCTAAAATTGTTTACATAATCAAGGTCCTAAGTGTAGTTGAAAGTCCAATTAAAGGCCTAAGGAACCCTAAAAGTTGTTTATTTTATCAAGTTCCTCAATGTAGTAAAACCCCAATCAAAGTCCTAAGGAACCCTAAAAATTTTAGCATTATCAAGCTCCTAAGTGTAGTTGAAATTCCAATCAAAGTCCTAAGGAACCCTAAAAATGTTAACATTATCAAGCTCCTAAGTGTAGTTGAAACTCCAATCAAAGTCCTAAGGAACCCTAAAAGTTGACCACTTAATCAAATTCCTCAATGTAGTAAAACCCCAATCAAAGTCCTAAGGAACCCTAAAAATTTTAACATTATCAAGCTTCTAAGTGTAGTTGAAACTCCAATCAAAGTCCTAAGGAACCCTAAAAGTCGACCATTTAATCAAATTCCTCAATATAGTATAACCCCAATCAAAACCCTATACGGAACCCTAAATTTTACGTAAAGCCAAATCCTCAACGGGTCGGAACCGCTAGAAGGGACCTTGTCACGCGACCTACAAGTAGGTCCTAAATGAAGTAAAACGGCAGACATAGGAGGAGGGGGTTCTGGGGGGCAAAGGGGGGTCACAGCACGGCTCGCTTCGCTCGCCGCGCTGTTCCCCGTGGTCGCGTGGCGGCTCGCTTCGCTCGCCGCGACGCTCCCCCCGGGTTCAGGAAGAGGGGGTTCTGGGGGGCTTAGGGGGGTAACAGCACGGCTCGCTTCACTCGCCACGCTGTTCCCCGTGGTCACGTGGCGGCTCGCTTCGCTCGCCGCGACGCTCCCCCCGGGTTCAGGAAGAGGGGGTTCTGGGGGGCTTGGGGGGAGTCACAGCACGGCTCGCTTCGCTCGCCGCAATGCTCCACTCGAAAAAAAAGGCTTAAAAATAGGGCATTTTTAGGTTTTTTAAATAATAAAGGGGTCTAGAGGGAAAGGGGGGAAAAATTTATATTGCTTTCAAAATAATCTCACCTTCCCTACATGACCCAAAAAAAAAAGTGCTCAACGCCGCTAAAGAAGTTTTCACTTCAAAAACTTTGCATTTATAGAATAAGAATTATATTGACTCCGCTTTTTATTGTTTATTATTTGCAATAATTTAATTTGGAGATCCTTGGCTTTTTTTCACTTGTTATAATTATTGCACAATAATTGTGCAGTTCTGTGAAAGTGGGCAATTCTCGTGCAGTTTAATGTTTTTTTATTATGAACTCTACGTTGTAGTCTTAGGGTACATTTCTACAAAAACATCCGTCTTACGCTTTTTCGATTTTTATTATGAACTCTACGTTGTAGTCTTAGGGTACATTTCTACAAAAACATCCGTCTTACGCTTTTTCGATCAGGGTCACGTGATCCTGACGCGAGTTTAAGATTTTATACCCATTACAGAAAGTGCTCAACGCCGCTAAAGAAGTTTTCACTTCAAAAAAGGTCTTGGTCCTCCCAGATTTATTGGCTAAGATCCCTAAAGATGTCTAGGGAGGGTAGTTAAAGATAAGTTTTAATTTAATTCTTTATAAGGTTTTGAGTGTCATAATTTTGTAAAATATAAAAGAAAACGATACACTTGGCAATTTAAGCTGACTACACTAAGCCCTTGCCTACAAGCACTTATCAAGCTACTCGACGAGCATATTGTTATGGGCACTATTGTGTCTAGTGTTTTATTCGGTAACTAGCTTCTGGCCCGCGACTTCATTCAAGACATACTCGTAATAAACAAGTAAACATGCCTTTGTATCTGTTGTAGATAGTCTACGTATAGTGATAGGACATCTGTTTTATTCACATGCTCACATTTACGGGACGCTATAGTGTCTGGGACAACATTTTAGGAGTAGGGATGTCCACCACCTTTACCATCATGACAGGTAAATCGGCCTAATCCACAGGAAAGACATGGTCAATACGTGCTGAGCTGACTAAGCCGCGGGTTTTTTCGCGATGTTTTCCTTCACCATTTAAGAGTACAAGCATTGCACACATAATTTTTTCGAAGATTAAACACAAAACGTGCACGACCGGATTTGAACCTGCTACCTTAGGATCGGAAGGCGGACATACTCGCAAAGTACAAGTATTCAAAGGGCATTGGGGATTGGTGGACCATCTGGTTCCATCACTTTTTCTACTACAAAACCTTGAGTGTGTCACAGACTATGGTCGTTATACGGTATAGTATATTATCTAAATTCTTAATGTGTCATCAATAATCATAATTCAAACTGATAATAATAATTATAAGTCTTGTAAATTCTTAAATCAGTTAATAAACAAAAATAAAATAAATACAATTTATTTATTGCAGGTATACAGTAGGGGTAAAATACATACACATCCATATCACACAAAACAATAGTGATTATATGTACTTACATAATTTTACCTACTTCTAGGTTAAATTGTGCATTAGCAATTAAAGTTATTTCTGTAAAACTTCCCTGTTCTTTAATGACAGACAGACAGACTTGTTTTGTATGAAGAGAAGCGACAGTTTAAGCAGCAGTTACTACGCTCAAAGCTCTCACTTTAGTTGTCGAGTCAGCGGGATAGCCGGGGGCATGAATAATGTAGAACCGCGGGAAAATTTTAATGTATTCCGGATTTATCTATTCGTGTAATACAAAGAACCTTTGAATATGTAGTGTAAAGGAAAATGTGTAGAGACAAATTCATGTCAACTAAAGCTTTCGGGGAGGGTAATTGTTCAAATTTTCGGTGCCGTAGATTTCGTTCACCTGGGATAATTCACCTGTGGATTTTAGTAGTTAGTAGAGCATTTTGTGAAGGACTCGTCCAGGGAAGTACTACCACCATGCCTTTTTCTGCCGTACTTTGAATCATTTCTTATGCTGCCTTCCTACGGTGCGTGGTTCGGCAGATCATCACGCACAGCCGACGACGACGCACGGCAACGCACACCGAAAGGGCTCCTGAGCTACCGCGCACCTCGGCGCACGAGACCGTTCCCATGGTGTGTCGTGCGAGCTGATCCGCCTCCGTGCGCGATATTACACACCGGTGGGAAGGGTCTATTAGAGATGATACGTTAAGATGAATGACGAATATTTTTCGAACCCGGCGAGTTTATGGCAGGGTCTATCACTTCTGCCGGCTTTCCTGAAATGCCAGTAGTTTTTATTTTGTTTAGCGGTTGACAAAAATAACATGAAAAACGAATCGTAGAATTTTATGTTTAGAGTAAAAATATCAAATATATTTGGGATTTTGATGATTAAGCCACCTTATGAACCAACGACATTATACAAATCGCAGGAAGTCGAAGAATTAAGAGGGCTTTAGCATCGTTCTTCTTGGTTTTTTTTTTTTCTTTATTAGAAAAGACATAAACCTTCCAGCAGTATAACTCTGTGTAATGTCCTATTTTTGTGGTGTACAATAAAGTGTTATCTATTTAAAATAAATAAATATTGTGGACAATTCACACAACACTACCCAGCCCCAAACTAAGCAGAGCTTGTACTATGGGAACCAGATAGCTGATATAATACTTGAATACATATTTTTTTTTTTGTAAATACATACTTAGAATACAATATAACACCCAGACAGAGAACAAACATTTATGTTCACCACACAAATATTTGTTCTCGGTGAGGATTGAACCCACGACCTACGGCGCAGAAGGCAGAGCTACTACCAACTGAGCTAGAGACCAGTTATTTATCTATATAGGTGTACCTACTTTTAAACTGCTATAGATTATTTTTATGTTGTAGCTGTTTGTTGTCCCTGAATAAATAAAATAAAACTCTTCAGGTTGATGATGATGAAATATAGCACGATTCACAAAAATCGGAAATAATCAGAATTCTTGCAAAAAAAGATTTTAAATCACACAACCAGAATAAATCGAATAAAAGCAATCTCAATCTTTCAGGTTATAGACTTTACGTCTCAGGTTATAAATGTCAGATAAAAATTATAAGTGTATTCAGGAAAACAGGGCAAAGCCTATCACATGAAACACATGTAGAAAAAATTATAAAGAAATATAATTATGTCCAATGTACGTTACGTACCTACTCAAATAAACTTACAATTGATACAAATACTTACAAAATACACAAGAAACAGTTGAGCCATCTGCAGATAGGATCTAGAGATAGCTCAAGTGATCTAAATCAGTGCCAGATTGAAGCGTCCCCAAGACTACTTATATGTATCTAGGTTTTATGATAGTTATCAGTTGCCTTAATTGGTTAGCTTTGCTTAGATCGGGGCTAGGTCACTCTGTGAAATGCACGCTAATAATTGTATTCATGTAATGGTTAAATTATGTACTGTGATACAAGTAGTCCAAAAAACGATTAATCACACTAACAAGCAGTTACGTAAGGCCGCACACAGTTGTCAATTTTTTCCATAAGCCCTCGACTAACAACTGCGATACCCGACCGCGCGCGTGTGACAGCGACCACTTAATTTACTGACGCAGCATCGCTGTAAACACCGCCCGTGCTATGTTAATTTTGTTTTATTCTCGACCACTGATAAATTGGGTGTGGAGAAGCCCCGACCGCGCAGAGTCGACCAATATTTTTCATTACTATGCTAATTTCATTGTACCAATAAACGCGACGTCCCGCTCCGAGCCGCAAAGAGGTTAGCCGTTGCCTGTTACAAAGCGTTTTTACTGTGTCCACTCGGTAAAATTGTATTCACGCAAAAGGTCGCACTGGTTAATTTGAAATGCAACTGGGCATTCCTAGTATTTCACAGTGCGCCGCTTTTAAACGAAGGCCAATAAAATTGTTGGCAGAACATTAGCGGCAGTTACTACGTTACTGGCTTTGGGGAGTTTTTAGTGCGTTCGATAGTGAAATAAAACTTTGGTTGAATTTTCGTACTCTATATTATATTATTTTGCTATGGAAAGTTGCTAGTGTAATGACGTGTGGCTCTCTGGGAAGAAGCGAAAGGTTTCTCGATATTACTGTAAAGTGGTAGGTATTACCTGTAAATTATGACATTGGATGACCGTAAAGTAAAAGACTGTGATCACCGATAATCGTGCAGTGATCACGGTTATAATGATCAACAGTTATTTACGGTTTGCAAAAATAACACGTAGGCTTAGACTATAGGTCAATCACTAATATATGCCCGTTGGTGGATTGTTCTCTGTTTCCCTTCTGGGATTTGTTGAAAATTAAATTGCTTTTTTTTATTTTATCACTCCACCTTTCCTCATAATGACAATTTACCCGGATAGTCTAGAACACGCATTTGCCTTAATTCATTGTTTTCTTAAAGATTGATGATTGCTACCGTTGCGCCGTTGAAACATGTAGGTGGGATTTTGATCTCACAATCGCACGAGATTCAATAGATCAGTGCTATTAGGGGCGCATAGCATAGGACGGTCACGTAGAGCCCAAGGCGACGGCCTTCTGTTCGGTATTGGCACGGAGTATAGAAAAAAAGAGGTTCTATTAAACTTCACGGACGAATTCCAATCGAAAAGTAGGAAGAATCAAAACGGGTCAAGCAAAACCGTTTTATAAAGTAATTATTGTTATCTGTCATTTTCAAAGAGCGTACAAACTGTATCCCTTCTATAAAATGTATTTTTATTATAATAAAAGTTTGAAAAACTTAAAAAACCAACTTCATGGCCAAGCGGCCGAACTGATTTTGATGGAATTCAATACAATCTGGAAGTATTTATTATCTATTAGAATTTTTTTTTCAAATCGTCTCATAAATATCGAAGTTATATGCTTTGACAAACATTAAAAAAAAGCCGAATTTATAGCCTTCATTTTTATTTAAATTATTAAATAAATAAATATAATAGACAATCCATCTAGCCCCAAACTAAGCAGAGCTTGTTTTATGGGAACCAGATAGCTGATATAATACTTGAATACATTTTTTTTGTTTGAAGTCGGTTATAAACAAAGTTTGATCTTTTATTTAAGCAGATTTCCTCATAATCCAAAAACACTATCTACAGCCACATACCGCCTCCATTTCAGGTAGATCAGTAATGTGTCTATAGGTATTTGCTATACAACACGTGTCCCGGCTGCCCACCCAACAATATTTTCTAATTCGATTCTCTAGAATGTAATCCACTGGTATGTGAGGCTTGTCTCTGAGACGTGCTCACACATATTAGAAGAATACGGGTTCACTGATAGTGGTATTTAAAGCCACTATGTCTTGAAATCTATTTGCGAGACAATTTTTCATACATAAAAACTGAAATGAGCTACCATCTGAGGTTTTCTGTTTCAAGAAAAAAGTTACTTGAGCGTAGGCAACGCAGTAACGCCTCTGGTGTTTATGGATGACGGTGATCGCTTACCATTAAGTTAGCCATTAAGTTACCACTTATGGATCCTTAGGTTGAAATCTGTCGAGGAGCTTTTATAACCATGTCACTACACTTTGAAAGAACCAGTGACACGATGAGGGCCTGCGCAAATCTAGGCGATGCTGATGGCGATCAGTAAAACGCTGTCAAACATCGTTGTCATATTTGACAGCATTTCACTGATCGCCATCGTAGATCACTTAGATGTGCGCAAGGCTTAAGAAGAAGCTTGAAATCCAGTTGTTTATACGATTACATCAGAAACAAAACTTCTAAGAAAATAAAAAAGTGGCCAAGTGCGAGTCAGACTCGCCCATGAAGGGTTCCGTAGCAACAAGTAACATAATATAAAATTTATTGTAGTCGAAAGGTAAATTGCGGCTTACGATTTATGACGTATAATTTTTTTTTTTAGATTTTTCATTTTCTTGTTTTAGAAGTTAGAAGGGGGGGGACCAACATTTTACCACTTTGGAAGTGTCTCTCGCACATACTATTCAGTTTAGAAAAAAACAATATACGAAACCTCAACATCATTTTAAAAGACCAATTCATAAATACTCCACACGTTTGGGTTTGATGAAACAATTTTTTTTGAGTTTCATTTTCAAGTATGGGGGCCCCCAAAATTTATGTTTTTTTTTCTAATTTTGTGTAAAAATCTTAATGCGGTTTACAGAATACATCTACTCGCCAAGTTTAATCAGTCTAGCTCTTACAGTTTCGGAGAAAAATGACTGTGACATACGGACGGACAGACAGAGAGACAGACAGACAAACAGACATGACGAATCTATAAGGGTTCCGTTTTTGCCATTTGGCCACGGAACCCTAAAAACGTTATGCCAAATAAAATTTTGCGACTCATACACTCTTTGTGGCCTATAACTACTCCATTTTAAACTTTTCCACTCACAAATCTGGTTCATTTCCAAAATAGAACAAAAATTTCTTTTGTATCGACAGAAAATAAAAATGCCATCATCCCACATACGAAAAATTTAATTTATATTCGTTTTTGAAAAAATTGACACGTTAACGTTGTTAGGTGGCTACGTGAGTTTTGTAACGATTTCAATTTCGCACGGCCAATGGACGTGACTCTTTTGACTTAATTGTGTGTATGCCGAAATAGCTTGTACCTATACGCATTGTTAAAAATTACTCAATATTGTTCTCAAACTGTTCGAAAATATGTGTCAAGTACACAACAAAAGCCTTTTTGAGGTCGCACTTTTAATCCTTTCACTATACTTGGTTAGAAATAACCAGTTACACAATAAGAAGAATATGGTCTTCAATTTGGTTGTATAAGGTAATGACATTTATTGGTCACTGCAAAGCAAAAGGATGACTGCGCAAAAAGCTGCTGGTTTAAGCCTCCAAAAACTTCCACCGACGTAACAAGCATGTCGCTCACCTGATGTGACGTAGGTAATCATCGCTTATAATAAAGCATTACTTCGTAGATCACGCAAGTCAGGAACGTAACATACAAGGCACCCTTCAAACCAAAACACAATGCTGCTTCACGACACAGAAATAGGCTCACAAAGAGCTCTACTAGTACTAAAAGTTTTGAAAAGGTTTGCAAAAGTTTGTATAGAAATAGCTTCAAGTGAAGTTGCGTGGGAATAATACCAGTATTTTTTTTTCCATGATTGTACAAACATTTTTATAAGGTCCCAAAAGTTAAGAGCCGAGCAGGATTTGAACCCGCGACCTTCTTTCGGTACGGGGCCAATTTATGGACTGTTCGGCACTAATGCGGCCGTGGCTCCATCTACAGGTTTGACGTTACAGTCAGCTACTTACCTTCGTTTTGTTCTATTTTTGTGATTTCTTTAAACACTATATTAACCTCAATAAAAATAAAAGTTGATTTACCTAAAAACCAATACCAACAAAAATCAAAACAAAGCTTTCTCAACGATGTATCAACACGACATTTTTGTATTAACTCCAGGTCGTGACATCTCATTCCAAGTAAGACATCTGTTTAAAGAAACTCATGAATCATCGGTCCATGCAAGGAGGGGGCCGGAAGCTCGCTGAAACGTCCCGTCATCCAGGTCGGGCCGGATATGGAACGTGTATTGTCATGTCCTGGCGCTAACGATCTTCACTTAAAGAGGTTTGGACCGTCCTCAGCTCTAAGAGCAGAGAGGAAATGGAATGAAACGATGACAAACAATGTCATTTGTGCTTAAATACCTACTCGTATCGTAGCTTCTGAGAAGGTATATTGCTACCCAGTCGTAAATGTATTATTTACCCAATAAAACACTGCTTGACTTGCTCCAGCTTTCTACGCACGGTACCGTGATGAATGAAGTACTAATAAAAGTAAAAAAACAACAGACAAATAGTATATCTTATTCACTATTAAAATCACATAACCATATCTAGGATGCAAGCTATTTCTATGTAAAACTGAAAACTGTATGTCAATGGGTTCAATCATACAAATAGCATTTATATGACTAATTTGATGCTAAGACTTATAATTAAGATAGTATTGCTCGAATATTGGTATTAGCTCTGCCTTCTACGCTGGAAAGCGTGGGAGATCAAATATTGGTTTGGTGAACGCAAATGTTAGTTTTCTGTCTGGTTATATTGATTTTGGTAGTTCTTATAAAAAAAATAATTCGGTAGTCTTTCAGCAATCGGGTTCATAACGTACAAGTTCTGCTTAGTTTGGTGTTGTGTGATATTTATTAATTTATTTATATATTTATTGTTAAATAGACAATAAATAAATTGTTATTTTATTGTTGTCTATTTTATATGTTTTGTTTATTTGTAAAACGAGTAGCAGTATTTTAATATGAACCTTTGGTGTCCCACTGCAGGGCAAAGGCACCCCTTCATTCTCTTCAGTCGTCTTTATTTTAGTTTAGTTTAGTTTATTGCAAAAAATCATAAGTAACATTACAGACATATCCAATACGTCACTTAGAATTACTTACTTACTTTATTTTGTGCTAGTGGCAGTAGGTTCTTATTATTTTAATGCACATGACATTTCAATAGAACAAATTCCTATTGTCCAAGTTGAATGTGCCCGCATGAATACACCTGAACGCAATCGCATCGCATAGCCGATAATCATGGCGGCAGTACTACATCCACTACAGACAAGATTCCCTGAATTAATGTGGCACAGCTGGTTTCTATGGTGGAGGGAATATTGTTTCGATCATGTCAAGTTAAAGCTAACCATTTTACTGATAATCACTATTTTGAGAGCACTGGTGGCTTAGGGGTAGCGTCGCCGCCTTCAGATCTTAAGCTTGTGACCCCAATCATGCACGATTGAGTTATTCTGTCCAAAAAAATACTCGTATGCCAGTACTCTCAAACGGCGAAGGAACAATTTTTAAGAAAACCCGTATTTGGTAGAACCTAAAAAGTATACGGAAGCAGGTGTTAAGTGCACGAAAGGAGCCTCTCTTAGACGCAATTAAAATCCTTTCACCACACTGCTTGTTTCAAAGAACTTGAAAACTTGAACCCGAAACCTGAACCGAAACCTGAACATGAAAAGGGGAAGAGCACTCTTTTGGCGAAATGATTCGACGACCTGCAAAAAACACTCTTCTCGAGTCCTTAGTACTAGTTTTGTCAATTTCATTTTTCAAAAGTAGGTTAGTTCTTACTTTATTCATCATAGTTTGTTAATAGGAGAAAAAAAAACAGTTTTCATCCACACTTGAAACTTTGATCATTTACCTTTGTCGTGCGATGGTATGCGATAAAACATGGTACAGCCAACCATGTATCACCATCCCAAAATCAAAGTAGCTTACAACACAGTGGAGCCCTTTGTACTACTCTGAGCTGAATGCATAGATAGGTAGAGCGCATACCTCTACACTTAATTGCCGCCCAGCTATTGAGTAGGTACCTAAACTGCTCCATTGAAAACTACGCTTACATATTGTGAACTGGCTCCCAGCCAGGGATTATACGGGAATCCCGTGCAATATTTGTGTCTCACGTAGCCACTATTCAGGGGATCGAAAAACTTTTCTAATATTCTGGTTGAGACGAAAATACTTCGCGAAGATTTGACTACTGATCAACGTGACTTCTGTGGATGGAGTCCGAGTTGTTGACTTTTATTTTTTTTGGAGCGACTGCTGTGGTACACCTTTCAGATGACGGAAGAATTCTTAGAAAATAAAAACGAGAATTCAATTTGTTGCATTGGGGAAACACAAAATATATGACGGGAAGTAGAAGTGATGAAATACTCCAGTGTAAGTCACCTTTGAGGTAGTAAAATTTTGCTACCTCAAAGGTCACTTCAGTGGCATTATTATGTAACCTGGCTTTGCTGCCTTCTTTTATGTACGATTTTTTTTATTATTATAAAAAGTTTTTCCTGATATAGTTTTAAAACATAACTAAAAAAAATTAGTAGTGAAAAGTTCTGAATTTCACTCCCACCATTTAATAATATACGGAATTTAAAATGAAAGGCTGTAAACTGAAACTGCATGAGAAATTACTTTGATGTCTGAAATACACTGGAGTATTTCATCACTTCTACTTCCCGTCATATATTTTGTGTTTCCCCAATGCAACAAATTGAATTCTCGTTGTAGTTTTTATTCCCTAAGAAGCGTCTTCCGTCATCTGAAAGCTGTACCACAGTGGATACCTACCATTCATAATATTGTGTCGAACATTCTGTTATGGCTATATACATATTAAGTATTTTGTAACAAAATTATTACATAAAAATTTTAGGAATGGCATGTTTATTTGCTAAATAAATGGCACTGTTTATTATTATTAGTATTTTATTTTCAGGACCGAAGAGAGTGGCGTATTAGGGAGGAGGCATATACCCAGCAGTGGGTGCATACAGGCTGAATAGATAGATAGATATATAGTATTTTATTTGGATAAGCAAACAGTATCACAATATGTACGGTTAAAGTAACTAACTTAAATGTTGTTAACTGTGCATGGTACCAACACCCTTTTTCCGCAGATTACTTCAAATTCAAAAGTTTGAAATAAGGATGTAGCTAAAAAGTTATCCAAATAATGTACAAATAAAGTTATTGATAATATGTACGTCAAAATGCCGGCTTCGGTACTAAAGAGACTTTACACAGCCGTTTCCAAGTCACATTCCAGGTATTCGTGATAGAAAACAATAAGCCAGCGATAAATACTTGGGCATTGTTCGTATGTTTCGATTCGATTGCAAGTTGTGTAGACTTGGTGAATGCTATTGTCTAGCGTACCTAATACTTATCTTGAATCTCGTTTTCTGAGAAGAGGTGCCAGTTTTATAAAGCAATGGTTTCTGTTTATAGTTTTTTTTTTTAACCAACCGACGACATTTATTTTATAACAGTGTTTTAGCAGTAGTATGTTGTCTTATAACAGTAACTTAGCTTAGCAAGTTGTTACCATCCAACATTAGCTATCTGGTTCCCATTATACTGCTTGGTTTGGGCCTCGATGGTGTTGTGTAAGTTGTCCAAACTATTTATTTATTTTACTTCTTCCAATGAGTTCTGTTGTTTATTGAGGCCAATATTGCCAGTGTCAAATATTACATAAATAATAACTTTTGATGTAAATTAATTGTAATATACAAGGTGTATCTAAATATGTGTACTATGCGAAGGTGGGGGGTTTCAGACCACAATGGTGATCAGTTGTGGAGGGGAGATAATTAAAAATTCCTATTTTCAGTTTCCCATACAAAAATATTTAATTACATAATGCCTAAATAAATTGACAACCCTATCCTTGTAACCCCTTGACCCCTTGACCTACTACCTCTGTAGGTCTACTACTACTACCTACTACCTCTGTAGCTGAGTTTAGGATTGTCACTTTGTATAAAGTCAGCTGTTAATGTTGAAAATTCGTTGCAGTTTTTTTCAGAGATACCAATCGAAGTTCGAAAAGTCGTTGAACAAAAGTTGTTCCCCAGGGGGTGGAAATTCACCCCCCTTCAGGATAGTACACATATTTTGATACACGTTGTATATTTTTTTTATAATAGTTTTTGGTCAAGTCAGCCAACAGACAAGTCGGCCGTCATTTGCTTTGAAAAAATGTGGTGGCCGAAAACATTTTCGATCAAATCAGGATATCACACAATACACTTTAATTCCTTTATTTCTATCATGTGAAAATGATAGTGTCAATACACTTTTACGTTTCGTCAGGAAGAACGAATAAGTATATACCTACTCGTTCTTCCTGGAAATCATCACACCAAGCATCTCATTCGAAATCTTGTCAACACGTATTTCAAGCAATAACATTATACTTTGATAAGTACACAGAATCAAATCTTCAATTTTCGCGTTAAAATAAAGTATCAAACTCATTAGCTTTGTAAATGAATATCGTAAAGTTAATTAGGAATTTCTAAGAAAAAGTCGATACTCCAAGACAACTTAGGTTGGGCTCAAACATGAAAGCTTTTGAGTGTGGTGTCAAACACCGATGAATATTTGCTTTCTATAGAACCAGTATGAAATCATTCAAACCCCCTGCGCATACGTAAAACTGTGTCCGATCACCTATTTCATTTCGCCTATTTGTCTCTCTCTATTGTATGGAGAAAAGATGAGACAGCAAAAATACGTTAAATAGAAACGATCGAAACGAGTAGTTGTCTCATCAATTTTTCATACAAAAGAGAGAGACACACGAAAACAACATTTGGTAGACAAAATGTGGTAGCAAAATACTGACTTCGGGTAGGACACAGCAACTACGGTTCCCTGTGATGGTGTGCCGAGGCGGCAACAAAAAGTGTCTACATTTGCGCTGTGCCTTACATCGACTTTGAAACCTTTTGCAGAACAAATTCAATTATCGAAAAGAAAATAAACTTTTTCATCCAAATACTTATCAACCAATTATTTCTAAAAAGTCTAAGGGCTGGGTTCACTGATTGCTAATCAACCCTTAAAGTATTTGACGGTTGTACAATTGTACATCTCAAAATGTTCAATCAAAAATATGAGTTATACAATTGTAAAATATTTTAATTGTGGATTAACAATCCGTGACACCGGTCCTGAGTAAAACTAAATTAACAGAGTACAACTTACTTTTTTATTATGGGTGATAAGCCTTTATTACGAAACTTATAATGATTTTTAGCTACCAGTGCTACATAGGATCAGAGACAACTAAACGGCTACACGAATTTTATTCTTCGGCACGGTCGATCCATCCATTCCAAAAATATATTTAGTACAAAAATCAAGGAAGCCTACACATTAACATTTTGCAGGCTACACGTGACGTTTGTAAGCCCATCACCGATGATAGAACAACAACATAGCAGCCCTTATAGCTGAGTTGGTTCCTCAAATTCAAACTCATAACCTCAACCTATGTTGGTTCCTCTACCTCATAAGTATGAGGTTGAATAATAAGCATAATAATAAGTATTCTATCTTAGTTCCAATCGTACAAGCTCTGCTTAATTTGGGACTAGATAGTGTTGTGTGGATTACCCAAAATGTTGCTTTTATTCAAACGGTTTCCTTGCAATGTTTTTCTACATCGTTTGAGAGCACTGGTATTCTGCATTAAAATTATCTCAATAAAAATGACTGATTAATTATTAATGAATTTGAACCCATGACCTTAGGATCATAAGAGTGTCTTCCACTAGACCAGCGATGCTTTTATAAATAGGTCACTGTATAATATCCGTTCAGGAAACTAGTTGTGTTTTGAGCGTCTTGACCGTTGTCACGTCGCAGCCTCGTTCGTCTTCCAAAGGTCTTTTCTACCTTCCCTTTTGCTTGGTTACGTAAAGGGGAATTAATATTAGCACATTGTAATTCAATGTAATAATCTTCATAGTATTTCAGTTTTGTTGGGTTCCGTTATAAAGGGCTGGAGTTATGAAGAGTGAAACTTGTGTTTCCAAGACACAAATATAAGAATGATGATTATGATTAAAAAACACATTATAATATAAAGCGTGTAAAAAGATATAGTGTGATATAGCGAGTTCATATATTTATTCGTGAGGACACCCGCGGCTTAGTCAGCTCTGCACGTATTGACCATGTCTTTTCTGTGGATTAGGCCGACTAAGCTGTCAGGATGGTATAGGTGCTGGGCAAGCCTATTCCATTTAAAATCCAGCCCCAGGCACTATAGCGTCCCGTAAGTAGGGGCATGAGTAATCACCAGTTGCCTCTGACGCTATATAAATCATCTACAATAGATGCAAAGGCCTGCACGTATATTTTAGGAGTCGTTTTTTTATAATAAATAATAATAAAGGTTATTTATTTTTCGCTCACAAAGTTCAAAAAACTCATTTGATTTCAATGCAGAAACTCTATAAGGTCCTTACCTGTGTAATTGGAGGTTCTATAAGTACTGCCAGTACTTTGATTAGCAAAAATAAAATATGATTTATTTTAAATTGCCTTATTTACCTGTGAAATTGGAGATTTGTATAACATTTTTTGGGTACAAAAATAGAAATAATATAAAAAAATATTAAGTGCTGTACCCACCATGGTGTTGAGTCTCGCTGTTGATCGCTTAGTTCGTGTGGCACCCACATATCTATAGGATTTTTATGTTTCCGATATGACCAAGTTCTTCAATTTTGTTTTGACACTAACTCCAAAGCCCGCAGCGTGCAGCCCGCAGCAAGCCCAGCAGTTAATTAAATTGGATCCGCTCCCACCATCTTCTTCAATTCGTCGTTGTCGTCAATGGTTACCAGCCGTCCACGAGGCTCGTTCTACATCTCAAAATTTTCCAGATTTATAACGATAAAACGGATGATAGACCATGTTTATGCAAGCAGTGTTAGGCACGTGTATTTCGTTAATGTTTTGTATTGTTTGCGCAGTGGTATTTACATGTAGGTACCCATATTAAAAAAAATTACGCGTTTTCATGTTATTCATGGTGCCAAAAACTACCACAATTTCACAAACACAAAAAACGATCTAAAAAACAATGACTGAATTTACTAAATTGACACGGCTTTCGAATAAAATTTATTTAAATTTTACATTGCGCGCCAATCCATAGATAATTGAAGTCTGCAAAAGCTGGATATAGAATCTCCAATTATATATATCTATTATTTTATCTAGGTATCAAATACAAGACGAGTAAATTAAATACAAGACGAAAGGTCTCTTGCCGAAAACTAGTTCGGAGGATAATAATATGCGCAAAATAAAATAGAATAATACAAAACTTGTCTAACATTGAATGGTGACAGGTAAAATGAAAAAGAGAAAATATTAAAAAGTCATTTATTGTTTGTCGAGCTGGAAATTCATCTTTGAACTCAATGTGAAATAAAACTGCGAATGTTCGAAACGTGTTTGCTCTTTGGAGTCTGCAAATATGTTTTTTCTATTGACATGTTCAAAACCACCTAGAAAATGTAAGGCTGTATTCACAGAGGAAACGAGTTGCACCGGCCTAAAAAACTACTAACTGGTTATTTTTAGATTACCTATACGTGTGATGGTTACACATGTGGGTTACAAAGAAGCTTATAGCTAAACATTGCATTCGGCAGATACCTACCTGCAAATTGTGATAGAAAGAATGGTTTTTGCCTGAACTAATTAAAAAAAAAAGAATTATACAAATTTAATTTAAATAAAATAAATTGAATTTAGATAAGTCAAATTCAGTTTATATTAAGCTATAGCAAAACATTACAGAATTTATCCAATACGCACTACGTACTAAAAAAAGTGAAAACTGGTTTCAAGCTGAAACCGGTACGACTTAGTCGGCCACAACCTTCTTTAGAAGTAAATGCAACTTTAAGCTTAGAGTAAAAAATAACTTTCTATATAATATTTTAAGGGCCTTGCACTCAGTGACTACATAGACCGACAAATTGATGATTTTTTTGAAATAAGCGTGCTTTATATTGCTCTTCCTGGAAATGTATTTATATATCTTATACCTTTAAACGAGAAAATCTTGTATATATATATATATATATATATTGAGGATCTCGGAAACTGAGCTAACGATTTTCATGAAATTAAGTATACAGGGGTTTTCTGGGACGATAAAACGATCTAGCTAGGATTCATTTTAAGAAAATGATTATTTCTTTCCGAATTCAATAATAGAACATAAACTGAATATGTGACTGCTCCTGCCATCTATTGACGATTGTGAGCAACTAACTGCAAGCATGTCTAGCAGATGGCGTTGTTCTGTAAGAATAAACCAGTAAAGATGATAAATGTGACTCTTAAAAAAAAAACCGAGCAAAGCTCGGTTACCAACTGCTAGTAGGAGGTTATGTATGTAGTTCAGGTGGGCCATATGCTTGTTTGATCAGTTAATTGCATAAAAAAATAGGTTTTGTGCGATTTTGCTTTCTCTTCTTTACATGATATAGACCATCTTTTGGCTACAATCTCACCTGATGGTAAGTGACGATGAGCAGTGACAGAGTTAAGCGTAGCAGTGCTTTGACCAAAGAAAATATTTATAATTATCAGCTATCTGGTTCCACAACACAAGTTCTGCTTAGTTTGGAACCAGATATTGTTGAGAGGATTGTCTACTAATGTTTTTTTTTATTTTTATTGTAAGGGTGCTTGTGTACAATCTCCCTAACGTATTCAACGCCATAAGTGTCACTAAGCTGATTTTTATTACATCGCAAAGAAGCTTGGAAAAGTACAGATTAATGTTCTAAAAGGTGAAAGCATTGACGGCGGATATTTTTACGTGTTTTGAACACTTTCAAAGGAAATGAACATATTTTTCCTTATTATTTTATTTCAGTGAAAAATAAAATATGGAATTAGTATTTATCTCGTGCTCTGAAACGGTAAAGAAATATCGTGAGGAAACCGGCATATCGTAGAACCTAAAAAGTTCGAAAATATGTGTCAAGTGCGCGAAAAGAACGTCTTTGAGGCGCGCTTAAAGTTCTTTCACCACACTTGGTTCAAAATAATCAGTAACACGATGAAGACGTAAGTAACATAAATAATAACAGAATAAGAAGAAGTCTATCTAAAGTTAATGATGAAGTGATTGATGCCTCATGGTCTACGTCGTAAGTCTTATGAGGAGAGACTGCTTGTGTTACGCCTCACTACTTTGGAACAAAGACGACTACGTGGGGATCTCATCGAAACGTACAAAATTTTGACGCACCAGTACAGCCTGCCCGACATACAGAATATTCTCATAAGGAAAGAAGACAGGCCATCACGTGGGCACCATCTTAAATTAGTCCGTGCCCTTACCAACACACATGTGGCACACGACTTCTTTGGTAACCGGGTGGTACAGAACTGGAACAAGCTGCCTGAGAGCGTTGTTTGTGCTGACTCGGTCAATGGCTTCAAAAACAAACTTGACAACTGGCTACGAAATAATAAATTAGTGCTTTAATATTGACCAAAAATGACAATGACAATATCAATTAAATCAAATGACTATAATTCAACACTGTTTGACGTAGACACATCAGCGAAAGCTGCTCGTCTATAAATAATAATAATAATAATAATAATAATAATGATGATCAAGTGACGTTATTTACTTATTCATTAATTTATTCAGCTTTTTTAACAAAATTGCTTATGGATCAAGGTACCCGATGGAAAGTGGTATCCATCACTTTTATCATCGCTTCGCAGGTGTCAGTTGTTTGAGACAAAATCATGTTTATGCCTATAAATAGGTCAGTATTATCGGGTAATCAAATACCCTACTCCAATAACTATGAAAATTCCAATTTCGAAAATCCATTTTCGAGTGCAAAGAAACAATACCGTAGAGATAGGAAAAATAAATTTACAAAGCAGTTCACTTTAGCACAAGATCTACAACTAACAGTAGTTTAAACTGCATTAAATATATAAAACAACTTTAGAAAACAGTAGTAGTAGTAGTAGAGCTCTTTGCAAAAGGCTCATCCAGGGAAGTACTACCCCATGCCTATTTCTACCGTGAAGCAGCATTGCTGTATATCGGTTTGAAGGGTGTGGATACCGTGAAAACTACTGGCATATGAAGCTGAATAGTATGACTCAAGTTAATGAATGCAGGGCCGTGCATCATAGGGCACATATAATTTTTGAAACTATCATGGTTCCTAACATTATTTTTATGAAAAAGGCGGGCATAGCAAAAACTCTCAAAATTAAATCATGGCAAATACCACGTTGTTCATAAAAATAATCATAGGGTACGTTCCTGGCACGTGACTTACGAGACAAAGCTTTGTTGTGGCAGTGGTTTTACTGGCCACTAAGTTTCTGAAAACCACAAAGATAAAATCAAGTGGTTATTACTAAAAAACTCATCATCATTTCTTGTCCTTATCCCGCTACATATGGGGTCGGCACAACTGGTTTTCATTCTCCACTTTTCTCTATTAGTATTATTACATTAAAAACACATTGGTTAAACAAACACAAACTGCAAGAGTAGGTACCTATCGATTTGCTAGGTTCACTTTGAACGATTACGAACGGAACACTGCATAATTTGAATATAACGATTGACAAAAAATCGTTGTTCCGAGTGTTTTTACTGCATGGTGATCTGTATTGTGTCTCGAACCTTATTCATTGGCAAATCCTATTAGCATAGAAATGGAAAACATACCTCATTGGCGATCAGTATTACCCTCTACGATTACTTATGTGACTGGAACCCAACCTTACTATTATATACAGCTCTTCTTCGAAGTGGTAAAACTTTTTCTTTGTCTTTACCGTTTAATGCTACAGCACTGGTGGCTTAGTGGTAGCGGTCCCGCCTTCCGATCCTAAGGGATTCTGGGTTCAAATTCAAAGAGTTTTTTATTTCAAAAATGAATGTGTACTATGCTCGTATTCTCAAGCGGTGAAGGAAAACATCAGTAAAGAAACTGGCATGTTGTAGAACCTAAAAAGTTTGAAAGCAATTTTGGAAGTGCACGAAAGGAGCCTCTTAGAGGTAAAAATCATTTCACTGCACTGCACTGGTTTGAAAAAACTAGTACCACGACACGAAGAAGAAGACGGCTTAATAGGTTATTGAAAGAAAGAAATAGTACATTGTTCACCGAGATGAGAAAGTGACCGATTACCGTTGAGGGTGTCGTTTGAAGCCCGAGCCGTAGTAGGCGAGGGCTTTAAAACACCCGAGATCGGGAATCGCAGTTTCACTCGAGTGATACATAGTGCTTTATACTACACCTACAAAGAAAATAAATTCTACGAAAACTGAATCCTCAAACAAACACACAAATTGGAAATGGCGTCTGCAATTTTCACATGTTCTTTTTTCAAATTGTTTATCCTGCCGCCGCAGGGTCGCACTGCCAGCCCGACACCGTTGTATTAAGTTTACCTTACCAAATGTGACTCTCCGGCCAACTAATATTATACTTAATGGAGAGTCACTTAACCTTGTAGATTCTACTATCTTCTTAGGACTTAATCTTGACAAAAAATTGCAGTGGGGACCGCAAATCAAAGCACTTGCTGCCAGACTAAGTTCGGCTGCATATGCAGTTCGGACTATAAGATGGCTCACTGATGAAGCTACAGCTAGGCTAGTTTACTTCAGCTACTTCCATAGTGTTATGTCTTACGGTATCCTTCTCTGGGGGAAAGCAGCTGATATTCAAACTATATTCGTTTTACAAAAAAGGGCCATACGTGCCATCTATAAAATGAAATCACGAGACTCATTGAGGGAGCGATTTAAGGAAATTAATATCCTCACAGTAATTTCACAATATATGTATGAAAACTTACTGTACACTCACAAACACATCTGTAGCTTTCAGAAAAATTGTGATTCACATAATATTAACACTAGAAATAAAAATAAACTTTATATTCCCAAATTTCGTTTACAGAAGGTAAATGGGTCTTTTATGGGGAACACTGTACGCTTCTACAATAAACTTCCGGAAAATGCAACTAAGCTTCCAATTCGGAAGTTTAAAGCCTATATTAAGAGTAATTTGATAAAGAAAGCGTACTATACTCTAGATAGCTATATGAATGATAAAACTGCGTGGCCCGATGTCCCGGTCACTCTACCCATAGGAAGCTAGCATGTCAATTTGCAATGTCTGTACCTACTATTTAATATCTTATTTTTATATCTGTGTAGATACTTTATTATAACTTTGAAGCGTAGCGTGTGCTGTCTTTGAAACTTTTGCTTTTGTATAATTACATTGCATACGTCTGACTAAGTGAAGTGGCACCACACTGGAACTTCACTGCTATTATTTTAGACTATTTTTGATTTGTAAAAGGATCATATAAAAAAACGGTAGGAACCGAGACGTAGTTTGTTGCCTGTTCTTCTACGCTTGGTCGCGTGGAACTGGCACCTAGACTCACCTAGCTTTAAGACGTTTCAAAGTGATTCTTGTATCGTATTGAATAAACGCTTATTGAATCTTGAATCTTGACACCATCCAACACACAGCTAGTGGTCAGTGTCATTTTGCGAACTTTGAGATAAAAACTCACTGTAAAAACTTTTTGGCTTTTGACATTTAGGTTACCGGCGCATAGTCTTACCCAAAAAGAAAAACCACGTAAGAAATGGATTTTCATACACTTTTCTCTCCCGCTCAGATGCGTTTTCTCCCCGCATATTTTTCGATATGCAATGACGTACTTTCTACCGTAAATTTGATAAAGTATCAAGGTACTTTCCAAGCAGGCGTAGTATAAACAATATTTTCATTTATTGCACACCTCCAACGAATTATATGTAACAGAAAACAAAAAAGAGGTAACTTAACTATACCTACGCGTTGAGATTCAATCACTGCTCTTCTTGACACCGAAACCGAGCTCATCCACACATTTTGGATCCATGGGTTTCTCGTACACGTTTCTCGAGATCGTTTCTTCCTCATACCCATAAATTGTGGAATGAGCTACCACCAGAGGTTTTCCCCCTTAACTACAACATGAATAGCTTCAAGAAAAATCGTTAAAAAACTCCTTCAGGGTAGGCGACGGCACGACAGCACCCTTGGTGTGGTTGGAGTCTATGGGTGTCGGCGACCGCCCACCATCAGGTGGGCCGTAAGCTCATTTGACTATCTTTTACAAAATAAACTAAGGTGCAGAATAGTACCCCATGTGCCGGGCGCGACAAATAGACCCCGTTTCAGCTCGATGCTGCTGATCATACAGAGATGTAAAGACCGTTTTTCCTAATACCACCAGTCATTCAGAAATGTTCTTTAAGTATTAAAACACAAGGGTCTATTTAAATAGACTGTGCGTGAACGAAAAATCGTAGGGCTGCGTTCATTTTGAGGCTAGACGGTCTCTACGGAATGTATAACACACGATTTCGATACATACCTACTATGTAATAAACAGTGACCTTACGACTGAGGTTTTGGTTCGGTATTATCGTTCAACATTAGCGATCGGCCTCCTGAGGGTAACATACTCCAGATTTTGAGCAAATAGTTCGAGATTGTGTGAAGTGGTAGGTATGGTATAACTTATCTATCAAGTGCGTTAGTATGATGACAGTAGCTTATTTTGACTAGAACTAGATTAGAAACTTTGCTATTTAGTAGTAGTAATTGAGTAATTTAATAGAGTAAATGCCCTTATTTATATTCTTTACAGTAATTTGTGTGTGATGTGATGTGATAGATAGATAGATAGATAGATTAACACTTTATTGTACACAAAGAAATACATATAGAAACTATTACAAAAATATTCAGTACAATGGGCGGCCTTATCGCTAAGAGCGATCTCTTCCAGACAACCTTTGGATGCAAAGGATAGATAAAAATCGGATAGACGGCGGTGCACAAAAAGTTTTTAAATACTATATTCAAAAGAGAAATACAATAATAGTAATAACCAATTAATTCCTAAAATCAACTTGTTAAAATAATAATAATAATACTGTGAATACATATAAATACATGCTACTTAAATAAATATACAACACATACAATAAGATGTGAGATGTGAGTGATCGTCTGACGATTTTAACAGCGCTACTGGACAATAGTGAGCACTGTAAAGTTAGGTTTAAAATTTAACAAAATGTATTTTTTTTAATTTATCATGCCGGCTTAATCAATACAAACTTTAGATAGAATATTATTCACATCTTAAGAACTTGTATATTAGTATTTTGGAAAATTAGATAATAATTACTAGTATAATTAATCAACTTTTTAGAACACTGTTGAAAGAAAACATCTTTTAGGGCTTAGCTCGTCTTTGTACATGTCTAAGTGAGATAGTTAATTAATTGTAAGTAAAAGTAAATCTATTGTACAAAATTTGTACAGGATCAAGGGTAATTCTTCCAGTTTTCATTTATCTCGGCATTTTTTAAAATTCATAATAGAAATAAGATATAAATAATTAACTATTTAAATAAACCCTTAGATTTTTGTTTCAACCAAGTTCTCAGAACTGTCACTATTTGTACAAGTTTAATTCTACCAATAAATTTGAGTGAGCCAATAAAAATAAACTTTGCTCTCAATAACACCTAGATTCTTGGAAACTTCCACAAATATTATAAAATGTGGTTCAGTCTGAAAGGCCACCAGTAATGGAACTTACTGCAAATGATTCAATATAATCACATTTATCGGTGCAAACAGCGCAGCACTCTATAAATAGCGGCTGATTTCGTGGCAATCAAATTGAGGGATTATTAGCTGGGAGCGGTGGCCTGCGTTGGCCGTTGATCAACGAGTAGACGAATTAACTCAATCAGTAGTTGGGGCGCCAACACTTAATTATACCTCTTACAGAGCCGACTTTCAGACGGAAGGAGCGCCCTACCGCCATCACAAAAATGGGACGCCAAAGGTTACTATATAAACAAAATGAAATTAACGATACGAGTAAGTAAACTTAAAAGTTGTATCGTTGAGAAAGAAAACTAGATTATCTGTTTTATTCAAATTAGTTGGTTGGAGAGGAAGGACAGGTTATTTTACGCTTCTATAATAAACTTCCGGTAAATGCAACTATGCTTCCTATTCGGAAGTTTAAAGCCTATGTTAAGAATAATTTAATAAAGAAAGCGTACTATACTCTAGATAGCTATATGAATGATAAAACTGCGTGGCCCGATGTCCCGGTCACTCTACCCATAGAAAGCTAACATGTCAATTTGCAATGTCCTACTATTTCGTATCTTATTTTTATATAAGCTGTGTAGATACTATAGTATAACATTGAAGCGTAGCGTGTGCTGTCTTTGAAACTTTTGCTTTTGTATTATTGCATTGCATACGCCTGACTAAGTGAAGTGGCACCACACTGGAACTTCACTGCTATTATTTTAGACTATTTTTGATTTGTAAAAGGATCATATAAAAAAACGGTAGGAACCGAGACGTAGTTTGTTGCCTGTTCTTCTACGCTTGGTCGCGTGGAACTGGCACCTAGACTCACCTAGCTTTAAGACGTTTCAAAGTGATTCTTGCATCGTACTAAATAAAAAATTTTTGAGTTTGAGAGTTTGAGTTTGAATGTTCGTAGTATAAACTTATTAACAATGTACGACACACTGGCGTCGATTCTTTTCTTGAGTGTAGTTTTATACTCCTAAACTTAGTTGTCCTTGTTGATTCAGGTCATTTACAGGCACAATTTTTATATTGTCAAATTAGATAAGTTCAAGAAAATTAAACAACATTATCGCTAAACTCTTTTACCAAAATTACATCAGAAGGGTAAGTCCCACTTCATTTACAACATTTCGTCTACGAAATGTTGTTTTCGTTTCGCCTATTTGTCTCTCTTTATTGCATGGAGAAAAGATGAGACAGCAAAAATAAGTTACTTAAAAACGATCGAAACGAGTTGTTGTCACATCAATTTTCCATACGAAAGAGAAAGACACGTGCACACACAAAAACAACATTTCGTAGACGAAATGTGGTAGCAAAACTTCAATTTCGGGTACAGATCCTTGTATCTTTCAAGTTGCATAAGGTAGAATCCAATCGGGACCTCCGTGATTCTGTCAAGTTCCGATGCAGCATCGGACCATTCGTCAGATGAGAAGTAGTTCGATGATGCACTGGCACTGAGGTCAGTGAAGGAACATCGGTGGGTTTTTAGTCAGTATGCTTTCAGTATGACAGCGATTCTGACATCCCCTCCTACTCTTTCCCAAGTAGGAGGCTTGCGTAAAGCATTTTCCCCCGTAAAAAAAAGGACTATTGGGATAAATATAACATCTCTGTGAGATTATTATTGTGAATGAGGTAGCTTGAACTAACTGTTTAAGCCAGGAAGTATGTAACCAGCAATTCATTGAGTGCCGGCTTGAAATGTTTCGATATAGCCAACCTTGTTGATTTCGGTCTGGTTTTTCGAGAAATAACATACTGAAGGTCGAGGGTTGGATTGGTCAGTGGTTTTTCTAGCATGAAACCCCTTTGAAATGTTTTCAACGTCGGGTGAAGTATTTGAAGTATGCACTGTATACATTACATACCAAACGTTTGGAATATGATTAAAAGCTGATTTGAAAAATGCGATTATAAAGTTCTTTTCGTCGAATAAAAAACTACAGTCCTTGAACCTAAAATAAAGATGGATGTATTTTTAACTTTGACTTTATTTGTTGATTTAAAATTTCGACCAGAAACAAGTGAGTTGTATGGTCTATGAATGGATGAATGGTCTACAAGTAAATTGTAGCAAATAAGTGATATGAAGTCAATGACGATATGTGTTTGCTTGTTTTGCAAACACATATCGTCATTGACTACAAACAAAACACATCACACAAACCTACAAACTAGAACTAAGTTATTTATTTATGTTCATGTGGCAATGAATAAATGAATTGAATTATTTTGTTATTGTATATGAATGAAAAAGATTGTAACAAATGTGTGAAGAAAATTTATTGCAAGTAGGTTTCCACCCTGACCAATAAAAATAATTAAAGACGTTAAAATGTTCTGCTGTAGTGTATTTATGTTTCACACCTCGAGTAGGTACTCGTAGTCGGTTCTAGGAATAGGACATCACTACAGAGACCAGGCAACGAAACACATCACTATTCGGGTGAGAAAAAGATGGCGTCGTAATGCGTAGATTATTGTCTTCCTTAATAAAAAGTTATACAGAGTTCTAACTGTATTCAATGGATAGAGATCACTCTTTTAGTATTTATTTTCATAAGTAACAGTACAGTAGTGTACAGTGCACAGATAAACCCAAAGTTATCTTTCCTCTTCCTGACCCATCCATTATAAACGCGTCACTACCTGTATACAAACATCACAATCATTCTTCTCTTCAATTGACCGTTTCAACCGGAACCGTACAACCCTAACAAAAACATCCGTAACCTGATAACCGGCTACCGGGGCCCTGTGGACCGAGGTGGATGATAAATCTTCATTTGCCTTGTTCGCACATCCGACCCGCCCTACCCAATTAGTTAACCCACCGTTGGCTACCTACGCGCTCGGGTATCCTTGGTCACCTTGTACGGAGCTGTAGACGGGATTGCATTGCGGTTTCACCCTCCAGGTAATAAAGAATATGAGTACGCATGTTCGGAAGTAGGGGCAAATTGAGAGGTAGGGTAAGGCTCACCTGGAAATCCTGCAATCATGTGGCGGCGGCTCCATATTTACGAAAGTAAATTACACGCTCAGCTCAAATTCCAAAACGAATTCAAAAACGGTTTGCATGAATCCCGAGCGCTCGGTTTCGTTTCATAAAACTCAAAAGCGCTCGACCTATTTCTTCAAGAAATCAACAGATTGCGTCTATCCGTGCGCGGGTAATAAAACCTGTGCTGAATACAGGTGTGAAGCAAATTAAAACGTCGGCAATAACAAAGAACGGAGAGTCTCTTGAGATGAGCTTTCAGTAAGAAAATGACTGCGGAAGAGCATTTCACGGGCCACAAATTTCCCCGTGAAAACAATCGTAAAGTTTTTATTACTCAAACATTCGCCATTGATTCACGGCCCGAAACAATAAAAATACTGACTCAATCAACCTACAACTTTATGGGCACTAGGTGAGCAAATTTATTGTCAGAAAGACTATAAAGTAATTCAATTTACACCTCCGTCTACTGCCACTTAGATGCGCTGAGTATTTCATGAGTCATTTCGAGCCAATATGTATTCCGCCCGCACTATCGTGGAATAAAGTTGTAGCACCCTAACAGTTTTATACTTTGCTGGATTGCTCTAATCGCCAAACTAATGTTATGTTATCAAATTATAACGATTTGCGCAGATGTGAACGCCATCTGCAGTGCGTTGAGCCAACTGAAACGGGTTTGATTCCCGCGGTTCGAAAAATTAATTTTTCAACATATTATTCATTGTTAAATTCAGTAACTTGAATAAGTTTCTTATCTGTGCCAAAAAGGTCGACATACCTACCTATTTTTATCCGTTCAACTATTTGTGATTACAGTCAACGCATATAGCTCTGCTGAAATCCCGCATAAAACATACAAAAAGTAATACCACAAACAAAAGCTCGCAGTTTTCACAAATCACACTTTGGGTAACACCACTACGCCTACAAAAAACGTCCCTTGATCTCAGTGAAACGCTACAAACTGCTCTACAAAAAACGTAACGTACTACAAGAGCCCACTTGAGAGTTCCCAAAGGTCATTTGACATCATACGGCTGTAGGCTTCGCAACTGTCCCCTGCCTCTGTTGTTCATTTTTCTTCCCCTTTTGCGGACAAAACGGTAAAGAGAAACTTAATTGGAGGCTTTCCGCTGACTCTCAGGCTCAATGAAAAATTACGAGCTAAACGAGCACACGCCAGGGAATTTACGCCATTCCCGACGCCTAGAAAGAAATGCTGCGTCTTCGCTCGCCCAAACTTAGATAAATGTAAGCTGACAATCGTAATTCCAAGGGAAATAAACCATTCATTAGAGTAATTTAGTAAGTGGCTCTTTAGCAAATGGTATCTGAAATGTATCTTTTGACGGACAATAGATAAAAAATGAGCCCTTGGCTTTCTCCTGATTTAGATATTAGGTCTAAATGTCCTAGACCTAATGTCTAAATTAGAATAGGATATCTATATTATTATGATGATGATAAAATTATACCAGAACTCACCAATAATATCAGCCTGAAGAAATCCACTGCAGCATATAAAGCTCCCCCAACGATCCTCTATCCCCATCTAGCGATTTCCCGAGTACTTGCAAACCAGAAATGTGTGAATTTAGTGCTAAGTAAGTAGTAGGTAGGTAATAGGTGGTAGGTGGTCTGTGCCAAATCTTATATTTGGACGTACATACTTTTGACTAACTTTTTAACTGTTATTTGTATCTGTCAAAGTAACAATCCTTGGCTTGGATTTTGGCTTGGTTACATGAATCGCAAAGATCGAAGCGAATGGGTGGTATGCTAACCATGCAGGTATGGATAGTACTTGGTGCTAATTTCAAGCATTGAAGAGATATCTACCAACGGAGCGATTGCTATTGCTTTTACTTACTGCTACCTAGTTAATCGTTGTCACGTAAACTAATGGGTTGGCTTGAGTTCTCGAAGCGTCGATCGTCACATAACGGTCATGATACTCGTACATTACTTACCTACATTATTGCAACACTGTAAACCTTTTTTGAGTATGTTTGTAAGTTTTTATTGAGCTTATATCATCCCACTGCTGGACAAAAGCCTCTCCCAAATACTTACAGTTTTTTAATCCTTCCACCCCCACTTCTGTACCTTTTAAAGGCATCCAGATCGCCCCCTCCCTCTTTTTTTGAATAAATATTAACAAACTGTAAAGTTATACGTCTCCATTATTGAAAGTAGAAACGATTACTAATTATTATGCTAGGCAGCGACTGACGCGGTTCCCATTCTTTGAACATTTCATTTTGTTGGTTAATAGCTCTGAAAACTGTAATTTTGATGGCAATTAAACAGTGATATGAGAAACTTTTCGATGGACAACCACCAAATCGGACGCTCTATTAATAATAGAGGAACCGTAGGGGGAAGTTTATAAAACTAGCAGCGACTTAAGGCCTGCGCACACCTAGTTCGCTGGCGTTTAGTTTACTGCCAACAATCTAACTTACTCACGGTATGTTTCGGCCGTCAAATGACAGTAGCCGCTTATTACAAAACAGGCTTAAAATGATCCCAAAAGCGCAGTAATGAGGATACAGAATAATCCAGTGTGTAGTTGGTCCAATTAGGATGTTTTGTTGCTTGATGTCAAGCATACGGCCTTTTGGCAATACGTAAAAAGGTGCATCCTTTTTACAAATTGCTCTTTTTAAAGTGGTTAAACTGCCTGTGCCAAAGTTGATACTATTCATAATTTTCAAGCTACATCATTATGTTCGCCTTCATGTTTGCCAGATTCTGTTTTTCATTTTGAATTTTCTTTGGCAGATCTAACAATTTAGCAGAACTAACTCATACTAAGTTGAAAATTATTGAATGCAATCCTAGTATAAATTATCGTTGCAGAAATATTTTAGTAAGTTTGAAGGGTGTCGACTGCGGGTACCAGAGAAATTACAGTCAAGAGGCACCTATGCCTCAAGTAAGTTGACGCATGGCAATGCATCGTAGGGCACCTTCCGTGCGTGACCTGTGAGTCGATGCTTTGCTAACCAAATAATAAAGAGTATTTCCTTGTATTTCCCTGTTCCATCAGCATTATTATATGTGGTATATATTGATAAAATTGAGTTATTGACTAGTCAAATACAAACTCGTACCTAATACCTAAGTTACGCGTAATATTAGAAAGATAACCATTAACCCATTTCAGTGCCTGAAAATATTTTCAGCCTGTCGAAAAAACATCTATTTCCTATCACTAACAATCTAACTTTGTTCCTAGAAAAAGTGACCAAAACGGAAAACTGCTGCGTTCATAGCAAAATCCGGTTAGTAAAAAATTATTGTCGTGAAATAGTGATGGGACATAGGACATAGGACCCACTATGATAATTATATAGGTATATTGATGTCGATAGGATAGGTAACGCATTTAAGAGGCATATTTTTTATATTATGATATGTTATAGTAATTCTCTTGATATTATAATGAAAAAATCGACTTTGACTTTGACTTTTGATGCTATACATCGCGGTAAAAAGTTATAAAAATCTAAGCTTTACTGAAAATAGAATTAAAACATGAGATTTGATCGAATAAGAAGTTTTTTCCTAAGGCTTCAATGCAGTCTAAAAAACAATAAAACAATTACTTATGTACTGAAATGAATTTATTTATTCCATTCTTACTTTTTTAATTATTTACAATTTAATTTATCACAATTTTACAGTCAATACAAGTTATATACAAAAACATGAATTCTACAAAATTTTACTAAAATTTACACAAGGAAGTAAGGTATACAATGCTCGTAGACAGTTAAGTACGCAAAATTACGAAAACCTCACCAAACTATGCTTATAAAAAAACTTTGGTCTGAGAATACCTAAGACATGCTGACCCTAAAATTTACTTTATTAGTTTGTTAATTTTTCTCAATCGGGTTATGCTTTTACTAACTTCACTTTCATGGCATTTTCTATGTTGCTAACAATTTACAAATTTACATACAATTTATATAGAATTCACAGTTCAATTTGTCTAAAGTAGAACCTATACACAGCTTTCTGGCCCTGGTATTTCTTCTGCTATTAAATGTTCCCGCCTGCTTAGAGACATGTTTCCTGAGATCGGCTTACTTGACGACACCCTTGGCGATTTCAATATCTGCAACCAAAATAAAATACTAACATACATACATAAAATCAGGCCTTGTTCCCATGGGGGTAGGCAATAAATAATACTAAAATGAAAATATCCTATGTGATGAAAATTCTAAACACAATGCCATTGTCCCATTTATTTCGGCATATTTTGATGAAAGAAGACTGCAAAAAGCAGCTATTGTGGTAAAAAAAAATAGTTCATAGTGTTCGGTACGCAGTATTGTTCCTGTGTATGGAATAATCCCCTTTTGAGATACCATACATATTCTGGAGCGCCATGTATCGGTACTTTTCTAAAGCTAAAACTGAATAAAACCAAAATCACATTTTAAAAGGACAATGGACTAGAAATTTAAAAAATGAACTATGTTTTCCACCTACACACACACACACACACTTAAAATAAATAAATAATGCGGACAATCCACACAACACTATCTAGCCACAAACTAAGCAGAGCTTGTACTATGGGAGCCGGATATCTAATATAATACTTAAATACTTTTTTTGTAAATACATACATAGAATACGATATTACACCCAGACAGAGAACAAACATCTACGTTCACCACACAAATATTTATTGTTCTCGGTGGGAATCAAACCCACGACCTACGGCGCAGAAGGCAGAGCCAGGCAATCTTATATATATGTAGGTAGAAAACAGAGTTCAGATCACCGACCGCTATTATTTTTAGAAAAATATCACAAATTAACATTTCCACTAATCAATTGAGTACCTACTAAAAAATGTTTTCACTTAATCATCATCATCATAACTATCATCAGCCTGTAGAAGTCCACTGCTAGGCATAGGCCTCCCCTACACATTTCCAGGAAGAACGATTCTGAGCCCTTTCCATCCACCGACTTCTCACGATCTTAACAACGTCGTCGGTCCATCTCGTCTTCCTCTAATACTCACACTTCCCCTATATTTAGCCCCCTGTAAAGTGTTTATGTTAAATATTTAACATTAATTATGTTTCCATCCAAAATCACGACGTATTTCCAACAGGAATTCATGCAAAAACTGACTGAATCTACGAATCTACAAAATAAATAACTAACCGGTCTAGTTTCCTCTTCATCCGTGTGCGTGGATCGCTCACCCCACTCCTCCCCTCCATGAAGTGTGCCATTTTTGACAGTTCCGTCGATCCCGCATTTCACGTGGGGAGGACATCCGTCTAAAACACAGCATAGTTAGGATTTTAAAGTTTCCGAATAGATTTTTTAAAAGCGTTGACGTTTCTAAATTGGATCGCATTTTTTGATGCGTGGAAGTGAAGCGTTTTCTAGGAAACCCCCTTTTGAAAATAAAAACCTCTGCCGCTGTCAAAAAACTAACTAAGCAAGCTGTAGTTGTCACCGCGGTAAAGTTTCTAGATGTTTTTCAGACAAAGTCGTTATAAGGCTGACATCATAAGCTACGGCTCATTCTTTATACTGTATAGAATAGAATAAAAAAGAAGATAGAATAAGAAGTAGTATAGAATAGGAAGAAGGATAGAATAGGAAGTGGGATAGAATTGTAGCACTCGTTACTATAATTATGCTGATCGACTGACGACCAATTTTTACGTAATTGTTACTTGTATATTGTTCATCCTTGAACTACTCTTATTATATGTGGCATAAAATAAATAACATTTGATATTTTATTTGATTTGATTATGAAGTTAAGAGGATTGACGGAGTGATGGCACGATGAGTTGACGACATTGACAGCGTCGTGGGCCGCAGATGGATGAGGGTAGGCCAAGATCGTGGTGAATGGAAAGAACAACACGATGAGTTGACGACATTGACAGCGTCGTGGGCCGCAGATGGATGAGGGTAGGCCAAGATCGTGGTGAATGGAAAGAGCAACACGATGAGTTGACGACATTGACAGCGTCGTGGGCCGCAGATGGATGAGGGTAGGCCAAGATCATGGTGAATGGAAAGAGCAACACGATGAGTTGACGACATTGACAGCGTCGTGGGCCGCAGATGGATGAGGGTATTAGGCCAAGATCGTGGTGAATGGAAAGAGCAACACGATGAGTTGACGACATTGACAGCGTCGTGGGCCGCAGATGGATGAGGGTATTAGGCCAAGATCGTGGTGAATGGAAAGAGCAACACGATGAGTTGACGACATTGACAGCGTCGTGGGCCGCAGATGGATGAGGGTAGGCCAAGATCGTGGTGAATGGCAAGAACAAACAGAGGCATAACAGTAGATTAAGTTGGGCTGCGGATGACGAGTAAGTAGGATGGAATAGGAAGTGGGATAGAGTATGAAGTAGGATGATGAATTTAATGTGGTCTTACCAGGTGGTGGATTCAATATATCAGGCTGTGCGTGTTTCGGTGGCTTCAACGTGTAAGCTACAACATACTGGCCATCGCCAGCGTTGATCTGCAGTTCTGGAGCGGGTTGTTTCGTCGGAGGTCTACCCCTAAAATAAAATATAAACAATAAAGACGAGATTTTAGATCTTAAGACGTCTGGTAGATTTTAAGACATTCCTGACCTCTGTAATTCCAACCATATTCGCAATAAAATTTTATAAAAAGAAAGTAAAACTTTTTAACCGGCTTCAAAGACGAATTAAGTTTGTCATGTACGTAATTATGTTGAACAATTTGTCCATCAATTTATTGAAGATCGATCTATAGTTATGTTTTTTGTTTATTTGTACTCTCGAAGTCGTGCCCTCTATTTCCTCCTCCTATAATATATTGTCACCAAGTTTTAATTTGGATTATGTAAAAATTCTTTCAGTTTTGGAATGCATAATTTCACAAAGTGTTTCGTCAACGAATTTAGCCACAACTTACCTTTTCTTCTTTAAAAAATAACCAGTGAATATAGCTCCACAACAACAAATGACGATCGTAAATATGATTGCCCAGAATACTGTTTTTGAGACACCCGCCATGAGATTACTGCTACCATCTGCGAGAAAGAAAAAGACGAATTTTAAAATTACCCTTATGCATATGAATTTGAACGAGAGAGATTTGTGAACGAGGTTATCCAACAGAGAATCAAGGTTGTTGACATAGCTCAAAGGATTAGTAAGCTAAAGTGGCAGTGGGCCGGCCATGTTTGCCAAAGAACAGACCATCGTTGGAGCAAACGAATACTAGAGTGGAGATCGCGTTTATACAAGCGGAGTATAGGACGCCCTCATACAAGGATGGGTCAACAATCTACGAAATGTAGCTGGCAAGCACTGGAGGAGAAAAGCCGAAGACCGGGCTCAGTGGCACGTCTTGGGAGAGACCTACGACCAGTAGTGGACTGATATAGGTTGATGATGATGATGGTGTGAATGTAAAATAGAATAAAAACAAATTGGGTATTAAGATAGAGACGTTATTACCCAATTTTGTTTTTAGTCTTTATTTTATCATGAAAGCACTTCAGAACAATCAAAGAGTTATTTAGTAAAGCCACAAAAGCTTCTTCAGAGCGTTTTACGTTCGAGAAAACCGATTGAGACTTTTATGTGTAATGAAACTATTTTTGGCTACGCTTTAAAAGCTGCATTGAACCAAGCGTGTAAGAGGCTCTGTTAATATTTTAACACAACATATAAAAATATTCAGACGGCTTTCATGTCCAAATAAAACAACAATAAAACTAGGCTTTTCGGCTTGATTGCCCAATTGAGCGCAAAATATTTCTGCAATTGGTCTGGTAAACCGTTTTTTTGCAATAAATGGCAAGATCAAATAAATACGTTTTGATACAAAACAATTTTTTGTTTATTTTTCGAATCCCGTACCTACCGGAAACCCGCCGATTGTTTCCGAACAAAGCTAAACGCATCTTAAATAACTTTTTTATTAAAGCAAAAAATAAACTAAAAATAATTTTGTATGAAAACGTAGATAATGATTGTTCCATTTATTATAAAAAAAGTGGCCAAGTACGAGTCGGACTCGTCCATGAAGGGTTCCGTAGCAACAAATAACATAATATAAAAGTTCTTGTAGTTCGTCGAGAGTTGCGGTTTACAATTTATGACGTATAAAAAAAACTACTCACTAAATCGCGTTCAAACCAAATATCGTTGGAAGTTTGCAGTAATGTACATCAAATATATTTTTTAGTTTTATCATTCTCTTATTTAAGAAGTTAGAGGGGGGGACCAACATTTTACCACTTTGGAAGTGTCTCTCGCGCAAACTATTCAGTTTAGAAAATTAGAAACCTCAACATCATTTTTGAAGACCTATTCATAGCCCCACGGGTTTGAAGAAAAAAAAAATTTTTGGGTTTCAGTTTCAAGTATGGGGACCCCTCAATTTTTTTTTTTTTCTACTTTTGTTTTAAAATCTTAATGCGGTTCACAGAATACATCTACTCGCCAAGTTTCATCAGTCTAGCTTTTATAGTTTCGGAGAAAAATGGCTGTGACATACGGACGGACAGACAGACAGACAGACATGACGAATCTATAAGGGTTCCATTTTTGCCATTTGGCTATGGAACCCTAAAAAAGATGGAACAAACCAATTGAATAATTTATGCCAAAAGTAATTATATTCGAAATTCAAATCATTGCCAACAATTGCAGCAATTACCTTAATCACTGGTGTGAATGACGATATTGTCCGAGTGTGAATCTAGCAAGGTATTAGCCATCTCTGTCTGACAACGTGTTCAGACTGCTACACAAGTGAGATAGCATAATCTTATTAGCAAGTGTAGATAGATAGGGATTTATACGACCGTTTCATCTAGGAGATTGGGCCCCCATTGTCTATCTATCAGTACGCAATTGGTGTAAGCGTTGGACTAGTTTTCGAGTAATTTGGTTAATTGGATCTAGTTAGACGTACGACGTGCTTGAGCCGAATGGTTCTTCAAAGTTGGCAATTCATCTTCAAAGTCAATGTAACATTAATGTAATGAATGTAACTATGTAACATTTACTTTGAAGATTCATGTTTACAATTCAGTCGTTCAACTTGAATTTCTAATTTGAATTGGACATATTCCAGTACACTCTATTTTGTGATGATAAAAATAGTAAGACGAATCAAGTGTGTAAAAATAGTAAGACAAATAAGACAAAGTCCAATCTCTGAATGTTTTTTGTTTTTTATACAACCAGGTGTTGGAACAAGCATAATATGGCCCCTCTCATGCTAAGTGATAACCAGTACCAAACATTGCCTTGTAGGTCACGCCCATCAGAACGTGTCCTACGATGCACTGCCCATCAACTTTGGGCATACAGATGTTCAGCTTCACGTATCAGTAATTTCACGGACACCCACACCCTTCAAACCGTAACACAGCAATGCTGCTTCACGGCAGAAATAGGCATGGTGGTAGTACTTCCCCGGACGAGCCCTTCACAAAGAGCTCTACTACTACTAAAACTATGAAGAAATGTTTGGACTGTTATATGTTAATACCATTGACATCACCGACATAGTTCGTAGAATTAGTAAGTTGAAGTGGCAATGGGCAGGTCATATAGCTCGAAGAACTGACAACCGTTGGAGAATAAAGGATCTCGAATAGCGACCACAAACCGGAAGACGAAACGTAGGGCACCCACCTATCTGATGGACGGACGACATTGATAAGATCGCGGGAAGTCATTGGGTTGAAAGGGCTTAGAATCGTTCTTTCTAGAAAGGAGGCTATGAACTTTTGGGGCTAATGATGATGATTATGACTGTTGACGTAATAAGTATGTATTTATGCCTCACACTTGTAAATACCTGCTCAAAGTTTAAGCTTAAGATTATGTGTACTATCAATTAAGATAAGTGGGTATTTACTTTTCTATACTTCCAATTATTTAAGTTTTATGCATAGTATAATTAGTTGTAAGTTTGTAAACCTCCGTTTTTAAATAAATAAATAAAATAAATAAATAAAAAATAAATAATATCTGTAGATTTAATTTGATACCTGTTCTTCTTTCTGGATCTTGATAAGTGAGGGCTTGCAGCATGATCCTTTCAGATACTCCTTTGTCGTTTCTCGAATGTACTGTCAGTCGGAGAGCGTTACCACTTGACCAAAGCACTGCGGCCGGTACTAAGAATAGCGCTACACCATCTAGTGGAAAAATACCAAATATTTTATTAGGTCATTTAGCAAATAGTTCCTTAAATTATATCTTGCTTTTTTGCAAATTGGCTCAGTAAATATTAAACAATTCCAAGATATACATTACTTTCACACTTTATAGAAAAAAATATTTTTAAATAACCAAAATTTTTAGTCAAATATTGAGAAATGATTCAACAAGCAAAATTCATTTCATTCATAAACGCTAAATACCAAGCGGAACCGAACAGCGTATTTTTTTTTCTCTCTAGTACTACGTAACTAATGTGTTCATAATTTTATGCAGGATTTCTGAACATTTTAACATTTAATAACTTTGTGATTTTATCGAAACTAAAAATTCTGATTGCACATTCATAATGGTCTACCCCTACCACATTACCCAATTTTTTTTTTTGGTAGTTACAAAATAGTGGTGTATAAAGCCTTGTGCACATCTAGATCGCCTGCGATGGCGATCAGTGTATCGCTGTCAAATATCTCACTGTCAAAGTTTGCGGCAGTGTTTGCGGATGAATGCAAAACCTTATATTGAAACTGATTCCCATCGGCATGGGCATCACCATTTAAGACCATATAGATGTATTGTGCGCTTTTCGTGTGCCTATAAGCTATAGGAAAAAAGACGAAGAATTCACTACAAACTTACCAGTTTCATTAGCCGTAACGTTAAACCGAACAGTTCCAGTAGCTGAGTCCAAAGCTTCCAGCACCACCAGTTGCGGTAGTCCGCCATCGTATCCAGTGACGCAGCGAACAACCAAAGCGTCCCCGAGGTCGTCCCTACTTGCGTCCTCGATCCAGCTGGATTCGTTACCAGATGCAATCGTGCAGTTCCGTGGGGGGGATGGTCGAGCTGGTGAAGTATTGTTTGCTTGAAAACTCTCTTACTATAAACCCATTGTAAGATGTCACAGTGGCACATACAGAGACAGGCCTTTAACCAGCAGTGAGTGAACTCAGGCTGTGGATGATGGAAGACGTCATAGTGGCATGTTCATTGTTCACTTGCCACTTATTATCATTATTAAAATCAGTTATCTAAAACATAAATAAATGAATGATTGGATAGGCAAAAGATTGCGACTTTGATTCGCTACTTGAATAAAGTTCTCGTCAAGTGTATAAAAAATTGTTTTAATAATAAAATCATAGTCTTAGGACCTTTTCTTTTACTTTTCAAACAGCTATTATCCATCCAAACCGAGCATTCTTACTCGAGTGGTGATTTGTCATTCAAATCGTACATCTCATTTTATTATCGGCTTAAACTTGATCAAAGAGCTTTTCTTGAATTGTTAAAGAGTTCTAACTTTTCAAGATTGAAATTCGCTTAAATTCTGAGAGGGTCTTACATTAAGTTAAAACTCTTTAAATTCATTGGTAAATAAAATCGAGCCTTCAGATTGATTTCTTACCCCTATAAAGATGGTTCATCCAGCTTTACAAATATTTGCAATGTAAACTGTGAATCGATTGGCTTCGTCAATAAAAACTGAATAAGTTAAAGGAATGTAAAGTTTATCAATTACAGAAACTGATTTTGAGGATTAAGATAAGTAAGTCTTTAAGAAAGTTATTTGCATTTGATATGAATCCACTTTTTTTCTTTCTGAAACCAACTTGGCTACGCATCAGAATACCATATTTGGACTTTGAACGAGTTGCTAATCGTGCGAACAGTAACGCTCCTCGCACGTTTTTGTTGTTATTTTTTTCCGCCTCACTATAGGCCTGATCACACCTAGTTTGCTGGCGGTAGCGATCAGTGAAACGCTGTCAAATATCGCTGTCAAATCTCAAATCTGACAGCGATATTTGACAGCGTTTCACTGATCGCGTTCGCCAGCGAACTAGGTGTGCGCAGGCCTTAACGCGTTGCCTGCCATCGTGCGTTCATACCATTATATTCAGCGTATTTATGGGTATACAAGGTGTGTAGTCTGACGTGTAGCTGACTGTATTAGTTGAAATCTGAATTATGTGGATCCTTTGGATTTGGCAGGACACCTTGGCAATTCAGCGAGCCGTGATATTTTTACTATTGTAAATTGAAGCTCGAGTACACTTCTGTTCAATATTACTTTCATATCGAAAGATGGACGTCAACGACGGAATATCATGAATAGTTTTATTGTATTTTATCTTTAGTAGAATTTCAATTTTCCTATTAATGAAAGATATTTTGTGTTAGCATTGAGATCTATCTGAATTTCACAGTGTTTGATATTACTCGTTTTCAATGATAACTCAAGACAGTCTTTAAAATATATACGCCCCAGTTGACATTCCCCCACTTAAATGTACTTAACATTCCTTACGATGCTAAAGAAGGGTAGTCAGAGTAAAATACAAAGGCGGCTTGGGTATAAAGTATAAGTGTAAAACATAAAAACGAAATAAAATCTCAACAAAAAATAAATTAAAAGCGTTCATTGTTGTGTAGACGTTTCAACTTTTCATGTTTACGATTGTGAAACTAATTAATCTTAATTTTTGTGGCTTCGTGAAGAATTTTTTTTTTGAAGAAGTCATATTACGAGTAAGTTTATATTTTGTTGTGATGATTGTAAGTTAGGAATGTGGATGATTACTGAAGGACATTAACCTCAAAGAAAAGGTGAAAGACGAAAGAATGAAGTACTGAGATGACAAATGATAAGACTGATATGAGTGGAACAAGAAAATATTTTGTACCTCAATCCCATGCTTGGGATAAGGGCAGAAAACACTTACGTAGGTATGTAGAAATTATCTAGAATAAAATTAAGCAAAACTTGTACAAAAAAACATACACAGACAGAAAACAAAAATCTATTGTTAATTTAAGTATGCATCTATTTTTATTTCTTTATCACACAAAATGTTTGATCTCAGGAAACCACGGCCTATAACGCAGAAGGCGGAGCTACTACCAGCTGAGCTGTGAGGGATGTTGGACTGATGATGAAGGAATAACATAGATAGATAAACATACCAGCGGGTACAATCTGGTACATGCATGGGTGCGCCTGACTGCCCACCGAGTTGGCACCACGGCAGGTCAGCGCGCCGTAATCACGCTCACTCGCCGGCGTGTATCGGAGCTCGCTCACACTTCCGTTCAGTGTCCCTGGGAAGTGAAGCATGCTTTTGAGATCTAAATCTATATACACATATCAACATTTTCTAGGGATAAACAACATTTTGTTGATTTTACAAAAAGTTAAAATGATTTCTTTAGAAAACTAGGTGTGGAATATTTTGTGTTATTTTTTAATAATTAAATACGAAAAATCTGAAAATCAATCCGTAATGGAATAACCCTAGACAATGTGTGTACAAAAATGAATTCCTATTTCCTTTGGTCACGCAATCACGCGTGAACGGCTAGACCGATTTGTCTGAAAATTCACGGGGTGGTAACTTAGAATCGGTAAACGGACAAAGGATACTTTTCATCCCGAAGTAAAGTACCGGAGTGAGCCAAGCCACGGGCGGCTGTTAATAAAATATATATCTTATACCTAATCATAATCTTATTCATTTATTCATTGGTTCATATTATATCTTAAGGGGTAATAAAGTCCAGGGCATGAGCCCCGCTGGAGAACTCCTTGTATAGTAGAAAACTAGGATAACTATACATTTGAGAGGAAACTAAAACAATCTTTTATAAATTTGTAAAGGCCTGCGCACATCTAGACGATGGCGATCAGCTGAAACGCTGTCAAATATCGGTGCTATATTTGACAGCGTTTCGGACCACTAGCAAATACTCTAAGGACTGATTGTTCAATCTACGGAATACCACTATTCATCTTGTCAACATGTCAGTCCTTGTTTTTGAATAGCTAAATTCTTTTTACAAATTTTTATTCGACGGATATATTTATCTATAAATTAAAAAAATTGCCCTTCGTAAAACTACACCAGTAACAACAAACGTGTATTTCAAACCAAAAGATTTCATTTACGTAAACAACTCGCTTTGTTACACATTCGAGCGTCAGACATAAGGTGCTGATTGAACTGTCTTGATGCGACCGAGTGTTAAACGAGAGCACTCTGTAAGCGTACCTCTGAGAATGTGTTTAGAATTGGGATTTTAAACGTCTGCACGTAGGCACTTCAACTGTATTCCTTACATACGTTCAACCAGAGAGCGGCGCGTGTTTATTATTAAGGCTGGTTTTATTGACTGTTGCAGCAAGTTGATGAACGCGGGGCAGTGCATCGTAGGGCATGTTCCTGACGTGTGATCTACGAGGCAATACTTTGTCATAAGCGATGGTTACCACCTAACATCAGGCGGGCCATTATGCTTGTTCCATTCAGCTCGTTGTATAAAAAAAGCTACAGAGTAGTGCTACATTGTAATAATCTCATGTATTGGTAGCGTATATTAAGCACTTGTTTAGGATGTCATAGGTGCTTTTCTATCCTAACTATTTATAGTTTCAGGAATAGGGACAATAAAATAAAAAGTTATTCATCTACAAAATGTAGGCCTGGACTCGTACCAAGCACTAACAATAAAGGTATGTGCCGTTGCACCTGAAGGTAAAATTACATTACGAAAAAAACGTGTTACCGAAGCTTTAAAAAACTTACCATATCTGGCAGGTGATACATTGAAGCTCTCTCCGCTATTATTGAACTGCCAGAAGAATGTGACGTCAGCAGGATCGGCGTGGACGGAGCATCGCACGCGTAGGGCTTCGTCTATAGCAGCGCCGACCACTTGAGGAGTTACTTCAGCGCATACTGGCGCAACTGTTAGACAAAGTAACGTACCTGATGCTATACTTTCACATATTGGATTATATTGCCTGATAAGTACAGGCATGTAGCTTACAGGTCGTAAATATGCGAGTAATAAGCCAGCAAAGTTGGAGCAATCAAAATAGATAGCACGCTCAGTATTTTCGCAGCCTATCATTTACTGTTCATGTTAACATTCGCTCGGCCTTCTAAATTACAGGCATAAAATAACAATAAATTTAAAAACTCCAAACAGCGAGTTTTCCTGTCGTAAAACGATAAACATAAATCATACGAACAATTATTTTGGCAGTGCCCGAATTATTTCGTCTTTCCCTCTCCCAGCAATTAAGTGTAGGTTGCCGGTAACAGTCCACGGAAGGAAGCACACGATGCGCCAATATACACGGCTGTTGTAAATCAACCAACGGACACAGTTGTTGATTTACGGATAGCTGTATAATCAAGGTGTAATCCTGGATACCGCTGGCCTTAAAAATACTAGCCCTTGGCGTGGATTTATAGTTTCCACAGAATCGATTCAGTTTCAAGCGTGTAAAGTTTCGAAACATTGCTCACGGTCAGCATAATCTAAACCCTCGCATATTTTGTCTCCAATTAGCGGATACCCTGCCCACTTGATAGGAATTAATTCAACACAAATTGAGGAAATATTTCGCAATAACTCTCCTCAGCTTCCAAATATTTTGGATATTTAACTTTAGCAATTAGTGAAATTGGTTTGAATCTTTCCAAATGGAATTTTGTTAATCGTTTTCAATATTTCTAGAACTAAATCAAAATGTTCATTAATCATTTTGTGTTTTATAAGTTGAATAAGTCAGTTAGGTTGGCTCAATAATTAAAGGTGTGCTTTCAGATTCGTGCCCTAGTCAATCTATAATAAAAAAAGCAGCCAAGTGCGAGTCGGACTCGACCATGAAGGGTGCCGTAGCATCAAGTAACATAATATAAAGGTTCTTGTAGTTCGTCGAAAGGTAAATTGCGGTGTACGATTTATGACGTATAAAAAAAAAACTACTCACTAGATCTCGTTCAAACCAAATATCGTTGAAAGTTTGCATAGTAATGTACAACATATATTTTTTTTAGTTTTATCATTCTCTTATTTTAGAAGTTAGAGGGGGGGGAGCAACTTTTTTCCACTTTGGAAGTGTCTCTTGCGCAAACTGTTCAGTTTAGAAAAAAACTATATTAGAAACCTCAACATCATTTTTGAAGACCTATTCATAGATACCCCACACGTATGGGTACAATGAAAAAAAAATTTTTGGGTTTCAGTTTCAAGTATGGGGACCCCCAAAATTTATAGTTTTTTTTCTATTTTTGTGTAAAAATCTTAATGCGGTTCACAGAATACATCTACTCACCAAGTTTCATTAGTCTAGCTCTTACGGTTTCGGAGAAAAATGGCTGTGACATACGGACGGACAGACAGACAGACAGACAGACAGACAGACAGACATGACGAATCTATAAGGGTTCCGTTTTTGCCATTTGGCTACGGAACCCTAATGAATCTCTATTTCCCTTGGTAAAACTTAGAAGCGGGAGACGGACATAGGATACTTTTTATCCCGAAAAAGTAACGGGAACGGAGCGTGGGAAGCTGCGGGCGGCCGCTAGTATTATAATAAAATAGTTCAAGTTTTGGGACATAATTTTATACAAAGTTATTGCGAAATAATGACAGCCTGCAAAGTGGCTCATTCCTCTCCATTTAATTCTATTTAGCTGGCTACTATTTTTGCTGAGGGTAATAAATAATTTGAGCACAAGCAACAACAAGCGCTTATTACACTAGCGAGCAAATGTATCTTTAGGATCGTAGAAAATTTATGCCGTGTGGTGAACCTAAACAAAGCTCTATGAGTAAGTGAACGCTAGAACAGATCGGCATGGGGAGAACGGCAGTAATATTTAAGCAATAATTTTGATGATTTAGAGCCGGTGGTGCCTCTGTGCCAATTACTATGCGGGCGGTCCGCCGCGGAAGGAAGTCTGTACGTCGATCCCAACCGCAATCATTTGAATATTCGTAGACACATCGGTATTTATAGGTCAGTAATTCATACTGTGTTTGTGACGTTTTATGGTTCCTGTGCCCGTGTGGCAAATGTATATTTCGGGAATATTAGGGTTATGTAAATTAACCGTCTCGCTAGTGTATCGTGAATAGTATGTCACTCACGAGATTGATCCCGAGACTACATGTGATATCTTCAGAAATCTCTCAGTACCAAGGAACACCTCAAGATTATTTAAACCCTCAAATAATCTTATTCAAATGTCTAAATACTCCAGTTCAGTCCAGTTCCAGTTGGTATTCTATGCACACTATGTACAGACCAGCCAACTCTCATATTTGAATTTATCAAATTAAAATAATAAACTGTATATTTTTAGAGCACACATTTTCTAGTATCCTTTGTGAATTTATTCAGTGGGTGTCTTCTTCAAATAATGTTCAAACAGGTTTCAAACATGTTTTTCTAATTTTGCTTTTGTTTTGGTAATCCGATTTATTTTTCAACAGCCATTAATTTTAGTTATATCAAAGCTTTGATCCTGTGGTTTATACTCTTGCTAACGGTAAAGTTTGTTCTCAGAAGAAATAAATCGGTGACAGACTAGAGGTCACACCATATCGATAGACTAGTGTGACTAAAAGGAATTTATTTTATTCGTCGTCACATTAAATTCCAATGGATTGAATTTGATTGAATTCGTTATAGCGATGCTAAAGTAGTGGTAAAATTACCTGTGATATCTATAATCACACGTGACTCAACTGTTATCCAAGTAAAAATAGGAAAACATGACAGCAAATGTTAAATTTAACAGATATTAAAAGATTTAAAAGCACATGTCAAATATCTTTGGTGTACAAAAAGCTGTAAATAAATATATTGTACGGAAGGTCTCTTACATTGAACTCGCAAGGTGACCACTTCACTGGTCGTCTCTCCTCTGGTGTTGGCTGCTTTGCAAGAGAATGCTCCTGCTTCTCTTCTTGTTACCTTCTGGAGGACCAGGGATCGTGTGCTGACGATGATTCCAGAAGACATGTTCTGTGTCACTGGCCTGTCCTAAAGTAAGGTTTGATTTAGTTATTTATGTTTTACCAAAAACATAAAAAAAAAATTAAGAAATATGGCTCAGTAAAGAAACTTTGCATAGGTATAAGTTATTTTTATGATTATTTATCTACCTTGTTAGATTTTTAATAATAGTTCACAAAACTTTCAAATTATTTTACGAGCGACAATTCCAAAAGTAATCTACATGAAAAATACAAATCGAAATCCTGTGCAAATTTATAGCAGAAGTCATATTTTAGGCCAAGAGCGCACTATAAATTTTACAACGCGATTCCCCGAAGGGCTAAATTACAATATAAACTTTGGTTATTCGAAACTTACGTTATGGTACCAAGATATCCGATGCTCCCTCGGGTTCGCGCGTATATTGCATTCGAAGTACACGTCGTCACCTTCTTTGATGTCGTGAGGGTTGAGAGTGCTGCCGAGTGTCAGCGACACTAGAGGACTGTCTGAATGAAAATATTATCTCATTAAAAATACAAGACGGTTGAAAAATAAGCTCCATCTTTTCACGAGTTTAATAAGTGTATAGTGTCTGCGAAACCAGGACTTATGTTCCATGATAAGTGTTATTAAAAATCTTGTTACAGCAAAAATTGGATAGACTCTGTTTCATTTAAATTCCTGAAGAGTTCAGTTCGTCATTTCTTTCTTGTTGATACTTGATGTCAGTTGGCAAAAATCTGACTGATACACAAATTGAAAACATTTTTCATTTTAGTTCCAGTCTGGATAATAAAGTAAAATTATGCATAGGCAGTATAAGAAATCTCTTTGAGGTGCACTTAAAAATCTTTTCACCACACTTCGTTCGAAAGAACCAGTGATAGGACAGGAAGTAGAAGTACAATTACTAGCACTAGATTGATACCTCAGGATGAGAACAAATTCTAGTATATGGCCCGTATAGAGAAACAAAGCTTGAGTCTGAACCGAGCCTCGAGCAATATATGTTTTGATAGTTCGCCATTGAAAAGGGTAAAAAAATCTATGCTTGAGGTTTGACTTAGACTCAAGCATTGTTTCTGCATGCGGCCCTATAAGTATTAAAATAGGGTCAACAATCGAAAAACAAATCTAAGATACTAACATACAACGTTGAGCAGTAGCTGATCATCTATAGACGTCATTGGAAGACTAGGGTTGGCTGCCACGCACTTCACAGTAGCACCGTTGTCAGCTGGCATAGGAGTGAACACTAGAGTGCTGACTGACCACGTTTCGTTTGAATGGTCTGTCACCTAAAAATAAACATGGTATAAGGTATTTTATAGATAAATTGACCAAATATAAAATGGAAATGGCAATGATAGTACGAAATAGTTTTATTTTAATTAACATTACTTTTACTCAATTTTTTTTTCATTAATTGAAATTACATTTTTAGTGCGAAATACTCCTAATACCTTAAGATTTCTATTATTTTTTTAATTTTTCGACACATATCCATATTATCCATACTTTCGGTAGTCAAAAATGGTCAAAAACCTACCTTCTTATTTTAGAGAAATATCCTGGGCCCTGTTTAATAAAGCTGACAATTCGACATAAATGTCACAAAGCGACAAATTTGTGGAATTGTCGCGCTTAGGATATTGATAAAAGTGACAAATATGTCACGACAATTCCATAATTTTGTCGCTTTTTGACATTTTATGTCGAATTGTCAGCTTTATTAAATAGGGGCCTGTTTATGCCAAACAACTGTCAATGTCAAATTTAAACTTTGCCAACAGTAAAAAGTATAAGGACAGATTACTATCAATCAAAAATAAGTAGCCGTTCTTAGCTGATAATTTACGAATTATAGCATCCATAAAGATTTAAGCCGTTGCAAAAATTAAACGTGCTTATTACCAAAAAATTGACTGTCCCATAAAAAGCCAAGACCGTAAAAAGGATTCACTTCCACTCCCTCGAACGTTTCTGTCACGAACTTTTTCAATAGCCCGCGTACAACGTAAACTGTTGTAATTACTACCGTTCGCTCTAATTTCAATGGCCGAACGCCGCAGGTAATCCCTCAATTAAGTTTCATTGTAAACTCAAACACGCACTTCGACGGTCGATCGCCGTTCGTCCGTTGATGGACTATGATTTAGCAAGCGAGTAATTGGCCTGCATTTGGTGCGATGAAATATCACTTGGCTTAGATAGATCTATTGCCCACCACATAAGACCTGCGCACATCTAGGCGATGGCGATGGCGATCAGCTGAAACGTTGTCAAATATCACTGTCGGCGATGATAGAGAAAACCCTGGACATACGAACACTCACTTGCTCTTTATGATATACTAGCAGCCCGTTCCGGCTTCGCACGGGGTAGACAATATTGTTGTACATTATTTTGTTCTATCGCTAATAGTTTCGGCAGTGCATTCGACGAAAGACATTTTAAGACTCATTTTTCTACACCTTCGGTTACATTGTTCAAATTTTACCAAGGATCCCTAATTTTTTTCAAAATGAAATGTAGCCTGTCAAATTGGAAGAATGTAGCATTAATGTGAAATATTTTTTTAAATCAGCCCAGTACTTTTTGAGCCTATTCATTACAAACATACAAAAATAGGTACAAATCTTTCCTCTTTATAATATTATACAAGGTGTATCTAAATATGTGTACTATGCGAAGGTGGGGGGTTTCAGACCACAATGGTGATCAGTTGTGGAGGGGAGATAATTAAAAATTCCTATTTTCAGTTTCCCATACAAAAATATTTAATTTCATAATGCCTAAATAAATTGACAACCCTATCCTTGTAACCCCTTGACCCCTTGACCTACTACCTATGTAGGTCTACTACTACTACCTACTACCTCTGTAGCTGAGTTTAGGGTTGTCACTTTGTATAAAGTCAGCTGTTCATGTTGAAACTTCGTTGCAGTTTTTTTCAGAGATACCAATCGAAGTTCGAAAAGTCGTTGAACAAAAGTTGTTCCCCGGGGGGTGGAAATTCACCCCCTTTCAGGATAGTACACATATTTTGATACACGTTGTATATGAATATGATATGATATGATACGATACGATACGATACGATACGATATGATATGATATGATATGATATGATATGATATGATATGATATGATATGATATGATATGATATGATATGATATGATATGATATGATATGATATGATATGATATGATATATGATATGAATATGATATATACATATAAGTAATTATCTCTTGTAGATGATTTATATAGCGCCAGGGTTAACTGTTGATTACACAAGCCCTATTTGCGGGACGCTACAGTGTCTGGGCCAGGATTTTGGGTGAAATAGGCTTGTCCAGCACCTATACCATCCTGACAGCTTAGTCAGCCTAATCCACAGGAAAGACATGGTCAGTACGTGCGGAGCTGGCTAAGCCACGGCAAATGAATGAACTGCGTCATCGCTTATAATGATGTCTTCCAGACGATCCATAAAACAAATTCAAATATTGAAGAAAATATGGAAACACAAGCAGCAAACTATTGCATGGGAAAAACAGTTGCATATAATGAATTATCTAACTATTTTCAACATTGTTTGGTGCTTTTATTTATGAATATCTACTGTGTGCGTAAAATGAAATGGGTAAGAAAGGAGTGACTACTGAGATGACGGCTGAATGATTGGTGTAGAGAAAACCTGTTGGACCGACCTAACGTGAAGTAGGATAAGGGCAAGAAGATGATTTATGCACACATTGTCACTACGTGGGAACCACAACCAAGATGTATAACACCTACTGTATGTTTTACACGCTGTGTCCATGTAGTGAGACTAAAGATATATAACTGTCTTTTTCTAAAATCTAGAACATTTTCATACCTAAATTCTGAAGGACCCTACTTTTGCTCAAGGAACTTAACATAATCGGAAAATTGGGGTTTGATATAATTCAAACAATAAGAATATTCATAAGTTAGCATAACATAATTCACATCGCATAACATTGGGGACATGTACCTGACATGTACCAACTATGCAGAGTTAATCCACGAGTTTTTTTTTATACAACTAGCTGATGGCCCTCCTGATGTGTAGCGGTAACTATCGGCTATAACAAAGCATTGCCTCGTAGGTCTTGAACGACAGGAACATGCCCTACGATGCACTGCCCTGTGTCCATCAACTTGAGGCATACAGATGTTCAGCCTCACTTGCCAGTAATAACTTACCATCTTTTTATCGAAGCTTCTATTTTCCTTGTACCAAGTGATGAGGGCCGCTGGTCTGCTGCCCTCGGCCACGCATCTCAACGTAGATGTGGAGCCGGCTATTAGTTTCTGAGGCCTGTTTACCAGTGATACTGATAGAGGTGGCACTGTTGGAATAACGTTAAAGTTACTAACATTAAATTCCCATTCATCGAAATAATCAAAATTTCAACCAAATCATTGAAATGCAATTCTATTGTTCCCCATATTATTGTAATCTAAGCTTATGTTTACGTTAGAATATTTATAAAAATCAAGGCCCAGTAAATTTATTATCAGACCGTATCAGAATTGAATTTCATGTTTCATAAAGTTCGGTGTAATGAATTTTCATTCATGGTTTTGCTTAGCAACATGATTTTATAAATAGAAAATATAATATGGGGCACGGAAACACATGCTTGCGAGATTGTTAGCGAAACTTTTGAAACCACAACCGCAACGAAGGAAAAAGTATAACAAAAGCGAACAAAAACTTGAAGGATAACTTACTCAGAACATTAGTAAATAAATTAAAAAATACTGAATACGATCCGTATATTTTACAATTGAAATTTTCAGTAAAGAGCTAATTGATTTAAAATTGATATTTGGTTTTACAAAAGCAGCAATCATTTTCACGTTCCACTTAATAAGAACACTACTTTACAGTCGTTAAATTGAAATTACAGTTGCATTAAATTAAAAAAATATACTTGAGGATCTGGCCCGAATGAATTTAATTGGTAACGTAATTTTTATTACCTTATATTTACCAGGTCACTATATATTTGGTAATAAAAAATAGCATGTCTAGTTCAAATTCATTTAGATTTATTATTAGTAAGAGTAGAAGATTTATTAGTAAGTCGGATTGGATATCAAGGAAATATAAAGGACAAATTTAACTCTTGCCCCTATTTACAGGGTCATCCAACCAATGCTTGGTTTAGGATTTTAGATGGAGCTTGCCCATCACCTCACAAAGCCGCATAGTTGACCTAATCTACGGGAAAGACTGATAATATGATAGATGAAAGTATTTCTGATGCATCTAAGTTAAACTTACAATTCAGCTCAAGTCTAACACTCTTCTCCTGTGGCGGTACTAAATTCGTGTTCGCTGCCCGGCATTTGAACGTGGTGTTCAAGTTTTCTCTCTTCAGATGGGGTAGCTCGAGTCTGTTCACCACCACATGGGTGTCAGTCTTCATTCCAACGTACTGTGACGCTGGAGTGCCGTTGACCCACCAGGAAACTTCTGGTTCTGGTCGACCTGAAACAAGGAGTATTTTCACATCCATTTTTTTTATTGAGTAATGTTCACACCAAAATAAAATAAATATTGTGGACAATTCACACAACACTATGGAACCCCCAAACTAAGCAGAGCTTGTACTATGCGAAACCAGCTAGCTGATATAATACTTATAAACATTTTTTTTGTAAATATATACTCAGAATACAATATAAATAAAAATGTATGGTGAATTTTGCTTGCTTGGTTTCATTTTCAGAGTTTAAGATGAGTTAGCTTTTTGCTGATATTTTGATCCAACGTATTATGAGATAGTTAGTACAATGGGTACGTAGTAGGTATTCATACTATTTTCGTTATTTATTTGAATACAAAAATTATTTGTGTCAAACAAAACAAAAACATAAAATAATGTTTTTTGTTGTTGCGATGAATCAACAAAAGTGCGTCTTTCAAAAGACTTCTTTAAAAGGAGGCACAAGTAGTGTGCCTGTGAGTTTACAAAAAATCTAAAGGGTACAAGAAAACGAGAGTAAATCGAAATACGACGAACAAAAATCTTCGACAGCTGTTCCGACCCCACAATAGCATCCTCAGGACGGACGTGTTGACTCGGACGCTGAAAGGGTCACGTATTTCGTGGTATTGCAACTGTATTGGGTTTATCTCTATTCTGTGGTTCGTTTGTATTAATTTCGGAAGGAATAGAAGGCATGGTCAGTTGTAAATGTATTTTTGTTCAGAGCTAAATGATGATGGGAAAAAATGATGGAATAACAAACTTCCAAACTCGTTCATGTATTTATAGTTAAGGGATCATTGTAAAAGTTCGAGCTCCAAATCTAAACACATTATTTTTGTAGCTGGCAACTCGTACAAATGAAACCTGGTGAGTGTACCTTGAAATTGAGCTGTGTTATACAGGGTGTCCCAGAAAGTATGGTCAAGCGAAATTCCAGAGATAGAACACCCTTTGGGGTACCCGAATCACCCCCATGTATGTTCCGCGATTTCTTATAGTTTTCGAGTTATGAATTTTTTTCCGAATTTTAGAAAAATTTCCACTTGAACAACTTCAAAAATTCTAAAAAAAAAGTAGAAAACTTTCTTAAGATTTTTTTTTTGCCACTGAATACTGATGAGTGTTTCTTTTACGCATAAAATAATTGGCGACGTAACTTTGATAAAAACTATGAATATGTTGGTGTAAAGTCAGAAAATTACATTCAGTGAATTATGACTTTAATTTTCAACTTTAAATTAAAAATCTTAGCAAGTGATTCGATGGTTTTTAAATAAGTTTAAAAACTTTTACGAACTCCTAGCTTTCATAATCATTAAAAAAAAATAGTGCTTAATAGGTTACTTTGGCTAAAATCAGCCTTCAAAGACGGCGAGGTGGAAAATTCCTAAAATTAGCTATCTGATTAGAAAATAGATTTAGACCATTTTATCATTCCTAGGTTTAATTTGTTTGTTAGCTAACCAAAAATGACTGCGAAAAAAGTTATATTTAATTAATATTTGAAGATATGAGTAACATTTATTAACAAAAAAAATTCTTAATGTCGACCTTCTAGGTCGATAAAAATCCTACACCGTCTTAAAAAGTTTTCCTTTAATCGTATGAAAGCTATTCTATTTGCCTTATTTTTTTCTTGGGCCTGTCTTAATTTTGTTCTTAATTCCGCCATATTTTTGATTTCTTTGGCGTAAACTAATTCTTTGTAGTAGTTTCAACACAAAGAAATCGATCGGGTTCAAGTCCAGTCCAAGCCTATCTGAATTTCTTGCGAAATAACCTAAACGGCCTATTAGAAGATATGGACCAGGTAGCAAACATGATTTTCCAAAACGACGGCGCTCCATGCCGCTTCGCGAGAATTGTCAGAGAACATTTTTGGACGAAAGATTCAGAGGCAGGTGGATCGGCCGTGGAGGACCTATTGCGTGGCCGCCGTGGTCCCCCGACTTGAACCCGATCGATTTATTTGTGTTGGGGTTACTACAAAGAATTAGTTAACGCCAAAGAAACCAGAAATATGGCCGAATTAAGAACAAAATTAAGACAGGCCCAAGAAAAAAATAAGGCAAATAGAATAGCTTTCATACGATTAAAGGGAAACTTTTTAAGACGGTGTAGGATTTTTATCGACCTAGAAGGTCGACATTAAGAATTTTTGACGTGATAACGTCTTATAAATCGATGGAGCCGGCTGCACGCACGAAAAAACATGACTCATGCGTCGTTACGTCGTTTCGTCGTTCCATTTACCTGAGCCCGAGCCCGGGTCGGGTAATGGGTAAGGCTAAATGAGGGTCCGAGAGTTCGAGTCCGAGTCCGAGGCCGAGGCCAAGTCCGAGTCCGAGTCCGAGTCCGAGTCCGAATCCGCGAGTCCGCGAGTCACAAATATTAATTAAAATTCTTTTGTAAAATGTAACCATTCCATCAGTATTTTCTTATGACGTTATCACGTTCAACTATCGTCAGTAAACCGACTTTACAGACAACCGATTTTTTTTTTTTGTTAATAAATGTTACTCATATCTTCAAATATTAATTAAATATAACTTTTTTCGCAGTCGTTTTTGGTTAGTTAACAAACAAATTAAGCCTAGGAATGATAAAATGGTCTAAATCTATTTTCTAATCAGATAGCTAATTTTAGGAATTTTCCACCTCGCCGTCTTTGAAGGCTGATTTTAGCCAAAGTAGCCTATTAAGCACTATTTTTTTTTAATGATTATGAAAGCTGGGAGTTTGTAAAAGTTTTTAAACTTATTTTAAAACCATCGAATCATTTGCTAAGATTTTTTATTTAAAGTTGAAAATTGAAGTCCTAATTCACCGAATGTAATTTTCTGACTTTACACCAACATATTCATAGTTTTTATCAAAGTTACGTAGCCAATTATTTTATGCGCAAAAGAAACACTCATCAGTATTCAGTGGCAAAAAAAAAATCTTAAGAAAGTTTTCTACTTTTTTTTTTAGAATTTTTTAAGTTGTTCAAGTGGAAATTTTTCTAAAATTGGGAAAAAAATTCATAACTCGAAAACTATAAGAAATCGCGGAACATACATGGGAGTGATTCGGGTACCCCAAAGGGTGTTCTATCTTTGGAATTTCGCTTGACCATACTTTCTGGGACACCCTGTATAATACCATGCAAAATATGGAGCGGGTAGTACTCGTAGCAGATGCAAGAAAGAGCAAACGGAAGATAGATAGGGTTGTCAAATCGAATTTGTTTCGCGCAATTTATATGGCTGCACATAATTAAATATGCCTGATAACAGGGTCAAAGCCTAAATTCCCGTTGTCCGCCCCGCTGCGTCATCACAATTGGTGAGCACACAGGCGGAGATAATCCCCACTGGCTCTACGCCAGCCGGCCATACTGCGGACTTTTCAATGAACCCATTCAGATGGAATATCTCTTCCAATGTTTCCATAAAAGAAATCAAGCAATAGAATTTTACTCTACTGTTCGACGTTTCAGTTTTTACTATGTCTGAACGAGATAGCTTCAGATTAACGTCTTTGATAGCAGAAAGCGCTCGCGTCTATTGTTATCTAAGATTTATAAAGTCTGGGTTTGAATTAAAAACGCTGTCCTGTTCGACCAGGATTTGTGCAAACTAACGGACAGGCCTCTCAGCTCAGTTGATTGGCTCTGCCTTCTGAGCCGTAGTTCGTGGGTTCGATCCCCACCGAGAATAAATATTTGTGTGGTGAATACAGATGTTTGTTCTCTGTCAGGGTGTTATATTGTATTCCAAGTATGTAAAAAAAAGTATATAAGTATTATATCAGCTATCTGGTTCCCATAGTACAAGCTCTGCTTAGTTTGGGGCTAGATAGTGTTGTGTGGATTATCTAAAATATTTATTTCATTATAACGCGTTCAATTTGCGTCCATGGTGGCGATCAGTTTTCCGCGAGTCAAATATATCATTTTCATTTTACATATTCGTTTTCATGAGTGAATTTAAGGTCCTGAATGCATTTTACTAAATATTGTACCTTTTTAAAAGTAATTCCATCTAAACTTTTTACGAATGCTTCATAATACATTTTTATTTGGCATTTCTATCATAAGTATGCAAAGGTTATAAAAGTATATTGCAGGTGCTCCTTATGAATTGCAATCGGGTCGTATTCTTGTATTAAATTTCATATGACGATCTCAAGGTTAAATAGCTACTAGTATCTTAGAGCTCCTTTTCATGCATTTGAAATAAGGCTTTTACGCTTAAAACTCAAGAGCTATTTTAAAAATTGCTAGGGAATTAAATGAAATATCTATGCAATGTTTTTTTTTAATTTCTTGACCTTATGACGTATATATGACCTACAGTATGAAGTTTGTAGACAACTCATAGCATAGAGTAAGATCTTATTGCATGTAAAAGCATTATGAAAAGTTGACTTACCACCACGTACTTCACAGACGAGCACCAAGGCAGAACCTTCCATCAATGGCCCCACGATACCTGTCACATCAGCTCCAGACTTATCATACAACAACATCTGATGTGGAGGCACTGAAAGAAAATCACGTTTTATCATACGGTACAGAAATAATTCAGTTTACTTTAAAATATGGATTTGATATGAATACAGTCATCATCAAAACAAAATAAAAATCGAACGAACAAAGAGTTTTATGTAAGCTATATCAATTTCTTTCGAAAAAGTAGCGTAGCTAGTTACGAATCCCAGTTACGTAACAGCAAAGGATATATTATGATAAAAGCTAAATCAGCCTGAATAAGTTTACTCAAGTCAGACATAGCTTTTGGGTGATTTTGGCGTATTAGTATAAGCTTGACACAAATCGGTGAAAAATTATCTTTAACTCCAGTGTTAAACAAGTTTGAACATTTGAAATACATAAACTTCTGATACTAAGTGTACCAACGACCTCAAAACTCGGCAAAGATTATACGGCATCCCTTTCCACTCCCCACAGTGAGATATAACATTAGCGAAACACCGTTTGATTATGATTTCACGCCATTAATACGCCCTCCCCATTCGCGTTCGTAATTGGATATTTTATGGTGTTATGAATATGGGTGATTACGTATGGTCTTTGTGCGAATCCCTTTTGACAAAAGATTCTTGTAAATTACCTCCCAGCGAGAACAGACTAATGGATCTTCGTATAGCGTATAGAGGCTTACTTTAAAACGTTTTGTTCTGCGTGAAAGAAAATTTACTTCATTCGCTAGCAGCTTTTTCCGTCTGCTTTAGGGTGATCGCTTTGAAAGCTGTATGGTTGTTAACTCAATTTTATAAATGTGCGCATTTTTATGTTGTAAATTTATTCGTAGGACTATAAAACAATGCTGTTGAACCAATTACAGAAGCACGATGACGAATAATCATAAAAAATCAATTTGCCGTCGTATTTTGTTGAGTTTCAGGCATTAAATAAATGTGACTGCTGCCGAAATAATTACGTCATTAAGGAATAAAACCTGGGGATTCGGTTGAAGATATTATTATCGACAAGGGCTCTTTCAATTTAAGCGTTTGGTCGGACTGCTGTACGGGAATAGTGCGTGTGTCGTACGGCGCATGGAAATTTTTTTTTCAACAGTTGACGATCACGGTACCCTACAAACATGACGGCAGGATGACATGGCAGGACGGCATCCTTGTTTTGGCTGCTGAAAACATCACCAAAATACGACCATCTTGCAGACATACACTATCGATTATAACGGTTGATTGTCAGGCCGCTGTTGTCCTGCAGACATTCTGCTGCGGCAGCACTACAACCGTGCGGCAGCAGTCCGACAACAAACGCTTAAATTAAAGCCTATCAGTCAACCTATCAGTTAACGTTCAGACAATTTGATCTATTCAAATCTAATTTCCTTTCAGATTTAACCTGTCTTCTGCAGATTTTATCTGTGTCATCGTCGGTGGCGTTTTTATCAGTGGGGGTGAGCAGCTCGACGGCGATCCCGGCGACAGTTCATAATTAAAATGTCTGCGCGATGTCATCATGGCCACGAGGCCGCGATTCCATAATGACTAAATTGATTCCCTGTCGGCACCTCATAAAATTTCCATTATATCTTGCTTCTTTTGTTTTATTATGGAAATTGTAGGCTATCTATAGAGTGGAGGAAAAACACGTAGATAGATAAAAATAAACTATGGCAAAATAGCGACCGTGAATTGGAAGTTGAAGAACGATGAACAGACTATCCTTATGTGATCATGGGAAGTAAGTGTAGAAGGCTGTTTTTTCTGGAAACAAAAGGGGAAAAGCCTTTGTCTATTCGTAAAATTCGGATTACATCTATCAGAAATATCAAAGTCCTAACGTAACCGTCGTTTTCATTATTATCATCAAGATAGCACAAGACATAAATATAAAAAATGTTGGATAAATAGGCAAACTTACCAATAACAGTGAGACGGATTTGGAAGTTCCTCGTCGGAGAGTTTTTGAAATCCACTCTACATCTGTAAACACCCTCATCATCAAGTTGCACGGAGCTGAGCGTCAAGGCAGCTGGTCGGGCTACTGTCGCAAAGTACGCGCGAGGTCCGAAGGCACCAGGATCAGACCATTGTAGGGCACTGTTGAATGACCGGCCACGGACGTCAAAACTAAAAAAATAATGCTTATTGTAGTGAAATGCGAAAGATAAAATGAGAGCGCGCTAAAAGAAGGCCTTGTATTAAAAAAAAATTGACGTTTAATGAATCTATATATAGGGAATCATGTAAATAAAGTAACGAGTCAAAGTTACCAATTATTTACTGGAATCACAAGACCCTTTTTAAAAAGTCTTATAGCTAGATGAGTCTAGGTTCTAGGTACTAGATTCACGTGACCAAAACGTAGATGAGTATAGGAACCAGTTGACGTCAAAGATGTAGTGGGATATTGAGAGATGGAGAAATTGTTCTTCCTGGAAAATGGGAGAAGTCTATGTCTACCAGTTACGAGTAACTACTTCAGACCAACATTGATGTGGAAAAGACAAACCATACAGATCGTACCTGCACTGGTTTGGTTCTGGCGGTGAAATTGAATAAAATATTATTAGAGAGGTTCACAACAAAAAATAAATGATATGTTACTGTTAATTAATAGATTTTAATGCCAAGACACAGAAAAATCACATGTGTTCAACACACCTGGGATATGTTTACACAAACATACGAGCGTGGGAGTTAAATTCACAATGTACATCGGTATAGACATGGTGTAGCACAGAAGGTCAAATAATATTTTTGTCAAAGAAATGTTAAAAATGACATTTAAAATCTAAGATTTAATGAAGGAATTTCATAAGAAAATTATAAGAACTGCGTAAATCATCCGAGTACCTTGTACATTGTGAATTTATTCTCTAAAAACTGTCAAATTTTAGAAAAGACGACCCAACGGTTGAAGTTTTTCAATTTCCGGCCTGGCTACATTTTCTCAATCTACCGACCTCCATCCTAATTTATACAGCAAGAAGCTTTGAAAAAGATGATTTGATTGGACACCCTGCTGTTCGCAGGTAAAACAATTTAAGCACGTTTTTTACGATGGTATTATCTTCACAAAGCTTTTGTTTTACCCCTATACTGCCTACTATAATTGCTATTTCTCGTAATCGCTTGCCTTAGTAAACAGAAAGTGTCTACGAGTCAGGAGTTCAAAGAGCCCGGCGGATATAATTCTGCCTAAGTAACTTCACATAACTATTGTAGTAATTTGCTTTAGTGAGGATGAGTTTATCCTCTGTCACAACTTATATAAGTATTTACATAGGTATTTACATAGCTATATACATAGCAACTTATACAATGTACAAGTGGTCTGAAGTAGATACCAATAAACAAATTTACATAGAACTAACGAAATTCTTAGAATACATAAGTAAATGCCTGATATTAGTATTTCAATCTTATAAGTTCGGAATAAGTTGAATATAAACTCAAAGGAAAATTTAAGTTGATCCTGTATCCGATTGAGACATCTCACAAAGGTCAAGACCTTTCTAAAGAAATTGAAACTTGCTGACAGTAGGGACGATATATTGTATCTCAAGTGTATTTATATAAATTTAGATGCGGTGTTATTACTTTTCTAAATTATTGCAAAATGGCCTTCCAAAGTTAAAATTTGGGCACAGCTGTGCATTGTGTACACAGTCACTGTCAGCTTTAAATGAAAACACAGTACAAAGGACATTATAATAAAAAAGTACTTCGTAAATAGTAATAGGTTTTTTGAACGAAAACAATTTGCAACTGAAAAGAAGCTGATAAGTCCAGCGTTATGCTCTCTCGCGTCCTTTGTGCCTGAAGACAACAATATGTTATGGTAATGTTTTATGATACCCACTGGTACGGGATAAAATGAAATTGTGTCTCATAGATATAACATACAGAAATAACATTGCACAACCATATTAAACATCCACACTGTGCGTGTGCCAAACAGTAAAATATCAGCAGTGCGAAGAAATACCTTGTTATTTCCCTCTCAAATTGAAATGACAATAATAAAGGTTGATATTAAATTCCGATGTTTCATTTCCTTTGGGTGCATATTTTTGGAAACATTTTTGACATGAACTCAATGGCAACATACTTGTTACTTTTCAGCCTTCTGTCGGTGAATGGAAAAGACTCAGAATAAATATTCCCTGAAATGTATTGGGGCGGCCTAAAAATCCTTGGGCGGCCTATGTCCAGCAGTTGACTTCTGTCGTCAATTTGGTAAATCGATCTCCTAGTGCTGGGGGTCATAAACTAACCTATGCTACCTTAGTGAATTTGCTGCATTGAAATAGCCCCTATATTACTCTCATTATCGGCCGGCATTGATACGACCCCCGGACAGCCACAAATCTCCAAGTGTGATTCCCTAACGAGCTCGCGACGTCTTAAGTGTGTTTCGCTGTATGTAGGTGTGCTTCTAAAGCTAATTGGATCGGCTTCGTTCATCCGTTTAAGGTAGCGAGGGACGCTTCATTAGTCTTCAATTTACTCTGTTAATTAAATACGTATTCAGAGTTTTTAAGGCGTAAAACGTGGGTCGGAAAGTTGAATTTGACAAATGTTTTTAAGTGGGTTGGAATTATGAGATCGTATCAAACACATTTAGAATAAACTGGGTTTGGTAGGCGAGCTTTCTTTTTAAATTCGAACGAAAAGATGGGTGTGTGTCAGTCTATCAGTTTTTCTTGTGCTGTAGAAATTACATTATTCAAAATAGTATCAATTTACTAATGACGACAAAGAACACAAAACAGTTTTTGGGGTTTTATTCCAATGTTTAGCTCCATGTCGATTTTGTTGACCAGTCAAAACTCGAGGAGTTTTTTGCACAAGGCGTTTGTTTCGAATATTTTTTGCATACAGAGGTCGTATAGCATTGAGATGAAAGTCGCCTAATATTGGTGTGATTTAAATTCAACATCCAAAAAAGTTATCAAAATTTGTAATTCACTGTTTTCAGTGAGTAAAATAAGCTTTTTGTGGAATGGTATAAAAACATAAAAATACTTGATAGATAGGTACCATTGATCTGAAAAGTTTAATATAAACTAGCTCTTACCTATAAATAGGTTTTCCACCGCTTTTCCTGAACCACAGCACCATGTAGACACGGTCCTCAGTGACGTCCGGTGTGACGTCACATGGCAGCGATGCTTTCCGACCGAGCACTGCGTCGACATCCACCGTAGATACTGAAACAAAATAAAAGTCATTTTACTTTCAGAGAGAGAGAAAATTACCTTTATTTTGTATAGGCTTCTTAAACCGAAACACACACATTACAATTACGCTTTCCAATGAGTAACGGGTTCCGTGAGGAAATTCGTATCGTCGAGCCTAAAATGTTCGAAAACATGATGTCATGAAAGAAGCCTCCTTTGAGGAGATGCACTTAAAATACTTTCCCCACACTGCTTCGGAAAAACCAGCAGCACAAAAAGAAGAACGGGTAATGACAAAAAGTGTCCGTAGTTTTCAACCGAAACACTCTAGTATGAGATCGCAGTCTCTAATTCTAACAGAAACAGTGGCAAACAAGTTTTAGGCTACTTATGTTATAAGTGCATGTTTTATTTTTAGTAAAATGTATGATCATAGCAACCACTAAGAAGTCTACGAATGTGTTCATCAAATTACGAATAATCACGTTTATGTGACGAAAAGACCCAATTTACTTTTCCAAGTACCAACTCAATTTAAAGGGACATAAAAACAATTTTACTACCCCCTAGACAAAAAAATTACTCGCAACATAAGACACTTTCTCAGGGTAATAATAAAATAAAGGAACATTAAAGTTGAGAAAAGAATTCTTCCGGCTATGAGTATAGTATATTTTTCTTGCAAAAGTATTTTTGGGAAAAGTTGTTTGTTTGGAATGATATTTCCGTACTGACTTTTATTACACATTTGAGAATTGTTATGGATTTGGTATTACATTCTACAGATAATTTGCTGCTCATCCTTTAGACATCCTCAAAGAATCGTGTAACCAACATAATCAATCTGAGGGGCTATCTTCCGAGCCAAGGGATAATTTCCGCAGTCGTGATGATATTATTGATACTCAATATTTAAAACTGTGATAGGTGGTGGCCTCCCTTATTTTGAGCCCCCTCCCACCGTTGTTTCATAAAAATATTAGTGTTAAACCATGATATGTAATTTCAAAAGTTATACATACAAATACGGTATCCAAATCAAACTACAACAATTCAATTCCATTAACCAGACTTATCAAAACATGTTGATTTCATAGAAGTTACCAACCAAATAAATACAATCAGAACGGAAACGATGCCTGCAGCTAAATAACAAATTGAAATAAGCTTGAACCGAAGCTAAAAACCTTTCAGAAACAGAGGCTTTATATGGCCTAAAATGTTCACCATGGTTATAAACTCGCTCTGCAGCTACTAAATTAGATAGTAGCTCTGCTTTTGGTGCTATAGATTGTGGGTTATGAATCCCCCTTCCAAAGGATAAAAATGTGTGCGATGAACACATATGTTTGTTATTACGTATGTGTATAACATTGTACTCGTATTTCTGTGGTCAAACTTCATGTCTGAAAATTTGTGATCATCGAAGTCCTTGTATTTCTTATTTTATATTGATTGTGTAACCTTTTATCTTTTTTTAATTATTGATTATTGTAGATCTTAATAGACCCTTCCCGCCGGTGTGTGATATCGCGCACGGAGGCGGATCAGCTCACATGACACACCATGGGAACGGTCTCGTGAGCCGATGAGCGCGGTAGCACAGGAGCCCTTTCTGTGTGCGTTGCCGTGCGTCGTCGTCAGCTGTGCGTGATGACCAGCAGATCCACGCACCGTAGGAAGGCAGCATAAGATATCCGTCATCTGTATTTTCCATCCATATTTCTTTTTGACATTTGCAAAGTATTGCTCCTATTTTATTTTGATTATGTGACATTTTCTCTTCTTTTTTATTTGAATTGTTTATTTCATGATATTAACATGCTAAACATATCCTCGCCGTATTTACCATCCATAACGGCAATAAAAATATTATGAATTATAATTTTGGGCTAGATACATAGTAGGTATTTGCAGTGTGCGCCAATCTTTATTTATTTAATGTGACTAATTAATACAGCACTGAACTTAAATCTGTGATAATCTGGTTGCTCTTTATTGCAGTTTCATTTGCATTACAATAATTGCTTAATTAACCGTTGGTGGGCTGAAAATTATTTATTTATTTCATTATTACCGATGCAGTGCCGTCAATTATTTTGTTTCAAAATTAACCTTGTTCTTTTGAACTAAGTCAAAAAAGTATTAAGTGAAAATAAATGAGTATGTATAGTAAGTAAATACACAATATAATAACAGTAGTATGGTTTAAATACAAGACCAAAACTAAATAATTCTATTATCTAGTGTTCACTCCTGCCGTTTATCAGTTATTTTTGTGCTCCCTTTTTTTGTTTCAGATAACAAAATAGTTAATTTACAACGAACGAATGGTTATATTTTGGTAAGCATTCACGAACATAAAAATACCAGTTCTTTAATAGTAAATATCTTTAAAGGTAAGAACACCTTGGATCGACCAAACTATTCAAACTGAACAGAACTACACACACATCTAAGCGATACTATTTGCATTGAATAGAAGATCCCACTGCAATATAAGCGGTTAGAATTTCAGCACTTTGAACTATTGACCTAACTAAAACAAAGCAAAAGTGCTTATTACCTGTATATATTCACGTAGGTAATAGGTGAGGTGGTATAGATAACCTGCCGCGTCGAATGGGCCGTTCTAGAACGACTTCGATCACGCGATCTTACAAGTCCAAATTCTTATTGTACCTATACACCTTGCAGCTATGAATAGCACATTACTTTATTACACGAAATCGATACATCTTGAATCGATAACACGCGCATTAGCGAGACAATGACGGGAGTCGGGAACTGTCGATCATAGGTAGGTTGAGCAATTTAATATAAAGCTGACATTGACTGACATGACTTAATAAAATCGACACTTTTATAAATTCATTTGATAATTCGATATACGTAGGTAGATACGTAGGTACATTAAAAGAAATGCTTTTAAGATTTCTGTTTAAGTTTGCTATTAAGAAACCTATTTATAATACAATAGAAGCACCAATAGTTGTGGGTACAATTCCACCAGCTATTTAGATTTTGCAAAAAAATAAGATAAACTTCAAATGAATTATAATTTTTGAAACTATCATCTATCATGGTTTTCAACACTATTTTTATGAGCAACGGGACATTTACTATGATTCAATTTTGTGAATTTTGACACCTGATATTTCGGCACAGTTGCATGCACCGCATGATCACGTTTGAACTGAAGTCCACGAGTAAAATAAATGTTATGGGAGACAAATCGATCTACCCTCTTAAAATTACCATTAGAAGCACCAATTTTATTCCCAGTTATATTTGTAATGCACTCCTGTTGTAATTCTACAGTAAAAACATGTACATGGTGTGAGAATTTTATTTTGAGTGATCAATAAGACGTACAACAAAAAATAACATACATTTCAAATATTCAAATCGTTGTTCCATCTTAAAGAGAGTATTTAATGATTCTATAAAATAGGTATAACAACAACCGCCCTCAATAAAAACTCTCTAAAAAAAAAAAAAAATCACATTCTCAAAGATAAAATCTAAAACGTCCTAAAGCTAAAACAACCCTAAACCTTCTAGACACCTTTTATGTAGAATGCGCCCTAGTGGCTTAGTTAGTATGTCAGCAAAATTGACGTTCGATCTGACAAATTTTACACATATAATTCCGTCAGATACCATTTCTCTGATAAAATGATATTTAGTCTCAATATGCTTAGTCCGCTCGTGGTGGACCGGGTTGTGCACCAAACTCTGTGCACTCTGACTATCGTTGAATATAGCAACAGTGTTAGTCTTACCAGTTACTTCGAAAATAAACCATTTGAGGCAACATGCCTCCCCGGCCGCTGCCGTGAGTGCCATGTACTCAGCCTCAGTAGATGACAGAGCTACTGTTTGTTGCTTTTTAGCCTGCCACGTTACAGGTCCTCCAGCCAACGTAAAATAGTATCCCGTACAAGACCCACGATCGATACCACAGTTCGCCCAATCCGCATCTGTACAGCCTTCAAGAATTTTTCCCGTCTTCCTTTATTTCACCATTATCACTACTATCGATATTCAGTCCAAGATAATATTTCAATTCTCCAAGGTCTTTCATGGAAAATATTTCCCAAGATCATGCTTGACAATGTCAAATGTCATGTCACTCTGGCAAAAGACAATGAGATCACCAACATAAACTGCCACTATAACCAACTCTTTACCAAAAAGTTTCTTATAAACGCATGGTTCCGAAAGAGTTTTATCAAAACCTAATTTCAGCAAAGTTTTATCCAACATCTTGTTCCATGCTCGTGGTGCCTGTTTTAGCCCGTATAAGGATTTTTTCAACCGACAAACTTGACCTTCCTGACCATTCTTCACAAAACCTTGAGGTTGTTCCATATAAACTTCCTCTTCAAGATCTCCGTTGAGGAAAGCAGTGTCAACGTCCAAGTGTCTCATTTTTAGGTCCATTTCTGCAGCTAATGCAAACAATGTACGGAGTGACGAATGACGTACCACTGGAGCAAACGTTTAATTATAATCAACACCCTCAACCTGTTTGAAACCTTTGGCTACTAGTCTTGCCTTATACTTTATTATGTTTCCATGAGCATCCATCTTGACCTTAAATACCCATTTGCATGATATCACCTTCTTATCTGGCCGATCAACAAGCTTCCATGTTTTCGTCATCATCACAGATCAGTCGTCACATCCACATTGCTGTTTTCTAGTGCCATTATTAGAGGCTCATATTTTGAAGTAAGACCTCCTAATAATATTGCAGCAATCGAGGCATCTTCTACGACCGAATTGCCACATTTCTACATGTTACATTCTAATATTCTAACATGTTCTAATGTTACATTTCTATGTTCTGATATTCATTCAGTGAGAGTCTGTACCGAAAAGAGTTTCTTGAATTGCCACATTTCTACATGTTACATTCTAATATTCTAACATGTTCTAATGTTACATTTCTATGTTCTGATATTCATTCAGCGAGATTCTTCGTCCCATACCTTTATCTTCCTAAGCATCTTGTAATGCTTTCCAAGCTTCAAGGGCAGTCTTAGCACACCTAATGTGCGTAATCGCAGGGCTATCTACTGTCAGACATATCTTAGCTAGAGCTCTCTTATCATTTATCAACTTAACTTGCACATTGTAATATTCATTCAGCGAGAGTCTGTACAGCTTTCTTTCTAATGTTAGTCTTATTCATTCAGCGAGATTCTTCGTCCCATACCTTTATCTTCCTAAGCATCTTGTAATGCTTTCCAAGCTTCAAGGGCAGTCTTAGCACACCTAATGTGCGTAATCGCAGGGCCATCTACTGTCAGACATATCTTAGCTAGAGCTCTCTTATCATTTATCAACTTAACTTGCACATTGTAATATTCATTCAGCGAGAGTCTGTACAGCTTTCTTTCTAATGTTAGTCTTATTCATTCAGCGAGATTCTTCGTCCCATACCTTTATCTTTCTAAGCATCTTGTAATGCTTTCCAAGCTTTAAGGGCAGTCTTAGCACACCTAATGTGCGTAATCGCAGGGCCATCTACTGTCAGACATATCTTAGCTAGAGCTCTCTTATCATTTATCAACTTAACTTGCACAGTAGTGATGTCCGGTTCATCGTACCCATCTATTGTGCACCAGAGATCTTCATGTACCAGGTAGTTTCGCATTTTAAACTTCCATGAAGAATATCCATCTCTATTAGATAGCAGGAGCGAGGGTATAGTCGACAACATCTCCACATGACATTTTGCAAGGATTTTTTCGACACAAAATACAAAATTGAATACTTTCACACTATTGATATGTACATGCTGCGAATTCTACTAAACAATTCGTGCTGATAACGTTTTTTGTTGTAATTCTACAGTAAAAACATGTACATGGTGTGAGAATTTTATTTTGAGTGATCAATAAGACGTACAACAAAAAATAACATACATTTCAAATATTCAAATCGTTGTTCCATCTTAAAGAGAGTATTTAATGATTCTATAAAATAGGTATAACAACAACTCCATGCCCTGCTGTGAGTTCCGACAATAGCAAAGACCACCGAGGCTCATCTTATTACCTAATTCGTTTGAAAACTAGACTCGGTTTGAACTCGAATAGTCTGGAGTGCAATCTATAATCGATTATTCAATTCGAATCCATCTCACGTGTATTCGAAATCGGTCAGCGGGCCCGCAAGGAGCCTGACTCCCAGCCAGTATGACAGCACGTGACACGACTTCATTTCAACTTCACTTTTGTCACAGTGTAGCATTATAAATAAGTTGTACAACTTGACAAAGAGAAAAAAAAGTGACTAGATTTTAAAGACGAGTCTATTATAAACCATTAGAAGTTTGAAGTGGACTAAGCGAGCCTCTTATTGTATTATAATCAAATCAAGCATTATTATTAAACTATTAGACGAAACGTACAACGCCCGCTAAGCCGGCTCAATAAAATAAAATAAATAAAGTCGGTGGACGGAGAGGCTCAGAATGGTTGTTCCTGGAAATGTTTATGGGAGGCTCATACGTTCTTAATAATAATATTAAAAACGTAGAACGCCCACCTACCCAATGAACCGACGAAATAAAAGAAAATAAATAAAGTCGGTCTATGGAGAAGGCTCCGAATTGTTCTTCCTGGAAATGTTTATGGGTTGATCTATATGTTCAGCAGTGACTTTTACAGACTGGTGACGATGATGATGAAGAATTATCATTGAGAAATGAAAATTAAAATAATAAGGTACCATCAGACTGAAGAACTTTAATGCATGCTTTCCCCATACTTCAAGAAAAAATGGTTCCTATCAACCTATACATCCCTTGATCTTTACATTTTCAATGCTTATAGGTTCTTTTTCTTCTTTTTAAATATAAGAGCCTAGCGCTTAATGGGGTTTTGATGCAGTTTTCTCCTATAAATCTTTCAAATGCGGCCTTCTTGACTTACTTATTATAGACTTGCTTAAACTTCCTTCCTTAAATCCTCATAGGTTTTACGAGTAAACAATACTTTACTTTTCTGTGCTCTTAAATTATAAGAATCAACGATATCTTCAACATAGGTAGTGTGAAAAGAAACCAATTATGCTCAAGCAAGGGATCTTAAAAAATTGATGCTGAAGTTAAATTAAACATTAAAACAGAGTATAGTAGGAAATATTATCATTTTACGATGTCATGATAAAACCAATTTCTTAAAAAGTCAAGCGTTGCACTACTGAATTCCATTTATAATGTCTCTGCACAGCACAATAGCCTTTATTGCTCGAAAAATACGAGTCATTGAAAAACAATTTTTAATGCCACGTAAATAAACGTTTTGCTAAATGTTTGATTTTACTTGTTTGAACGTGTGCTGCATTCGAGGTTTTATTATATAACTATAGGTATCAGTTTTGCAGATTGGGTAATTCCTGCTATCGAAATGGCTATTTGGCTCAAAATTAAGTTGAACTAGTTGAAGCTAAGAGTAGTATAGTAGAGCTCTTTGTGAAAAGCTCGTCTGGGGAAGTACTACCTGCACCATGCCTATTTCTGCCGTGAAGCAGCATTGCTGTGTTTCCGTTTGTAGGGTGTGGGTGCTGGTAAAATTGATGGATGCAGGGGAGTACATCGTAGGGCACGTTTATGACGTACGTTACTTACGAGGCAATGCTTTGTTATAGGCGATGGTTACCACTTAACATCAGGTGGGGCATATCCTTATTCTATCAGCTAATTTAAAAAAAACTGCGCTACCTACTCTATTTTTTTACGATTTCAAAAAGGAAGAAGTGTTCTTGCAAGTTGTCCGTACTTTTATTTTTTATTTTATGTTATATGTATTGTATGTTACGCGATATCTTGGCAAATAGTAAATTAATTTGGATAATTGTATTACTGATGACTGTACAACCACGAAAATGTGAGTTTTATTTGGAGCTTTCAACGTGTCCCAAAAAACGTATTACACCTAATCTCTCTTATTAATCAAGACATTTGAAGTAAAGATATTAGTCTATTTTTTTTTATTTGTATCTGCTCAGGTTGTATTGAGGATGTCTGAGAGGGTCATGCACACATTTTGGTCTAAAACAAATAAGTAAGAATGGTTAAACATAAATGGACCACAAAATTGTCTATCAATTAATAAAACAATTTACCCGTCTGCTCAAAAGGAGGACAATGTTAAAAATTTATATTGAAAACATACCTAGCCGCTGTTGGTCATTTGGAATTAAAAAGCCGATCCCACCCAAACTTTCGCGTGACTTTAGTTTATGGCACAGAAATAGCTTTTATGATAGTTGACCTATACAAATTAATAAACCGAAAATTTAATGAGGTAGGTATGTCACACGCGCCGCGTAATTAATTTGAATAAAGCTGTGGCTACATTACCGCGCTAAAAACATTTTCTACAGTAAACATGTTCGACAAAGTCTGGACTGCACTGAAGTACAAGCGAGTGTGGTCACTACAAAACTCTTTGATACGTGCCAGTTTACCGACCCACAGTACTGCAACAAGGTATCGTCTCTACAATGGGGAGTTTCTGGGGAACTGTTTGGTCTGGTGCCCGCGGCAAATTTTATCATCGCGCCACACGCCGCAGAACCAGATTCTATCCTTACCACCTGGATGGCAACTGCTTGTTTTTCGCGGTTCTTTTTGCCACGCACGATTAAGTTGTTGAATGAACTGCCTTCTGCGGTTTTCTCTCGGAGCTTCGACATGGGGTACTTCAAAAGGCAGATCTATCAGTTCCTAAAGGCTGGCAGCGCGTCAGTACCACCTCTGGTGTTGCAGGTGTCTATGGGCGTCGGTGACTACTTTCCATCAGGTGGCTTGTCTGCTCGTCTGCTAGCTATGGCTTATAAAAAAAAGCTTTCATCATTACCCGAGTATTAGCACTACACGATGCAACGAACTACTCGGCCACACTTATTACGATGAGCGTATGTTTGCCGTAATATTCCGCTAATGTAGCCTCACCTTATTGTAAAATCCATGTCAGATACAGTTGTTATACGTTTGAACAGTTGCAATTTCGGAATAACAATGCTTTTCCCATTGAGGTACACACGGTGATATTTTTAGAATTAATACGGTTATGAGAGGGATGGGTTAGTTTGTAAATGGAAATGTTATCTACTTTTATTAAGGTACAATATTCTAATGTGTACAGCTCAACTGAGCTCAAAATACTGGATCAATTTGAATGAGATTTAGAACAAATATAGTTTGTAACTACTAGCATAAAAGTTAGTTTTTTTTTTAGACAAGGAATTTGTGCCGTTTTAAAGGATTTTCGTTTAAAAAAACCCTTGATAACACAAAATGTTGTTAACGTTAAAGTTGGGCACAAACCGAGTCAAATAAAATTTCTCAAGAAGGGTGAGCATTTGCATCGTTTTATTTAAATTCTACTCCTGTGATTGTGATGAACCTTGCCGATGAACTTGAAATACATAGAACTGCAAGGGAAGCCATTTTTTATACAACTAGCTGATAGAATATTAATATGGCTCACCTGATGTTAAGTGTTGCTCAATACTTAAGGCATACAGAATATGTTCAGCCACACGTGCGAGTTAATTCGCCAGCACCCACACCCTTCAAACAAAAACACAGCAATGCTGCTCCGCGGCAGAAAAAGGAATGGTGGTAGTACTTCCGTGGACGAGCCCTACTACCTTTACTTCTATTGCCTAAACTAGTAATTGAATATTTTTGACGACCTGCAGAAGGTTTAAAAAGCACATATATTTTTATAATAAAAGAACAGAATACTATCAGAAAAAGACACCAACGCTTTCAGTCAGCTTCTGATAAAGCACACCAAGTAGCTGATGACGCGATAATCGAGCAAAGTTTTCATCGAGTTCTAAGATCGATGACGCGAGTCGCATCACTAACGAACCGTAGCCTCACCTGCGCGTGTCAGCTCTAACGAGGCCGACACTACACCAATGGTGCTCTATACGTAACTGTCAATTGCTAACGAATCGCTGAGGTTGGCTTTTAGAGCTGGAATCTGTCTTTGGAGACTTGAACGTTCATGCAGGTAAGATTAAAATCGAACCAAATAACCTCAACTCACATCATTTTATAAATCGCAATCATTTTTATTTTACCTACAACTTGATGATAGAATAATAAAATTACCCACATTATGCAGCTATGCTGCTTTGTGGCATGATGGTACTACTTCCCCGGAAGAAACTCTTTTCAAAGAGCTTCACTTACTACTTAAGGCCTGCGTACCTAGGCAATAGCTGTCAAATATCGCTCGTTTGACAGCGTTTCAGCTGATCACCATCGCCATCGCCTTGATGTGCGCAGGCCTTAACTGTCATTACTTATAACACGTAGCTAGTCTGACGCTTTAGAGACCACGTTTGACTTGTCATCCTTTACGTAAACAACTTGCCTTTTAATCCCTCCAATGCGTGTTTAACAGTTGGATTACTCGATTAGCGACCCTTTGAAAACTCCCAACAACATTCAAAATTCGGCACTCTTTTAATTGACCGCAAAAGGCCGGCTGCGAACCGGAAAACTTTGAGAGAAAATGTTTTTGATGGGCGTTGTTTGTCAATCATGTAAAATTGTTTTTTTTACATTATTAAATTTTTTTTATACAAGTTTTTAACGTTAGCAAGAAATCTGCATACTTCAAATGGGATTGTGGTGGCCACGCCTGCCGCACGTCGTACGGTCCTTAGGCTAAAACCATTACTGATAGGGTGCCCAATGCAAGATGTCCACGCGGTAGACCACCACGGAGATCTTGCGACGAGCTAGTTGCTTACTACCAAACTGGTCCAATCTAGCAATGGACCGAGAAAGCTGGATTAAAAGTAAAGTGGCCTTTGCCCTGCAGTGGGACAAAATAGGCTGAAAATAAAATAAAAAGGCAGGAGAAAAACAAATTGGTTTCCTTTGCTAGTTAACTAACAATAAAAATGAAGATGAGACCCAATAATGTTCAAGCTTTCAATACATCTTCAGGCTTTTTTAACATAATCACACTTACTGTACAACTAAACTACTTACTGTAAACTTCCAGTTACAATGTTTGTCTAAAGTTATACCTAAAAATTTAATTTCGTCAACTTTCTCTATTACCTCATCACGATATGTCAAGTTTACATTTAAATTAAATTGATTGTTATAATTATGAAAATGAATATATTTTGTCTTAGATAAATTAGCGCGAAGATTGTTACATTCTAACCATTTGATAATTGTCTTAATTTCTAGATTTAAGTGCTCCTCATAATTCAGATTTTTGTCATTAAAAGGCACAACAATAGAAACGTCATCGGCGAAAAGAACACACTGGTGCTTAGTGACCAGTGGTAAGTCGTTAATGTATAGTAGGAACAGTAATGGACCCAATATACTGCCCTGTGGGACACCAAATTTATTATTGAGAGGATTAGACTTATACGTAGTAGCCATCAAGTCTCCCTTGATACTTTTTACCTCCACATACTGCCGTCTTTCTGAAAGGTAACTTTTTAACCAGTTCAGAGCAAGGCCCCTGATACCATACTTTTCACATTTTCGAAGTAGTATGTTATGATCGACAAAGTCGAAAGCCTTACTCATATCGAAAAATATAACTGATACTGGTATGCGTCTGTCAATATAGTCAATAACGTTATGCATAAGCGTGAATGCGGCTAATGTTGTAGATTTATTTTTTTGAAACCCATTCTGTTCATCTTTTATAATTCTAAACTTTTCCAAAAAGTCAGTCAATCGTTTATGCATCACTCTTTCAAAAACTTTGGCAAAAATGGGTATGAGAGTTATAGGACGATAATTATTTAAATCATTTTTTCCACCTTTTTTATGTAGAGGTTTTACCGCGGATAGTTTTAGTCTCTCAGGAAAAGTCCCAGTAGCCAGAGAGAGATTCAGAAGATATTCTAGCACAGGGCATATCAGGAACACACATTGTTTTAAAATATGAGTCGAGATGTCATCAAATCCGACAGATCTCGTGTTACTCAAGGAAAGTATAGTTTTTTCGACTTCAATATGGGTCACGGGTCTTAGAAATAAACTAGCATTAAAGTTATCTATTTCTGGCAAAAGGTTAGTATCAGTTGCAATTGGCGGCGCCTCGTTCGTTATTTCGATAAAATATTTATTAAATACTTCCGCTATTTTTTGTGGTTCCTTAGATACCTTACCTTCATAAATAATTTCATCAATAGTATCACAGTGTTGAACACTGTCGTTTTTGTCTTTTATTAATTGCCATGATGCCCTGCATTTGTTTTTGGAATTTGACATAAACTTGTTGTTCACTATTGCTTTAGACGCGTTAATACACTTTCGAAGGAGATCACTGTACTTTTTGTATTTCGATTTTGCTTCACATGTTTTATATTTATAACAATGGAAGCGTAGCTCACGTTTATGCTTGCTACTCTTTTTAATTCCTTTTGTTAACCATTTTGGTGACGAGAAGTTTGAGTGTATTTTGCGCTTTTGTATAGGAAAGCACAAATTATAGAGCAGGCAAAAAGAGTCATGAAATTCATCAAACGCTCTATTCAAATCATTTTCTTTGTATACATCGGTCCATGACAAAGCCGACAGATGTTGAATAAATTTGTTCAAATTATCATCATCGTAGTTCCTTGTCTCAATAAACCAATGATGCAATTTTTTCTTTTCTAAAGTGACAGGAGTAACTAGGGTTTGACACGTATTGTGGTCTGAAAGACCCATCTCATGAGTTTCGCCTATTGATTGGTCAAAATTGCTTATAATATGATCAATACAACTTGTCTGCCTTGTTGGCTTTGTGATGTGAAGTTTGAGATTATAGTTATCAATAAGGTTTTTTAGACCAGTAGATGATGAATCATTATTTAAAGTGTTTATATTAATATCACCTGCAATTATAACTTTTTTAGAAAGTTTAATTACGTATTTGTATAACAACATGTCAAGTTTATGAAAAAATACATTAACATCACTGCTTGGAATTCGATACACACATAATAATATACAATTAACGGAAGGAATATGGATGCCACATCATAACACTTGCAATAAGCTGAACCGGTTTGTCTATGCAATCAATAAGCTTCGTCGTATATCGGGACAAAAGACAGCTCTGACTGCATATCACGGCTATGTTGCCTCGGTGTTAAGGTACGGGCTTTTACTCTGGGGAAACTCTACTGAGGTGAATAGAGCTTTTATTGTTCAAAAAAAATGTATCAGGGCTTTATGCGGCGTAGGACCGCTAGTATCTTGTAAGCCTCTCTTCAAGGAACTTAAATTGTTAACCTTAACAGGTATGTATATATTTCAAGTTGGTTGTTTTGTAAAAGAACATAATAAATTTTTTGACACATATTCCGAAAAAGTACATTCCAAACTTAAATATAGAGACCCCACTAGGCTGCTATTTCCAAGCCATAAAACTGCTTTAACCCATAAAAATAGCTATGTTATGACCGTCAAAATATATAATAAAATTCCAAAAGTTATTCGAGAGCTACCACTTAAACAGTTCAAAACGAAACTTTATTCATGGCTTTTGGAAAAATGTTTTTATAGCGTTAAGGATTTCGTTTGATTTATGTTATATTGTAATTATGTTGTTATGTTCTATGAGTTATTATTATTATTTTTTTTTTTAATTAATTAATATTTTTGACTATTATTATTATTATTCTGACGTAGGTACCGATTTATTTTAATTTAACATATTATATAATCTACATTGTGAATTTTGTATGTCGGTCTCCGACGAAGTATGCGAGCCACTTTTTCTTACATGACGATCGAATTGTACCATGCTTCTTGCAAATAAATATTTCATTTCATATTTCATTTCATTTCATTTCATTTCATTTCATAATTTAAATTCCACTTTCCCGAACAAAACGCAGTGAAGCCAGACAATCGAAAAAATTAGCGGCCACTGAACGTTTCCAGATAATTTATAACAAAGGAGTGTGTCCTAAAAAGGGCGTTAAAAAGTTTCACCTAAAAGAGCACAAACGCTCTAGTCTTTATTCAGAAGCTTTGTGGAAGTTGACGCAGGCCAGAGTAGGCATTGAACAGAGTGTGTAGAAACTATATTTCATGGACGAATCATTCATTTTCTTTTAGTTACTCATGGGCAAAGTTTTCCTCTTTGTCTTTTATGTGCTTCATGTGATAGTTGGCATAAAAACGAGCTCTTTTATGATTTGATAGTGTTTACTTACACTTACAGAAACTGCATGATTAAAATCATAGTTTTCTTAAAAAAGTATACAATTCGGGAATAATGCGATAAGTGTATATTAAAAGATTTTTTTTATTTTATTTCGTGATAAGAGTTTTATTTTGACGCATTTACTGTGAGAGAGTAAAAATTTCAAACAAAAAAAAAAATTTTTCGTATGTTTTGCATTTTTTGAAATTCGTAGCGCTGCCTCTGTTTTTCACTTATTCTATGCGAGCAGAAGTGGGAATGCTCGGGCCGAGTGTGAAAACGAAAAGAGTACTTGTATAGGCTTTAATGCCGACTCGGAAACTGCTATTGCTGATGAAGTTCTGATTTGGATGAGGTTTTCAAAGGAGCGTCATTGAAAGCTTTCGTAATGAGTTTACTTTTGGCATGTTGATTTCTACTTTTCTTTTGTGTTTATAAGTTCTTTAATTAGAATTGAAAGCCTGCCTAAAAAAAGCTGTAAAACTTTCTAAATTTCACTAACCCCTCCACTCAGTTGTAAGCCATCGTGTTAGTTGTAGGTTCGATCCCCATGAAGGACAAATATTTGCATGATGAACATAAATATTTATTGATATAAAATAATATTAAGGTATTTTATTGGTTCCCACAGCACAATTTTTGCTTAGTTTGAGGCTAGTGCTTTGTGAACAAATATTTATATTTTTTTTATGTTGAGTACTTGCATGAGTTTTGCTTTAGAAAAATAATGACAGGTCTAAATAAAAGTTAAAAAACTTTTTTATTGTTTGGTCATGGAAACTGGGTTGGATATAGGTACATAGGATACCAATACGACGACAAAATTTAAGTTGATCCTCAAAATTGATAATAAATCCTTGTGTGAAATCGTTTAATTTGAGTAGCTACTTCTAGTAGTAGTATTTAGTACAAAAGACAAAAACAGGGTTTAAAATGAATAAAGTGGAATTGTATTTAGTTGCAACTACTTTATTATTTGACAGAAGTCACGGCTCAGCTGGTAAAAACCCTGCGATCTGCGTAGTCATTACTAATTAACATTACTAGTAATAAGTTACTAACCCACTTTTTCTGTTTTTGTAACTAACACCATGGACTCCCTAGTTGTCTGAATAAAGAATTTAAATTGTAAAATTGTAGGCCGTAGGATGCGGGTTCGATCCCCACCCTGAATAAATGAAGGAAAGGAGGTTAGGGATTTCATTGCCCTGCAGTGAGACGATTCAACTTAAAAATAAATAAAATATCTAACGTCACTGAATTTAAAAAGATTTTCGCAATGTAGTATCAACGTTCACATCATTATCCCAACAAAATAATTAACCCTACCGAAACATAAATAATATGGCTGCAACTGGACTCGAAAGCACGCACGTAAAATTAATGATTGAGCTACTGATTTATGAACACTTTGAGCTACGCAGTCGTTGCGGTGGAAGGACTAATTGGTCCTTGAACCGCGTTTACACAAACATGTGCAGTTCACTTTAAATCGAAAGTGGCAGAACAACACATTTGCACGCGGCTTGAAGTTACTTCTTAATTAGCTAGGTATGTCATTTAATTAGATCCGGAATTATTCAATGTAGTATTAGTAAGTAAGTTTATGGACAATTAAATTCGATAAAAGACTGTTAAAGCCAGCGCATACATCATGTGAAATACTGTAAAATATGATAGCGATATTTGACAGCGTTTCAGTTGATCGCCATCGCCATCGCCTAGTATGCGCAAGCCTTTAGTGAATATTGTAGATGATTTTTTTTTTATTTGTTAGTGAATAAATAAATTGAAATGGAATTAAAATTGAAATATGATAAAAGATTTAAACAAATAAAACATTTATGTATTTCAATAGTTTAAATCTATATAGATAAAATCTGCAGTGGGACTATGCAGGCGTAAAAAAACATTATAGCAAAGTAAATAAACTCAACCTGTTTGATTGAGGTGCACTTATTAATATCCTTTCAACACACTGGTTCAAATGAACAAGTGACACGATAAGAAGAAGAAAGTCAAGTAAAACTTTATAGCTATGTAAACTCTCTGTTTAATTTTAAAATACTGGTGATAACTTAACTGACCTACAGTTTCAACATAGGCCTATCACTTACAAAATCATCAAACCAGAATTATTGAACAATACGCAAGCCATATTCCAGCAAATTCCCTTAACATCCAATTACTGATCCGCTCCGTAACTAATTCATACGGAATCGATACGAGTTAGCGGTAGTTGAGTATATAATATCATATTGCTGCGCCGAGCTACAGTAATTGGGCCACGTACCCACCTGCTTACCAAATTCGTTGGGGTAGAGTAGGCAAATAGAGAAAACCGCATATGGCTTGTGAAGTTCCTCGGCCGTGCCAATTAACCCCTGCAAGATATCCACACTAGTGGAACAAAATTGAGCCCAATATCATTTTACACTCGGTGGGTTAACATTTTGTAGGTTAGATGGAGTTTGTTACATCTTTGCCAGCTTAAATCCTAATAAGCTTATGGTAATCAAAACCTAAAGGTTAGGACATTAGATATATATGCATTATTTAGCGTAAGGTATTTAAACCCTAAACTACAACCCTAAAATAAATTTATCACTCGCTGTAAAGAGAAATAACCCCCTTTTTAGGTATGAATAAATATTAACAGAAAAAAGTTGCTAATTACTCCATTAACAATTTTTTTCCAAGCTTATCTCTGTAAGTTAGTATTACACCCACTTAAAACTGAAATGTATGTAAACCAGCGTTAAGTCCTCAAAAGCTTCAACCCTTATACGAGGTTGGAACCTAAAATAAGCGTTCGTATTAATTTACGTAGATCATGTAGACCCTAGACCCTGAGTAATTGAAGCAAAGGTTCTTACTTACTTAACTTGAATTAGTATAGAGGGCCTTTGTTTTGGAAACTAATTATACCTACAGGCTCATTGTTAGGACTAACTGACAAGCAAGTGCTCTTGAGCTGTCGAAAATACATAATTATAATGTACAAAAGTCAATTACTGTTTTACTAAAACACGAGTACTACGGTACATCAATATGTTTGGTATTATATTTTAATACCTACATGTAAAAGTTGGTTGATTATGTGGTTTTATGGTAAGGCAAGCCCTGTGTTGAAATTGCCTGCATATTTTACTCTAAATAAAATTAGGTTCTTCATAAAAAAGGTCTAGACGGCCGAAATAGCTGCTGAATAAAAAACTCGACCTACATGTTCTCAATTACGCAATTATGTACAAATTCGATAGGTCGGCAAAAGGAGTTCAAAAATTCGTTTCATGCAATAGTATGTATTTGAAGTATTCTCTCCCTATATTTCCTACATTTATTCGGTCTCTTGAACATGTGAGGATCTTGACCTATGAATGAAGTACTTAGTTTACTCAGATCTTATACGACAGCTTTATTGATACTACGGTATTTCTTTAGCAATTTTTTGGAGCAAAAGTGATTGCTGAGAAAATTCCCTACAAATAAACGCCAATGAATATTGTTTTCGTGTCCTATATTTTTTTCTTCAATCTTCGCCGCTTAGTTATATTCTTGATAGCTGTACTTTGTGACGTAATGCAACTTTTATCTAAATAAATTGGGTTGTCTGCTTGTATATTTACTACATTTTTTTTTGCCACGCTCGGACATTTTTGCTCTAGAAATTGTTAATTTTTCTACTCTTTCATATTTTTGTAATAAAAAAGCATATATTTATTGATATTTTTGATGAACAACGGGATATTTACCATGATTGAATTTTGCGAGTTTTGTCTCCCGATATTACGGCATAGTTGCATGCACCATGATCACGGGTTATATGAAGTCCACGAGTAACAGAAATCCTATTGGCAGGCAAATCGATAATATTTCTTTTACAAATCATGGTAAATATTCCGTTGTGTTAAAAACGATGATAGTTTGAAAATTTATACCTATAATTATTTGTTTAGCCAAAAGAGTAAAGTTTTTGTCTCGTTCATGGGCCTGTACTCTTCAAATTGGAACAGAACAGCAAAGCGAAATTATAGATTCAAAATGCTGAACAATGTAAACGTACTTGCATAGTAATTGAAGCATAAAAGTCAACGTGTCGTGGAAAGCATTCAAAGTGTAAACCAATTCCATTGCGTATAATAAAGTCGGCCAACAAAAAAGTTATACAATCTCACATTGCACGCGACGTGGATTGATGTCGGAGCAAGAGGGATAGGCATAGCCCATCCCTTTCCTGCAACAGGAGAAATCAACGTACGCATTTTCCACAATGTTTTAAAAAATCAGACATACCCCTTAGCATCAGTTTTAGTTTAGACTTTCAGTTCATTATTACTTAGAATTCGTTTTTGAGTTTATTTTAAAATGAAATATAATAAAATATTCACGTAAGTTTATTGATTTGATGAAGATGTAAGTCATAAAAAGAAAATAAAAAAACAAGATGACGAAAATGACGGCATCATTAACATTCGACTACTTGTATATTTGAAAAGTATGGATTTAGCGCCACCATTTTTTATAGAAGTGGCAGGATAATATATATTTTTTCTTAAATCTTTAGATATAAAAAGGATGTCTGATGATCGCAAGTTATTTAAATATGTACTTATAAATTTTACATAATACATTGTTCCTTTTAACAAATTGATACAAATAGACTACTGTTCTAGTAGTACAATAATACTGAAACTTGTGCTATAGGCATGGAACGTTTTTAATGGTATTAAAATATGTGACAGCGCGTCGTAAACAGCAAAACACAACATACCTAACTGTTTAACGCTATGTATTACATTTTAACAGATTATTTTTTAAATTTTCATTAGAAAAACCTTTTTACCCAGCCCGGGAAAAATAAGTAAAAACTTTTTCAGCAGTTTTTTTTCTTTTGTCTCGTTTGCTAGATATTTCACGTGTCTCCACTCAGTTGATAAGCGTCTTTGTACATTATTATGCCTCTGTACTGAATATTCATAGAAGTAGTCGGACTTGAAAATAACTGAATAAATGGCTAGTAAGCACCTTAGCATAATTTTTTTTTGTGTAAAACTATATTTTCTTCTTCGTTGTGTCAATGATTCCTTGAATTTAATAAAGTATATTATGTTTAAATGTGTTTTGCAAACTATTCAAGTATGAGTTTGGCCGGTATTCAATCTTTTACAGATGTAACAACGTTGATACACGCAACAAAAACAATGATAAAACATAAATCTGCTACCCCAACGAATCACCTAACAAGAACCCGCCCCAGTTCTTACAAAACACAATTACCCACCTACTGGCCGCTGATAAAGTTTCAGCGACATAAAGAAGGCACCGCAATGATTTATGTTGCCTTACGTCCGAAACGCGTCGAGAAATTACCAAGTTTTCCAAGACAAAATTTCTAAAATTCTGAAGCGTCCTTCCTTTTTCGGCGACTTCTTGTTGTAAGCTGAGCGTGTGAATAGGCGGATGTCGTAAAATCTGAATGAATGAATGAATGATGAAAACCCATAATGTAGTTGGAATGTGTGATAGAAAATTAACACGTTAAGTCTTGGGCAAACCAATGCGTTAAATGATCTTTAGCGTACCTGAGATAATTCTTATGTCCGATATTTTTTCGTATATGGTGTATATTTGTGGTTCTACGAGAGGTCTCAGCATATAATAGGAGCATTTATTTTGTCTTAAACCAAAATACAAAAATATATCTAGGGTACTGACGTTCACAGTTTGATGCTGTTTGTTTTTGTGACCCAAATTCCTTGCCCTCAAGTGTTCTATGTTTACGCTCGTCGCTCGGCCTATGGTTAGTCAAGGCTTAAAAGCCTCCCATTGTCTCTAAACTGGGAACTTTGCGAGGCGGGTTTAACTTAGTAACGCCTTAAATATAAATTTCACAAGTTGCCGTTCTCGCGAATGAAGTTACGCTGCTTTGTCGCTCAACAAGTTAGCGTTAGATGTGAAATTTCAGGTTTTATAACAATGAATATGGCAGGTAATCTTACTTTTTCATAGGATTAGGTAGGCTTCGTTTTTTTCAAGGAAACTACCTCCCGTGAACTTTAAAGGGAGACCATACTTAAAGTTATAGTGAACCTAGGCGTCAGTTCCACGTGATTAACCTTACAAAAACGAGTAGCCTTATATAAGAACAAGGAACACACTTACAATTTGGTTCGTATAGGTATTTTGAATTTCCACTTGCTATGATCCTGACGTATGTCTTTTGCATCATTCACTCTCAAAACATTCTTCATACATGCACGTTGATCAGGGCAGAAGGCCAAGGTTAGGTGTACCCATAATTTACACCTTTAACTTTTTGAGATAAATGTAACATGTTGGTTATTCAAGTTATATCAAACTTAATGCAGTTTTAATATTTGTAACAAACTATGGATGCATTATACTTCAGCTAAAGTTCTAACACATCTCGTATCGCTCTGTAAAAAACTAACTTCATACTTCCACATACACCACTACACTCTTACAAAGTTACCTCAACTTGGCAACCTTTCGAACCGCTAAGAACTTTTAGAAAACCTAGCACTTGTATCGATAACTTACTGTAACTTCCCCTGGAGCTTTCAGAGTGCAATTATTTATAGCACGGCTTTTAATACACCTAATGAACTCTTAAGCTCACTCTGCACTAAGGATTAGTGTGGAAATTTTGTATGTTTTTTAATATGTAACATTTTTCAGAAACAACAATTATTATCAGTTTAATATCCTGGAAATGTGCACAAGTGAGTGAGTAAGTGCATATATTTATCTCAAGCGAAAAATCATATTATATTAGACATCGAATATAATATTATACATTGAAATCGGACAATTCGATTCGGCTGATTCGATCGATAACAGTGCGCCTAGTCTTACATAATCCAAAATACGTGCTAAAACGAAATTGGTTTTTCATTACTCATACTCTGAAAGTAGGTCTGAAGTTGCCTGAGGGGCCTAATAGAAAGTAAAACTTTCAGCCCTAGGGAGAATCGCTTTCTACTGACAGCTGTCAAATTATAAAAAAAAACAAGTTCTATTTTATTCAACCATGTTCCAACTTTCTAAAGTCTTTCTAACTGCAAGGAGGTCGTTGAACCAAATTCCAACTTTTTATTCAGCAAGTAGGTTGGAAACCCATTACAACGGTAAGAAGTTTAAAAAGTCTAATTAGAGCGCAATGTAAAATTTAAATTTTAATAACATAAAGATAGTATTAAATAAATAATATATCTTCTAAATTACTTGATTAATATATAGCTTCAACTATTTATTTAAAATAACATAAATTTGAGCAAACAATTTACCATTTTTTAAATTATGAAAATGAAAATAATGCCTGAATAATGCTGGCGAGCCGTAGCCGAAGGCCCGCCAGAGAAAAAGAAAAAAAAACCGGGAAGGCGGCAATTCAATCTTCATTTCACAAATTTTTCTTTCATGTTTTTATTTTTACTTTCCTTGTATTCGTAATGAAAAGCACAGTGTTTACCTCGGATGAAAGTCTTTTAAGTCCCTCAAGCTCCATTGGCGCCCTCGCTACGCTCTGGCGCCAAACCCGTCTCGGGACTCAAAAAACGTGACTTTCAACACTCAGGTAACAATGTACTATTAAATGCTCATATTATTTATTGAAAATACATATTTATGTGATATGGTGAGGTCTTAAAGTTAATAATGGTGAATACATAATAAGCCTATAAGTTCAGGGTTTAGCAATATTTGGAGTGGAAGCGGGCCGAAAAAAAAAAAAAAAAAATTCGTTGTTGATAAATACGTGGATAAACATTGTGTGTGATTGATTAGATGTGTTGAATGTTTCCTCAAAGTGTAAGCACTGCGCACTCATGACGGAGTCTAGTCTTGGAGAATGCGCCACAAGTCTTGGAACATTCCCGCTATATTTCCCGGGTGTAATGCCACAGTATACGCATTACAGTTAGATCATAAGTTAACAGATAGATAAATCAGTCATCAAGACATTATTTTTTATATAGTATCGAAATTAAGTAGCTAAGTTAGGTACCTGTTTTTATCTTTTTGATTTTCTTATTGATAAAGTTTTTTTATTATTATTTATTTGAGATTTGTTTTTGGTGAACTTCTGTATTCACCTTAGGTTCCATTTTCAGGAAACCTATGAACAATATTTTGTTTAATTAAATTACAGTTTTTGTTATTATTCTACAAGCAATTATATTGTTACTGCAAATGCTACCGTGACTTGCCCAATCTTACTAACAAAGCCTTACGACGTCGATACGGTACATAGTTTCGCACTGCGTCGACTCCTGCCAATTCACGCTGGTGAGGCACTAGTCTTATTATACCTAACACAGCCATGAACCAAACAAATAATTGTTAACCTACTAGCTAGCAGACAAGCAAAAAAAATGGTCACATTTGAAATCGATGCGGTTGACTTTGGTAGAAGGCGTTTGGTAGCTCATCGTGAGTAAGAAGTAGGCTCATCCACAGAAATACTTCTGCCGCAAAGCAAGGTCGTTGTGTTAGCTACGGAGTTACTACTGTGCAGCCACGGCCTTGCTACGGTGCAGCTACGTAGCTGCTACGGTATGCTACAAAATTGCTACAGTGCTGCTACGGAATGGCTATGGTTTCTACGTCGTAGCTACGTACAATGCTTCGCTTCTACGGAGTTGCTACGGTTCGGCACCAAAGTGATTAACCATCACAATACATGCATACAAAAATAATGATCGATTCGGAAGCATAACCATCCCTTGACCTACATTCAACGGATTGATTGCAACACAACAACCTGATTATTATTGTGCGGAATAATTGAAAACACTCGGATTTAAAAATCATTTTTTACTTCGCTACGGCGCGGCGATGGAAAAAAGAGGGTTATGACTTGGTTTTCAGCATGGTATTGTATTTCATAACTAATTGAAAACCATTTTTTTTATCAAGGTATTTTTTCTTTTTATCTTTATTTTCTGTAAACCTTATTCAATGCGAAACATTTTCTTTCTATCCATTTATCAAAAACTTTAATCTAGAATATTTTACAATCAATATCGTACTATGAACAAGAAATCTGTACTGAACTGGTAACAATAGAGTTTTTCAAAAACAGTATCCAACTTCTCGGTTCGGAAAATGTCTTTGATCTAGATGGCAATACCGCTTTCTAGTTGGACAACCGTTTGACCGTACGCTTTCTCTCATACAATTGTAATCGGTATAACAATGGTATACGGTTCACTATTGAAGTGAAGGGTTCACAAAGATGAATACACTTCCTATTATTAGTGTATCTATCGTATGAATTTCCAGAATACTAATTGGTTCAAGTGCTTGCCAGTTTGGTGTGTGTTGAATATACCAGTTAGTAGTCCACGCTATGCGATAAGATTGCACAGTTTAACGGTGCTACGATGCACTATACATGGTGTTTTATAACTTGTATGGTATCTAGGGGATAGCAAATGCAGTAATTTTTATTTAAAACATTGCTGGGTAAGTCATTTTAAATCCTGCCCCAGATGCCATATCCTGTAAAAAGAGGGGCATGAGTAAAGAGTTTCCTCGGTACAAGCATAAATCTCATTTACGTACATCTAAGCGTTTTGCAGTGGCGATCAGTGAAACGCGGTCAAATATCGCTGTTATACATTTGACAGTATTTCACTGATTGTAACCGTATAACGCTTAGATATGCGTATTAGATCAGGGTAACTTTATTTTATAAAGAAAATATAGAATAGTAAGTAAATGATTTCATTACTTCAATATCTTTACAAATTACACTTTATTTAACTAAATTATAGCTTTAGTCACGTTATTCAACACAAAACTACCTTACAGTAAAAATATATCAACTACAAAGAGATATAGCCAACTAGGTACTTATCTTAACAATCAAAGGGTGTACTCAGAGCCGAAACACATCGACAGTACACAGAACGAAACGATAACCTTCTCCTTCGAGTTCCAAGCCCCGAATAATCCACGTCCCGCCTAGCCTCAGTCAGGTGACCAAATTTATTGATATAATAAATTGTTATTAATTACGAACAAATAATAATAAAAAAAAATATTATTTATCAAATAGTTTTAAAGCAACTACATTGTTCTTAAATTAAATAAACTAACACAGCTTTTTATTTTAAACATTAAAGACTATCCTTCTTTCTTACTTCAATAATCATTATTATTTTAATACAGATTTCTAAAAGCATTTAAATATCAAATTAAACTATTTATAAAAACCAATTTCTTATCAATCATTTCAAAACTTATAAAGATACTCATTTCTTAAAATAGACTAGTAAAATAAAATAAATCTATTATTTTGAATAAATTTTAGCCCCTATTATCTACTAGATACGACATGCGCAAGGCGTTGATTAATCAAAGCCCATTTTCTTTGCATTTACCGAAGACAACAATTTATGTTTGTAAAAAGAACAACATTTTGATCACAAAATAGCACCTACCAACAAACCAGGCTACTAGGCCACACCGAAAATTACTACCGCTTCATTACCTACTCCAAGGACCAGGTGGTCCAACACAGGAATGGAGGCTTAAACGATTTCCCTTCCCGAAAGCTTACCATGTTGCGGCAATAAAGCCTAGTTTTACCGTAAAACAGCGCACTTACTATGAATATTTCAGTTCCGGCACGGTACATTTTGTATGGAGTAGAATCATCCTGTCTTCGATAGAGTACCGTAATGTACTTGAAACAAACATCAGCAATTTGCTAAAATAAACCTTTTGTGATGGTATTTATTTCAGTTTCTTTAGAAGAAGCCGGTTCTTTAGAAGATAATAATATTATTTTTATGAAACAACGGGATATTTACCATGATTAAATTTTTATGAGTTGACTTCCGATATTTCGGCACAGTTGCATGCACCATGATCACGGTTACTCGTGGACTTCAGTTCAACCGTGATCATGGTGCATGCAACTGTGCCGAAATATCGGAAGTCAACTCATAAAAATTTAATCATGGTAAATATCCCGTTGTTTCATAAAAATAGTGTTAAAAACCATGATAGTTTCAAAAGTGATAATAATATTTCTTCGTTTAGAATTTTGGGATGTTCTAGTTTTATAAATTGGACTGGCTCAGCTCAGTTGATAGTAGCTCTGCCTCCTGCGCCGTGGATTTAGGTTATGTAGTGAGCATAGATGTTCGTGCTCTGTTTGGGTGTTATATTGTATGCTTAGTATGTATTTACTAAAAAAACGTATCTAAGTATCAAATTCAGTTTTTACCAATATCAGCTATTTGGTTCCTATAGCACAAGGTCTGCTTAATTTAGGGCTAGATAATGTTATGCTGGTTTTTCATAAATATTTATTTAATTATGTATTATTGAGTCAAGTTCGACAAATAAGTCAGCCGATGAATCTAACTCGGATGGGCAGCGTTGGGGAAACACCGCAAAGCCTCAAGACAAAAGTCTTTAATCAGAAGACGAAAAGTAGGGCGCTCACTCACCAGATGGACTGACGACATTGTTAAGATCGCAGGAAGTCGGTGGATAGTAAGGGCTCAGAATCGTTCTTCCTGGAAATGTGTAGGGGAGGCATATGTCCAGCAGTGGACTTCTTCAGGCTGATGATGATGATGATGTATTATTCAGCAATCTCGTTCCCATTGTACAAGCTCTGCTTAATTTAGGGCTAGATAGTGTTATGTATTATACGAGTACATACATTTCCTTGAAACTAAAAGGCCTATCACCTATCGTGTGCCTCAAAACGTAACGTAATTATTAAAGTGCTTCGATCGAAAAATAGTATTCAGGGTGCAATTTGTATTGTCAGCGAGTAAAGTAAAGTCATTATGAGTTAGCAGTTTGAGCCGAGGTTAGGTATTAGCACAGTATAGACTTTGGTATTAGTATGGGGTCAAGGCTATGTAACCTATCGTTTTTGAGGTAAAAAACAATAAAACGTGCGCTATTTATCCCTTCAGGCTGGTTTAGCAGGTGATTAGTGCGAGTACAAGTGTGTAGTGCGAGTAGTGTCCAATTCACTGCGAGTGTCTTCGGTCCACTTTACCAATTTTTACAACAACAAGCGTCCGACGCTACACACTAAACGCTAAGCACTCCTGTCCAGACGTGTTTAGTGGCAGGCACGCTGCGAGTGAGGGGGAAGGGAGGGCGCGTGGAATGGCTACTTGCAGTCCACTCGCAAAAAAATAGAACACACTTCTATTCACTTTACTACACAGCCCACTAATCACTTGCACTAATCAGTCGCTGTCCACACCTAGTCACTAAGCACCTGCACTAATCACCTGCACTCGCACTAATCAAAATGTAAACCAGCCTTTAGAAAGTTCTATGCTGCTGCAAACAAGACGCATTATTAGACTATTCACCGCTTAAAAACGTAGTTGAACAATGTTTTAAGTAAGTAATTATACAGGTTTATATCAGCTATATTAAAAGTAGTAGAGCTTTCTGTGAAGGGCTCATCCGGAGAAGAACCACCATGTCTTTTCTGCCGTGAAGCAGCATTGCTGTGTTTTGGTTTGAAGGGTGTGGGTGCCGGTAAAACTACTGGCACGTGAGTCTGAACATCTGTTTGCCTCAAGTTAATGGACGGAAGGAAGTGCATTTCAGGGCACGTTCCTGACTTGCGTGACCTACGATGCATGCATAAAATAATGTGGTCCTCTGGTTAAATCCATCTTACTTTTTTACCTAGAGAATTTGAGTGTCACTGTACCTAGGTGCAAATAGACTACCTCGATTTGAAACTTTACCCGAGGCGACGATGGCAAGGCATGTCGAGGTGCGTAATGCAATGAAGTCCAGCCGAGTCTATTCCGTGTGGTGCCCTGCTATTACGAGTTAACTGTGACGTAACAGAAATGTGGTCTGTATGTCTACGTGTGGTCTGTAGGCAAGCCGGTATAGTAGATAATGCAACTGGAAATTTAGTTCAGAATTTATCGAACTGCTCGTCTAGGGGAACACATTATCTCGGTACCTAAATAATGCCCTTATTAATTGTGTAAAGTGCTCGGAACTCTAGTGCTCTTAAGGGTGCACTTTAATTCCTTTCACCACTCTGTGTTGAAAAAACTAGTCACAGACGAAGTACCTACCTCGTTAAATAATAAGAACTGTTCTAAGGAGTGAACTGTTCTAAGCAATTTATTTATTGGCATGGGTCATATAGGTATAAATAATGTTAACAGGTGATCGTGCTTGCAACATTTTAATATTTTATATATTTTTGAAGTGCGTACGAGCTTTTGATTGCTCTTCACATATACGTTAGCCGTTACTAGTATTTTTTTTTTATTACGACTGCATAATATAGCCAGAACTTTAGCTTTTACATGTTATATTCTGTATTCCAGAATATCAAATGACTATTTAAAATTGCTATTTAAAAATCTGCTTTTCAATGTAAATACTACTGTGCTATTCAATGTGTATCCAGTAAAAATAATAAATTAGTTTTGCAGATAGATAAAGCTGAAGGCAGGTCTTCAACGTCCTCATATAAAGTTCAAAACTTAGCTAAAAATGAGCTGACTTAAAATTAAATTTAAGCTGTCACGTGGTGTTAATAGTACACAAAAATACGCTTTAGACTACACACTGCTAGCTCTTATGTCCCTGCTGTAAGCGTAATTTTTCTTTGTTTTTAGACAACTTGAGCTGTATGCTGTACATCGATTTTCCTTCACAAGACTAGTCAGCAATCAACTGGCCCTCTGTCAGTTTTTGAAACAAATAACGATTTATTTTACTGCCGTTTTCGCTATTTATTACCACGTCAGTATACATATAATGAGGTATTCCACGTGCAGCACCGATTTTTGAACACCTATCTTGATTCTTGGACAGCATCAATCAATAATGAAATGGGACAACGTCAACAAGACCATTTCATCCCATATAACACTAGTAATAAAAAAAGCATAATGTCAATAACTTTACCAACTTATCTACAACAGTGATTTGAGTCAAACGCTCCCAATAAAATCACCGAACTTTTATGCTTGAATGCCATAAAAACGTTTCTTTGCTCAACTTTACATGGGTTTTCCGGACGAATGCCTTTGTTCGTATCAACGGCCACCGGGCCCACAATATATCGCACGTCTTTGTTCAAATGACCGGGGATCCACAGTTTAGGGAAACAAGTTGGTGATCTCACTACCACGACCACTATACTATTAAATTTAAAAACACAAAACCCCGAATTTTTTACAGTAAATGAGAAATGAGACGATCTGGTCAATATGAGAGTGTTCATTAATTAGGTAGATAGGTGACGTCATGCGTTCGATAAAGTGCCGAGCGAAAGAGAGCAGGACCTTTTTTTCGAATGGACTAAATTCTGGTGTACGGCTGACGATTCTTTCAGCGCTACCGGACAAAAAGGGCGGGACCATCTATGACAAATATTTTTATTCTCTTTTGGTTATCGGTTCTACAAATTCACCTGTTAATTGCCACTTCAATTTGCAAATTCTGTAGACTTAAGTAAGTATATTTGACGCTGGGCAGGTCAAGATATAGCCCAGCTGTTCTATCTAAGCTATAACCGTACCCAGCACCCTTACTTCTAATTGATTCATGAGCCATATGAGCAAGAGATAAGGCCATAATAATGGCTGACACGCTACTTAATTAGTGACGATTTCAGCCAAAATGCGCCTCGTGATAAGAAGAATATTATTCAGCTTTTTGTTCCTAATATTACCGTTAAGTTGATTTTACGTAGAATACAGGTAACAAGTTGATTTTATTCTAGCACCATGGATTAAGGGTATTAAGTATATTGCGGTAGGTCAGTTAATGGAAAGAGCAACCAATCGTTCGTCCTGAAACTATGGGGAGGCATTTACTAGTGAACTTTAGCCCCAAATTAAGCAGAGCTTGTACTATGAAAACCAGATAGCTGATAAAATACTTATATACATAAACTATATATTTAAATACAAACTAAGAATACAATGGACTCAGACCAAGAATGATTACTTTGTTCACCACACTAATAATCTTGGTTAGGATCAAACCCCCGACCTATGGTGCAGAAGGCAAAGCTACTACCAACTGAGCTGAGAGGCCAGTCAACTTTATTAGCCCTAGGATAATAATCTACCAGCACTTTTGAATATTACAAATATACCTAGTACTACTCTTTTCTAGCCCAGTTTTATCACTAGTACTTGCCTGAAGAAGCCAACTACTGGGTATTAGCTTCCCTAGTTTTTTTTCTGGAAGAATCCAAGGCCATCAAAATGTATGTTCAAAAAAAGTACTTCGTCATTGACGGTAGTGACTTCGGCAATCTTTTTTTCTCGTGAATGTGGCCTAATAAAAGTGACCTTAATGTGGTAACAGCCTTATTTATAAACGTATTTAGGCCCTTGGGCCTAAATACGTTTAGGTATAATAAAGTTGGAAATGTGAGATGAGAAGAGATGAGTGTAGGATAATTTTGTAGCGGGTTTAATTCATCAACCGGACAATGAGAGAAGGGATACTTGTATACTTTTCATTATAAAGTTCATTACTGTTTGTTTACAACGAGCAAACTCTTTTAAATTAATTGGGCTTCACTAGTACAAAATCGGATGTGTTTTTAAGAGATTTTTTCACCTAAAATCGTATTCCTTGTTGATTAATTTTGAAATGTCTATTTTATTTCAAATTTGTAGTTATTTATTTATTTTAAAACTTTCACACAATTTAGTGCTAGGAGGCCAGTCTTCCTGGGCGTGCTGAAAGATGGTTTGGCGTGATGTTTATGAAAACTATGGTTTGGTTTTAGGAAATAAAAAGTTCAATTATGTAGTTAGTGATTTTGTTCAACTGTTTTTGTTAGATTCTGTACCAAACGCAACATCATGGCGTGAATAACGAAACAAACAAATGAAATGGCAGATTCCACCTCGAGCGTGTCTGCCAACTCACAACATAATAATGATTTGCTGTTCATGTTTTTGAGTTTTAGCACGATAAATCTCAACATTACAGCATTACGGGGGCGATAAGTGCCACGGAACGTATCATTTATCGTGCATAAAGTTGGCAACACTGACATCATGGCGCGTGATACTGCAAAAATTCCACCCTCAGGTTTGTTTTTTCGAAGAATATTTTTATCTCTCCCCTGAGAGATAAGTTCGCGGGGAGTTTTATTAACGACAGTTCAGAATAGGGACGAAGATTAGGCTTTTCTATCATGTACGAGTTTGGTCACTTATGTCAGTTTAGGCCGTTATTGCGGTGGGGGAATAGCTTCAACTTTATTGTGGCGAACTTGCTCTTATTTTAGTGTATTATACAGGGTTATTCATTATTAGCTGCAAATACTCAGGAATTAGGTTCAACAAATAAAATAAAAAATATTTATGAAATGATTTTTTTTAAGTTTTGTTATGAAAATCCCGAGTAAATCGATAAAGCAATCATTGGCGCCTGACCTATTTTGACCTTTGATCCGCGCCCGCGCGCCGTGAGTGACACTCTGCGTTCAGTCACCGCCTGGGTGGGTCGTCGTCCTGTTCTCCATGGCAATCATTATGCAATAGCCGTAAAGAAATTAATAAAAATAAAATTTTGATACAAAAACTTGAAAAATTTTTTGATCAAATTTAAAAAAAATAATTTCATAAATATTTTTTATTCTATTTGTTGAACCTAATTCCTGAGTATTTGCAGTTAATAATGAATAACCCTGTAGATTACAATTATGTCTTTGGACCTGCGAAAGAAAAAGTAATATGCTATTTGGTACATTGCGACTGCGACACTGAGGAAAACAAGAAAATCGAATTTATTTTTAACTAAGTACTTACTTACCACAAGCTCTGTCTGGTCTTAGTCAACACTCACACAGACTCAAAACCAGAGCCAGAGACAGAGCCAGACAAAGCTTGTGGTAGGCCTACAGTTTTGATTCTAAGTCAATGTTGATTTATTGCGAGCTGTTAAAATTAATGCTAGGTATTAAAATATTATGTAGGAATTTTGATGAATTCCATAATAGATTTATCTGGATTTACTTTGGGACCTATGATAACCAATGTTTTCAGAATCACATATTTGTATTATTCTGTTTATTTTACTGTCGAATATGTTTAATAATCCACTAAGTAAATATTATTTTACGAATAACACATCTATATTATCATGACATTTACGAGAAAATTGCTGAAATTATTAACCTTTGTAAACACAGTGAGGTTGTATTTGTATTTGGCTGTAATATGTTTACACTACACATTTACAGAAGCTACAATAATGTATACCTACCCTACATAAAAATATGATGATATTTCAAATTCAACAGTAATTTTATTTAATTGAATCACAAATCAAATCACTTCAAAAGAGTAAAAGTCTAGGCACATTTAAGCGTTCTGCTGCGACAATCAGTGAAATACTGTCAAATATGCGCGCATAATGTAAATTCTAGGTGTCAGTTCTGCGATCTAGCCTAAGCAAGCATCAAACTTCTAGGAAACGTCCAGGAAGACTGGCAGACAATGCAATTAGCATTAAGTCCTCCTAGCACTAAATTGTGTGAAAGTGTTAAAATAAATAAATAAATAAATTTAACCGTACCTTTTAATGTTTTCGGCTTGACTCCAGTTCTTAAAAACCTCGTTTCAAATCATAAATTTGGTGACCTTTTTAAGAGATGAAATCAAATCATGTCCCGCACCTAGTCTGTCGAGTTATTTCGATTCAATTGACCTAAAATTCACGTCGAATGAGAAAATTAAGTTTGTTACTGCTTGATGTAAGTCTGTAAGCTTATTGTTTAACTTTATGTGATACACCACCTTGTTGTGGACTTGTCGATAACTTGGCAACTTTTACTTTATTATTTTCTTATGAACTTTTGTTTTGTTAGTAATGTACCTTCTTCTTCATTTTGTTTTGTGTTGTTTTGTTTCTTTTGTTTTGTGTTGAGATCGCTCAAAGCGATAAGGTTGCCCATTGTCAAAAATCCTGTATTATGTTTCTGTGTGGTAAACCATAAAAGGTTATCTATCTATCTAGCTTTTTTTTATGCCATAGAGGCAGGCGAGCAGACGGGCCACCTGATGGAAAATAGTCACCGTCATTCATAGACACCTGCAACACCAGAGGTGGTGCTAATGCACTACCTTGTTTTGTTTAGAAAAATATTTTTTATTGCTATTTATAAAAAGCGAACATACACTGTTAAACGCCATCTAATGTTTAACATCGAAACTAATATATAAACGTCAAGAATTAATTAGTTCCGTCCATATCCGCGTGCGACACCAGCGCACGCGGCATAAATAGTTGTCACGAGGCCACCCCGCCCTCTTTCTGCTCGGAATCACCGACCGACGCATACTTGTCACTCCTTACTCTTTATACCCAATAAACCTCTTCAATCATTCCAGGTCGCATCATTTTACATACACATTATTTCATTGAACCATGCCACGAAAAAATTGGTTAAAGCCTAACTTGCTTAAATCTGCGAATCTGCGAATGCCGATCAGTGAAATGCTGTCAAATTAATATGACAACAATATTTGACAGCAATTAACTGATCATCATTGCCATCACCTAGATGTGCGCAGGCTTTAATTTACAAAAAAAAAATAAGGATCACTTTATTTTTGTTACAAAATAAGAATAGAATAGACAGTTTCTCATCATCAAACACTTGTCTTGTTATCTTCGTAAAAGCACTGTCTGCACTTATGATGTGGTGTATCCGGTGTATCCAGAGACTGTTATAAAGCCTCTTAAACAGAACTGAAACATAACACTACCATTGTATGCGAACCTTTCACAATCGCTTCCGTACTTAGGCCTTTAGTACGAGCTTTTATTGCTTCAAACTGAAATAAAGTTGCTGGACGCACAGTAGTGCGTCATAGGGTCTTACCATGAGTGACCTATGCGGCAATGCTATAGTGAGTGATTAGGTGAGGTGGAGGATAGGTGAGGTGATTTTGCAATTCGAAGTGTATTATTTTAATCCCACAGGTAGACTAAGTACACTGGGACGAAGCCGCAGGCAATAGATAGTTGCTTAAATAGGTAATAAACAAATAAATAACGCAACGACAGCACGGTGACTGCTTACCATCACGTGGGCCGTACAATCGTTTGTCTATCTTAAACGTGGTACAAAGTGACTATTTCATAAAACGTTCAGTATTACTTCTTTGTAAATCTAATTAGTTTATTATAATCTAAAGTGCTTCTTAATTTCCCGAAACAAGTACAATGTGTTTAACATAAATAGTAGGTAGGTACTAAAGGTCGTGTAGCCACTAAGTGGTCGTCATCCGGAACCATTGTAACAAACTAAGTAGCGCACTTTACAACCACTTCACTGATAAAGAAAAAAACCTTCATTTTCCATCAGCAATAATATCCTGTTGCATCTTCAAGAGTATATTTTTATGTTTTGGTTTTAAATGCAATGTTTTTTTATTCAGTGATTAGGTAGACTTTATTTGAAACTAATATTAAAACTAGACAAAAATAATAAGCAAGCAATCATAGATTTTTTGACAGTTCTCTTGTTTTTTGCATACGGCCTTATATCCATAGCATACGCAGTTTCCTATGTGCACACATTGATCACAAGAATAAGGCTGAGATTCATAGACCGAACTTTGACTTTACTTTGATGGAAAGTTCAACTTTCAACCAAAACTATATTTCATAGTTCTGTCAAGCTCTTCTTTATTCAAAATGTTGAAGGTAAATTTCGATAAACAAAGCTTACTTTGCGAAGACTCCTTTGCTGTAAAGCAATCACGTTATGACGTGAAACGTCTATGAATCTCGGCCTTAGACTCCTTTCATGGTTTTAGGATAAAGTTGTGGTTTAATTTCAGTCAGTCATAAAAAATATTTAATTTCAAATCAAATAACAAGAGTCAAATCATGCTAACTTAGGTTGATACCCAGCTAGTTAGGTACTGTACGCATGACAACATACAAGTAGTGGTAGCACATTATTATAGATGTGAAACGCTGAATTAACATACACAATGCCACGGTGTAGAAAGTGCTTAAGCGGCTCACGAGAGCCCTTATAAAAGGCAAGACACGTTGACAAGACAGCTTCCTATATACGTACCTACTTATCTTGGACATAGCCCACTGCTTGTAAGTTTTAGACTTGCCATCAAATTAAAACACTTTACTTGAAGCATTACGCTTGTGATTTTACCGGCATTCACACCTCCCAAATCGAAATACAGCAATGCTACTTGCTGACAGAAATAAATAAAACCACACAACACTTTCTAGCCCCAAATTAAGCAAAGCTTGTACTATGCGAACCAGATAGCTGATAGGTATGTATTATATCAGGTATATATTTACAAAAAACATGCATAAAAGTATTTTATATACATTTTTTTTTGTAAATACGTACTTAGAATACAATAAAACATCAGATCAACAGAGAATAAACATCTGCATTCGCCACAAGTACTTGTTCTCGATGGAAATCGAACCCACGACTTGCGGCGCAGAAGGCAGAGTTACTACCAACTGAGCGCAGAGGCCAGTCATAAAAAAGTCAGCCACTTCCCCGGATAAGCTCTTTACAAAGATTCATTTTACTTTGTAATTTAACTTTACAAGTCGAGCTACATTTTACAAACAGGGGTAAAATTCCCCCTGTTACAACATTGAACCGTGTATGGAATCATAACATGGGCTAAGGTGGAGAGTCAACAATGAGAATCGATCCTTCGTACGAGAATTCTGTAAAGATCCTACAGACATGGGTAAAGAAAACATTTTCTTTTTGTACCTACTTGCTGAAGGATCACTTAGAATAAACCAAGGTGTTTGAAAAGGTTGTACGTAAACCGAAAAACAGGTGCTTTAAGTAACATTCTAGGTACAAAATATATGTATAAACGTGAGATGGTTCGTTTGTATGAAAAATCTATTTTAGAATACAATAAAGTTCATAAAAAAATCTGAATAACCAAGATAATAATGAACTATAGATTCTTTATAATAAAATATCAACTGTCTTACAGCTAAGTTAATCTCTACCCAGAACAAGCATTAAGTATGTCACGACTCACGATATTCGCAAGGAATTTTTTATTTGATTTCAAACGTATATTGTGTAACCAGACTGGAACTAAAACTTCGGTCAAAGATAATATAAGTCAAAAAAATTTGAGAAACGCGACTTCATTGCCAAACTGTTGAACCGTTTGCAAGTTTTATACCATACAGATAAAAAATACTTTTTCAAATAGTCTCATAAATAACGAATTCATCATCAGCTAGAAGAAGTCCACTGCTGGACATAGGCCTCTTCTATACATTTCTAGGAAAAAATATTCTGAGCCCTTTCCATCCACCGACTTTCCGCGGTCTAACAATGTAGTCGGTCCATGTGGTGGGTGGGCTATGGTGGGTATAGATGGGTTCGGGTGGCACAATAACGAAGTCATGCGATAACAACATTAAAAAAAAAACTGAATTGAGATACTCCTCTTTTTTATATGAAGTCGGTTAAAAATTGCAACTTGTAAAAATTGCAAATTGTAGATTGCAACTTGGAATTTGTACCTATCGTTTCTAAGTGCCAATCGATGCCGTCTTATGACATAATAATGTAATAGGTTCAATGCCCTCGGAGGTTTTCTAGCTTGTCAGTGTTTATTAAAGACAATGGCGTGTCAGTGTGTCTGCAAACGTACTTGTAAGGCTTCCTAGAAACATGTCGACTTCTTTGTTACTGACACTACCTATAACTTAAAGCGTTGAGACCTAATTGTCAATGAAATAATTTTAAAATGCTTTAAGTGATGTTCCCTTTCTTATTGCAACAAACATTTTCTTAAAAAAAGAAGATAGTACTTAGTTATCTCTAAATTGTTGACTGAAGTCAGAAGGTATTTATTAAATTAAATTATATGGATCACTTTGAATTAGAATCGAATACTTATCTACTTTATTATACTATAGTTATAATAGTTAACTCTCTGATTTAAAGTAATACTCGTCTATTACTTGCACCAATCCGACCTAGTTAATAATGCTCGATATTTTATTAGACTTACCATGAACAAGGTAGAAAGTATAACAATTTCTCAAAACAGACTCGACGCGATCAAATAAGTCGATAAGTCTGTGAAATATTGACCCAGCCATTTGGAACTATAAAGTAAACAAAAGAAACCGTACTGTCGTTGTTAGCAGGGTCTCTAAATCAATTAAGAAGGAAGACGGTGCGTCCCCGCCGGTTTAATAAGGAGTTACGACGACACCCGACTTGAGACATAAAATGCTGACCACTAGAGCCCAACAATGGCCAGATAATGGAAAATTGTCTAAAGGGATTTTTTTTATTATAACCTCAGTGTGTCCACTCCAGTTAGAGACGAGAATTTGTGGTGATTTTGCTTTAGCGCTCTGGATTTTTAACGCTTTATGAGGCGGGTTCGTTTTGTAAAGCAAAAGGTTTTCGCTTTCAAAGGGATTCCGTTTTTATGAACTAGTTTAAGTGTGTGAATAACGTTTTGAAATTAGTCACGGATTTACAGCATTTTTAAATAACGTTGAATAAATTATGAGTACTCTAAACGCGTTTGTTTGTTGTAAGGCGCGGTAGATCACACCTGTTACGCAGTTACTCTATTAATATAAAAAAGCCAACTGACTTCTACGTAATTGTTCGTCACAAATAACAATGCATGACAAAAGGTCTACCAGAACAGAAAAAGTCGAGAAAATGACTGCAAACCCCCCCCCTACTAGGAAACACGCACGTCGATAAAAATAAATAATTCCTCAATTTTGGATATCATCCCATCCCAGCAATAAATAAACTATTTTGTGTCCTTTCCAGCATCAGTGGCTGCGACTTCTCATCAATATGTCCATAAACGTCCGTTCCACACTCTTGGGGGTGCTGTATCACTGGCCGATATAAAAACCTAAAGATATTCTTTTATTTTTCATTCTGCAAGCAATGACATTTTATTTATAACTAGCGGCCTGTCCCGGCTTCGCACGGGTAGACTTTTATTTTTTGAACACATAGCCTATGTTACTCAGGGTGAATGTAACTTTCCAATGGTGAAAGAATTTGAAAACGGCATACCTAGTAGTTTTTGAGTTTATTCATTACGAAAATACAAATTTTTCCTCTTCATAATTTCAGCTTGTTCCATACAAACTTTAAACCCCCATTGCACCATTTTAGGGGTTGAGGTTCGGGAATCCCCTTCTTAGTGCACCTCTACACCTAGACTCTAGACTGTGCGTTGATTGTGAGTCAGTCAGTCCGTAACGTAAGAGTTATTAGAAGATGGACTTTGTGTCGAACTAATTTTAAAGACGTTTTGTAATTATATAAAACGTCTTTTAAATTAGCCCGTCATATACCTGAGTCACCCTTGAGTCGTGCATATGAGAATTAATCTACCTAAATTTATCAGATTTTTGTTCTCAGTATGCCTATAAAATAACATGCAAGCGTCACGGTAAATAAATACGTTTTCGTTCTACAGATGCTAATACAAAATCAGTTATAGCTTATTCTATATACTGAAGATACGTGGTTATTATTTTAAATAGCTTGCTCTAGTTGGAATAGCGTACTAGACGTAATTTCATCAAGTAACAAATTTGTTTTTGAACACTAAAAAAACGTATTTTTATTTTCTACTGAAAGTGATTTACAGTAGCCATTCATTATGTAATTTAACAAAAAATGATTTGTTACCAAGCTTGGAGAAAATTGCAGTTTTGTCGAGTAGTGGACAAATTGTAGGCGTTGTATGAGAGGTTTAATTGCGGCTATTTCTCTTTGAAATGAGTGTTTCACTCACGCGGTCCTTTTTATTGTTGCGAGTACAGTTTAAACGTTTCATGTAGAAGGAAATGTCTTTCTATTTTAGTTTTAAAAAACTTTGAAATATGAACATGCTGCTCACTAGAACAAAAATAGTCGTGCATGTAGAAATTACAAATCTTTAATCGTTCCCCTGAGAATCATGAAATTTCTAGCTTCCCTGAATATCAATTTGCTATTACAACGTCGCTGATGGGTGCCCGTGAAATTACTGAACGCTGAACACCGCTACTGATATACGAAGGGTTGTGCATCGTAGGACAAATTCCTATTGTGTGTGACCACCGTACAGATGCGTCAGACGACATACCTTGTAGCCACTTCACTTTACACTTAATCAATCCGCACAGCCACACCACACCACACCATTTTGACACCGTATAAGGAGTTGGTTCATGCCGGTAAAATTACTGGCACGTGAGGCTGAACGTCTGTATGCCTAAAGTTGATAGACGCAAGGAAGAGCATCGTAGGGCACGTATCTGACGTGCGTGACCTACGAGGCAATGCTATGTTATGTTATAGGCGATGGTTAGGTACCACTTAACATCAAGCATAATTATGCTAGTTGCAAGCTGTATAAAAAAGCGGCCAAGTGCGAGTCGGACTCGCCCATGAAGGGTTCCATAGCAGCAAATAACATAATATAAAAGTTCTTGTAGTTCGTCGAAAGGTCAATAGTGGTTTACGATTTATGACATATAAAAAAAAAACTTCTGTATGATTCCTGGTGTAGTGTAGGGGTACACTAATTATAATTAAGTAGAAACTTATAGCTGTTCCTCTGTATGTCTATGTATAAAATTAATATACCAATAAAACCAATAACCTATCAACTACTTGATCATCAATAAGTTCAGTGTCAACCGACATGTTTACTCTCTCTTCTATAGCAATGAAAAGTAAATTCCTCTGAACTTCAGGGAGTCACAGCGTACTCAATACTTACTATGCGTAGACATTTATAAATCAATTTTTCTACCCATCTCGAAACGAACGAATTTCGCATTGAAAATATTTACCCATTTATTTTACAAGCTCCCAAGATATTACTCGTATGATATACGAGAGAAAACATGTATACTGGTGGGATCGACTTTTCTTATTTACAAACCGGTTCTTACGTAGATACTTGAATGTAAGTAAAGAAACATGAGGAAAAAATAGGGTTATGGTTTCACAGTTTTTGAATTATATGTATAAATAAAATAAATATAGTGGACAATCCACACAACGCCATCTGGCCCCAAACTAAAAGGTAGCGGTAATAGTTTTTTTTATTATTTAGGGCTAATTTATCAATCTACCAATAAATCTTTCCGTCAGATAAAAATATATCCATCCTATGTTCAAGCTTGTCACAAACAAGAACTTTTATTTTTTATTCGACAATTAGCGTTATTCCGTATAAAGATGGAACAATCAGCTTTTAGATGTATAGAAATAGAATAGAATAGAAAATTCTTTATATCACACTTAAAACTAACAATGGAAAAACAAGTAACAATAATTAAACACACACTAATGTACAATGGGCGGTCTTATCGCTGAAGAGCGATCTCTATGTTTATTAAAAATATAAACAACTAGCTGTCACCCGCGACTTCGTCCGCGTGGTTAGTATAAAGTCATAGTTTGAGTTCGTTTAAAAGAAACTATTTTATGGTGGAAAGCGGACAACTATTGATATGTTTTCACTGTTTTTTGCGTATTTTTTGAGAGTTATTTTTCGTGAATTTGTCTAAGTGGCTAAGTTGGGTTATGTATGTGTTGGTTGAGTTTGCATTCAAAACTATATAAAGTGTGGTCAAAAGATGGTAAATGCTGTTGTAGCCGATTTTTTTCAGCTGTGTTTAGTTTTGGTATGATAGGTGCTTCCCGCGATTTTGTCTTAGTGGTTATCATGGGGTGTTTTGTAAAACTAAGTGTGTATAATTTTTTTTTGCGTAGGTTTTTGTAAAACTATTTTTTGTGATTTTATGTTAATTTGGGATTTCGTATGCGTGTTGGTGTTTAATCAAATCAGATTTTTTTAATTTGACATGACCAACTGCTGGTTACCATAGTTTTGAGCATGTACTTTAGAGTGTATTTGAATTTGAAGGCGAGTGCTGTTGTAGCCGTTTTTTTTCAGCGGTGTTTAGTTTAAGTATGATAGATGATTCCCGCAATTTTGTCTGAGTGGTTATTATTGTGTTTTTTATAAAACTTTGTATGTATTCAAACCTGGTGACAGATGCTGCGGTAGCTGAAATTTTTTTAATGTTTTTTTTTTGAGTATTTTGTAAAGCTCGTTTTCGTGATTTTGTTTTAGTGGCTAATTTGGGCTATCGTATTCGTTGGTGTATGATCGAATCTGGTTTTTTTAGTTTGACATCATCAAATGCAAGTTACCATAGTTTTGAGCTTGTACTTTAGAGTGTATTTGAATTTGAAGGCGAGTTCTGTTGTAGCCGTTTTTATTCAGCGGTGTTTAGTTTAAGTATGATAGATGATTCCCGCGATTTTCTTGGTGGTTATCATCGGTTTTTTTGTAAACATTTGTGTGTATTAAAACCTAGTGACAAATGCTGCGGTAGCTGATTTTTTTTTAATGTTTTTTTTGCGTATTTTGTAAAGCTATTTTTTGTGATTTTATGTTATATTAGTGGCTAATTTGGGGTTTCGTATGCATGTTGGTGTATAATCGAATCAGATTTTATAATTTGACATGACCAACTGCTGGTTACCATAGTTTTGAGCATGTACTTTAGAGTGTATTTGAATTTGAAGGTGAGTGCTGTTGTAGCCGATTTTTTTCAGCAGTGTTTAGTTTAAGTATTTTAAATTATTCCCGCAATTTTGTCTAAGTGGTTATCATTGGTTTTTTTGTAAACCTTTTTGTTTATTCAAACCTGGTGACAGATGCTGCGGTAGCTGAATATTTTTAATGTTTTTTTTTGCGTATTTTGTAAAGCAATTTTTTGTGATTTTATGTTATATTAGTGGCTAATTTAGGGTTTCGTATGCGTGTTGGTGTATAATCAAATCAGATTTTTTTAATTTGACATGACCAGCTGGTTACCATAGTTTTGAGCATGTACTTTAGCCGTTTTTTGAAGTGGTGCGGTGTTATGTTTCGGTATGATAGGTGTTTTCCGCGATTTTGTCTTAGTGAATACGGTGGGGTTTATGTAAACTTTTGTGTGTATTCAAATTTGGTGACAGATGCTGCGGTAGCAGATTTTTTTTTTACTGTTTTTTGCGTATTTTGTTAAGCAATTTTTTGTGAATTTTCATGAAACTTTTTTCCTTTTTTTTCTTCTTTTAGGTAAATAATTTTCCGATTTTCTTTCTTAATGCACGTTTGCTCTATAAGAGCAACACATCTTCCAAGTTTCATGCTTCTAGGACTAATGGTATAGGCTGTGCGTTGATTGTCAGTCAGTCAGTCAGTAACGAAAGAGTTTTATATATTTCGATAATGTACCTGCTTACTTTTTATTCTCTTTGTTGGCCACCCATTAAAGGGAATATTCCATTACGTTTCCGTCGGCAAAGTCAACTTCCCTGTGCACTAGTTCTTAAGGCTTTTAGACGCCCTCGAGCTTTACGCTAATTGATTTAACAGCACGCCAAGAATTTAAGATCCCTTCAGCACGCCACTCTCGTCATTAAGCCACAAAGAATTTACTATATTTTTATGCAAAGGTTACGACTCCAATAAATAAGTCCGAAAAAAACTTAAGGTGAGTTAATTTGATAAAAGAGTTCGGCGCACCAACAAAGGGACATTTAAACGCAAGGGAAGCAGAAAACGACGGAAGAAAAATGAATGATTACAGCAAAAAGGGCCATCAAAACGAATGATAAACGAGCTTAATCCGAGTCCCATCCTTGTTTTATTATCATCGGACGATTGTAAAAACGTATTAGTGGGCGTCACCACACTACCGCCCGCACACACTGAAGGGCTAGATTACTTGCTAAAGAAGTAGATCACTTGCTAAGGGAATTTAGCTGTCCTTTAGGAAAAATAGGGTAATTTTTATATTACCCTAAAGCGACCTTTTGATAACTTAACTTACGAAAGGCCGGCGTCTGCAATGCCATGCATCTTTTTAGTAGGTATAGTCTTCGTCTTTTATCCAAGTTTTCTTGTACTGCTTAGAACCACGAAATAAAGAAGTAATGGAACTAGCATGTAGGCGAACCTCACACGCTCCAAGTATGCGCAGCTACGCGCAGTACCACGACTTCAAGCCCTCCTTTGTTTAGTCGTGTTTGAAGTCTGTCAGAAGAAACGTTACTAAGAAAAACACAAAAAAATAAAAAAATGCCGTATTGTGTGGTTTTGGAGTGCAAAAACGATAGCCGAACCAAAAATTTAACTAATGGGGGCATATCGTATCACCGGTAAGCAATATTTGATTATTTTATAGCGGTTTTGCTTGGTTTTTTAACATGAAAAACCGTCAAGCAAAAATAGACTGTGAACGATATTCATTAAGGTCGCGTTTCTAAAAATCTCAACTTTCGCTACTCAATTAGAGCTGTACCCCAATAAACTGATGAACGTGTTATCGAATACTTTATTGGTTATGTAAATATGTAGTTACTGTATGGCATTGATTTTTTTTATGCTATAGTGGTGATTTCATTCTGAATGTATTTATAATTCTACTTCTTTATTCTTATTCAATGCCTATGGTGCCTGCCCAGATAGTCAGATAGATAGACGACAGAAGATAGATAGGTTACAGAAATATTTTGAAGAAATTACATAATATCTTCTGGTTTCAGTTTTCCCAAGGCACCAGATATAAAAAATCAATGGATAAATGCAACCGGAAAACAAAATTGGTTTCCTTCAAAAACAAGCACCATTTGCTCAGAGCACTTTAGGGACGAAGATTTTATGACAAAAAAAAGTGGATATAAATATATTGTTGCCACTGCCATACCAACTCTAAAAATTTTGTGTTTTCTGGTTATTATGGTGTTTGTTATATTAATGACGTTAATGTTTATGTAAAATTGAAATATAGTGAAACGTATCTAAACTAGTGGATGCCCGCGGCTTCGCCCGCGTAGACTACCTACTACTTTTTATACCACGGTTAACATTCATTTTTTGGTTCATTTTTAGGGTTCCGTAGCCAAATGGCAAAAACGGAACCCTTATAGATTCGTCATGTCTGTCTGTCTGTCTGTCTGTCTGTCTGTCTGTCTGTCTGTCTGTCTGTCTGTCCGGCTGTGTCACAGCCATTTTTCTCCGAAACCATAAGAGCTAGACTAATTAAACTTGGTGAGTAGATGTATTCTGTGAACCGCATTAAGGTTTTTACACAAAAATAGAAAAAAAACTATAAATTTTGGGGGTCCCCATACTTGAAACTGAAACTCAAAAAATGTTTTTTCATAGAACCCATACGTGTGGGGTATCTATGGATAGGTCTTCGAAAATTATGTTGAGGTTTCTAATATCGTTTTTTTTTAAACTGAATAGTTTGCGCGAGAGACACTTCCAAAGTGGAAAAAAGATGGTCCCCCCCCCTCTAACTTCTAAAATAAGAGAATGATAAATCTAAAAAAAATATATGTTGTACATTACTATGCAAACTTCCAACGATTTTTGGTTTGAACGAGATCTAGTCAGTAGTTTTTTTTTTATACGTCATAAATCGTAAACCGCAATTTACCTTTCGACGAACTACAAAAACCTTTATATTATGTTAATTGATGCTACGGAACCCTTCATGGGCGAGTCCGACTCGCACTTGGCTGCTTTTTATTTGGAATAAATTTAGCCTATGTCCAGCCCTCCAACTATCTCCACACAAAAAACTATGTCAATCCATCCTCTGTTTTGACGTAAAAGCAGGACAAACAAACAAACACACATTCACATTTATAATATAGGTTTGGATAACAGGCACAAAGTATCCCAGAACGGAGTTTTGAGGCTCCAGACGAGCCAAAAAAACATATTAAGCGTAAGCATAGCTCAGAAGACTTAAACAATTATGTCACTCAGAAAAAAAAAATGAAACAAATGACTCGGATATCAATGACAGCATCAGCTCAGCCGCTTCTTCTCCTCGAAAAAAAATATTAAAAAGTAAGTTACGGTGGCAAGATAGTAAAATTAAAAGACAGAGCATACATATAAAAAGACTCCAAGCACAAAATCGCAGATTGAATAAGAAAATAAAGAAAATTGGAGACATTCTAAAGGATTTAGAAAATAAATTTAATATAAGCAATGAAAACATAACCAATGCAATGACTAGAGACCGGATTAAATTTTATATTTATCCCATTTTGATCAGTAAATGCATATTTTGCCTAAAATCTTGTGATGATACATATTTTTGCTATATTTGCAATGTTTCTTGTGTCGTGATCTGAGAAATTTTACGTTACGGCAGACAAAGTTTGATAAAATTTTGAGAACCAACCCCCGTACCGCAAATTTCATCGTAGTCGTCGTTTTTGAGAACGTGATAACAAATAAACATGCACACAAATATTACTTTAACGTTTAATAGAATAAGATTATACTAGGTACTTCCTCTATTCCCAGTCATTATCTATTCCTTATTTTAAATTTCAGCCAAATCGATTAAGTGGTTGTTGAGCGGAACAAAATAGTATATCTAAACATTCATCTATCCAAACATTCAAAATTTTGCATTTTATAATAGGTAATATTTTAATATTAGTGTGATTATAATCAATAAATTTGATAAAATTAATGAACAAAATTGCCTAACTTACCAATAAGATCTTCGCTCGCTTGATTGTTAATATTTTTCAAGTATTTACAATAGAATATAATTTTAAACCTTTGATTGTGTAAATAAAGAAAGAAAGATAAGAAAAGCTTTTTATTTCGACCACCACAAATATAACCTGACGCGCTACCGATCGTTACACATCAGTAGGTAGGTAATCATCGATGTCGATACATTCGTCTTGCATCCGCATTGGCACATCACTAAGTGAGTGGCTATGTCAAGTAATAGCCATTGTATTATGAATCGTATACCTTGTGGATAAAGACTAACATAATTGTTTTCTATAACGCCATCTAGCGTCAAGTAGCTTTGTTTTGTTGTCAATCAAGTAACAGCCATTGTATTATCAATCTTATTGCAACTAAATAGAGAAGAAAATAAAAAAATACTGAATGAAAACTGCCATCTCTCGGTTAGTAGAATTTCATTTTAGCACTGTTTATTTTATTAAGCTTAGAACCATGTCGTGATAGCTTTAAGGTTTATTATCAATTAAATTATTTTTTTGGTTTTAGGTCCTTTTTAACGTTTTTTTTGACCAATCATAACTTTTATTTCTATGTGTGTTTGTTTTTACGTGTATGAGTTTGGCGACACTGGTTCTCTTAGTAATAAGTCATCATGTTCTCTCTACTTTGCGTAAGCAAAAGCGTGTTTGGTGCTCTGTGCTTAGAACTATAAATTTAGGATAAAAACTTCTTGCACCTGACTTTTTTGAAAAAAGAACAGTTTATCTGATTGAAACCTTTTTGCACAAACAATATTGCTAGTTTTCACGCTTTTTAGGTGTACTCTAAGGAGGTTCCTCTATTTTTTGCTTTGAATATAAGAGATTACTATAAAATCAAATATTGTTAGTTTTCACGTATTAGACACGTGACCTGCCAATGTGATTTACAAAACTTTATAAAATACATTTTCATTTTGAGGTGCCTGCGTCAATTTATTTTGAACCACGATATTGTTGAAAGTGTCTCAACCTCTCGAAGACTACCAACGGCAAACTGCAACTTTGAGTCATTAAAACTTAACATTTTAGTACAGCGTTCAATAACCCGGTTGTTTTGTAACAAGAAAGAGCACTTCTTCGAAAAACGGTTTTATTTTGTGATAAAAGTCAGACAATTCTTCTTTTACAACTGAACTCTTACTTCAGATGTGATTTTGTTGTGTGTATTCGATTTTTATTGCTGTTTGACTGTTGTACTTTATAAAACAGTCGTTTGGTAGTTCGATTCGAGAAGTTTTTAAAGTAAGTATTTCTATGGTTTCATGGAATCAAAATATGATATAGCCTTGAAGCCTTATGTATGACTTCTTCTTCTTCTTAAATTTAAGAGCTTAGCTCTTGTCGGAGTTTTGATGCAGCTTTCTCCAATTAAGTCTTTCGAATGCGGCCTCCTTGACTTCCTTATACGACATGACAGCGACTTTTTCTTTTATCTGGCTCATGTAACTAATTCTTGGCCTTCCTCTTCCCCGTTCCCCTTCAACCTTTTCTTCAATGATGTTCTTTATGTAGGTGTCATGTCGTAGAAGATGTCCAAACATTTTTCCTCTTCGATTTTGTATTGTCTCAAGCATAACTCTCTTCTCCTTTACTCGCTCTAAGACCTCTTTGTTCGTAACTTTTGTATGACATGATTACTTTACTATTGATTCGTTTCTTACTGATTGACATGGTCTTTAAATAACTACAATTCAAAAATATCATGATGATAATCATTAAAACAGTTATAATTAAAAAAAACTTGATGAACCCTAAACCAAGTCTAAGAAAAAAAATGCGTGTTTTACCTATTGCCAGCGCAATATACTTACAAGTAAATAAAAGTGAGAGCTCATTACTCGTCTGGAGTTCCTTACGAGGGTCTCAATGGGGAGGTGAGAGGCTGTGAGTGTCCCGCCAGGCCATTCTCCCTTTGCGCCGCGAACTGAGGGGCTCCAAGTACACGTGTGTTATTTACCCAAATATGAAACAGCTCACAGGTGCTTTTGTAATATTGGGTCGAGGGAATGTGAGGAAATTAAACTAGGATTTCGTACGTTGCACATGCACACCTTTTTTCATGTTGAGCTCCTTTGTTTTTCATGAAATTAAGCTACGGTTAAAATTTCAAAGTTCCCTTTTCACTGTCCCTCTTTGAAACATTTTGTTATTAAAACAATGAGTAGTTTAAGAAAATTTTACTAGTTATAAACACAAAACTGATTGTCCAAATTGCATAGAAATAATATTTTTTTAAGTTTATTTACTCTTAGATTAATAATTACTCTTACAAAGCCGAGTCATCTACTAATACTAATTCCTATAGCCTTGATAAATTGACAATTATTATGAAATTAAGGCCTGTAATTTTGCGCCATGACCCATATCCTCAAGTAATAGAAATATTTAAATTAATACAAAGCTATTTAGTTAGCTACTGTTATGGCGAAAATTATCTTAATGAAATCCACGTAAACGCAGCCCGTGCGATGAAATTACTTCGGTGAAAATATTGCTTTAGGAAGCTATAAAGAAAATTTTATCTAATGAGTTTCGGCATTAAAGGATTATAATGTGCTATAATACTATCTTGATCTTATTATATTAGAAAGTTTGGAGAACAATATTTTAAGATCTTTACGACGCCGACGTCAGCGCTTTGGGAGGTAATGCCATTGATTTAAGAGGAGTGTTATTTATGTGCTCAACTTACTATAGTTATAAGCCTTGTGCACATCTAAACAATCTGCGATGGCGATCACTGAAACGCTGTCAAATACCACTGTCATGTTTGGCAACGTGTTACTGATCGCCATTGCCATCGCCTAGATATGCACCACAGGCCTTAACCAGACTGCTCAGTCACTTGTTTATTTTGAATACGGCATCCTTTTTCTTATCGTGTCACTGATTCTTTCCAACTGTGGGGAAAGGATTGAAGTGCTCCTCAAAGAGGCTCCTTTCGTGCACATCCTATAAAATGTTGTCGAATGAAGTTCGAGTCATACTAACGAAACGTGATACCTATCTTAATAATTCAAGCTTGTATCTATACTTATTTACTTTTTACTCATAACAATTCAAGCTGTCATGCCCTGGTGATCCCGGTGCAACCAGGCTGCAATCCAGACCACTTCAATATCAGTGACAGCCAAAAACTGTGACAAACGATCAAATCACACTGCTAATATATCCAACAGGCATATTACCCAGCTGGCTCGGAGCGGCGTGTTTTATGACCAGCACAGTGCACACAGTGGCATGTGGACAGAACTGTGGCCGATGATATAGGTCCTTTCATTTCACTACAGTTTATTTTACAGTCGGCTATTGGTTTTGTTGTTTATTTGAGTTGTTTTTTTTTCTTTTTGTTTGACTCATTTTACTATGGTAAATGCCATAGTAAAATGAAGTAATGGAACCAAATATTATTATTCAAAAGTTATCATCTATAATGTTTCATCTTTAGTCTAACATAACAGCAATATTTTCACCACGTTTTGAAATTAAATAAATATATATCATGGAAAATCCACACAACACTATCTAGCCCCAAACTAAGCAGAGCTGAAATTGTGATTTGTATACGTGACAAACTATATAGTTAAAAAGCCTTGCGCACTTCTCGATCACCTGATATGGCGATCATTGTATCACTGTCAAATATCGCACTGTCGAAGTTCACGGCTATGTGTGTGGATGTATGCAAGACCCTATGCTGAAACTGATCACCATCGCAGATCACCTAGATGTGTAAAAAGTTTTTTTTTAACTTTTGACCGACTCTAAATTACCACTTTAATTGGCTTTTTATTTGTTATCCTTCCGTAAATTATGTTCATATATGGGAAAAACATCTGCCGTAGGTTTTTAATCGTAATGTTAGTTTAGCTAAATGCAGTACGCAATGTAACAGTTGCAAACAGATGTGTTTATGGTAATTTGGATTAGTGTATTGCAAACAGAGATTTGGATCAATGAAACATTACATCCAAAATGTATTTAAAACATGCTAAAAGTATTTCATTCACTTTGGTATAATGCTTGTTTTTTTTATAACTAAGTCACTGTTGCTGGTTTTTTATAATATAAGAAAGTTTGCAGTCATACATTAGATCAAGACAGTACTTATACATAATACTGTAGAAAGTCCGAAAATATATGGGACGCCATATATTTTCGACTTTAAAACTTATTAATAAATTTGATTTAATAAAATAACAACGTTTAATAAATGTTTAATATCAGAGTCTGCTGGTGTTACTTTTTACAAGCGCAATGGCATATTTTTTCTTCTTTATCAAAACATAATCTATCTATTCTAGAAATACCTAGATAGATATCTAGAATACCTATATAGTATTGCTTAGGAACATGCGTCTATTGTATATCACGCTATAACCTTATAGGCGTATTGAAAGTAACTCTAAAATTAGAAATCATTCAATCTCGTCTTTCAAAGCTACTTTTGAAATCGGAACATTTCAACTCGTATTTTGTGACTTTTATGACACGAAAATCCTGTGAATTCCATTACTCAGTCGTCCGTGAAAAGGTCACATCAAAGGGAACTGAAAACTAATTGTATTACCATATTTCTTGAACACCTTACCTGCAGGCCTACCACAAGCTCTGTCTGGCTCTGTTTTGAGTCTGTGTGAGTGTTGACTAAATAAATCATACGTCGAAACGTCACACACTCACAGACACTGGAGAGCACTCACACAGACTCAAAACCAGAGCCAGAGACAGAGCCAGACAGACCTTGTGGTACGCCAACTGAAAGTATTTTCTCCTATTTTACGTTGCTTCTAGGGAAGTTAGTGCAAGTCGGGTAACTTCTTTCCGCTTTCCTGCTAATCGGTTTTAAGCATACCCTAGAAATTCTATTGGCTCTTATAACCCTCTGGCCCTTTTACCCCTCGCTAAACAAAGAAATAAAATCCTCGAGTCGTTGGCCCCACGAAACAAATATAAGTGCCTGGGTCTGCTTAGTCAAATCTCCTTACATTGTTTTGGGGTTTTATTAATTTTATTTGATATTCCTTAGTGTTGGAAGGAGGGGGGTAAAATTCCATAGCTTTGGGATATTATTACAAATATTACGAGTAGCTTGACTCGATTTTATCGTAATAATTTAAATAGAACACGACCTGTAAACAACATTGAAGTGATTTTTGGTAATTGGTTCTTTCTTCTACCGATGCAACGGTAAAATGCAATAAACCTTTCAAAATCTTAATTCAAAATAGATTGTGAACCATGTTGCTGGCCGTTGTTTGATAGTGGCCGCGGTCCAGGCCAATACAGCTCCGCCAGCAAGGGCTGCCAAGATTACCAAGTTTAAAGACCGAAACCCTAGCGAAGTTATGCTCAAGACCATAGTAGCGTGGCCAGTGTGCAATCATTGCAAACCAAGGTTTTACTTCTTCTTATTATCATGTCACTGGCTTTTTCAAACCAAGTGTGGTGAAAGGATTTTAAGTGTGCCTCAAAGAGGCTCCTTTTCGTGCACTTGACACATATTTTTGAACTTATTAGGTTCTACGACATGCCGGTTTCCTCACGATGTTTTCCTTCGCCGTTTGAGAGCACTGGCATCGTGTTCATACATTTTTGAAGCAGAAAAACTCATTAGTAAACGACTGGATTTGAACCCACGATCTAAGGATTGGAAGGCGGGGCCGCTACTACTAGGCCACTAGCGCTCTGGTTTTACTAAAATAACGCGAGTAATTTAAATAAAATCAGCTCACTTTGTGTTGGCAAGTTTCCATTGACTTCGATGGCAATGAATTTTTAATCACTAATTTCATTTCCTTGAATATTCGGCTCTGTCAAACACTTTGAACTGTGGGTTCCGTCGCTTAAAAATTTCTTTTTATAATTTTGTTTTAAAATACCACGCAAATCGATTAAAAAACAACATAAAAATTGCAAAAACATTTACCGCTTCACGCTTTTGACGTGATAACGTCTTATAAATCGATGGAGCCGGCTGCACGCACGAAAAAACATGACTCATGCGTCGTTACGTCGTTTCGTCGTTCCATTTACCTGAGCCCGAGCCCGGGTCGGGTAATGGGTAAGGGTAAATGAGGGTAAGGGTAAGGGTAAATGAGGGTAAGGGTAAATGAGGGTAAGGGTAAGGGTTCGGTCGGGTTCCGGGTCCGGGTCCGAGAGTTCGAGTCCGAGTCCGAGTCCGCGAGTCCGCGAGTATTTTCTTATGACGTTATCACATTCAACTATCGTCAGTAAACCGACTTTACAGACAACCGATTTTTTTTTTTAATTAGCCGCAATGATACACTGCCAACTTAGACAGCCAAATTCTGAATAAAACCTTTTTGTCAGTTTTTGAAAAAAGAACTGCAATTTCTGGGAACAAACTTTTTACACCTGACTGCAAGGTAGACTTTACTCAAAGAAGGTTGTCAAAATAATGACCACATTGCAAACGTTTTTGAGCGAATTAAATATTTCACTATTTCCCTACTGACTTTACTTTTAGACCAAAATCGAGCCTAAGCCCAAAAATATTTTCATAGATGTCCGTAGGTACATATTATGTATATGTCGCAGAGAAAAAACACCCACTCAGTTGGGGTCATCGCGAGGAACGACTCGAACAAAAGGTAGGCGGGTTTTAGCTCGTTTATCAGACCCATACTGGGTCTCATTGCTTTACGATTTACCCTTGATTTTTTGCACACCAACCATCTTATAGAACATGTCCGGTAGAGGTCGCTGTTAGCTCATGAACTACACTATGTTGCTTTCTGTATAGGAAGTAGTACTTCTTTTGCCAACGTGAACTTCTTTTTCTTCTGATCGCTGGGTTCTTTTGAAAAAGTTATATGTGCCGGTATCCTCAAGATGTTTTACCTTACTATTTGAGAGTACTGGCATATAGTGCACACACATTAAATGCCTACGCACATCTAGGCTATGGTGATAGCGATCAGCTAGAAACGCTGTCAAATATGGCAGCGATATTTGACGGCGTTTCAGCTGATGTGTACAAGATAAAAAACTAACTTTAACACTATACTAGTGCAAAAGCTGACTTTTCCCCCGTGCCCAAGGTTCACAAGGTTACTAACATAACCTTGCAGTTCTTGGGGCATTATGATGGCGTCTAAGGTAGGTACACTCTAAGATTTGAAAAAGTCATTAACTTTTGACTCTACAGTGTCAAGTGATGGTTTTTCTTAGTTCATAACCCGGTTATGAACTAAAACTTGAATGACAGAACTTGCTAGAAACAAATGCTTCTACGTAGCGGGTTACAACAGTCGGTTATGTAAAATTTATTAAATGTTTTTGTTTGGATTTGAGAAAAGAGTAAAACCAATAAGGCAATAATTTAAAGTAAACGTGTTATTCACAGTAAATCGGGCATTATCTCAGTTACTTAAATCATCGCCCCCTGTTATCAGGCCGTAAATAACTGAACGTCCGCATTATCAGCGAACATAATCGACGATGTTCCGGCCGCGTTATTTCCTTCGGTTAAATACACTTCCCTAAAAAAATATTTACCCTCCCGTGGGGCACAATGCTCTGGCTGTTTGGTTTTGTTGACTGTACTTGCTCGCTGATTTTTTACAGGATTATTGGTAAAAACCGTATATTGAGTTATTATTATTTGCGGAGGATGAAGAAAATTAGTTGGACAGAAAAAGTTACGAACAGCGAGGTCTTAGAGCGAGTAAAGGAGAAGAGAGTTATACTTGAAACAATACAAAACCGAAGAGGAAAAATGTTTGGACATCTTCTACGACATGACAGCTACATAAAGAACATCATTGAAGGAAAGGTTGAAGGGAAACGGGGAAGAGGAAGGCCAAGAATTAGTTACATGAGCCAGATAAAAGAAAAAGTCGCTGTCATGTCGTATAAGGCAGTCAAGGAGGCCGCATTCGAAAGACTTAATTGGAGAAAACTGCATCAAAACCCCGACAAGAGCTAAGCTCTTAAATTTAAGAAGAAGAAGGTTATTGTCTTCTTCTTGTCGTGTCAGTGGTGATTTTTAAACCGTGTGGCGAAAAGATTTGTAAAACAAATGACGTTTTATTTTTTTATACCAAAACAAGATCTAAATCTTCAAATAATTAATTAAAACTCAATCAGTGATCATTTTTATTTTCACAAATCAAACTAAAACTCAATCGTGGTCGGGTTATATTTCGTGGAAATGGAAAATTGTGTGAACATTGGCCGATTGAATGGTTTTGAATAAATTATAATTTTGTTTATTTACTGTATTGGATTTGATCATAAAATTAAATGACAGCCCACCAAAACGTATTTACATTTTACAGGATTTAACGCAAGAATAAAATTTACCTATAATATATTATGCAAATTAAATGGTATCATAAAATAAGATTAATAAATATTGAACATCTTAAATATAGTTTTAAATCTCAGTACATAATATATTGCATAACATTGTGAACAAATATGTTTTTAACTGAGGTAATGTGTCCCAAAGATTGGCAATGTTACCAAAAATAAGGCTATATGACTATTTATAAATATACAAGTAATATAAATAAAGTGTTACCATAAAAAACTATATTCATAAAACAAATTGGTCCTCTCCCTCAGCGCCGTTATATTTCTAAGCATAGTGGTTGGAAGAGTGGGGAGTGGAATGTCATGACTGCGAATTGATAATGGTATTTATGGTAATTATTTACACTGTTGTTGTGACTGTATGGCTGATTGCTTTAGATGTGCATACTGCAACATTTTACAGAAGTCTGTTCAGTGATTAGTTATAACAGACTTCTGTAAAATGTATGTCTAAAATGACAATTTAAATGTTTTTATTGATTTTATAGTGCTACACTCAAGGAAATCACAAAGATTTTTATAAATGTCCCGAAAATTAAGAGCCGAGCCGGATTCGATACCGCGACCTTCTTCTTACGGAAGGTACGGGGCTGCGATGACCGCTGCGCCATCGGATCCAAATCACACTCGACAAATAACTCATAAGGATTGTTAGTACGGCACTAATGACACGACAACGACTTTTGGGACATTATAAAAACTGAAAATGTATTTTTATACGTGGGTTTTGCCTAAAGCCTTAGGCACAAATATTGCTTTGAATCCAAGCTTCTTAGCAGTTAGGTCTGTCAGCACAGCTGAGCCTCCACCAAGCCAGTTTATTTCACACGGCAAGTGAGTGACAGTTTGTGCACACATTTCCACACTGCTTAGGCTCTGTCTGTGCAATCTGATTCCATGAGGCTTAGTCTACGTCTTCTCTACTCTACGTCGTCTTCACTTGAGGTATCACTTATTCCTTCAAACCAGTGTGGTCAGATAATTAAAATTGCACCTTTAAAAGGCTCTTTTGGTGCACTTGACACATATTTTTAAGAGTACTGACTTATTGCACATACATTTTTAGTTAGAAAAACAATGGCGCTCGACCGGCGGAGTTCCTACGAGTACTACTATACCACCAGTGCTCTAATCATGAACGCTCAAAGTCATAAAGGTTCTATAGCAGCCTTATCTTAGCAGCCTGCTAAGTCTTCTTCTTCTTAATTAGATGGCATCTGTCCATTCGGATAATTTTGCCAATGTCAAATGAGGATATATTACATAAATAAAATAGTTTATGGAGATTCGTTTTCAAAATAACAATCCTGTTTGTTGACGTGAAAATGACAGTGACAAGATACTTATAATGAGCCGTTTTCTTCTTTTTAATTAGATGGCATCTGTCCATTCGGATAATTTTGCCAATGTCAAATGAGGATATATTACATAAATAAAATAGTTTATGGAGATTCGTTTTCAAAATGACAAGCCTGTTTGTTGACGTGAAAATGACAGTGACCATATACTTATAATGAGCCGCTAAAAAGTGTCAGGCATTGTCTCTGTACAAAGAATAATACTCTGTAACCGCCAATAAAGGAGGAAGTAACACAGAGTTTTCATAGCTGTGTTTTGAACGCCAACGTCAATGCGAATCAATAAATTCAACCCTTTTTATGATTCAGTCATTCGTTTTTATTAAGCTCCGTTCGTGCGTCGGAACGTGCATCATTCGGCGATAATAAAAAAAATTATACTCTATACAATAAATAAAACAGGTGATGATACAATTTTCTCAGTGTGCGATATACATTTGCGCTTTTAAAAATAATTCTTGTAAACCTATTCAACTATTGAGTCACTGGAAATAGTGGCATACCCTTCTTCTGTAACATGTTAAGTGTTTGTACCTTGTGCTTGTTTTATTGTCTGCTTGTTTGGTTATCTGCATGTCCGCTTGTCTGCTTGTCCGCTTGTCCACTTGTCCGCTTGTCCACTTGTCCGCTTGTCTGCTTGTCCGCTTGTCCGCTTATCTGCTTGTATGCTTGTCTGCTTGCCACAACATGCACGAGAGTTAGAAATCCATACACCATGTTGTATACTTTCATGTTAGGTTTCACCGTGGTCAGGTCTTTGTTTTATTTGTAAAAAGACCATAATTTAAGCAAATTATTTATGTGCTGTAAAAATGTAAAACTGCAACTTTTGATGTAATAAACAAATTAACTCTTTCACTCCGTTAAACGCATGGCTATTGCAGTTTTACAATTTAAATACCCAGTAATTATTGGTCGTAACAGAGTCATAAATAAAACAATGCCGGCGGGAATTCCAACATTTTTACTTTATATGTTAATTTAGTACGGGGAAGAAATATTGGTAGAATTATTGCAAAGTCCATTACGCACTGACAACACAGAGTTTCGTCAAGACAATTAAGGCGCGACAAATGGAGCAAAAACGGATGTGGAAAAAGTGAGGGGATCTAAAAAGTTCTGTATAAGCCGGGTTACAAATGAGATCACAACGGTGTTGAGTTACCCGAGCTATCTCCCTGAGAACCGCCCGGTGGCAGTGGGGATATTGGTTCATCACTAAAAGCGCTTTCAAACTAGCGTTTTCTTACTACGTTCATTGCAACATAAGTGCTCACACGCGCGGTTAATTCAGCAGTTCAAAAAGCTGGACACGGCATATACACGGCCTTATTTTGACGTCTCAGGTGACATTTTCAGTCAAATCTGACCTTTTCTGAAAAATCTGTAATTTTCTGTTAATCTGACGTTTGCTGTCAACCTGTCGAGCTGACATTTGCTGTTAAATCAGTAATTTTCTATTAAGTTTCTCATTTTCTATCAATCTGACATTTTCTGTTATTTTCATTCAATCTGACGTTTGCTGTCATTTTTTTCAGAATAATGTATTCTTTCTTTGTAAAGGCCTGCGCACACCTAGGCCGCTGGCGTCAGCGATCAGTGAAACGCTGTCAAATTTGACAGCGATATTTGACAGCGTTTCACTGATCCCTACCGCCAGCGAACTAGGTGTGCGCAGGCCTTAACTAGTTGTGAATGAAGACATGATACAGCTGATCTAGAGAAAATAATACTTTTTAGTAGATCTACATCTACACAGAGAAAAAATTCTCACTAGATCCATTAAGGATCTGAACAATGGATCCTCTGAACGAAAATTATAAACGTGACAGCGCTAAAGTAGTAATTTACGTGACAGCGCTTGATTGAGTTTCGAGTGTGACAAAAATTGCTACTTTACGTACCTGCACGCGATGTATCGCCAGAGCGCTTATACGCTCGTATAAAGCGCTAGTCTGAAAAGGCTCTAAGAACTGTATACATTTTGTTGTGTCAATGATGATTGATTCCTCTTCGGTGGCGAGTATCGCGTATTGCAAACAATTGAGGATTTTGTGTAGGGTTGAGCGTCGCATGACGACTGCCATTGTTGTGCCGGATAAAATGTTTTTATTCTTTTTTGAAAGTGGGTTACCAACAGTATTATGCTGTTGTTTTTGTTGTCAAGCCATGTACTGATGATAAACAAAAAAAGAAACCTCTACAATGTTGGTATTTTATCTACCTGCTTAAATGGGTACATTTTTTTAGTATGAGTGTTTGTCACTCAGTACACTGCATATCATGACCATAATATTTTAAATAAATACATGGCAATAATGTCACCTGTGTATGTTATATACCTAACGCCTAGCAGGACGTCTTAGCTTGTAGGTAGCACATCTGCAAACTGTCAGTGCAAACTTAACCAATTTTAATAAAAATTTGACAGTTTGCATTTTGCCTGGAGCCTAAAATAACCATAAAATTTTCGCAGAATATTAAATGTACTTCGTTACGTTGTGACACCTTTGTTTTGGGGCACTTTGCGAATAAAATAGCACACCATATTCGATACGACAAAGTTTTAATTAAAGAATTTTAATTCGAAAAATTACAATAGTGGTATTAGCATTTTTCGTACTACTACTTATCTTTTACAATCTCACCTGATAAGCCCATAATGATGAGGAATGAGTACATTTTTTTGCACATTTCAACTCTTCATTCTTTTTTACCAATAGTTGTGTTTATTTGCACTAAGCAGCTCTTGTGCTATTTAGCACAAAAAGGTGAAAAACATTCAAACAAAACTAAAGCTGAGTGCTTAAAAATTTTTGTTTCAAAGTAGCATGTAATTCATTATTTATCGCTTCGAATTCTGTTAAAAACCTTCGACATTGATAGCTGTGTTCATAAAAACGGTTGTAATTTAGACTGGTTGGCCAATAACTCGATGATTTACGGTTACAGCTTACCGAGCGATTTAGAAATAAAATCTTTTGTTCAGGTGAAAAATATGTCCTTTTTCATGATATGGTTTTTCGAAATGGAATTAAAACATATCTGTGTGTCAGTTTATTTTGTAATGTCGTCTAAAATCAGCACAAAACATACAAATATAATTAATGAACAAAATTAATAGAAAATGGTATGCTTATTACACCTGGAAGTTGTAAAAAAAAATAGCTAAATGTTTTTTTAATTGAACGTTTTACCATAAAGTGATCATAATTTTCAAATTCTATGTCTTTCGTAGCCGTAGCACTCGTAGCAGCGTAGACCCAAAAGCGTAGACAAGAAACTTTCCGTAGAGGTTGAGTTGTATAGTAATTATTTTCACACTAGTGTAAATGTGCTGGTTCTACCCTCAGATGACTCTGTAGTCATGGACCGTCTGACGTAACCCGATGGCGCTGACGCCATTAAAACGGAATAATGAAACACCTGCGGTTTTCGTCGTATCTTTACGACGATACTTCTATGACTGGATATGCCACTAGCAGCCGCACCTGAAAATATCTTCAGTTATTGTTGACGATAATGTTTTAAGAATCTCAACGCAGTAGTTACGCAGTAACCGCTTCTCATTAGGTGGGCCGTATGCTTGTTTGTCCTCTTAGTTGTATAAAAAAAAGATCCTCTAAAAGTAAGATTTTATTAAATCACAACTACCAGTGATAATGTCAGTTGTGCTTTGCTTCGCAGAAAACAAACAGTACTTATATTTTAAGGGAAAAAATAAAAAACAAAAATTGTCCATTCAAAAGTTGAGATTTGTGTAATTAACATGCAATAACTAATTTTACATTGATAATGCAGTTGTTTTTTTTTTTTCAGTAATATCTTTCAGGATTCTCCTTCTGTTTTCTAGAGGTATTGTAAATGGACCTTCTAAGAAGATATTATTCATTTTCATATTTCCATATGACTCCAGATTAAATTCAATCTAGTGCAGAAAAATAAGTCTTGTCGTTTCCAGCATCAAGTACCCTCATACCACGAGTGAGGTTTTCCCGCGTCTCCCCACGCTTTGTCCCCCTGTCCGCACAAAGCAGGCGTTGCACAAATAATTATGTGCATACAATTATTTCTAAAGCGTTTGTTCGTCGCTTCCTCTGCACGAAACAACTTGACAGCTCATGTGTTCAATCGATGCAATTGAGAGCAGCTTTTTAATAAAAGTCGAACTTGTTTTTGTTCTCTGTTGGCTTGTGTCTATACTGGTACTAATTATGAACCTGGCTTTCTTTGGGATTCTAGGTCAAGGTTTTCATGTTTATTTTTCAGTCGTTTTCGTAATCGACACATTTCATCACAAATATGATACAATAATATTCATAAAGCCTTAATTTTAATTGTTTATGCTTTAAAGATAAAGTTCTACACTTTTAAACTAGGCTACTAATTAAGAAAATGTAAATTAATAAAGAGTCTTAAAATCCAAGCACTTGTTAATCATGACGTTTTAAGTTTAGAATATCTAAAACGTTGAATTTAATTACAGTATTTCATTATGACAAAAGTTTGATAAAACCTTTGTCACACAAATGAAATAGTGGGATTTCTTTCCGACGCCCACACGGAGTGGTATAACAAGTGTAGGGTTTGACACTGACAGCGACCACAATTAACTATTCTCTCACACGGGCGTGCGAAGTTACACTCAAACGAGCACTTTTGCGTGAATATGAATGAGCCTGAAGCCTGAGGTCAAGGTCAAAGATCACTTGTTGTGCTCGGCTTACACTGTACGGTATAGAAAAGACATTGCATTGTAATGCTTGATTCTTTCTATCATAGATCTAAAGGAAGTGTAAACTAAACTTCCAAACAAATCCAAACGGCATTTTAGGACAACAATGCCCCTAAAATGCTGTTTAGTCAGTAAAACAATACTTCTTTAGTTTAGTTAAATTCTATGAGTAACTAAATAACCATGACGTAGTGAATAAATTAGTAAGAAGTTCGTTTACATTGAACGATTAACTGAGAGGGATCCTAAGTTAGGTAAAAGTTACCTCAAATCTTGCGCTCATGTAAAGATCACCTGTAAAGTAAAGATAAAAAAAGAAAATAATTTTCTGCCGGTAATAACATCCACATCTATTGAAATAACTAGCCAAATTACCTATAAATTTGGTGAACTCCAATCAATACCCACCTAACGACGTCCCACAAAAAGGATCAATAAGATTACCTTCTGCCAATTACATTAGAAAGAATACCTGAAACGGCCCAATAAATCCTGTAATGAATCAAGGTATCAAAAGGCCTAGTTACAGTCAGTTACGCGGCAGTGTAATAGGCAGCCTTCTTAAGTCGGGCGTAACTCCTGAGGGCTGTCGGCCTGGCATTGTGCCCCTGTATTAACGACTAACGCACAAAAGACGCCCGCCCGTATATCAAACTAACGTCACTCGAATGTCTTCCTTCCTCCGCCGAGAAACGGCCCTCCGTTTTTTTATTGAGCATTTAGTACACTGGAATTATGGCACGTAAAATTCATGTGCGAATCGAAAGCTTATTTGTAAGCTACAATTTTATATTTACAATAGAAATACCCTTTTTTATATCGATAACAAATATTTTTATTACAGTTTTATTTTTTCGGCATGAGAAATGAGTTTTGGAACGAGGTTTGATGTAGATTAAATATGCAAATAAAATAACGGGTCATTGACTGCTCTTTTTGTGTAACAAATATATTTCAATGGCTTTTTTAACAATCTTTAGCACTTGTTTGAAAAAGTTTAGATTACTTAATACAAAATAAATAGTACTTAATAATAACACCGCTAGTAGTAAGTTTTTTTTGCTTTCCAGCATAGGCCTCCCGCAAACTTTGCCATAATTGGTGATCACGCGCTTTCCTTCTCCATTTTTCTCCTTGAAGTCGTTTTTCCACCTTCAGAAAGAGTACCATTCTGTACAAAGATGTTACAGAATGGTATCTTAGAGAAACGAAATGAGCGATAGATAGACCCTTCCAAAGATGGGAAAACGACTTCAAAAGTCAAATTCACGAATAAATAAATAAATATTATGGTCAATTTACAATAATAATAATCCACTATAATTATCACATGTATTATAACTCTAGTAGAATAAAGAAACATAAAAATCATTTATTCCAAATGAATTTGCACAATTTTCCTGTAACTTGTAAGACTAAAATTATATGCTAAACAAAAAGGTACTTAAAACAAGACCTGAAGTTCTAAAACTGTGTAGTACACAACAGTAAATTCTCTGCGTATTTAAGGGATGTTTTACTGTACCTAAACTTGAGTAGGTACAAGGTCAAAAGGTACAAATGCATATCCTCCGTGCTAGATTTAACTGTGTTACAGCAGGATATGGTCTTCTACTGTATCTTTGAGCATAATTAAATGAATAAACTTGATAATATATAAAAATCCCTATCCGCTTGCTTGCTTGAACCATTTGCTAGAAATAATATTGACAACTCACGAAATAAACTACACACCGTTTAAACAAAATCATAAACCAATAAATCATTTTCTGTCTGTAAGTAAAACAATTTCGTCAGAACAGCGCAATTGTTATCCGCTGACTGTGAAAATATTTATATTCCCTCGAGCCAAGGAAGTTGCTCTAACTTTGCTAATGACTTCTTTCTGAGTAGAAACTTTTCCGAGGCGTTGCTTGAAAGGTTTTTGCTATCTACTTAAACAATACAGTTTCTTCATTGTCGCCCAAATTTTCCGGTGGTCATTATTGGCACAGGAGACGAGCAGAGCTGAGTAAACAACTGAATAAAAACTAAATAACTCTACTGGTGTCACGGAAAACCAGCGTTATAGTGGCGCTCGCTACTAAAGCATTATGCTGAGTGACGGACAATTTATATGTCATTATTACTTGTATTCTTGTGTATAAACTGCTTTTGTTGTGTGGTATAAAATAATATAATAACTTTTGATTTGATTTGATTTTGATTTCAGGTTTGAATAGAAAATCCGCAAAAATAGGAAATTGATCACATAATACCCGTGTAATAGTTTCAGTCTTTATCAATTAAAAAAAAAACAAAAAAAACTTGACTTGCCATAGATTTTATTGTGTAGCAGCAACGGTAAGTTAAATAAAAACAGTTAAAAATCTAAACTAAACGTTGCGTGACTGATACATTTTAGTGGCTTTCATGAACCATTAGTTGAAACATGGTATTAAAATCAAATCAATTTCAAATCCCATGGCTAAGTTAGTTTTACTTACGTTTGGCTTGATAAAGTGATGGAACAATGAAAACATGACCTTCGTCTTCGTCTTAGTTTCGTGTCACTGGTTCTTTCGAACCAAGTGTGGTGATTTTAGTGCGATGACCTACCTGATGTTGAGCAATTAAACTCAAACTCAAAAAAGTATTTTCTCAGTAATATTAACTAATATCACAAGGATCACTTTGAAACGTCCTAAGGCTAGGTGAGTCTAGGTGCCAGTTTCGCGCGATCAAGCTTAGAATAATAGCATACTACGATATAGTTCCCACCGTTTTTTTGTATGATACTTTTTCAAATCAAAAATTAAACACTTTTATTCCCAGGCACGGTTAGATATTTCAAATATCTTAGAAAAAAGACGATTATTTGAAGAAGTCTAAGGAGGCAGAAGTAAATAATCTCTACTCTCTCATAAAAGTCAAAATAAGTAAAATTTCAGTCAGAATACCATGACTCAAGCACTTCCTAAAAGCCTACTCCATAAAACGATGGCAGTCTCATATTTAAATTTTGATTTACACTGCGTGGTTTGCTTAGCAGTTACTACTCGACTGCTGCGCATCGCGCGATGTAACTCAAAACGTCAATACATCCTTCATTTTGAGTAGAACCGGGCTTATATTGAGAGTTTATTGTAGGAAGACGGGACCCGTATATCACGTGGAGTTCAGCTATTGTGAGCGAGGATTATCGAAGGCACAAAGGGACAAAAGGCAGTTTATCAAAGCGTTGACTGATCTGCGTCACAAGTTCACGTGTGCTTTCAAACTTGGCTTCAAACCCAAGAACATATAATAATAGCCGTAGAGTCTGTTCAGAAAGAGAACCGTCGTGGGATTGGAGGGCGCTGCTGTGCTTAATCACCTTTTTTGTTTAGTGGGCAATACAATAGCGCGTCTGTTGCGTTTTGATCCTATCACAACTAGTGTACTATTCCTTTATTTAATTTTTATGATGCAAAATGCTGACAGAAATAAAGGGATGAGCTGCCATATAAAAATCGAAACTTTAGTTCTCAATTTGGCCACGACGGTTCTCTTTCTGAACAGACTCTAGCAGCATACCAGTATTGCCAGTAAGTTCAAATAAAGTCGTGTACCGATTAGTTTTCTGCCCAAAAAATTATATGCCAGTAGTACTATGAGACGGTGAATGAAAACAAAGTCATGAAACCTGAATTAACAAGCTCACTGTGTTTTAGAGAGTACTGAATCATAAATCATAAATCATAAATCATCTGATAGCCTAATGGTAGCGGTCCCACCTTCCGATCGCTGACTCAAATCTAGTAGTGTACCACTGAGTTTTTCTGTCGGCGTGTCCTAGAACCTTAGTTCGAACAAGAATTGTCAAGTGTACGAAAAGAGCTTTTTTGAGGCGCACTTTAAATCCTTTCATCCCACTGGTTCGAAAAAACTACCTTAGGAGGTGTCTAGCAGGTTGTACTTACACTATACTAAGAAATAACTACCACGCCTGGGTGGGCATCGTGACTCTGTTTCGTTTGCCACAATTTATGAAACTAGTGTAATTTAGTAGCACTTTTTTCAGGTGTAAAACGACCTACAAATTTTAAGGCGTAGCCTAGTTATACCGGCAAAACTGTACTATTCCTTATTCTGTTACTTGGCCTATTGCCCGTCCGTATCGCGAGAATATCACAACTATATTTTACAAAAGTTAGGAACAACTTCAAACTTGTAATGATAATAGGCGTAACTTTGTCTTATCTTTTTTAGTGCCAATTTGTTTTAGGTATTAATTTCACTGGATAGTGGATCTAAGTTTACGGGTTGAAACAAAAGTAGCAGTCTCTCCTTTTTTAACCGACTTCCAATCAAAAAGGAGGAGGTTCTCAATTCGGTTGTATTTTTTTTATTTTATTTTTTATTTTTATTTTAAATGTTTGTTACCGCATAACTTCGTCATTTGTGAGCCGATTTGAAAATTTTTGAAGTGAAAACTTCTTTAGCGGCGTTGAGCACTTTCTGTAATGGGTATAAAATCTTAAACTCGCGTCAGGATCACGTGACCTGATTCGCGTCAGGATCACGTGACCTGATCGAAAAAGCGTAAGACGGATGGAGAGGACGTTGCCGTTCCGCTCGACTGACCGCGCCATACCCGGTGTGCGACGTTGCCGCTTCGCTCGCCAGCCGGCACTGTTGCTACGATGGGGGCGGGGCGGCGCGTGCGGTTCGTGCATCTATTAATGATAAAAGTGATGAAGAAATAGCGAAAGAAAATGAGTGAGTACTTTATATATATACTAGATGAAAATTTAATAAGTTTTAATACGAGCGGCAAGTTTTCACTTCTGCCGGCACTCCCGGAGTGCAACCCGTCTTTTTTTTTTAATCTGAAAGGTACTGCATTCAGATTGGTTCCATTTTAATTTTATTAAAATCAGTGCTGCCATTTTTTTTTAAATATTTTTTTAAATGTTTGTAACTGCATGCCTCCGTCATTTATGAACCGATTTAGAAAATTATTTTTTTATTTGGAAGGTTATTCTTACGTCCAGATTGTCCCAAACAAATTTCATTAAAATCAGTTTAGCCGTTTGGCAATGAAGTCGGTTTCTCTAGTTTTTTAAACTTATAATTATTAACCGAATTCATTTAAAAAAGGGTTCTAAATTCAGTTGTTTCTTTTATATTTGTTATCGCGTTTCTTCGTCATTTATGACCTGATTTGACATTTTTTTTGCAATGGTATACTTACTTCGAGATTGGTCCCATAGAAATTTCATGAAAATAGATTCAGCGATTTGATTCTGAAGTCAGTTTCACAAGTTTCATAAACTAAATTTATTCACAGATGAAATACAATTTTTTTATGCGTTTCATATTTTTTAAATGATCCTACTCCTATTCAAATTTTGGAAAAAATAATACCACGACAGTTTAGACATCCGTTCAAACCTATTGTACCCAAGATCTTTAAGTATGTTTAAGTGGTTAGCTAGATCATACATTTGGCAGATGCCCGAATAAAATAAGGACCAACCCAAAACATTTCCCTGTTTTTCCCATTCTATTTTTCGTAAAACATTACACAACACGAATTTGCGTTGAAATTCCGAGCAATCGTTTTTAGTGCATATTTTATTTCCCTGGCATTTTTAATTTAATTACAATTATTTTACGGGATTGTGGTCTACCGGGTTGGTTATCTCTTCATTATTTAAGTGCTCAACTTGAATAAACTTATGTTGGTAAATAATGCAATAAGTTGACTAAAAACAACATTGTCTAATCAATACCATGGCTATTTTGGGTTGGGTAAATAAGCTGCATTTAAGCTCCTTTTTTAACAAATTGAAACGCTTCAAAGGCTTTTCCTATATTTTGATTTGAAAGGTGGAATTGAACAGCATTTGAATTGAAGAGAGATATCATGCAGTTCCTGACTACCTTCCCCAAAACATAACCTATAGAAGACGATAGGCAAGCAACTTTTTGACGATGTGTTAGACTCGGGATCGGTGTGAGCCTCTTCTGGGTATCATTAAAAATCCCAAGACGTAAGGTTAATATTTCTCTGAGTTCACAATTCTATTGATAAAGTAGCGTCGATTTATCAATAAACGCCTGGATGATGGATGGATATTGCTTTTACGTCACAAATTAACTCTTACCAACGTCAAAAGCCTATGATTAATGGTAATGTAATGAGTAAAGGAAACCAATTCGCAAAGTTTCTAAGTATTTCAAATCAGCGAGCTTATTATGTTTAAATTATTACATTAAAAAGGTGATCCACTAAAAAATAAGTGTCTTAATTTTCTTCTCAAAATTGGAACTAACGCAATTTATAGAATCTTAGATGAAAGAAATAAGTAATTTCAAATTTAATTTTCCGCGCGAATTAAAATAACGTATTCAAACAAAATACTTTCATAGTTCACTCCTATTCGGGCGCTCCAATTAAAACATAATTGAATATCTTAATTCGGAATGGGGATGCGTCCGTCGCGTCGACTCAGCTCATTAACTTCTTCAGAAACGCTAATTAAGCACTCTTTGAAGTATTCACCGGGCGATTTCATCGCGTCCGCCACTGAACACTCTGCATCTTAATTTATGCAATACAATTTTAATTTTCTATCAAACTTGTAAACCAATTAAAAGCATCTGAAACCCAGTCTTCTTCTTCTTCTTTTGTGTCACTTGGTTCATTCGAAGCAGTGCCAGTGTGATTAAATGATTTTAAGTGCGCTGAAAGAATCCTTTCGTGCAAATGTTTTCAAAGTTCTACGACATGCAAAAAAAACAACGCATATCATATACATTTCTAAAACTATTTTTAGACCTACTATTTTTTCAGAAAATAAGCTGTACCTACCTATAAAATTCCTAACAAAATATTAAAATCTCTTATTAACATTATAGAGCAGGAATTTGATAGAAATACCCTTGACGCTACAAAGGCGGTGGCAAAATAGTTATCGAAATACCTTTCTTATGTTACAAAATAACTTTCATCCGTTGTTTCGTTTGTATACACAAACGATGTCTATTTTGTTATCAGTCACAATTGTAGCTTCCGTCTATCTTGTATTAATATAAAAGCAATTTTTTTGTGTGAGGAGTGGAAGGGGGTTAGGGAGGCCTTTGCCCTGCAGTGGGACGATGCAGGCTAAAAATAATAATAATAATAATAATAACGGGCTACGCTAGTTCCAATTCAGTTTTTGTCGACCAACTACGTCGTGATTGAGTTACACAAATATCTGCATACTATCTAGGTGACTTTTCATGGCCCATACTAAAATCTAGGATTACTTTGAAATATCTGGGTGATAGTTCCACGCGACCAAATCTGGAAGAACAGGCTAAAAGCTTACGTTGCTAAAGCTTGTTTTCCAACCTTTATTTTGTATAATAGTTAGTTTTTTTTAAGCCATTTTACACAAGACTATCTAGCCCCAAATTAAGCAGAGCTTATACTATGGGAACCAGATAGCTCATATAACACTCAAAAACTTTTTTTTGCAAATACATACATACTTAGAATACAATATAACACCCAGACCGAGAACAAACATCTGCATTCACCACACATATATTTGTCCTCGGTGGGAATCGAACCCACGACCTACGGCGCAGAAGGGAGAACTACTACTCGCGTGGAACTGGCACCTAGATTCACCTAGATTTAAGACGTTTCAAAGTGATTCTTGCATATGAATCACTTTGACGTCTTAAATCTAGGTGAATCTAGGTACAGAATAAATACACTTTTGATTTGATTTGACTATCAACTGAGCTGATAGGCCAGTTAGTTACAAAATATATAGGTATATTGTAGTCTGAAGAACACTTTCGACGATGAAATTTTCAGGCTGTGTTATAAATGATAATGCAGAAAACCACGAACAAAAGCAGTCGTTTTATTACAAATCAGAACGCGTAAAGGCCTTGCTAAGTCATGAAGGATTGTTTCCGTCCTTTATCTAATTTGCTAGCGCGCGTCAGCAATGCGGGCCCAAGGTGACTTATGCGAGACATAAAAAGAGTTAATTTTCTTTCGTCAGTTGATTTTTATTTGTCGACATATTCGGTGGAAAATAAAGGAAGTAATGAATCCAAGTCACTCAAGATATCCTGGAGGCTAGGAATGCTGCTTTGTTGACTTACTAGCGGCTGCCTGCGGCTTTGCTCGCATGATAGTGGTTTCAATCATCGAAATTCAAAGCGTTATCCTGTTCTTTTGATTTTATATCCTGTTCCCATTGATTTTTAAACAAGCTTCATTATTTCAAGTTTTATAAACGGTCTAGTAATTAGGGCGTGATTGAGCCACAAATATCCAAATACCGTACAGGCATGCGCACACCTAGGTCGCTGGTGATGGCGATCAGGGAAACGCTGTCAAATTTGACAGTGTTTCATTTCAAACGTTTTATTTTTTAACTTCAATACTATTGTTAAACACAGTCATTAGAAATACATGTTTTTTTTTTTTTGACAGGCCCATACCATTTTACTGCGCTGTCATCTTTTGTTTCGCATTTTTAGATGATTAAAGCACTAAACTTCCCTAAAAACTTTTATGCTTCACTAAAATCTACCTCCTCAATGAGTTTTTGCTGCAACGCGGTTATGAAGCGAAGGTAGTCATTATAAAATTCTCAAGAATAATTGAGTTGGATGGCAATCAACATTTTAGCGCTACTTAAATCTCATTTTTATATTACGGCTTATAATTTACCTGCTATTACATTTTTCTTACGTCCACTCAACTAAATTGTGAATTTTATCAGTTACTGTTTCTTTTGCTAAATTTTATTTTAGAGATTCAAGTTTTGTTTACACGTCATCTCTCTTAACATTTTTCGAAACAGGTCTGCTAACAGCTGGAGGATAGAAAAGTCTGTCTATCTGACATTTCATTCAGCGGCATAATGTCAGACTGACAAACTTTTCAATTCTCAGTAAGGCAAGACAAGAGATAGATTGACTATAGGGAACGGCCGTAAGACGTCCCAGTGGGTATCCTGATGAATGACAGTGAGAGAGAAATGCCACACATAAATCAAATCACGATTAGAACGGTACAAAGCGAGGGTTCTCGCCAGTTCAGTGTAGGTATCAAAAAGCCTACCACAAGTTCTGTCTGGCTCTGTCTCTGGCTCTGATTTTGAGTCTGTGTGAGTGTTGGATGAAATGAAGGATCATATAAAAAAACGGTAGGAACCAAGCCGTAGTTTGTTGCCTGTTCTTCTAGGCTTGGTCGCGTGGAACTGGCACCTAGACTCACCTAGCTTTATGACGATACTTGTAATTGAACTGAATAAAGACTATTTTGATTTGATTTGATTTGTTGACTAAATAAATCCGACGTCGAAACGTCAACCACAGTATAATACACTGGTGAGCACTCACCCAGACTCAAAACCAAAGCCAGAGATAGAGCAAGACAAAGCTTGTGGATAGGCCTACAGGAATACAAACAGCGTATCAGTGACAACGAAATAAACTAGTGTTGGAATGAGCGACGAATTGAAAGCCGACATTTAATCGCGGTTTATGTACACCGTATATTACGGTCAGTCGGATTCGTGGTCATTACGACCTGGCTTAGAAAGATAGTTTGCGTTATCTAGTGAATTTGACTGGGCCTCTCAGCTCTGCCTTCAGAGCCGTAGGTCGTGGGTTCGATCCCCACCGAGTACAAAATATTTGTGTAGTGAACGCAGATGTTTGTTCTCTGTCTGGGTGTTATATTGTATTCTTAGTATGTATTTACAAAAAAAAATGTATCTAAGTGTTATATCAGCTATATGGTTCTCATAGTACAAGCTCTGCTTAGTTTGCGGCTAAATAGTGTTGTGTGGATTGTCTTTAATATTTATTATTTATTTATTTGTAAGTATGATTGACATGACTTTGAGAGCTTGAAAGGCCACTGCTGGGCATCCCCATGTTTGGACGGGGACGCCAATTGGCACACGGAAAAAACAAAGGACCTTTTTGGCTCGGTTAAATGCATTTAGTTTATTTTTAACAATACACATATTTTAAAGGCTAGGGCTATACTCATTAAACTAGCCCCTATAGTCTTCTTAGTAATTTTCTCAGCCTTTGATAGTTTTCATTATTAGAGCCTAGAGACTTTCAGTATTGCTAATAAACGTCTAGCATAAACTATCTAAATGAAGTGCGTTGAAATAGCCACAGTTATTGCATACATTCAAAAGCTACAAATCTACGAAAACCCCTTTTTATCAGGGTCAAAGATCAGCCAGCTAACAGAACAAGGCACAAGTAGGTTATAAGTACGAAATGAAACTTCTTTTACGTAAGTGTTGACCTCGGCTCAACTGACCTGTAACGATTTTGCGTTGAACTGAACACGCCTACCTGAGCCATCGACTTTTTATTGAAATTGCGCCGACAATAAAGTAATATCAACGTTTTTGGTCCTCATTTCAATTTATTTATTGTCATTGACGTAGTACGACGTAGCAGTGCTACGAATATTGTCAATTTCGTAGCTTTTCATAGGAATGCTACAAAAGCGGCGTCGTAGAGAATTGTTATGCTTGTGACGGTATAATACAATGAATTGTTAATATAACCAAAATGAAGAGAAATGTGCTCACAACTGCTTAGTAGCTAGTAATATGTAAGAGTAGGGGTTGGCGAGCAGTTGACGTGTAACAAAGTGAGGTGACCTACACTTTAGCCGCAGCGTTTTTCAAACGTCGCTTGTTTGGTCTCTTGTCCAGTTCAACGAGATATAACTCTCTTAAATCGATCAAGTATGTCGAGCTATCTCTAGATCATTTGCAATCATCTACAGATTGCTTAACGGTGTCGTGTGTATTTTACTTGTCCAGTCCAGGGCTATATCCAGCTGGCCTACCATGAGCTTCATATGGTTATGGTTATGGCTGTCAAAATTGTGTCAACAGTGTCAACACATTCAAACCCAAGAAGAAAATGAATGTGTGGGTCAGCCAATCTATACACAATTTGACAGCCATAACCATAACCATATGGAGCTCGTGGTAGCCCTGTAGTGGACTACTTGAGGCTGATCTTGAGCTAAATCAGTCAACATTTTAATCACACGTTTTTTTAATTGGGAGGCAAATGCTCTGTACCGCATTACACCCAAATTATTATTTTGGACGGTTGCGCTGAAACTTTCCAGTTGTTAAATAAAGTCACCAGTTGGATTCTGGCGGCTACCATAATATTTGTTTATAACGTACAGTAAGCCTACCACAAGCTCTGTCTGGCTCTGTCTCTGGCTCTGGTTTTGAGTCTGTCTGAGTGCTCACCAGAGTATACCGTGTGTGTGACGTTTCGACTTAGGATTTATTTTGAAAGCACTCACACAGACTCGACACCAGAGCCTGACAGAGCTTGTGGTAGGCTTACAGTTCAACCACCGTAAATTAATTACATACATATTTGCGGTGCCCGTAATTATGTATAGTCCATGGTACCCGGCAGTCGGTGCAACTCAATATGACCCAGTTTTTGCAGGTTCGCACTCGCGAAAACTACCTATCGTATGTAATTTATTTTCATTACTGAAAAGGTTCATAAATGGTAGTGTTGCGAGTAAGGTTTACAATTTTGATGTTTAAATTCGTTATTTTCATTCTATAAATAATTAATTTTCAATTACGGTTACATATTAATTTCGGTATGGTGTAAATAAGAGATTTCCAAAAAAACTAGATTCCACAGGGATAGTTGGATTAAGAGAGAAAAAGGATATCCTTTTTGTCTAGATATTAGGTCTAATTGTTACCTAGTTTAACTGAGTTCCTAGGCAACTGCCTTCATGGTTAAAACTCTTATGCAATATCTACCTAGGAGTACTGAAGTTATTTATTTCAGGGATAATGGATCCAACCATCAAAAGTTATGAGTAAATTTTTAAACGAAAAACTAGTTACTTACTAGTAATTTGGAACCTTGTTATTTTAGATTAAGTAAATATTTATTAATTATAGGTACTGTGATGAAAATAATGCGCGTAAATTTTACTAACGGTTGGCTAGCACAGCAGCGCACCGATGATAAATAAAGTCTTTGAAAATATTAATAATACAGAAACTTTTGAAAATCAAGCCCACAAAAGATAGTGGGTAAAGTAAGAACCGAAAAGGCAATAACCAAGCACAATATATCCCAACTGCAATTGAAGACGAACGAAAGAGTTTCTAACTGCCTCGGCCAGATTTCCATACCAAGTCTTCTCCGGGGATGTAATCAAAGGTATTTGGAGGGGCAAATTGACACGTGAACTTACTTTTTTTTTTCTGGTTCGACTACCACCTACAACGTCGAACATTGGGGTATGCTGAAAACCAGCCCTGTGCATCATCTATGTATGTTGCACAGAATTAGTGCTGAGCCTACTCCTATTTTGCAATAAACTTCTTTGGCAATAAACTTCTTTGTATTTGTATTTGTATTTATTTGTATTTGATGTTTATTCAAATTTAAAATTTATTAAGTAGAATAATAAAAAATATCCGTATTTATTCTAGCTAGGCAATTCTAAACATAGTACTGTCAAAAAAACAAGTTTATACGATTAAAATATAGCTCGATATGACTTGCAAAGATTGGTTGATTAAATAAATAAATATTGAGGACAATCCACGCAACACTATCTAGAAAGCAGTCAGAAACCAGTCAGAAATATGTGAAATATGCTACGACATTATTATGTATTTGCTTTTTGAGTCCAAACCGGTCTAGTCGGCTTTAAAATAGCGTTTTTTCGGCTAACTCACACACCGGATCAATCAGCCCAACTTTAGAACGATCGGACTATGTAATAAAAAAATGTGTTTTAGCGCGGCGTGAGAAACTAATAAGAGATTGAAGCGGGCTATAACTTGTAGCTTGGAGTAACAAAATCCCTCTCTTAGCTTAAATGCTGATACTGTGTGTATACTGTAGTGATACAAACTTTTTTGTATTTTTTGTATTTTTTTTTATAAGTGGAGGTGCAGCAAGTTGAGAGTGATGTTTGACCTGCAATTTTGACACATGTCATGTCATTGGGAGCGAGCCTCTAGTGCGTCCTGATTACGTTTCTGTCCGTCTTCACTATGTTGGCACGTTGGCGCCACGCCAAACAATTACTTTGTCTCGTCACGAACATTTCTTCAACTGATGGATCCAAAGTGTCTCTCACCTACATGTGTTTAAAATGGGTTTTAAAAAATAGGCCAGTCGGAAATAAAAATGTGATACGTACTTATTTTATTTAAAAGACAAGATTTATCTTCCCCAAAAGATCTAAAGAATTCCGAAATACCAGGCTGTTAGAAATGAATTAATATTTTTAAATAAAATAGTATTTTCCACGAAAATGTATTAAATGTCTTATAAATGTAATTTCTTTCTTCATGTTCTTTTTTGTATGGTTATATTACTCTGGCTAAGTGGAAAACCTACTTCATCAAAGAAATATAACGAGATTATATTGATAACGCTCGCGCTGGAAGACATAAAAAAACGACACCAAAACCCAGGACTGTCATAAAATGAGAGATGAGAAATTACTGGAATAACGGACGAAAAAACTTGATAAATGAGGTTACGCTAGTAATAACCTGGCTAAGTAGTTGGTAGGTATTGTGACGTAGTGAAGTTTGAAAGTCAAACTCATCTAAATTACGCTTAATCGCAGTTTTCTAACATCGCCTTGCTAACAACTTTGTATAACCATGATACTATCGAAAACTTAAAGTTTATTTTTTGCACCAAAAGTTTTAATATTGGAAAAGAAAAACGATTTATGTATACTATACTGGCACGTAAGGCTGAACATCTGTCATTCTCAAATTTATAGACGCATGGTAGTGCATCGTAGGGCACGTTACTGTCGTGCGTGACCCACGAGGCAATGATCTGTTATAGGCGATTATTACCACAGTGAATTGTTTTTTAAGTAACTTCGTCTGTTACCAACTAAATTTTCGCGCAAATCTGATTCCATGAAAACCTTAAGAAAAGCTTTTACTTTCACACCCTTATTCATTAAGACCGCGCCTGAAGCCTAATTAATTTTGTATGTAAAGAGGTACAAAGCGCGAAGAACGATAGTTGCTATGAAAGGTTAGAAGAGCCGTCATTAAAAACCAATTAGGAAAACTCATTATTAGAGCCGAACTTGAACTTATTAGGCTGCCAGAGCGGCATGACCACAAAGTCTGGGCATCCTATTACACCTTTTCGTCATTTAAGAAAGCAATCTTTAATAGTGTTAAAATAATTACTGCCCCTCATATCACTTTCATCACACTGGTTTCAAAGAACCTGTGAGACGATGATAAGAAGATAATACTTTTGCTGACAAAGTGGTACAACTCTACGGTAACACTGAGCTGAGAGGCCAGTCAATGCATGTCTAAGGCATGATGCTTTTGCCGTTTGAGAGCACTAGCATTGTGTTAATACATTTTCCAAACAGAAAAATCCATAGGTAGGGACACGACTGGATTCGAACCCGTGACTTTAAGATCTGACTTCTTATTGTTAGATACGCATATTTTAGAAAATAAAGGAGAAAATAAAAATAAAATATCAGCGGCCGCGCGAGCCTAATGAGATCAGGCTCTTCAAAATCGCCTTCTAACTATTTTTTTTCACCTAGATAACTAGTGATAGAAATAATCAATTCAATATTTGTATATCAGATTTCCTGTAGTCACTACAACATCTTGTATTTATTTCAACTAACAACAAGGTATTTAAAACTTGTCGTACTCGTTCTTTGCAAGTCGTTGAAAGTTGTGGTCCTAATAATAGTCCTAATAATATTAGGACCACAAAATTAGGATTTTTGAACAAAATGATTAATTATTGAGAATCAAAATTAACAAAGTACACGTAAAGATCTCTCGCTGAAAACTTCAGCCCAATACCTAATAGAAATATCTGCATCGATACTCGGAGGAGTTGACAGAGACAAAGAAATGTTCTGGCGTGCCGCCAGCCGTTTTCAAACCTGCAGTAAGGTACTAACAGGTAGGGATGGTAGGAAGCGAGCCGATCAAAGATTGCTCTGTTTTCGAATGGGGACAATGCACTGTCGGTGTGCCCACTTTTAAGCTATATCTAGCAACGTTATGAGTAAATTCAGTCTCTCAATTTATATTCCGTTGCATTTATTCAAAGCTTTGGTTGTTCAGTATTCAAGTGGTATTTTAAAATGACGGTCCTATTTTTTTATAAACCGTTTTGTGTAATTTTTATTAGATACTCGAATTTCGATTTTGATTATCGAGTCCTGTGGTTTGACTACAGTTTTTTTTTAAAGATTATAACTGCAACCAAACCACAGGATTCAATAATAATAATTATTATTAATAATTTAATTGAAACAATTAACATACACGTAAACTGAATGCTAATAATTCACAGTACTTGTAACATAAACTAAGGTGTAATATAAAATAAGTATAGTATACAATAAAGGCAGAGACTATACAGGGTTATTCATTATTAGCTGCAAATACTCAGGAATCAGGTTCAACAAATAAAATAAAAAATATATATGCAATTATTTTTATTTTTATTTAAGTTTTTGTATCAAAATTTTATTTTTATTAATTTCTTTACGGCTATTGCATAATGATTGCCATGGAGAACAGGACGATGACCCACCCAGGCGGTGACTGAACGCAGAGTGTCGCTCACGGCGCGCGGGCGCGGATCAAAGGTCAAAATAGGTCAGGCGCCAATGATTCCTTTATCGATTTTCTCGGGATTTTCATAACAAAACTTAAAAAAAAATCATTTCATAAATATTTTTTATTTTATTTGTTGAACCTAATTCCTGAGTATTTGCAGCTTATAATGAATAACCCTGTATACATAAGGTCACAAAAACCTGATGAAAAGTAAAAGTAAGTAAAAGGCACCCATAAACATAATTTTGACCCCACACTAGGATTCTCTGTGTTGTGGGATAAAAAAAATTGCAGCAACAAAAATGTTTTTTTTTGTTTAGGATTTGATGGTTTGGTTGTCCGTAAAGTCTAATCTAGCCAGACACTAATAGCAACGCTGAAACATTGCGAACTTTTGTTGCTCCGATAACAGTATCAAAAATAAAAATGTAGCGTTGTTCAATGCTTCCAGGAATATGCTTTTCGAATTCCAGACGTATTCCGACATACGGACGGATGTTCGGATATTCAGATCAGTGTTTGAACAATCAGACGATCGAATGGCGTGTTCTTTGAGCCACCACGGTAATTTGTCAAGCTGCGGCTTCCGACTGAAATGAGGACACGTGGTAATTGCAGATCTTTCAATCTATTTTCACCCTTTCAGCACAATGCCTGACTCGTAACATAGCAAGAAATGAGATGTTTCATACAGGGTTATGTACATTTGTATGAAAAATGGGATAAATAGTGAAGATTACCCCTAAAAAACTAAATTCACAAATTTATAAACAAGTAGGGTAAACCATACTATTCTTAGCACCCCCCCAATGATTGGCACTCTAGCATAAAAACCCATGAAATAAGAGTTTCGAGCAATTTTTTTTAAGTGACAATAATTTATTTTGGTAGTATATTTAATTTTCTTAAAGGTAACATTCATTTTTTGCTTAGAATGTTTGTAAATAGTGATTGGTTTTTGTAGTGGTGAATACCAAAAAGGCGCCGCCATGACAGTTTTACCGAAGTAAATGACATAAATAAGTGTCAGTGTCATGCTAAATGACAGCGTTAATTGTCAAAATGACATTTCTACTACTTCTCGTCATGTCCATGTCATGTCGATCCGCCATGTTTTGGGTACGTTGTGTTGCTCTAAGAAAATCTCTATGTACAACCAAAAGAAGTAGAATTGGAGAAAAATAACATGTTAAAGCAAATTCTACATTGCTAAGCTGTATTTAAGATTGCTGTACATAGACCTGGCGTGGGCTCCATAGTTCCATGAAACTTCTCATTTTCCAACAGCTACTACCTGAAAGACGCCGCCGTGAAAATGTATTGCATCTATAAAGATTTCAATAGAATAGTTAAACATTCTAGACTTATAACTTTTTGGGGACGTTTCCGTTCGGCACTGATTTAGATCAGTTAAGCATTCTCTAGACTACGTTTCCAACGTTCTGCAACTTTACCGTTTGTATTTTGTACATTTGGTAAATACATTTAATATTAAATAGTAAATGCTCTCATAGCTCAGTTGGTAGAAGCTTTGCCTTGGCCGACGAGCCACCGAGCCACCGAGAACAAATATTTGTGTGGTTGTTCTCTGTCTGAGTGTTATATGCTTCTTCTTCTTTCTTTCTGCAAGCTCTGCTTCATATGGGACTATATAGTGTTGTACGGATTGTCTACAATATTTATTTATTAAGGGTATACCTAAATAATTGCTTATAACTTACCCAGATCTTCAGCGTCTTCACTCCACTCCCCAGTGCCAACCACAAGCACTGACATGGCAGCCACTAATGCACACAGAAGCACGTACTTCAAACTAACACTATTCCACATCATCATAGTCACTTATTTGTTTAAATTATAAATAAGTTATCATATTTCACTATATTTGGCAACATTTTTAGGTTAATACGTTTAATGATAGTGTTTTATTCTAAACTGGATTTATACAAGCACTGAATTTGATTTGAACACGAACAGTCAAAGCTTTTAGTTTGATCATCAAATAGTTTTAAACTGTATCAATTTAACAAATTTGAAAATTAACCTTCAATAATTAGGTACTACATTATGAAGCTTTTTCCAACATTGTCAAATACATCGTTACAAATACATTATATCAGACATTTTGATGGTTCAATTTTTATTTAATGTGTAGTGCTTTTTTAAATATTTGATTGTCGTTCGTAAAGTTTAATGTATTTCCTTTAGTATAGTGGTGTCACGCACGCGGGAGTTTCGGGACACGGTTAAATATCCCGTTGAATTATTCAGGACTCTTTTAGCGGAGCGGTCTCGGTCCACCTGCAACAAAAGTACATAGTCCCTCATTTATGTAGAATATCACTGTATTTAGTCTATGCAAATAGAAGGAATTCATAATGTCGACCATGGAAATTTGTGGTGATATTTTCAGAGGTGTATCTTATTACGCTGTATTTTTATCTTGGTCAGTAGAAAGAGCATTAAAACTTTGCGCACATAGCGATGGCAATCAGTAAAACGCTGTCAAATGTCGCTGTCATATGACAGCGACATTGACAGCGTTTCACTGATCGTCATCGCAGATCACTTAGATGTGCGCAAGGCATAGTGTTCTACGGTGACGATTATTGAAACAGAATAAAATATAACTATTCACAAGGAAAATGAAGAATGCTGATTTAAAAAATATATGGAGTGAGAAACAACACTTAAAGTGTTATTGAAGGGAGACTGGCCTTAAGGGGCAGATCACCGTCGATGAATATAATACACTCGTACTCTATGGCATTTTTAAAAGTATAAAATCACTGAAAGTATTGGTCGAAAATCGCTAGCAACTATTTTGTGTGCGATCCAATTGCACGCAGTTTAGAAAAAAATTATACGCCGTTTTCTTACGTAAAAGTTTACCCATGTACAGAACCAGTTAGTCAAATTTTTTTGTAGGAAAACAATTAATAAATTTATTAAGTAGGCAATTATTTTGTAGGATTTATTTAGTCGACTAGAGAACGAATATAAGATATTAGTAGTAATAATAATATAAGTATTAAATATTCATAAGTTAAACTTTTGAAACTATCATGGTTTTTAGCACAATTTTTATGAAACAACGGGATATTTACCATGATTAAATTTTGATGAGTTGACTGAAGTCAACCTTCAGTTCAACCGTGATCGTGGTGCATGCAACTGTGCCGAAATATCGGAAGTCAACTCATCAACATTTAATCATGGTAAATATCCCGTAGTTTCATAAAAATAGTATTCATAAGTTTATTATAATTTCCAAAGAGTTAGGTAACGCATTAGATTAAATATCTGTAAAGTTATTTTTTAAGTGAATAAATAAATTGAATTGAAATTGACATTGAGTTGTGTAGGGATCAAGTTTTTTCTTTGCCAAAACGTGTACGCCCGAGATTTTTTACAGTACAAAGGTTTTATAAAATTCAAAATTTATTTATTAATTGTTTAGTAGTTTAGTGATAATTTAAGTTAAAATGTTCAGTGTGAGTTTTGCTTCGAAAATAAGTACATTTCTTTCTTCCAGTACAGTTGTTTCATGGCTTTCATCGTCTTAACTTAACAATTTCTGCTGCAATCCAGTGCTTAACGGAAGGCAGTGTGTTTATTTTAAAAGGAATTTCTCGAAGAAAAATTTAACAAAAGCTTTCAAGGAGCGAATCCTTCATCAAAAGAGACTAAACGAACCGTCGCAAGTATAATACAAGCGCTTATATTTTAGAACACATTGTATTTCTATTCCATAGCATAGCTCAACAAGAAAGGTGAGAAAATATGTTGTGTAAGAAAGTAAGCAGTAGTACAGTTATCGCACTGATTTGAAATATTTTTTTCTCTTATAGGCAATACTTTCAGATTGGTCCCATAGAATTTTCATCAAAATGGGTTCAGCAGAAGGAGCAATGAAGTCGGTTTTTTAAGTTTTTTAACTTGCATTTTATTACACATTTCGGTTTTATTAAGTTTAAGTTAGTTTGCGGGTTCGTTGGAACTGTGTGAAATGATTGCCGTATTTTTAATGATTTTATAGTATTTACTATGCTTAAGAAAATCATAAATATTTTAAGAACGTCCCAAAAGCTAAGAGCCAAGCGGGATTTGAACTTGCTACCTTCCCCTTGGTACGGGGCTGAGCTGACCGATGCGTCATCGATCTAATCACACTCGACGAATAACTCCTAAGGACTGTAGGCCTACCACAAGCTCTGTCTGGCTCTGTCTCTGGTTTTGAGTCCGTTTGAGTGTATTATACTGTGTGTGTAACGTTTCAACGTAGGATTTATTTAGTCAACACTCACACAGACTCAAGACCAGAGCCAGAGACAGAGCCAGACAGAGCTCGTGGTAGTCCTACTGTTCGGCACTAACGCGACCATACGCTACCGTGTCAACACGTCATCATCATATAGCGTATATTATAGGAGTTGGTTTGAGTTGTGCCATCAGTAGTTGTAAGCTCCTTTTTGCCACTAATTGCTGCTATTCAGCAACCCTGATCACGTTCGAGCCGCTTGCTGCTAGCATGTGAGTGGCATAGTACGTTGAAATTGTTTAAAATGAATGGGGAATGAAGGACCCTCGACCGGCTGCGACTGTGTAGCTCAGATTCAGTCCATGTCGAATCTACTGACCTGCAGGCTTATTGTCTAACCACTACTCAAAACTACTACTACTACTGCTTGAAATCCATTATGAGTGCACTATAAGCCAGTGTCACTGGTCGACCCAGTCTCAGAATTTAGTTTGTAAGTATTGTCTAACATTTAAAACGAACAACATTAGACCAGAATGTTTAGTAAAAAAAGTAAATTAAACATCCATTGTAGATTTAGGTAAATAAGCATCAGGAGTAAAAGCTGATTAATACTCAACCTCTACTCAAACTACCTCAACACCAGAGCCAGAGACAGATCCAGGCGGAACTTGTTTAACAGTTGTTTAACTCAAAATTTGCTTCCATTTTTTTGTGTTTACTTTCATGAACAGACGCAAAGACCTGCATATTCAAAAAATACGTGCCCCTATTTTTTACAATCAGATAATTTTTCAGATGAAAAAGGCGCCTATATCCTTCCTCTCAGCCTAGCAGGCTTTATCCACCGAAAAGACGAGGTCCAATCGTGCGAAGTTGGCTAAGCCGCTGGTTCCTTACGGCGCTTTCTTTCATCTACAAATTAGGTGGAATATTCATGAAATTCTAGGAAGGAACATGTTTGCTTTTTGTTCAATTTTACGCAAGCTTTGACTGTAATACGGATTTGCGAAGAAATTGTTTGATTTTAACTGGGAAATTGGCGGAAAGCCGTGTTGACAACGCGTTACGTCGGCTTTCGTTTTTATACAAAAACTTTTTGGATTGCGGCGTGCGATATAATTTTTTCAGCTCTCTCTCCGTTGGTCTCTGCTCCGGCGAAGTATTTGAGAGAGACTTTTTCCTTCTTTAAGACCACCATTTACCCATACCTTTTGCAAATAAAGATATTTCATTTAATTTCATTTCAATCGTGACTCTTTTATTTTATTTTATCATAGCCTGTTAGTACAAAACAAAGCCACCAATCTATGTGCTCAATTGAAAGGGACGCCACTGAGAAAATTTCGGAAAATAAAGTTACAAAACGAAATGGCATAGGTTTCATCATTTTTCGATAAAAATATCTATTTTCAAAGTTTTTTTCTGTCCTTACCTCCTCCCCCACCCTTTTGCCCTCTTGGCCTTAAGAAGGCAAAATAACTTATAACAATTTGCAGCTAGTTAAGCTGTCTGCTGTCAAAAGAACTATAATTAAACATAGAGTGAAATAAGCTGTTGAGAATTCTGCTTTTAATATTTTTTAATGTATCTACTTCCCTACTGCTACACCTAGTTCTAGTGCACAGACATATTTAAATAAAAACCTGAGTTCATCAAACAGTACATAAAGGAAACTATATTAATTATAAAATATATTGTTGTCTTCTTTAGTTGGTTTCAAATTCCATCGTAAAAAATATCTAATAAAACTTTTTATATAATTACACTTATCTGATTATCAGAACGTAAATAGGCTATAAAAATATTGAATATAATTTTAAATAACAAAGCGTCAAGACAGATTCATACTAAAACTAATGAGCTGATTCCCAAATGAAATAAATGATATTCGTACAATACAACTGCTAAAAATGCAATTTTAAAATATATCTAACCTTACCGCTCCTCGTAATCATCCGAATCTTGATACTTTCACAAACACTGAAGTGACACAAGTTTTGTTTTGTTTTCCACGTTTCAAAGTTTGTTTATGGGTTGCGTGTTGTGATGCGTTTGGTCATGGGCCGCCGCGTGCGAGCTAGCCCGCTCCACGCGGTGTACTGAACGATCTAATACCTTCAGGAGGCTTCAGGGTGGATTGGGCGCGCGCCGCCGCCAGGTAAACCGGCAAAGCTAGAAAGTGGTGGATGCGATTTTAAAAGCTTTTCCCTTTAGATTTGAAATTGTGTTTTGGGAGTGACGGTGTTGATCGAGCATAAAGTACGAGTAGCTGCAGTAAAGCACTATCGGGGGGTTTCTGTAGAAATAGAAACACATAAGATATTATAAAACTTGCCATATCATATAACCTCCTTGGCTAGAGTTATTGAAATAACTTGTAGAGTGATGAAAGATTAATTAAAAGTTTTTCGCAGATGGTGGCAGTTGGCCAAAACTATGAATTCTAATTAAACGTAAGTAATTATAATACTTTTCTACTTTCTATAATAAATGTAAATGTTTAGAATTTGTGATGTCTGTGGCTCAATTTGACTGGCCTCTCAGCTCAGTTAGTAGTAGCTCTGCCATCTGGTTCGTAGGTCGTGGGTTCGATCCCCACCGACTACAAATATTTGTGTGGTGAACACAGATGTTTGTTCTCTGTCTGGGTGTTTTATTGCTAAGTGTGTATTTACATAAAAATATATAAGTATTATATCAGCTATCTGGTTCCCATAGTACAAGCTCTGCTTATTTTGGGGCTAGATAGTGTTGTGTGTATTCAAAATATTTATAGTATTACTATTAATCACGTCAAAACGGTAGAATCGATGTATATGAAACTTTGAATAAGACCAAGATTTGAAACAGCATTTGTAGGTTACTTTTTCAGATCGTGGCTACAATTGAAATTAATTTCTTACCTACATCACGAACTGACAAAAACTCTTTTAAAAAAAAGAGCCTCTTTGAGGCAGACTTAAACTCCTTACACCACACTTGGTTCGAAAGAATCAGTGACACGATAAGAAGAAGACTGAATAAACTAACGTTAGACGCTCCTGATGGACTGACGAATAATTATAGATCCTGGAAAATCAGTGTTCCATCTACCGATTTCCATGGAAGGCTCAAAATTGTTATTCCTGGAAATATAGGTGGCCTATGTCAAGGAGATTAGAATTCTACGAACCAATGGATGGTTCGAAGGCAGAACACTTTATTGTACCTATATATACATAAGTCCAACAGACTGAAAGTTATGGAACTAAAGTTAAATATTTAGTATAATGGGTGGCCTTATCGCTCATTAACGACCTCTTCCAGAAAACTGTCGACAAAGCCCTGCCGAACCCTGTCGCGCCCACGTTATAGTTCCTAGGTGCTAGTTAAATAAGTCATATTATGTATTTTAGTTTTTAAGGTACATATTTGTGCTATGGGCCCTGTTTTGTATAATCTATGTTCTATATGTATTTTAGTAGTAGTAGAGTTATTTGTGTGTAGCTCGTCCGGGGAAGTACTACCACATGCCTACTTTTGCTGTGAAGCAGCATTGCTGTGTTTCGGTTTGAAGGGTGTGGGTGCCGTTGAAATTAGTGGCACGTGAGGCTGAACATCTGTATGCCTCAAGTTGATGGACGCAGGGTGGTGCGTCGTAGGGTACGTTCTTGACGTGTTTGACCGAGGCAATGCTTTGTTATAAGCTATGGTTACCGCTTAACATCAGGTGGGCCATAAGCTTCTTCCATCAGCTAGTTGAATAAAAAAAAATGCTTGAAATAGATTAATAATAATAATAATAATAGCAAAATTAAATAACACAGTTGGTTCCTCTTTGAACTTAACAGATAAGCTGGTGGCACTGTACGTACACAAAGATACGCATCAGACTATACACTGCTAGCTTTTATGTAATTTAATTTATATATTTATTTATTTTTTTCATAATTTCATGCTTGTATTGATTTGAATTTATTTTTCTTTTTATGTTAATTATTGTGTGTGACGCATCTAAGCACATGTGACATGTCTAAAGAGAATAAATATTTGAAAGATTATGCGTACTTTTTCTTTGTTTTTAGGCAACTTGAGCTGTATCGTACTGTACTGTGCCTTTGAAGGAAGTTATTTGATAAAAATCTGCTTTAAAGCGCAAAAAAGTTTATAGGAAATTAAAAACGTTGAAATTGACGATTCGTAACCGAGGTCGTTACGACCCACTCAAGGCTTTCATTTATACGAGTAGGTCGATTTTACTCTCGTATTAATTACGACTTCGAATTAGTGCGTTGACCGGACCGAAGTTCTCGTTACTTAAAATCATAAATTTATGTTCAGCGAAGACTAACTGGGTAGTTATTTTAACCGCTTAGGTTGCTTTAAACAATTTCTAAAATTAGTCAACACTGATATAAATCATATAAAATAAATATTATGGACAATTCACACAACACTTTCCACCCCTTTAATTTAGGGGTGGAGCAGAGTTTGTGTATTGGGATCCTTATGGCTGATATAATACTTATGTATCTTTTTTTTGTCTCTCTATCGTCATCGTCAATCACTGTAATATTTGACAGTGATTCACTGATCGCCATCGCAGATCGCTTAGATGTACACAAAGCTTAAACGGTCAACCAGTCAACAAGGCGTCTACCCAAGAAAATTATTGAAAAACTCACAAAAAAGCAGCAAGTAGCTTAAGGGGCCTGCGGAGGACGAATTTTCATACAAACGTAATACCAAAATGATTACTAATTTAAGCAGATTTTTACTATATTATTGTAATAATTGTATTTGTATAGTATTTATCTAGGTTCCTGAATAGTTTTTATTATAAATTACTTACCTCAAATGAAATTAACGCCAATCACATTTTGCAATAAAAAAAATGTGTAAAATGCGATTGATGTTCATTTCATTTGAGGTAGGTAATTTAAAATAAAAACCATTCAGGAACCTAGATAAATACTATACAAATACAATTATTACAATAGTTTAGTGAAAATCTGCCTAAACTAGTAATAATTTTGGTATTACGTTTGTATGAAAATTCGCCCTCCGCTGGCCTGTTAAGTACCTACTTCTATGATAACTCTAAGCTTATCAAAATGAGCTTTAAAAGAAAGACAGTGATGGGCACTATCTAATTCTATTACTTAGAAATATATATTATTATATTCAACGAATAATTTATGACTTAGATAATATCTGAGATAGATTTAAGATTAAGATTTTTAGAGGGCGTTTTGAGAACAAAAGCCTTTTTTTGTAGACTTTCTGCAGACGGAATCTCATAATTTTCTGAGTGAGCACTGATACTAATTAAGTACAGTTTGTGTAATTAGTATATAGCTGAAAATCAAAACGTGGAAAAAAGTACTGAAAACGTAAAGATAAATACTTACTAAAGATACAAACTTATTATAAGTCCCAATTTTGGTATTACTGGATTTGAAAACACACATTATTTTATTTGAAAACATTGCGGAGGTGGTTGAAATTTCTATGGAAAAACCTTAATGCTAACGAGGTCCGGATACCACTAATATTATTATATATTTCCACTCAAAGCTTTAATTTTCAGTAGAAACTACAATTATCCCATTATTAGGGCGAGCACAGATGGTCGAATCCAAATTGAATATTCCCGACGGGTGCGATTATGCATTGCCCCGGAATCGATTCAATTGCGGTCGATCATTAGGTGTTTATGCCGTAGGTATTAACGACCAGGACAACAATAGAGAAGTTGGCACATTTTTGACCTATTGACCTCACTTATAAAAATATGTCAAAAGATAAGCAGTGCCATCTCTTACCACTGGGTAATGACAAAAAGTGACAGGGCTAACTTTAAACAATGACTAAATTTAAATTGCTTTTATAAGTATGGCTGTATGATGTATGTATAATTAAATGTGTGAAACTTTAAAAGAGGCTGACCACCATCAAAAAACGAAAGAAAAGATATACTACCATAAAAAATACGCCAACGATTAAAACAATTTGTTTGGTAGGCAAAACACTTATAAATTCAAAGGGTTTGAAGATTGAAAAGTATCAAGGCCTGTTCACATCTAGGCGATGGCGATGGCGATCAGCTGAAACGCTGTCAAATATGAGAGCGATATTTATCAGCGTTTCAGCTGATCGCCATCGCCATCGCCTAGATGTGCGCAGGCCTTCAAAGTTATCAATTATTGATAGTTGATACCTGACAATAATCATCTTTTTTATTCGTATAATATAGATTATACAAATAAAAAAAAGAGACCAAAACATTAGACTAAATTACCAAATTATTCGGCACCCAAGTGAAGACGGGGCGACATCTTGTTCGATTAATTGAAGTCTAAGGCCCGTATTCAGAAGCAGTGCTTGAGTCTGAGTCGAGTTTCAAGCATAGATTTTTGACATTTTGTGTGCTTGAGGCTCGACTCAGACTCAAGCACTGTTACTGAATACGGGCCTAAAATCATTCAACCGGCCTTCAGGTGAAAAAAACTCGTGCTACTAGAAGTCTGGTAATTCGTATTACTAGAGATAATCCTACTGTCATAATTATTATTATTTCATACATATTTCCAATTATGAATGTTGGATTTTTGTTGTATTATTGAAAATGTATGATTGGACCAGTGGTTCACTATAAGCTATGTTGTGGTAGAGACAAGCTAGATTAACGATTAACCTACATAGCTCGCTGTGGTTTGAATGTTTTACGATTTAGTTTAATCATTGTAAAAAAGTGATTATGATACCTTTTAGAGCCCATTTTTCTTAATTAATCACCGGAAATGGTATTAAGTTGATAATAATTGAAAAAAACAGCATAGATTTTAGAGCAAAGAGTGAGATAATTGTTTGTAAAATATTTTTTTAGTACAACCAACTGATGGAACAAGCGTATAGCCCACCTGATGTTAAGTGGAAACCACAGCATTGCCTCGTATTAGTTGCACTGTATATACAGTGTCTGGGGATTGTTTTTTTTTTTTTTTTTTTTTTTTTTTTTATTAATTGGTCTTGTCTTGCGATCTGCCCATCAGGCATTAAGCGAGAGTTGTGTAGGTCCACGGTGCTAGGCATGAGTGGTATGCGCCCAGTGGCGCATCCATCTAAAATGTTTCCTTTCTATATTAAGTCCTGAGGAGCTCTTCTCCTAATTCTTGCAAAAGTTATGGCGGCAGGGTTCATAAGGTCACTGGCTAGTTCGTTAGGATGGCGGTCCATGCGCTTGGCGTACGATTTAAGCTTGGTTTTGACTTCTTCTTTGACTGTTGGTACTTGGAGGTCGCGGTGAAGCTGGTCGTTAGTAATGTACCATGGTGCGTTTGCGATCATGCGTAGCGTTTTTGATTGAAACCGCTGTAATATTTCCAAGTTAGAGTTTGCTGCTGTTCCCCAGAGCTCGGCGCCGTAGGACCATATGGGTTTTAGGATACTTTTGTAGAGGAGAAGTTTGTTGGTTAGGGAGAGCTTTGACTTGTGGGCCATAAACCAGTATAGTTTGTTAATTTGAATACCTAGGGCTTTTCTTTTGGTGAAGATGTGCTTTTTCCACGTGAGGCGTCTATCTAGGTATATTCCCAGGTAGCGCACATCTTGGCACTGAGGGATTTGTATTCCATTAAGCTCGACAGGAGGACAGCAGCCATGTCTGAGTGAGAAAGTGACCTGCGCAGATTTGGCTTCGTTAGCCTTGATTCGCCAGTCTTTTAGCCAGTTTGAGATCAGGTTTAGGCTTTTTTGCAGCATAGCGGATGCGACTGTTGGGTTAGCATGTGAGGCGATTAAGGCTGTGTCGTCCGCAAAGGTACCCACAAGGACGTCATCCAGAGTAGGAAGATCAAAGGTATAAATGAGGTACAACACAGGGCCCATTACACTTCCCTGAGGTACTCCTGCATTGATCGTGTGTAGTTCAGTTCTGTCTTCGCCATGCTTGACATAAAAGTGCCGCTGGCTCAAGTAGGATTTTATTAATAGATAGAAGTTTATTGGTAGAGCTTTGAGAATTTTGTATAGGAGGCCCTCATGCCATACGCGATCGAAAGCTTGAGAGATGTCTAGGAACGCGGCCGAGCAGTATTTTTTGTTTTCAAAGGCATCGTTTATCTTGGCTACTAGTCGGTGAACCTGTTCGGTAGTTGCGTGGGCTTCACGAAATCCAAATTGATGTGGTGGAATCAGCTTTGATTTGGCTAGCTCAGGTTTTAGTCTCTTCATGAAAAGAATCTCAAAGACTTTCGATGCTATTGGGAGAAGGCTGATAGGGCGGTAAGATGATACATTTTCTGGATTTTTTCCTGGTTTGAGGATGAGGATGATTTCAGCTACTTTCCATTGCGCTGGAACGAATTCTCGCCGTAGGACCGCATTGAAGATTTGAGTCAGAAACAAGAGCCCTGAGTTAGGAAGCTCTTTCAGAGTCTTGGCAGTAAGTAAGTCATACCCAGGAGCTTTATTTAGTTTCAGTTTGCTAATGACAGAGTATACTTCATTTTTGGTGAATTTTTCAATTGGTGGGGAGAGTTGATAAGTACTGGCTAGGCTCTCCATTATGTTATCGGTTTCGGTCGATCCTGTGTCTGGGTTTGGCGTAAAGACATTTGATAGATGTTCTGCAAAGAGTTTTGCCTTATCAGCGTCACTTCGAGCCCAACATCCGTCACTTATGCGTAGAGGAGATTGGAAAGGTATGGGCTTTTTAATGGATTTTATGGTCTTCCATAGCGAGTAGTGTGTGGCGGCAGTGGCATCTAGCCCTTTTAGGAGGTTTTCCACATCATGGTTTTGTATATCCTCCAGTGTGCTTTTGAGCATTTTGGCGTAATTGTTGAAAATATTCTTATCGTGAGGACTTCTCGTTTTTTGCCATTGCTTTCTAAGTTGCCTTTTGTTCTGGACAAGTTCAATAACCGTTTGAGGGAAGGTAGGGATGCTGGAGCTGACACTGGATTGTTTTGGTGTTGCTTCCCACGCAGCAGACTGAATGCAGGCATTAAATTTTTCAACGGCTTCGGAAATATCGTGGTCTGTTTTTAGTGGTATTTGTAAGTCTATCTTGTCTTCTACAATTTCACGGAAACTAGTCCAGTCCGTCTTTTTGGTGTGGACTTTACACGGTTTAGCCACCTCTATAGAGTCATTGTGTAGTTTGGCTATAATAGCAGTGTGATCGGATGAGAGATCGTAGGTTGAGTGGCAGTGCAGTGAGGAGGTAGGCAGCCCTTTAGTGACAAAGAAGTCTACTAGGTCTGGTTTCCGTCTGGCGTCAGTGGGCCAGTAAGTTGGTTTACCGGTAGAAGATACCTTAAGATTTAGTTGTTTGACCGTTTTCATGAGTTCCCGTCCTTTAGTAGTCGTGATCCTAGCGCCCCAGTCAGTGTGTTTGGCATTGTAGTCTCCACCAGCTATGAACTTGTTGCTCAGTTGTTTAAAGAAGGAAGAGTAAGCTTCAGTTTTTAGGTTGTGTCTAGGGGGTATGTACAAAGCTGTTATTTGCAGAGGGCCCTTTGAGCTGTCTATGATAATGCTGGTTGCCTGCACTTCGTTGGTGCAATAGGGGTTGGATACACAGTGCTTTATCTTTTCTTTAACGATCAGTGCAGAGCCTGCATGGGCTTTTCCGGTTGGGTGATTTGTGAAGTAGATTTTGTATCTGGGTATTTCAAAATGACTTTTAGTTGTGAAGTGTGTCTCAGAGACTAGCATGAAGTCGATGTCATGGGTGTATAAGAAAGTTTTTACTTCAAGAGTGTGATTTGACAGCCCGTTAGCGTTCCACATGGCTAGTGTTAGCGGTTTGTGTGAGTGTAACCGCGGGGGGGCAAGGTGGACCGATTGCCTCCCCCCTGGATAAAATCCTGGTTACCCCCTTGGTGGGTATGCTGCGTTCGCAACTCCGTCATGAAGCTTAGTAAAAGATTCGTCATGGTATTCATTTGTTGCATCATTTGTTTGAACATCTCCATTAGTTCCTTAAAGTCGCCAGAATTCTCTGTCGGCGTTTGTTGAGTTTGCTTTTGGCTTGGTTTTGGCTGGGCTGATCCGGATATAGATGGTAGATTTATTGGTGCGGCTCTAGGGGTCTTATTGTTTGCGGCCTGTACCAAGTTTGTGCTGGCGACTGTTGCATAGTTTCTATGCAAGCTCTGTATTTGTGGTTGGCAAGGTGGATCAAGAGAAGTTTCACGTTGGCTGGGTATCTGGGGTTGTTGTGGTTTTGGATCATTGTTGTAAGAATTAGTTTGCGTAGAATTTCTGTGTCGCAGTGGTGGGTATTTTTGTTTCTGGAGGTCTTTGTATACAGAGCAACCTTTATAGTTAGCTGGGTGATTTCCATCACATAGGGCGCATTTGACATCCTCTGATCTCTCTTTACGTGAGCAGTCACCGGATGCATGATTACCAGCACATTTGATACATCTTGGACTGCGTCGACAGTATTTTTTGGTGTGGCCATAAGCCAGGCAGTTTGAACACTGTGGAATGGTTCGTGTTGGTGTTGTGTTTTATTTAGTCTTCTAGGATTTATTGAGTCAACACTCACACAGACTCAAAACCAGAACCAGAGACAGAGCCAGACAGAGCTCATGGTAGGCCAACAGCTGTGAAAAAAAGTATAGACGACGCCGTGGGTGATTTCGTAGTAGATTTTAGCGAAGTGAAAGCCTTGGCGAACCTGCCAACTACGCCTGCAGTCATGTCCGGGATGACCTGATATTTATCGATGGCCTAAAACGTTTATGAGGGATTCGTGTCGGAGCTAATCTTGCCGCTTCCGCTATCGATAAACTAAAATAGCATGCGATGCAAATTTGAAGCGAAACGTATAAATTTAGGGGTCTACTCTAAACGATAAACGTTTTGAGTTACACTGCGTTGTATGCGCGGCAATGAGAAGATTGCGCGGAGCAGTTAAAATGTATTTATTTCATTTAGCCCACACAGCATTTTATCTAAATAAAATTAAATAAATTACTGGTGAAAATGTGCGAAGCAAATCGTAACATAGTATAATGAGTTTTATGAGACAATTATTGTGTTAACGTACTAATAAAAAATATATTGTGTGACTCCCAGCAACTTTTCCAGAAAGCGCAAAAATCCCTTTGCTAAAAACTGGCTTTGGCACCAGTTTGTGCGTTAAAACAATTAACATAAGATTTATAGTGCTGTATTAAAAAAAAAGTTATTCGCCTCTCCTCGCCCGTATTGTAGATTGAACTTATCTCTAACGTTACAAAACATTTTTTATCATTATAAGAGCCGACCCCCAGAATAGTGAGTGACTAGAGAGAGAAAGTGGCTTTTAAGGTTTGGCTTAATGTATTTTTATATTTTGTATACTCTTACCGAAGCGCGAGGAACAAATGTGTTTTTCTGTAGATCCACCATGAACTCTGTCTGGCTCTGTCTCTGGCTCTGGTTTTGAGTCTCTATGAGTACTCACCAGTAATATTATACTGTGCGTGTGACGTTTCGACGTAGGATTTATTTAGACAGCACTCACACATACTCAAACCCAGAGCCAGACAGAACTTGTGGTAGGTCTAATGATGTAACTGAAAGAAACAATTACGTATTGTTTTAGGTTGTTCACTGATAAAACAAAGGTAGAACAATAAAGAAAAAAAAATGCACAAGACCGACATCAGTGGCACATACAGAGAGAGGCTTAGACCCAGCAGTGAGTGAAGTCGGGCTGTGGATAATAATGCTTTCGATGTCGTCGACCCAGCTTTAGACAAAAAATAGTCAAACAAAGACAGAAAGAGAACGAATCCTGTTCGACGTTGCTTAGGCGGAAAATGTTCATTTAGCTTACTTATATTACTTCTCAAGAACGCTTGGATAATCACTGATATTTTGAAAAGAAAAGACCCCATCATATACTTAGTTCAAGCTCTGGGTGTAACAAATACCCTTGATTGAACATGACATTTTCAATAAAGAACTGACAAAAAAACTATGCTTGAGAGTGCTTGAGGCTCGACTCAGACTCAAGCACTGTTACTGAATACGGACCTAAAATCATTCAAACTGGCCTTCAGGTGAAAAAAACTCGTGTTACTAGAAGTCCGGTAATTGAACATGATGACACCTTTATCAACACGATGGGCCTGCAAGAATTGTCTTTTCTTCTCTTTTTATACTATTTTTTTTTGTACTTAGAATATAATATAAAACTCAGACAGAGAACACACATCTGTGTTCACCACACACATATTTCTTCCAGGTGAGGATCGAATCCACGACCTACGGCGCAGAAGGCAGAGCTACTACCAACTGAGCTGAGAGGTTCAAGAGGTCAAACTACGAGTACTACTAATCTGAATATGCTATACTTTATTCTTGCTAAACTGTCATATTCAGATTAGTAGTATTCGTAGTTTACTAACAACTTGTAACGAACTCTGATTTTACACAAATACTAGTACTTCTTTATAATTTATTTTTCTCACAGTTCTTAGAGCTCACTTGAACGAAATGTTTTTTTTTGATCGTAAATGTGGCTCTGGGTTAATCTCTGAAATAATAAAATAAATATGGCTTGACATGTTTCTTAACACATGAGTGCCAATAAATTAGGTTAAAATATTACCTCTAAAGTACGCTTGGCGACAATTTTTTGTTAGAATTTAGCTTTAAACGAACACTCGATTTTTTATGTGTCTACAAACTCGTGGGAAAGCAATAAGTACCGCCTTCTATTTTTTTTATATTAATTGATCTAGAGAATCGATTGGCTAGCTAGCAAAGTTAGAGTTGCTGGGAGGGTTGACTCCGCCCTTGAAGTATGGTAGTGGGGTTTGAACAAAACGGATAGACACGCGACATTCGGGGACCTTTTAGGGGATTTTGGGGCAGAGAGGTGTAGACAGTTAGTTCAGTGAGGAGGCTAAAATCAGTGTGTTATTTTGAGGTCGCGATGAATCAATCAGAGATGAAAGATAGGGTCGCATAATTAGTTAGTTACAGTATGGGGATATAGTGAATTGTGTTTAGTTGAGAAGAATGGGAGACAGCATGTGAGACGACGGAATGGAAGTAGTTTAATAAAATCAGTGAAGAGTGATTAAATTCAGTCCAGCTCAGATTGAGGAACGGATTTATTATTTAAGTTTAATTGTAGTACTATAAAGTCAGTGATTCTTTGGTAACGTATATTTAGATGGATAAGTTAATGCAGGTTAATTAAGAAATATTTTGTCGTAGGCAAACTTTCTAGATAATTTATCTCTTGTCCTGTTATTTATAATACTCTAATTTAAATCTGATGTGCATGGTAAATAATTTTCAGCAGTTAGGACGACGGGTAGCAGATTCGACAGCCTGTTATGTTATTATTAGTTGCATTTGTATGGTGTTATTATAAATTCCTATTTAGATTAGCAGAGTTCCAGCGCAGAGTCTACAGCTTTGCTTCCTGTTAGAATTAATTTCCTTTTAAACCCCTCACATTGTGATAGTGACCAGTGCAACAAATATATTCTACAAACACTGTATTTACTATTGTGATACAGAATTTCTTTCATCCACACAGCAGCAGATTTTGTCAAACTTTAATTTAGCTAGGGATCCTTTTTAACAAATTCCATGTAAGGATCTACTAAGCCTAGAATGCAATATGTGACGAGTGGTGGATTCTTGTCCCATTGACAATGTATAGAAACCCTCTAACTGTGCGCATATTGCTACATAATGACCTATTATTCTCTAGCCTTAGTGCTTACATGGGATGTAACAAGCAGATCGTTTAGGTAGGTAAATTTATAGGGAACATCCTTTCCTTTTCCCTGGCTTGGCTTGAATGGCTTTATTTAGATAGAAAGAGTCTTCCCCATCGTAGTCTTTTGACAGATACTCTTTGCATATAATTCACCTGCGCGCCGGTGGTTATATGTTCGCGTCGGGGCACCTTTCCAAAACAACAAAAAAATGCTGTGAGATAATTAACTAATGCAATCAATTTGTTTCCCTTTCAGTACAACATCGCGCATCCGGACAATCACGTTATTTTAAGACAATAGTTGTAGATTTAATATAGTTCACTTTAGTTGAAATTTAGGTTTTAGAACATTAAATTGCAGCCTTATTCTTTTGTATTAATTTACAGTAGCTCAAATTCATGTCACTCAAATGTTGAATTATTTTATTTTATGAATATTAAATGTTCTTTAATTCTTAAACTATTTATTTTACTCTCTGACTTCTAACACGTATAAAACAGATGAATCTAGACTAGACGATCACGTAGTTGGCCAAATCGTACAGTAGGGTTTTCAGGTTTAGCAGCTTCACGCAAGACAGGTAGATGTAGGTATATTCTTTTGATATGGAGGGGGGGTTTCGTTTCAAACTAATCTGAATATGACAGTTTAGTAAGACTAAAGTGTCATATTCAGATTTCTGACCTGAGAGGCCAGTCGTTATATTCTTCATATCTGTTATATTCTTTTAACATCCAGCGGCTTATACTATAAGAAAAACCTCAAAAGATGTTGGAGATTCCCAATTCACCAAATAAATAGGCTTATGATATCGAACTGCGAAATTCTTGTTACATTTTCTATTAAATGAGATGTTTAGAAGTTTCCTTAATCCTTCTTTATGCCTACTTGTTTGATCGTATTATTCTCTTTCCTCTCAAAAGCAGTTTTTTTATACAACTCTCTGATGGAACAAGCACATGGCTTACCTGATGAGGAGTGGTAACCATCGCCTAACAAAACCTTTCCTCGTAGGTCACGCACGTCGGGAACGAGTCATACGATGCATTTCCCTGCTATCATCTATTTGAGACATAGAGATTTTCAGCCTCACGTGCAAGTAATTTCACCGTTTCTTGGTAATCGGTCAGTGTTCCCTGTTATTTGAAGTTGGTACATTACTGCATTGGTCATATTGCTTCATAATTGCTGGGACCATTCCTACTTCAAAAAGGTACAATACACAACATCAAAACTATTCGCAACTGTATTATAGTGACTTTATAGATCGACCGAGCGAAAATCCTTCAGCGTTGTATATTTGAGTAAAATTGTGTTTATTGGTCCAATCTTCAAGGCAAGAGTAAATACGTAGTCTGCCTTTTAAGTTTTGTCGTTTGCAAACTTCCCGCAATTATTTAAAAAAAACATACAGTATTTTCATCTCTTTGAATTAGTTAATTCGAAAACAAAAGAATTCGTTTTGATCGGTCGAATAGTTTTTTTGTAGCGTTTATTCAAAACTGACAAGTCAAATGTAAAAATGGAAATATCAAAGGAAAATATGCAGGCGATAATTTTCTACAACTTTCAAAGGGGATTCAACCGACTTCAGTGCTTTGAGGAGATTACTTCTGTGTTTAGTGATGTAGCACCATGTCATAGGACTGTAAAACGCTGGTATTTAGAATTTCAACGTGGGCATTCTAGCTTCAGTGACAAGCCACGTGAAGGTCGTCCAAAAACCGCCATTACGCAAGAGAATATCGATGCCGTGCGGCAGCTAATCGTCGAAGATAGTCATGTGGCATACCGTGACATAGAGACAGCTGTAAGCATTTCAGGGAATACTATCCTGAAAATCTTGCATGAAGAACTCGGCGTAAAATAGTTGATCTCTCGTTGGATACCCCATTGGCTACCTCCCACCCCCACTTCGGAGTGGAATAAATGTTTTAAAAACTGATTCGAACGCATGCAAAAGTGTTTTAAATATCGCGCAGAATACTTTAAAAAACAATAAATGGCAATAATCTGTTAAAATGTTTATACTTATTTCAAACGACAGAACTTAAAAGGCAGCCTCGTAAGAGTCTTCTCGACCATCCTGCTCTATCGAATGTGTTTACCATCAGGTAGGAGGATAATATTCTATCTTATTTTGTAATTTCCTATTAAGTATCAAAAATGAAATGTACACTAGATTGTAGCTTAACTTATATTTTCTATTTGTTTTATTTAAGTAATTTTCTTTCCCATGCTGACTTATAATAATCATTATCAATAAATCACTTATGACTTATGAGACTACATCGTTGTTTACCATCACATGAGATTGTGGTCAAAAGAGACTATCCTTAGGCACTATCATGTAAAAAAAAACATCAATCAGCATATTCAAATCGTACGCCAGATGGGCATTAGTGAGTACGAACCAGACAGATGTTATGTAAAAATTTAAAAGATTAGCACACAAAAATTCCGCCTGCCGCACCACTCTCAGGTATTACAATAAAGCGGCTAAATACAAAATTATTAGGTTAAATTTCACGAGCTCAGAGCAGGACCAAGGCAAAATAACGGGGGTAAAGAGCTTTTGTATCAGATATCAGTTGTACGATACACCAGTGCTCTTGCATCCTTTTGCGTTGGGTTGTACTAACTGTAGATATCCGTAATAATAAATATTTTTGGCATTGAGTAGACATTATTGAGTAGTCAAACAAACTTACCCTGTTTGGCTGGTATTATGCCGTGGACCTGATGTTTAATCAGACTGATAGTTACTCTGGGATAGGAAACCTACGCTTATTTGAAAACACCAAAAACTAATATCGATGTTTATTTATATTACACCGATGACCATGGTATCTGACCATGGTGGCTGTTTCTCAGTGCCCCTCTTAGTCCATGCTTCAAGTCCAGCCCTTGGCCAAGTCTTGCGCTAACAGCAAGCTGGCATAATTAGGTTAATCTCCAAAACTCGGGTTTTAACTTGATAAAAAGGTTTTAAGATATTTTAATCCCTTATTAGTCATTCTGTTGTTTCAGTCCCAACGTTGCCTTGCTTCCAGAATCCCACGAACATTGTTTAACAACTTCCGGCATAGGGTTTTAACACCTCGTGACAAATGAATTTATATTCCAGTTCAGTATTCAAGCAACGTTTTTGCCATTTGAATTGATTCGGTGTTTGTTGTTTTGCAAATATTGAAATATGATTTGCTGTAAAGTAAACCGGTACAATTTTATTGTAATTTTTGACGAGTTTCTCAGTTATGTCATTAGTTTTTAAAATAGAAGGGAAATTGGAGAAGTCATACGAAAGCAATTTTTTTCTATGCAGTTTTAGAGGGCACTTTCTCAAGATCCACGTAAAACTATTTTTACTTAGATCACTTTTAAATCTCAGATAAGTCCAATGAGACTTGTGAACTTTTTCGATAAAAAGTTAAATTATAGTTTTTTCAAACTATTCTCAAAAGTAACATCAACGTGAATACGAGATACCGAAAACTCGTAAAAATAAAGGTTGGAATGGATGCAAGAAAATCTATTTTTTCATATCAATATCGTAAGCTGTCTCCACCGTCTCCAATAACGTCTGATATTGAAAACCATCAAACGTTCGATGTCTGCGTATTAGAAAATATACCATCACATAAGCAAATAATCCGTGTTTTAGTGGTAAATATTGCCAGTCATTCGGTCTCCTACAGCATCTTAGGCCATTCAATTTGTCGCGTCCCAGAGACCCTACTCAATACGTAATTGACACTGGCTTATCCCCAAACTTAGAACCGCAATTTGTTCACATTTCTGTAAATAGTGACTTGCTATTTTCACTTACTATATCGACATTTTCCACGAAAAATTCCATGTTTGTAAACAACAGAAATGCCAAACCTTTCTGGCCCCTTCGCGACACTATTCGGGCATATTAAATATTTATTTTGTAGCCTGATTCACCCGGCAGTGCCTTCACTTAGTTGACAAATATTTTGGATAAATATTAGCTTGTGTTGAAAAATTTCTTAGCAAATCTCGTGTAGCATAAACTTTTGTGAAGACCAGGCTTGCTAAAATTTAACAAAATATTATAAGAAAACTCTAAGATAATATTTCAAGCCCTTGAAAGCTGAAAGTTTCACTGCGTTCAATGTAACTTTGTTTTATAAAGCCATTAGTCATCCTTTTGTTGGCGATTGCGGCAAATTTTTCACGATGAGACAAATTTTGAGGATAAATTAAAGCAGTGTTGTAATCTTAAGCAATAAAAACCGGGGGAAGGAGCGAGTTTTTTGTTTAGGAAGTGTACCTGCCAGTTCTTAACTAAATTAATTCATCCAACTTTATGCAGAAGTGACCGAGAAGTGAGCTGCCTTAATACTTTTGTTACACGTAATTTCTAACTTCGAGCGAAACAAACGCCCTTGATTGTTCAATCTCGTGGAAACGCCAAGTTTGAATAAAAACACTGGTAAAATTTTTATGTAAAGCGTTTTCAAAAGACCCAGTTACTGAAGTGAATGTTAAATCATTTTTTATCCGTTTTTACCTAGCTATTGAATTTTCATTGAGATCGTGCTTAGCAGTTAAAGACGCACTGTAGGTTTAGTTACTACAAATCGTTAGGTCTTAGGTTATGTACAAGGGAAAGAAAAACTAACTATGCAGTTGTGTTCTGATAAAAAAGACTGACTCTGAGTCAAAGATGTATTTATTCAGTAGTATCACAAGGATCACTTTGAACATCTTAAAGCTAGGTGAGTCTAGGTGTCAGTTCCACGCGACCAAGTCTAGAAGAACAGGCTCCTACCGTTTTTTGATACAAAAAAACGGTCCTTCTATTTTGACTCATAAGGAGAAGAAAACACTGTGCGATGAAGATTTATTTTATTTGATTAACTAACTAAATCCACAGCTTTTGATGTGTACAAAATGTGTCATTTTTCACCTATAACTGAATGATGAAAAATGTCAAAGAACATTATTTATTTTTATTTCAGCAAGTTCGTACGATTTAAAATGTTTTAATCTAGTTTTTCATAATAATTATATTTCAAGCGTAGTAGAAGGTTAGTACGGGAGCGGAAAGCGAAAGCACAAATCATGAGATAGCGCCCCTTGTGAGGAAGTTTAAAATTACAACTTTGTTTAAACTCATTACTCATTCTTTTGTTGGAGGCGCCACTGCAAAATTTTATGACACGAATAACTTAAATTATTTAACCAAAATTGTATTGTTGAAAGTTTCACATGTTTTTCACAAGTACTCATATTTTTAATTCTACCAAAAAACAGGTAACAGAGACTTTGTAAAAATTACTTTTGAAAACCAAAGCATTTATAATATTATTATCCTTCTACTATATGTTGATATGGCCCCAATTTGTTAAACACATGCTACAACTCATCCAGGAAAATAGAGAAAAACGATGTTGTTTGAACGTTATAGGTTGTTTAAACACATAATTGCACAAACATGTTTTCCTCTTCTGCGTTCCTCGAATACACAAAAACACTACGAATATTCATTTTTACTGTTCCTTCAAAAGACTATGCTACACTTCGTGCAAATTCTTTACGGTTTAATGCCTGTGAAAAATTGGTTCTCAATATTTCGAGATTTCATCAAACCATCGCATGTATATTATTGTAAAGTGTACCTTACCTTCCCAATACCTACTGCCGGTGTGCTAGGTTTGTAAACGTTGTCAACCTTAAAATACTACTAGTTAAGTATTTACCATTCGTTTTGTAAAGCCTGTTTCAGTACGACAGTTTTGTAGTTCAAAACGTTTTAAGACAATACAACGTCAAGCAATCTCTCAAGTAACCGGTCTTGCAGAACAAAAGTCGTTTAATTACAGAGCTTTCCATTTTAAAATTTTCCTTGCAAACTAAAAAGGAGCGTAAGTGAACAATGCGTGTGCTGAAAACAAGTGCCGGGTCATTTCAGAGGTGTCATTGTGTCATACTAGGGTTCATAAGAGCGCATCGTGCGAAAATTTGAGATTTAAAAAAAAAAAAATCATAACTAAATATACGATTTTCATTAGCGTTAAATAGAATGTCATGTTAAATAGTATATTTTTTTACCACACTTAAATTCAAATTAATCTCAAATGTATAGTCTACAATTAGTCCTTTTGCGATTTTTAAAATGTCACTTAGTTATTTAGTTATGATTTTTTTTTTTAATCTCAAATTTTCGCACGATGCGCTCTTAAGGCCTGCGCACATCTAGGCGATGGCACTGGCCACAGTTGAGACGCTGAAAATATCTCTGTCATATTAGACAGTGTTTCACGTGATCGCCACTGCCCACGTCTAGATGTGCGCAGGCCTAAACATAGAACATTTTTCGGGCTCTACCTTTCGGCTCTGACCTTTTACGCGGCTCGGCACCGATTGGTGCTGGTGAACCAATTTAAACACATTAAAAAAACTGTATTCGGGTCAAAATGAAGCAAGCGTAGACGAAGCCATCTGCATGCACCATTGTAGATTGACATTTCTCTATCTATAAGTTAATTTCCGTTATAAAAACTACATTTGTCTATATCCACCAGGGTACTCGCTGCTGAGAAGTATGGACACGTTTCTGTATTTTATAAGCGGGTAAACTGCCCCAATAGGTGCCGATCTGCTCCAACTTATCTGTACTGGTAGCTTGTCCCTTTATGCATGCACCTTTAAGGCTCCATTGTTAGCGACGCGAAACGGTCGTACACGGCGAAATAAACCATGCAGTTTCAACCCCTAATGGTGCCTTCAAACTTGGGGCAAGTGTAGAAACAGTTTTATTTTAAAGAAAAGTTGAGACAGCATTTGACTTTTAAATCCATGCACATCTGCTAACATTTGGTTTACTGCACTGCACAGTTTTTTACTAAAAGCTTGCTATTAGAAAAAAAACTTTGTCCGACCACTTTCCTTGTTGGCATCAAAACCAACGTATCGTGGTTCAGACTTCATAAATTACGAGTATTCGAAAAAAGTTGAACTTCGCAAAGAAATATTTGCTACAGAAGAAAGTTAATTACGCAGTAAATTATTATAATAGTTCTCACAAGCAGTAGAAAAGCTCGTATTGGAAAATGGTGTTAGCCTGAAGCCGTGTTCAGAAACGTCTTCAAAGTAATTATCTACCTAATAAAGTGGAATTCACGACTTGGCAGTCACGTGCTCACTATAAAAAGGGTGAACTCAGGGTAATCCCGACAAGTGGAATAAGAACGTGGGTAATTATCAACCTATTGTGTAGCCTAATTACTTTTAACCCGTGACGTGTAGCATTATGAAAATTTTATTTAATTTGCGTTTGATTATGCGTAAATTAATCACGTTTAGAAACTGGGTAATTGCTTTTGGAGGTTGCATGACTTTCAGCTTTTTCAAAGTGCCGTAATTAATCAATATAACTAATCCATATTTCAAAGCTTTGCAAATGCAGTCGCGCTGTAGGTGATTATTGATATTATTAGATGATTAGGTATCATAATAGCTACGTTTTAGGGTTCCGTAGCCAAATGCAAAAAACGAAACCCTTATGGATTCGTCATGTCTGTCTGTCTGTCTGTCAGTATGTCACAGGTCTCATTTTTGAAAAATATATTGAGGTTTCTAATATATATTTTTTCTAAGATGAATAATTTACGCAAGAGACACTTCCAAAGCGATAAGTGGTAGTGGCCTCGCCTTCCGATCCGAAGGTCGTGGGTTCAAATCCACTCGTGTACCAATGAGTTTTTCTGTCGAAAAATGTATGTGCACTATGCCAGTACTCTCAAAACGGTGAAGGAAAACATCGTGAGGAAACCAGCGTGTAGTAGAACCTAAAAAAGTTCGAGCAACTCGTGTCAAGGGTCACGCAAAAAGGGCCCACCAGCGGCCTACTTGCGGAAAAACCTGCCCGCACATCAAGTGCGCATGATAAACTTGCCAATTTGCCTATGTGTCTACTTATATAGACAGTTCTAGACCTATGTATACCTACGCTAAGACCATGTTATTTTCTCAAGCATGCGTTTGCCTTCTTCTTATCGTGTTACTGGTTCCTTCGAGCCTAGTGTGGTAAAATAATTTAAATAGGTACACCTCAAAAAGGCTCTTTTCGTTCTCTTGATATTTTTTTTGAACTTTTTTAGGTTCTCCACGATATATGAGGAAACCCTTCACGATGTTTTCCTTCACCGTTTGAGAGTACAAGCATGCGCCACGTAAACCTTATCAGCTAGCTATACAAATCAGTAAAGCATTTGCCAAAAAAAACTTGAATTTTCTATAGTTTAACACAATTTCAGCACTGTCTAAGCTCAAAGCTACGTTCCAGTTAACGCGGGCTAAAGAGCTAGCACCTAAATTAAAAGTGAACTTTTCAGCGCTCAACAGAATAGGTTTGACTCAAAACAATGTCCTCCGCTGTGTCGCTTCTCATTTACTTTTCAGCGTCGATGTTCAGAACTAACACTACATCACATGATCGAGGGAAACAGTCACACCACTCTACCGCAAGTCTTTTCGAAATGAGATGTTGCATGGAACTATAGAGCCCACGCTAGGTCTATTTACACCAATCTTAAATACAGCTTAGTAATGTAGAATTTGGTTTAAAATTATGTTTTTCTTCAATTCTACTTCGTTTGGTTGTAAATAGAGATTTTTTGGTCAAAGAGAGCACCCAAAACATGACATGGACATGACGAATAGTAGAGTCTGTTCAGAAAGAGAACCGTCGTGGGATTGGAGGGCGCTGCTGTGCTTAATCACCTTTTTTGTTTAGTGGGCAATACAATAGCGCGTCTGTTGCGTATTGATCCTATCACAACTAGTGTACTATTCCTTTATTTAATTTTTATGATGCAAAATGCTGACAGAAAGAAAGGGATGAGCTGCCATATAAAAATCAAAACGTTAGTTCTCAATTTGGCCACGACGGTTCTCTTTCTGAACAGACTCTAGTAGAAATGTCATTTTGACAACTAACGCTGTCAATTAGCATGACACTGACACTTTTTCATGTCAGTCGCTGCGGTACAACTGTCAATTAGCATGACACTAACACTTTTTCATGTCAGTCGCTGCGGTACAACTGTCAAATGGCATGACACTGACACTTATTTGTGTCAGAAGTAAGAAATAGCACCAAAATCAGAGTAAATTTTCAATTCTGATTATTTGGTTGAAGAGTTGTTGTTTTGTGTTGATGAGTAGACGTTGCTTGCAGTGAATGAGCTATCTACGTGCTTTACTGTGAGTACATTGTATGAGTTTTCCGTGAAGCATACGCGTATATTTATGTAAACTTATTTTTATAGTTCGTTTTTTTCACCCAATTTTTTTGTTAATAAATGAGGAATGTGACCTTAATTACCCTAGAAGTGTTATGTAATTTAGAATTAAAGAAACTCAACTAACACATAATATAAAGGTCAAGAGAGAATATCTAGTTACGGTTGTAGGCAAAAAAATGTGCACATCGGCTTTTCGGCTTTGTAGAGCGCTATCTCTTTCTGACGCATACTACGCTCTATGAAGCTGAAATTAGCCGATGTGCAATATTTATTGCCTACTAATACATTAAGTTCCTTAATGTATTAGTAGGCAATAAATATTATATGCAAGGTCATCCTTTCATTCGCTAAGTATAAAAGATTTAAGTCTCATTTTGCTTCATAAAATGTTGTAGTTTTTAATATAAACTAAAACAGAACTCACTCCAAATTGTTTATGTTAAAGGAAGTAGTACATAAACAAATTAATTTATAAACTTTACTTCACAGTTAGACTCTCGCGGTATCCTTCTTTACCTTATAAAGTTGCTCAAGATACTGAAGATTGTAACTCTTTAACTCAGTTTTTGTCATATTTTAAGTTGTCACTTACATTATGCAAGTTTTTTAGTTACTATTGTGCTTGCAGGCAACAATTTTATAGAATTCTGTGGCGTGGAGCCAACTCCAGTTTGGTATTGATCAAATAGCTATTTAATTCTTTACTTTTTATTAGTTGATGCAACCTTCTGCGCGGTCATGATTTGGTTAGGGGACGCAATGTTTTTTTTTAAATAAAAGGATATACTTCCAGATTGGTCCCATAGAAATTTCATCAAAATCTGTTCAGTTGTTTCAAAAGTGTTCTCAAGCTTTTTTAATTTACATTATTTATTTACTCATTTTAAATACAAGATAATAAACATTCTGAAATCAGCATTATCTGATTTCTGTATCGATAAATTCGCATCAAAATTAGCTGTGAAAAATACTGCACCAGCAAAAGCAGACTCTGTCTGTCCCAACCCTTCTTTTAGCCTGCGCGATCTTCAGATTACAGTTCAAAAGTGTCATGTCCATTTCAATTGCCAAGACTATTCCGAGGCAAAAGCTCAAAGCTGCTCAAAAGCACGTGTAACTCTTTGAAACGCAGTTCTTTTGACGGAGATTTGCTCGCAAAGCGTAGGCGTTATCTTAATCAGAGCGCCTTGGTATTGTGTGAGCTTCCACTTGGCTGGCGTGCGCGAACAATCCTTGTCAGAGAGGTTATATGTCTGCTCCTTTGAACTTCGTGTGCATTTAGGCACCCGTAGTGATGCCCAAACAAATAAAAGTAAATATTACACTCTAAATATTCCACGCAGTAATTACCTAGAGAACTCAACTTTGTTGTTTTTACTTGCAAGTACCCATAGTTTTCCCGTTGGGGAATAAAGGTTCTCGAATGGCGACCACGAACCGGAAGACGAAACGTAGGGCGCACACCCACCCACGACATTCTTAAGATCGCGGGAAGTCGATGGATGGAAAGGGCTCAGAATCGTTCTTCCTGGAAATGTGTAGGGGAGGAAATGTCCAGCAGTAGACTTCTTCAGGCTCATAATGAATAAATGAATACTCAATACTCAATACATTTATTGCTTTACACATGAATGAGTGACCTTATGTTTTACTTACCTTGATGTTTTTAACAAATTAGAACGTTACGATAGAAACATTAAATAGATAGGTATTTCATGCATACATTATAGATATACATGCATACATAGGTACTTGAATTATTTGTTTCATAGTTTCATAGTAATTAGTTATGATTTAATAATTATATTTTTGATTTTACTAGCAAACTTAAATCGTAAATGACAAAAAGTAAAAAACTACGAATAATTTATTTAAAGGCATGATCACTCTGGCGTTTATTGAATGTGTTTTTAGCGACACTATCAGTAAACGTTTTTGCCATAGTTGTGCAACGCACCACGCCATAAACACGTTGAAATCCTAGTGTCATGACACTTTTAGTATTCTAATCTAGTTGCATCAGATATTCTACAGCACAGAGTCCTAGCACAGTACCGCACCAGTCGGCAGACAACTAAAGGCTAGTTTGAACTACACTACTAAACTTGATTAAGAGATAGAAAGCAGAATATTCTCGCAACTTGACTAAAAGACTAGCATACCCGAACTGCGTAGACTTCATTCAGTAGGCCTAAAACAAGCTCTGTCTGGCTCTGTCTCTGGCTCTGATTTTGAGTCTTTGTGAGTGCTCAGCAGTGCATTAAAACCGTGTGTGTGTGACGTTTTGACGTAGGATTTATTTAGTCAACACTCACACAGACTCAAAACCAAAGACAGAGCCGGACAGATTTTGTGGCCTACAGAACTTATGATAACTTGGAACAAATTGAAACAAATAATTGAACGTGAATGTAGTGTGTATGTATGTAATATTATTATTCAAAGTGATTCTTGTATCGTATTGAATAAACGCTTATTGAATCTTGAAAATATATGTTATTTAAGTGCGGCTACACCTAGTTATAGCCGGTTAGAACTAGGTGTAGGGCTCCTCGCGAGTGTTCTAGCTGAGCCATTGCAGATTCAATCTCGGGGCACCCCGACTTAAGTCACAAAAGTAACAGTAGCTTGTTAGGTTTTTTTTTTTATACCTACTTAATTTCAAGAATAGTGCATGGCAGTACCCGAAAACAATCGGCTCGTACTAGGTTTAACCAAGAGTAAGTGGCTACACCTAATTCTAACCGGCTAAAACTAGGTGTAGCCGCACTTCGGGTATTAGCCGTAACATATAATATTGTTTCTTATAGTAACATTCAGAGCCAGAGACAGGGCCAGACAGAGCTTGTGGTAGGCCAACAGCATACGTACCTGTAACGCTCCGCTGGCTCGCTCTGATGTTGAGTGATTGTTGATGTTTCAATTACATGTAAAATGGTACTGACTGCATGGGCTTTGAATAGGCTTTTATGACGGGTGTACATATACAGCCAGCTCCTCTAGAATGTATAAAGAGCATATGAATGTATGTTTGAAGCGTAACGTATGCTGTCTTTGAAACTTTAGCTTTTGTATTTGCCTACGTCTCACTAAGATGGAGTGGCACCACACAGGAACTGCACTGCTATTTTTGTTTTGTAAAAGGACCATACAAAAAAACGGTAGGAAGCAAGCCGTAGTTTGTTTCCTGTTCTTTTAGGTTTGCCCATGTGGAACTGGCACCTAGACTTACCTAGCTTCAAGACGTTGGAACTGGCACCTATAGCTTGAAGAAGAAGTGATCCTTGTGATAACTGCTGCATAAGTAAATTTTGGATTTGATTTGATATGCAATTCGAAAATTTTATGGTAATTGCAGCGTTTCAATTAACATTTACCAAATATTGTAAATTTTTAAGAACATTATATCATAAAGAATTTAAATTCTTTGTTCAGTGGTCTTTTCCTAACAAGACTAGATTTGTTCGCTGAGTGAGGCCTGGTGACTTGTAATACTGATCTAACGAACTTACTCCATCAGGCACCCAGTCTTTCACAATGTTGGCATAGGTAGGTATGCCAACATATAGACCAACAGATAGGTATCTTGCACGCTTTTAAAGGCCTGCGCACACCTAGGTCACTGGCGATGGCAATCAATGAAATGCGGTCAAATATCGCTGTCAAATCTGACAGCATTTCACTGCTCGCCATTGCTATTGCCTAGATGTGCGCAGGTCTTTAGACACGCATTAAACATTATTGTGATTGGATAATTATGAAAGAAGATCCAAGAAATCCTTTTTTACTTTATTTTTACTTTTACAGGGCAAAAACTCAAAGATTATGAACTACCAAACAATTAAATGAACGTTGTTATTAACAATAATAATGTGCATATATTTTTTGGTGTAAATTTCCATGGAAATGTCGCGACACTTGCTTTAAATTTACGAATTATAATTCTAGTTCAGCCGACTGTACAATACTCGTCAATAGGACAGCCAGCGCCAGCTTTTGCAATTCTCGTAATATATATAGTACATTTGACAATGGTTGAAAACTGTAAAAATTCTAAACAATGGATAGGAAAAAATAGAAAATGAATAAATAGATTTCCATTGATACAATATGCCGATTTTTTTGGTAAGGATAATGGTTTTGTTCGGTGGAGCCGTTGTCCAACTATATCTAGGTATATCTATGCTTATCTATAGTATCTATATCTATACTAATAATAAAAAGAGGAAAGTTTTGTATTTTTGTGTGTATGTTTGTAATGAATAAACTCAAAAACTACTGCGCCGATTTCACAAATTACTTCACCATTGGAGAGCTACATTTACCTTGAGTAACATAGGTTATATTTACTTGTGATAAGTTCAACCTCGGTAGCAACTGGATGGGAATAGAAACTCTTTAAAATAGACGGTTTCTGTATGCATATACAGCATGAGTTTGAATTCGTATGTTATCCCGAAAGGGGGTTATGCTACTCCTGAATGTCAACAGCATTAGTTCTATGACTTTTCTGAATCAGGACTTTTTCATTCAACAAATGGTGTGTAAAGTTTACGCCATGATTTTAAAGATTTAAAAGCTTGCTAAGCAACCCTATAACCAGCTGATTACTTGAACTCTGTTGAACTATGTCTTATTTGATACCCAAAAATCTGCCATTGGCAAGTCAAAAAGAAATAAAAATTTATTACCGCCACAAGTGTCATTATTGGCTAGCGAAAAATGTGATTGGACCCCTAAACTACCACTACTACTATGCAAAAATCATGTCAAAGCTTTGCTCTATGAAAAATGAAAACAAATGTAGGTACCAAACATTTTACCGAAATAATAAAAAGTAGATTAATTATTTGTTAAGTTTTATAAAGCTATTTGTCTTCCTAAAACAAACAAATAAGTTTCAGAGTATTATATTTGAGTTACAAAGCTTAATGTTTGAGTTGCAGGATATAATTTCAAGAATAAAAGTTAGTAGCTGTTCTATTTTTATATACTCGATTTTATGTTAACGCATTGCGCGCCCACCTTCATTTTATTATTGCGAAGGTTCGCTGCCTTTGAAAAGGCGTTGAGAAAACTGAGTTGCTGGAAAAAATGTTTTCTTTGTACTGTAAGTTATGAAAGCATTGGCACTCTTAGCACTAGTTTTGGGCATTTCCCAATACCTACCGTGATTGTTGATAATAATAATCTCTTATTATAAAACTCCACTGAAATAGGTAGTTTTTTTTTTTTTTTTTTTTTTTTTTTATGTAACTTGCTGATGGAACAAGCATATGGCCCACCTGGTGTTAAGTGGTAACCATCACCTATAACAAAGCCATGCCTCGTAGGTCACGCACGTCCGGAACGTGCCCTACGATGCACTGCTCTGCGTCCATCAACTGGAGGCATACAGATATTCAGCCTCACGTGCCAGTAATTACACCGGCACCCACACCCTTCAAACCGAAACACAGCAATAAAGATTGTAAAACATTGAAGGAAGATACGCTGGCTTTCATAAGCTAAGCTTAAAATTATATAGTTCGAAAGTAGCATGAGACACTGATGCTAAGGGTACCGAGCTATTATATAAAATGTGCGTACTCTGCGGAAAATATGGAAATTCGTACCTACTCAGGATTATTTAGTTTCACTAATATTTCTGAAGAGCCTGGATAAGCTCGCTTTCTTATTCCAAAACGAATCACGATGAGACGGCTTATCTGTTATTTTTCTACTAAAATATTTTTACGTTGAGCCTTATTACTTAAACGTGACTAATGCTGCAACATTGCTCAAAGTTAGCTCTGTCACGGTTTTTCATTACCCATTAGAAAAAGATGGCTATATTTTAAACACTATCTTTTGTCAGAATGTTGAAGTAGGTAAAACCGGCATCCTACCAGTACATACTTTGAAGGGTTTCTCTTCTGAACTCATATTATATTTAATTATTTATTGCACCTAAAAATCAAGTTGCAATAGAAGAGCTTAATGCTAGATAGAATTTTCTACCAGCCAACCTTGACAAGTGAAAAACAAAGCGGTTGACATGCATAATAATTTGAGTAACTGAAATAAGAAAGTAATAAAAGTAACTGAACCCTTTTAATACTCATGCAGTGGTTCGACTCGAACTGAAACAAAAAACTTGAAAGGAAACTTTTTTCATTTATGACGGCATATGGTAGATAAGAAAAACACGAACATTTTAGATACCTAACGAACAAAAAACATATTATGTGTATTAAAATAATAAAAAAATACATAGTAATATGCTTAGTAAGACATTCAAATGGTGTTTCTCAGCCCCAGGTGAAAACGTCACAACGTAACGCATGTGTTGCTGTAGGCAACACATCTCTAAGCCTACCACAAGCTCTGTCTGGCTCTGGTTTTGAGTCTGTGTGAGTGCTCAATGAGTGAGCTGCCTGGCTCTGTCTCTAGCCCTGGTTTTGAGTGTGAGTGCTGTCTGTTGTCCTACGTCGAAACATCACACAAACATAAGTGTGGGGGCTAGGACTACTATGTAATCTGTGGCGATCGACGACGGTAGGTTTGCAAAGGTTAGCATTTTAGAATAGCGTCGATCGCAAGTCCGAGCCTGGCCCGCCAGTCGTCGCCGCAACCGTGTAATGATCGGTTCATACAATAAACGTGGAAAACATTAATATCGGATTTTCTCTTGGCACGTGGCACACCTGCCACACCCAGATAGAGACCCCCATCCGACTAGTGCTTCTCCCCAAGTATATCTCAACAGTGGTGACGTCAAGTTACCAACAAGTGGTGACCCCTGTGAAAGTGAATAAACAGTATAACAAAGCGGTGTAAAAAAAGTGGCGGCGATTCCCTCTTGACACACGTCCGGTCTCGAGAGGTAGTATAAAAGGATACGTATCAAGGTCAAAAGTGACTATAAGGTGTAAAAGTGCGCAGACATGTTCGCGCAAACAGCAGTTCCCCTACCGGCAGTGAGCGGAGAAAATAAAAGTGAAGAGAAAGACATGGCGAGTACGTCCGAGCTGGCGGCCATAACCGTGTCGGCGAGAATTCCAGACTTCTGGAACGACATGCCTCGTTTATGGTTCGCGCAAATGGAGAGCGTCGTGGCATCGCAAAAACAAGGAGACACCGTGAAATTCAACCTTGTAGTATCGAAATTGGGACGAGATGCTCTACAACAGGTCAGTGATATTGTATTCGCTCCACCAGAGAATGATAAATATAAGACATTGAAAGACAGACTTTTACAAGTATATGAAGAGAGTGCCGAAAGGCAGTTCCAAAAATTAGTGGGAGAGATGGAACTAGGCTCCCAGAAACCATCGCAATTATTAAGACGAATGAGAGATTTGGGTAGAAATGCGCAAATATCCGAAAATACACTGCACAACCTGTGGATAAGTAGATTACCATCATCAATAAGAGCAGTACTCACAGTAAGTCAAGATCAGGATTTGGAAAATTTGGCAAAAATCGCAGATAAAATCAATGAGAACTTGCGAGCAGGAGAGATTGCGGAAGTGAGTACATTCAGCGACAAACTACCAATGGGCGAAATAGTAACACAGATACATAAGATGAATTTGGAAATAGCAGCACTACGAGAAGAAGTCAGAGGACAGCAAGAACATCGGCGAAGCGCGTTTAGAGGGCGTAACAACAACGGATACAGAGGCAGGTCGCAGCAGAGATCACAAAGTCGACCGAATAGAACACCGCAAGACCCGAATTGGCTCTGCCGATTCCATTTTAGATATAAGAATAGAGCATGGTCTTGTGAAAAGCCCTGTGCGTGGAAGGTGACTACAGCGCCGTCGGGGAGTCGTCCTGCTACGCCGGAAAACTAGATGCGGTACAGTCGGCGGCGGGAGGCTTCGTACCGAGTGGCAATCACCGTCTAAGTGTATATGATAAGAAAAACGGCATAACCTTCTTAATTGACACCGGTGCAAACGTTTCTGTGTTACCCGTAAGTAAAGTGCATGCAACGCAGCGTCGCGAGTGTAAATACAGACTTTTCGCAGCAAATAACACCGAAATTAAAACATACGGAACTACAGTGCTAGAATTAAATTTAGGTTTGAGAAGAGCGTTTAAGTGGACATTTATTATTAGTGATGTGAAGCAAGCCATTATTGGAGCAGACTTTTTAAAGACTCATAAGTTAGTTGTAGACTTACATAATAAGAAACTTGTAGATTCAGTTACATCGTTACAAAGTAATGGGACCGTCAGTAGGTATGATGAAGCGTCTATCACGAGCATACAGGTAAATAATCCTTATCGCGATATATTGGAAAGATATCCGGAAGTTACTAAGCCTATAAATTTTAAAAAGAAGCCGTTGCACTCTATTTACCATCACATAGAGACAACAGGCCCACCCGTTTTTGCCAAGGCACGTCCGTTGCAACCTGATAGGTATAAAAAAGTTAAAGAGGAGTTTAGCCTCATGCAGGAGTTAGGGATTTGCAGGCCTTCCAAGAGCCCGTGGGCGAGTCCGCTGCATGTGGTGCCCAAGAAGGACGGAGCCATAAGACCTTGTGGAGACTACAGACAGCTGAATGCAATCACCAAGCCGGATAGGTACCCGGTTCCGCGGCTACAAGATTTCACCTATGGATTGGCAGGTAAAAAAGTTTTTAGTAGGATAGATATAAATAGAGCTTATCATTTGATACCTGTGCACCCTGATGATGTTGAGAAGACAGCCATCATTTGCCCTTTTGGTCTGTTCGAATTTGAAAAGATGGGATTTGGGCTGAGGAACTCAGCACAGACGTTCCAAAGATTCATGAATAGTACAGTGTTGAAAGGTATTGAGTACATGAAGGAAAATGAAGAAGAATCGTATTTGTTTTGTTACATAGATGACGTCATTATTGCATCAGATTCAGAGAGTATAAGTAGAAAACACGTGACCGAGCTTGTTAAGCGATTTGATGAAGTTGGTGTGACCATAAATTTGAGTAAATGTTTATTCGGTCAAGCTGAAATTGATTTTCTCGGTTTCAGGGTAACGGCGGAAGGAATTCAGCCACTGGAGGACAAGGTGAGAGCTATCAGCGAGTACCCCAAACCGGAAACCGTTGAGCAGCTAAGGCGTTTTCTCGGTATGTTAAATTTTTATAGATCGCATGTAGTAAATGCAGCTCATATTCAGGCAGAACTTAACAAGTTTTTACATAATTCTAAGAAGAGAGATAAAACGAAAATTGTATGGACATCGGAAGCAGAGACAGCATTTGAGCAATGTAAACTTAGCCTACAAAGCGCAGTTACGTTGTCACACCCTGTCTCTAACGCACCTTTATCACTCATGACAGACGCATCGAATACAGGTGTAGGTGCGGTATTACAGCAGAAAATAGGAGAGAATTGGAAACCATTAGGATATTTTTCTAAGAAACTGACAGACGCACAAAAAAAGTATAGTACGTACGACAGAGAGTTACTAGCAATATATTTGGCATTAATACATTTTCGTAATATGGTAGAAGGTAGGCAATTGACAATTTTGACAGACCATAAACCATTAACATTCGCGTTTACAAAAGTAGGTACGGATAAAGAAACACCTAGAAGAACCCGTCAGTTATTGTACGTAAGCGAATTTACAAGCGACATACAGTACGTGGGTGGTGAGGCAAACCAAGTTGCTGACGCGTTATCACGTGTCGAGTTCATAGAATGCCCAACCGTTGTTGATTATAAAGAGTTAGCTGAGGCACAGGAAACGGATACTCAAATTACACTCATGCAAAGCGATTGTAATAACAAGTTTCAATTTAAGAGAATGACATTGCCAAGTAGTAGTGACCTAATTTATTGTGAAATCTCAACGGAAAATGCCAGACCATATCTTACAGAACAGTTCAGGAAAGTAGCTTTTGATTCAGTACATAATATTAGTCATCCAGGAAAAAGAAGTTCAAGGAAGATGATGACTCAACGATTTTTTTGGCCAGGCATGAACAAAGATGTGAACAATTGGGTGAAAACATGCACTCAATGTCAAAAAGTTAAAGTTAATCGGCATACAGTATCTAATTTAGAAAGTTTTCCAGATAGTGATCGTTTTGAGCATATTCATATTGATTTGGTAGGACCACTGAGTCCGTCTCAGCAAGGGTATCAGTATTGTCTAACTATGATAGACCGTTTCACTCGTTGGCCGGAAGCCATTCCTGTTGCGGATATAACGTCCGATACAGTAGCTAAAGCCTTTTACGAGAATTGGATTTGTAGATTTGGATGCCCGCTTAGGATAACAACTGATCAAGGAAGACAATTTGAGAGTGAACTATTCAACAGATTAATGAAAATGTTAGGAATTAATAGGATACATACTACGAGCTATCATCCGAGCTCGAACGGAAAAATAGAGAGGTGGCATAGGTCCATGAAGGTGGCATTGACTTGTCGTCTGACTGGTAATACCTCATGGGTCGATGAGTTACCATCGGTATTGTATGGGCTGAGAGCAGCATGTAGAAGCGACAGTGGCATAAGTGCAGCAGAAATGACACTTGGTCATTCATTGAGACTACCAGGAGATTTTTACAGTAAGGTAAGTCTAGCAATAAGTGATAATTATAACTTTGTCGACCGACTGCGTAGTATTATTAGTAATCTAAAACCGCAGCCTCGACCAGTTAGTAATAGTAGGAAAATATTTGTTCATGAAGATTTAAAAGATTGTTCGCACGTTTTTGTTAGAAATGACATGCTTAAAAAGTCTCTTCATCCTACGTACGATGGCCCATACCGCGTGTTATCTAGAAAAAATAAGGTATTTGAGATTCAATATCCAAATAGGAAATCATACGTGTCTATTGATAGATTAAAACCAGCATATTTGTTAGATGCTGATAAGTTAGTAGAAAGTACGGAAAAAGTTATAGAAGAAAGTGTAAAAAATCACGAGAGTGTGGGAATCGAACCCGCACCTCGAGCAGAAGCAACGCACCGCCAAACCAGCAGCGGTCGTGTGGTGAAGCTACCTGTTAGGTTTAGAGTTTAGGTTACGCGTCCATAGTGAGCTGAGCGATGCGATAGCGATACGCTCATAGTACTTTAGTAGAGCTTTCAAGCAAATAAGAATATAGCGCGGCATCGCAACGCATCGCGCTGCTAGCTGTGGGACAATAGGTTTAGAATAATTTTTGCAACTCATAACTTAGAATGTTCATTTATTTTATTTTGCTTTGAAAACATTTTACTGTACTAGTAATATAATTTTGCCAATAATGTAGTTTTGTGACCCAATAAAAAGTAATAATGCAACTTAATGATAGAATATTAGAATAAAAATTGCACAAAGAAGTCAGACTTTCACGAGAAAGTACGTTAATGTTGGTTGATTTCATTATTTGTGAGTCTGTACCTAAAATGGGAAAGACATACAGTAAACAGGAGGAAATAATTATTGCTCAGAATGGAGCAAACGGTGCCGATTATTCGGCCATGGAAAACCACATTCAGTTATACGCCATTGGAACGGTGATAATAGTGATCATAATCAGTTTAATTTTGATATATAAATGTTGCGGGAAGTGTCGTTCCCATGTGAGTTCTTGGTTGCGTAATGAGATGAGAGATACCATACAGCAAGTACAGGCGCAAGCGCAAAGTGTGTAAAGGAATTAAGACATTATAAAAGAAACCAGTGTTGTTTGTAAAAGATAGATATAATTAAAAAACTTGTGTATGTAACAGACAGTATATTGTATAACTATATGACATTTCCTTAAATAAATCAACGTATATAAAACAAAAATTGTAAAAGTATTAAATTTAGAGTATGAACATGAACCTCTTTTGGTTGCGTCAGTTAGGTACCTACATAGCGATGTATTACTCTGAGGCAATAGGTCAAAGTCCGTATTGTTATAACAGCAAGGCAAAACAGTGTAAGCATTTTTTGTTCGTTATGAGTTGCACTATATAGTTATGTTTTATGAATGTTCAAGTATTAGGGTTCAATAGTTTTAAAGGTTAATTTTTTTTGTGTAAAAAAAATTTTTTTTTTTTAGAAGGGGATGACTGTGGGGGCTAGGACTACTATGTAATCTGTGGCGATCGACGACGGTAGGTTTGCAAAGGTTAGCATTTTAGAATAGCGTCGATCGCAAGTCCGAGCCTGGCCCGCCAGTCGTCGCCGCAACCGTGTAATGATCGGTTCATACAATAAACGTGGAAAACATTAATATCGGATTTTCTCTTGGCACGTGGCACACCTGCCACACCCAGATAGAGACCCCCATCCGACTAGTGCTTCTCCCCAAGTATATCTCAACAGTGGTGACGTCAAGTTACCAACAATAAGTATTAGAAAACTGGTGAGCACTCACACAGACTCAAAACCAGAACCAGAGACAGAGCCAGACAGAGCTTGTGGTAGGCCTACTGGAGTGGTGTGGTATCCTTTTATTAATTAAAACTAGTGGACCCATAACACAGCGATGCTTGTATATCACCGTCATGTTATAGCGGTGTTATCGCAGATCGCTGTGTTATCATCTTGATGTGGCCGTACCCTTGGAGGAATTAGAAATGGATGCGTCAACGTTCAAATCCACGAACAATATTTTCTGCCAAAATTGACGGGGGACGAGGTAAACACGCATGTTACACGCGCATAGCAAAATCCTATTCATGTAAACACACACATTGACAATCCCGCACACGATCTTAAAATTTGCACACAGATAAAAAATACAACGTAGTTACGCAGTGTCAAGACTCACATTAGGATAATCTCTAGTGATGGGCATTCAGTAAGACCGGTAAATTGAACGATGAATAAAATAATGAATGAAATGGGTTTTTAGGTACAGGTAATAGTGAGTGTTGTGAATAAGTTATGCACAACAGGTTTCACATTTTGTAACAATCAGAAAATAAAAGAACTGAATTTAGTTGTTATGTTTTATTAATGGTTATAAGTTTGAATCAATAGTTCTTAACATGTTATAGCATAGTACACATAAGTTTAGTCTTTTACTGAATAATTGAAAAATATATATAAAGTGAAATCACATTACATCGTCAGCCTTCACACCACAGCGAAGTTTGTAGTTCTGCCTTCTGCGCCGGAGGCGTTGGTTCGATTCCCACCGAGAACAAATATTTGTGTGGTGAACGCAGATGTTTGTTTGCCCGAGTTTGAGAACTTTCTGTAAAATGTTCCGAGCAAATCACACTCGTTCTTGTTGCATGCCAAGTTGTTTTTTGGCCAAAAAATTTTGTCCACTCTTCAAGCAACAGGGTTTTTTGGAAACCTGCACAGGACGTAAAAGAAATATAAAAAGGCAAAAAACATGTTTTCACTACATACGCCCACGACTTTATTTTTGAGTATGATGTCATGTCCTATTTTATACATTGATGAGTAGAGGGTTTGATGACTGGTACCTAGGATACCCATATTGTGGGATTTGTGAATAAATGTAATCCGATATTTCGTGGCGGCAGCCATCTTGGACCGATTTTCATCAAAAATAGCTAAGAACACTCCCGACTATTCACCTTTCAAACAAACAAAAAACTAAATTAAAATCGGTTGATTCGTTCGGGAACTACACAGACAGACACACACACACAGGCACCGAAAACTCATAACATCCCGTCGTTTTTACGTCGAGGGTTAAAAAGCACCAAATACGTAATTAGACAACACATTATGTGATAATAATTTAACGTTTATTTTATCATTCATTCATTCATCAATTTCATTCAACTTTTCCCAACACTATGCCTTCTACCAAGGTATAATCTTTGACAATACTGTCGTAATACTGTCGCTAATCTGTCGCAACCGGTATTTCTTTTGAACTAAAATTCTACAAAATTACAAACACAATTGACAAAATAATACTCCCTTGTGGTAGGAAATACCATGTTCCCGGAAGTTTGATGTCTCTGATCGTCTTTTACAAGAAACTACCATGCAATTCACCATTTTCACGGAGCTCCACTTCGCGACATGAAACGACACACAATGGCTGCGGTTGCGAGTGAAACAGTTTTATTAAAAGGATATGATCGAGATCGGTAGATGACCGGCAGAGGGGAAAGCCCTGTTTTGACATCTCCATTTCTAATTCCTCCAAGGGCCGTACCTTTAGTTCGCTTGAAACCATTCGAGCACAACTCTCACATAAAACGCAAAAAGCGGTCAAAAGCTCTCATTGAATTCTCAAGCCACTACGATAGACCTGTATAATTCTTTACCAAAAAATATGAACATTAAAATTGATGTTGCATGAAATTCCTGACCCCACTTTCTTCCCTCTTAAACATTACAATAACACTCAAGACGGACGTTTGTCAGGAAAAATATAATTATGGTTCATTGTTACTTAAGTAATTTGGCTCCATTAAATATAAATATAAACGTTTCTAGGTCAACGTAAACGCTGGGACTCTCCCCTCATTATTTTAGATGAAAATGATGAAATACAATTAGTGTGTTTCGGATATTATCCTTGTAATCTACCTTTTTTAGATTATTATGTGGTATTTTTAATGTGATTAAGAATTATCATTGACATCATCAGCCTGAAGAAGTACAATAGGATACAGGTCAAGTTACCTAAAAACAAAGAAAAATCACGCTTACTGCAACGACATAAGAGCAAGCAGTCTGATGGGTATCCTTGTGAACCGCTGCCACCCTTTTATTTTATACAACTAGCTGATAGAACAAGCATATGGACCCCCTGATGTTAAGTGGTAACCATTGCCTTTAACAAAGCAATGCCTCATTGGTCAAGCTCGTCAGGAACTTGCCTTACGATGCACTGCTTTGCGTTCATCAACTTGAGGCATACAGGTGTTCAGCCTCACGTGCCAGTATAATTTTACCGGCACCCACACCCTTCAAAGCGAAACACAGCAATGCTCCATTTCCAGGTCTAACGATTTTGCGTTCTGTCTATCATCAGACTCCAATCGTCAACCAAATTTAATTTAATTTATTGTCAACATCAGCTTAAAGTAGTGTACTGCTGGACTTACGCTTTCTCTTTAGTTAGGCCCTGGCTTGGATCCCCACCGAGAACAGATCTTTGTGTAGCGAACATAGAGGTTTGTGATAGTGCAATTCACGAAGACGCGCCCCTCGCGGGGTGCGGGGAGTTTGCTCCGAGCGGCAGTCGCGAACCGTAGTCTATTCATTGTAGTGAGCGTGTGCACTCATAGGTATTTAGTGTGTACCGATAACACTCAAACATTGACGGAAGCTTGCACACATAAACTATAAACGGTTAGGAGGAATAGTGGGGCGCGCCTTCGTGGATTGCACTATCATCATCAGCTATCTCGTTCTCATTATACAAGCTCTGCTTAGTTTGGGGTTAGTTAGATAGTGTTGTGTGAATTTTCCACAATATTTATTTATATAATTTCTTCTAAGAACGGTTTGGAGACTACGCCATCCATTGCCTTCGCACGCAATCTTTACAGTGTTCACTTTGCTAATATTAGCTTGTCGCCCATAATCTTTAGATCGATAGACTTCTGTTTATTCTCAAGTTTACCCTAAACTTTACCCTCTTCAAATGTATTCTGTCCGAAGTTCCGAAGCAAGGTAGTTCTTGTACCAAGGTTACACGTAGTAAGGTTGCAGAAGGGACAATTTGTTTAACTTTTCAGCTTACATTAGCTGAGATGAGTTTCCTCGAGCTCACTTATAAGTTAAACAGGTTACGATTACGCTTATTTAGAGATATGCCTAACTTGGGAGTGGTGATTTTACACTCTATAAATAGTAGCAGAAACACGTTCATTTTTAGAAAAACGAACGTGTTTGTGCTCACTTTGTTTTTTGAGTTGCGATCAACTCAAAAAACAAAGTGAAAGCGAAGCTTTCACAAAGCTTTGCTTATACTCAACATATTTATTGCATACACATGGTTTAAGAGTAGTTCAGCATAAGTACATAGTTCTTAGGTATAAGTCAGTATCACATGGACCCTGTAAACTGGTAAACCAACATGGATGTAGGCCGAGATTTTGAGTGAGAGTTGAAAATAGTGGGTAGGTATAGAAATAGCATATAGCATTGTTTTGTACTTTGACTCTTGATCTAGATTTTAAAAAATTGGGATTAATCATCTTTTTTTAAACACCAAGATTATTAATCCCAATTTGTGAAATTACGTTTAGAATGAGAAGTCACAATTGAAAACAAAAGACAGGCTACTGGCACCGGTAAGGGCCAGTTTAACCTGCTTTCTTTGTAAAAGACGATTGGGCTTTCGTTATGAAAAGCCCACTTAGCGGCACCATGAAAGTTAAATGCCCTATAAATCATAGAGAGAAGGGGCAGCGAAGTAATTAGCTGTCTGTTACTAACTAAAGTAGCGTAGCCAACTATTATTGTTATGGATTAGCTCTGCAGCTTTTTACGCCTCTCAAATAGAAAAAGATTGACTAGTTTGTCTGTCCAAACTTTATTTGGGTACGATTGGAGACAATTGGATATGTCAAGTTGAGTCTAAGGTTTTTCCGCTTTATCAAGCTAAATACACTTACAGTATACTCGTAGGCAGAAACACGCCCAAATAAAGACAGTCTAACCGAGTTAAGGTTCTAGGTTGAAGAGCTAAAAAAAAGCCATTTTATAACGGAAATTAACAAAATGATTCCTCTAGGGTAGGAAAAATCCAGTAAAACTAGTAAATACGCAATTCGATTCAGCTCCACTTTTCCGCACTACGGTCTTGATTGATGGAATCAATACCACGCTTCGAGGATTTTATAACTACAGATTGCTTAGCAAGTTAAAAAGTTAACTATTGAGATATAAAGTCATCGTTTATCTAGTATCTATTCTACATTTATAAAAACTGTGGTTTGGCACTGACTAGGCTAAGTATGAAAACAGCCCTTTGCATCTATTGTAGATTATTTGTATAGCGTCGGGGGCAACTGGTGATTTACTCATGCCCCTACTCGCAGGATGCTTTGATTATTTTTCTCGTGTAGCGGGTTCGATTCCCGGTTCAACTATTTAAATATCTATGAAAGCAGTTCAAATTGTTCAGTTTAAATAATGTCTTCTTTCAGTAAAATGTTCCATCTACAATATTTAAGGTACTTTCCTTATATGTGGCATGTCCGTGGGACGCCCTGTATAAGAATTATCTGTCACTTCTTTGGTGCACCTTACGACATTCAACAACGATTTTAGAAAACAATGGTTGAAGACGCCACGATTGAACATCAATTCGTCATGATGAAAAGGAACTCTTAAACTTTAGACCGCTGTCAATCTGATCAAACTACGATAAGCCCAGATTCGCTTTCAATAGATGATTGAATCACAACGACCAATATCCAATTTAGCTTAATATCACTCAGTGGCAGTGGGCCAGAGCGTCCGGCAAACAGGGTGAAAGCCCCAATCAGTCAGATGCTGTTTGCTGAAACTTGCCGGTCAGGCTGGCACTTATACTTGAGCTAGAGGGCTTTGTCTGACTGTTGTAATTGGTAATAGATTTCCAGTGTGGGTACATTCTAAACTTCGTTGTTTCAGAAAAGAAGTTGTTTTACTCTTCGGGTGAATAATAAAAGGTGAATAATGTTCCATGCTTTGGTTTTTGAAGGATGCCGGTGAAATTACTGGCACGTGAGGCTGCCTCAAGTTAATGGACGGAGGGCAGTGCATAGTAGGGCACGTTCCTGACGTGCGTAGCCTACGACGTAATTCTTTGCGTTTTTTTTTTGCGATGGTTACCACTTAACATCAGGTGGTGTCATCGACGGTGGTCTACCACTTAATACGATTTATTTAATGCTTACACATATATCTTTACCTGTGTTTATGCAAGCAGTGTTAGTCCCGTAAACATCTTTAGTGTTTGCGCGGCGGTATTTCAAAGAAACAAAAAACTGCCTAAAAACAAATGATTCGATTAGAAATTAAATTAACACAACCTTCGAATAAAAAATATTTTTATTTTGCCAATTTATATAGATAATTAGATCTCAAAATTATAAATTAAATTTAAATGATGGTTATAGAATCTCCAATAACATAGGACCTATAACTTATAATAGCCATATCTTTGGGAGTAAAGCCTGGTTTTCCGGATGACTAATAGCCGAATCGTATTGAAAGTGGTTGAACTCGGATATTCTAACAAAAATATAAGTTAAAAAACTGAAAAAAAATTATTGGGCGATTAGAAATCCGTGAAACTGGGCCTTCGTTGTTTAGAATACAGCAATGTCTTCGCTAAATGTTGATCCTTTACAACCCTTGACTAAAACGAGGGTCTTATGTTTGAGGCTTCAGTGGGTCATTCCTTCCATCCGTCCGGATATCTCACTATTGTTTGAAAATAATTCCGAAATGGAAATTCCAATTGAAATGTTAAATTTTTTGACAAAACTTTAAGTTGGCTTTTATTTTTTTGAAATAAGTATTATTTTTTGCGATGACCCTTTTTTCTTGGCGTCACATTTCTTTCGGATATAACGTCTAACTAAAGGCCTGCGCACACCTAGGTCACTGGCGATCAGTGCAATGCTGTCAAATTTGACAGCGATATTTGACAGCGTTTCAAATATCGCTAGAAGATAGGTAGGTAGTAGCAGGGCGGAAAATTGACTTCAACTTCTAACTACATTCGTTCAATTACCTTAATAATACTAACATAGATGTAATTTAGGGCGTGTTCGTATACAGATGAAAATCATAACTCAGTAGAGCTGTGCCAAGATATCAGTGGAACAGTGTCTGAGATAAACAGAGCCGCCAGCCATCCGTAAGCGCGGATATGTGCCTAGAAGAGGCTTTACCACTGGACGTCATATAAATACATCAATTTTGGTGAACATTTTATATGCCGCTATGTAACATGTAGTATGTAATGGAAACTAGATAGCTGATAGATTTTTCGTAACTATTTCATCCTGAAAAGTAAGTTAAGTAAGGAAATAAGTAAAGTTTCAGGATGACAGAGTTAAAAGATAAAGAAAAAAGGTAAAAGGTCAAAGCGGATCGGAAGCTGCAGGGCTGCCACGAGCTCCATATGGTTATGACTATGGCTGTCAAATTGTGTATAGATAGGCTGACCCACATTTTCTTCTTGGGTTTGAATGTGATGACACTGTTGAGACAATTTGCCACAGCCATAACCATAACCATAAAAATAAATTATTAAAATCATAAAAAATGTATTTAAGTGTAAATAATTTTGATTAGATTTTTTTTTTTTTTTTTTATGGAGCTCGTGGTAGGCCAGCTGGTTTGACTTTGCTATAGGTTCTCTTGAACGTCTAGCCAAGTCAAACAAGCTTCCGATTGTCACCATTCAAGAAATTTTGTGTCTATCGGCGGTCCGTTCTTCAAGCTATACACGTAAATTAGGAGTGAGGCATATATATCGGAACAGGTAAAAATAACAGGTATTTTAAAACAACAGCTTGGAACTGTTGTCTAAACCACTGAGAACCTGTTCCAGTTCCATTCCACAACAGCCCGAATCTGCCGAAACATGCGTCTCTTTATTCTAGCTTATGGAGATAGATAGATAGATAGATAGATAACACTTTATTGTACACCACAAGAATAGGAACATACACATAGCGAAAAACTAAAACTATAGCGAAGCACAATGGGCGGTCTTATCGCTATGAGCGATCTCTTCCAGACAACCTTTGGATGGACAGGATTTGAATAACGAGAAGGCGGTGCCATAAGGGCTTCTACACTATATATTATTATGAAAAATTATGATATATTTATGTAGGAACTATAGAAACATTACATATTATACCTATACATATACATACACAGTACATATACCTATAGTTTATAAACATGAATACATAGATAGCAACAATAATATAAACATACATAATTATACTGATAACATAGATAAATTATAATGAACCTCCTAATTCAACTGAATAGTGGCTGTGCAAAAGCTTTTTGAAGATGGGAAGGGATTTCGCTTTTCGAATATCAACAGGAAGAGAGTTCCAAAGGCGGGTAGCTTGTACAGTGAAAGAGTGCTTATAGAAAGAAGAAGAGTGGACAGGAGTACTAAGTTGTAGGGTTTCAGAAGATCGTAAGGTACGAGAGTTGGCGAGATGTAGGTATTCAAAGCGTTCTTTTAGATAAGGGGGGGTGGAGGGATTAAATAAGATACTGTACAAGAGGCAAAGGTGATGAGTATTCCTGCGAAAACGAATAGGCAACCACTTAAGCTTATTACGAAAATCGGAAACATGGTCATATTTGCGTAAGCCAAATATGACCATGAGATTACTTTTGTTAGAAGGAGACGCCACGCACGGAACATGTGAGGCATATATATCGGAACAGATAACAAAATAACAGGTGTTTTAAAATAACAGCTTGGAACTGTTGTCTAAACCAACCAATGAGAGCCTGTTCCCTGCCTGTTCCAGTTCCAGTTCCATTCCACAACAGCCCGAATCTGCCGAAACATGCGTCTCTTTATTCTAGCTTAAGGAGATTACTTTTGTTAGAAGGAGACGCCACGCACGGAACATGCTCTTCTCTATTCTAGCTTACGCATCTTACCTTTGTTAGAACGAGATAGCCTGTTACAAGCAGAGAACAGGTGTTGCGTTCGGAAAATACTATGTTGTATGCAACACAACCAGCTGTTATTTTGGAACAGGTTTTTGGAACTGTTGTTTTACTGGAACTGGAACAGGCGGAACAGGTTTCTTATTTTACCTGTTCCAACCCACTCCTAACGTAAATAAGCTATGCATTAGCTAAATATATTCGCTTATAAGCAATTGTATTTCTACAGGTGAGGCTTTTCTTCTTAGTCGCTTTATTCCTATTAGATCGATCGTGTTGAATATCTTATGATTTCTATTTATCTTTGGCTGTGGCACGCCTCACAACATCTCGCCACTTCTCTCTTTCCTTGCTTTCTTTCCAGGACCATTCTTCTAAGATTCCGCTATATGCCGACTTTATCAGTCCAACGCATCTTCCAGTCACGATTACTATTCCCTGAACCACAAAGCGCTCAATCGAGTTTGTGTCTCGGCGTGAAACGTGTCTAATATATTTCAGAATGCGACATTGTAGTGAGCTTAAGAGAAGCTTCTATTAAGCTTTGATGTTTAGTTCTTGGAGTATCCAAACATTGATGTGAAATTCAGTGACACCCCAAGTAGTGGTCTCCAGCACTACATTTCCAGAGCATTTCTTAGATCTTAGAAGCACTGTCAAAACTTACGGCTTAGTTCCTACCGCACTTTTGTGTGTCTGCAGAAATACATTTTAGAATTTTCGCGTCTCAAAGCTAAACGGTCCATGTGATTTGTAAATTCTCCGCAGTGTCTGTTAATCTCCATTTGTAAATTATTAGCCTTGTTTAAAACGTAAATTAACGCTTCATGGAATATTATAGATAATAATATTTTATTAGAAACTAGCGAAATGAGCCTTCTTTCTTTCTCTCTTTTCTCTTTTCTTTCTCTGAGGCTCCTTTCGTTAGATTCAAATGAAATATTAGTATTGAGAATATTGAGGTTCATACGAAAAAAGATTTTAATTGCACTTCAAATAAGCTGCTTTTGTTACACACTTCGTTCGTTTGAAAAATGAGATGTATTTTGTAAATCGGGCATCAAGTATTATAGGAATCCAAAGTCAGCAAGGAGTAATCACAAAACAGCATCGAGCCCCAAATTAGCAAGGCTTGTTGCATTTATTTTATTTTCAGTTTATCTTGTCCCACTGCATAGCCAAGGCCTCCACAGTTGGACCAGTCTGGTACATCTTGTCAGTCTGGTATTGCATAAAGTTTTCTTTATTTGAGTTTATAAAAACACAGTACTCAACAGTCTTTATCCAACTCCATCTAAACCTAGGTCTTTAAACCTTACAGCAGTTATCTACCACGTGTTCCAGTTAACTACTACCATCCGTGCGTAGTAGCTTTTCATCCTAATGTTCAATAATAGAGTTTCTCTACCGCAAAGTACTTTAGTACCACAAGCTCTGTCTGGCTCTGTCTCTGGCTCTAGTTTCGAGTCTGTGTGAGTGCTGACTTAATAAATCCTACGTCGAAACGTCACACGCACACGCAGTAGTAATACAGTGGTGAACACTCACACTGACTTAAAACCAGAACCAGAGACAGAGCCAAACAGAGCTTGTGGTAGGTCTACTGTAGTACCACAAGCTCTATCTGGCTCTGGTTTTGAATCTGTGCGAGTGCTGACTAAATAAATTCTACGTCGACACGTCAAACGCAGAGTATTACTGGTGAGCACTCACACAGACTTTAAACCAGAACCAGAGACAGAGCCAGACAGACCTTGTGGTAGGCCTACTGCATATAAATAATGGATTGAGTTGATGATATAATCAAGTACGTTGATAATACACACAGTCACACACCCTTTGTCACCTTTATAGTTGAGCTAAGCTATTCTATGAAATAGAAACACAATGTGTTCTAAACTATAAGCGCTTGTATTTGCAACGGTTCGTTTAATCTCTTTTGATGAAGATTTGACAGAGCCAGACAGAGCTTGTGGTAGGCCTAAAACTGGGTACTTAGCCCGTTAGCACGCACCTAACGTAACACGGCCACTTTGCTATTACCACGGGTAATACTGGAATTGTGAAACTGACTCTGTTCCTGACACCTATTGTTACGACGTCATCAAATACGGCTTGATTGTGTTCGAACCACAGAGTATGAACGGCCAGTTAGCCGGAAAAGTTTTTTTTTTTTTTTTATGTAAAAGTTAGACAAACGAGCTTACGGCCTGATGGTAAGCGGTCACCGTCGCCCATAGACACCAAAAACACCAAGGGTGCTGTCGTTGCGTTGCCTACCCTGAAGGAATTTTTTAACGTTTTTCTTGAAGCTATTCTAGTTGTAATTATGAGGGAACACCTCTGGTAAGTATCCCTAAAATGCATGAGCATGTGCTCCTATCGGCAAATTTGGCATTTTTTCAGGAGTTGTAAAAACTGCCTTGTTGCGCAATAATAACTTTCAAATCAAGAAGTCAAGCAACAAGTTAAAGCAAAGAAATACTTTCTTAAAATCCTTCCTTTTTTTTAGAATCCTCATATTTCGTGACAACTATCTATATTATACCTATACTTATACTAATATTTTAAAGAGGAAAGATTTGTATTTTTGTATGTTTGTAATGAATAAACTCAAAAACTACTGTGCCGATTTCAAAAAATCTTGCACCATTGGAAAGCTACATTTGCCCCGAGTAACATAGGCTATAGTGAGGTGTTTGAAAAATAAATCCACCCGTGCAAAGATGGGACAGGCCGCTTGTTTTAAATAAAATTGCGAAATTGATAAACTAGCGACAGCGGCTCTCATAAACGACGCATGATCGCCTTTCTACCAGCATACTGTTATATTTCTGTGGTCTTCTTCTTATCGTGTCACTGATTCTTTCGAACCATTTCTGTGGTTTGAACATAGAATAGCTGTGAGGTTTGTACGTGTGATGTATTTTGTGGCACTGAATTGAACATGGAGTTTAATAAATATTTTTTATAGGAATAGCTACGTTTTGATACGTGATAATAACTTTTTTATTAACAATTCGGATAGAATACCAATGCAGTGAGAGATGAACTCGGTGAACATGCTCTGTGAGGTAATGTAATTGTAAAGGCTGAGGTGACCGCACAGCATCAGGTGGTCCATCTAGTTTTTCTTTAGGAATAAGGGGTTTATCAAGTTCAAAACCAATTCAATGATATCAGCTATCCGGTTCCCATATTACAAGTTCTGCTTAGTTTGGGGCTGGGTAGTGTTGTGTGAATTGTCCACAATATTTATTTATTTATTTAAAACACAATCTTTCCAAATCTATTTAAGTAAAAAAAAATTTTTTCACTGTTTTCACCCTCAAAACGTTTTGAAACTTTGATCTAAACTTTTCCCACGACTTTCTCAACACGACAGCATTTTCACGCTCAAACTTGAAATTCCGCCGAAAGCCTTTATCAACCCGTGTTATTATTATAATCCCAAAATTCACGGTAAAATTATTCGCAGAATTCAATTCCGCTGGCAGCTATGACGTAATGTTTTATACAAGTCGCATTTGCAAAGGAATGTGAGTAAGTGGGTTCACAGAGGGGATGCGCGTCCACAAATGGTTGCAGCTAAAGTCAACACCACTGTTTGTCCTGTGGTACTAACAAATTACACGAGCGGTTTACTGTAAACTATAACTTTAACAAAATCCACAGCGAAATATGCAAAAAAGCGGAGAACTTTAAAGATTTCGTCGCGCTGGTGCTGTCTGGAAGCACTGTAAGTTTAATAAGGTACAACTGCAACCAAAAAGAAAACTTCAAGAAATATAAAGTAGTTTTGTCCGTGGTTTTGCAAAATATCTTCAGGAATAGGAAGGAGATTCCTTTTTTATCGTTTTTCGTGAAACCTGCGGTGTTCGACGCGTCTCTGTTTTGGTATTTGAGAACAAAGAAGCTAAAGCATTAAAGTTGGAATTGAGTTTGTATCAGAGTTTGAACAGCTCATGGACAAAACTGGTGTGCGGAATAGGATATTCGCTAAATCAATTTTACAACTCGTTTTCTTATTTCAAGAACTAGCTCCGCAAACTAACCAAGTCGCATTGAAAAAGGTATAATATTGATCGATACAAAAATAATTTTAGATGAAGCAAATTAGATGTTTTAAAAATATTTGCATCTGCAGGCCACTGCACCTAAAAATGTGTTTTAAATTCTATGTGTCATTCAAACATTACACTGCCATTTTTTTTTTCGGAATATACAGCCATACTTATAAACGCAATTTAAATTTAAACATTGCTTAAAGTTAGCCCTGTCACTGTTTGTCAATGCTCAGCGGTAAGAGATAGCAATAGTTTAAGCACTGTTTACCTTTTGACATATTTTTATAAGTAAGGCCAATAATGATTAGATTGGATAATGACAGCGATATTTCACAGCAGTTCTGATCGCCATCGCCAAACGCCTAGATGTACGCTGGCCTTAAAAATGCAAGAATTCATTATTAATTTAAAACAACTATCTTATATTCTCACAATATTGTGAAAAGCAAATCGAAGCGTACTGAGGCTATAGCAATTTTACATGCATGAGTTCATCTTTATTCGTTGCGCGTTTACATCGTAAGGCACTCAGTGCATCTACTGGATAATAGCTGCATCCGTCGTTACGGATTGACGTCTTTACTGCATACTTCTGCTCTGAAACCGACTACCTTTCATCGTTTTTAAGCAACCATCTCAAGGCAATATCAACCCTAACCTACAAACTATAAGTTTCAAAATCGTTATTGTCGAAAATCGTACATAAGTATCGACGCACACAGTAGTCGCATTCACGTAGAATCTAGCGCCGATATCGCTTGAAATATGAATATCGTCGCCACTTTTTGAGCAGTCCAGTCACGATTAACATACAAAGTTTTCTGCTCGAACAACAGATACTGCCAGCAGTACCTACCTAATAACGAATTTGAATCTTCTAGGAAATCCAGCTAGTTTTCTACCAGGGAGACGCAGCTTGCAACCTGTGCAACCCGTGTGACGTATGGATGTCACTAACATAGGTAGTAACTGCGAGAACAATGTACCGAATGTTTTTTTTGACGTGATAACGTCTTATAAATCGATGGAGCCGGCTGCACGCACGAAAAAACATGACTCATGCGTCGTTACGTCGTTTCGTCGTTCCATTTACCTGCGCCCGAGCCCGGGTCGGGTAAGGGTAAGGGTAAATGAGGGTAAGGGTAAATGAGGGTAATGGTAAGGGTTCGGTCGGGTTCCGGGTCCGAGTCCGAGTCCGAGTCCGAGTCCGAGTCCGAGTCCGAGTCCGAGTCCGAGTCCGAGTCCGAGTCCGAGTCCGAGTCCGAGTCCGAGTCCGAGTCCGAGTCCGAGTCCGAGTCCGAGTCCGAGTCCGAGTCCGAGCACGAGCCCGAGTCCGAGTCCGAGTCCGAGTCCGAGTCCGAGTCCGAGTCCGAGTCCGAGTCCGAGTCCGAGTCCGAGTCCGAGTCCGAGTCCGAGTCCGAGTCCGAGTCCGAGTCCGAGTCCGAGTCCGAGTCCGAGTCCGAGTCCGAGTCCGAGTCCGAGTCCAAGTCCACGAGTCCGCGAGACCGCGAGTATTTTCTTATGACGTTATCACGTTCAACTATCGTCAGTAAACAGACTCTACAGACAACCGATTTTTTTTTAAAGAAAATAACCTCGCGGTTGACGACGGCGAAGATGGGGGCATGAACGCCTACTTTAAAGAATGGTCCACAGTGGCACAAAATAGAGACGGCTGGAGAGAAGGGAGGCCTTTGTCTTGCAATGGGATACCACAGGCTCATAATAATAAAAATAACAAAAAGCCGATGGAACAAGTATATGGATCACCTAATGTAATTTATTTTGATGGGTTCCTTATTACCAAAAATCTAAGGGGACGAAAGAGAATGAGAAAAGGAATGTAAGCCTCAACAAAGATTTTTTTACAGCTTACTGATGGAACAAGCATATGGCCCACCTGATGAAATTTTTTGATGTGCTTCTTACTATTAATCCTGTAGACAGCCTTAGTGATCTTGAGCACCTACCAAAAAATCTAAGGGGACGAAAGATGAGAAGAGAAATGAAAGCCACAACAAAGGTTTTTTATACAACTTGCTGATAAAACAAGCACACATGATATTAAATGATAACCATCGCCTATAACTAAGACATTTCTAAGAATTTTCTTCTAATTATGCCTGTCCTCTGGTTTGAAAGCTCACCCAGAGGACGAAATCTGTTTTAGCTATTAAGTACTAACCCCTAGCCATAAGTTCTACTAACACTATTGGACTAAGTTGTCTTAAATAAAAAACTTTGTTTTTATTTATTATTATTATAACAAAGCATTGTAAAATTCAGGAAAGTATAATTGAAAAAAAATCTTTACAGAAATGTTAAAAATGAAACGGTTAAAGTATGAAACGCCCCAAAAAGATTCCAGAATCTTTATGGTCGGTGAAGAAAGACAACCGAATTAAAGTTTTAAATAAAATAGTCGCAGTAAATCTGATTACGTTCACTCGGTGAATTGAAATTTAAAGGTGGGTGAGTATGTTATACTTAGTGCCAGAGACGGCTCCAGGAATGCTGAGAACACAATATTTTAAGAGCATAATATATTGAAGTCGGAGTGCGATTGCGTGGTTCCAGCATATAAATAAACATTGAATGGCCTCTCAGCTCAGTTGGTAGTAGCTCTGCCTTCTGCGCCGTAGGTCGTGGGTTCGATCCCCCACCGAGAACAAATTTTGTGGTGAACACAGATGTTTGTTCGCTGTCTGGGTGTTATATTGTATTCTTAGTAAGCATTTATTTACAAAAAAAAAAAAAAAAGTATTTTATCAGCTATATCTGGTTTCCATAGTACAAGCTCTGCTTAGTTTGGGGCTAGATAATATTGTGTGTATTGTCTACAATATTTGTTTATTTTTATAACAAAGTCAAAGCCTAAATGCTTAATTCACTTTTTATACAACTATAGCGGGTAATAGAACCTATTCAGTTCGAAAAACATGAGCCAAGTGCTCAAAAAGAGAGCCTTTTTGTAGCGTACTTTAAATCCTTTCACCACGCTTCGTTTCAAAGAACTAGAGACAGGATAAGAAGAAGAACTCAAACAATTTAAAACGGCTTAGTGCCCATCCTGAGTCCATCCTTACCTTTGCAAAGCCAGACGTAAGAGTCTTATGGTAGTAGGTTGGTGCTTTGGCCCGAGGATAGCGAATTTGAAAAGCTTATTACGAACCTCCAAGCTCTAAATGTACTAAAGTGGGACCATGGGCACTTGAGGTCTTCTTAGGTGAACCTAACTATTAAGTTGGATATCAACATCTGTGCAAATTCTTTTATGGCTGTTGCAGTGAAAAAAGTAAAATTAAATAATAACAGCCATACTTATAAACGCAATTTAAATTTAATCAATGCTTAAACTTTAGCCCTGTCATTGTTTGCCATTACCCAGTGGTAAGAGATGGCAATAGTTTAAGCACTGTTTATCTTTTGACATATTTTTATAACGCTTTTATTAGCTTCACCTGTATGTATGTATGTATGTAACCGACCTCTTTGAGCTCGATTTTGTCCTACTTTGAACGATCAGATTTGATTCAAACTTTGCACACCTGTCAAAGGTCGATGACAATGCAATAATATGAAAAAAAAAACTAAAAATTAAAAAAAAAAATATAGTATAAAAAACTAAAAAAAACGCTTTTATAACTAATTGAACTAAAAAGTTAAAAATAAAACTGTAATAATCAATTGAAAAATGTATATTATTGTACAAAAAAAGCGTGGGGTGCTTGATTTTGATTGTTGTTAATATTTTATCAATAGTGTATTATATCTGAAGTTATTATAAAAAGCACCCCACGCTTTTTTGTACAATAATATACATTTTTCAATTGATTATTACAGTTTTATTTTTAACTTTTTAGTTCAATTAGTTATAAAAGCGTTTTTTTTTAGTTTTTTAAACTATAATTTTTTATAAGTAAGGCCATAATAAAACAAGCAGTAAGGGGTAATTTTTCAATCTACAAATAACTCATCCGTCAGATAGATAAAAATAAATCAATCTCTTTTTTAAGTTTGTCAAAAACAACTGACACTTTTTATTTAAAGAATAGCGAAGAATATTATTCCGTGGATGGAAAAATCAGCCTTTAGTATTAAGAATAAAGTTAATAGAAACTGCATGGCATTTCAAGCAGTCCTATCCAGCCTAAAATAAAATTTATTTACACAAAAAAACTTAACATTAAACAATTATTTACAAAATGTACAAAATACAGAAGAAACAGTTAAGCTACAGTGCAGACCGTTACAACCGATCTAGAGATTTTATATGTTACTTTTGTGTTATACGCACATCTCCATCGCACAAAAGTTTGCCCTGAACTGGAATGAAAAGCACAACAGTATAGCTACAACTATTTTTAAGTACTTTGTTTGCATATTTTATTTATTTGCCCTATCCAATTAACGTAGAGTAGACCAAACAAATTTCTACAAAACATTTTACACAGTTTTTCAACAACCCGATAAAAACCACCCTTTGTAAAAAGGCAGTAGCGATAAAACATTTCCCGTCGTGTGGGCCCACAATTGCATCAGAACTATTCTCTGCCTACGTCCCCTGACGCTGTTTATTTGTCGGCCAACCTTCGTTTGCATTTAATTTAAGACTCTAAATTCGTTCATTTCATGTTTTATGGTATAGCAAATGCACGAAACCTCTATTGGTCTAGTGTTAGAGGGCCCGCCTTTCGATCCTAAAGTTGTGGGTTCCAATCCAATCGTCTACCAATGAGCTTTTCTGTTGAAATTGATGTGCACTATGTCAGTACTCTCAAACGGTGAAGGAAGCTAAAAAGTTCGAAAAACAGGTGTCTAAACACGAAAGAAGCCTCTCCGAGTAGCACTTTAAATCCTTTCACCACACTGGATTCAAAGAACCAGTGACACGATGAGAACACGGTGACAAATAAAATTACCATTTGATCATAATAATATTAGTTGACATCGAGCATTGTTTTTCCTATAAATAGTTTATAAATAATATGTGTATATATAATATATACATAATTATATTACTATAAATGCATTGAATTTGTGTACTCTAATCATTGTTCGACATAAACAGTGTAGGTAGAGGCTACAATATTGCAACGAAGTACAAGTAACAGTGAAACTGATGTGTCGTGAACTAAATTAAATGAATAAACATATTTTATTGTACACCAAGCAAAACAAAACAACATTAAAACAAATAAACTGTACAGTGGCAATGCAAACTGATAAAAAATAAAGCCAATTCAAAAACACACTGTAAGCTTTTTAAACACTATAAAATTAATAAACACTGTAAGCTTTTTTACAAAATTATATATAAATAATTGTTTCACGCATGATTTGGCTCTGACCTACGAGATATTGAATCTAAAGACTATAATACATTATTTTATGTCTATGTACATTTTTTAACAAAATAATGTAAAAATATCAAAATAAAACCAAGCATTTTGTATTGGTATTTTTCAGCAAAATATCTATCGTAAGACACTTCTCAACAAAAGCGATTACAAACCATCTTCGTAAAAAACATTGGAGTAAAAAGGCAGAACCGGAGCGCTCGTCGCTGCAGAATTGCATTAGAGCTGCGTTCCCCGGCGTGGTTAATTTGCTGGTCAACCCTCGTTAACATTTAATTTCGTACTAGCAGTTCGAGATGCAGTGGAGTTTATGACGCAATTTGAATCAAATCAACCGGAATGGTGATATGGAAGTGGCCGAGTTGGCGGTGCACTTTTTTAATGGTATAACTTTAATGAATCACGTAAAATATCGTCTGTTTGAATTGGCTGATAACGCGAATTGCCTCCCTGTGAAGTGACTTTACTACCAATAATTGGTATAAATTTTATAGAACTACGCCCAGTAGTTTGCAAATTTATATAGCAAAATGCAAACACTTAACTGGAGCTTCGGCTTTGAACAGAAAATAATTCGCCTCCAATTTATTTGCTTGGTAATAAAAAAGCATTCTGATTGAATACATAGGCTCATTAGTTCACGCTGAAAGCATTCGACAACATGGTAACCTGGTACAATTTTTCCCTCTCTTGTTGCACTCTTCTTCGCATAAATGCGCTATAAAGACGTCCCATTACGGCAGGAAGCAAGACGTTCACGATTATCCAATTTTCTTACAAGCTCCACCGTTTGTACGTAATGCGGTACGTATGAGGGATTCCCCGGCACGACGCAGGCGACAAAGCAGCCACTTAAGTCGCGTCGCGTTTCGCCGTCTCGCGAAATGCACCGAGATATCTCTGAAGAATGCCACTGCACACTGCGCCACTACACTGCATGTTTGTGTATCCATTTGCTCGCTCTGAATAACGTGGGGTAATGGATTTTTTGAGTTGATGACGTATGCACAGGTCGTGTTGTGCAGGAAATGTAGATTGTAGAAAGGGTTTTTTGTTATTTTAGCTACAAGATCTGACTGTATATCGAGGTTAAACCAGAGGTTTTTGAAAACACACTTATTTGCAACTTTTCGAAACTGTGGGAATCACCACAATAGCCAGCGTTCACGTTACTGTATTTCCAAGAGGTAGTTGGTATTTTATCTTTGGTCAATTTAATTTTCAGCAGTTCGATAATTTGTTGACTAGATGCGGTTCGTTTTGGAGTCGACACGAATGTTCTGTCCTCATCTTTATTCAGATTAACAAAATCCGTTTATAGTCTACGCTGCCAAATGTTTTACAAAACTTTTTTCAAGTAAAACTTACAAGGATCTTCTACATCAATCAACATAGAAGCAAAACATATAAAATCCGTTAAAACCAAAATCAAAGGTATCGTTTGCAAATAATTTATAACAAAAACTATAAGATAGGCAACATAGAATGGAAGCGTATAAGTACATATCAAAACGAAGCAACAATGAAAAACACACAGTTTACTACACACTCGAATGGAAGTTGGAATGGGAAGTGCACTTTATTTCCTAGCAATTTATTTCGTCTGCGACCACCGCCCCGCTCACCGAGATTGCATTAGGCAAATACGCAGAGCCGTCTAATTTTGCGCCACGGCTGTTGTCGAATTCAATCTTTGCTTTTAGATTATGCTGGGTTTTATTAAAATTTTCAAGAGCTTGAAGTGACGTCACCAGGGTTGGCAACTAACTCTTCGTATGAATGAGTTGCCATTGTTATACCATTTATCATACTATTGGCTTAAAGCACTTCAAATAGGTCACGGTCTGAATCCAGTTGTGTTCCTACCAATGGATTTTTCTGTGCGGAAAATGTATGTATGCAATGCTAGTGCTCTCAAACGGTAAAGGAAAACATCATGAAAAAAACCATGGCTTAGTCAGCTCTGCACGGATTGACTATGTCTTTCCTGTGCATGGATTAGGCCGACTAAGCTGTCAGGATGGTATAGGTGCGCTGGGCAAGCCTATTCCATCTCAGATCTGGTCCGCGGCACCAGTTGCCCCTTCTTCTTCTTGTCCCTGACGCTATTTAGATCATCTATAATAGATACAAAGGCTTGTTTACTGACTGCACATAGGCCTCCACTAAGAACTTTTTGCCCGGCCAGTGTACTTTTTCACATTGTTCTGAAGGCTCATTCTGACTTATAAGATCATTTTGTCGTTGTGCCATAAAGTAACAAGAATTTTGGTTTGAAGATTTTTATCATCAACCTAAAATTCAAAAGGTTGATGAAATGTCTGCTGCAAAAATATTTGATTTCACTGTAAATTCAGGAATGTCACACGACTTTTCCCTGACTTATCACGAGGACTAACAATTTGAAAAACCCGTCTTTGAAGTACATAATAAAGAATATAAGGTTTCTTACCATACATTTTCAAATTCAAATAATTTTCAATTTTGTATTATTGCCCGAGGCCAGCCGGCCAGCTTTTGAAGTTACACTTCAGCCTTACTTACTATAGTTATCCACTGTCTTGGAAATAGGAAACGCTGTTCATTGTGCATTATCCCTTGTTACTTTGACAACGTACCCTTCTCAGTTTCCATCAGGCTAACAAACGCAACGCACAGTGCCTCTTTGAGCTTTTTGAACCAGGGCTATTGCGAAAAAACACACAATAGCGATAGCTGCAGCAGAACTAGTGAAATAATTGGTTGCTTATCAACAGTCAACAGTCAACAGATTTCACCACGATTACTATCGCTGCTATGCCGTGCTGGACTTAAATGCTAGCATAATCATACGACGATTTCGGTAGCATTACCGCTGGCTGGCTGGATTGCCATGGTGAAACAAAAATACAATGCCATCATACTTTGTTAGTAAAATCGTTCTTCATTTCTAGTACATCAATATTATGAGAACCAGTCGCCATTCGACCAGCATTCTGCCAGAAAATAAGTTTATTCAGCAAGGAGCACCTAATTTTACACACACCACCGACGTTATGACAACGGCGACATTTCGTATTGACTTGTGCGCGTTACACCAAGCGTCATCATATGTAATTTTATATGTATTTTAGTTTAAGATATAATATGGGCTATTTGTATTTTAACTGTTTACTGTATTCCCTGAAATAAATAGTTTATTATTTACTTGTACTGCTACTTCTACCGCCGTCGCTTGTTTTTACGTAATAACCCACCGATGTAAACGTGCCTGTCAATGTTATCCTTTTGGGCACACTTTGGGGTTGCAAATAAAGATTTACATGTCGCTTGTAGGAAAATATAAGATAAATAAGACTAGAGGAATTGGGTTCGTGCGTTTTGGATACATTTTACTGATGACCGAGTCACAGAAGGGTAAATAGTAGGTAAGGCTACGCCTTAGGAAAATAATATCAAATACGCGATGGACACCCATGTAATAGATTCAGTCTAATCAATAAAATAATTAGGTCAAAGTATGCAATTCACGTATTTCGTAACATTTTTGAATCGTAAAAGACTAAGGTACCTACTTACCTTAAAACCTCGGCCTGCCTCCATGTTTGCTTTACCCTATGCAGGGTCCATGTGATACCTACTTACACCTAAAAACTATGTATGTACAAACTTAACCATGTGTAAAGCAATAAATGTATTGAGTATTGAGATTTCTGTTCGCGTCCGCAGTATTTTCTTTGTAAAGAATAAATAATACTAAGCAACACTTCAACAACAACCCCAATTCAATACTCTCAATAAGTAAATTGGATAAATGTCACTAAACGAGTGCTCTACAGACTGCAACGATTTTGTATACAACAAAAAAGTTCACTCTGCACTGCAGTTGTATCAAGCTAACTACGGAGTTTCGAAAAACAAACGCATAAACAACTATTCAAAGTGAAACTGCCCTAAGGAGCGAGTTGGTTCACTGACACACCGAGTACAGTGGAAAGTACCAGGAACCAACTAACCTAGGGATCTTTTTGATGGACTGCTGGTAGTTGAGGTTTACCTCTAAGAAGACTTTGTTCATGGATTTTCATTCGCATTCGAAGTTTCATGGACATTTGTAAACCCCTTATTCTTCCCTCCTCATAACTTACCTACTAAAAAATATATTTTACATAATTAAATCAGCATTTTTTTTAACTTTGTTCACTTTTTTAAAACTTACAAACCACGATTTTGTAGAAATCCGTAATTTTGCAGCATTTGTATACGAGTAAATTAATTGTGTGATTTTTTTATTAAATGCACTACTTTATTCTACCTATTTTCTTCATTCAATTGCATCCATCCCGCATCCACAGCTTAAACCTTCTTCTTCCCAAGGTTGTATATTACAGTGGGCGCGACTTTATCTAGGCTTCCACCCGAACTGCGTTGGCTGGCGATAGACTGAAAATAGTGGCACAATAAATAGGGCGGAGGATCAGCCCGCACAATGGAGTATCCATTCGCGCTTGCTCGTTCATCACAAAATCAGGCGAATGAAGCGTGGTTTAATAGCATTATGTAAAGGATGGTATCTGATACCAAAAACTATGAGTAAGTATCACAGCGTGGTGGGCTTGCCCCATTTTCAGTAAAAAATATGTTATTTCCGCTTGTCACCACTTTTTGTCCCCAGTGGGGACGAACGGGAAGTCATTTAAATAATCAAGGTCAAGAATTGTCTTTTTTCCTTTTCATTGGTAAATAATAAATAACTAATTCTCAAATTAATGATTTCAGCACATAACGTGCTTTATTGAATTTTTGAGGATACTTTTTGACTTTTTGACACACCATTCTTCCTTGGCCTTCCAACAAGGCCTTCCACAAGCTCTGTATGGCTCTGTCTCTGGCTCTGGTTTTGAGTCTGTGTGAGTGAGTGCTGACTAAATAAATCCTACGTCGAAACGTCCCACGTATAACTATATGTTTAATTATATACACTTGTCAGAACTCACACAGACTTAAAACCAGAGTCAGAGACAGAGCCAGTCAGAGCTTATGGTAGGCCTACAGTACACTTTTGCATCGAGTGAAAAATACTGTGTATTCTTTCATTATTAACGAACGCATGCGTCTGAATAGGTTCACCGCCTGTATCGGAACCCTCGGCCTCGTCTTATCGGAAAACGGTTCCAGTGATTCATTGCGTATTTACTTACCGATCTTGAGACTTGCAACTTACACCTGACTTATTGAGATTACGTTGTTGCACTCTCAAAGGAGGTTAGTTATATAGCTAGGGGATTCAAACGTAATGTACGGCATTGAAACGGAATGAGCAATATTGTAACTCGCACCAATAGAGAATGGAATTCAAAATGGCGTTCTAATCATTACCTCTCGCTCGCACACTTATTGTTAGCAACAGTGTAGAGAGAGATAAAATGATTTACGGCGCTCTGCCTTAGTGCGGATCTTAGGAGAAACTACGAAACAGCATTCGAAAAAAAATGCAGACTCTCGGATCTCTGGTTCCCCTTCCCTTCATCAGCTTACTTTTCTTGCATAATTTTTGAAAAACTTAAGGTGCAGAATTTCCCGAGATTGGGGTGATCTCAAAAGAATACCCTGACCAGAATGACCTCTTTGATACAAGCATTAAAAGCTTATCGTACGTGTCATTGTTTTTATTCATAACACGATCCCTGTACTAAATACTACGAAGTTTCATAACGAAAAAGAAAAACGTAAACAATTCCAATCTAGCCGAGCAAACCTAATATCTACCATAATATGTACATTAATGTACAATTATTTCTACAACAGCCAACGAACCGACCAAAGTCCTGTTTAGTCCAGTTAACTCGGGTCCCAAGCCACAATCGTGGGTTATTGAGTCCCGGCCCGATGAGGCGAACTCATCTCGTTTGGCCGTCCGAACGAGCTGGGTTTATTCAATTTCCATTTTTTCAGTCCCGAGACGATACCCGCCGATAATCTGAACCAATTAATAAAATGACGATAAAAGAGTTAAGTTGAAAATAGGAAGAGATTATTGGGAAAATCAAATTAGAAATCTGAGGTAGATGAAGCTACCTAGACTTGTCTGACTGTATTGAACGTCCTGTACTATACACTGTATTATACTGTACTGACTGTATTTTACATTTTCTTGTGTTTTTGATAAAAATAATGTCAACTTGATCAATTTTCTGCTTTTGCCTAACTGTGAATTGAAGTCGTAAATTTCCGTTTACCGAAATTGAAAGATTTCTATACTAAATTCTGTAATAAAATAACTTGTACCTATATTAAGATTACAAAGCAAATTACCACGGTATTTTTTAGTTTACGAGTAATTACCAAGTAATCGAGTTTCTAGAGCTTAATCTTACGTTTATGCAATGGTTATGAAAATGATATCATTTGAACACCTGAGAAAAATACCCGGCTAGCAATTTAGCAAGGCACGCCTGCAGTCTTTCAATATCAGGCCGTCACGCTACCATGATTGATGTGAGGCTCGCCATTCCCTGATAAGAACCCCGATACTAATTTACCTCTCCTTTATTCGCTCCTAAGCAGCTACTTTGAAGGGAATATGTATTGGATTTTTATTGATGGTTCTCATCAAATTATTGAAGATTTGACCAGTCATTGATGTTAGTCAGAATTCTCTTAAAGCAGAATTCTGTGGATTAATGATATCTGATACTGGACATATTCTCAGAAATAGATATCGAAACCCACTGCAGCCAACGAACCAATGAGAATAACAGCTCAAAAACGTGTTTTCGACGAATTGCCTAGTTGTGTGTTCTCGAAATGCGACGTTAAATTAACGTGTAATTTTACGTTTAGGTTACGATGAATTGCAAAGCATTTAGCAAAAAGATCCTTTAGCTGGGATTAGGCACCGCTGTTCAACTAACAGAAAAAGAAACACTAAATTATAAATTATCAAATCAGTCACATTAGTCATAAACACCAATTACTTACTTAAATTAATTACTTTACACACCCAAGTAAAATGTCTGTATTTTGTTTTTTCATACTTAAAACGGGTGGAATAAGCATTACTTCATAGGTCACCCACGTCAGGCACGTGCCCTAAGATGCATTGCCCTGCATACATTAACTTGAGGCATACAGATATTCAGCCTCACGTGCCAGTAATTTTCTCGGCACCCACCCTGCAAACTGAATCACAGCAATGCTGTTTCACGACAGAAATAGTCATGTTAGCACTTCCCCGGATGAGCCCTTCTTATAGAGCTCTACTACTGTATGTCTTATGTCTGTATGTCTGTATGTCTTAGTTCTACTCTAGACTACACTTGCCAAATATTAGTTGTAGAATAATTAAAACCAAGCGGCAAAAATCGTCGCTCCAAATTATTCGGGCGTGCACTCACTCGCATCGCCCACGTCACTGCGACTCTGCGACTAAAGTGACAAATATTTTTAATATCATTCGCATAGAATGCATGTCACCAAAAAAGTAAGCGAAAAAGCGCTGGCGGAGCTGTGAGTTCGCTCCCACGGCGGGATGCGTCACACAGTAATGAAATATTTTATTTCACGTGCATCAAAGGACGTGTGGATCCAAAAAGAGTAGCAACAATGTACTCAAATTACAAATAATACACTAGTGTGGCTTTTATGAATGTAAAATATTTCTTAAAATCGTAAGCTGGAATTGATTCGTCTCACAGCTCACTTAATAGTATTCTAAGTATCACTTAGAAGTTCTTAGTACTGTATTCTAAGCATGCATTTCCAAAAAAAACAGCTATATCAGCTATAATATATCAGCTATCTGCTTTCTATAGTAAAAGCTCTGCTTAGTTTGGGGCTAGATACTGTTGAGTGGAATGTCCAAAATATCTTTTGATTATATTTGGCAGTAAAGCCGCCAACACACACACACATTTTTAGACATTTTAAAATTTTCAGGCGATCTGCAATGGCAATGACGATCAGAAATGACAGCAGAATGACTGCTTTCACAGCTCAGTTGGTAGTAGCTCTGCCTTCTGCGCTAGAGGACGTGGGTTCGATCCCCACCGAGAACAAATATTTGTGTGGTGAACCTAGATCTTTGTTCCGTCTGGGTGTTATATTGTATTTTCTTCTCTTCTCTATTCTTCTCTCTTGTTGTGTCGGTTGGCCGCATTATTAATATTATTTATTATTATCTATATTTATAAAAGAAAGTCGTGTTAGTTACACTATTTATAACTCAAGAACGGCGGAACCGATTTGGCAGAAAATTAGTGGGGAGGTAGCTTAGAACTGGGAGAAGGACATAGGATACTTTTTATCCCGAAAAAGCAACGGGAACGGGGTGTTACGGGAACGGGCGAGCGAAGCCACGGGCGGCCACTAGTTACTAATAAAACGTTCATTACAAACTGTGACAGGGCTAATGGTAAGTTGGTACTGCCCAATTTGAAGTGGGAAATCCGATTAGCACATTAGATAATTACCTATCACCAAGCCACAAAGACCGCTGCCGCTGCCTATTTGCAACAAATCCTAAGTGGTCTACTCCACTGCTATTACTTTTATGGAGCTAGGCGTAAAATCAAAAGCACGATAGCTTTGATCAAATGTATTTTTAGATGATTTCAAGAAATCATTGGTCACGCGTCGCATCGATCAGTAGATTTTAGATGTTTATACAAAATATTTACATTTAGATTTATACAAAAGAAGTTCGGATTTTATTAAATCACACTTTTCTTTTCATATTTTTTATACGTCTAAGTACTTAAAATATTAAGATTGTGTTTTGATGTGAGCTTTTATCGTTGTCTGTAAAGAAATAAAAATATTATAATGCAAATACATTAAACCAACCAGTCAAAAAAATGTCAACCTACAACCTAAAGCGTATAATAGACGATTTAAAATTTAAAAAGATCGGTACGGCCGTACGAACTGCAAAATTTAGCGTCAAGAAAGTAATTGACATCAAATGTGTCTCCTATAAAGCTTCGTCTTTCACAAGGAGACAAACTTCCTCAGACACGTGTCTTCAGAGATTCCACCTCCTTTGTCTGGCGACATTTTTAGTCTACATTCTTCGATGGTTTTATTATTGAATCGTGCCGTATCGGAAAACTGAAGACATGATAAACAGAAGACACGATTGTGATCTAGGATTTCTCTGCTTAGTTTGGGGCTAGATAGTGTTGTTTGGAATGTCCACAATATATTACCTAATCTCCAAGTGTGCCGCTAACGATATTATGCATATGCGAATACGCTTTTATGTTTCGTGCGTTGTGTATTGATGCCGTTTGGATTTTAAGAATTTATAAGCACCTTCCTAAAATCCACTGTTTAACCCTACGAGGTTTCCCTCATATATTCCTGCAAGAACGATTTTATACACTCAGTAGGTACTTTATTATTGCTTACAAACGGTAGGAACGAAGCCGTATTTTATTGCCTGTTCTTCTAGGATTGGTCGCGTGGAACTCTCCTCATCTAGTTTTAAGACGTTCAAAGTGATTGTACGGGCCAAAACCGTACATTATAGCATTTTATACATTTAGCATAGTTAGCACTATAATTTTATTGAATAAGGTCTAAGACTCATCAGTCGTTTCGTTTTCCTAACCATCGTATCATCATCATTATCATCGTCATGTGCGAGGTGATTCTTGTGATACAAGTGAATAAATATTTTTGACGTGACAAAGTCTTATTCGATGGAGCCGGCTGCACGCACGAAAAAACATGACTCATGCGGCGTTACCTCACTCTGCGGCGTTCCATTTAAGGCTTGAAGTGCAAGCGAGAGCGCGGAACGAGCGACAAAGAGCACGGCCTCCACGTTCGGCAGCGTTCGACATAATCTGTCTTTCTCCTACTTGAGTAAGCGATGCGTCGGCGTGGACAGCTGTAATTATATGACGTTCAACTATCGTCAGTAAACCGACTTTACAAACAACCGATTTTTTTTAATTTGATTTGACCCGCCTCCGTCCACAGACTTTCCGCAATATTTACGTCGGGGGCTACCTATGCCCATAATAATTAAACTGACTAATGAGGCGTTACAACCGTTAATGGTGTGGCCCAATACCTCCATAATATCCTCCAATGTAATTATGTAAGTCAATTAGAAACTTAATTCATCATCGGTTTCATTTCGGAATTCAATATCGCAATTAATGTCGAACGCTATAGTACACAAATATATCACGAACTTGGACGTGTCGGTAAAGTGACTGATTTACTGCTCTGCGACAATCAGGGCCCTAAACGGGTTATAGCTAATGGGACACTCAAGCAATCAGGATATAAAAATAATGAAAAAAGCCTTCATTTATTCCCACTTGGGGAATATGGGATGGGTTAGTCCCACGAATGCCACGTCCATACAAATGAGAAATCAAAATGTTCATACATTTAGTCCCAGCTAATACCATGACGTATTTGAATCTTCCTTTTTCTAATGTTTATTTAGTTACTACGTGCATATTGGCTAAAGGTTACCTGACATCAATTACATAAAAATTGTTTTTATAAGAAGGTTTCAAATTCTAAGTTTCACTGAAAACATAGCAGAAGCAGGCTATATAGTAAAGCCAAATCAAAATTATATTTCATTAATCTCTACTCTCTCTTTCTCTCTTTTTGAAGCTCATAACTGTGAACTCAGAATTCTCATTGAAAACTGTCAATAAATCAGTCTCTATTTATGTTTGAGCGTTGTTTTATTTACTCCCAAAAAGTACCACACAAAGTCAAACCGCGTTAAAACCAACAAAATTTATTCAAACAGTCTTTTATAAGGTGGAATAGATATACGAGCGTCTTATAGAGCTGTCGAACTCAAGGGGGACATTCCTATAGTCATAAAACAGGAGGATGGAGCGATCATTTGCATCTGCATAATTAAATAGGATCTTGTTGTGCGAGATTGAGGACGTAACGGGAACAGGCGCGGAATTTTTCATGATCGTGAAATTTTGAACGAAATCTGTGGGATACCGGAGTTTTGAACGGATTGGGGTCAGCTTAAGTTCATGGTGGTTAGGATTATTCAGTTTTGCATGCGTTGACTAACGGTAATATTCATGATGATTCTATAGCAGTCATTTAGCTTAACGGACAGATAAGTCTTCTTCTTAATAAGTTCCCATTCGGAAAATTTTGCCAGACAAGTCGGCCGTCCTTGGCTATGAAAAAATGGTGAGCGTTTTTATTTTCAAAACCATCGGAAACATTTTTGATTACATCAGGATATCACATAATACACTTTCATTCCAACTGTGACAGTTAAGCACATTAAGCTAAGACCTCAAGTACCTCAAGTTTTAACCGCTCACCACGCGAGAAAAACCATGTGCACAAGCTAGTACACATCAATGTATTTTCTATGTAAAAGCACTACTTCTTTCTTGTCTTATTACTTAATTTCAGACCAAAATTAAGATCTATTAATTTAATTTAAAATACCAAGACGTCTGGAAAGTTGGTAAACTTAAAAACTATGAATAAAATAAAGAATGCCATTCACTTTACAGTCTTCAGCCTAAAGTTGCTACGTTCTGTGAAGTTTCAAAATGAAATATGCACATCGAAACGCGAATGACGCTCAGAAAAGTTGTGAACTTGGGACCTGTTGAGGACTTCCGAACTAAGTACCTACATGAAAATTTAAGCATTGGCAATGAGTTGATGGGATTGTTGGCAACTCTGATGGATGAAGCACTTTTGTGTACAAGCGGAATACGCGCGACTTTGTTTTCAGTTTCTTATTTTTTAGCCTCTACGTAAAGTCTACGGCGTAGAGGCTCTACGCGTCTGTGTAGATCTACCTGCACGAAATTTATAAAATTACTAGCATGCACTATTCGACTGGATAAAAGTGAATAAAAGTGTATGTGATCTTCCAGAGCAGTTAAAACCTACATTGTCTGTTTGTCTTCAACTGTCCGTTCTGTCTATTTAAATATATTTGTCACGCGTACGCCTTTGTATCAAATAAATATATTTTCTTTCTTCTTTCTTTCTTTCAGGGCACAACTATGTATAGTTCAAGTTTCATTCAAATTACAAACTTTTACGTTATAAAATGAGTAGATCTGAGATGTGCTTAGAGTGTACGTCATTTTCAGTTAGGTATGAACTTCCAATAGCTTTTAAGCTGCAAAGTGTATTTAGGAACAAATATTCACATACGTAAAACGCCATTCGATGGTACACACATTGCTTGACAATGTCCAAGTCCGAGCGAAGTCATCTCCCTGTACAAATACTGTTAAGAAAACCTGGGGAATAAAGTAACTGGATATAGCACAGTAGGGTTTATTTTTGCAAGCAATTTGAAACCTTAAAACCTTTAAATATAATGGTTTTCCTTTGGTACTTGTTTAAATGTACGTTATGAAGTGCACTAGAATATTATCTTTTATAAATTTAAAACTCTTTGGAAAACTAATCAAAACAATTAAAACAAGTATTTGGAAACAGTTGAGCTATCTGCACAACAAACGATCTAGAGATAGCTCAAAACTGATCCAAATCAGTGCCAGGCGGAAGCGAAAAAAAATAAAAACAAAAAAATACATCAAACTTAGATTGTGAACCCACAGTTAAAACTCTATTTTATGGAAATTCATGTGGTTCAGGTTAGATATTGTTGATACTTAGCACTATCTAGCGTCCTTTACGGTCAATCTTTATTCCACGGCGCATCGTATTGGCTATCTTGGACATCTGTTAGCGCACACTGTTTGCTTTTCATTTCTTGCAGCAACAAACGGTAGCTTACAGCGGCTAGAGTATAATATTATGATCAGAAGGAAAGCTCGGATTAAAGAGGCGCACTTCATCTTTACCAGTCTGTAGAGTTTACTGCTGGAGAGCTAGTGTCTTAGTGGTAGTGGCCCCGCCCTCCGATCCTATATAAGGTCTTGGGTTAAAATCTAGTCGTGTACCAATGAGTTTTTCTGGCTAAAAATGTATATGCACTATGCCAATACTCTTAAACAGCGAAGGAAAACATCGTGAGGAAACCGGCATGTTAAGAACCTAAAAAATTCGAAATATGTATCAAGTGCACGAAACGAGCCTCTTTGGACGCACCCTAAACTCTTTCACCACACAATACAATGTATTTTAAAATTGAAAATGTACAGCATCTGTTATTTTTGCTGTTACTCGTGTGCCAGTGGGGTGCAGCCTAGATCGCAATCGCGATAGCTTTGACCCGCTATCGTGGATCTACCCGCACTTTGCCGGGAAAAAGCGTGTCCCATGCAATCCCAACTGCACTTTTAGAGGCTTTGAAATGCGTAGCCAGTGGTCATGACACGAACGTGTTTGGATTATTCTTTCAATTTGTGCGATATTCGAAAAAATCTGTGCACAATGCCAGTGCGCTCAATCGGTGAAAAAAAATAAAGCAATTTAACTGCGATGATGGATGCAGCCTAGAATACCTTTACTTGAAAATTAGGGTGTGTGTCGAATTAAATTTTTGAACACTTATCTACAGTAAACCAAACAAAACCATTGCAAACCATGCAAACTAATAAAAAAAAATTGTTATCTATGTTTGTTTAGTTTGCTGTCCCTAAATAAGTTAAATGTAATTTCGTAACTTTCATTTGTTACACACACATATATAACTATAACCCGCCGAATAAATATAAACACAAACATAATTTTGAGCATCTAAAATAATTTATTCACACTGTGATACTTTATCTAGACCAAACATTTAGATAGGCAAACAAGTTGTCGTTCTTTACAGGTGCTGCTGAGTTTTCTGACGACGTTATATAATCTTTAATACCATTTTTTTCTGGATCTTGTTTGAGTGTAGTAATTAAGTCTTCCATATATTTCATTTCATCACTATCGACTTTACCATTTTTTGCTCCACCGTTTTCTTTAGTTTTACTCGTCGGGCACTTTTCTAAACCATCTTGATCAGCCAAATCGTTGACGTCGAATTCTTTCATCGTTTCTTTAATGTATCGTTCAAACTTGTCACTTTCATCGGGTATATCTAATGGGCTCAAGTTACCGTTGTTGTCTGTCACCAAACTTGCCTGGACTTCTGGCATGGAAAATACCTCGTTATTTCTGATTCTGACGGGTATATATTTCGGGAAATTATAGTTGTAGTTCATTTTTGGTTGAACATACGAAGTCATGCCTTGATCATTGTCATTGCTTTGATGAGGATTGATTAGATTTTGAGGATGTGAATCAGGTGATGCTTTTTCTAACTTCTCTTTTTCTCGTACATATAATTGTTTGAAATCCGCTAGTTTTTTAACATTCAGATTTCTTTGCAAGGTAAATTTCTGATCCTTAACTCTACTTTTCAGTTCTTTATACCGATTTCTATAAGTAGGAGGAACATTATGAAATTTTGAGTCTACTTTAATATTTTTCATGTTGAAAAGTTCAGGAGAAGGGCTTACGTTTTCTTGCGCAGAAGTTGAAGGAATCACATTAACCTGGGGTAATCTCTCATTTATCTTGTAAGGATTATTTAAATTTTGCGCCTTCGAGTTGTAAAGCTGATTTCTCAGAGATGTCTTGAATCGCTGGTTGATGAAGATGAATGATCTTTCGTTCAGGCTGGTTTCTTTGTCGGCCGATGTCTGGAGCACCTCTTTTTCGTGTATTTTATCGGATTTCTCCAAGTTCATTTCTTTAGTATCAGTTGAATTTGATACCAGCTTAGTTTTATGGATAGCCTAAAACAAAAAATCGTCTGTCTTAAAAATGCTATCCCATCGCTAAGTCCAGTTTTTATTTATCGATAGCCTAAAATGAAAAGAAAACCTCAGACATCTATTTTTTTGTACTATGTTATAACAGATTTGTTTCTTAATATTAGAAACAAAGAGTTTTCAAAGCCAAAATGTGTTACATAGTTGAATAAAAAAATATTTTTTTAACTCTCTAACTGTAGTTACTCATGGAGATATCACTCATTTCTAATATTGATCAACGATTAGCAGTTAATAAAAATATAACAATCATTCAAAACATCACGCCCTTCTGGTTTTAGTGAGTTTTAAAATTACATTTTTGTTTTGTAGTGAACAAGCTAACCGTAGAAGCTGATCCTCAGCGCAAATAGAGCAATAATAAATAACTAACCTTTGAAACGGAAGGAACAATAACTCCGGAATTGAATCCAACAAACAGAACTAAAACAACAACGACCGTCTTCATTCTCGCTCCTTTAAAGTCTGTAAAAATAAGTCTGTAAGACTATTATTGGTCTGAGACTGCCGTACAGCTCTAACATGACTATGAGGAAGAAGGTATTATGTTGATGCTGGCATTGTTTGTTTGTACTCGTTGATACAAAGAAGACAATAGGCCTGATTTATTAAATGTGTCTTTGTTTTCATCACTACTTTTTTGTTATTACTTTATGTACTTCTTTATTTACGCCTCGTTTGTTTCCGTTCAAAAATTGTCTATAAGAGACGGATTTAAGCTTTAAGGCCACCTCTCTTTTTAAACTTTAGTTTTTAGGCAAGGTGTAAAAAGAAAAGAGAGGGAAGAGTCTATTATAAAATATAATAATGAAATGTAGTATAAATATATAAAATATAATATAAATTGTGTATTTTGTACATTTTGTGAATACTTGTATTAAATGTAAATGTCTTTGTGTTATTTTAAAATAAAAATTCTATGACTAGTTGATGGAAGCATAATGGCCCACTTGATGTTAAGTGGTAAACATCGCCTATAACAAAGCATTGCCTCGTAAGTCACGCACGTCAGGAACGGGCCCTACGATGAACTTCCCTGCGTCCATCAACTTGAGGCATACAGATGTCCAGCCCCACGTGCCAGTAATTTCATATTAATTACTAATAGGTATATTTTATATACCTATTTACATGCAAGCAATTATCAGTAGTATTATAATAACTAATGACTTGAGCTACTATTAAGGCTTCAATCTCTACTGTATTAGCGTAGAGCGTTCCTTAGCCTGATGGATCGACGATGGACGATCGAGTTGTAAATGTCGCGGGAAGTCGATAAAGACGGATCAAAGTCATTTTATAAGCAAACACAAACAACGCAAAGTGCAGATGAAAAATTTTCTTTTTTTTGTAGATGAGACCAACTGATAAGAGACGAATCAGTCAGTATAAGTATACATTATTATATTGTATGTTCATATCATAAAAAGCAAGCGTTTGAACGTTTTCCTTATCACCACTAACAATCTACTCCCCATTGTAGTGGTAGATACCGCTTGGTCTCCTGGGTGGCAAAAGTTTTGATTTCAATTCCAATAATTATGTTCTATAACATTCTGGAATGATCTAGAATAATCATATTTAATTCAAACACTGCAGACACTACAACGGCTGGCGTCGCTGCTAGTAATCATATATTTTATGAATGATAAAAATATTTTATTGTAAAAGTAAGATAACTGCGTCATAACTCCTCAGTTTTAAGCTGCTACTGAGATGTCACGTTATCTCTAATCTAACTGTTACTTTATGTCGTCAGTAATCTACCTAGGTTGAAGGTGTGCTGATAAGCATTATACACGGAAATAGCAAAAGAAACACTGGGCCATCAGACTGTTCAGGAAGCTACCTACCGCTAGCGCCATCTAGCGACCGACGACGTCATCAACGATGACAGTGACAGCACCATGCGATGTCTAATGACCAAGCTGCCACTGTCAAACGTCAAACGTCATGTCAAACGAAGATGAAGAACTTCACCTCACTCGTTCGCGCTTCAACTTCAATTCATTCGTTGTCTCCGTTATTTTTTGCAACGCACACATTTTTTAAAAATATACTTTGTCATCGTTTTCAAGAAGTAATAAATTTGTTAAATATCTTAAACAAACGAATAATAATTGAAGACGTCCCTGGCTACTTCCTCAGCAAATAGGAACAATAACCGTAGGCTCAAACATTGGTCCTTCGAGCCGGATAAAGAAACGGACAGCTATAGCCACGTCAATCCAGAATCCCGTTGGAGTCCTGGATCATCCGCAAGAGGAGAAGAGGAGTTGGAGCAGCGTCGATAAACGGTCTGGCCATCTCACCCATCCTTACCTCTCCCAGTCCGACAGTTTGCGTTAATTTTTCCGTTTCCAAATTTCAGCTGTGCGTCACTGTGTGCCTCACGTCGCCTGAACCAGTACTGAAAAGGAAACTGTAAGTACTTTTGCCTTTGTAACCTGCCAAAATGATCGACGGAGAGGTTTTTCAACCAGCTCTTGAACCTGTCAAAATCAGAGTAGATAGGCCCGTATCTCCCCGGTTACAAGCTATTACAGTAGTTGAAAGCCGCCTCGCTGAGCTCAAAAAGCAACGAGGAACGATCAAAGGCAGGTTAACTGTATTTGAAAAGTTTATTAGCAAATTTAAAGCAGAGAATGAATATTTAAATGCAACCCTCATTGCTGAAATCGATTTACGTATGCAAAGTCAAGCAGTTATATTTGAAAAATTCAATGACATTCAAGATGAGATTGAACAGTTGTCTCCAGAATGTGAACTTCCATCTCAAGAACAATACAGAGAAGCGTTCGAGGCTCAGTATTTTTCTTTGATGGCTGCCGCGAAGTGTGTATCAAACTCAAGTGATCAAAGTCAAGTAATGCCCTTTGGTTCCTTAAGTAGACCTGTGTCGATTAAACTGCCAGAAATAAAATTACCTGCTTTCGACGGTTCTTATGATCAATGGCTCGAATATAGGAATTCATATCTTACAATGATTCATACCCGTCAAGATTTAGACGCGATACAAAAGTTTCATTATCTTAAATCGTCACTTAGCGGTACGGCGCTTCAGGTTATCGGTTCATTAGAATTTACTGCACCTAACTATGCTCACGCTTGGGATTTACTAGAAAGCCGGTTCCATAATAATCGTTTACTAGTTCGAAACCATGTCAAATCTTTATTTGACACTCAGCCGCTTCCAGTCTGAGTCACCTGCACAGATTAGGCAGCTAATCGATTCGACGTTACGCAACCTACGTGCCCTTCAGTCGCTGAATGAACCAACGGATGCATGGGACACACTCATTATTTATCTAGTTGTGTCAAAGCTTGACCCGTCCACAGAACGCGAGTGGGAGACGAAGAAAGGTGATATCACAACCGATATGAATAATAGGATAAAGTTAGACGACCTTATTGTTTTCCTCAGAAACCGGGCTGATATGTTGGAGATGATTAAATCAAATACCAGCAAGCATAATATGGATTCATCTCTACCTAGTAAATCAAACTCAAATCAGCAAAATAAACTCAGGCAGGGTAACTCAAATTCGAACCCGCAATGGCAAACGTATTCGTACGCCTCACAGAAAATAAATTCAGATAAAATTAAACAGATGCGTGTGTGTGTCCTTTGCGGGGACGATCATTATTTGTATGCGTGTGCAAGGTTTTTAAACATGTCTGTACAAGAAAGGTGTTCAGTTGTCAAGGTAAAAAACTTATGTCAAAATTGCGTTCGTTCGGATGGTCATTCTTTGCATGAATGTTCGTTTGGCCCATGCAAATTATGTCAAGCCAAACATAATACGTTACTTCACACGAATGGTCATTCAAGTCAAAGTTTAGGTACGGACGCGTCTACGCACACCGCGCTCCCGATAGCTGACATGCTCAAATCAGCTGATACGCAAGTAGGCACCGAGCGCAACGTACTTACTAGCCACGCTGCAGTACAGCCGGTGTTGTTATCCACAGCGCTCATAGATATACCTGACTCAAATAATCATTTACATACCGTTAGAGCACTTCTTGACAGTGGAAGTCAAAACTGCTTTATTACTCAATCGTTAATTAATCGTTTACAATTACAAACTATACAGTCCACTATTCGTATTTCCGGTGTGGGACAGAGCGTTTCACATAGTACTCACACCTGTAAAACAGTTATTCGTTCAAAAGTAAGTGATTTCCGTACGGAAATCCAATGTTTGGTTCTCCCAAGTATAACATCAAAGTTGCCTTCGTTAGACGTTAACTGCGAAGGTATACTTATACCTAGTCATATCGCACTCGCAGATCCTACATTTAACATCTCGTCCGATATTGATATGCTGCTGGGTGCAGATATATTTTGGGACCTACTTAAAGAGGCCAAAATAAAGCTCAGTACCGGTCCATATCTGCACGATTCTCAAATCGGGTGGATAATATCTGGCCCTATTCGTCATAGTAACTCGTATCACGTTGACCGGGTTCAATGTAATTTGGTTCATATAGATTCTCAATTACGCAAATTTTGGGAATTGGAAGAATTAACCGACTTGCCTTCTGCCATGTCAAAAGATGATCGGTATTGTGAAACTTTATTCACCGAAACCACAAATCGTGACGAACACGGTAGGTTCTCTGTTTGCATTCCGTTGAAGGAATCAGCTGATTCATTGGGTGACTCATTCACCATGGCAAAAAATCGTTTTATGGCCTTAGAAAGAAAACTAGAGCGTTCACCTCAATATAAAGAATTATACTGCGATTTTATGCGAGACTATGAAGCCCAAGGTCATATGTCTCCAGTATCGGAAAAGGTAATCAACTCAGGTAAACCATATTACGTTCTACCGCATCACGGCGTCTACCGTGAAAATAGTCTTACAACCAAGTTAAGGGTTGTTTTCGATGCAAGTGCAAAAACCACAACTAACAAATCCTTAAATGAGATTCAACACATCGGCCCACCACTACAAAATAGTATATTTTCTATTTTACTTCGTTTTAGACAGTATAAATATGTCGCTTGCGCAGATATTCAAAGTTTCTATAGGCAAATTCTGGTTCAACCTAGTCAACGTAATTTACAATTAATCATGTGGAGAGAAAATAGTCAGTTGCCTTTGCAACTGTATTCGTTAAAAACCGTTACGTATGGAACCGCGTCAGCTCCTTTCCTTAGTATACGATGCTTGAAGCAATTAGCGCAGGAATGTGATGATGAGCTTGTAGCGAAGACCATCAATTTTGATTTTTACGTGGATGATTTAATTTTAGGTAATAATAATAGCGATGCGTTGATCGATTTGTGTAATAAAATAACAAAAGTTTTACATAACGGTTGCTTTCCATTGCATAAATGGACATTCAATCATAAAATTAATCCTGAACGCACAAAAGATCTAAACATAGGAGAACATCATTTATCCAAAACTTTAGGGTTAGGCTGGTCCTCTGAAAGTGATGAATTGCACTTCGTTACACAATTCACGCAGAATGAGTCAGTTCTCACAAAACGGATAATGTTGTCAGTAATTTCACAGGTCTATGACCCGCTAGGATTATTAGCTCCCGTTGTGATAACAGCAAAATCGCTATTACAAAGCTTGTGGCTGCACAAATTAGATTGGGACCAAGAAGTTCCAGATAGCATTGCAAGTACTTGGCGTAGGTTTATATCCAATCTCCAAAATTTACACAATATTAGAATACCTCGGTACGTAACGTCCACAGACGCTCAATACTTTGAACTTCATATATTTACAGACGCTTCTCAAAATGCATACGGTGCATGTGCCTATATTCGATCTTGTTTAAATAACTGTGAGCATTCGGCTCCTATCTCCGTACATTTATTGTGTGCTAAAAGCAAATTAGCTCCAATAAAGGCAGTCAGTATTCCTCGCCTCGAACTGTGCGGTGCATTGGTAGGTGCTAAGCTATATAATAAGATAAAGGAATCGTTGCGGTTAACTTATGATAAAGTTTATTTCTGGACTGATTCGACAATAGTGCAAGCTTGGCTCCATATGTCTCCACACTTACTTAAAACGTTTGTACAAAATAGGGTCGTACAAATTAATGAACTAACCGACGATACGATTTGGCGGCACGTAAAAGGTACGGAAAATCCTGCCGACCTCATTACGAGGGGTGCAAGTGTAGATTCACTAACATATGACAGCGATAATCACTGGTGGGGTGGTCCGACCTTTTTACAAGAACCTTATATAAATTGGCCGAAACACTATGAAAACCCGCTGCCATCTACCGATTTGCCTGAAATTAAATCACACTCGGCGAGTTTAGTTGCAATTCAATCAACTCATTTGTTTGACTTTGAACGGTTTTCATCATTTATCCGATTACAACGCTCAGCCGCATATTTATTACGATTTGTTCATAACACACAAGCAGCCGTGCCCGGCTGTAGCCTAGACTCCAAAACCGGTTTGCTATCCGTGGAGGAGCTTGAGCGCTCGCTTATAATGTTGACACGCGTAGTGCAAAATAAATCATTTTCGACTGAGTATTACAGTCTTAAAAATAGTTTACCATTGAACTTTAAAGATAGTAAGCTCGTTAACAAAACTGCTGGTCTGAACATATTCTTAGATCAGCATAACATTATTCGCGTTGGTGGTAGAGTGTGTAATGCGACTACCTTTAGCTTTGAGAAAAAACATCCTGTGCTGCTCTGTGGTAAACATCGTTTCACTAAGTTGTTATGTGAATATGAACATAAACGATTACTTCATGCAGGACCGCAGCTTCTCGTCTATTCCATGCGTGAAAGGTGGTGGGTGCTAGGTGCCCGGAATCTAGCCAGGCAAATAGTCCATAATTGCGTTACATGCACACGCATGAAAGGAAAAACATTGAACCCTATCATGGGAAATTTGCCAGCAGAGCGTTTGGAACCAAGTTTTCCCTTCATGAGATGTGGCGTGGACTATGCTGGGCCCTTGCTCATATTGAACCGTAAAGGCAGAGGTGCTCAATTAATAAAGGCGTACATTTGCTTATTTATTTGTTTCACCACTCGAGCGGTGCATTTAGAGTTGGTTGGCAGTTTGACAACACAGGATTACCTCTTAGCGTTGAAGCGTTTTATATCACGTCGCGGCAAGCCTTATCAGATTTTTTCAGACAATGGAAAAAATTTCGTTGGTGCTGAAAAGGAACTATCTGCTGTTTTTGAAAATTCCAATGATATTTCTAATTTCACTAACAATAATCAAATTCGTTTAACCTTTATTCCCCCGTATAGTCCTCATTTTGGCGGGTTATGGGAGGCAGGAGTCAAGTCCTGTAAGTACCATCTAAGGCGGGTGTTAGGCAATGCAAAACTAACGTACGAGGAATTTGGCACGGTGTTAACGCAAATTGAAGCCGTCCTGAATTCCCGTCCTTTGTCCCCTCTGTCCTCAGATACAAGCGATTTCCTTCCGTTGACTCCGGCGCACTTCCTGATCGGCCGACCGTTGACAGCCCCTGCTTGTGAGAATATTACGGCGGTCACGTCTACGCGACTGGGACGCTACGATCGAGTGGAACAACTCAGACAACACTTTTGGCAACGTTGGTCTAAAGAGTACGTGTCCGAGCTTCAGCAGCGCACGAAGTGGAAAGTCAACAGTGAAGACCTCACCCTAGACAGCTTGGTACTTATAAAAGAAGAAAATCTTCCCCCCTTCAAGTGGAAGTTGGGCCGAATAACCCGTCTGTTCCCTGGCGACGACAAGCAAGCAAGAGTAGCAGAGATACGCACGGCTACAGGGATCATCCGTCGGGCCTTTCCAAAAATCTGCCCGCTGTTGCCAGAGACGTCGAGCTAATAAGTAGCACAGAATTCCATCGAGTCCTTCATGTTGGAAGCGTTTATACCTGGTACTTCCAAGGCGCCCGGTATGTTCAGGAAGCTACCTACCGCTAGCGCCATCTAGCGACCGACGACGTCATCAACGATGACAGTGACAGCACCATGCGATGTCTAATGACCAAGCTGCCACTGTCAAACGTCAAACGTCATGTCAAACGAAGATGAAGAACTTCACCTCACTCGTTCGCGCTTCAACTTCAATTCATTCGTTGTCTCCGTTATTTTTTGCAACGCACACATTTTTTAAAAATATACTTTGTCATCGTTTTCAAGAAGTAATAAATTTGTTAAATATCTTAAACAAACGAATAATAATTGAAGACGTCCCTGGCTACTTCCTCAGCAAATAGGAACAATAACCGTAGGCTCAAACACAGACTATGTTATTAGAAAGAATATACCTACAGTTTTACTATTTTATCCCAGAAAAATATTCGAAGCATGTAGGTACTGCCAGCTGTATTTTTTTTGAAGTTATAATTATTGTTCTATCATTGACTTTTAGCAAAAAAGGAACCCTTGTAGATTCGTCATCTCTGTCTGTCCGTCCGTATGTCACAGCCATTTTTCTCCGAAACTATACGGGTCCTCCCCATACTAGAAACTGAAATTCAAAAAAATATTTTATAAGCGGCTGGTAGACGGGGCCATATTTTCACTGCAATATTATGTGGCCGGCAACTATTGGTGTCCTTGTCTAACATGTGAGTAAGAGAGGGACACCAATAGTTGCCGGCCACAAATTGCAGCAAAACATGGCCCGTATAAGCCCCACTATGTATAGATTTTCACTATGACACAATTTTTGTCTTCGAGTTCTTACTTCTCATTATATTGATTTAGGGGAATCTTGCAATACCAGTCTAATGAGTGATCATTTTGTATATGGTTGTGTGTACTTCCATCTAGTGGGTACCTATTAGTTATGTATAAAAAAATGAAAAATCTGTTTTGAAATCAACATAATAATATAATTTTGATGATGATTTACATTGATTTTCTTTGTAATGGAAAAAAATAAATTACTGGCCGAAAATAGCAACAATTTCATGAAGCAATGCGTGGATATCAATGTCATTGGCCATCAAGGTGTCAACCTCAGCCTTAAACACATCATTTTCCCAGAGAGCATCGAAAACCGCCTTCCATTCATCACTCTTCAAGTTCTCAATAGCCAACGCAAACGCTTCATCTTCAGCGATCTTCTTGTCGAAGAGAGCAGATAACTTCTCCTGCGGGAAGAGAGCGATGCTGTCGTTGATGAATGATGAGAAGTCTTTCCCGCTGGTGCTGTGGCGAGACCTCTTCTGGACATTGTCTGTGGGCAAGTTTAAACGTGTTTATCCCGGGAACGGTGACCTATATGTCTGTGAGACCGGGTGACTTGAAAAATTCGAATAACTTTTCCCCCCGCCGCCGATTTTTGTCGCGATTTTGAGTAGCTGCCTGATTTTCCTTCCCCCACCGTTAGATCAGGCCACGAAATCGGAGTGGGCGCAGGTTTCTGAGTTTTGATGACAACCCGGTGCGGTAGACCGGGGTCACCGAATATGTAAGTAAAACATGCACAGTTGAATTATTGATTTTTTGTTTTTTGTCTGGTTTATGTACATTTCTTGCTTACTTTTGTTATTGTGCCATTGCATTATTTTATAATCAGTAAGTTTATTGCATGATTTTATCAATTTTATCGTGAAACCACAAAATAATTCTTCATCCTGATTCAAATATAAACTTTGTCCAGCATGTCGTACGAAAAGGAACAGCATCGTTTAGAATCACTTCTCCATGGACTGCTTGATGACAACAGACCGTCATTGACTTTAGCTTCATCATCATTTGCCACAAGTGTAAGAAACATTTGTGTCTTGAGCATATATAGTGCCTTATTTGTAGTATTTGCTTGACTTGAAGAAAAGTGATTTTCATAGTTTTTTGTTTTGTTATTTTTTATAGGTAGGATGTCATTTTTAGTTTATTTTAAGTAAGTTTAGAGAGCCTAGAAACTGAAAAAGCTGAAAAATTTCATAAATATGTTGATTGTTGTGTTTTAAAATGTTTAAAAAGCGATAATGTGTAAAACTAACTAATTTTATAGGCTCTATGTAAAGTTGTCTAATCATAAGAATAAGTAAATATACGAGGCTGTGATTCATTAAGTATGGTTGTTTTATTGTCAAATAATTTATAATTAATAAAAAAAGTTGTCAGTAAGTATTAGATTCTGAAAAATCTTCCATTGAAAACCCCGGTGCGTGAGACCGGGGTCACCGAAGATGTAAGTCAAATCGACGTCACCGTTGGCGGGTTATGTAGCCAACGCTGGTGTCAGTAGTTTTATATTGGTACCGGTCCCGCCTTTTGATTCTAAGGTCGTGGATTAAAAGCCAGTCGTGTACCAGTAACTTTTCTGTCGAAAAATGTATGTACCTACACAATGCTGGTGCTCTCAAACGGTGAAGGAAAACATCGTGAGGAAACCCGCAGCTAAGGCAGCTCCGCACGTATTGACTATCTATGTCTTTCCTGTGGATTAGCTGACTAAACTTTCAGGATGGTATAGGTGCTGGGCAAGCCTATTACATCTTTAACCTTGTCCCAGCCACTATGCCTATGTCTAACTGTGAATTTTAGGGTTATGGTGATTATTTGAGAGCGTCATTTTAATTTTCCTTACCGAGCATCTCGTCGAACAGATCCAGGAAGAAGTGAATATCGATGTTGTCATTTTCCAAAAAATCGATAACCTGTAACAATATACCAAAATGGATTATGGATTCTATTCTATGAATAGACTTATCACAATGCAAAAATTTAGATATTTGTATACACTGTAAAAGCTGAATGGATTAATAAACATAGCACATAACCTATTAGGTATTAATAACTGGGCTATACTTTTGACCGAAAAAAATTGCGTCAAAAAACTGACAATGCAAAGGGTAGCCTACCACCCACGCGAGCTAAATGACGGCCGGCGAGACAAATTCGTTGGTAAATAATTAAAGAACACTGGGATTCTAGAGCTGAAAATACTCACAGCCTGGAACTCAGGAAGGTGTTCCATCTCATAAACGAGATCCTTAAAGTTCTTGGTCCTCATGTAGTCAAAGGTCGTCTGGAACTCTTCGTATTCGATGTAATGCTCCATCAGGTGCCTCAGGTCTTGACCAGCCTCCTCCTCAATAATGGTCATGAAGTCATCGAAATGCTCGTGGAACAGCTTCCTTGGCTGAGGAGCTGAGAGCCCTAGGCCGATGATAGTGAACAAGACTGCGGCGATTTTCATCTTGACAAACCTTGATTTAAAGACAGGAAAATATAATAGCACATGGTTTTTATAGTAAGAAATTGATAAGATTAAGATTCTATCAAGATGTCATGGATCATTCGATCGACATTACACGTTTTTTCCACCTTACACACATGAGTATGACTCAGCTCAGGTGATAAATCATTACATAACTACAGATTCTGAAAGATATTTTATGACGGCACGAGATACCAAAATACCTACGTTTGTCCCACTACTGGGCAAAGGCGCCTTGTCCACATGTTCTGCAATGGTGATCAGTAAAACGCTGTAATACATGACAACGTCATTTGACAGCGTTTCACTGATCGCCACCGCAGAACGCTTAGATATACGCAAGGCTTTAGGATTCAATGAATAAATACAATTCATAAGTAGGTAGTACCTACTTGGTACCTAATTAAACATACAGAAAAATATCATAAAAGTTTTTTCATCCCACCAGCTCTGAAAGTGTGTTTTTGCTGTTTAATTTCTGACTGGAAAAGACCATTAAACCTATTTACTTCTACCTGCATGGTGCCGAATTTATCATACAGCCTTTTTAAATTTAATTTTGTCAATAACTCATACTCGGCACCTTCTTGGTGTGTTACTTTTAGTCGCGCCATGTTCTTTTTTGCATTATAGTCATTTCCTCGCTGAGGTGGGATGAAAAGTTACGTGTTGTACTCGAGTGCAAAGATTTTTCACTTTGTGCTCTTTTGATTCCTTCGCCAACGCTTAGGATTCTAACTTTTAAACCACTCGCTACGCTCGTGGTTTAACTTTAGAATCCTGCGCTTACTCAGTCATCAAAATTGAGCACGTGGTTAAAAAGCATCTTTGCACTCTTGTATAACAAATAACTATTATGACATGGTGTTGTTCATCTTTAGTAGAGCTGCTTGTACCTAGTTAAAATAATATGGGCAATTACTTACTAACGTTCTGCATGAAGAAACTAGCTTTGTCTAGTAAAAAACAGCTAAAACGAAAGTAGATTAATCGTTGATTACTTCCAACTCAGTCTGTAGTATCACCAGTATCGCGATAGGCAACGAGTCCTTGGGGACGTCCGTGGACATAGAGCCAGAGTCTTTAGATTAAAACTCCGAGACCCGAACGACTATTTGGGACACACTGTCGATACTTTAGATACTGATTCAGATAGTATTACTCGTATTATGGTATAGCTTGGACAGGCGTCAAGGATCAGTTGGTAGTAACCCTGCCTTCTGCGGCGTTGGCCGTGGGTTCGATCTCTACCGAGAACACATATATGTGTATGAACGTAGATCGTCTGTTCTCGGTCTGGGTGTTATACCTATTGTATTATATTACCTATGTATTTTCAAAAGAAAATGTAAATAAGTACTATACCAGTTACCTGGTTCCAATAGTACAAGCTCTGCTTAATTTGGGGCTTAATATAGTGTTGTGTACTGTCCACAATATTGATTTATTTTTTATTTATAGTAGGTCCATACCAACTTTTAGGTAATCATAGTTTTGTGTGTACTAAAATCGGTTTAGGGACCAATCTATTAATTTATATCGTATAGTAGATATGGAACTATTTCTGCGAGCCGTAATATTATTGTGATTATATAGCGTGATGATTTTATATCACAAAAGTTATGAACAGGCAACCCTCCCCGTAATACGGGGAAGCGTTAACCAACCACGCAATCAGATCATCCGTAATAATCTGATTTAGTTCAGTAATAAGGTAATAAGGATGGAGAATCCCTGCAGCCCTCACAGCCTAGTGGGTGGTAGCTCTACCTTCTGCGCTGTGAATACATGAGTATGGATACATATTTACTAACAAAAACCATGTTTACTTATAAGTAAACATTATTCTGGTTCCCATAGTACAAGCTCTGCTTAATTTGGGGCTTGATAGTGTTGCGGGGATTGTCCACAATATTTATTTTTCACTACTCTTGCTCAAAAATAACATCATTATGGCGTACACAGAGCAAAGAAAAAATTGCATTATATTCCTCTTGGGGCTTTTTTTTTATTTTTGTCTATTAAATGATAAAGAGCCTACAACAACGAAAAAATCTTCAGTCTTAAGTAGAATAATCATGAATAAAGACTCATTACTGTTTAATAAAAAAAAAATTTTTGAAAATGGAACTAAAATCGGCGATATCTTTGGTAGAATGCATGCAACGCGTTGCGGCTGCGTAACAGAAGAAATTAAAAAGACATTGCATTGGCGCGAAATTTTTAGATTTTTTCTCAACTATTTCATATTGTAACTTTGTAAGTATTGGACAGGGACAAGGTTCTTGGTATTGGATTATTTTATTTTCTCGCAATCGTGGTGAAAAGTAGAGTGTTAACACACGGTGCTAAAAACCCATTAAAACTCGGTTTCTATTTACTCTTTCGCTAAAGCTTGAGAGTAAAACCACAGCGTATAAAATGGGTCATTTTATCTCCTTGCATAACAATCTATTCGTACTATTATTTATTTATATCATAATCATATGTAATTCCTTTTTTGTTATAATAAAACTTTAGCAATTATAATCTTGTTATGCAATTTCACAATCTAGTTTCCTAGATCGTAGCTATTCTCGCCCGCCGTCGTCAGCAAGAGAGGAAAAACATAAGCCGCATAGTAATTACTGTCGCAAGTGATTTCCCTAGTGATGCGACACGAGCTCGTTCTATAATGGTGTTTCATTGCGATTTTTAATAATAGATCACGGACAGTCGTAGATACTCAGCTTGATTAGACGTGATGTGGTATTAATAGGGAGTGCTACGAAATAAAGATTCCTGCGTAGCTTCTTAAAGCACTTTGTTTTGATATGGGACAGGATGGAAAATTACTACCCAATTGATTCAGGACGTGTGGTGTTACTAAAGAGTGCTACGTCTGTGTACGTAGCACAAATTCCTGCGTAGCTTCTCGTAGCACTTTATTTTGAAAAATGTTGTCTCCTAGAATTGATTTATGCGTATTAATCTTGTTTCTAATAGTACAAGCCTTACTTAGTTTGAAGCTTTATAACGCTATATGAAAAACAAATCGACCCTATATTTTTATTTATTTAATAATCGTTTTCATGTAATTTTTTTGGATATGGTGACGTCAATCACTTTATTATTTCGAAGGGAACAACAACAACCTCTCTTACGTTAAGCAGCTTTGAACATTATTCCTGCAGGAGCTTTTACGAAAGTCAGTGAAATAATGGAAAACTAAAATTCCCTGGGTGCGGACACTATTTATTGGGTTTTTAAGTTAAAGCAAACTGTCAAACAACTAACCCCGGGGACGCGAAGTTTCGAACGCCAATGAACTTTGTAAACGTCTTTATTTCTGATTTTATCGGGACACCATTGCCCCGGCTAGTTTCCATTCAAAGAAATAAAGTTTGATAAAAATAGAAAGGTCGATTTTGTGCCATTTTCTGCAAATAGAAAAAAGTTTTAGCGTGCCATACCCACCGGAAATAGCTTTTTGTAATTGAAAGAAAATTCTCTCACCATCGCAGTAGGACTAGAATATTTCAGATTCATAAAAAAAATCACTGTGATCACTGTAGAGGACTCCGATTTCTCTGTGTCAAAATATTTTGTTCTGTAAATAATAGAGGCGTAAAAATATCTGTAGGGAATCGATGCACTTTTTTTAAATTTAATGTCTTTCTTATTTGACTGGCCTCTAGCTCAGTTGGTAGTAGGTCTGCCTTCTGCGCCGTAGGTCGTGGGTTCGATCCCCACCGAGAACAAACATTGTGTGGTGAACATAAATGTTTGTTCTCGGTAGTAGTACTAGGCACGGTTACTTACAACTGAACAGATATTTACAAAATGTACACAATAAACAAGAAAAAGTTGAGCTATATCTGCAGACCGTTAAAAACGATCTAGAGATAGCCTCAAGATCTTTAGGATATATTTTGGCCCAGTCTTTTGTTTTACCCATGTAAAAAAATCAATACAATCAATCGCTAATTATGCAAATTCTGTACTTACGGCTAATCTACATAATTTACATAAATTGGATGCAATGGTGAATTAGCACACCAATATTATAAAGTATAAATTTAATTATTTCTAAGTATTGGTATATATAAAGTATATTTGCAATCCATCAAGATGTACAAGTAACATCCGTTGTCGTAAATTAATAGGCATACCTATCTACATATCTACTAGTAGTAGAGCTCTTTGTGAAATGCTCGCCCGGGGAAGTACTACCACCATGCCTATTTCTGCTGTGAAGCAGCATTGCAGTTCAATAAGTGTATTAAGTAATGTAATATATATGTTAGTTTTTAAGGTATTTATGTTATGCTATGGGCCCTGTATTTTTAAGATAATAATATACTATGATGCCTAAAATAAATGAATAATAATTATTATATTGCTGTGTTTCGGTGTAAAGTAAGTCTCTGTAGCCATTTCTTGGCCACCATTCGGTTGCTGTCGTACTTTTCACCTGTCATAAACTCATCTTGCAATGTGTTTCTAATGTGCTGCCCAACCACATTTTGATCTAGGTGTGCGCAGGACTAAATTCGATTACCTCTGACGTTAAAATAATTGCCAAATAATAAACAAAAAAGATGCCTAAAAATTACTTGCCAGTCTATACTAATATGCACTAGCATTTTAAAGAGGAATGATTTGTATTTATGTGTGTATGTTTGTAATAAATAAACTCAAAAACTACTGTGCCGATTTCAACAATTCTTTCACCATTGGAAAGCTACATTTACCTTGCGTAACATAGGTTATATTTATGTGTTTAAAAAATAAATGTCCACCCGTGCGAAACCGGGACAGGCCACTAGTATCCAACAAATAGCAACAGATAGTAAAAAAACCTTTTATCTTTGTACCTTCACCATAGGTAGATAAAATACCTACTCCGATAGCAAGTGTCTGGTATCAAGTTGAGATCCTCAAACTTGAAGCACCTTGATCTTCGTCTGAAGTTAAAAAGGGGATTAGGTTACCACTTGAAGTTTGTTTCTTGTTGGTCATTATTTTCCGTGGCGCGAGCAGTGACGCTGAAAATGAAACTGTCAGGTGTGAGAAGATAAGACTTACGTTGATATAGCACTTTGTACAGGGCGTCCCACGAATATGCCACAGAGAGGGAAAGTACCTTGAATATTTGGAACTTTTCACTGATAGAAGACATTGAAAAAGCAATTTAAACTGTTTTCATAGATTTTTTTTTCTCATTTTAATAAATTTATTAATTTTCTATTAAAAATGTCTTTATTTCTTCCTTTATTTCTGACAAAAAATAATTCTTCGGTATGATAAAGCTACAGAGTGATTATTTTTCTCGTGTAATGGGTTTGTTCCCCATATTACCTACTGGTAGATAGATAGATCGATAGATAACACTTTATTGTACACCACAAGAATTTAACATTACACATTTAACGAAAATACTTAAACTAAAGCGAAGTACAATGGGCGGTCTTATCACTATGAGCGATCTCTTCCAGACAAGGTGGACAAGGTACTGGTCTATGATACCAGTCACTACTCCTCCGTGCACTCCTTACATTTTTAGACATAAAACTCACTAATAAGTACACGACCGGATTTGAATCCACGATTGGTAGCAGGGGCCACTACCACTAGACCGTGCTCTGTTAGATTTAAATTGATTAAGAATGATTTACAAACTGTGTCGAAATGGAAATTCGCACTGGGGAGTGCTCAAAAGGGTTTTGAGGCTGTTCTCCAGAGCAATTTTCCATCACACAGTCACAAGGAGCCGATGGAACGGGCTACTGTCAATTAGGCCATCCGAGATTGCACGCGTTCAGCGATCCACCATCTGGAAATGTGCTTTTGGTTAAATGACACAGTCACAGCCTGTACGTCAGGTGGTAGTAAATTTTGGGTCGGATCCAGTGTCAAATAGTACTTGTGATAAATTTATTCTCAAATGCACAGAAAAACGTAATTAGACGATATAGGCTTCTATCTTGGACGTGTGACTCAACAGCTGCAAAAGTAGGTAAGTTTCTTACCTACCGAGGTAAATGATTACCTACCAATTGGCTTTAGGAATTATTTATTTGGAAATAAAGGCTTTCTTTATTTATATTAACCTCGCATGAAAAGCAATTCACGATTGTAGGCAATAAATATTGCACATCGGCTAACCCCCCCCCCCCCCCCAGCTCAGTAGGGCGATTGTCTAATTCAGTTGCAATCATTAGTTTGATACTAACAGCTAAACGATACTATCAAGGAATAGCGATCATGTAACTTGTTGCAATGCCTTTTTGACCGCTATCTATCAGTTGCAATGATAGTTTTGCAGTGTGAAGTTCCTGCAAATCAATTTAACCCGACCAATTTAAAAATCATAATCTTAGTAAGAAGCCGTATGAAAACGATTGGCCCACTTTATTTGACTTTCTAATAGACCTCGTTCACTCATTTTGTGTTGTGTTTCTGTCAGTCTTCTTCTTCTTCTTTACAAAGGTTTCGTAAATATCGAATAAAATTTACTTTTTCAAGTTATTTAGTCCGATTTCAAGTAAGTAAAGTCCAACATTCTTAATTCTTTATTCCTAGCTTGCTCAAGTGATTAATATGTTGTTTCTATTTGTTATAAAGTTATGATCCCAATCCACCAGTGTTTGTCGAAGAAATCAACCATAGCCCTTAGTAAAATAAGGGCACCTACAATATTTGAAAGCCTGGGAAAATCTTTCATTTTTTTGTGCTCTGTATGGTAAAACAACAAAGTTCTATGTTTTTTGATTAATTAATGGTAATATGTAGATACAAGTGCCGCATAAAATCCAAGGTGGTGAATAACCGGCGAAACGTCGGGGGCACTGGGGGTGGACCCTATACGCTGCATCCACTCACACTCACAGGTTTTATTTAGCTTACTTTTGTAGATGTTAATGTTTTTTGTTTTTAGATCACGATGACAATGTGCTCCGCTGGGTGTACAGTCTAGAGAAAAGGCACCTTGTGGTCGAAGAGGGAACGTGAAGAGAGGGAATGGTGGATGCTGTCGCTGCTATAGGCAGATCGTTTAATGAAATGGCGACACAAGAGCCATGTGTGGACTTGCTGCTGCTTTAAGTTCAACAGCATCCACCACCATTAAATAAAACAGTTAAATAAAATGCATTATTTCTTTTAATAACTCGCCTTATTTCTTTACCACAATACATAGACAAGGCACCTACTGCTTATAAATCAGACTAATTATAGCATTTTGTATTTTAATTTGAAACAGCTATCCTATTCTAGTCATTAGTACATAATTGATAATGAAATATTAAAAGTATGTAATGTAACATAGGCAGAAGCCAGTTATTTCCCCCTGCGCGTGGAGGTTTTGACTGATTCTACACATGGCTATGGTAGAATGAGGATGATATCCCAGCACAGGATATCAAACGCTTCCTTCGTCAGGCGAAAGTTCGAAATAAACTCTCTCTGAGGGATTTAGAACGGATTGCTGGCATCCTGCATCAATCTTCTATCAAGAATGCGTATTTTTTTGGCACTGTTCCTTCTCTAGCCCAAGTAGGAATCCTCTTGATATGATAAACTGAAATGAATTTAAATACTTAGTTGAAACGGATTTGTAATAGGTACGCACTAGATTTTATTTGATTAGGAATGCAATAATAACGTTGTTTATCATTGTCAAAACACTAAAAACTTACTGTAAATAACTTACTTTATTCAATTTCTATCCATCGCAACAACTCCTTACTTGTTTCTATTCGCGATTGATATGATAGTAATCGTAAGCTGCCATTTCCATTGAAACAGCCTTACGTGATCGCTGTTTCATGATATCTATAGAAACATTACGCTCATGTTGCAATCGTTCACTGTCAAAGATGGTTTCAATTGCAATGCGCTTTTGATTGCAATCGAAGCTACTACGTGATCGCAAATTTGACAGTTTCAATGGATATCAATGGAAACCATTGCAACAAAAGTTACATGATCGCCCCACTCTGATCTTTCCTTAGACCCAGCCCTGTATTGCGAAAGCAGTAGGTACGAACTAATTGGCGATGCAGGGAGCAACGGTTGCCTCACTCGGGGACGCACCGACGAATGATTTCAATTACCTAATTACATTTAGACGGTAGTGACTGCTACGTATTCTGCGACGCATTCGAAGTTCAGTAATTTTCAGAGCATCTGCTACGTAATTGCATCATGTCGGATGCTGGCAATATAATAATGATTTAATTTAATTTAATATATTAAATTGCAACATGATTATTAAATAACACGATGCATTTAAAACCAATCGATCAAGAACGTACGGTTGTAGGCAATAAATATTGTACTACATCGGCTTTCGGCTTTGTAGAGCGCTCTCTTTCTGGCGCACACTACATATATAATTTATAAGTAGGTACTTATTGAGTTCAATAACCTCTACCCGATGTCGGAACAGTCTACACCGCGTTGAAGAAAATGTATCATCATCATCACCTTGTTGAAGTCCACTGCTGGAAAAAGGTTTCCTCTATTATATGTTTCCAAGAACAAATTCTGAGTCGCAGACAAAAGTTGGTTACCAAACGTTCCTATTACAATCAGAAGGCAAACCATCAGTATTCAGAAGATAACTTTGAAATATTTGAACCAAACACGCCAATTAATTTCGGCGTATTCCACAAAGCCATGTTGTAGGTATATTGCAGGACTTCACTTGCATTCGGCTATTCCCCAATTTGTCTGTAATGCGTACCACTGCCGAAAACAGTAACAACACAACACATTGCTATAACCACAGAAGTTAAATACAAGTAGAAAGGCGATCATGCGCAGATTGTATGGGAGCCACTGTCGCCAGTTTCACATTTTTCACTATTTTATTTAAAACTAGCGGCCGCCCGCGGCTTTGCTCACCCCGTTCCCGTTACTTTTTCCGAGATAAAAATTATCCTATGTCCGTCTCCTGGTTTTAAGCTACCTCTCCAGCCAAATCAGTTCAGCCGTTCTTGTGATTTAGATAGTGTAAATAACGCGACTTTTTTATTTATTTAAAGATTACTCAATATGAGAGACTCCCGAAAATGTATGGAGAAAAGAGCACATGCTCATGCATTTTGGTGACACTTGGCCACATGGCCGTTCTTGTTATGTTCTGTGGGAACAACACCCAAAATTGCTTTAACGATCCGATCCGAGTGAATACTCGACCTGAAATAACACATCGCATCGCTAGTTTACGGAACTCCTAGGAAACCAGGGTTACCTGTGCTCGTATATATATTCTACCTAATGTAATACCTAGATAGGAGATAGATAGAAGACAGGTAGAAAATACTATATTGCTCACAAAAACTTAGGAAAAGACATAAAAAACTTTAAAACTATATTTTTAGAAACAGTAGGCGATCTTTTTTTTATACCCTAGCAGGCAGACGAGCAGACGGGCCACCTGATGGAAGGTAGTCACCGTCGCCCATAGGCACCTGCAACACCAGAGGTGGTGCTGATGCGCTGCCAGCCTTTTAAGAACTGATAGACCCGCCTTTTGAAGTACCCCATGTCGAAGCTCCGAGGGAAAACCGCAGAAGGCAGCTCATTCCACAACTTACTCGTATGTGGCGGAAAGGGCCGCGAAAAACGAGCAGTTGTGGAAAACCAGCCATCCAGGTGGTGAGGATGGAATCTGGTCCTGCGGCGTGTGGTGCGATGATGAAAATCAGCCGCGGGCACCAGACCAAACAGTTCCTCAGAAAATCCTCATTGTAGAGATCTTATCAATAAGCAGCGATCTCTACCAGACAACTTATTACATTTTTGTAACAAAAGTAGGTATCTGTTGGGAGCAGAAACATAATATTATATTTGGATATTAGTAGGTATTTGGTAGGCTTAATACCTAAAATGTGGTTTTATCCGGGTTGTTTATCCACAGAGCGAAAGGTAGGCTTAATCGTCAGATTTCCATAATGAATTAGGCACCTTTTGCCAGTATGAGGTTAAAATATTAGATCAGACTGGGCCACCTACAGTCCTTGGCGGATGTTAGCCCAAACTGCTTTGTCTAAATAAATAATAATTCTCGTACAATCGACTGTACCTATCCTAAAGTATTAATCAAATGTTGAGCATTTATTATTAACTGTTTAACAAAACATAAAAAACGTTCAACATCAGATTTGGACTGTACGATGTATGTATATAAGTACCTACGCGCGATGTAATTACAAAGGCATACATGAATGAATCGATGAAATGAGGTACAGACATCTCACGCCAGGTGGAACGAAACGGCTGGGAGTTATTGCTCAGATAATTGTACTGAATTCTATTAAATTTAACGTTCGGTAGGAAACTGTTCAGCTATATTTGTGCTTGTCATCATCATCACCATCAAACTATGCGATCGAATATGAAAGGTGGCTAACAAACGGTACAATCCAAATACAAAATCACCTACTTAGGTAGTGAACTGCGGTTTCTCTTTTGTATGGAGAAATGATGAAATGATAAATCCAAAGCAAAAGCGCCCAAAGATAAATCTGAGCCAGTTTTTTCCTGATTGATAGAAAGACTCAAAGTCTAGCAGGCCGACTCTTGTTGCAATGGTTTCAATCAAAATCTTATTAAAACTGTAAAATTTCGTATTATTACGTGATCGCAATTTGACAGTTTCAATAAGATTTTGATTTAAACCACTGCAACAAAAGCTACCCAGGGGCCTAATTCTCGGGCCGATCTCGATCATTTTGCAATTTTATTTTATTGCTTCTTTTCACAACCCCGCACTCTTTCGCCGTTTTCCGTATAACGTAGCTGTCGAGGCTTTTACGATGAGGTCGTTGATGAATTACTCAAGGAAATCTGCCATTCTCTCTTCGAAAAGAAGCAATAAAATAAAATTGCAAAATGATCGAGATCGGCCCGAGAATTAGCCCCCAGATCGTCACAAATTCTGAAACGCTAATGTCATAGATTGGCACAGGTTTGTATACCTACGTCTTATTAAAAATAAATCATATATTTTAAGAATGACTAGTTTATTTGGAATTTCATTAGCAATACAATTGTAAAACTAGTTAATAATGTATTTACATACATACTGTGTCTTAATATATATATTACACACAGTGTAGTTACAATAAGTAGGTACACAAAGAAACTTACAATTAAAGAAATATTTACAAAATACACAAGAAACAGTTGGGTATCTACAGACCGTTACAAACGATCTAGAGATAAGTGTTATTTGTATTTACACTGTGCGTAATACATAGTAAAATATTACAATAATTATTATGCATTTATGTGATATGGAATGGTCATTTATTTAGCTTATAATTTTAATCTTCATCAACTTGTTAAACTCCACTCCTGGACATAGGCAATAGGCATACCCTCTACAACTTATTATAGGGTATGCCTATATTGATATTCCATCTCTTTCCCCGCGCGGTTTCGTCGATCTGCTCCGACGCCAGCCACACTTCCGCGCTCTGGCCGTTTTTGACGTGACAACGTCTTATAATTCGATGAAGCCGGCTGCACGCACGCGCAAACATGACTCATGCGGCGTTACCTCGCTCTGAGGCGTTCCATTTAAGGCTTGAAGTGCAAGCGAGAGCGCGGAACGAGCGACAAAGAGGCACAATCAGCCTCCGCGTTCGGCAGCGTTCGACATCTGTCTCTCTCTTACTTGAGTGAGCGATGCGTCCGCGTGAACAGCTGTATGACGTTGTCACGTTCAACTATCGTCAGTAAACCGACTTTACAGACAACCTTTTTTCACTTGATCGCAACGAAATTCATCTAGCGGTGCCGCTTAAACGGTCCGCAGCGGAGGTGTGCTACGGGCGTTATACTTCCACTAACATTACAGACTAGAGAGCTTATACAAAATCTTTGGCTTACTACTACTAATGGAAAGTAATTTTCTCACTATAAACCTTCTCATTGTGTTCACTGTACAAACGAAATTATAGGCTGTTGATGTATGTAGGGCACTTGTCCTAACTTGCGTGACCTACGAGGCAATGCTTTGTGGCCTTGTAGTCTAAATGTTGATACAGCAGTCCAATGCAAGTCTTATCCGTTATCACCCGCAGCATTATCCTGGTCCTTTACTATTTCTCTCATCAGGAGCTGTAGTTCTGTATATATTTTCTGAAGCATTGTTAGTCTTGGTTTTGTATTCTGTAATAAAAAAAAGATTGCGGTTAGTCAAGCCTAGAGAGCACTGCTTAAAATTTAAATTACCTCAGACAATGATAGGAAAATAACATTAATACATACTTCAAAAATGGGCACCAACTTGACATCATCTTGAGGGTTTAATTCAGTGTTGGGCTTGACTAACACTGTCAGGAAGAATAATACACGGTTCTGAAAAAAAATAAAGACTCATTCGTTACAATTTGTCTTACCCTTGAGCTATTTTCCTACAAAGTAACACCTAAATAAGCTTCAAGTACATACTATGTTTTGGTACAATACAAATAAAGTACAAGATTCGTACTAGTGAAAAACTAGAGGTCTACAGTTGTTCATAAAGTATTTGATGGAAAGTACTTTCACTGCTATTATTATTATAATAGTTTGTTGCCTGTTCTTCTAGGGTTGGTCCCATGGAACTGGCACCTAGACTCAACTAGCTTTAAGATGTTTCAATTGCGATTCTACTGAATAAATACACTTTTGACTTTCAACTTGATTTTGACTATGAAATTGTTTATTTGTATAAGTAAAATATAGACATTGCTAACTTAACGGCCCAGAAACCCAATGACTTGACACAGGGTGAGGCGTATAGCAAGAACTAACAAGCTAAAGTAGAAGTGGACCTGTCATGTTTGACGAAGAACCGATAACCGCTGGGATAAACAAGCAGTTCAACGCACTGGGCAGATCCGATACAACGCACTGGGCAGATCCGATACAAGATCAGAATCAGTCGCAAAATGCCACACTGCGCTACAAGAACTAGCTAGAATGCATACTGTCAAAATAAAATGGACAAAAAGTCATGGCTCGTGTTCAGGGAACAATGAAGCCGACTCCCTAGCAAAAGCGGGTGAGAAGCAGACACCTACCACAGACGACCTAGGCCTCTGCAAGCCCCCATCGGCAGAAATAAGGAATAGACTGAAGATGTACTCCCACAAGGAACATCAAAAGCAATGGGAGCGCAGATCAGACTGCAAACACACAAAAACGATGCTGCCAGCGATGGATAAGCACATCACAACAAACCTACTCAAAATGAAAAGAGAAGACTTAAAACTGATGGTAGGAATCATCACGGGCCATTGCGACCTCAACTACCACCTCATGAAAACTGGAGCTACAGACAGCGACCTGTGTCGGGGCTGCCTACAGGACAAGGAAACTGTGGAGCATGTAGTACTGCACTGCTCCGCAACAGAAGAGGCGAAGTCCAAGACAGGGCTCAGGGAACTTATTGAGTCTTGTCCCTCCACATCCACATCCGTGTCACCATCAGGTCTACTGGAGCACTGCTGCCACCAACCCAAAGTCCTTCTCCGTTATTTTAAGGAGTTGGGCTGGCTGGGGTGAGGTTTGGCAGGGGGATAATGCACAATACACCCCATCGCGGGATGTCAGTGCAGATCGTATTCCCCCAAATCAACTTAGAATTAGAATTAGAACAAGCAGTTCTGGATTAGAAATCACATTTAGGCAAATGTAGTGTAGGGCGACCTTAGACTAGATGGAGCAACAACTTGTGTAGAGTGGAGGGCAGCAACTGGATGGAAAGAGTCAAAAATGGGGCTCAGTGGTGCACCATAGGAGAGACCTATGTCCAGCAGTGGACTGCAAAAGGATGATGGCTCCAGTATTGTACCCACCATTTGAACAACTTCGTTTATAATAACATCATCAATACTGGTCCAGGATATAAATATGTCTTCCTTGCCCCAAACATATTTCACAGAGCTTTGTAATCCCACAGTTGGGATGACTAGAAGAGTTTCTGGAAAAGAGTATTAACACAGATGTAGGTGACTGAAATAACGGCTTTGAAATTTTTTTATGGACTAAACAGCTCAGTTCCGCCTTCTGCTCTGTAGATTGTGGGTTCGGTCCCCACCAATAAAAAATATTTGTGTGGTGAAGACAGATGTATTTACAAAAAATATATAGTATTATATATCAGCTCTCTGGTAGCAAAATTAATCACACTCTATCACCAGTTTTTTTTCCTGCTAACACTCGTACAAGTCGGTTTCCTCGTTTGGAATCAGTTAGTATTAACAGGTAATGTGCTTAGAGCTTTCGAGTATTTTTAGGAATAATGCAGTTTTTTACCTGATTGAACACTGTGTGTAACCCAGAATAATGTGAGAAACGAACAGATCAGTGTTATGTACGCTAACGATGTAAAATTGATTCTAAAGTAGCTAAACACCACAATATTGAACAGAATGGCTAGAAGCAACGATGTTTTCGCCCATGAGCTCCTGTTTCTCTCACTTTTGTACGTAATTGTACATTTTCTAGATCTTGGTGAATAGGTTGATGCGTTCGTGTAGCAACCGGTTTGCATGTCTAGTGATAGTTTGATGCCGTTCACATTTTCACAATCCATTAAGACGCGGCTGTCCATTGTGAATATGATTATTTGTTTGATTTTACTTTTTTAGTTAAACATTGAGCTTGAGCGAAAGAATACAAAAAACTTCGCAAAAGGGCTCACACATCCCATCCCACACCTGCACACCATTATTTTTTTTTTTTATAATTTTGTGCTGGCTTGGATTCAAAGTCCTTCCGCCAAGTCCTATAAATCCCACACCACACACAACAGTGTGACCAGATTAAATTTCACGAAAATACCGTGCCAAGCACCTCAAAAAAAAAAATGAAACACCAATAAAAATACTGATGTTTTTATCAAGTATTATTTAATGTTCCTCATAACGTTAGAGACGGTTCTGATTATTAAGGCTTGTATTTAATCATTTTTCCGCCCTGAAAACTTCTAAACGCACAGGCAGATCGCAGGCTGTAGTTGCGTGTTGAAACCGTACTTTTTGCGCAACACTATATGTGGACACTATGTGGATCACACCGCACAGGCGTATACATTTTAGTTCGTTTTATTGCCAGTTAACGAATGATTTTTAGTGTAAGTAGGTACTTGCTGGATTATTGTTTCTTTCAATGACATTTATCACTCCGTGGATATTGAATGATTAGATCAATATAGAATATAACCACCATGGTTCGTTATCCTTATCAAAATATTACATCCAAAAATACCGAGATTCAGAAAAAATACCCATAAAGTGCTGATATCGGAAATGAGAAATATAAAAAAATACCGAGATTCAGAAAAAATACCCAAAGAGTGCTGATATCGGCAATGAGAAATATAAAAAAATACCGAAAAAAAATATAATTTTAAATCTGGTCACACTGCACGCAGCGCATTTTGATGTATTTATTGACTTGACAATCATTCTTGTGACTTGACATTGACAGTTTGGTCGAAGAAAGAATGCAGGAAAGAATGTCAGAATTGTGGCATCTAGTCGCAGTAGCCAAAAAAGAAGAACTACATAATATACTCTTTGGAAGAAGTGAAGGAAATAATATTTGCAAAAAAACTTAAAAAGAAACGTTTTTTAAAACAGCGCTCTAACACGGCTCTAACGTTCTTTTATATGTACTAGTTGCATAAGGGGGGTAGTCTGAGTCCCATACATTTATTATTAGTAGCGGGCCTGAGGCCTAAACACAGAACAATACTACTATTACGAGGGCCTAAACTAGTAGCTGCACGGACATTTCCGTACCGTAGTGCAGGTCTAACTATCCACCCTTATAGTAGGTACTTAGCCGGGGCAAGTCAGCTGCTAAGCAGTAGGTACTTATTTTATCTATGTATCTACTCCATACTTACCTATGTGGCAGATTTTAAACACATCGCCGCGGCTAGAATACTGGGCGCATAATCAATGGGAAGTAATGGGAACCTACCAAAGCAAAACTAGACTACCAACTAACTTACTTACTTCTAACACCACCACTACTTCTTACTTTGTGTCTGTTACTTACCATTACCACCACATACTAAAGTGCATGGGATAGGACGATGGTGCAGTTACTCAAGGCCATCATGAAACGAGTTATAACCAGACTTAAAGCCTTGAATGTAGACCAGTAGGTAAGTAATAAGTGGGTGGTGGGCGGTGGTGGGTGGGCTATTATTTCTTGTGTGCCTACAGTCAGCATCAAAAGTAGATTGGCGATTTTATTCAATGCCCCTTTTCTCTGGATCTGTCAACTTCGATTTGAAAATAGATAGGACTCAAAGCGGCTCTTCAAATAACTTCAAAATTTATCTTGCTAATGGCCCGAACACACCTAGTTCGCTGGCGGTAGCGATCAGTGAAACGCTGTCAAATATCGCTGTCAGATTTGAGATTTGACAGCGAATATTTGACAGCGTTCCACTGATCGCTACCGCCAGCGAACTAGGTGTGTTCGAGCCTTAAGTCAGCTGGTATAAAAATATTTGGAACTTTACAAACCAGAAAAGCAGATCTACTTTTGACACTGACTGTAACTACCTACATAGGTCAGTATCTACCTACTTAAATACCTATAAATACTTTTGCTGTAACCATGGCTACCTAAAACATAAACAAACGGAATAGACGTCACAAAAGTTTCCCTTCTCCTTCAGCAGATATTTTTGCTCCTTGTCAGTGAATAAAGTTTTTCCTGGTATTTTTATTCCTTCACCATTCAACAGTGGAAATTAGATAAAAATATGGAAGGTGAAGACTATGGAAATGCATGGGTGTTCGACTCCTTGGTAGGATTTCTGCACGGCCCGGTGTGGAATGTCCCTCTGCAGACATTCGTTGAAGAAAAGTCTCTGCGTGAGTTATAGGAAACCGCGCAAGTTTATTTACTTTATTAAATTCCTTCGTGTTCTGCTTTCCTTCAATAGATCATTATTTTCAGCATTCGAACCTACCGATAATGGAGAAGTGCTAGATAGACCGGAATATAAGAAAATTCATGTTGAATATCGGAATTTGGTGAGTGCAACATTTAAGAAGGTACCTACTTACCTAAATACGTTTGGAGCAATAAATATTGCACATCGCCTTTTCTGCTTTCGTAGAGCGCTTCTGACGTTACACTACGCTACGCTCTACTTACGAAACCGAAATTAGCCGATGTGCAATATTAATTGCCTACTACCTACTGTACCTACCTACTTACCTTCCTAATCAGAGCGGTGGGTACCTACCTCATAGTATGATAAGTTGATAACCATCACCGTGGTAAGTAAGCAAGCATACAAGGGAGCAGCAGACTATATAGGCTTCTGAGTTTTAATTGATGGTCTCTATATCCAGGTGGATGTAATGCTGGGCTCTTTCATGGACGACATCGGAATAACAGCGGACCAATTCGAAGCAGCTTGCAAGCTATCAGCACGGGACTTGGCTGGTCTTCCAGCTCATTTCCACAGGAGGTTATTCGAACAAATCTGGGCTGCTAATGACTACGACATGTTCGTAAAGATGATGACCCATAAAAATGTGGAACTTCAGTTACAGGTAGGTACCTACATATCTACGTATGTTCTACATTTGTTTCGCATCAAATAAAAGTTCGCAATTAATCTTCCTCATCATCGTATCACTAGTTCCTGCTTCCTCTAAATCTAAACCAAGCCTCAAAGAGGCTTCTTTCGTGCACTGGACACTATTTTTTAGAACTTTTTAGGTTCGTCGACATGCCGGTTTCCCGACGATGTTTTCCTTCACCGTTTGAGGGTACTGGCATAGTAAACATACGTTTTTGGACAGAAGACCTCACTGGTGTGAATCTACAACCTTATGGGGGGTTTACACGGGTGACTAAAGCCGCACGATTTTTGCCGCGCGGCGTAAATCGACCATCTAAATGGCAATTCGGCTAAGTTGCATTGCAAGTGACTAAAGCCGCAAGCCCCAAAGTTGGGTAGCATCCGACTTTGGTCGCGCGGCAACCGGCCGCGTGCCGGTGACTAAAATCGACCGTGTAAACGATCAGTTGCAGGCGATCGCCCGCCGCATGAAGGTGTTTCGCGCACGCACGTGTATTTATTTACTACAGCGTTTCTGTGTACATGTATCGTAACAACCATGAATAAAAATAACACCATACAGTTTAATAATTAATTATTTCAATTCCGGCACAAACGGCTAATCTGCTCAACATTTTCGATGGAAATGACAGAGCCGCATGCGATTTTAGTAACCAGTGTAAATGGGCTAGCGATGCGGCTTGGTGAGGCAATTAGTGAAGCGACTCGCCGCACGGCGAAAATCGACTCGTGTAAACCCCCAATTAGGATAGTAAGGCGTAGCCGCTACCACTGCGGGCCACCAGTGCCGTAGGTATTGAATGAATACCTACCTATAGGTCACATAGATACACCTACTTAGTTCTTGGTACATTCTGGATTTGCAGGCATTGGAACTGATAGAAAGAAGATACGGCGCAATGCCCAATCTCTTCTCCGACACAGAGGACCTTGACACTTCACGAAGCGACGAGAGCGATGCCTGGCCAGATTGCGATGACGTGATGACGGAATTAAAGAATAAGTCAGTCTTTTGATCATTAGGCCAAGCACGTTTACCATATTCACCTTTTCTTTAAATTATATAAGTCCTATGTGGAATGTGTTCAACCAACCTACTCTACGCAAATGTAGGAACAGCTAAAAGGTAGGTTAATAATAAAATAGGTAACCAACTAATGCATGGAAAATTGCACCTACCTAGTTAAATAGTGATAGACACTCAGCTTTTAGGTCACAAAGGTGTTGGAAGAATCCAGGCATACATTCTTTACATATGCGCAAATAATTTTATGAAACCTAGACCTAGACTCCTAGATTACCTAGAGACACCTTAAAAGTAGGTAGGTATATCGCTATAAGACGTTAATTTGATTGTAAGAAATTATTCAGTTGTATCATTAGGTACTTTGAGTACCTAATGATACAACTGAATAATTTTGAATTTGAATTTGACGCAACACAAAATGATATTTCAGATTGCAACTCGCAGAACCCTTAGACGAGCCAGAAGATATTGTAGCGGTTCCACCTGCAGCTGTTGTGGCTGAGAAGAAGAATCTCATGTCAAAACTGTACAGCTTCGAAAAGAAGGAAGAAATCTCTGAGACCACATTTTCGGTCTCGCCTTCTGCAGAAGAGAAGAAAATAGAACTGCCGAGACCACCACCTAAGAAGGCCGAGGTAAACGCTTTTAGAACAATTTCTTCCGACCCTATCACTTCTTTAATAGGTGTATAAGTCTTTCCCAATCCGTTATTTAAATTCTGTACAAAATTGTAAGCCAGCATTGATTTAAAATCTTTTTTTAAAACAACTAGCTGATGGAACAAGCATAATTATGGTAGGTACACCAGATTTTAAGAGGGAACCACACCGGCGACTCTCCATACAAACGTAGTCCCCTATTTCCTCCCTGGATAATGCCTCGTAGAGTACCTAACCATTTTTTCTCATAAAATCCAGATCTGCTATATACGTGCTCGTATGTTTTCCTTTTTTTCAGAAACTTATTGATAAAGAAAATATCACCTCCAATTCATATTTCATATAAATCATAATGAGGGTCATATTTTCTCTTTCTAAAGGAAGCAAATAAAACAAGAGAAAGATAAGTACCTACAAGATACAATATTATAACATTTCCGTTATGAAATATTCCGAGCAGTAGTAGTGCTGTTTGAAGGGCTCCCCGGGGAAGTACTTCCACCATGACTATTTCTGACGTCAATTGAGCAAATTTACTGTTTCGATTCGAAAGTTGTGTTGTGGGTGCCGGTGAAGAAGAAAAAGAGTCTCTTGTTTTATTTGCTTTCTTTAGAAAGAGACCGAAAGTGGCGCTTGGCGTTTAGAATTTGTCACTCTCGCTCTTGTTTGTTTGTTTTAGAAAGAGACAGAAAGTGGCGAGTCTGATTTTCTTTTAATCTCTTTGAATTTCTGTAGGTACTTAAATAAAGTAATTCTCAGGTCAGCGAGGAAGAAGTAAAAGCGCGCCAAGATTATTTGAAGCAGCAGAGGGACAAGCTCCTTGCGTTGAAGAAACAGGTTCGTGAGAGGCGTCTTGGAGCTGCTGAAAACGAGGATGTCGCTGCAGGTGAATATTAGATACACTTTAATTGAAAGTAAAAATGATTCAAGTGTACACATAAAAATTGTGTGTTTCAAATTGAACGTCTTTAAAATCTATATCTATTTTTTTAGTCAACTTTTGTCACTGACTGTACTCTCAGTTATCGCCGACTGTACTTTTGTCACCGACTGTATTCAGCGTATTAAATAATATTATTACCTCGTATTCTGGGAAGGTAGGCCTTCCCACTACAGAGTACAGACAGAGTAAGAAGTTAGATCGAGCCGAATAGCAACAGCATATTTATTACTTCTAACTTATAGACTTGACGACCTCTGTGGTGCGGTGGGCGAATGGCCACCTGCGACGCAAGAGGTTGCGGGTTCGATTACCGCCTTGGAACAAATATGTGTACGATCTGCAGGTATTTGTTCCGGGTGCTCTGGTCGTTTTCTATATACAATAAAAAAAATATCTATGCATGTAATGTATTGTATTATGTATATCAGTTATCTAGCACCCATAACACAAGCTCTGCTTAGCTTGGGGCTAGATAATGTTGGGTGAATTGTCCAGCATTATTTATTTATTTTATAGACGTTTGAAAGTGATCGTTGTGATTCAAGCGAATAAGGCTTTGGACTACATATACTAAGACGATCTAATGTACATTCCCAGGCGGTGAAGGCTCCCACTCGAAAGCAAGGCCACGGTCAGCGCGAGCGGCTGCTGCGGCCCTCGCAGGTGTGACGTCACGACCGCCTCCAGACGCAATGCAGCTTCGACGGGCGCTTGCCAGCAAACTGAAGACTGAAGTAGTGGACACTAGCCTTTAGGACTCGTCGGCAGTTATATAAAGTCCTACCTTAGGCACTTGTCCCGACCGACGACAAAGAGCCAGAAGAGAGTATGGTTGTAGGCAATAAATATTGCACATCGGCTTTGTAGAGCGCTATCTCTTTCTAACGTACACTTCGCTCTATGAAGCCGAAATTAGAGAGCCGATGTCCAATAATTTTGTTGTCAACTACTTGTACCTACTCGCTGAGCGAGTTTTTTACTGTCGCTGTGACAAACTAGTCGGGAAAGCAATTATTTATTGACATAGAATCTACTCTTTTGTCCGGTTCCTGACTGAAGAAATAATAAATAATAATAATAAATTATGATTATTATTGTTCATAGTATTATGGCGACTGTTCAAGCAAGGTGATAATTCTATCGTGCACTTTTTTCTGACTAGTCTTTCGTCTGTACGGTTGAGACTTTACCTAAGACAGAGAGTGACTTATTTTTATGAAACAACGGAATAATTACTATGATTAAATTTTGTTGAGTTGACTTCCGATATTTCGGCACAGTTGCATGCACCATGATCACGGTTGAACTGAGCCCGAAGTCCCAGTGCATTTACAACATTTCGTTACCAAATGTTGTTTTCGTTTTGCCAATTTGTCTCTGTCTATTGTATGGAGAAAAGTTGAGACAACAACTCTAACTACGTAACGTATTTTTGCCGTCTCATATTTTCTCCATACAATAGAGAGAGACAAATAGGCGAAACGAAAACAACATTTGGTAACGAAATGTGGTAGCAAAACTCCGACTTCGGGTACTGAAGTCCACGAGTAAAAGAAATGGTATTGGCAGATAAATCGATCTACCCTCTTTCGCACTCTTTTATTGGTTTCGAGACTACTATTGGTTCCATTCTCACTCTTAACCAAAATTTAATCATGGTAAATACCCCGTTGTTTCATAAAGTGTTTTAAAAAAAAAAAAAACCAGAATAGTTTCAAAAGAGAGTGACTTTGACAGATTTTCATTGAAAACTGTCAAATATTCGTCGCTTGAGACGTGCTTAAATCTGAGTTGCGTTTCAGTATTCGGGGGTTATTGATTTATCTCCTAGTAATTTATTAGCCATCTCAAATAAGTACTCGTTTTAAGTGTTGTGTGATAACTTGTTTTGATTAGGTAAGAATACCTATTAAATGTTTCGTGTTTATATATGCATTTTTCTTCATTATAATTTGTGCTATCATCTCATGAAAGCTTAGCTCAGGAAGTTTGTCAATAAAACAACATCATTTGAATTACCTTATTTATATTGCTTACACTTAACTAGTGACATCATAATAATAGCATTATAATAAGCTTATTTATTTTACACAACTTGCCAATAGGTATATCTATTTAATTTTATTTTGTGTATAAATTAGATTATGATGGTCATCCACCTAGACAGATAAAAAATAGTCATCGTTACAGTCTACTTTCACCTAGAGCTTCGTATTTTCAAATGGGGCCTATTCTACCATCTGTAAGTGGGGTATGTTAGGCCCTTCGCACATGGAGCTACTCAAAAACAACTATAATTTATAGCCACAAACTTAAATTACTAACGAGTTGCCTGAGCGTCACAGCCCAAACATGTTCTATGGAGGTTCGCACACGACGCGACTAGTTACTAACTGGTCAGTAACGCGTTAGCAACCGATCACGCGTGACGCGTCATACCGGTCTCCACCCTGCTGGTTTCCCGAGTTTCTTTGTTTTTTGTTATAAAAATGAACGAGCGAACATTAAATATTCAATTTGTGTGACAGAAGTGACTGAAACCTTACAACTTGAACCGTCGTGTGCGAGATACAATTTGTAACTGGTTTGTAATCGTAATTACTGATTAGTTCAGCCATTTTTGAGTAGCTCCATGTGCGAAGGGCCTAAGCGGGCGGGTGTGTGAAACTCTCCAAGTTTCACACACCTGCCCGCCATTTTGCCTGCAGATGATAACGATAGACCTTCAAATGTATTTATTTCAAGGAATACAAGTATCGTATAAATCTAATTGACAGCCCCATGCTATTAGCCTATTACACGTGGATTTGGCAGATTTAAAAATAAAATTATTACACAAAACGTTATATTATTTACAATATATTCTGACAAATTTATCCCACGTATAGTAATTATTGTGGTCGCCTCGCTTTCACTGTGGATTATGTGATCTTAAGACGTAAAATGTACAGCTTAGACCTGTGTGTGACCATCATACGAAGAGAAGTGGTTGCAGAGATCAATCGTTCCTTTCCAGATACATACGTCAATTGATATGTATTATATGGGTGATAAATTGAGTACTGTAACTAACAGATTCGTTAAGGAGTAAAAACCAGAGTAAATAAAATAAAAACTAGTCACATACATTCGAATTGTGCTTTCAACCAATAAATAAATAAATAGCTCTTAAAGAGTATGAAGTTTCAACTTTGATAGTAGGCTATTACTTTATCAAAAAGTAACAAAACAGGATGATACAGACAGCTCCCGAAAACATAAGAGTATAACAACTCTGTCTAAATCGCTTTGTCCTGTAGTATGTATTGACACTGCTATGAGTATTACAGGAAACCAAAAATGAACAAATAATGCTGACTTCATTTCTGAAACCATCGTTTTAGACAATTTAAAAAAAAAATCTGCATAAATATATCGAGAAGCATGGTTTGGTTTCCGATGTTCATTCAAGTTTGTTTTTTCGAGAGTAGTCATTTTACATCATCAGAAGGACAAGTCGTAGTTTAATCGATTGGTTTAATTAAACGATTCCTTTCGCCTGCGTGTTTTTTTCTTTTGTATGGAGAAAAAAATAACGATCTAAACGAGTTGTTGTTTCATCATTCTCCATACAAAAGACGCACGTAAGAAAAGAGGCATGTAGGCGAAACGAATTGATCGAGTACAACTCAGACTACGGGTACTGATTTAAACAAACTTTTCAAGGTATGTGAAATATCAAGTAGGTGTGTGGAGATGCCACATTTCTTGTGTGACGGCAAATGTAGGGCTTCGTTGGGAAAATTATATCGCTGGAGTAGGTTATTTTATAAAACCGAGTTTTATGGTCATCACGTGTTGCTGCAATCTTTTGCTGCATAATTTTGAAAAGTCCAAGTTACCACGAAAATATGGGTACGAAACCAATACGCTAACGTGAAGAGCCAGATAGAGCATTTTTCCAGCAATATTTAGTATTGCAGCATCTAAAACTTCATTGAAGATAATGTTACTCACAAAATCTAATATTATTTACAAATACGAATAATTAAACTAGATGTTTAAAGTAATAAAATAATATGGACCTTAATCAGATACTTTTATCACATACACATTATTTTTGCCGTACAAAAAGCTACAATCATAAGCGAAATTAGGAAAGTTTTGTTGAAAGTATAGAAAAACGTAATACTGATACTAGGACACATGAGTTTCAATTCGATGCAACATTTAAAAAAAAAAGGTTGTTAATCAATTTTGATAAAACTAACTTGCATGGACAAGGTAGGTACTGTCATCCACACAAGCTTTTTATAAAATATCAGAACATTTGTCAAAACAAAACATTACTCAACAACTAAAAGGGCCTCAATAAGTTACCGTTACTTTTGTACGAAAACTATATAACATTTTGGAATACCTTCTCAGTCCGCCATTTTGAAAAAAAAACTCAACATGCCAGCCAGTGATGAAGTACGTGTCAATTGACAGAGAAAGTGACTACAAACAAAAAGTATTCAGTGTCGAAACCATGCAAAATCATATTTTCTGAGATATTACGGAGTTCTCTGCCGATTGATACATTTTTTTATCACTGGCTGTCAAATAGTTTTTTTTTTCAAAATGGCGGACAGGATACATTTTTGTATTGGAGCCTGTCATAACAGGCTCCATACAAAAATGTTTAATATTCTTTACTGTATTGTATTTTATAGCAATTTACCGCAAATCAATGAACACTCCATCAAAGGCAAGGTTTATAGAAAAGGCAGAATAATAAGAAAATTTCTAGGAAGTTTATCTTGTGAAATTGACAAATTAAATAGATTAGTTCAATGAATGATAAAAAAAAAAAATCAATATAGATTAATTGTATCAAAAGCATGCCAAACATATGATTTCTTAAAGCGTGGACATATAAATCACTAACATTTTACTAATATGTATTTTGGTAGTACAGCATTATAAATCTGGATCCCAAAATGTAAATCTAATAATTTTTATTTGTGTTTATTAAATATTTGTGGACAATTCACACCGTGAAAACACCTCGCTCAAATGTTTCAAAATTTTTGAGAGATACAAAATTACTGTACCTATATCATGAAAAGTGTGCAAAAATATTGCACACAGTTCATTTACCAAACTGTTGGTAATTAAGATAAAAACCGATTTAGCATTTTTTCAGCCGAAATACACCACAAGGTTTGAGGCGTAAAATAAATAAATAAATGGCTAAAATAGCAAACTCTAGATATACAAGTTTTAAAAGTATCAGGATCCAGATAAATATGCGCAGATTACTCCAAAAAATTCAATTACAAAACAAAAATAATATCAAAACTATACTCCCAACAAATGTTGAGCCTTTGTGAGATACACTAAATTAATTCACGATAGGTATAATTGGATACCTAGATTAATGGAAGTCATATTTTGTACCAAAATATATTTAACTTATGCTATTTTATTGTTTAAGTGAATCAATAATAACTACTTCGATATAAATATGTTAGTTTCTAAGACAGCAAGCAGGATACACGAGTACAATTACTACTTATTTGCATGCAATCTCACAAAAACTCAACTTGTGATATAAATTGTGCAAAACAAATAAACAAACGTGTAAGAGAATATTACAGTTGCAATGTAAAGCATTTTTGTGAAAATAAAATTAGAGATCAGACGAATCTGAATGTACGGTTAAGTTCTGTTCATTTTATTGATCGAGATAATACACGAATATTCCAGCCATTTCCATTCAGAATATTTTTCTTAATTAATTTGTTAGAGGCAAAATTAAATGACAAAAAAATTGCAACTTAATACGGTCAAATTGAAGAGGTTTTATTATGTCTGCTCCATGCCGTGTTTCGTTATAAATATGAACAGAACTTAGCCCCAAGTGAGTAGCAATTCCACAGCACACATACGATTTACCTACAACATTCTAAAATACGATTGGTCATATTATGTTCCAATAAGTAATTTTCTCTCATAAATACCTACATTTTTACACGTTCACACCCTATTCTCGGTTTCTTTTCCTATTATTTCTATGTTTAAGAGTCCATAGCATGTTAGCACACATATTTTCTTTGTACTTTTCGATTTAAATCATTGACAAGGTAACCTAACCTTTACTTACTACGAAACCAAGTTTTGTTCTACATTCTGATGCCATTTGAATTACGCTAACAGGTATGAAAGACTTCATACCCTAACTAATCAAAGTAGAACACTCGAGTGTTGGGACTTTGTATTTACAATTATGGACCACCCGGCTGCGTACAAATTCGGTGCCCATAGTTACACCGTGTTACAATTCCAACCAGCAGACAGTGAAATTTAACTAGTTGTGTCAAAGCTATATAAAATTCTAGTAGATTTTAGTAATTTTGTGCATTCACATACATCGTTCATGTAAGTTAATTAGAGGTTCCAATTTTATCTACAAGCAAAGCCAACCAATTATTTGTCCCCCTTGATTGGGGTTAATATTTAAAAACTGCGTCATACTTTGATCACAAGTGCTGACATTTCACATTAACTGCCTAGAAGACAATGCGAAGCTCTATTTGTCTTATTCATTCTCTATGAAAATGAGCAGGACAAATGCAGCTTCTGTCTAAGAACGACTGTGTCTCTTCATAACCGCAAACAATTTTGTCTATATTCTCTGGTGATTTTGTTTGAATGTATTACGAATTTACAAAACCATCTGTAATCTTCTTGTATCGCGCTTATTTTACTGAGATTCGTTTCAATTGACCTAACTTGTCTATTCGAAACGATCGGAATCAACAACAAGTGTTACAAAATCGCAAGAGAATGCAGACTGAACTCACATTGCGAATCAAAACGGCGTAACACTATCTTGCGAATCAAAACCTCGAATAATCCTGCGAATAAAAACCGCGCATGTGATCACGCAATCAAAACAACTAATGTGATAATCCTGCGATCGAAACCACCGATGTGTCGAAGATCGCTGGTCACCTGAGTTACGTCACTGGGCCGTACAGTCACAGCGAGGCGGGCGGAGCTTCTTCCCTCTATATTCCTTGAATGTGGGTAGTGGATGACTACGCCAACCGCGGTCGCTTGGCGTCGCGTTCCTCGTTGTTACTGCTTGTTCCGCCGCCGCCCTCTTCCTCCTCGTCGGAGTCACCGTCATAGTCTACCAGACCCTGGGACAGAAATGTTTTATGTTAGAATGATGTTTAGCTGAAAAGCCAGCTGCTGAATGAAACCGGGCATTTGTACAAATCACTACTTCACACAAATACGTTACCGTTGCCAAATTCATGCAGCATACAGAATAAAATTTAAAAAAAGTTATCCAAATATCAAAAAAATTGATCTGTATTACTTGAAAAATCAAAAACTCCCGTAGGGCTGCAGTTACACAGCCACTACAAAGTGCTTCGTCTAAAGTAGAATGAAGCAAATAAAAAATTGCCATATTTGTTTTCGGCAGAAAAACTCAGTGGTCGTGTCTCAATGATGTTTTTCTACCGAAAAATGTATGTGCAGTACTCTGAAACGGTCAAGTTGTGAGAAAGCCGTCATGTCGTAGAACCTAAAAGTTTGAAAACATGTATTTTTTTTATGTTTATGTTTTTTTATGCCGTTCTATTCTACAACAATTTGTATTTCTTTTTTAGTTATACAATTGGTTGAGCTGTGTAGGCACCAGATATTCATAATCTTAACTTTTTGCAAGCCAGATAAATACTCTCTGTGGTCGGCACTTCATGCCTGAAGATCGTGATCCCTAGGATGTCCTTGTTGTACAGACTGGACGGCCTGCCTCCAGCGCGTCCTATTTGTAGCCATGTTCACCACATCATAAAACTGGCTTTTCCCCACCACGTTCCTTTCTTTAAGTTGGTCAGTCCACCTAGTTGGGGATCTACCGCGAGACCGTTTTCCTTCCACGTTCCCAACGATGACCAGTTTTTCGAGGCTTTGGTCGCCGCGCCTTGCTATATGGCCGAAGTACGAGAGTATACGGCGGTGACATATCGTGGATAGCCTATCCTTAACTTTCAGTTGCGTAAGAATTGATACGTTGGTGCGTTTTGCAGTCCACGGTACTCGCAACATTCGCCTCCAGCACCACATCTCAAACGCATCAATTCTTTTCCTCTCTCTAGCTAGGATGGTCCATGTCTCAACGCCGTATAAGAATATAGGAAAAACCAACGCCCGGACCAAGCGTATCTTTGTCCTCCGGCAGATAAATACAATTAAGTACATTATTTTACACTACGACATACACATGTTTGCCCTTTATTGTTTTTTGACAAAAGCCGCAATTTTAGCTCTTGAGCGTATTTTTATTAATAAATTGTTAGTAACATTACTGAACATAACATATATTGTTAGTGTGTTATTTCTTTGTAAGGAACAAACAGAGCTAGATGAAATAATAATCAATACTTCGAATATTAGTAGGCAACAAATATTGCACATCGGCTAATTTCGACTTCATAGAGCGTAGTGTGCGTCAGAAAGAGATAGAGCTCTACGAAAGCAGAAAAGCTGATGTGCAATATTTTTTGCCTTCAACTGAGACCAGGATCCGATTGCGAGGTAAGGCTCGAGCTAATAAGAAATGAATTTGTTCTAATAAACATAAATATAATTTATAAAGCTGCTGTTTAGTTGTCTCCTCTGGCCCATGCCGTGTGATGCCCCCAGCACAAAGCGAAGTAGCAGCAGTGAGGGAACTAAAAGTTTACCTTATTGAGTAATCTGGGCGAGGATACCTGAACGTCGGTGTGCGTCGGCTTGGCCGCAGTCGTCGTGAGGAGTACCCTGCTTGGGCCGTTAGCGACGTCTGTGTTCGTCGTACACACTTTCTTCTCGACGATTTTGCCTGCAAAAGAAATATGTTTGTGAGCACTGGCGGTCTAGTGGTAGCGGCCTTCCAAATGAGTTTTTCTGTCGAAAAATGTATGCGCACTATGCCAGTACTCTCAAAACGGTGAAGGAAAACATCGTGAGGAAACCGGTGTGTTGTAGAACCTAAATAAAGTTCGAGCAACACGTGTCCAGTCACGCAAAAACGGCCCGCCAGCGGCCTACTTGCGGAAAAACCAGCCCGCACATCAAGTGCTGATGATAAATTTGCCGAAGAGGCCGAATATGTTTGTAATATTTGTCAAGCAAAACTAAAATCCGTATTAGCACCGGCCCGCCTTACTTTAATGTATCAAACTGACGTTTGGATTATGTATTATAGGCAGTTTTTTTTAGTTGATGGAACAAGTTGATGGAATAAGGCCCACCGGATGTTCTGATGTAATAGATAGTTTTGAGTTGATTCTTAGCTTAGCCGTTTCCATGTTTTTTTTTCTATTTGTTTTAGGAAAACCAAAAGCTTTAAACAACTTAACTAAGAAATCTGATAGTCTTCTCTGTTATCAGAGAAGACTATCAGTGGTCCACACGAATAGCTACAGAATGGCAGATAGTATACGCGCAAACGAACATTTACGGCGGGTTTATTTTTAGTAGGTATATTCGTCACCTCAGTACGAGATTCTAAATGTTTGTATAACTAGCGTCACATAACTTGAGCGGTGAGAGATACGCGCTGCGCATGCGTCGTGGTGTGCCATGTCGCACACACTGGATGTATGCAAGCGTCCTATTGGTTCAGAGAGCGGAGTGCGACTGGAGAACCAATCAACGCTATAGATAGTGCAATCCACGAAGGCGCGCCCCACTATTCCTCCTAACCGTTTATAGTATATGTGTGCAAGCTTCCGTCAATGTTTGAGTGTTATCGGTACACATTATTTACCTATGAGTGCACACGCACACTACAATGAATAGACTACGGTTCGCGACTGCCGCTCGGAGCAAACTCCCCGCACCCCGCGAGAGGCGCGTCTTTGTGAATTGCACTATCTATACGCACGCCCGCCCTTCATACCGGGAGCCCCCCTCTGGTACCTTATTTTTGACTTCTGCGCATTAACGGTCATCGCTCAAGTTATGTGCCGCTACCTATAAAGTTGTATGCTATTACAATGCAAGTCTACAGTACACTTACCGATAGCATCTAACGTGTGATGCGCGTGCGGATGCGGCGTGGCTGCGTCTAATGGCGCCTCATCATCCAGCTCGTCTTCATCATTGAACCACATCTCTTCTTCCTCGTCGGGCTGCCGCGCTTCGCGTCTGTACCGCGTACGTAGTAACGATGGCACCACTGTTTCTGTTACGCCCACACTGCCGCTCACTGAAAGAATAACATACATACTACATTTATTATCAATTCAATCTTTTTTTTGTTGCGTCACTAGTAATGCTTTTTGAACCAGTGTGGAAAGGTATTTATGTATGCCTCATAGAGGCTCTTTTTGTGGACTGAATTCGTAATATTAAGTTTAGCGTCACACTACCAACTCTTTGAGTAAAAGGATTATTTCTTTGAGTCTGTCCAGAACTCTGACTCTGACAGACTGGAGACCAGTAACTGTTGGCCAATTATTTACTATTAAATACTTCATTACATTAGCAAATTTATGACTGCCTTGTAATTACAAAATATGCGTTTCTTAGTGCTCCCGCACACGAGCCTCCGGCCACAATAACAAAACGCCGCCACTGGCATATTTCCTGTAGTTTTCACACATTTTATGTAGCGAAGATTCGTAGCGTGTGGCGGGTACCGGCGTCAACCGTATACGGGGTCCATATAAAAAGGATGAAAACTACAGGACATATGCTGGTGGCGGCGTTTTGTGGTTGTACCAGTAGTATCATTCGCGCGTTGCCGATCAAAGACTGACCTGATAATCTCTTTCAGTAAATAGTAATGCTTACTACACTACAGAGGTTTACATGGATAGTGAAAAGTATCTTACCTCTATCCCGTTCTTTCATTTTGTCTTGATGTTGATCGTACCGCGTTTTTAGAGCTTTGAATGTTTGTACGTATTCCACATCTTCCAATATCTTGCCGTAGTTTTCGACGACGTGCGAACATAGTGATTTGATGTCCTCCAGTTTTATGAACTCGAACAGTTCTAATATGGCTGAATCTAGTAGATTGTACCTAAAAACCATTGCCAAGAAGTTTTAGAATCCTGTGATGGTTTTTATCCCATTCAGATGAAGAACAGCTACGTAAAAAATGCCTCAAGCATTGTTGAGCATAGACTTTTATTGACAGTTCTCACATTGAAAAATGTCACAAATCTATGCTTGAGGCTCGACTCAGACTCAAGCACTGTTTCTGAAAACGGGCCTTAGACAACCTCAAGGATTTCGCGTATCAAGACTTTTGAGGAACTGTCTTCCATGTTTAATGCTTCTTTAGGTGTTTTTTTTACATAACAATGATTAATCGAAGTGAAATTTGCAATGATTAATTTGTTTCCTCCAAGATCTTACCTTCCATTGTTTCTTAGGAAAGCGTCGACTACGGGCGCAAACAGGTTTCCCTTGATGATGTATCTGTTGTAATATTCATCCTTCAACGCGATGATTTTCCTCATAAATCTCAGCGCGCCAAGCACTAGGAAAGTGTGCGTTGACCTCATGAGTACTAAGATACGACGAAGTAAATCCTTGAATTGTAAGAAAAAAATTAAATTAGTTTTTAAATCATGTGAGGGTACCTTGTATTTTTTGAACATACCTACCGCTTTGTACGTACGTGCGGTATGGCGTTTTAAGCAACACAGTTCGTAAAATTCTTATGTGACTGATACCTTGGCTTGCAACCAACTTAAACCTCCCGCTGCATCATTAATGGATATAACTCCAGGAATTCCTTCTTTAGTGCACCCCTACATTAGAAAAGGAAATTAAACGGTAATGCCTTCAAATTAAATGATACGAGGACAGTGCCATTCAGCCTCAAACGAGTAGAGTATAACAGGACCCAGATATTTTCAATGAAATCAAATTTTATTTATTTTATGCCCATTTTAAGAGTAGAAAAGTTACAAAGACATACAAATTTACCGCCACTCAGCGAGTTCTACAAGCTTTTTGTAAATTTTTGAGCATTTTAAAAAATTGTGCTACGCGAAACTTATAGCGCAGAAAGTAGAACTAAGCTATGAAATTGAGTCAGTCATACGAAATGAGTTTATTGTTTTAAACACGAAAATAATACATTAGAGAGCACTGGTGGTCCAATGGTAACGGCCCTGCCTGGGTTAAAAATCCAGTCACAAATAAGTTTTTCTGTTGAAAAATTAATATGCACTATGCCAGTTCTCTCAAAATGGTGAAGGTGAAGGAAAACATCGTGAGGAAACCGGCGTGTCGTAGAACCTAAAAAGCACACACGCACACACACTGACAAGCACTTGCGAAAACCAGTCCGCACATCAAGTGCGGATGATGAATTTGCCGAATTTTTTATTTAACACATAAGTCATCAGAAGACGAAATGAGCAACACGATTACTAACGATCTTTTAAAACTCGCGGGAAGTCTGTAGACAGAGAAGGCTCAAAATTTTTAGGGGAGACAGCAATGGAATTCTTCAGACAGAAGATGATGATGATGAGAAAAGCAATATTACATACCAATTTTTTATTACTAGTAGCGTTTGATATTATAGTATGGCACAATGCGACCGGCGTAACTTGTCAGGTCTAAAGTTCTTCCGTCAGTTATTGGCCATTTACGCCCAAACTACTCACATCAGGCCCGCCAAGTTACGCCGGCCGAACTGTAGATGATTGATGTTACATACCTTATTCAATATGCAGGTCTTGATATGGTATGTGTGATGTTCAACGCAGAAAGCAAGCAACTCCAACACCAATCCGAGTAGCTGCACGGTGTGGTAGTCCTCTTTCAGTGGTTTCTCGCCTGTCGTGTTTGCTAGTAGCGGTGCTGTGGAAATATTAAGATGATATTTTAAGCTTCTCCTCCAAATGTTTATATCCCTCGCTTTATTCCACCATCCTCGATGATCGCTTAAGAGCGCTGGTGGCCTAGTGGTAGCGGCCCCGCCTTCCGTTCCTAAGGTCGTGGGCTCAAATCCAGTCATAGTCATATTATTTATTCACCATTTGGAACACTAGGAACACTTGGTTTTGTAATTACATTGTACTTTAGCGGCTGTACATAGGCCTCGTCAGAATAGTAGGTAGGCAAGTTAAGTAAAAAGTAAATAATAAGAGATTTATAAAAAAAAATTGCCGCTGTAAAGAGGCCTTGTCAAACAGAGTTAATTTAAACAAAATATAATAACATTGCTAAATAATAAATAATACATTTTATATGTCAAGTTGGTGGTAAATTCTCTAAAATTCGTGTTTGCTAGCACAGACTCGGACATCTTCCAAGCATTCTGATCACTAGTGTAGTCACTGCACTTGTAGTATGCACATCTTGTTAATTAGTCTTGATATTTTTTTTGAATTTTCTCTCATTTAGTTCTAATATCTCATTTGGAATCTTCAGTCGTGTACAAATTAGTTTTTCTGCCCAAAAATTTATATACACTATGCCAGCGCTCTCAAAACGGTGAAGGAAAACATAGTGAGGAAACCGATATGTCGTAGAACCTAAAAAAATCGAAAATATGTGCCAAGTGCAAGAAAGGAGCCTCTTTGTGGGATGCCTTTAAAATCCTTTCACAATACTTGGTTCGAAAGACCATCCTCGCGCGCAAGCGTCTAGATACCATCCCGACCCTCCAAAGCTTTCTTGGTCGACCCTGACCTTGTTCCGTCTTGTTGTAACGACACTCAGGCATGAGCATATCCTACAAATTGGCTCAGCGAGCAAACCCTCTCAGTTTCGAGATTAGCCAAAAATGCTTTTGTCCGGCTGTCTGTTTTCACCTACAGGTATTCTGGATGAAACATGGTTCACAGGTTAGGTATACGACTTTATAGAACCTTTTAATCGACAAGGATTTTTGATTGGAGGAGCACTTCCTCAAAATATCCACCATAATATAAGATCCGATTTTTTTGGTTATTACTAGAAGATATTTTTCTCTTTGCATTTGTGATCAGCCAGCTGGGTATAAGAGGGTCTGTTGAGTGAACCTCAAATGATCTAGAACAGGGATTCCCAAACTATTTTGGACAAGTGACCCCTTTTCCAAAATGAACAGTTTCCTCCGACCCCCATGGCCAAATTACCTACTTTTAAGATCAACCCCCTTATTCGCAATGGTCCGCTAACTTAAAACAGCTGCTACAGAGTGTTATTTCTCATAGGTCTCTCTCGATTTAGGTCAATAGAAGAAGACAGAGTGAGAATTAGCAATGCTTTAAGTCAGCAGACTATTATGAATAAGAGGGCGTATCTTTAGTTTTTTCCTATTGATACAAAATACCTAGGTACTAAGGTACCAATTGGAAAACTTTGCACTTGGTTAGGTGATTAAAGTTGACTCCATTTTCTCATCAAAATTTAACAAAATAAGCGTACGTTGTACGAACTTGAGACTTTACATTACTACAACAATGCTATTCCCTACAAAAATATTAATTATTCTTAGTACACGTAACACAACATAAACAATACAGTACCTACATACCTAACTTGAAAGTTTGAAATAAGAACTTGAATTACTTTAATAGGGGTCGATTGTTAGACCTCGTCGACCCCCAAAATCAGTTTTCGTTTATGTCGACCCCTAGGAAACCAATATCGACCCCAAGGGGTCGATATCGACCACTTAGGGAATCCCTGATCTAGAACATGTTAGCCAGGTTTTATTTACTAAGTATTGATATTTACGACGATAATTTAAATTTCGAACAATTCTATTGATTTGTACATCTTCATAATGTCTTCTACGACATACAAATAAATACCCTTATACTCCAGATTGTTCAATATACCATAGAAAAGATTTGTAGTAGTATTTTACAGTAAGAACTCACCTATAAGCGTTTGTATACTGTGTTTGTAGAAGAAATTTAAGAAATCTGCCTTTTCACTCTTGTTTACAGATGCAAGCATACTTTCAGGGTCCAAGAGTATACGGAGTACCCCCATCAGTTGAACTGCACCCCCTAACTCAGGGTCTCGGTCTCGAAGCATCTGTTCTATCACTATATTTAATAGCATTTGCTCCTGGAATTATAATAGCAGATTAGATATACATAACAAGGTCAATATTGAACCTTGGACAAGGTTATACATACCTCCTCTGTGTTACTTGCTTGCTGTAACGTATAATCTCTCACTACTGATGGTGAAAACTCAACGATGTATGTGAGTATGTCTATTGATGCTGTCTTAGTCTTCTGATCCTTTATACCTAGTGTGATCTCTAATGCAGGCAGGACTCCAAGTGTCACTAATGTTTTATAAAAAGCATCTTTATCCTGTGGCTGTAAGTTTTGTGAAAAATTACAAAACTCTTTTAAAAACAAAACCAGATCCCGTCGCTTAGAATCTGGTGTCTTGCTTTCCATAAGCAGCTTAAACAAATCAGTTAAAAACTTCTCATCTTCTTCGATAAGCTTCACTATTTCTACCTTGTTAAAAAATATAAAACTGGCCAGTGTGCTTAAAAGATTATCCTCAAAAACTGTAGGTGTGGGTAGTACAATATCTTGTATGTATTGGACTCTGTATGTCTGATGTATTTTGGCGAGTAGATCTTGGTTCTTGATAGGAATAGCTTCACGAAACTTAGCCAGTTCCTTTAGATACTCTCTGTGCTTTTTGGGCTGTGGAAGACCAGGGTCATATTCCAAACAGCCCACCACATCAAATATTGTATCATCAGCAAACATTGTATCAAAGAGTGTGTTTTTATTGAGAAGGAATATACTTTTGAAGATTTCGTAGAGATGATGCAATCCTTCAATGTTTTCAATATCTTCACACATGTGGAAGAGGTTTAAGAGTTTCTTTATATAATGTTGACTTTCTATAGCAGCTGTTAGTTTGTCTTTCCGTGCTGGGGATACCAGACAACTGTTCACTAGCTCACTGATGTCTTCCAAACGACCCATCTCACATGCTGGTAATTCCACAGGTTGTACACTCTCTGACATTTCATCAAATCTTTCATCTTCAGACTCTTCAACAATGTCTTGTGTGATTTCAACTGATGGATCTTTTCCTTGTACCTGTAAGTATAATAACAATGAGTGAGGTTAGTTTTAGAACCCCAGATTCTCAAATGATTCAAATAACATAATTGATAACTAGGTTCTAAAAATGTAAATGAAGATAGTACCTGACAAATCTTTTCCCATATTTCATCGCAGCCTGCTTTTTCTTGAAAACTTAATGCTAAATCAAAGTTGTCACCTTCGGACCACACTATCAAAGTGTCCTGTTGCTTTTGATATGCCGTATCAGGCTGTATTTTGCTTTCTAAGAGAAGGGATCCATCTGACTCGGCTCTCACTAGCAGGGATATTCCTTTGAGGCGCTCCACATGACACGACGACACATGCCCTGTCCCTCTGTCGTCCCACTGTCGGTCTGCGTTCAGAGCGTATAACTTCACTCTTCGTCGTGTGTCGGTCATGATCTTCAGTGCTCTACACACTATGTACTCAAATAATGAATCAATTATTATGGCGCTAATCTAGTGCACCTAACTAAATATACTATTTATCTCCCATTTGTATATAAAACATATAAACTTCTGAAACAAAAACGGTGTAAACTAAAGAAAAACAAGGGATTCTAATCAAAAATATAATTACCGTAATTACAATCCATCTTGCTCTTGATTTTGTATGAAACACACCTAAGTATTCATGTGAAGGCGGCACCGCACACTTTATAATGATAACAGTAGCAATAACAAATTCAGATGTTCACAACAAAATTCATTTTGCTATTTACTTGACAATGGAATAATCACTAAAATTATCGGAAATCACAAACAAAACAATACTGATCGTATGACTTTCGTTACAATCTATGCAAATAGGTTATTGATTAAATATCAATATGTAACTTTTACAGACATCGAAAATTCTTTAAAATCGCGATATTTACCGGGATAAACATGTTAGAATCGTCAAAATGACGTACCTTCAAAATAGTACAACATCAAATATCGCCATATTGGATTCACAACAACGCTTCAAAAATGGGGTTCTCGTGAGAATGCAAACCGCGCCAAATTTAAATAAGTTGTTTCAGATCGACTATATTAAATAGCAAGCTAGCCCATAGTAGGTGCCTACATATGAAGCCCGTCTCATTTTAATAATTAGTGCTGCTTTCATGTAGTTTTGAGACTACATAATACCATTACAGAGATAAAAGTATATAGGAAGTGACTATTTGTACGGGTGCTGGATGAATAAATTATATTTATTCGTACGGATATTATTCAAACTCGGGGCACCCCGACTTAAGTCACAAAAGTAACAGTAGGTTGTTAGGTTTTTTTTTTTATACCTACTTAATTTCAAGAATGGTGCATGTCAGTGCAGAGAGGACCCCTCCCCCGTCACTCCTCCTCCCTAACAACAAAAGTAACAGTAGGTTGTTAGGTTTTTTTTTTTATACCTACTTAATTTCAAGAATGGTGCATGTCAGTGCAGAGAGGACCCCTCCCCCGTCCCTCCTCCTCCCTAACAATACTAAGGCCAACCCAAATTTTAACTTTACTACGCCTTTTATGCGACTGTAAAGTGTTTTAAAAATCCAGATTCAAACTTGGGGCACTCCGACATAAGTCACAAAAGTAACAGTAGGTTGTTAGGTTTTTTTTTTTATACCAACTTAATTTCAAGAATGGTGCCCCCCCCCTTCCCCCGCAGTACCCGTATTAATAATTATAAATTGTTCGTACGGTAACCGTATTAATAATTATAAATTTTTCGTACAGTACCTGTATTAATAGACTCAGTCAATTTTTTTATAGTTAGACAGCGTAGACCACAGAACACATATGCGTAGACAGAGTCTGTCTACGTTAGACAGAGACAAAGCGAAAAACTCAGTGCTACCAGCCGGGTTTTGTCAAAAGTCACCTTATTTTTTTTAAATGTAGCCTTTAATTGTGAAAAAATATTTTTTCAAATTATTTTATCATTAATTTAGATAGCCACCAGTATTTGTAATTGAAAGTCATGAAAATTGACGTGATTCCATAGCAAACATTCAGTTAATATTATCTTCTTCTTCTTAGCGTGTCACTGGTTTTTTCAAACCAGTGGCGGTGTGTCCGAAAGGATTTTAAGTGCACCTCAGACAGGCTCTTTTAGTGCAATCGTGCGATGTGACGTGACGTGTCACGATGACAAAGAAACTAAAGCATATAGGAATCTGATGCAACAATCCAGTAAGCGAGATGTTTTATTCATTTCGTCGCATTTGCAATGCAATATATTTATGTACCTGCTACTCGACCAAGCTATGTTTGCACCTCACGTCAATAACGTGACACTGACGCTTAGATACGGTTGGCAAAAAAAATATTCACTATGACTTTAAAAACTCCTAGAACGATTATCAGATTTTATTGGTTTTAACAAGCTCTGGAGTGGACACCACGCCTAGACAAACGTAGTGTAGGACGCCCTCAGACTAGATGGAGCGACGACTTGCACAGGTTGGTGGAAAGCAACTGAATGGGAAAAGCCAAAGACCAGGCTCAGTGGCGTGCCATGAGAGAGACCTATGTCCAGCAGTGGACTACAATAGGTTGATGATGATGATGATTGTTTTGATTATTATATTAAACATAGATACAACATACACAAAAAAAATGGGATAACTATAATTAAGAAGGATCATTACTTTTTATTGGTTCGATACCCAACATTTCATTCAAAAAAATCAATTAAAAAGTAACCTTTTATATCGTAAAACCTCTATGTACCCTGACATGACGGAGTCAAAAGATACCTAAAAGGTTACCTGGTGATCTGGCAACGCTGAAAATGCTAGCCACAGATCCCACAGTAATACACAGTTATAAAACCTATAGGCTGACGAGGGCCGAGGAAATATTTTCTTCCTCTTGTGAAATTGATAATTTCTTGAATCACATTGTTTTCTGCATTATTCAAATATAATTTAAGTTTAAAAAACTTGAGAAACCGACTTCATTGTCAAACGGCTAAACCGATTTTAATCAAATTTGTTTGGGACAATCTGGACGTAAGAATAACCTTCCAAATAAAAAAATAATTTTCAAAATCGGTTCATAAATGACGGAGGCATGCAGTTACAAACATTAAAAAAATTATTTAAAAAAAAATGGCAACACCGATTTTAATAAAATTAAAATGGGACCAATCTGGAAGCAGTACCTTTCAGATAAAAAAATAATTTTTCAAATCGGCTCACAAATGACGAAGTTATGCGGTAACAAACATTAAAAAAAAAAAAAAAAAAAAAAAAAAAACATACAACCGAATTGAGAACCTCCTCCTTTTTGATTGGAAGTCGGTTAAAAATAAAAACACAAAAGAGTTTCTAACTTTCTATCTGCTGCGCTGCGTTTCTACTATCATGACAAAATCATGTTTTGCAACTTGAAGGCCCGTATAACAGTGCTTGAGTCTGAGTCGAGCCTCAGATTTTTGACACTTTTCAATGGAAAATCTATGCTTGAGGCTCGACTCAGACTCGAGCGCTGTTTCGGAATACGGGCCTATAAAAAATCACGCACGCACAACATGTTTTGTTGAAGTTAGTGTTTCCACCTTCACTTCACTTCTTCTTTTTTGGCTACTGCGACTAATATGCCACAATTCTGCCATGTTTCCACCATAAATGTTCCGCAAAATTTTGACATAAACTGCTTTGTAATTTGCTTCAAAAGGCTATGCTTTAAGTTGACTTATAAACTCTCGAGGAACAGTGTTTCGCAACCGTGTTTTATGTTGTTATTTCTATGGTTGAAACGCACCATAAAACTCCTCAAATGCGAAATATGGTTTTGTTCTGTGGACTTTCAGTCCAACAACAAGGGCTTTTGCAAGGAAATTGAATTTTGATTATATATATTCTGTGTTAGCTTGCTTTGCTTGATTGTTTGATTTGTCATTTTTGACGTTTCTACCGTGCTCTTGTCTGTCTTCTTTCCGTCAAACAAAACATTTTTGGTGTTGTTTGTTGGTTGAGTTTTTGATCAATTTTCTAAGAAATTCCATACAAACTCATGTTTTAGCACAGCTAGAGTAACCAATTATTTTACTGCAAGTACCTCTGATCCATGCATATTAATAAAAGCAGCTTCAAGATCAAAATGTGTCACGAAATATCGTACCGTACATGTGAGACTCGTTTCTCTCTTTTGTCTGTTTTTAATGTTTTTCAGGAATGCTTTATTATTAGAAAGAAAAATAACACATTCGGCATGGTAACCTATAGCAGTATTATGATGAAGTGGTACACACAAAGGCAGGATTAGAATAGTTTGTTTTGACAGATGTCATTATGTTTCAGAATTATTATTTTGTGAAAAATCTAAATATTTACTGTTATTATACTGTTTGACTAATATTTGAATAATTCCTCCTATAATTTCAGTATGATGGTGTGGGACCAATTTAGTTCTCTTAGCACCGTTTCAGTGTTGATTTTTGTATGAAATAGTTGAAAAATGAACACATTATGTCCTACTTGAGTGCTACAGAAAATGTTGGGTAAGCTAAATGATGATAAAACCTTTGGAAATCAAAGTACCTCAGGTCAACCTCTAAGTCAGTGATGATTAGTTTAGCTGTGTTTTTATCATCTAAGTCTATGATAGACTATGAAATGTGTGTTTATTATTGACAGATTCAGTGGTATACCACAAAACATGTCCGATGCCACCTGTGCAACTCAATATAAAATGGCTGTCAATGGATTGGAAGCAGTACCGAGTAACTGTGCTGAAGCCATGTACACACCGGAGAGCTCCAGGGATGACCAGACCTTCATAAGCCACCTAAACGACAACTTCTACACCAAATTCAAAATAGATCCCAACGAACTGTATACTTTTCATGATTCCGATGTTATTGCTGGTGAAATAACTGTATCACACACTGAAGATGCATTTGTTTATACCGATAGTGATAATGACAAACATGATATCTTAGATAGTCCAAAAATAGAGCTGGACATAGATGGTGCATTTACAAATGGAGATGTTAAAGCAGAAGTTAATAAAGTGGTTCTCTCTAATGGGCATTACAACTCAGTTTCAAGACGAGCCAGTCAGAAAGATATTAAGACTTTACAAACCAAAGCACAGAAAGTCAAGATTGAGCATACGGAAATTAAGAGGGAACCTGTTATTGAACAAGTGGCCTCTCAAAACCTTAAAGTTGAAACTTGCACGTCCCCTTCAAGTACAGTAACCAGTATTAATAGTAATGGAAGTAACGCCCCGACTTCGAGCTCCAGTAAGCAGGCATCGGGAGAAACCTTTCTGGATGTTTTTAAAAGAGAGCAAGGTTTAGTTGAGAGTTCAACCGTTACAGTAAAGACTGAACCATATTTACCACCTTCACCACTGTCCATGAAGCCCCCTTTGTCCCCTCCTAAGAAAATTTGTTCAGGTTCGTACATCATTTTATTGAAATAAAATTACCTACCTCTGACTTGAGAGAGCACTGGTGGTCTAGTGGTAGCGGCCCCGCCTTCTGATCCGAAGGTCGTGGGTTCAAATCCAGTTGTGTATCAATGAGTTTTTTCTGTCGAATAATTTATGTGCACTATGCCAGTACTCTCAAACGGTGAAGGAAAACATCGTGAGGAAACCGACGTGTCTTAGAGCCTAAAAAAGTTCGAGCAACACGTGCCAAGGGTCACGCAAAAAGGGCCCGCCAGCGGCCTACTTGCGGAAAAACCAGCCCGCATATCAAGTGCGGATGATGAAAAATTGCCGAAATTGCCGAAAATTACCTCCGGCTTTCGCTAAGAAAAACATAGGCCACCTTAATATTTTTTCTTAAGAATAATTCACTAATTTTCCAGTTTTTAAATCGTGTGGGTCTATCAGGTAAGGGTAGTTGTACACTTCACCTTCAAATTCAGATCCTTTATTCCCCAGCATTCACCTACAGAACAGATATTTATCAGCCACCAAGATTTCCTTCCTTGAATATCTTTCCTGTTATTTTGTAACTAATACATTATTTTTTGAATTACTTGTTGATGTTTTGTTTATTATAAACATAAGCAAATTGAACAAAAATTAACAAAACACACAAGAAACAGTTGAGTTATCTGCAGACTGTTACAAAGGATCTAGAGATAGTTCAACTGATCCAAATCAGTACCAGATGGAAGCGTAAACATGATATTTTTTATTTTAAAATAAAAAAACTATTAAATTTTTAGAATATCAATAGTATATTGATCTAAGTACAAATACAAATATATTTTACCAAAAGGTTAAATAAGGGTTATTACATAGCATGTTTGTGAACCTACTTTGTAACAGTCAGTTCCTGATTAATCAATCAGCAACTGACGGGCTGAGTAATAAAGATAAAATTATGCAACTTTGCATTTAGACCCTGTGAAATAACTGACAAAATTATTGTTAATCAAATGATAAATCTTTACACTTCTAATTTTTAGGCAAAACTCCATTTTCGTCAATCCCAATAGCTGACATCTTGAAACCCTAAAATCACATACCTAATAAACGAACAATCAATTATTTTTTTATTTATTTTAATGTGTTTACTACACTTAAGGAAATCTCAAAGATTTTTTTATTTTCTCAAAAGCCACAGTCGTGTTGTGTTGTGCCGTATTAACAGTCAACAAGAGTGCCAACCAACTACACATGCCACACATGATATGTGTTCCTAAGAACCCATGTCGCAGCGGTTAGCGCAACCCTGTTTATAGGGGAAGGTCGCGGGCTTAAATCCCGCTCGGCTCTTAACTTTTGGGACATTATAAAAAATCTATTACGATCCTATGGTCGTGGGCTTAAATCCAGTCGTGTACCAATGAGTTTTTCTGTCCAAAAATGTATGTACACTATGCCAGTGCTCTCAAATGGTGAAGGAAAACATCGTGAGGAATCCGGCATATCGTAGAACCTAAAACGTTCGAAAATATGTCTAAGTGCACGAAAGTAGCCTCTTTGAGGCTACTTTCGTGCACTTACACTTTCGTTCGTTAGCACTTAAAGTCCTTTCACCACACTTGGTTCGAAAGAATCAGTGACACGATAAGAAGAAGAATTACTTGTCATAGTTATTTTATCATACTTTTTTTATTTCAAGGGAAAACACCATCTTCGTCCAAACCACGCCGCGGCCGCGGTCCCGCGATGCATGAGGCTTTACAACGGATATCCCGTAGAGCCGTTCCAATCCCTCTTAAGAAATGGCATGCCCCGGGGGCGTTTGACTGCGGGCCCTTAAGCTCTAAGAAGCCAGCTTTCAGGACTGTAGATAGCAGCAGTAGTGATGATGACGAGACACCTGATATTGGTAACTTTTATTTACCTTTAAAGTGAAACTTTTATTACATTGTCTCAAACTTTTCGTCTGTGTGTTGCATGTCGCGTGACGGTCGGCCGCGGAGTAGGGATAAAGTGAAAGCTCGTCAGAGCAGCTGAGGCCAATATGGCGGCGCCTATAGTTCGCATCAGCTGACCGTGTAGTGTATAAGATTCCGAAAATGTTTAGTTAAATGTCTATAATGTGAAAAAAGTTTCACTTTTACCGTGGTTTCATAAAACCGCACAGTCCTTGTTTTGTTTTAGGTAATTAATAAAACTTCGACAGTTCTCCCAGCTCAGTTGGTAGGAGGCAGACCACCTGAGCTGGAGGGTTTGATCCCCACCGATAGCAAAAATATTTGTGTGGTGAAGTCGAAAGCATTCCGTTCAGATATTTAGTTCCCATTGTTTTTACAATTGCTCTGCTTAGTTCAAGGCTATATAGTGTTGTGTGGAATGTACATATTATTTTTTTATTTAAAAAATAATTGGTAAGAACAAGTGGTGATGGCCAAGTTCGAAACCAAGAGAGTTAGGGAAAAGACGTGAAGGGATTCATACCCACGATTTAGAAGAAAGCAATAACTGCATATTTATCTTTTTAACAATCTTTTACTTTTGACGAAAATAACCCTAATGTTTTTTTTTTTAATTTACACCCTGTATTATTGAACCAATGAATTCTGTTGCTGATCACGATCAATTTTTGCAAATCAATGTTTCAATAAAAATGAATGGAAATAGCAAATTTTCACTATTTAATTTTAATATCTCAATTTAACCTAACTAATAAGTTGCTCAAAATGAAAAAAGAAAAATATGAATAAAATAAATGTGCAGTTATTGTTTTCTTAATTCTTTCTCTGTGAACGTTTGTGTAATTTACAATAAGCTAAGAGGTTTGCTTTTACTACTTTTGCGTAGTTTAGAGCTTTTGAGTATTTTCAGAACGTTTTCTAGCGAATTAATTAATTCAAGCCCTGATTAGCAAGTAATGAGCAAGCAATTTATTCCGGCGTCTGACGGCGTAATACAGACCTGGAAATGTGTGGGTTGTCCTTTTACAAGGCACTAAATTGGCGTTATTTTCGTCAAAGCATTCTTACTGTTCACAAAAAGTTAACACCACTCAGCTATATAAAGCTAAGCTATGTGTGTAGAGCGCTGGTGATCTAGTGGTAGCGGCCCCGCCTGCCGATCCTAAGGTCGTGGGTTCAACTCCAGTCGTGTACCAATGAGTTTTCTGCCCAAAAGTGTATTGTACACTATGCCATTGCTCTCAAACGGCGGAGGAAAACATTTTTTTTTTTTTTTTATACAACCAAGTTAGCAAACAAGCATACGGCCCACCTGATGGAAAGTGGTTACCGTAGCCTATGGACGCTTGCAACACCAGAGGCATCACTCGCGCGTTGCTGACCCTTTAAATATTTTTAAACGCCCTTTTTGAAAAGCCCCATGCTGTAATTTATAGAGAAAGCCTCATCGTGAGGAAACCGGCATTTCGTAGAACCTAAAGTTTGAAAATATGTGTCAAGTGCACATAAGGAGCCTCTTTGAGGCGCACTTAAAATCCTTTCACCACACTTCGTTCGAAAGAATCAGTGACACGATAAGAAGATAAAGCTGTGTAAAAACTTTTTTATTTTTTTTTATTTTAGAAATCGGCCGGCGTCCATTCTGCATTGAAGAAATAGCAGCAGAATCGCGGAGCGCGCGCTTAGATTTCCGTCGCGAGGCGATGCGTAGGCGTCTGGAGGCAGCCAACGAGTCGCTTCGGTTGGCTAAGCGGCATAGCAAGGCGAAGGCGCTGTGTACTATTATCAAGGTAATTCTAAGGAAGAAATAAACACCCAACCACCTTACCGCCGAAATCAAAATCGTTGAATTAAAAACTTTCATGATTATTTTTTTCAAGACAGCTGGTACAGCCATATAGATAGTGCAATTCACGAAGACGCGGGTGCGGGGAGTTTGCTCCGAGCGGCAGTCGCGAACCGTAGTCTATTCATTGTAGTGTGCGTGTGCACTCAGGTAATTAGTGTGTACCGATAACACTCAAACATTGACGGAAGCTTGCACATATACAGGGTGTAATCGTTAAGTGTGCACAGGCGATTATTCCGTAACTATTGCAGATATCAAAAAATTTTAAACTGATATCGAAAGTACTTTACCTAATGAGTAAAATGACATTACTAACTTTTTTAAAATAAAACGAGAAATATCCAAAAAAATTACATTAATCACTCCCATACATTTAGTATGAGATAGTAGAAAGGTTTTAGTTTCCTTATTTTAAGTGGAATAGTACCTACTCATTTTACCCTTGTCATTTTATAATTATGTACGATATGAAGGTATTAATGAATTTCAAGTAGATACACGTGTAGATTAATTATCTTACCACTTCAAATTTATAATAAACCTTGTTTCAATATTGTATTGATTTGAACTAGCTGAAAAGCAACATAGGTACTAAATAAAAACAAAAAGAAAGATACTCTTTGGTGTTCGTTCTAAATTCAAATTCTTTATCGCGGGTTCTCGTTCCCGCCAATTTATTGTATTTTTCAATTTGAAAAACCTTTCTACTATCTCATACTAAATGTATGGGAGTGATTAATGTAATTTTTTTGGATATTTCTCGTTTTATTTTTAAAAAGTTATTAATGTCATTTTACTCATTAGGTAAAGTACTTTCGATATCAGTTTAAAGTTTCTTGATATCTGCAATAGTTACGGAATAATCGCCTGTGCACACTTAACGATTACACCCTGTATACTATAAACGGTTAGGAGGAATAGTGGGGCGCGCCTTCGTGGATTGCACTATTTATACTTGAGAATACATCTTATAACTATGTACTTATTACTGTTTTTAGTGTTAGAAAGCACTGAAGGAGAAGAGCCGAAGACCGGGCTGAGTCTCGGGAGAGACCTACGTTTAGCATTGGACTCTCTTCTTCTTACTGACAAGTAGTAGACTGATGTAGGTTGATGATGATGATGATGTACTTATTACTATGTACCTATGTACCACACCACAAGTAGGTATGCCGTTGGTGCGTTCGGCATCAAATGATGTAATTCAAAACTTCCTCATGACCTATTTAATCTGCTAGTCATTGTTTGCCATTATCCAGTTTAGCAATACTATAGTTCGTCGAGGGGTCCTTAGTTAGTTTTTTTTATAAATAAATATAGATATAAGTTAGTTAAAATAACTAAAGAATAATAAAGGCTTTTTTATTTTTATTTATTTATTATAGTTCGGCCGTTCAGAGAATGCGTTTGACAGTTTGATCAGTTAGTCACAGTTAGTCACATAGTTAGTACAGCACTACAAATATAAAGCGCTGACATAACCTTGTAATAGCGCAGTATAGATTTAGAAAAATATTGTATAACAAGTTATTTGACACTCAGTTTGGCACAAAATTATAAAATTCATTGATTATTGATAAATAATGTTTTTTTAATCCTCATCAATTGTTAAAACGGTAAACAACCAGCAAAAATATTTTTATCGTAACTGCAACGCCATTAAAAGGTTACGTTGTCAGTTTAATCGCGACGTGTCAGGAACGCATTCTCTGAACGGCCTAATTATAGGTACCTACTGGTATGACCAAATACTAGGCGACAGACAATTTTCGTGACCACGTGACTAATCTTTGGTTCTACGCGGCCCATGTGGTTCGGCATTCAGAGGAAAACTTGTCGCCTTTTTTAACCGACTTCCAATCAAAAAGGAGGAGGTTCTCAATTCGGTTGTATTTTTTTTTTTTTTTTTTTTTTAATGTTTGTTACCGTATAACTTTGTCATTTGTGAGCCGATTTGAAAAATTAGTTTTTTTTATTTTTACCGTTTTTTCATATAAATTGTTATTACTTTCAGAATCAACTGAACGCCAGCGGTTCGTTAACCCTACCCCCTCAGACAGTGAACCATTTATTAGCAATGCAGGGTATGACGACCCTATTTACTTCAGACGAGAGGAGAAAACTCAGGTTGGTTGTACTTCTCACATCGGTTCTTTTAGCATCGGTCATGCGGCATGCGTCAAAGTGTGTCAAAGCAAACCATCGCGGGTAAACAAGTCGTTGTACCGCCAGCGACAGGCTTTCAATCTGGCACGTAAATTGGGCAATTGGGCATGTGCCAAATATTAATGTAGCATCGTCTTTCAGTTCGTGTTTTTTTACGAATGGCCTAAAATGCTGCTATAATCGTAGGATGATTGCCTAAAACGTAACCGGTCTATTAAGCCCGATTTACACATCAACAAGTACAGTAGCGAGTTAAAAAAATTGTCAGTTAAGTAATAAGTATTAAGTAGTAAGTATAGTTCAAACGTAGGCGAGTGCAAGTCATAAGTTGCCGATCGGAGAAGAAGACTAGCCGCGTCGTGCGTCGGTTGAGATTGTTTTCCGAACTTGTGAACTGTACTAAACTCGCCCGTCTACACGGCGTGCGCCGCGTGCGTCGAGCCGGCCAGTTAAGTTGGCGGAGTGCGGGAGACGCGAGAGGGGGGGCTACTTCGTACTTGACTCGCCAAAAAATAGGATTGAGTTCTATTCAAATCAACCAAACCAACAACTTACTACTTAACTCGTTTTTGCCGTTCATACGCAAAAAGCAACTTAACTTGCCAATGATGCAAGTTAACTCGCTACTGTACTTGTTGATGTGTAAATCGGGCTTTAGCGAGCGCAAAAAAAAGGATTTTTGGCTAAAAACACGCAAGGGTATTCGATATTTTATTCCCCAGCGATTGTCGTTTCTACGATTATGATTTTCCAATCAAAATGTTACAGAGAAAACGGCTGGTCGGGTGGCGAAAGCGGTTCCTCTGTCATCACTGAAATCTGTTCTGAGGATGCGTGTACTAAGCCATCAGTTCCTTGCGGGCGGTACTGCCTCACGCATATCACTCTAGCGCCGGAACAGAGGTTATACGCATCATGTGCCGCCGTATTCGCTGTTGGAGCGAAATGTAAATATCCGTTGTTGCCGCTGAAGGACCAATTGCCGCTCTGCACTGAACATGCATGGAAAAGGGTAAGAGATATATTATGGCTTCAGCAGACTTCTTTGGCTCTTGAAACCTCAGTGACAGAAAGTTCAGTTGGTATCTATTTGTATTTTAATCAGAAAATTCTGATACAGAAAAAACTTAAGATTATATCCCTAAAAATATGACTGTGAGCGAGCGACTAACTGCTTTTAACGATACAACAACACTAAAGCTATTCCAGCAGATGGCGTTGTTAGTAACACTAAACCAATAAAAATATGACTCTTCGTGACATCTATTGATGAATAATAATACTGTTTTTTTATTGTGCTAACTAATTGCACTTGTGAATAACGAGTTCATATTTTTTATTATTATGTCTGTAAGATCGAAAAATGTTATTATTATTTCAATTAACCAAGGTCACTTTATCATTTATACGCACCACTCTGTACCAGTTCTCAGTCCTACCCAAAATATTAGAATATCATACAAGCATTGCCCCGCGCGGTTATTGTTCAACAAAATTATAAGACTCATTTTCATCACCACAGGATAACTACGACAAGTTGATCCGCGACAATAAGCCCAAGAGAGTGATCCGTCCGCGGCTGCTGTCGACCGCCCGCCGGCCGAAGCGCCGCCGCCGGCCGCCGCCGCCGCGCGTACGCACGCCGGCGCCTCCGTCCGCACTCGCGCCGCCACCCCACTTGACCCCCTCGCTCTCAGGTGTGTATACAACCTACATGCAGGACAACATGACTACGACAATAAGCCCAAGAGAGTGATCCGTCCGCGGCTGCTGTCGACCGCCCGCCGGCCGAAGCGCCGCCGCCGGCCGCCGCCGCCGCGCGTACGCACGCCGGCGCCTCCGTCCGCACTCGCGCCGCCACCCCACTTGACCCCCTCGCTCTCAGGTGTGTATACAACCTACATGCAGGACAACATGACTACGACAATAAGCCCAAGAGAGTGATCCGTCCGCGGCTGCTGTCGACCGCCCGCCGGCCGAAGCGCCGCCGCCGGCCGCCGCCGCCGCGCGTACGCACGCCGGCGCCTCCGTCCGCACTCGCGCCGCCACCCCACTTGACCCCCTCGCTCTCAGGTGTGTATACAACCTACATGCAGGACAACATGACTACGACAATAAGCCCAAGAGAGTGATCCGTCCGCGGCTGCTGTCGACCGCCCGCCGGCCGAAGCGCCGCCGCCGGCCGCCGCCGCCGCGCGTACGCACGCCGGCGCCTCCGTCCGCACTCGCGCCGCCACCCCACTTGACCCCCTCGCTCTCAGGTGTGTATACAACCTACATGCAGGACAACATGACTACGACAATAAGCCCAAGAGAGTGATCCGTCCGCGGCTGCTGTCGACCGCCCGCCGGCCGAAGCGCCGCCGCCGGCCGCCGCCGCCGCGCGTACGCACGCCGGCGCCTCCGTCCGCACTCGCGCCGCCACCCCACTTGACCCCCTCGCTCTCAGGTGTGTATACAACCTACATGCAGGACAACATGACTACGACAATAAGCCCAAGAGAGTAATCCGTCCGCGGCTGCTGTCGACCGCCCGCCGGCCGAAGTGCCGCCACCCCACTTCACCCCCTCGCTCTCAGGTGTGTATACAACCTAGATGCAGGACTGGATAACTGCGACAACAAGCCTAAGAGAGTGATCCGTCCGCGGCTGCTGTCGACCGCCCGCCGGCCGAAGCGCCGCCACCCCACTTGACCCCTTCGATCTCAGGTGTGTATACAACCTACATGCAAGACTGGATGACTGCGACAACAAGCCTATAAGAGTGATCCGTCCGCGGCTGCTACATAATGCATAATATAGACTTGCGTTTGACCGCAATCTCACCTGCATGGCTGTCCGCGACATAAAATTTGAAGAATAGCGCTTGGTGCGGACAGTTGGAACATCAACCATGTATGGATGTCGTATTTCCGTGCGTCTAGTGGTCTAGATCGATGGTAGAATGGGGATGCAGGAACTAAATCGTGAAGTTCCATCGCACACTCACCGAAATGTATCCTGTAAAAAACCGAGAGACCGGCAACTTAACGGCGATGTTTGAGACTCAGCTGTCGACCGCCCGCTGACTGAATTTCTGAATTCTGAACCGCTCTTATAAAATTTATATGCAGAACAGGTCACTTAAACGGTTCCCGAAAGATAGCGTAACTGAGAGGTCGCCCCTCTTATCATGTACAGCGCTGCGCCTTCTTTTTTATCGCGTGCCCCTTATTTCCGCTACCGCGCGTCAGTTTAAATCGCTGTTCGACTTTTTACCAGCTATAACATCGTATTCTCCGACGAGACAGCCATAGATCCTCTTTTCAGAACTACAGCGTGCAAAAAGAGTATTTGGTTTTTAAATTTGGAAGCAGTTGAGACTGGTTGAGACAATAGGCGTCAGCAAAATATGATCGACATAATTATTTTATTTAATTCCAGAAATCAACGTGTGCTCCAACTCGTCTGCATACGACAGCTCAGAGGACACACATATGGGAGTTTTGAGTGAAAACGAGTACGCTGCCGCAAGTTATCCCCATGAACTTGGTCAGTAAATTTTCTTGCCGATTTTCTGTGCCGACACATAGATTTCTCATCATAGATCATAGATTTTTAAACCTATTTCAGGCACCAGTTTCTCGCAAAACAGGTATAAACCTCGCCTTAATCCACTTTCATTCAAGCTAGAATTATGTGTACATGTAAGGTTACCTATAAGGTTTCTGTTTACCTTCTTTGTGATAAGAAAAATATCAATTTATTAGTAAGTCTTCGTGTTATCATATTATAGAAATGCCCTTATATCAACATCATACACGCGTGTGATGTGCGAAAATATTCATTTCTTCTAATAACTTTATATTGACATGGATATCTATTGTTTTTCGGACAAACGTGTCTTTGATATGGATCAAACCCACAACCTATAGCACAGAAGGCAGCTTTCGAATGATTATAGCACCGGTTATGTATGTATATTATGTTTGTATTATGCGTTAGTGTGGAACAGTCCCTAAGAGTTATTCGTCGAGTGTGATTAGGATCTGATGGCGCAGCGGTCAGCGCAGCCTCGTACCAAGGGGAAGGTCGCGGCTTAAAATCCTGCTCTGCTCTTAACTTTTGAGACATTATACAAATCTTTGTGATTTCCTTAAGTCTAGTAAACAATATACAATTTATAAAACGTATAGCAGCTGTGTTCGCTTTGAATAATATGTGTTTGGTGTTGTCTTCTAGAAGTAGAAGTGGTCCACGATGACATATTGGATCCGTCTGTACTCGGCCAGATGCCCGATGAAGCTTTCACGGAATTCCTCAATCAAGGTATTGTATTAGGTTAGTCAACCTACATTAATTAAAAATCAATCATAATTTTAAATCAACAGATACCGGCTTTTTTATTTTTTATGTATACTGTCCGGAACCGGAAGACGTAGGGCCCCACCCACCAGATGGACCGACGACATTAAGATCGCTCAGAATCGTTCTTCTTGGAAATGTGTAGGGGAGGCGTATGTCCAGCAGTGGACTTCTTCATGCTGATTATGATGATGTATGCTGTTTGTTTCCTATAAATGACAAGCTTTGTTTAGTTGGGGCTAAATAGTGCTTTGTGGATTGTCAACAATTCTTTATCTATTCAGTTATCTATAACTATACTAATATTATAAAGAGGAAAGATTTGTACCTATTTTTGTATGTTTGTAATGAATAGGCTCAAAAAGTACTGGGCCGATTTAAAAAATTCTTTCGCCAATAGAATGTTACATTCATCCAATTTGACAAAGGCTACATTTCATTTTGAAAAAAATTAGGGATCCTTGGTAAAATTTGAACAATGTAACCGAAGGTGTAGAAAAATGAGTCTTAAAATGTCTTTCGTCGAATGCGCTGCCGAAACTATTAGCGATAGAACAAAATAATGTACAACAATATTGTCTACCCCGTGCGAAGCCGGGACGGGCTGTTAGTAACTAATATAGGTGGCAGCACTGTATGTTTTCTCAACATGTAGGCCAAAGCATAGTCTGATATTATTGATAGTTTTTAAAGAAGCGTCTTTGAGGCGCACTTAAAATCCTTTCAAACTCAAACTGGTTCGTAAGAACTAGCGACACGAAAAGAGAGATTTTAAAGTTTGATTGATGATTTTGTATTTTATAGAGGAAAGTGGGACTTTCGGTGAGAGTTCTGAGCTGGCAGCAGCCCTAGAAGCAGTCCTGGACGAAAGAGTACTCGATGAAAGAGAACTCGACGAAAGAGAACTCGATGAAACAGAACTTGACAACGGAGAGATAGAAGAAACGGTGCTGGAAGATGAAACTTTGCACTCTATGGATGATAGCATGTTTGTGGACTCATCCGATACTTCTGTCGAAAATAATAAGGTAAAGTATATTTTTAGTACAATATCTATAGTAGACTATTCAAATTCTGCCGCCCCTACCCACCTCCACCTCAATAGGTTACTTTAGTTCGAAATCAAATTAATAATTGCCCTTTTTTTCTAAGAAATGGTAACTTCATGTTTGTGTTTTGCATCGAACACATCAAAAGCAACAACACATCGGCGAGAGAAACGAGCTATACAAAATTTCGTATTTTAAACTAAATACTTTTGTTAAAAATCTAGTACCAAACTATGTAAATCTTTTTAATTCCTGACCATGCAAAATTTTTTGATCCGTAATTAATAAACAAGTGACGTGACAAGAAAAAACGTTAAATAAAGTAACTAATCATCATCATCATCATCATCATCGGAGGAAATCCACAGCTGGACAGGCCATTTTTTCCAGGAATAACTATTTTTATCCCACTTCCTGCGATTTTTTCGGTCAAAAGAATGCAAGGGCGCTCTACGCTTCTCCAGTTTCGAATTGTCATTAGAGAACGAGCGAATAGAGGTCAATAATTGATAACTAATTTGTTTGTGTTGTTTTATAAGAAGTATTATATCAACTACATTTATCTGGTTCCGACTTCCATAGTAGAAGATTTGCTTAGTTTGGGTACACTCCGGTCACTCGACCTAATCTCATACAAAAACAGCGTTTCAACTACCTATAGACAAACACAAATTTCGTATTGTAAACGCGCGTTTGTGTGCGCGGTTCATACACAGACACTAAACAAATAATAGTTTTGTACTCGCTCGTTTGTGTGCGTGTTTCATACTAAAATCAGATTAACGTGAAGATTTCAAACAGCGGTGAGGTGGGGAAGCCCCGATTGGTGGGGGGTGGCCGTTCTATGTGTAGTATTATTATAATGTTCTGTGGTTTGGGCTATAAGTAGTGTTGAGTTGAATGTTTAGCAATATATTTTTTATTGCAGATGGAAGTTCCCGCTTCAGTTTCAATGGAGCTATCGACAAGCGGCTCCTCATAACAGTAAGAATTAACGTTAATGTTAAGCTAAAATAAACTCTGTGTATTATAGTAACTAGGAACAAATTCGATTCAGTCTCAAGAGTTGGAAATATTTTTTTTTCATGCTTTAATTTTTGTATGACTGTTATGTAAGTATGTAAAGATGAACAAATGTACCTAATGGTTTTATTAGTTTGTTTGAGTTTATTAAGTAAATAGGTCTCATTCTGAATACAGTTCGAATATGAATTTGAATAGGATGTATTGAGAATAAGGTTTGTTCTGGGTAATCTACAAGTAGCAAGTAGATTTTCATACATTTCATAAATGGAGCAGTTAGCTTTTAAACATAGCTTTACGAAAATATTCATTATTTTTATAGATCTTCATATTAACCACTTTAATTTATCTTCATTTTATGTATCGCATCTGAATCCATTGGGAAAAGGGATCGTATCACAGTGAGTGAGGGTTGGTATTTGAATGTATTCATTTTGTACGTGTCCAGAAGCATTTTTGTAGGCAATCTTTTGTCTTAATTGTTGTATAATTAGCCTAGGAAAATTGTTGAAATGTAGGAAAATGTTGGATATTGAATGCGTTGCTGTCAAGTTGGTATAGGGTTTGTCAAATGAAGAATTCAAATTACCTTCTTATTTTATAAAAATTGTTAATAGGATAGTAGGTATGTCCTGAACTGTACGGTGTAACTTACACATGCACGTGACCCTTTGAAAGATATAAAAGCACTGAACTTATCTATGAAAAATGGCGAGCAACTTGTGTGCAATCAGTTTCAGTTTTCCTACAAAAAAGCTTGCTTTACGAGTTTACGTAGCAATGCAAACTTTTGCGGCTGTAGAATACACTTCGGTACGCCCCCTGAAGACGAACGTACGCCTTTTGTTTTTGAAATGATAAGTTCTTAGGCGGGCTTGAGCATTTTTTGAGGTGAAAAAAAAAAGAACTCGCGTCACTGTCACTGTCAAATCACTGACAAGTGTGCGCGGAATGTCGGGATCTGTCTGCCCGCAGACATCCCCCTGGATGTCTGCGGGCAGACAGATCCCGACATTCCGCGAGGGAGGGACATACACAATTAGAGATCGTCCAATCTTAAACTGCACGCCCTACTACTTTAGTCAATCAAAGTAAATTGTTCTTTATTACCTACATCACAAAGATCATTTTGAGATACTTTGCTGTGAGCCAACGTCAAGAAAATGTGGTGGGGTGCGTGCATTTTTAGACTGGTTTATCTATACACACATATTTGTTTATGTTTTCACTTAAAAAAACCGGCACCGGCAGATTGCCGGTATTAATTACCAGAGTCATTCTGTTTTTTTTGTAATGTTTTTTTTACACAGCTAAATTTACCAGTGTTAATATTTACTGCTATTCAGCATTCTTCATTTGACACAATACCTTAGGAGCGGTCGTTGAATGATACTAGATGTGATTTTGTTTTAGCAAAAAAATGTTGGAATTGTTGGCATTGCATCTGTTTAGCTGAACCAAAACGAAAGCAAATACAATAGAGAAATTGATCATTTATTTATAACCATAGAGCCTTTTAAATATAGAATTCAACGCAAATTAAGGCCAGTATCAACCAAAGCGATAAGAAGTGTGCGATTTAAAAGTGTTTGTGCTTGTGTAGCTTTACGTTACTTTAACTGGTCTCTCTTGTTCGCTTTGGTGTACACCGGCCTTTAGAGCTAAATAGCACCAATGCGGGCCTTAGTGGTATCGTTTGAAACTAGGATCATTTTACACAGGTTAAACCATAGCATAAGATGATAAAACAATGTGACTGTAATTTTCGTGGTTATAACCAAAGCAATCATTATTATAGGTATAGGGTATTATATTTTGCTTCAATTCACTCTGTGTCAATGAGAAAGGCCATCTTGCCTTGTTCGCGCAAAATGCTCGTGACAGATGGCAATGTAAAAAAACTTACTTTTAACAATCTCCTTCTCACAAATATGAACTTGCATTAAACGCAAGTTCGATTTCCCCATTCGTGTTTATGATCGGAATAGTTATTTGTTATACAAGAGTGCAAAGTTGCTTTTTACCCGCGTGCTCAATTTTGATGACCAAGGCAAGCCAAAGATTCTAAAATTAGAACCCTGAGCGTTAGCGTGGGAATCAAAGAGCACGCTGTGAAAAATCTTTGCACTCGAGTGCAACACGTAACTTTTCATCCCACCTCAGCGAGTAAATGACTAAAATGCAAAAAGGAAATGGCGCGCGTAAGGAAATTAAAAAAAATACATCATAAGGTTTCGAGGCTCACAAAATTGAGCACGCCGTTAAAAAGCAACTTTGCACTCTACTCCAACAGATAACTATTCCAGTCTATTTCTTAAGGGGCCGGCGAAGGGCGAGTTTTCATACAAACGTAATACCATAATGATTACTAATTTAAGCAGATTTTCACTATATTATTGTAATAATTGTCTTTGTATAGTATTTATCTAGGTTCCTGAACCGTTTTTATTTTAAATTACTTACCTCAAATGAAATTAACGCCAATCACATTTTGCAATGAAAAAAATGTGTAAAATGCGATTTGTGTTTATTTCATGTGAGAATAGTAATTTAAAATCAAAATTATTCAGGAACGTAGATAAATACTAAACGAATACAGTTATTACAATAATATAGTGAAAATCTGCCTAAACTAGTAATAATTTTGGTATTACGTTTGTATGAAAATTCACCCTCCGCCGGCCCCTTAATGTTTTCCGCCACCTGTCACGCGTTTTCTTGCGCGTACTCTTGTAATATTTTATATACTCTTGTAATATTTTATATTATGTCGTCCTATTATGTCCTCAAATGAAACAAATGAAATACAAAAACTTTCCTTTTAAGCTTTTTTTTATACATTTTATCATTTTACAGTTGGCTGCAATAGAATTTATACAATTCGTAACTTGATGGGACATAGTATCGCAGCACTGCAATGTCCATTTTCAGAGTAAAAACTCGATGATGATTTTTTTAGTAGAGCTCTTTGTGAAGGGCTCGTCCGGGGAAATAATACCACCATGTCTTTTTCTGCCGCGAAGCAGCATTGCTGTGTTTCGGTTTGTAGGGTGTGGGTGAATGCTTCAAGTTGATGGACGCAGTGCATCGTAGGGCACGTTCCTGACGTGCATGACCTACGAAACAATGCTTTGTCATAGACAATAGTTACCACTTAACATCAGGTAGGTCATATGCTTGTTTTATCAGATGGTTGTATAAATAAAATGTATTTACCCTGTAAATTTACATTGCATTGCTGCGGCATCGAACATTAGCTTTGAATTTACGAGTTTTAGACATTCAGCCGACTGTGCGCATCCAGGACGTAGCTATAAACAGCCTAACTTCAGAGCAATAAAAGTTGTTTGTAACTACTGTGTATTTATAGTGCAATTCACGAAGACGCGCCCCTCGCGCCCCTCGCGCCCCTCGGGTGCGGGGAGTTTGCTCCGAGCGGCAGTCGCGAACCGTAGTCGATTCATTGTAGTGTGCGTGTGCACTCATAGGTAATTAGTGTGTACCGATAACACTCAAACATTGACGGAAGCTTGCACACATATACTATAAACGGTTAGGAGGAATAGTGGGGCGCGCCTTCGTGGATTGCACTATCTATATCTCACTACCCCTCTTGGGGCCGTTCCTAATATTCAATCTATTTCTTGTTTCACCCTACTGAGGATGATCTGTCAACCAATCTGTAGGGTTAATGGCTATTGTGGTAGTTCAATAAATTATTTATTTATTTATTATACAGAAAGTTAGGTACATATAACATAAAACAGTGGCTTAAAGCCTAAGTAAGGTTTGTCTTACCACTGAGTTCTCAATAAATATCAATACACTTATATAACTAATAACTTACACAATAAGAAAAAACGCAACGAACAAATACAACCTTATTAACCTACTGGGCGAACGCACACAAACTACGTAGTCAACTGCGACGCGACTGCTAATTACAGGTAGAAAAAAAAAATGATTAAAAATGATTTTCCTTTCTTTCTTATTCTGAATTTGAAAACAATTTCTCGTCAAAATCTCTTTCTTTAGCGATAAGACCGATAGACCGATTTTGTATGGAGAAACAATGGCGGGATTGGGAGAAATAATGTTATTACTTAAGGTTGTTCGATTCCGATACAAACTGAATTTACACAACTATGGGCAAACAAAGTATAAATGTACACTGAAATAGCTGTAATAGAATTTTACAGTAGTCTTTATTGCCGGCCAGTTATATAAAGTTGGAGAAAACTGTATATAACAGAAATATTAATAAAAAACCAAAAAAGTAACTTTTCCTCATTCTTTTTCTGAAGCCCCGACTGCCACTACCAACGGCTGACACTCCAACGTTATATAAGGTAATTAAGGACCACTGTAAAAGCCTATTACAGCTATTTCAGTGTACATTAGTACTTTATTCGCCCATAGTTGTGTAAATTAAGTTTGTATGGAAATGGAAATCGTACCCCCACGAACGTCAAGGGAATATTTTAAAAGACAGAATAAGCTCTCTGTCATGTTACTGTTAAAAAAAATGACAAGTAGACCGTCTTTCCAATAATCCTAGTCTAAGATCCCGCTATAGAACGATATCGATTGGTATATAATTTGTTTAATAAACAAACCGGTAGAAAGTTAATATATTTTTTTTAATTATTAATTAATCATAATTATCCTGGACTGAAATTTGATAGGCAACCCATATAGAATATATTTATAGGCATGTTTAATTAAATATAAAATATGTTTCATTAAATAACCAGCTCGGTGAAGGTCTATTGCGGGATCCTATACTATCCGTAGGGCTAACACAAGAGATCGATTGAATATAAGGAACGGCTGTTAGACATTCTCAAAGAATCTTAATTGGTAAAAGCCTTGCGCACATCTAAGCGTTCTGCGGTTGGGATCAGTGAAACTCTGACAAATATGACAACGATATTTGACAACGTTTCACTGATCGCCATTACCATCGCCTAGATGTGCGCAGGGGTAGTGATCTGAGAGGTGTCTACCAAGCCTGAGGATAGTCGTGAAACTGTTTCAGTGTATTCTATAATACTGTTACAATCCGATAGAAGTGCCTTTTTAATAATAGTAAAATCTTTTATAACATTTCTGAAACATAACCTACACTCAATAAACAAGCAATACCTACATTAGTTTTTTTTAATTCTAGATAATCTTAACGACCCATTTTAATATATTACAATAAAAAGCGGTGGCGGGCTTTTAACATACCTAATCTCCTATGGTATATTAACGCAAAATATGCATATGCGTGGCAAATTAAAGTTGGAACAAAGAGAGCTGAGAAGATAACCATAAAGTGGTATATACAATATCCACTTCAAGCTATATGACCTACCTATTGCTACTTCAACTTATTTTATACAATATAGGTAACTAAACTACTTCATGTTAAATACAGATTAAGTCTGTGCTTTGATCTATTAAATTTAAAAGAAAATATTTTTTTAGTTAACCTACATTATCCCACTGCTGGGCATAGGTCTCCCCCAAAACCATCCACTCATCACGGTTCTTAGCGGTCTACCACCAAAAAGAATATACAGGAAAGAAAAATAATTTAAATAGGCTTTTAGTCGATGTTCTATCTTCAGGCATTTGTGGGCCGCACGCAGAAGCAGTGATGTTAGTGGCTGTTGGCTTGGATTACAACAGCCTGTTAACCTCACTGCCAACGCGGACGGCCCTACATCCTTTTAGTCGGTGTTCCTTCTTCAGGCACTTGTAAGTGGGCCGCACGCAGAAGCAGTGATGTTAGTGGCTGTTGGCTTGGATTACAACAGCCTGCTAACCACACTGCCAACGCGGACGGTCCTACATCCTTTTAGTCGGTGTTCCATCTTCAGGCACTTGTAAGTGGGCCGCACGCAGAAGCAGTGATGTTAGTGGCTGTTGGCTTGGATTACAACAGCCTGCTAACCACACTGCCAACGCGGACGGTCCTACATCTTTTTAGTCGGTGTTCCATCTTCAGGCACTTGTAAGTGGGCCGCACGCAGAAGCAGTGATGTTAGTGGCTGTTGGCTTGGATTACAACAGCCTGCTAACCACACTGCCAACGCGGACGGTCCTACATCCTTTTAGTCGGTGTTCCATCTTCAGGCACTTGTAAGTGGGCCGCACGCAGAAGCAGTGATGTTAGTGGCTGTTGGCTTGGACTACAACAGCCTGCTAACCACACTGCCAACGCGGACGGTCCTACATCCTTTTAGTCGGTGTTCCATCTTCAGGCACTTGTAAGTGGGCCGCACGCAGAAGCAGTGATGTTAGTGGCTGTTGGCTTGGATTACATCAGCGTGCTAACCTCATTGCCAAAGCGGACGGTCCTACATCCTTTTAGTCGATGTTCTATCTTCAGGCACTTGTAAGTGGGCCGCACGCAGAAGCAGTGATGTTAGTGGCTGTTGGCTTGGATTACAACAGCCTGCTAACCACACTGCCAACGCGGACGGTCCTACATCCTTTTAGTCGATGTTCTATCTTCAGGCACTTGTAAGTGGGCCGCACGCAGAAGCAGTGATGTTAGTGGCTGTTGGCTTGGATTACAACAGCGTGCTAACCTCATTACCAAAGCGGACGGTCCTACATCCTTTTAGTCGATGTTCTAACTTCAGGCACTTGTAAGTGGGCCGCACGCAGAAGCAGTGATGTTAGTGGCTGTTGGCTTGGATTACAACAGCGTGCTAACCTCATTGCCAAAGAGGACGGTCCTACATCCTTTTAGTCGATGTTCTATCTTCAGGCACTTGTAAGTGGGCCGCACGCAGAAGCAGTGATGTTAGTGGCTGTTGGCTTGGATTACAACAGCGTGCTAACCTCATTGCCAAAGCGGACGGTCCTACATCCTTTTAGTCGATGTTCTATCTTCAGGCACTTGTAAGTGGGCCGCACGCAGAAGCAGTGATGTTAGTGGCTGTTGGCTTGGATTACAACAGCCTGCTAACCACACTGCCAACGCGGACGGTCCTACATCTTCCTTCTTCACTCCATCCATTGCCATCTTCGAGTTCTTCATTTACATACAAAAAATAAGTACTGGCTATTTGCTCTGTCTCATCTTTGTTGTTTAAGATAAGGAGCAAGGTTTATTAAAGGGTCGTAGGGTAACTCGCCAGAAGGGATGTGGTATCTATGTAAGCACATAAATGAAATCTGCATTATTTTGTACTTAAATCTAAATATAGTAATTAGTAGTAGAAAATACGTATCTAAAATGTTTATTTACCAAACAATAATTATTTAATATAATTGAGCTCAAATTAATTTTGGTTATAACAAATTACCAATGCACAGTAGTGCGTAGTGCTTAAACAGCGCCAAAAGTATACGATCCACTGTCCACTCTCCCAGAAATGTCCCTACCCTCCTGCTAGATTTCTCGGAGAGTGGGCTTGAGGTTGGACCTAAAGAGTTACCTAACTCATCATCATCAGCCTAAATAAGTCTACCTCTGGACGTATCGTCTACCTATCGTCGGACCATCGGGTGGTTGGGCGTCCTACGTTTCGTTTTCCGGTTTGTTGGCACATTTAAAAAACTTTAATTTTCTATGTCGGTTCTTCGAGCTTTAGAACCTGCCCATTGCCACTTCAACTTACTAATTCTATACAATATATATAAATTGGCTTGTAATTGCTCTTCTATCTTCGGGCTCTTGTAAGTGGGCCGCTAGCAGAAGCAGTGCTGTTAGTAGCTGTTAGCTTTTATTATAACAACCAGCTAATTGCGCTGCTAACGCGAACGGTCCAACTTATTTTCTCTTCACTCCATCCATTTCCATCTTCGAGTTCTGTAATTACAAAAAAAAATAGGTACGGGCCATTTGCTCTGTCTAACCGTTATCGTAAACCACTGGTGCCTTAGTGATAGCGGCCCTGCCTTGTGACTCTATGGTCGTGAGATCAAATTCAGTCATGTACCAATGAATTTTTCAGTACAAATATGTGCACTTTGCCAGTACTCTCAAGCGGTGAAGGAAAATATCGTGAAGAAACCGGCATGAACCTAAAAAAATGTCTTAGTAAGTTTTCCAGTTCGTGATAACCATTCAAAAACCTTAACTGTCTGACGGTTCTTCGAACTATATAATCTACCCATTGCCACTTCAACTCTCCATCCATTTCAATCTTCGAGTTCTGTATTTACAAAAAAAGAATAGGCACTGGCCATTTGCTCTGTCTTAGCGTAATCGTAAAGCACTGACGGTGGCCTAGAATTAGGTGCCCCGCCTTCTGACCCTAAGTTCGTGGCTTCAAATCCAGTCATGAACCAATGCGTTTTCAGTACTAATAATTATAAGTTTAAAAAACTTGAGAAACCGACTTCTTTGTCAAACGGCTGAACGAATCTGGACGTAAGAATAACCTTTCAAATAAAAAAATAATTTTCTAAATCAGTTCATAAATGACGGAGGCATGCAGTTACAAACATTATTATTTTTTTTTTAAATGGCAACACCGATTTTAATAAAAATTAAAATAGGACCAATCTGGAAGCAGTACCTTTCAGATAAAAAAATAATTTTTCAAATCGGCTCACAAATGACAAAGTTATGCGGTAACAAACATTAAAAAAAAAAATAAAAAAAAAATAAAAAAAAAAACAAAAAAAAAATACAACCGAATTGAGAACCTCCTCCTTTTTGATTGGAAGTCGGTTAAAAATGTATGTGCACTATGCCAGTAGTACTCTCAAACGGTGAAGAAAAAACTCGTGAGGAAACCAGCGTGAACCTAAAAAAACGTCTAAATAACTCTTCCAGTTCGTAATTACCATACAATAACCGTTAACTGTCTCTGTCGGTTCTTCGAACTATATAATCTGCCCATTGCCACTTCAACTCACTAATTTTATACAATATTATTATAAACTGATGACTTTTAGTCTATGTTCTATCTTCTACAATTACACCTTTAATAAACGCAAAATACAGGGGAAAAAAACTTAAATAGACTTTTAGTCGATGTTCTATCTTTGAGCACTTTTAATGGGCCGCTTGCAGTAGCAGTGCTGTTAGTCGCTGTTGGCTTAGATTACAGCAGACAACCAACCACACTGCCAAGGCAGACGGTCCTATACCTATCTTCCTTCTTCACTCCATCCAGCAACCGGCTACAACTTCTTCGATGGAGCTAAGCCGTAGGTAAATTTCTCGCATGTTCTTCTAGATTCACCTGGATTTAGACGTTTTAAAGTGTTTCCTGTAATTTTAATAAATGAAGACATGACGTGCCACTTCACTGACTCAGAAAGCCAATCACAGTGACTCCCTCATACACTCACTTAATCGTCAGACAGTAAAGTCATGTACTCTATTAGCCATCTGGTTCACATACTAAGATACAAGGACGTTCTGAAAAGACACAAGCGATGCAAGAGCCCTCTGGGTGGGAGAAGAAAGCCCTACCTACTAATTCTATACAATATATAAACTGACTTTTAGTCGATGTTCTATTTTCGGGCACTTGTAAATAGGCCGCTCGCAGAAGCAGTGCTGTTAGTGGCTGTTAGCTTAGATTACAACAACCAGCAAACCGTACTGCTAACGCGGACGGACCAACATACGGACGGCTTGTAATCGCTCTTCTATCTTCGTGTTCTTGTAAGTGCGCCGCTAGCAGAAGCAGTGCTGTTAGTGGCTGTTAGCTTTTATTACAACAACCAGCTAATAGTGCTACTAATGCGAACGGTCCAACTTATTTCCTCTTCACTCCATCCATTTCAATCTTCGAGTTCTTCATTTACAAAAAAAAAATAGGTAGGTACTGGCCATTTGCTCTGTCTTAGCGTAATCGTAGAGCACTGGTGGCCTAGTATTAGGTGCCCCGCCTTCTGACCCTAAGTTCGTGGCTTCGAATCCAGTCATGAACCAATGCGTTTTCAGTGCTAAAAATGTATGTGCACTATGCCAGTAGTACTATCAAACGGTGAAGAAAAAACTCGTGAGGAAACCAGCGTGAACCTAAAAAAACGTCTAAATAACTCTTCCAGTTCGTAATTACCATACAATACGTTCTTCGAACTATACAGCATGAGTTTGAATTCGTATGTTATCCCGAAAGGGGGTTATGCTACTCCTGAATGTCAACAGCATTAGTTCTATGACTTTTCTGAATCAGGACTTTTTCATTCAACAAATGGTGTGTAAAGTTTACGCCATGATTTTGCTTAAAAGCTTGCTAAGCAACCCTATAACCAGCTGATTACTTGACCTCTGTTGAACTATGCCTTATTTGACACCCAAAATCTGCCATTGGCAAGTCAAAAAGCAATAAAAATTTATTACCGCCACAAGTGGCATTATTGGCTAGCGCAAAATGTGATTGGATGCCTGCAATGGCCAAAATCCAATCAAATTAGCGCTGGCCCCGCCCAAGATGTAGGGTTTTCACACAAAACATTTTGTTTAAGCATTTCAATTGATTATTTTTTTTTGTATGGAAGATTTAGAATTCGTATTTCACAGAAAGGTTTTCATAGCTTGTGCAAAACCATGGTCCCTATCACCACCTTTCGGGATAACATACGAATTCAAACTCAGGCTGTATGTTCTATCTTCTACAATTACACCTAGGTACCTAACTCAAATAGCAATTTTAATAAACGCAAAATACAGGGGAAAAAAACTTAAATAGACTTTTAGGCGATGTTCTATCTTTGAGCACTTTTAATGGGCCGCTTGCAGTAGCAGTGCTGTTAGTCGCTGTTGGCTTAGATTACAGCAGACAACCAACCACACTGCCAAGGCAGACGGTCCTATATCTTCCTTCTTCACTCCATCCAGCAACCGGCTACAACTTCTTCGATAGAGCTAAGCCGTAGGTAAATTTCTCGCATGTTCTTCTAGATTCACCTGGATTTAGACGTTTCAAAGTGTTTCCTGTAGTTTTAATAAATGAAGACATGACGTGCCACTTCACTGACTCAGAAAGCCAATCACAGTGACTCCCTCATACACTCACTTAATCGTCAGACAGTAAACGCATGTACTCTATTAGCCATCTGGTTCACATACTAAGATACAAGGACGTTCTGAAAAGACACAAGCGATGCAAGAGCCCTCTGGGTGGGAGAAGAAAGCCCTACCTACTAATTCTATACAATATATAAACTGACTTTTAGTCGATGTTCTATTTTCGGGCACTTGTAAATAGGCCGCTCGCAGAAGCAGTGCTGTTAGTGGCTGTTAGCTTAGATGACAACAACCAGCTAACCGTACTGCTAACGCGGACGGACCAACATACGGACGGCTTGTAATCGCTCTTCTATCTTCGTGTTCTTGTAAGTGCGCCGCTAGCAGAAGCAGTGCTGTTAGTGGCTGTTAGCTTTTATTACAACAACCAGCTAATAGCGCTACTAACGCGAACGGTCCAACTTATTTCCTCTTCACTCCATCCATTTCAATCTTCGAGTTCTTTATTTACAAAAAAAAATAGGTATTGGCCATTTGCTCTGTCTTAGCGTAATCGTAGAGTGGCCTAGTATTAGGTGCCCCGCCTTCTGACCCTAAGTTCGTGGCTTTAAATCCAGGCATGAACCAATGCGTTTTCAGTACTAATTTATGTGCACTATGCCAGTAGTAGGTACTCTCAAACGGTAAAGAAAAAAACCGTGTGGAAACCAGCGTGAACCTAAAATAAAAACGTCTAAATAAGTCTTCCAGTTCGTGATTACCATTCAAAAACCTTTAACTGTCTCTATCGTTTCTTCGAACTATATAATCTTCCCAATGCCACTTCAACTTACTAATTTTATTACAATATTATATAAACTGATGACTTTTAGTCTATGTTCTATCTTCTACAATTACACCTAGGTACCTAACTTCGTTGGAGCTAAGCCGTAGGTAAATTTCTCGAATGTTCTTCTAGATTCACCTGGATTTAGACGTTTCAAAGTGTTTCCTGTAGTTTTGATAAATGAAGACATGACGTGCCACTTCACTCTCAGAAATCCATCACAGTGACTCCCTCAAACAGTCACTAAATCGTCAGACAGTAAACGCATGTACTCTATTAGCCATCTGGTTCACATACTATAAGATACCTACAAGGACGTTCTGAAAAGACACAAGAGATGCAAGAGCCTAATTATATCTATAAAATATATAAACTGACTTTTAGTCGATGTTCTATCTTCGGGCACTTGTAAATAGGCCGTTCGCAGAAGCAGTGCTGTAAGTGGCTGTTAGCTTAGATAACAACGACCAGCAAACCGTACTGCTAACGCGGACGTACCAACATCTTCTCGGTTCACTCCATCCATTTCCATCTTCGAGTTCTGCATTTGCAAAACAACTAAGTATAAGTAAATACCTTATGGCGATTTGCTCTGTCTCAGCATTATCGTTTTAGATATAAGGCGCAAGGTTCATGAAGGATTCGTCTGGTAACCAGCCAGAAAGGATTTGGTAAGGATCTACATAAATAAAAATCTGTATTATTTTTGTGCTATATACACCACTATTTTGTAATTACCAAAAAAAATGCCGATATTGGTTGCTGATACTGAACACATCCACGAAAGAAAAAAAATTTAAGACATAAAAAAAATATTTTTAAATAACCAAATTTTTTTGTCAAATATTGAGAAATGATTCAACAAGCAAAAATCATTTCATTTTTTTGGTAGTTAAAAAATAGTGGTGTATACACCACTACTTTTTAATTACCAGAAAAAAAATAGGGTAATGTAGTAGGGATAGAACATTATGAATGTGCAATCAGAATTTTTAGTTTCGATAAAATGACAAAGTTATTAAATGTTAAAATTTTCACAAATCCTGCATAAAATTATGGACTTATTAGTTACGTAGTACTAGAGAGAAAAAAAATTACGCTGTTTGGTTCCGCTTGGTATTTAGCGTTTATGAATGAAATGATTTTTGCTTGTTGAATCATTTCTCAATATTTGACTAAAAATTGTGGTTATTTAAAAATATTTTTTTTGTCTCAAAAAAAAATTTTTTTTTTCGTGGATGTGTTCAGTATCGGCAGCTAATATCGGCATTTTTTTTTTTTTGGTAATTAAAAAGTAGGGGTGTATACTGTCTATTTATTGACACCCAACACTAAACAGAACTAAACGAAACAGTACTGTTAGAAAACAACATCCAGCTAACCGCAATGCTAACGCGGGTGGTCCAACATCATAATAGGCTTTTAGTCGATGTTCTATCTCCGGGCACTTGAAAGTAAGCCGCTAGCAGAAGCAGTGCTGTTAGTGGCTGTTAGCTTTTATAACAACAACCAGCTAACTGCGCCGCTATCGCGAACGGTCCAACTTATTTCCTCTTCACTCCATCCATTTCCATCTTCGAGTTCTGTATGTACAAAACAACTATAAGAACCTACTGGCGATTTGCTCTGTCTCAGCATTGTCGTTTTAGATAATAGGGGCAAGGTTTATGAAGGATTCGTATGCTAACAACCAGCCAGTAAGGATTTGGTGAGGACCTACATAAAATGTACCTACATAAATTAAAAAAACTGTTATTTTTGTGCTTATATTGTCTATCAATAAACGGTGTCAATTAACACCCAATAAAAAAAACAGTGTTGTTAGCTTAGAAAACAACATCCAGCTAACCGCACTGCTAACGTGGATGGTCCAACATCACAATCGGCTTTTAGTCGATGTTCTATCTTCGGGCTCTTGTAAGTGCGCCGCTAGCAGAAGCCGTGCTGTTAGTGACTGTTGTTCAATTAGCTGGTTATTGTAATAAAAGCTAACAAGCTTTTATAACAATAACCAGCTAATTGCGCTGCTAACGCGAACGGTCCAACTTATTTCCTCTTCACTCCATCCATTTCCATCTTCGAGTTCTGTATTTAAAAAAAAAATAGGTACCTACTACTGTGGAGTCGATGTTCTATCTTCGGGCTCTTGTAAGTGCGCCGCTAGCAGAAGCAGTGCTGTTAGTGGCTGTTAGCTTTTATTACAACAGCCAGCTAATTGCGTTGCTAACGCGAACGGTCCAACTTATTTCCCCTTCACTCCATCCATTTCCATCTTCGAGTTCTGTATTGACAAATTTCTTTCATGTTTTGCTATACATAATACAACCTACCTATTGCCATTTCAACTTATTAATTCTGACCAAGATTTATACCTAGCTTGATGACAGTTAAGCACATATTATGGCTATGCTTTTGGTCTATTCAATTTAAAATAAAATACAGGAAATAAAAATAATTTTAAAGGTTAGTCGATGTTCTCTCGATCTTCGGACACTTGTAAGTGAGCCGCTTGCAGTAGCAGTGTTGTTAGTCGCTGTTGGCTTAGATTACAACAAACAACTAGCCACACTGCCAAGGCAGACGGCCCTACATCTTCCTTCTTCATTCCATCCAACCAGCAACCGGCTACATTTTCTTCGATGGATTCTAAGCTGTAGGTAAATTTCTCGCATGTTCTTCTAGATTCACCTGGATTTAGACGTTTCAAAGTGTTTCCTGTAGTTTTAATAAATGAAGACAATCATGACGTGCCACTTCAATGTCTCAGAAACCCATCACAGTGACTCCCTCATACTTACACTCACTAAATCGTCAGACAGTAAACGCATGTACTCTATTAGCCATCTGGTTCACATACTAAGATACAAGGACGTTCTGAAAAGACACAAGCGATGCAAGAGCCCTCTGGGTGGGAGAAAAAAGCCCTATAAAATATATAAACTGACTTTTAGTCGATTTTCTATCTTCGGGCACTTGTAAATAGGCCGCTCGCAGAAGCAGTGCTGTTAGTGGCAGTTAGCTTAGATAACAACGACCAGCCAACCGTACTGCTAACGCGGACGGACCAACATCTTCTCGGTTCACTCCATCCATTTCAATCTTCGAGTTCTGTATTTACAAATATAATAGGTACTGGCCATTTGCTCTGTTTTAGCGTTGTCGTTTCAGTTATAGAGCAAGGTTTTTAAAGGGTTTGCATGGTAGTCAAAAGGGAAGGGGACGAGGAACTACGTGAGCACATAAATAAAAAAACTGCGTTATTTTTGTACAGATTTTCTAAAAATAGTAGGTACTTAGTAAATAGTAAGTAGCAGGAAATAAGTGTTTAAAATGTTTATTTCCTAAAAAATTAAGTAAGCTGAAAGTAATTTAGGCTACAAATTGCCAATACAAAGTAGTAAGTAGTGCTTACACAGCGCCAAAATTATACGGCCCACTCTCCCAGAAATGTCCTACACTCCTGTTAGATGAGAAATCTAACAGGAGTGTAGGGACATTTCTGGACAGTGGGCTTGAGGGTGGACCTAAAGAGATACCTAACTCATCATAACTAGTAATTCGCCGAACTGAGATCTCGTGATGCGATCCAAATGCTCAGAAAAGTTAAGTACCTACATAGGTAGATAGTAGGTAATCAGAAACAATGTTCCGCCCTCATGCATTATGTTTTATCTACTTTGACTAAGTATTTGTGTCCAGTTTTGGCCATTTTATTGAAGAGTTTTGTTGGACAGACCTTAGCTCCATCATCAGACCAGGTCGCTTTTACCATTTTATGACAACTGAGTACCTTCTTAATTCAATCCGAGAAAAAAAAATAAGAAAAAGTAAACGAATTGAACGACCAGTAGAAAAACCTTGATGGCAACGAAATTCTTAAGAGATGGGAGCTCTTGGATCGTTGGTTATCCTATCTTAAACATTTTTTTTTATAGCAAAAACTAAGTATCCTAGAAAAAAAGTAAAAACTGTTTTGGAATGTCCAAACAGTTCTTTCATATGACATGTAACTTGATTTTATTGTGTCTACTACTTACCAGTAAATTTCTCAAGTACAAGCTATCGACTTATCAAATTTCATGCAGGTCCGATCAACGGTTCGAAAGTTATCGTCGGACAAACAACATACATACGCACATAAAATGCCAAATCGCCCAAGTTGTTTGTAAGATCTCGTTCGCTATTTTTATGAAACAACGGGATATTTACCATGATTAAATTTTGATGAGTTGACTTCCGATATTTTGGCACAGTTGCATGCACCATGATCACGGTTGAACATCATGATAAATATCCCGTTGTTTCATAAAAATAGTGTTAAAAACCATGATAGTTTCAAAAGTTAGATCTCGTTCGTTTCGCTCATTCGATCAATCATCATCAGTTTACTTCTGAACATAGGTAGGCCACCCCTATACCTACGTTTCCAGGAAGAAATCGATTCTGAGCCTTTTCCATCCACTGGCTTCTTGCGATCTCAATAATCCATCCATCGGGTGGTTGGACGTCCTACGTTTCGTTTTCCGGTTCGTGGGTACCATTTGAAAATCTTTATTTGTCTCTGTTGGTTCTTCGAGCTTTAGGACCTGCCCATTGCCTTTTCAACTTACTCATTCTATACAAATATAAATTGGCTTTTAGTCCATGTTCTATCTTCAGGCGTTTGTAAGTAGGCCGCTCGCACAAGCAGTGTTGTTAGCCTTATTGGCTTAGATTACAATAATCAACTAACCGCACTGCTAACGCGGACGGAGCAACATCTTCCATCTTCATTCTGTATTTTCTGCTGTTCTATATTTACAAAAAAACATATAAGAGTCACTGGTAATTAGCTCTGTCTTAGCGTTGTAAAGTAAATTTTGCTATAACAAATGACCAATACAGTAGTAGTGAGTGAGTGAGTAGTGCTTACACAGATCCAAAAATAAACGAATACCATTGGACTATTTTTTAAGGGTACTTCTGATGGTCAGGTAAGCTCCAACCAGCAACTAGCTCCAACTTATTTGATGTAGCTAAGTAATTGTACACAATACATAAACTGGCTTTTAGATGATGTTCTATCTTCGGGCACCTGTTAGTAGGCCGCTCGCACAAGCAGTGCTGTTAGTGGCTGTTGGCTTAGATAACAACGACCAGCTAAATGTACTGCTAACGCGGGCGGTCCAACACCTTCTTTCTTCACTCCATCCATTTCCATCTTCGAGTTCTGTATTTACAAAAAAAATAAGTGGCCATATGCTTATAATTATATGCGTTGTCGTTTCGTTTTCCGGTTCGTAGGCACCATTCCAAAACCTTTATTTGTCTCTGTTGGTTCTTCGAGCTTTAGGACCTGCCCATTGCCTTTTAAACTTACCTATGAATTCTAAACAATATAGAAAATGGGTTTTTAGTAGGCCGCTCGTACAAGCAGTATTGTTAGTCTTATTGGCTAGGATACCAATAATCAACTAACCGCACTGCTAAAGCGAACGGACCAAAATATTCCAACTTCTCTCTGTATTTTCTGCTGTTCTATATTTACAAAAAATGGGCAAGTGCGAGTCGGACTCGCCCATGAAGGGTTCCGTTGCAATAAGTAACATTGTATAAAAGTTCTTGTAGTTCGTCGAAAGGTAAATTGCGGTTTAGGTACTATTTATGCATGACGTATAAAAAAAAACTACTTACTAGAGCTCGTTCAAACCAAATTTCGGTGGAAGTTTGCATATTAATGTACATTATACACTTTTTTTAGAAAGAAAGAAAGATAGAAATTTATTATTTATTATTCTCTTATTTAAGAAGTTACAGGGGGACGGGACACATTTTACCTCTTTGGAAGTGTCTCTCACAAAAACCATTCAGCTTAGAAAAAAACAATATTAGAGACCTATCCATAGACACACCACACAAACGGGTTTGATGAAAAAAAATAATTAAGTTATAGTTCTTAGTATTAGAAATAATTATAAGAATTTTTTTATATTTTTATGTAATAATCTTAATGTGGTTTACAGAATACATCTGAAAGAGATGGGATATTGGTATCCCATTGCTGGTATTTGCCACCTTTGATTTCTCCAGCGTATGTCCAGTTTCTAATAAACTCCAAAGCTCCAAATGAATCCATGCTGCTTGCTCGTGCTATATGACCTGCCAAATACCCTGAAAAATTACCTAAAAATACTTTTAATCGATATTCTCTATATTCGGGCTCTTGTAAGTGGGCCGCTCGCAGAAACTGTAGGCTAGGTGCCTAGGTCCATTGACCCAAAATCGCACTGCTGGGCAATACCTTCGATTTCTCAAGCGTCAGTCCAGTTCTCCAGTGTCTGGTAAAATTCAATCAGCAACAAGCTCCAACTAATTCCATGCTTGACATAATATCCTGTATACATTTTCAGGGAAAAATTCTAAGATCCTTTCATCCATGGTCTTCAGGTTCTGCCTATTGCCACTTTATCTTAATACAATACATAAACTGGCTTTTACTCGATGTTCTATCTTCGTGTTCGTGCACTTGTAAGTGGGCCGCTAGCAGAAGCAATGCTGTTAGTGACTGTTAGCTTTTATTACAACAACCAGCTAACCGCGCTACTAACGCGAACGGTCCTTCTTATTTCCTCTTCACTCCATCCATTTCCATCTTCGAATTATCCAGTTTTAGACTAAAGATTCAAAGACTTGAAGAAAGCTGGAAGCCGAAATATGCAAGCGTAAGTTCACAAGTTCTATCTGAATTGTAGCCTGAGAGTAGGTCCATACACGGAAAAAACGGAGCACTAGCAAAGTACCAATTTGGCTTGGTTATTTTTTTTTTGACTACTTATAACTAAGACTTATCTAAATCGCACAATAAAGCTCTGTTAATAGTAAACAAGCCGGTTTTGCTGTATATTCTAGGTAATTCTAACAGAGTACTTGATAGTTTCAAAGTGAGTGCCTCAGTTATAGTAACCTATTCAGTTTACGTTTGAATATAGATAAGTTTTCAGATTTATAAACTGACAAGTTGACCTATCTAAGTTTAGACTACTCCTACTCGGTTAAATTTGTATAGATTGGTATGATTACAAATAACCAAGACTCATTTGGATACAGTTATGCATAAGGAGTCCAAGCGCCAAATTTCATTTTTTGATTTTTTCGCATTTTCGTAATCACTAGGGCATAATTAAGCCATAGAAAAAACACTCTTGCAGCCAGCTTCACTCTAAGTGGTATTTTTTGATACCCCGTCCAAGCGCCTTCTATAGCAAACTAAGTATTTTGAAATGCAATACAAGTCCAACAACCAATTTAAAACTAACAACCAAATTTTATGATTAAAAAGCACATTTCCATTATACATTACTAGTCCAAACGACGTAGTGTTACGCATCAGTAGTCTACGCGACAGTTTTTTGTAACTTCTGAACGTAATCTTTGTTTGGGTGGAAGGAGAATCTGGCAGAAGAACCCAAGTCATGTTTACGGAAGCACATATTATACTAGTTTACCAAAGTCAAAAACTTAATTCTTTGGTCAACTTAATTGTTGCGGAGAACAGAATAAAAAAAATAAAGGCCAGAATACACGTATAAAAATATTTTAATGTAAAACTGTGTATAAAAGATCTTAAAAGTAATTATGTTCCAACAGCTTACCCATTTCGGGCGTACAATATAGCAAAAAAGTATTAAAATAGACGTGATGATCTCTCCTCGAAAAGCACCCTATACCTATTTCTGAAACTGCAATTAATACTTTATACTCCACAAGACTACAAGAAAGTTATGGCAAGCTGCAGAACAAAGAATCACAAATACTGAACAAAAGGAAAAATCTATTGTTAACAGAAAAAACATAACAGTGGGCGAGAAGGTCAATAATAATTGGTTAAGAATAAACCAGATAAAGGAAACCTAAAATCATCCATTGCCTCATTATGTCAAGGCAGGAGCAGTAGAAGAGGAAGAAAGCTTAGAAATTGATGAAAAGAGAAGAAAGGGTAGGAAAGGACAAAATGTTTCAGAGAAAAAACTAAAACATTTAAAATCACTGTTTCATAATATCCCAAACGACGCTATAGCATTTGACAAAGATTTGATTTCTGATGACACGATTGAAGATGATATTGTTGTTGAAGGTGTTGATGGCCATTTAGGTTTTTGATCCGGAACTTATTGAAGAAGAGTAGATTTATATATTATTTACCTACTCCATCCTACATCCTACCCGATATGTTCTGGGGTTGGGGTTGGTGTTGACCAATAATATCATCAATCATTTTTCTGTCTGTCAGCTTTCAGCTGAAGATATATCTGAGATAGTCCCTATCTTGTTTTAAATTATTATTGTTTATTAAATTATGATAATTATATTGTTTTATTTTCTGGACATACTTTCAGTGCCATTTTAATAGTTTTTTATTTATTTTTATCAATCCTCTGTAACATCTAATATAAGATGCTGAGTAAATACGGAAATTCAAGGGGTTTTTATTAAACGATAGGAAAATAGTCCAGGAAACATTTTTATGTTATACTTATGTATACTCATTTTGCAAAATGAGTACATCATATTAATTCGTTTCCACGTGCACTTAGACTAATCTTCTCGAATAAATAATTATTTTGTCTCTTGGACTCGTTTTGCAAAATGAGAACATCATATTCATTGGGAGTCCAAGTGCATTTTTAACGATATATTCCAAAATAAAAACTTATTTAGTGTTTTTTTCTTGTAGCATGTTAAATTACAAATATAAGCTTCGATGTACATAGATTTACTTTCTGACGATGCAAATGCAAATCTTCTACCAATAAAAACGCGTTTATGTAATTTCCCAAAAAACTGAAAATGGCGCTTGGACTCACTATGCATAACTGTATCCATTTAAAACGTACAATAGAGGGAATAGACGTATGTTTGTAGTAAACAAGCTTGTTTTGCTGTATATTCTTCCGAGTAAATCATTATTTCCCAGTGAGTATCTTTGTTAAAGTAACCGTAGCAGAAGTTTAAAAACCTATGCTTCTTCTACTACAACTATAAATGCGAAAGTTTTTATGTACATTATGGATGTTTGTTGCTCTTTCACGCTCAAGCCAGTGGACCGATTTGGATGAAATCTTGAGCAAATATAGATTGTATCCGGTATTGAAACATAGGCTACTTTTTTCCCGTAAAAATAACAGAAACGGGGAATAACTTCTTTAGCGATGGCACTTATCACCAATAAAGAACCCTTCGAAAATTCGTGTATAGGTCTGTGTGCATGTACCTACTTTTACCTACACAACTGACAGCGCAATGCCGTACATAACAAAACTCGACGAACATACAAGAACTTATATATTATGTTACTTGTTGCTACGGAACCCTTCATGGGCGAGTCCGACTCGCACTTGGCCGCTTTTTTAGGGTTCCGTAGCCAAATGGCAAAAACGGAACCCGTCAACGGAATTCGTCATGTATGTCTGTCTGTCTGTCTGTCTGTCCGTCCGTATGTCACAGCCATTTTTCTCTGAAACCGTAAGAGCTAGACTGATGAAACTTGGCGAGTAGATGTATTTTGTGAACCACACTAAGGTCTTTACACAAAAATAGAAAAAAAACTATAATTTTTTTTCATCGAACCCATACGTGTGGTATCTATGAATAGGTCTTCAAATGATGTTGAGGTTTCTAATATGGTTTTTTTTAAACTGAATAGTTTGCGCGAGAGACACTTCCAAAGTGGTAAAAAGTTGCCCCCCCCCCCCTCTAACTTCTAAAATAAGAGAATGATAAAACTAAAAAAAATATATGTTGTACATTACTATGCAAACTTCCACTAAAAAGAACCTTTTTATTATGATACTTGTTGCTACGGAACCCTTCATGGGCGAGTCCGACTCGCACTTGGCTGCTTTTTTATCCCTACATTTGTTATTTACGACTGTGGGTTATAAAACTTTAAACAAGTAAATTAGCTATCAACAAGCAAGTAACACAGCAATCAATAGATAAGTGTTTGGCTATTTAATATTTTAAACAAGTAACTTAATTGGAACAACCGAAGAAAATGGTTATTCGTTGACATGTGAATTGTGTAAACTCGGCTAATGCGTTTAGACACGGTTGCAATTCAAGGACAACGGCCATTTCTTTTCAACAAGTTCTTGGGTGCGGACACGAGAGTATCTGCTTTTATAATAAACAGTGTGAGAGCAGTGGTTGAGTGAGTTAAGTGAGATTGGCACCTAAACATAGAAAACTTGCAGCGCTTTACCAGTTTGTCATTCATCATTTTTGATAAAACTGCATTAAGTACAAAACGCCCGATGGATGAAGACGTAAGGAATCTCCTTACTGCTTGGGGCTTGGAGGAGTATATCGAAGTTTTTCAAAGTAAGTATTACCACGGTGATTATTGTAGTTGGCAGAACTCGTTGCTATCGTGTGTGCTAATTGGTGCTTGAAGCCATTACTTCTACCTACCTACATTAGGTGAAAGACAAAGAATTACCTGGTAGAACTTTCTGCAAAAAAGCCGTAGTTCTGTAATTATATGTGCCATAATACCTACCTAACTTAAAGGTACCTAGCACACTATGCGTGGCTTGCCACAGCATCTTTACCGGCCGCGCCGCGCGCCAGGCAAGCCGCAGTGCGCCCGCGGTTGGCTTGGCTCACTAGGTATAGCAAACAAAGTGTGGTGCGTGTCGCTGAACAAGCCGATTTTTTTTTATTTATTTATTTATCCTTTCACAGAAAAAAATCCTGCTTTGAAGGACAACATCTTTGAGCTAGCTAAACTGCGCACCAAGACCAAGGACAAAAATTTGGATTATCTCACCACTTATCAGCATGGTAATTTATTAATTTATTTTTTATATTATTAATATTTGTTCTCGGTGGGGATTGAACCCACGACCTCCAGCGTAGATGGTAGATCTACTACCAACTGAGCTGTCAGGCTGTCAAACGAAAAATGCTCTCATAAGTTTGAACATAGTATTTTATTAAAATTTAATTCATCCTGTTAGGTAAGTTACTACGAGTACTATATCTATTTTAGCGTTTATAAATTATATTTTCTAATTTTAGGTTCAGAGGAGGCATCAAATATAGCTTGTTTGCTGCTTATGCCATCTCTCGTGGCTGTTACAAGTAAGTGTTCGGCTGAAGAATAGTCGCAAAAAGATTTGGTGTCCTTCGAAAGCTGAAGCAACTGCTAGTTTTGTACAGCATGTGAAAAACGATTCGGATATCCACATTGCAATAGCAAGTAAGCGAACAAAGTTTCAAGAATATAGACTTACAATGCAACCTTTTATCATGATCGTAGGCGAATCTCTTGACAGTATAAATAACTACTTCGTGGTTATAGATAGATGAATTCATCAACACCCTTCCAGCTATTTGCAAAAAGCACAAACTTCGTATTTATAATATAAATGTGGTAAACATAATTGTAACTTACCAGTATGGTGCTTACAAAATAGGGGTGGGTATAATTATAATGTTTATGATCTAAGTACCGATCTCGCATATTGTGCATTTATATGAGAAACTGTATATTTTGCTAAGACTATGTAGGTAAAATAATCTTCATTTACTTAAGTTAAAGCCATCATCATCAACATGATGAGTAATTTAAATTAAATACCTAAAAAAAAAATGTTTTGTTATCATACAAAATACTTATGTATAAGTACTCGTTAGACTTATGTTTGTTAAAATATTTTTAAGTACCTATTTCATAAGTAAACAAACAATATTTATGATAAATATTGGTTAATATAATAATTGAAAAAGTTGAGGTAAAAATGACTTTGTACAAATTAACAATGTAAGATTAACTACTCTCGAATGTAACTTTTTATGTTGATTAACGAATAACATATTTGATTCTTCTCTGATGCATACATCGTTATTTAGTATTGTGTATCTACTAGCTATTAAGAGCGCTTACATCCTTCTATTGCCTTTAAGCTTTTTTTAGAAATAATAATGTTTCTATGTGAGTAACTTAAAAAAAAGTTATATTAGCATTTATAGATATAGGACATCAATCATAATTAGCTTTTAAAGATGGTTACAAAAAAATCATAAACATATGAATTTACTTATATTTTTTTATTAAAATTTTATAAAGATAGCTGATAGATGTAAACGCTCTTAAAAATATTATTTTTAGTTGGTCTAATTTAGAATTTTAGAATTTATTAACGATTGTTGAAGAATTTAAATAAAACTTTATTATTTCATATGCATTCTTTTAACTTTGAAGTACGGTCTGTGGGCAAATGAAATATGATCGTTCAGTCCTTTTTTTAAAAGGGTGACTTAACTTTTTCGAGTTCGCCAGATTAACGATCTTTTTCAATTCCCTACATATCAACTTTTCACTAGCGTCAAAATGAAGAACTTTTTTACTTCTAGCCTACTTTAATTGGAGTTTTAGCAATGTTGTTTATTGTTCTGCTGGTTTATTGGGTTGATTAATACTGCTAAATACTTAGCTGCTGGTACCATTTCCGATTGACAACAATATACTTAGTTATGCTACAGATTTTAAGTTTGAACGTGCATTGTACTAAAAGCAGCTATCAAACTTAAAATAAAGCTTATTAATATTCATGTCACTTGGAAATGGTAGGTACCTGCAGCTAAGTATTTAGCAGTATTAACCCAATAAACTTGCAGAACAAAAAACAACATTGCTAAAATAGGTACAAATTAAAGTAGTCTAGAAGTAAAAATGTAGATGGGTTGTAGCGAACCCAATAAACCCGCTTAGGAACAACAAACTAGATGGGTTGTAGCGAACCCAATAAACCCGCTTAGGAACAACAAACTAGATGGGTTGTAGCGAACCCAATAAACCCGCTTAGGAACAACAAACTAGATGGGTTGTAGCGAACCCAATAAACCCGTTGAAGAACAACAAACTACATTGCTAAATATACCGATTCAAGTAGGCTAGAGGTAAATATGTAGATTGGTTGTAGCGAACCCACTCAACACGGCTGAAAGCGCGAGTAACTTTGCTAAGTATACCTATTTGAATTGGTTAGAAGTAACAAAGTATATTGGGTATGGCTATCCAGTGGACACGATTGACAGCGCCGAGTAACTTTGCTAAGTATACCAAAATTTGACAAAGTTACTTTGTTAAACATAGAAACGTTCATTAGCTGTGTTTACAAAGTTGATTTGATAAAATCGACGATTTAAGCTAAGATGCTTGGTTATAATTAACAGAATTACTCGATTCACGTTCACAATTAGCTTTGTTGTCTTTATTAAATTAAAAGGTTGGAAGCTACCTAGCCCAGGTTATCAAATTTTAACCAACTTTCTAGATTAATATTACTAACTTACAGTAGCAAAGATGGCTTGTCTAGCATTAGCAATACACTTTGCAGGTTCCCTCCGAAACGAGTTGCTTTGTTGTAAATAGCAATAAGTTATTTAAATCCAACCGTTACGTTTTTTCCGTGTAGGTCCAATATCCCACTGCTGGTTTTGCCCACCTTTGATTTCTCCAGCGTCTGTCCAGTGTTTGATAAACACCAACAAGCAACAAGCTTGAACTAGGTAATTCCATGCTGCTTGCTCGAGCTATGTGACCTGCCCATTGCCACTTTTACTTATTTATTCTGTACAAGATGTACCTATAACTTGCTTTCAGTTATATACAGATTATGGCTATGTTTTTGGTCTATTAAATTTAATAGAACATTTTGGAAATAAAAATAATTTTTAAAGATAAGTCAATGTTATTTCGATCTTCGGACACTTGTAAGTGGGCCACTTGCAGTAGTAGTGTTGTTAGTCGCTGTTGGCTTAGATTACAGCAGACGAACAACCACACTTCCAAGGCAGACGGTCCTACATCTTCCGTCTTCACTCCATCCAACCAGCAACCGGCTACAATTTTTTTGCATGTTTTGCTATACGACCTGCCCATTGCCATTTCAACTTATTAATTCTGACCAAGATTTATACCTAGCTTGATTTCAGTTAAGTAAATGTTATGGCTATGCTTTTGGTCTATTCAATTTATAAGAAAATATAGGAAATAAAAATATTTTTTTAAGGTTAGTCGATGTTCTCTCGATCTTCGGACATTTGTAAGTGGGCCGCTTGCAGTAGCAGTGTTGTTAGTCGCTGTTGGCTTAGATTACAACAAACAACTAGCTACACTGCCAAGGCAGACGGTCCTACATCTTCCTTCTTCACTCCATCCAACCAGCAACCAGCTACAACTTCTTCGATGGAGCTAAGCCGTAGGTAAATTTCACGCATGTTTTTCTAGATTCACCTGGACTTAGACGTTTAAAAGTGAGTCTTTTAATTTTGAAAAATGAAGACACGACGTGCCGCTTCACTGTCTCTTGAATCCATCACAGTGACTCCCTCACACACTCACTCAATCGTCAGACAGTAAAAGTACCTATGTATTTTATTAGCTATCTGGTTCACTGACGTAGAGACAAGGACGTTCTGAAAAGACACAAGCGATGCAAAAATCCATAAACCTTGCTCCTTATTTAAAAAGACACAAGCGTTGTCGTTTTAAATAAGGAGCAAGGTTTATGGAGGGTTCGTGGTAGCCACCCAGAAAGGACTTGTGTGGACTGTAGATCTACGTAGGCACATAAATAAAAAAACTGCGCTATTTTTTTTCCTATATTTTTTTTTTTTTTTTTTTTTTTTATACCATAGCAGGCAGACGAGCAGACGGGCCACCTGATGGAAAGTAGTCACCGTCGCCCATAGACACCTGCAACACCAGAGGTGGTGCTAATGCGCTGCCGGCCTTTTAAGTAACGTATTTTCTGAAAAGAGTAAGTATTCATTGTCGTAAAGTATCATAAAAATCTTAAATGTTTATTTCCAAAAAAATCTAATGTTATTTTGCCTATAACGAATTCTATAGACTAAGCTTATACACAGTTTCGAAACAAGCCTCTTTGAGGCGCACTTAAAATACTTTCACCACACTTAGTGCGGAAGAACCAGTGAACCACGAGAAGAAGAATACTTAGGAGTGCGTAGTGCTTACATAATACACCGCCAAAAATATATGAACCACGGTTCACCTGTTAAATTTCTCGGAAAGTTTGTTTGAGAGTGGACTTATAGAGATACCTAACTCATCATAATCATCATCAGTCTACTTCTGGACATAGGTAAGACTTCCCTATACGTTTTCAGGAAAAACGATTCTGAGCCCTTTCCATCCACCGGCTTCTCGCGATCTCAAGAATATCGTCAGTCCATAGGGTGGTTGGGCGTTCTACGTTTCGTTTTACGATTTGTGGGCACCATTCCAAAACCTTTAATTGGCTCGCACGGTTCTTCGAGCTTTAGGACCTGCCCATTGCCTTTTCAACTTACTAATTCAAAACAAATAATATAAATTGGCTTTTAGTCGATGTTCTATCTTCAGGCACTTGTAAGTAGGTCGCTCGCACAAGCAGTATTGTTAGACTTATTGGCTTAGATTACAATAATCGACTAACCGCACTGCTAACGCGGACGGACCAACATCTTCCATCTTCTCTCTGTATTTTCTGCTGTTTTATATTTACAAAAAAAACATATAAGAGTAGGTACTGGTCATTTGCTCTGTCTTAGCGCTGTCGTTTTAGATAAGGGGCAAGGTTTATTAAGGCGTCGTAAGGTAGCCAGCTAGAAGGGATGTTATTGTTATCTCATAAATAAAATAACTGAGTTATATTTGGACTAATATTTTCTAAAAATAGTAGTCAATATTTAAAGTAGCTGAAAATAAGCATCTTAAATGTTTCAATCCCAAAAAATATAATAAACTCAAATTAATTTTTGCTATAACAAATGACCAATACAGTAGTAGTTAGTGAGTAGTGCTTAGACAGCGCCAAAAATAAACGAATACCACGGGACTGTACATTCACATTGTCCAGCGTCTTTTAAGGCTTTTTCTAATGGTCAGGTTAGCTCCAACCAGCAGCCAGCTCCAACTTATTCGATGGAACTAAGCCATAAATTTTTTGCATGTTTTGCTATACGACCTGCCCATTGCCATTTCAACTTATTAATTCTGACCAAGATTTATACCTAGCTTAATTTCAGTTAAGTAAATGTTATGGCTATGCTTTTGGTCTATTCAATTTAAAAGAAAATATAGGAAATAAAAATATTTTTTAAGGTTAGTCGATGATCTCTCGATCTTCGGATATTTGTAAGTGGGCCGCTTGCAGTAGCAGTGTTGTTAGTCGCTGTTGGCTTAGATTACAACAAACAACTAGCCACACTGCCAAGGCAGACGGTCCTACATCTTCCTTCTTCACTCCATCCAACCAGCAACCAGCTACAACTTCTTCGATGGAGCTAAGCCGTAGGTAAATTTCACGCATGTTTTTCTAGATTCACCTGGACTTAGACGTTTAAAAGTGAGTCTTTTAATTTTGAAAAATGAAGACACGACGTGCCTATTCACTGTCTCTGGAATGCATCACAGTGACTCCCTCACACACTCACTTAATCTTCAGACCGAAAGGTATGTTCCTACTTTATTAGCTACAAGCTTGTTTTCCTTTGTCTATGCTACAAGTGACCCGCCTCGGCTTCGCGCGGGTGAAAATATACAATGCTGATACTAAATATACCTTCTACCTTAAGAGATAGACATAGGTCTGTATTCCTACCATTGTGGACTTTTTGGTTGACCATTTTATGGTGCACAATACTGTAGTACATTATTTTGATATATCTCTTGGGGTACCTACAGAAGTTTCTAAAGTAAAGACTAAAGTTTAGAGGATCATACAAAAAAAGATAGGAATCAAGCCGTAGTTTGTTTCCTGTTCTTCTATAGGTATGGCTTGTGGTCGCGTGGAATTGTACCAGACTCATTTAGCTTTAAGACGTTTCAAAATGATCCTTGTGATACTATTGAATAAAGAAATGTTTCATTTGATTTGCTGATTTCATGGATTGCTAATCGACCAATTACATATTTGACAGTTGTTTATCAACAAACTTATTGAGTAAAACAACTATCAAATATTTTAATTGTCGTTTAGCAATCCGTGAAACAGCCCTTAGTCCACTATAAAAATACCATAGTGCTAAGCAGCTAAAGTAGGTACCTACTAAGGCATTTATCGCACTTAATATTGTCCGAAAAAGAATATTGGGAGCAAACTATAAATCCTGAGCAGGAGTGTGTAGACGAGCGTCTCTGAACACAAAATTGAAGTTGCTTCTTTCAACACAAATTGCAATTACCTAAGTACCTGCCAGTAAAACGTATACTTATCACAGCGCAAATCTAAATATTGTAGGTACCTTACATATTGAAAGCATGGATTCAATAAAAAAACAAACTTAAATACCTAATGCTTTTTTAAAAAGCCCAATTGCCAAGAAACACTAAACATTTCCAAATAAGAGCATTTTTTAAAATCAAACGAAAGAAAGAAACGATTATAATCAAAATATATTATGAGATCCTTTTTTAAGACGCTGAATTCCATGAAACAACTTCGCGCTCTCTCACTTTGACATTTGAATAGATGAGTATAAAATCACTTATGTAGGTACTTATCGAATAAATATCTTTATCTTTTTCTAAATCAGTTTAGCTCAAAATAATTTTGATCCTAACACGTTTTCATACTATAATCATCATCATCGTCATTATCTCAGTCCGGTATAAACCACTGCTGGGTAAAGGGTCATTTTCTGCCAGCCTCGTCTATTTCCCACTTTAAAAATATTAATTTTATGCTAAGCTTGATAAGCAAGATAGTTGCTAGCAATTTTGAAAGTGTGCGAGTGAGAAGTTATCTACTTACATTACCTTGCGCCCTCTAAATGTGCTCTAGAGCCAATATTACGGCTCTTATATCATTTGAGCACGCACTGGCTCAAATTTTTGAGCTGGAGAATGTGCTTACAGAGTTTGTTTCTTTGATTGTGAGTTTCATAAATTGTTGTGTTGGTATAGTGGATTACGCTGATTGGTCTAAGATTGGAAATATTTTTTTATACAATTCATATAAATTGAAGTTACATGATGTGCCCTACGACACTCAGCTAACCACTTGACTATTACTTCAATAATTCATTACGTAACTACTTATACCATTAGGTACGTAGTTTCATTTAGAGACCATAATGCCCACTTTACAAACATACCTTTTAAGAGCCTGATCATCCTTGACTGGCCTCTAGCTCAGTTGGTAGTAGCTCTGCCTTCTGCGCTGTAGGTCGTGGGTTCGATCCCCACCGAGAACAAATATTTGTGTGGTGAACATAAATGTTTGTTCTCTGTCTGGGTGTTATATTGTATTCTAAGTATGTATTTACAAAAAAAAAAATGTATTCAAGTATTATATCAGCTATCCGGTTCCCATATTACAAGCTCTGCTTAGTTTGGGGCTGGGTAGTGTTGTGTGAGTTGTCCACAATATTTATTTATTTATTATTATTTATTTATCCTGAGAAAAAGTTAGTGTTATCACGTATAGGTATTTCTATGTGATCTCAGCAATCTTCTACTGTAGGTATAGGTATATAATAATTTAAGTTTAAAAAACTTGAGAAACCGACTTCATTGTCAAACGGCTAAACCGATTTTAATCAAATTTGTTTGGGAAAATCTGGACGTAAGAATAACCTTCCAAATAAAAAAATAATTTTCTAAATCGGTTCATAAATGACGGAGGCATGCAGTTACAAACATTAAAAAAATTATTTAAAAAAAAATGGCAACACCGATTTTAACCTCCTAAGACCCCGGGTACATTATAATGTACATATTTAATTACTTTCATCAGTCCCATTAAAACATCTGTCTCTGTATTTAGTGAGACCCGCTGTACATTTTTCTGTACATAACATTCAAACCACTCGGGGGCTTTTTGATTTTTCGCGGGCTTGAGTTTCGACAGTTGACGTATGTGAGTGATGTTTTTTGTCTGTGGTTTTCAATATTACCAACCGTTTGACACCACCTGTCACGCACACGAGTAGACGTGGGAAAAGATGGCGCCGCCCGGCCGCGCTGGTTAGTTTTTATCGTAATTTATCAAAATTATCATGATAGATATTACATCAAACTAATATACGTTTCATTGAGCAATAATCAATTTATTCGATTTTTAAAATATCTACTCGAATTTCACTTTTCTAACCTACTTTATTTCGCATGGAATAATTATGTACATATTTCTGCACTTTGGGTCTGAAGATCATTTCTTCGTCCCACTATTTTAGTACATTTTTATGTACTTTGGGACTCAAAGTCACTTTTTTCCGTACAGTATTTGTACATATTTTTGCACTTTGGGTCTCTAGAGGGGCGCTTCCAGCTTGAACGCGTAGAGCCTCGATGGTTGGTAATCATTTCACTATTATCCACAGATCTCGCAGAAGAGCAAATCAGTCACATACTTGAGAATTCTGATTATGAAGGGGACGATTTTTATTTGTTAAGTTTACTGTTTTTTTTTTGCAAATAGAAGTGCAATTTTTAAGTTTTTTTGTATCAAACGCGCCAAATGACTGAATACGCAATTGTTAATTGAAACTAAGATGTAACTAATTTGCGTGTAACGTTTCTAATATACTATAATAACAATAAATAATGAATATAAGTTTAATTTAATTTCTATATTTCTTGTTTTATTTACTAAACTAAACAATCGAATATGTAAATGCTAAGACCCAATGTACATTTTTATGTACTAATCAAAAATACATTTTACAACTATAGGTGTATTCCAAACATTCAAAATTAACCTAAACAAAATAAATGTTCATCTCAAAAACTCAAAAAATACAAAAATACAGTATTTTTAACCTTGGGTCTGACAACGAATTTTTAATTTGTACATTTTTCTGTACAGAATGTACAAATGAGTACTTAAAAAATATAGTTCCGGGTCTTAGGAGGTTAATAAAATTAAAATGGGACCAATCTGGAAGCAGTACCTTTCAGATAAAAAAATAATTTTTCAAATCGGCTCACAAATGACGAAGTTATGCGGTAACAAACATTAAAAAAAAAAAAAAAAAAAAAAATAAAAAAAAAAAAAAAAAAAAAAAAAAAAAACATACAACCGAATTGAGAACCTCCTCCTTTTTGATTGGAAGTCGGTTAAAAATAAGTCAGGTTTCCCTTCCTGACGCTATAACTCGATAACGGCTGGACCGACTTGGCTGATTTTGGTCTTAAATGAAAAAAAACATTTTAAACCTTATCTGGACCTCCACAAGGTCCAGAGAAGGTTTAAAAGGTTTTTTTTTTCAACGGGAACGGTAACGGTGAGCGAAGCCGCGGGCGGCAGTTAGTGTCCTTCTAATAAGCAACCGAAAATCTTTCAAAATGGTTTGACTGTGTAAAAGTAAACGCATAAAAAATATACCAGTCTCGGTGTAGAAATTCGAATGATGGTAATTAAAAGAGCAGAAGCCAGTTCGAAAATTTCGCTGTGAGTATAGAAAGTTGAATGGTTGTATGTATCATTCATATTATTTGTATCATTTATTTATACCTGAGTCGGATTTTTTTTTCTGGTGTGGATTATGTTAGAAAACGCTCGGTAAATCTGGCTTTATGCACATTTTAATTTAGTCCAATGAAAAAACATGGTGTAAAAAAGTTAAAATTTGACTGTACACCGAGTTTTTATTTGCTAGTACCTACTTTATTACCTATACTTATTATTTTGGGAAAGGTTCGAGATACTACGAGATATGATATTCACCAGCCATTATTATTAGAGCCACTTCTAGTGGTACCTACTTAACCTATTAGCTAACCTACGTAAGACCTAACCACCTAACTACTTACTTAACCTAAGGTCATTTACAAATCCGGTCGTGGACCAATGAGTTTTTCTGGTCAAAAATTGACGTACCCTCAAACGGTGAAAGAAAATATCGTGAGGAAACTGGCATGTCGTAGAACCTAGTTCGAAAACGTTATGTCAAGCGTCACGCTAAAAGGGTCCGTCTCAGCGGCCTACTTGCGGAAACCAGTCTGCTCACCAAGAAAGAGTACCTAGATCAAAGAATTTGCTATTTTTTTCTGTTTCTCAAAAATTAACCTCTCTAGGTAGTTTACTTAACTAATACAAGGGTTTTTAAAAAGTTCATCAATGTTTAAAACCCGCCATCACGTAGGTACCTACATACACAAACCTTCTCTGAGCAAAGTCTTGCTGCTACTCGAAAAGACGCCAGCAAAGTTCATGGAATTTCAATCGTGCGTTTCAGCCACTAGCAATTTCCATTGAAAATCCAGATGTCGAGTTTGTTTTAGAAATAGTCAGGTGCTAAAAAGTTTGAATCAGAATTTGTAGTTCTTTTTTCAAAAATACCCAGGAGCATAAAGTTCGCTTAAACGAAAAAAGCCAAAGTCCAAAGGGAAGTTTTTTATTCAGAATTTGGTTGAATTGCCATCGGCAAGCGCGTGTCAGGCCACGCCCTTATAAGGCTTCCGAAGTCAGCACGGCCGACTAAAGAGTGTCTATTGGTTCTACAAAACATAAATTTCGAACAGCACAACTCTGTATTTTATCAATATTCTGTGTTCATACATTAGTAGTTTTTTTTTATACGCCTGGTTGATGGAGCAAGCATAAATATGGCCCACTTTTTGCTAAATGGTAAACTTCGCTTATAACAAAGCATTGTCTCGTAGGTAACGCCCGTCAGGAATGTGCCCTACGATGCTCCTTCAGTCATTTCACCGGCTCCCACCACGCCTTTCGAACCGAAACACGGCAGCGCAGCTTGACAGCAGAAATAGTCATGGTGGTAATACTTCTCCGGGCGAGCCCTTTACAAAGAGCTCTACTACTGCTAAAAACTCTTTTATGTAGCGCACGCGGGCATCATGGAAAAACTAAGAAAAGCCTACAGACTGTGATAATATATGATCAAATGAACTTCCAAGTGAAGTTCTATCATTATTATATGAATTGCTTCATTAGAATATATGATTAACACCGTAGTTTCCCTAATATACTGGGTAACAACCGCACCTTTTTTAGAGATTTAAAAAACAAACATTAAAACCTATTTTCCATCTGCTCAGCCCCGTCGTAGGTACGTCAATTGCTCATTTCTTTAGAGATAGTACATAATGTAATAATTACAAAACTTTTTATGTAATGGGAGGCGCCTTGCGCCAGGGAGGAGAGGGTATCATATATTCTAATGAAGCAATTCATATAATAATGATAGAACTTCACTTGGAAGTTCATTTGATCATATATTATATTTCATTGCTTCATTATTCATATATGATTAACACCGTAGATGTTAAGAGCAGAAAGTTTTGGAATGAAATACATAGTTATTGCAATAACTATGGATTATTTATTGGTAAGTAATCACAAACAATAATCAGTTAAAGATACAGATAACAACACTGTAATTAGAATGTGATAGCTTCTTATTCAATTTAACCCGTTACAAATAATCACCAACAAACATATTGATTGATATTAGGAATAATTCAAAGTCAAAGTGTATATACATATTTGTACAATCACATAGTACTGGGTTGGCAATAGTAGTAAATTTTAATGCATTACAATAAACTTCCTGTATATAGGAAAACAGACGGACCGCGTGAATTCACCTTGGTCCAGGATGGTTCTCTTGTAGAAACTGAGTTACACCTGTTGTATCAGCCTGCGGTCATGCGAATAGTTTCTACACTGACGCTTGCGTAGCCCGCAATCAAAGTAAACGCATGTCGTTTACCCACTGTGAGCGCCTAAAAACGCTGACATTCACAACACTACTCTCTGACAGTATTTGTTTAATCCATCACTGACATTCTGTGATGTAGAAGCTGTGAGTGGACGTATCGGCGTCAACTCACTCCTTGCTATTCATAAAGTTCTAAAATTTTTAGTAAAATAAATTTAATCTGAAATAACTGTATCCGGACAGATACCCTTATCAGCTTTATCGAAATATAGCAGAAATAAAACCGCTTGGTTTTCCACCAGGGGAGGATGCTTCAATAATATCTGCTATGACTATACTAATACTATCAGGTATTAGAAGATAACATGTTGTCAACATAAATCAGGAATAGACGTCTGGACTCAGTGGCTAGTACAAACCGCTAACAATTATTATGATTAATATTACTTTTCTCAATCTTTCTGTTTTAGGAAAGCATTTTGAAATAAGATTCAAAAACACCAAGCACTAGAGTACCTGGGACTTGTAGTAGCTCTTAATTCATAAACTTAACGCATTCGTTTGACCCGGTGCTATTTACCCATACGGGCTGACAAGGCCTAACGGTGGGAAATAATAGTGCCTTACACAATGTGTCGTCTGAAATGTTAATATAAGAAATGTGGTATCTTTCCGTAGGTTAGAGTATTATCAATGTTGTTGACAATGCAACGAAAGCATAAGCGAAGTGTTATATATTATTATATAGTATATATTATAATCTTTCCCGTGTATGAGATTATAGCCTTTGAAAAAAGATTGGCAAAAAGTTTTTATTGGGGCTTAAATACTAAGCATCTGTAACTAAGAAGTCTTGCAATAACGGAAACCATGGTTGCGATGGCCAATAGGAAAGAATACACCAGTATAACCATTTGCCATTATAATGACTTTTTTAGAGTATTAAAAACCAGAAAAAAATAAAAACAGTGGGAAGACGTAAAAACAGTCTGCGTGCAAGTTCATTGTAAAAATGCGTCCACGGCTACCACGTCGGAGTTCTGTGTCCATGAAACATGTCTCTGGTGTACTTTGCGCTATCATGAGATGCGAGCAAGCCAATTTTTGGTAGACCGAAATATTGTACAACGTCACGAAAGACCCTATGAGAAAGTGATCGTTCCGTAACTGGTGTGAATAATCTAAAGGCGGCGTTCACGGAGTCCACGTTATAATTTATACGTATGAGGCGAAAAAACCAAAGACCACTTGATCGCACCACCTTCGTGTTATCCATGCGTAGTAATATTGTGCAGTTATACCTATTTCAGGCCCAGAAAATACTGCCATTAACCCATAAGTTATTTAAATGGCATGCATTTTTATCTTTTGCAGCTTTCTATTTGCCATGGATTAAAACTAACAGACAGCACCCCAGCCTGCGTTGAAAGCGTCAGCATAATAAACTCAAGTTCAAAAATGTTCTTACCCATATCCAATGGCCATAAAGTTGCCATCAATATTTGAGGATCACCAGAAAAAATCATCATCTAACATAATACTAGGTAGTGTAATTCTGTTTCATAATTATCATGCCTTATTCGGTAAAGCAACGAAGTTATGTCGCTCTAAAATCTTGGTATATATGAACTTAGCTGCGGGGCACGTGGCGACATAAAACTCTGATAGCTCCGAGCGCACTCGCAAATAGAACATGAAGGTCATTTAGAAAACTTTGCATTTAAAGCCTCATCTGATTTTATCAAGGAGAAAAAATTAGTATCGTTTTAATCTTCGAATTCAGCGTCCAGGTTCTTGAGGCGTTTATTTGATCATAACGCAATTGAAGACGAAACCGCAACAACATAGTATAATTTTCAATGGCATTATTAGGTAATCCGTCCTTATACGGAGTGCATACGTTACTCAATGCATGCATCATAATACATTACTGCACGTCGTCTTGTTTTCGTGTATTTCGTTGAATAGTTCATACATTTATCGTACGCATCGCTTACGCGAAATGGCATCTAATGTTGATGGAAAACCGTGATAACTCGGATAAGTAAAGACTTCCCGCATGATTTTAGTGAACATAAGTGCAACAGAAATCCCAAATGATAATACTTAAGGAGTAAGTAGGTACGTATTTTAGCCGAGTTATAGGGCTGATCCATCAAAAAACTGCATAGTAGTAGGATGCACCCTCTAAGCCGAAGGTGGCTAGGTATTACCTTGTACTACCTTGCCTGCTGTACGGCAGTAAGCTTCCATTTTAAAATGCTCGATCTAGATGTTTTTGTTCATGGGTGGTAAATTTAGTTTAAAACCCTTGTCACCGAATAGGCTTAGAATGGAATGAGGAATATCTCTGATTATGAATTTGTCACGTGACACAGATAAAAGTCACCAGTGTCATGTCTATGCTTTCCTCAAGAAAACTTGTTCTGAGGAATTGATAATTGACAAACAACGGTTCGGAATGGAATATAGCAAACATTTTGATCAAATCAAGTACAAACTATTGTTTGTTACTTAAAACCAACAATCATAAAAGTGTGGAGATAAGTCTACTTGCATGTACCTGCGTCCATGATGACCTTGTGCCTGGGCACGGGTCTTGACACACCACACTGTTGTGTAGAGGCAGGAAGCTCCTCATGTCATCAGTGGTCATCTGCTGTAACCTCCTCGCCCCCTCCCTTTTTTGCCGGATGTCAAGGAGGCGCATTCCAGTTTCACTGGTAGGAAGTTGATCAAGTAAAGGTCAATGGAGCAGTGGGCTCTTGTGGCTTAGCAGGTTTCTTTGGAACGCGTTGAACCAAACAATAAACCATCTCGTTCGGGCGTCGCTGATCATAAATATTATTATCATTTCATTTAAAATTTATTTATCAAAGTATGGAGTGACAAGCCATATTCAACTTTGCGTGGTTTAGTAATGCGAATGACACAACAAACGGCATCCATTGCCGAGATATTTCATGGAACATGTTATCGCCCTTGAGCAGCAAGTCTCTTGTTGACGGCAGTGACCCGAACCAAGTTATTGCTGGAAAAGAACCAGCGTTAAGCATTTTATCACGACTCGAACCATCAGTACTACGGCTGAAAATTCCCGCATTCAACTTTGATGATTGTAACAACCAACAACAAATTATCCAGTACTAAGCAGTCTTTTAGTAACTTGTCCTTATTTTCTCTAGGATTCCTAGTGTAAAAAGTGCCACAAATATGGACTGCGGATTCGTGGACTTACACCTGATTGTCACATGTCTCGTGGTCACGCAACATTGCAAAGGATCGTACTTGACAACTTGTCAAGTATGTTTATGCCTAAGTCAGGTGATTCGGACGTAGATTCACTACAAGCGAAGAGTAGTTCGGGGTCCAGACCAGATTATGTGCTGGCAATTTGATCTACATAACAGAACAGCATCATTCAGGGTAAAGTATTCGGTTGACTCCGGCCGATATGGTTTCAGATGCAGTCAGTGCTGGCTTTGATTTAGTTATAGTCACTGTCCTTAGCTATTTCATGATCCTCGTTCCCAAAATTACATTTTGCAAATTGAGGTTGTGAGGAATAGAAAAAGTAGGTAAGTACTTACAACTACCTAGGTACCCGAGTACCTTAAGTTCGCAGAGGAACATTACAACTATTTTAGATTGTATGTATTTTCTGCTTAGGTCATCGTTGGAGACTCGCAGTCAACCCCGATGCCATGGTTGGTCATATATTTATTTTTTATTCTGATTTGGCAAATGTCAACGTTAGAGACCCGCAGTCAATCCCAGAGCATTCCAAATCAGTTTTACCAACCTTCATCATTTTGATGATGAATCAATCCAAGAAATAATTCTTCGTTTTCTTGCATAATTTTTCTATTTGACACTGCACACCTTTTTTGGCATATTGCTCAGAAGGTGCGTGCGATAGTTACCGCGCACAAAAAAGGAATGAGCAATTGACGTACCTACGACGGGGCTGAGCAGATGGAAAATAGGTTTTAATGTTTGTTTTTTAAATCTCTAAAAAAGGTGCGGTTGTTACCCAGTATATTAGGGAAACTACGGTGTTAATCATATATGAATAATGAAGCAATGAAATATAATTCTTCTGATGACACTTTTCAGGAGCTCAAGAAAAGGGGTTTAGCTTGTAGGGGGCGTCATGCGACTATAACGAAAATGACCACCTGACACACCAAACCGACTTCTGAATTGAAAAATGACTAATGAACCCTAATAATATTTTTAAAAGGCCTTATCATCAACACAGTCACAGGGTAAAGGAAAACATCGTGAAGAAACCAACATGTCGTAGATCCTAAAAATTTCGAAAACATGTGCCAAGCGGCACGCAAACAGGCTAGCGGCCTACTTGCAGAAACCAGCCCGCACACCAAGTCCGGATTTTTTTATTTGCAGAATTTTAGTATCAGTCATTACAGACCGCTGCAATATAAGTACTAAATACGTATTCTATCAATTTGTAGGTCTACAAGATGATCAAACCATCAAACACGTCGTACCTTATTATCTTATTAACTAAAGAGTCTAGCAAGCTCATTTGCCTGTCAATATTTAGCGACGGAGAAAATTTTTGCACGTTAAAATATTAGTTCCTTAAGATGCATTAGATACTTACAAAGTTATTCAACAAAACACCTGGCCACACATACCTGATAACTGAACGGTGGTCCAGATGTTTTGGCCAAAAACTCAAGCACCAAATCGTCACAAATTCTGAAACCTATACCAATCTGCGTCACTAATTAATCACTAAATGTTGGCATACCAGCCAGGCTCCAATTTTCCTGGCCACAGGGTTAAGAAGACATTTTTAAATCTATCCATCATAGAAATAGATGCCGTTCGTTCTAAAGGCTATGCATAGTAAATACCAGCAGTTCTAAAAGGGTTTATTTCTCATCCTTTTATTTATGGATTATTACAATGTATTGGGCAAGGCCATTGGCATTCATTTTTGCTTGAGAAGATTTGACCTCAGGCATGGCAGACCGCCATGATACAGTGTAGATGTTATTTCTCATCAATTGTCAGATTATAGACCGGACGGATCCAAGTGGAATGCATAATTATGACGGTTGTACACGTGTCGACAGGGCACGCTTGGCATCGCTCCTATAAATGCACCTGATGAGGTGATGCACACTTATTTCAGTACCAGCGATGATTACCACTACCTAATAAGATCAGATCTCTGCGGGTATGTCAATTGCCACTGCCAAAAGCGTTTCTTTGTTTAATTTAGGTGTTTGGCTCATTCTCAGTTTTGTATCTGAATTTGTATGTTCGCATAGAAATAATTGTTGCAGGAATCGAACCCACAATTATTTTATAAACTAGCGATTTGCTCCGTCTCCGCGCTGACGTCTTAGACAAGAGACAAGGTCTATTAAGGCGATGACAACTGTGATACAACTTCTCGCTAGCACACTTTAACCTTTTAAGTCCCTGAACTTACTTATCGAAAATCATGAGCAACAGTCTTGTGTGCAATCCGTTGGCATCACATTAGCAAAAGACAATTTTTGTCCCTAACACGTTTTCTTACTTTAGATAGCCACGAACGATGGTAAGATGTTTTAAAAAACTAGTCAGCTTTTCGTACTTAGGAAAACTTTTATGTACGAAAACGTGTTAGGGTCAAACTAATTTTTTGCTTAATTGAGTGCAATCGGTCGCTTCTCATCGTGTCACTGGCTTTTCCAAACCAGATAGTTTTTCGTACTTAGGAAAACTTTTAAGTAGGAAAACGTGTTAGGGTCAAAAACATTTTTTGTTTAATTGAGTGCAATCGGTCTCTTATCATCGTATCGCAAGCTTTTTCGAACCAGTTACTTTTAAGTACGAAAACGTGTTAGGGTCAAAAACTTTTTTTGCTTAATTGAGTGCAATCGGTCTCTTTTCATCGTGTCACAAGCTTTTTCGAACCAGTTAATTTATCGTACTTAGGAAAACTTTTAAGTAGAAAAATGTGTTTGGGTCAAACACATTTTTTGCTTAATTCAGTGCCTTAATTTTCGAACCAAGTGTGGCGAAAGGATTTTAAGTGCGTAAGGAATTCAAAGAGGCTCCTGTCGTGCACTAAGAAGTTCAGTGATTTTATATCTTTCAGAAGGTCCATATTTTTTTGCTAAACTGATGCAAACGGAGTGCAAACAAAACACTTTGACCTTTTGATAGATATTATCTATCAAATGGTCAAAGTGTCCGAGTGACAAGGTCATCGACGGCTGTCTTCCCCTTAAGGGGTAGTATGGTAGCCATATCTAGCCAGAAGGAATGAGGTAGGGATTGAAGTAGGCATAAAAATAAAACAACTGCGTTGTTTTTTTTTTACTTTTATGTTTGATTCGTTTTTAAATAACATAAAATTAAGTATAATAGCACACATTATACATATTGAACTTTGACAATATTACTTATATTTAATTAAATAGATTAAGTAAAAAAGTACATGGTTATAATAGCTGTACCTACTTCCAACATTTTTAAGGTAAGTACCTACCTCAATTAAATAAGGATGATCCAATATAAAATAAACTAAAATTACGCATAATAAATACAAGTAAAATGTGTTTTTTTAACATTACATGTATTTATTATTTATTTACAAAACTTCATTAAAAGAAAACTAAGTTCCTAATTATTTTTGCCATACTAAACATGTTCTTAAATACACATTTAAAAATACAAAAAAACGTTTTATAATATTTTAAACAAATTATTATTTATGTTAATCGTAATGAAATGACAATCGTGTAATTGAATAAGATTTTAAAATAAAGTAAATTTACATAGGTACCTACTTATGGACCTAAGTAATTATTTAGGTTTATTTCCCAAACAATAAAATAAATAAATTAAAAAAAACAAAAAAACATTTCAAATAGATGTAGTATTTCATTTCATTTTATTTCAAGCTCAAAGTAATTTTGGCTATATTCATCAAATTACCAATGCAGAATGAAACACATATACCTATATATTATATTCTCTCTCTCAGAAATGTTCCTATATACCCTCCTGTTAGATTCCTGACAAAGATGATGGTGGACCCAAAGAAATACCCAAGTTTAAGTTTAATACAGATTAGTCCATTTTGCTTTTGGTCTCTAAAATTTACAAGAAATCATAGAAAAGAAGAAGAATTTACAGGCTTGTGGTCGTTTCTCACGAAATTGTAAGTGGGCCGCTCGCGGAAACAGTGTTGTTAGTGGCTGTTGGCTTGGATTACAACAACCAGCTAACCACACTGCCAACGCGGACGGTCCTGTGTCTTCTCTCTTCACTCATCAGCAATGCAGATGATTCCGTCTCTCTTCCACGGGCGATTGAAAGCTAGGGCGACCTTCGGAGTACAGCCGGGTTTCCATTTCATTGGGTGCATATCTGAAAAGCAAATTGGATATATTAGCTTCGTATAGAATAAAATTAGGTTACTGCTTACTGAACTTGATTGGTATTTTTTTTTATTGTTAACAATAGCTTCAACTTTAGGTAAAAACCTTATGGTGGTTGTTGGTAACAAGTTACAGAAGTAACAACAATTTCAGATATTCGATGCCCATTTTATCATCGATTTAAGAACGTATGTTCCTATCTTCCTGGAAGAGATCACCCTTAGCGATAAGGCCGCCCATTGTACCTTAATTTGTAATGGTTCTTTTAAATGTATTCTTTTGTGTACACTATAGTATTAATCTATCTATCTATCTTCCGATACTGATCTTCATATTTCTATATCTATAATATCTTATACCTTTAAACGAGAAAATCTTGTATATACAGGGTGTCCCATAAGTCAACGTCCAACCGAAAACGGGTGATGCGCCAAGTCATGACAGTTATCAGAAAAATATAAAAAAAAATATTTGCTAAGTACCTTTCGAGTTATGAGAATTAAAAAAAAATAGGAAAAACTGACACCCTCTGATGATTTTTTAAGTCCTGTGACTACAAATATTAACTTTTCATAAAATGCAAATCCTAGTTTCATAAAAAGGCAAACTTTAGATTAAAACCACGATTGAAGTAAATGATTGAATTTTATTTCAAACTTTTACCTAAAACTATCAAATTACTTGAAAACCCATGGTTATTACTCGACAAGATGGTGGATCTATCTGTTTACTTGCATTGTCGAAATGGTATTACTTGTACCTGTGAATTGTGAGTCACTTTAAAACACAGCGTAGGCATTTTAAGTCCATCATTTAAAGGGTACAAACATTTTATCTCATGAATAAAATTGATTGGAAATCCGGTTTAGTTGAAAAAACATTTTTTATTTCCAAAACTAAGGAGTACTCTAGCAAGTATTATACCATTTTGGAATCCTGGATAAATGCGCCAACTTTTAAAGTTACATGCCATGATAGTGTAGTACATTTTTTTTGCGGTACAGACGGTTAAAGTTGGGTGATGTAATTATCTGAAATGAAACGTTGGCCAAACCTCCACGATTTCATTGAAAACTGAGGCAGTTATGGCTTAATTTTGAATTGTAATTTACAGAAGGGTTATTCATGCTTACGTTGCAGAAAAAAGTTTCATGAAAAGTTAATATTTGTAGTCACAGGACTTAAAAGATCATCAGAGGGTGTCAGTTTTTCCTGGTTTTTTAAAATACTCATAACTCGAAAAGTACTTAGCAAATATTTTTTTTTATATTTTTCTGATAACTGTCATGACTTGGTGCATCACCCGTTTTCGGTTGGACGTTGACTTATGGGACACCCTGTATATATATATATATATATATATATTTAGGATCTCGGAAACTGAGCCAACAATTTTCACGAAATTTACTATACAGGGGTTTTCGGGGGCGATAAATCGATCTAGCTAGGATTCATTTTTAGAAAATGACGAAAAGTTGGTGTTTTGCAATAATCAAACATAAACTCAATATACGACTGTTCCTGCCATCTATTGGCGATTGTGAGCAACTAACTGCAAGCTAGAAGGCGTTGTTAATTAAAAATAAGCCAATAAAGATACTACTCTTCCTGACATCTATTGGCAAATAATAATACTACTATTTTTTTTAAACCCGAGCGAAGCTCGGTCATACCGGCTCGTTATATTATAAAGAGGAAAGATTTGTACATTTGTTTGTATGTTTGTAATGAATAAACTCAAAAACCAATAAGCCGATTTCAAAAAATTATTCTCCTTTGGAAAGCTACATTCACGCTGAGTAACATAGGTTATATTTATGTGTTTACGATACAAATTTCTTCCCGTGCGAAGCCGGGATAGGCCGCTAGTCATTCATAAATCATTATTTAAATTTATAAAGAATCGTCGTAGTATGCCCTCGTCATCAGTAGTAATGGTAATGTAGGTTTAGGGAAGGCTCACGTCCAGAAGTTAGGCTGATAATGGAGTAATGACATTATGACTGAAGTATTCTACATACCCTAATGTCCGGGATACACGAGGCTAGTTTTTGCCAGGATAGAAAGAGAGTTATAGTAAGCTAGCAGTTCTAGCTTCGTGTAAACAGAACTAGCTTCATTTTTAACCGACTTCCAATCAAAAAGGAGGAGGTTCTCAATTCGGTTGTTTTTTTTTTTTTTAATGTTTTTTACCGCATAACTTCCTCATTTGTGAGCTGATTTGAAAAAATACATTTTTATCTGAAAGGTACTGTTTCCAGATTGGTCCCATTTTAATTTTATTAAAATCGGTGTTGCCATTTTTTTTTAAATATGTTTTTGATGTTTATAACTGCTACTATATAATAATATACTATATATATACTATACTATAATAATATACTAACTATTTTTTTATTTGGAAGGTTATTCTTACGTCCAGATTGTCCCAAACAAATTTCATTAAAATCGGTTTAGCCGTTTGGCAATGAAGTCGGTTTCTCAAGCTTTTTAAACTTATAATTATTCATATAGCAGTTCTGTTAACACGAAGCTAGAACTGCTAATAACTTGCTAGCTTACTATCACTATCTTGCTATCCTGGCTTGAAAACTAGCCTCGTCTATCCCGAGCATTACTGCTACTATCTGTCGTCACAGCTTAGTTGGCAGTACCTATGGCGTTGCTTTGCTTTTTTTGTAGGTTGTGAATTTGATTTTCACCCAGATCAACCACTTGTGTCATGAATCTAGATGTGTGTTCATTCCTGGCTTTAGTACAATATTCTTTGTTTCTATTAAAAACGAAATAATATAATTATTATCTCAGTTATCTGGTTTCCATGGTAAGCTTTGTTTGCTGCTGTAGGTTGCTAATGCCAGTGCTCTCAAACGGTGAAGGAAAACATCGTCAACACCGGCATGTCATAGAACCTAAAAAGTTTGAAAATATGTGTTAAGTGCATGAGCCTCTTTGCGGCGCATGGCGCACTTAAAATCTTTTCACCACACTTGGTTCAAGAAAACCAGTGACACGATAAGACGAAAACTACTATAGGTGATGCCAGCATTTCTTGTTTTTAGCATACATACTTAGCAGCCAAGTGGAGGTTTAGTGCGGGTCCATTCAACGACAGAAGTAGATAATCAATTTCAATTTAATGCCTTCTCTTTTGCAAAGAAATGGCTAATGATTTGCAGAAATTTATCATATCTAAAGGCAGATTCAAACAATAGAAACATACAAGAATTGTTCATCTACTTTCGTCGCTAACTGCTTTTTGAGAAGGGTGGTGATGGCCAAGTCTAAAACCAGGAAGGAGTCATGCCTTCGATTTATAAAAAAACAATAACTGCAGATTTATTTTTTCAAAAAATCTTTCTTGTGTTTTTGGACTTGGCTAATCACCGCTCTTCTCAAAAAAACCATTCTGTATATGATTTTTGGTAGGACTAGTTTTGGTGATTTCGAAGACTATGTAAGAAATTCAGCCGCATACTTTGCCTGTACGTTCCATCCAGCAAACTCTGATCTATCTATTAAATACCTACTATACTTAGTTGAGCACGGCTTCAGCTCCATAATTTGGAAGTGACCTATTAAATCTATGACCTGAAAGACCTGACCTGGATCTGACCTATATAGGGTGGCCTACACCTGCAAGTACCTGGGTAAATAGGTCAAGTTACTGGCACTTAGTTTCACAAGCTAAGTACTTGGAAACTAAAACTGGGTTTGAATGCCGTTCAAAATTGTTTATGAATCGGAAACGACTCACTCTCACATCTTCTAGTTACGTTGAAACCTGTTTATGTACTTAGCAACTTATCTTATAGAATAGTACCTATAGCTACATAATAATGTTACTTATGTAAATGTATAATTTTGATATAGCATGGATCGATGATACAATGTTTGCTTGATAATTTTCCTTATGATACCTCTCGATTTCAAATATTATGATCGTGCTCATTCGTTATTATAAACTTTTTATTGTAATAAAAATCGTAGTTGTTAGTTTAAAACCTGCATATACCAATAATTCAATTTGTAGGGGCTATGGTGTGTGTATTTTACTCCCAGTATACATACGTCTCTAGTATCTTCAAATTTTTAGTCGTATTTCTATAAAATCCTGTCCATCCAAAGGTTGTCTAGAAGGACCGCTCTAGCGATTCGACCGCCTATTGTTCTTCGTTATAATTAGTATTATCGTTAAATCTGTAATGTTATATTATTGTGGTGTACAATAAAATAAAATAAAAGTCATCTATCTATCTGGGTCTAAGTCAAAAACTTGTTCTACTTGTAAAGCCTATTTTCTTATGGCTTGGTATCGATACTTTGTTAATTTTCGATAGTGAACAACTGAATAATTTGTTTCTTTAAAGATCCAAAATTAACAGAGCAGGATTTGAACCCACGACCCTTCTCTTGATACTATAGGATGCGCTTCTTTATTGTGCATCGAACAAAGATGTGATTTCCAAAATGTCGGGAAATACTTTCAAACTAATGTAACACACCTTTCTGTGCATTTTAGTGAGAGGTAGTTAGTATGAAAGAAAAATATAAGAAACACAATAAAACAACAGAAGGAACATCATAAAACTTTATTAAGCAACAAAAAATAAATAAATCTTATTCCCTATCTTTATATTGGAACTTTTATAGAGAATATTTAGAAGGTCTAATGTAAAATCCTCTGTATTTGTAAGAACCTATAGGATGTAAAAAGACAGCCCATCAAAGCAAGGTCATAAGTAGATGAACAATTCGGGTTTGTAAAGTTCGAATCTTCTTTTCGCTCTTGGTAAAATTGGCTATCCGCATCTGCAAACCAAACTTGGCATTTCCTTGCAAAATCCAGAGAAAATAGGCATTGAAACTGAAATTGTTAATCTATTATTGTCACTGACTACAGGCTATACAGTGCTTGTGCCTACATTTCATTAGTGAAAAGGACGAAATTATACATTTTCTGATACCTAGTGATGCATAAAGAAGTGCCTTGAATGTTTAAGTTTCCGGAAGTGGAATACACTACCATTTTAAACCATGTTAATTTAATAAATAAATTGTTACGTAAGTAGGTTCTAACAAGAATATTTCTGTTCTATATCTTACAGGCCGCATTGTTGGCACTACTAAAGGTGTGAACACAATGAGATTATAACGCAAGGTTACTTGCTACGGCTTCCCCGGGAGTAGTCGTGCCACACTTGACCCACTAACATGATTCCTATTTAACTCCTACTCACTACTTACTACAAATGTTAAAATTAACATGTAACACATGTGGTTTGACACTCATTTTGTAGGCAGATTTAATTATGGGTGTTGACTTTTTAGAGTTCTGAAGCCCAACTAGAAACTCATATTCGCCATACCCATCTGTCTGTTTGGCCTTTGCTAGAGCCAGCCAGCCAGAGTAATGCATACCATACAGAAGAACGCTCATAAGAACGAGTAAGTATAGGTAACTTAATTTTAGGTAGATACGAAACATTGAAGTCACTAAGCGGCAGAAAGGGATTGTTTTGTTAGCAGTGTCAGCTGTCAGCTGTAGTTTTCAGTGTATGTAAAATATAAGTTGTTCTTTCTTTGGAACCCTTCGCTGTGTATAGTCTGACACGCACTTGTCAATTTATTGAAATTTATGTTGGTAAGTTGCGGTGGTGATGGGCTTGCAATGCAATCTTGATAATATATTTATATTTTCGAAAAAAGTGGGTTCTTCAAAGCTCTCGATACTAAAAGAAGCACGTAAAAGATCTCAGAAAAAATCTACCGAGTAGGGTCGAAATTAAACTACTAACTCGGTTGAAATACTGATTATGGCTGTTACCTATTTTCTCAATCCCTTCTCTATCTTTCAACTAAAACCTACTCAGGCCGTAGAGTAAAATAGCGTGAAGGCGGTCGCATAACTGTTGGCAATAACTCGGTAGATCACCAAGGCCGTCTCGAAATAGTAGATGGGAGCAAACATTGTTACGGTTTCTCGTCGACTAACGACCCTAACCACGATAATTTTGTGTAATAGGTAAGTACTTATAATTAATTACAACTGAAAGGTTAGGAAATATTTTGCAAGAGAAACTCCATATTTTCGTTGGTTTTGGAGACAATATGGGGAATGTCCATGAACTTCTTCAGGTTGCTGTTGGTGGTAATCTTGAACTCCAGCAAACAATCGGCAAGAGAATGTGCTTCTGACTGCCCAAATAAGAATATTTCAACGCTTTGTGATGGGATTTGAACCCATGAGTGTCATCACTGGGTGTGACTGATGAGTGATGACTCATCATCCATTTATCTTAAAACACCAAATTACCATGAGGATGAGATAACATAGGGATTATAGCAGTTTCAATCCATTTCTTTTTATACAGGTAAGTAGCAGCAAACTTTTTGAAAGGTCACATGGCAGCTTCACAAGACTGCATTACATTTGGCAACAAGCCCGGTGCAGCAGTTATTAGTTATCTCTCAAGGGTGATGATGTTCTTGGTTATTTATTGCCTAGTTACTATCAAGTGATTCATTGAACGTGGCTTGTACTAAAATCGTTCCAATTATAAATTTCCAGAAGTGATTTGGGTTTTCTATACCTACCTAAACAAAGGCGTTTATCGATATCATCTTCACACATTGTTAGCACATTTTCTACTTTGATATCGCTTAGGTTCAGTAGTGTACATTGATAATTGATTCAATATCTGTATAACCCGCATCTATAAACAAACGATTTTTTTATACAACTAGCTGATGGAACAAGCATATAACCTACCTGATGTTAATAAGTAACCATCGCCTATAACAAAGCATTGCCTCGTAGGTCATGCACGTCAGGAACGTGCCCTGCGATGCACTTCACTGCGTCTATCAGCTTGAGGCATACCAGTACACGTGCCAGTAATTTCACCGGCACCCACACAATTTCAAACCGAAATACAGCAATGCTGCTTCACGGCAGAATGGTGGTAGTAAATAGCGGCGCTGATTTATATTCGTCCGAGTGAAAGGTAACTAATGTTAACAATAGTGTATGAGTGAGAAGGATCAGCGCAGCCATTTCAAATTCGTTTGTATAACGTGAGTTTAGCTCGGAATAATAGAATCCTTAGATTTGGCGTTCTGTAGCGTTCGTCTCGTTTCAAATTTACCAATTTAAGCCTCGTGCACTTTATGGTTAAGTGGTCGCTGCCCAGTATCCGGTTTTGCCACCTACATTATGTCTTAGATACAGGGTCTAGCTATTGAAATGACATCTAGGCTTGGTCGCGTACCTACCTATAGATAATCCTATAGTTAGAGATCCTAAAGATTTAATTGCATAAATACCTGTTGACTCTGACTTGATAAATGTATAAGTAGGTAATTAATATTTTATACAATAGTTGATGCTTCAAATTGAAATTCTAAAATAAATACCAAAAATATTTTTTTCGTTAGCTAGATATTGGAAGTTCAAACTAAAATATAGTCTTCTGAATTCATAGTCTTGCTTTTAGAATCTGTAAGTTGGTGTTGGTGCTAATTGACAGATTTGAGCAACGTACTGCAGTAGTGCCAATTAGTGCCAAAAGTTTATGATTGATGTTGGCCATTTCTTACCTACTGAATAATCTAAATAGTTATTTACAATCAAATTGCAAATAAATATACCTACATTGATATCTAGATTATAATCCTGAGCGGATACTTGGTTCAGTGACAAAAGTACATGAACATTTGTAATGTCACATAAAACCGTGTAGAGTGGCAAGAATGAGGGGATGCAGGCTAATAGTATATACTAATGTTCAAGTATTATTCACAAATACAAGAGAAAAAAGCAATGAATAACTGGAATTGTTAATCTACTTTTGTCGCGCTAGTTATCAAAACCATGCGATTGCTTAGTGATGTGAAAGGTTTGATTTCGTAAGAAAGAAGTACATATAGGTAATAGTTGTGAGGTTGATCATAATCATAATCATTTATGTGCTGCCACATGAGTGCTTTATTTAGTCAACAATTTTGTGGAGACCTCACCATAAGTCTCGTTAATAAGTAATTGTTAGAAGTTACAAACACTAATTACTAACGAAGGCTAAATGAAGGAACTGACCACACTACTTAGCCTACGCCTTTGTCAACTGATAAATTATATACCACGGATTCTAAGCAGGTGGAGCTCAAGTATTTAGGTTGTTGAGGCTTTTCTGTGCATTTGACATACCTATATGACTTCAAGGTGATTCTGTTACTAAGATCTTTAGTTCTATTAAATAATATCTGCTGATTTATCGAACGACAAGTTAGAGATGTAGCTAGGGATTATATCAATATTCTAATTGTTACCAACTTTACTGTTACTTGGTGTACTAAAACTTCTAATGGTATAAAAATAAAACAAAAAAAATACGAAGAAAGCTATAATAAAGCATACAAACAATAATCATGCACAAAAGATAACAAATAATAAATATAAACATAATATAAAAATAAGTGGTACAAAATGCATGAATCACAAAAAGTTTTTAACCTCAAATACATAGTTATATAAAAAATTAAATAACATCTTGTCCGTTTAGATAAAAATCTTCCTAAAATAAAATAGGAGAACTGGTGAGCTAAAAATCTTCGCAGACAAGAGGTTAAATCACAATTGTTGAAAAAAAAATACGAGACAATAAAACTAATAAAAGCATAGAGGTAAACATAAATAGACAAACACTCAAAAATACAATAGAAAAATGCATTTTCTTTAATATCTTTTTTTCCAATGCACAAAAACACATAAAGTTCAGTAAAATAATAATAAAACCAACAGACATTAACAACGTAAATAATATTAAAAATAAAATACAGTATAACAAAAATAGGTAACACTAACAAGGGACGTGGTTCAGAGATCACTAGAGTTCATAAGATTTCTTATTTCACGTCTGGCAGAACAGCAGCGATGCTAGCCACCCCGGGGTGTCGTACCAGATAGTGCATTTACAGTGTCAACTTTGCAAAAGCAAAATTGGGCGAGCTTTGCAAACGCACTGCTGGCACGAACTCCGGGGCGTAATAAAAACTTCAATATCGATAGCGGCACATCACTAGAGCGTCTTTCACTATACGGAGCGTCTATGCCGTGTATATTCACTTAGAGTTCTTTAGACACATTTATATCGCAAGTTGCATGATGCAAGCGTCGTTGGTGCAAGAGTTAGTGCATAGAGTATATGCATTAGTTTATTAGATATGACGGTCATGCGCCCACGTAGGTGTTACTATTGTGCATAATGCACCAGGGACTTACTGGCTTATTTATATTCATGTTAGCTCATGTTTCATCATACAACTGACAGGTCAGGATGGCGATGATTGACAAAAAGGCCAGGATAGGTGAATTGTTATGTAATAAGTGCAAGAATGACAGGGGAATCCCAATACCTAACTATCCTCATTCACGCGCTCAATTAATGCAACGGTTACGTAATCAAGGAAAATCATCGATAATTTTTCAAAGTGAAAATATTTCCACTATAGTTAGTTGTAAACAGTTCAAATTTTTATCTCAGTTCTTGAAAGCTTGGTCGTTTTAATATTCAAAACGAAAGTGCCAGTGAAAGTGAGACATTTAAATGTGCAAGATAAACGCTAAGAAGTGTGGTAATACGAATACGGAAAGCTGGTAAAGATAAGCGAAATAAAAGTAGAAAAGCGTTTGAAAAGCCATGTCCAGAATATAGTTAAAAAAGTTAGTAATTAAATGTTTTGTCTCTTTTCAATACTACTCAGATAAATTGAGACAAAACATAGTGTAATTAGGTTACCTTTATTGCTATGAGTAAGCAGTTGAAACTGCTGTTTTTTCTCATATCTCGTAATGGAAATTCCATTTTTATTCATAGGTAGGTATTACGTTGCCTATCTTTTACTTTGCTTTGCTTTGCTAGTACGACACGTAAGTCAGAAGCCTGATTATTTTGGTGTCAAAATCAAATCAAAAGTGTATTTATTCAGTAGGATTGCAAGGATCACTTTGAAACGTCTTAATTTTAGAAGCAGCAATGGAATGTTCTGAAATGAGTAGGCGCGTCCAACTTTAGTACTAAAGTTTTTTTTAATTCAGTTTACTAAATTTAATTAAACCAGCTCAAAATTAGAGGCACCGCTAGTACAGCTAGTAGTTATTATATTTTATAATAATATGTCACTATGTTAGATGCCAATCATCTCATCATTGAGTTTCCTGGTAATCTCCTAGTAAGTACAAGCAATAAGTCAAGTGCGTTTCCATGATCTCATCAGGTTAAAATGCAGTTGCATCGGAATGCTATAAAACTCGCGTCTTAGTACCACAGTTATTATAACATCACTGCCGAGACCTTGAATTTGTTCTGCTGGAAGCATGATGATCTATTATTTCTAGAAAATCAGTTTTTATAGTCCAATAATATTTTTAATTACTTTGTTCTATTGGCTTATTTTAATTATGGAAAACACATTGGCTATTGGAAGTTGGCAATAACAAAGAACGATGGTCCTAAAGCCTGATACTAAAATGGGTCAAAATTATGTTGTTTTTTTCGTGTTTTTATCCGTCATTTACAAAAATATGTATACGCTTATTAATTTTGTAATTATTGTAAAAACCTGGAGGTATGTAAAATTCATTATGCAGTGAATCACCTAGTATGATCTAACGATATGTCGCGTGCGATATATTTTTTGATTCATTGACGTTCCCGTAGTATTATGGAAATGGGATCTTGACACTTGACACGTGTAGCATTCTAGGCGTAATAGTCACAAACAATAACTGCTCATACATGAATAATAACAGTTTATGTATTCATTTTACTGATGTGCTATACGCCGAAGATCAATTAAGTACATAATATTATATGTAATTTTAATTAGTTTACAATTATGTTTGAGGTAGATAATAAATATGGGGTAATAAATATGATTAATTGATTTGATTGGTGAAGAAGTAACTCTTCAGAAAAACATGTAAAATTATTGAAATGGCTTTTAGAGGTAGGTAAGTGCAGCACTGACACCGTTTTTTAATTGGATACAGTGAAATGTTTCTAGTAATTGTTTGACTCCAATAAGCCTGTTATTATTGAACAATGATGCATTAATTTTAATGACAATTGAATGTTTACGATACATTTTTTTTGTGATTCAGTGTGACGCAAATCAAAGCTATCAATAATAGGTTCTAAGAACGGTGATAAATCTCATTTAAAATTTATACGATTTTGTAAATTATTGCGAACGATTGTTATAGCTTTAGAGTTGAGTATCGCTTGACAGGCTTGAAACAAAGGTGAGTCGCAAGTGGGTCATACTCGCGGCCTTGCTTCGCGCCGGCTTCCAAGACCTATTCTGACATCCCACTTGGACATGCTCAATCGTATATTTCCATAGCCAATGTAGCATAAGGTTCAAAATATAGAAATGACAGGGAATAGTCCAGTGCAGTCTATGTTCTGCGTAGAATTGGCATTGCAGTGAAAGTAGTTATAACTTGAGTTATTGATCATGACAGTCATTTCCGACATGTTACTCATAAAGTATTACGCAAAAGTCATTGCAATACTTTTACGACCTGAGCGTATTTTGGTCGTAAAAGCGGATAAAATGGATTGGTTTGTAGTGATAAACCCGTGTGGGTGGCAGTCTGCGAAGCTAATGCTACGCCTACAACATGCGCAAACGCACCGTGCAGCGCTGACATAATTGTATATGCATTAGAAATATGTTTTATCTTCATTTACCAACGCGACAAAATTTAACAGATTCTAAGGTCTCTTTATTTTCATTAACAGTTCACTTATAAAGCCTCATAAAATAATATTACTAGATAAGAAATCTCTTTGAACAAAGACTTTTGTGAGATCAAACATGGTTATTCATTATAATGTGCGCGGGGAAATATCACTCTAACCAGTACCGTCTAAGTAGAGCAAAGAATTGCTAGGTCTCATGAGCCAGATAAACTGCATTGTGCAATTATTCCAGCGGCATGGGAGCGAGCGCATGATAACCATGTCCGCTCATTGTCGGTACACACTATTAATATGTCCTTGGTACGCGAGCGGCTTTATAAGGAACCTTCGTGCTATGGGAATGCATTTATGAATTGCAAATGTTTGACGTGTGAGAATGTGTTACTTTTACTACGCGTTGCGGAATGAAGGAAGGCTCGCTCCAATGAGCACTTTCCCTCTCGAAGCTACGTAGCGTCCGCAATACCTTAATTGCGTTTAAATAACTGATTGGTGTTTGAAAATTTGGTTTCGTAACCAGGTCCGTGGTTCGTGACGTGGCAGAGCCTGGATTTCGCTTCTAAAACGAAAGCACCTGTCGAGCTCGTAGCGAGCGGAAACATTCTTTAAATTTTATCGTTGCTTTAGTTAGAACGGCTTTCTCGTACAGAGCAGTTCAGTTCAGTTTGCTAACGTTCATACTGAACTGTTCTGTAAGTTATTAGTTCAAGAAGAGAATGGAAAGGTTAGTCGGTGGTTGGTTAGTAGCGTATAGCTAGTCTATGGATGTTAGTAGCGAGTTAAACAGCGTAATGAGAATATGTCGCACACGTGATGTGCACAGTGATTAGCACGTGCCGGTCTCAGAAAGAGTATTTACAGGACGTGAAAGGGGTTGGACTGCGGTCGTGGTCCCCGTGACTATCTTTGAATAAATAATTCCGTAGGCGTAGGACTTGCGCAACACTATCACGACACTAGGAGACACTTCACTGGAGTCGCGGGCGTGCAGAGGCGGCGCGCGCGGCCGCACCACTGCGCCGCGTTCCACTTTTCCTTCCGGCGGTGTAGTGAGCAGCGAGTTGGCAGCGGCGCGCCTTGCATAACCGACGGTTTCGCAAAGCGGTCGGTGCAGTGCGCCGGATTGAAATACGCGCCGGCTCTGCCAACGGGGCCGTAGTCGCCTGACGCAACGCGTCGCGCCGTACACCGCTCCGAGGCGATAACGCCTCGCTTAGACCCCATCACCTGTCCCCCCCACCACAATTTCTTCGACTGATTTCACGCATATCACTTTCGCCGTCATACGAGCTCGCTTTCATCCCGGTCCGCTTTACTTTACCACCAGATTATAATGAAAAGATCGCTCGCCACCGGGAGGCGAGCCGCGCGCTAAGCACGCGAGCGGGATAGATAAGAACGCGCGCCAGATGCATCGGTAACTAGGCCACCACGCACTCTGCCATATGTTTGCTTGATTGCACTCTATTTAGACGGTATGCATACGTACACCTAATTCACGATTCTTGCGAGTCTCACGGTCGGTTGGATAACATGTTGGTTAAAATAAACGAAGTAAGTAACAGCGGTAACCGAGGCGCGTAAGGCCCGTGTGTCGGTTACAATAATGTCGCGAGCGGGCCTCGAGAGCTACAAATAGACGTTCCATTTCGACAGCCAACTCACGGCGACACACGAAAACACTGCAGACAACTTTATGTTTTATATCGAGTGCAAAACGAATGTATATCGAATATGGTTTAACTCTGTCTTAGTTATAACAAAAACGTATGTTCCCCTGTGGAATAAAAAAAACCCACTGATGTTTACAATGCTCACTTCTTCATATCACTGATTCTTTCGAACCAAGTGTGGTGAAAGAATTTTAAGTGCTCAAAGAGGCTCTTTTCGTGCACTCAAAATGCTCACTGATTGCGAGTAACCTTTAAAATTTTCGGTGATTTAGAAATTAATGGGTTATCAACGCTGCGGCCTCGCGGCTGTCACTTCTAGCTCGTGTGCTGGTGTACTAATAAATAATATTTTAGTGTTGCTGGTTTGCTTTACTATGCGAGCTCAAGGCCGATGAGTCACGCCGGTCACCGGGAGCCACGAAACTTGCTCACGTGTAGTCAGTGCACACAAACACCGTTCTACATGCACGGGATACAGACACGAAACAGCTGATTGCAGTCTATTTTGAAGCACGGATAATGCAGTCGTTTATTTTTGTTTATAGGTGTTACAATGATACCGATTTGTTATTAGAATTAGTGATACGTAACGCGTAGTTTAACATATTGTTGATCGTAAAGTAGTTACATTATTATTCCTGAAATAATAACAGATTTTCAGTAAATTTTGTTTTTAATACGGAATTTTTGATACTTGGTTTTCATTGACCTAAGTATGATGTGAAAGTAATTGAAGCGGTAAAACTTTCAAATTTGTATGCCCTTCAAAATTTACTGTTTTTTTTTATCGATTTCAAATGAAAAAAGAGGTGGTTCTCAATTCGGGTACAACCGAAGCGAACCGATATTTTTATATTAATTTATTTTAGAACAAAATACACAGCTCATAAGATACTATGTAAATACTTAAATTCTTATCATTTATAAACCAATTTGAAAAAAAACATTTTTTTATCTGAACGGTAATTTTTACAGATTGGCCCATAGAAGTTTCATCAAAATAGGCAGTTTGACCTTATAGTCGGTTCCTCAAATTTTGTAAACTTCACTTTTAAGTACTACTACTCCTACTACTACCTACTCCTACTACTTTTAAGTAGTCTACTAGGAGTTATAAAAAGTGGTACATAATTAACGTAATTCACCGCATATTATGTATTTACGCCGTTGGCAGTGCATTCGTTTGCATCAAGAATAAACTTTAAATAATTAGGATGTGCATTGCGGGCATCGGCCCACACCTTAGTTCACGAACCCACTGCAACAAGTTTACAATCGTTACAATATTGTAGCAGCTCACTGCTATAAAAACTTCGTCAAATTGATACGAAATTTTTATAACAGGTTGTCTTTTAATATTCACTCAACTAGACATTTAATAGGTTTAAATACATTTTATTTTTTGAATTTATTAATCAAAAATATCATATGCTAAAAATATTTTTATAAGTGATTGGAAAAAACACTTTATTGCGATTCAGCGTGGCAATGCCGCCAGCGTCTTGGAGACGCTTCCGTCTGGCACTGATTTGGATCAGTTGAGCTATCTCTAGATCGTTTGTAACGATCTGCAGATAGCTCAACTGTTTCTTGTGTATTCTGTACATTTTGTAAATATTTGTTTAATTGTAAGTTTCTTTGTGTAAATAAATGATACTTTATTTTACACATGAATACATTATAAAACCTGTAGAAGTCACAAAAATAAAGAACAAAGGTACACTGGTCTACGTAACGGGTGGCACGACATAGTTTGGTAAAATTCAATAATTTAAACTGCAGAAACCCACTATACCTACTCACACATATAAAATACTAGCTACCTGTCCCGGCTTCCCACGGGTAGGCATTTATTTTTAACACAAATATGTAGCCTATGTTACATAAGGTGAATGTAGCTTTCCAATGGTGAAAGAATTTTTGAAATCAGCATAGTTTTTTTGAGTTCATTCAATACAAACATACAAATCTTTCCTCTTTATAATATTAGATATTTACTATGTATTATGCATATATAATGTTTGTTTAACAATATTTCTATATACTGTTAGTGTTATAATAAAAGCATGGTTGTGCTTCTGCACTAAAGGTGCGTTATAACTGAGTCAGTCTCGTCCCGAACTGTAAGCCAACCACAAGCTCTGTCTGGCTCGATCTCTGGCTCTGTTTTTGTGTCTGTGTGAGTGTTGACTAAATAAATTCTACGTCGAAACGACACACACAGTATAATAAACTGGTGAGCACTCACATAGACTCAAAACCAGCGCCAGACAGAGGTAGTGGTACCTACTGATTGGTGTATTTCGGTCAGCTGGGTGTGACAGTTTGTTGGAACAGCGTACCTTACTGCTGGGCTAATTGTGTTCGTATTCACATTTATTTACTCATGTAATGATGTCATTAGTTTACTGTCCTCAAGCTCGGATTTGTTAGGTATTTTCAAACCGCAATGGTCCGTCCGTGACGGCTTGAAAATATCTTTAAATATAGAGGTAGGTCTGAGAAAAGATTTGTTATTTAACAATATTTATTTGAATTTACTATTTAGAGTGAGCGTGAGTGTGAATAGGGATAGGGCGGATTACCTGCAGGATTTATTACTTTATGGATTACATACGAGTATATTCTACACTATTGTCTCGTTCTGTGTCCTAAGTGTTTTAGTTTATTAAAAAGTGAAGTGATCTTTAGGGTTTTTTATGGCATAGCTGACAGACGAGCAGTCGGGTCATCTGATAGAAAGCAGTCACCGTTGCCCATAGACACCAGTAACACCAGAGATGGTGCCGATACGTTGCCGGCTTTTTAAGCTTATTATACGTATTTTATTTAAAAACTAGGTTAAAACGATCAGTTTTCAGCATTAATATGCCCAACAAAAACAATGCACGCAGATTATGTTTCTGTCACACAGCACGTATAAATTAATACTAATTGATGACCTAAAAAACGATTCACTCATGAAGTCCAATTAATTTAGCTGGGGATTATTCAGGAATAGGTCAGGAAAAAAGGTTCTAGGATGGCAACCACGAACCAGAACTAATTTATTTTCAAATCAACAATTATACCTTGATATACTATAATTATGTTATTCTTTACTAAAAACTCTTAATTCTTAAATAATCTTTTTTTATTTTTTCTTTAAATATTTGTACTAGGTGAACCATTTTTAAAGTATTGTACTCGTATTTTATAAACTTGAAAAAAATGTTTTTTATTATATAATTTCGATGACAACAGCAAACCAATTAGCACATTTTCAAAAATAAATTTTAAAACGAATTGCACAATCCAACAGGAAACGAAACCGGCAAGAATGTACAGCAATTGCACGAACGAGCAACAGTCGGTTATCGGGGAGCTATTAGCAAATATCGATCATTTCCTGTGGCAGAGGGGGGAAGTGGGGAGGCTGGCATAACGCCCGAGGACGCCTAGGCTTCCTAGAACGTGCCTCGGTCAGGGCTAGGTCATCTTCTAGGTCATAATGTACAAGGACGAGTAAAAAATCAATCACTTTGAAAAGCTAAAGTTAAATAAGTATTTATTCAATGGAACAAGGATTATTTTGAAACGTTTTTAAGCTAGGTGAGTCTAGGTGCCAGTTCCAGACCAAGCCCAAGCCAAGAAAAATTGATAAATCGAGTGGACTAGTGGTGAAGGACATGGTTAAGGAAACCAGTTACTATTTTAAGAAATGCAAATTCATTCATACTAAAGAGACCTTCTCATCCATCATCAACCATGCCTGGGCATTCAAGTAGCGAAGTAATTTTTCTGGTTTATGACTTCTTAGTAACGCTTTTTTTGTAACCTTTTACTTTGTTGTACACCAAGTTATATTCTGGTTTCTTCTAAAGCTTGTTTAAATTATTAATTATATTTCTGCATCCCAAAACAATGCAAGTCTACGCGGATGCTACGTGACCCTACGCTGCATCTACGTCGTAGCACTCGTAGAGCCTGACCTACTTATTGCAAGGGCGTAGTCAATTCCTATAAAACTGAAGATGCGATAAATTTTAACTTTTATATTTAACCTTGAAAAACTTTATAACGGTTATAAAATAACAGTTATATTGGAGCGGAATTATACAATGAATAGTGAAAATTCCAATTCAATGCTAGCATTGAAGCTATATTATTATGATTGTTGAATCGTTATGCAACTTTTTTATAAAAACAAGTGGGTTTATGCTGTTGTCAATAATAATACTGTCCTATGTAAGCACATTATTGGACTTTTTGCGAACAAGCTAATAGCAGTTTTCATTTTCGTATTTGTTTATAAATCCCGCTAGTGAAACAGGCACAGAAAAACAACAAAAATGATAAATTTACCCCGGCTTCAGATACGCAGAATAGTTTAAGAATAGTGTTCAGTTGCACTCAAAAATCAGAGGAAACATCTGATTATGACGCAGGTTTCTACGGATTTGCGAAAAGTGTACAAAAAACGGTAGTAATGGTATCGCGTGTTGTGAATTACAATGGCCGATCGCTTACGACATGGTTTAGAAAGTCGAGCCACGGTCAACGGTCCCGCGGCGAAAGTTAACGTGTGCCCGTAGTCGCACGGTTTCGCAATCAGCTACTGGCGCGAACACAAGTGGAGGCTGAAAATTGCTGACTACGACAATATCGATAAGCTGACTCTAGTGCTCAAAACAAAACAAACAGGTGGACTGCAAAATGCTGACCAAAAACAAAACCAACTAGAACAATTTCTACACACATACATACATACAATCACGCCCACGGGGGTAGGCAGAGATCACGGATTTCCACTTGACATACCTCTTTCGCTTCATACACTCTCATAACATTCTTAATATAAAAAAAATCTTTCACAATTAAATAATAATTAATTATGCAAAAAAAAAGCTGACACATCTATAGATCAGTAAGTGTTACCTTTTACCGAAGACAATTTGGCAGCTGGTAAGGTGAAACACTGTATGAATTGTTAACTCGATTGATTCGGTTTTTATCAGAAAAAAACTTTATGGCAATCCCTAAGGCACGGTAGTATCCCCTCAGATATTTCAGTAACAAGTACTATGCAAGAAGACATGTTTGGAAGAGCAACAGTAAACATTTAATAAAAGGCGTAATTCACTTGTGTTGGTAACAGTACGATCACATTCTCGTATGCTTGAGATTGCTTGAGATGAAAGTGATAGTGACGTAGACAGATTTTTCTTTACGTTTTAGCGACGTGTCTTTTTTATTAGAAATGCGTATCATTTTATGACTCAAGTGTTTGTGATGTTATTTAAGTGTGCATTAGCATGTATTTTGTTTTGCTATTATAAAAAAAACACGTGATCAGTAAAAAAATATACAATTTACATACTTTTTAAGAGCATGTATGCAAATATATAACTGACTTAATAAATACTTTAATACTAACTAGTGAATAGTTAATAAACCAGAAATAGACATACAACTTTCTTATTCAAATGTAGGTACTTCTGTAAATCTCTAATCACTACGAGTATTAGAATAAAGTGATTCTTTAATTAGTGTACAGACTGATTTTATGAAAGTATACATTAAATTCTAAGTTTTTTCTATTATTTTTAGATTTAACTCAATATTTTAGCAGGCATGTACTATAAAGACGTCTTGAAGAGAATGAATAACTATGCATTTTGTCACTAAACACTTGAACCACAAAAAACATCGTTACAAGAACAGCCACAGAATATGACAGAGTTAGAACTGGGACACAAATAAGTCAACTGATCAAGACTAGGGCTGGCGCGGATCTAGTCTCATTTCGAAAGCATAGAGAATATTAAGAATCCCGGATGCTCATTGCACATGCGCATTGCATTACTGAGTACAAAGCAATCCCCCTTCTTCTCATTTAATCTATCTTTTCACTCCTGCAACACAACACAATCAAATCAACCGATCAAGTCTTGGGCTGGCGCGGATCTAGTCTCATATCAAAGCATAGAGAATATTAAGAATCCCGGATGCTCATTGCACATGCGCATTGCATTACTGAGTACAAAGCAATCCCCCTTCTTCCCATTTAACCTATCTTTTCACTCCTGTAACACAACACAAATAAATCAACCGATCATATCTAGGGCTGGCGCGGGACTAGCATCATCTTCAAAGCCTAAAAGACCCGGATACCTGTTGCACATGCGCATGTGCTTGATTTATATGGTTACCCCACCCTCCCCTAAATTTTCTCCTGCCCCCTCGCAACAATAAAACTTGAATAACAAAGTATACATAGTTGCAAATACCACAGAATATGACAAAGTCAGAATAGGGACACAATAACAGCAACCGATCAAAGCCAAGACTGGTGGAGACATAGTCTTATTTTGAAAGCCTAGGCGCATTGAGCGCCTCGGATACCTGTTTTGACATAACACAAGCAAATGAACCGATCAAGTCAGGGCTTGACGGAATTAGGCTTATTTCGAAAGCCTAGGAGAGGCTAAGAATCCCGGATGGCCGTGGCTCATGCCTCGTTGTGTGCCTTACAAGGGAACCCCCGTCTCCCAATCCCCTCCTCTTACCTATTTCTTCTGCTCCTCGCCACGACACACAAACAGATCAACCCCCCCCCCCCCCTCCCTCTCCAACCTTTCTTGTCTCCCCCTGCCCTTGCAACACTTACACTGGAGCCACAGAGGACATAGAGGCAAGCACCACAGAATATATCAGCACTGAGTCAGAACTGAGGGACAAACAAAACAACCGATCAGGCCCAGGATCTTGTGCGGAACTACTCTAATTACGAAAATCTAGGGATACCGAGAGTCTTTGGTATCTGATGCACATGCGCATTGCATTTTTGTGATTTACGAGGTACCCCCACCTTCCTCTGACCTTCCCCCCGCTTGCTCTCATAACACAAACAAAAGCGCGGAACTGGGCTTATTTTGAAAGCCAGGGAGCACTATGGGTGCCCGTTGAACATATACGCGTGCTTATTAGCCAAGCTTTCTCAGACCTATCTCTTTCCCTTCGTTTTTGCGACACGGCACAAGCAAATCAACCGGTCGAGTCTAGGGCTGGTGCAGAACTAGACTTATTTTGAAAGCCTAGGCTTAGGATCCCGGATAAAATTGCACATGCGCATTGCATTTTTGTGATTTACAAGGTAACCCCCACCCCCCCCCTGACCTATCTCCATTGCTCCATGAAACGACACAAACAAGTCAACCGGTCAAGTCTGAGGCTGGCGCGGAACTAGACTCACTATAAAAGCCTGCGAGCACTAAGGATCCCGGATGCCCGTTGCACATGCGCATCCTCGTGATTGACGAGGTTACCCCACCCTCCTCTGACCTATCTCTTCTCCCCTCGCTATAGCGGCACAATACAAACAAATCAACCTATCAAGTGTAGGGCTGGCGCGGAACTGGACTCGTGTTGAAAGCCTGGGAGCACTAAGGGGGCCCGTTGCACATGCGCATGCTTGTAAATTTAAAGGTTACCCCACCCTCCCCTGACCTATCTCCTCTTTCCCCGATCGCGCACTCCTCTGACCTTCAGCTGCATCCCGGGCGAGCTGCCAGCCTTGCAACTCTTGCAAAGCATCTACTCACCCTTTTTTTAAAACAAATACATTGGAAACTATGCCATGACTCGTTTGTATTAGAGTGCATTTCTCAAAACTCACGATTCACATCATGGTAGAGGAAAGGTATATAAAGTCTATTAGTTGAGCGAGTAATTAAAATGAACTTGTCTGTACAACTATTATAAGTACGTGACAAGCGAATGAAGTGGGGAGGGAGACAATAGATGCAATCTTTGCTCTGATTCTACAACTAGGTCTATGGAAACGTAGGATTCAATTTCTCCTTATCATATAAACAACATTGATAAAATCTCGTCATAATATCATATTAGAAAACATAATATCGACTCAGTTACCATATGCCAACGTTATCAATAATTACTCGCGACCGACACATTAAAACACGATTTTGTCACGTAACATAAATACAAATACTGGTTTGAGCGGAATGTGAACGGAGAAAGTAGATGCGTCCGCTACTGAGAAAAAGAGTTTTCCACGCGGTTTCACCTCGCGAGAGCGCTTCGGCGTGCTACAAGTGATATGGCGAACGTGGCCGCAAACGACTCGGTAATCGCAAGAAACGGTGTGGCGCGAGGGACGTAGGCCGATGCAAGTACGAGGCGGGCGCACTATCGGAGGCGCGGCGGACGACTGTGGCCGACCAGCTGCACAGAAATAACTGCTCTTTGCAGCCCGGCCGCTCGATGCACACCCCCCTCTTTCCGCGCAGCCGTACTGCTGCCGCGCTCCAGGTCACGGCTGCAGAGGAGCTACCCCCTATTGATCCAGCTGTTGCGCCCACAGCCCGGATAGCCGTGAACTAGGCCTTCGAGCCACACCCGGATGAAAATATGAGGGACACCGAAAGCTACTCACTTTGAGGAAAAAAATTGTGGGGTTGTGATGCGGCAAACCATAAAAATAGGCATCTGTTTAATGTATGATTCATTTGGGACATACATTATATTCCTATATTTGACGTTTTGATCAAATAAAAAGGCGAAAGATTTTTACGTGTTGAAGGGTAAACCAGAGTAATTTGATCAAATAGGAAACGGGAAAGTTATGTGAGTAGGTACACAAATTATTATCTGGACTTGAACCTCTGGAAAGGATTGTTTTTATATAGCCTGGGTGTTTTTCACTCCCTGCTGAATACAAACAGCAGGTTCATTTAATGAAAACTGGTTTAACTGTTAAACGGACTAATTTTATCTGGTGCTTTTTGAATAAAATACAAAACAAAACTTAAATGCATAGTCCCATTATTGAAAACAGTCAAGGCTAGGTCATATTGGATTGTACTTAGGACCTGCATTTTCCTGGCGCACAGCCAAGGTTAGTATTCTTAGCGTTCTAGTAGGTAAGTAAATAATTAAGTGGGCAATTTATTATCAACTTCCGTAACCTACACAAAAAATGCTGATATTTTATTGAAATAACCTACAAATACAAGAGGGTTTGATGGGCCTTGGGAATATGAAAATATTTTCAACCTTATTTTCTTTTGATGCTATGACTTCTTACAGTAAATAAGTCAATTTATGGTTATTTTACAAGGACAAAAAAAGAGGTATTTTAAAATCAGAACAAAGTTTTTTTAGGTTGCCACATTTTTCTTATCGTGTCTATTTTTTACGAAATAGGTGTACCTTATTAGCGCTTGCTGTAGTAGGTATTGAAGTCTTTCCTTGTGCAGGTGTTCGGGCACAAGTGCCCCTTTATCGATATGCACATTCAAATCAATTTGGGCTCACGTTATTTAGTAACTAGAACATAATCTAGGCTATTCTTGATCTAGGGCTTGATAGTGTTGCGTGGATTGTCCATAAACATGCATGTTTTTTACTAATAGACTCTTGTCACAGTGTTAACACACGGTAGCAAGATCTCTTTTTTTTATGTGTTTTTGTTTTTTGTTTTTAATTCCTATTTCGTTTTTTTTCTGCATATAACATGTTATTTCTTTGTTTTTAAATCCCGCTACTTACTTATTTTTTTTTCTGGTTCGACTACCACCTACAACGTCGAACATTGGGGTATGCTGAAAACCAGCCCTGTGCATCATCTATGTATGTTGCACAGAATTAGTGCTGAGCCTACTCTTAATGTCAAACTGTAAAATTTATATAATGTGTTTTCTTTTTATGTGTTGTGTCTTATTTGGCAATAAACTTATTTGTATTTGTATAAAACATCCTTGCACTCCGAACTATGAATTACCATCAATGTTTAGTGATTTGATAATGAAATAAATCGGAATAGATCAAAGCTGGTTACGACAGCTGCCCTTGCCCTATAGTTGCAATGTTGGTTTATGCCAAAAGAAGTTGGCATGTATAATTGGCTGTAAACTTCGACAGAACAGCCAAAGATTTTAGACTTGACGACGCCTAATAGACGTCTTGTATCTAAGCATTTTATACGCAGTAATATAATGTATTTACTATTATGCTAGTACCTAAATAAGGACACGTTGAAATAATTCATGCGCAGAACAATCTGCAGATTAACGTTAGCACCGCTCCCAAAATTTGTATTCAAAGCAATAATGTAAAGATTTTATCTGAGAAAGTACAAAACCTCACAAATGTGAATGAAAAGTACTGCATATTTTACAACTCGCTGTAGAAAGTCACTGCTAAAACTGTAACTGCAAAATCACATTTCGTGTTACGACTAAAAATCCATTTACGGAGCCAGGAAACTTCCAATTCTGCAAGAAATGCGGAGAAAGTGAGCGGATGGTAGCGGTCTGATAATTCTTTGTTGCCTGAAGCACACCCTGCGTGAATTATGGATCTGTTGCATACACATACAAGCGAGCAGACTTGGCGATGTGTGACCGAGCTGGAAAAACCCCACTGAAAATCTAGCAACAAGTGTTTTTACTTTTTATCTTATGTTTTTTTTGAGCGTGACCTCTACACGTCAAATTTTCGTATTTCGATTTGTGTAGGTAAACAATGCATTAATTTTACAAATATGAATTTAGGCAAATAATATAGAGCTTCTTTCCTAAAAATGCCAGGGGCAGGATAAAAATGCGGTGAGGTGAAGTAAAAATCGTGCTCTTAAAGAGTAAGAAATTGTTTCATAAAATAACCGATTATTAGAAGGCTAATGACTCCGACGAGCGTACAAGTTAAAAGTTGCCAACGAGCGAATTTCGAGAGTTCCGACCAGTATACCCTCTCACTCCGTTACTTAACATTTTTACTGATTACACTGCAAAGTTAAAGCATTTTACAAGTTGTCAGTCAATGCTCAAACCGGTTTTGGCCAAGTGTCTACTGAGCAAAGCCACGAGAACCACAAAATGACAGCGTAGCATCAATACAGCGCACCATGTGCATGCAAATCGAATACTAAAGAGATAAAAATCCATCAAGAAGTTTCCCAACTCGCTGTCTAGTACGTATACTAAAAACACACAAAAAATAATATTCTAATAAATAAAGCTTAGATTTCTGTAGTCTTTGTTAAAGATGAAACACTGGACATCTTCCTCTACTATGATACAGCTCATTGCTCACGTCGATGTTATTTAAACGAATGTAACACGCGAACGGCAAATGGAAAATATAAATAACAGATATTTACAAAGCAAACAAGCTCGTAGCGTGGGTAGAATAGAAAGGTTTTAGTTGCAATAGCAAAATTCTAGCAAATTTTGTTGATAATATTATGAGCTACGACATGAAAACGGCATTTTCGTCCCTCAAAATCCAACACGACAGAGTTCGCCATTGCAAAATACGAATACTCGTCTATAAGACGAATGAGAAATAAATGATCACTACCAATTATGTGTATGTTTTGGGACGTTTATGATTATAATTGCTTATCTTTACAGACAATCCACACAACACTATCTAGCCCCAAATAAGCAGAGCTTGTGCTATGGGACTTTATTGAAATGCAGGATTGCGATGCAGTGGAAGGCTAACCTTTGAAGGACAGAAAGTTGAAGTTTCAAACAAGGTAATCTCGTACCATGAGCCACGTAGAAAGTAATGTACGGACCTCTTTGAGGATTGGCGTTGACCCATGACTATCAAGCTTACTGTTTATTTGGTCACTGGTTTCGTATGGTAACTTTCTTCGAAATTATAAGCAATGGAATTATGGAGGCGTTGATTAACGTTTGAGTTGCTACCTCGACTCACTCTAACTCATCATATGCATCAGTCGTCAGTATCAGTACCAAAAATTGTGTAGTAAAAGATACTCAAATAGTCACTGACTCTGCAGCAAAAAAAAACTTACAGATGATGTGTTTGTGTGCTTGTGTTTCCCAAAATCCAGTATCATCAATTGACAGTTGAATTTCCAAATTTTCCAAAAGTTTTTAAGTAGTTTATTTCCCAGTTTTGCAAATGAAAACGAATTTTCTTTGTAAAATATTAATTAATAAATCTTACTAATTTTACAATAATTATAATGGTCAAGTTTGAATTCGTTGGTTAGTTTTTGTAAAAGCGTGTGAGAAAACATACAAAGGTAACCAAGCTGCAAAAACTAAATTTTCATAAAATAATTTCTATACCACCTAGTCTTTATTGAAACTAGAACGACCCCAGAACCCAGGGCGAGGTGAGCGTTAAGGTGATATCAGACGGTTCATTTTTTGTTCATTTTCACCTTTCAATCGGTACATTTCACTCGAAATGACATGTCTGAACAAAAAATGCAACACGAGTGCCGAATGAATTCATTAGTGAACCGATCCAACAGTGTTGGATATTGGCATCCAGTATCTTTCATTCCCACTCCGAATGAACGAGAAATGAACGGTCTGAACACTGAGAGAACGTTCATTCGGATTCGGTCATTTTGTTTCGAGTCCTGTAGCCGACGGACATCACGTTGTCGACGAAGTTAATTCCAAGACGTACGACTTCATTCGATGACATATTTATAAGAAAGAACAATGAATGTTCATTTCTGTATCATTTCATCTAAGCCGTGTGAACATAGAATGAAAAAAAAATGAAGCATTCACTCGAGTGAACAATCATTCGAGTGAACCGTCTGATATCACCTATCAAAAATCATGCAACTTTTATCAAATGACAACCAATTTATCAAAAGCAACAAATCAAACAATACAAAGAGCGCTGCTGCCAATATCTGAAAAGTAAAATCATAAGCTTTTCATATTTCAACTAAAGGCTGTGACCTAACCTAAATTGCAGGTAAGAAGGACGGCGCAGAAGGCTTTCTGGGAAACGCCTGTGTCAGGGCCGTCGAAACTGGAGCGGCCCAGGACGTGTCAGGGATAGGTTACCTATATTGCATCGGGTCAGAGCCAGTTTACAAGCTAGGTCGACGGAAACTATGTCGTGGAAAATCTAACTAGTGAAATAGGTCACGTTATAAAACTCCTAGCTCAAATTTTTGATGATATTATTTTCTTACAATAATAGTGTGGAAATGTAATTTGATAATCTCAGTTTTATTTTAACTGGGATTATCAAATCACAATTTCAAGAACAATGTTTGACATGATAAATTTAAAACTATGTCTTAGTTCAGTTTTTAAGAATTTAGGTATGATCGATAAGACTGTTAAAATTTTGGTCAAAGTTGCAGAAGAAATTGTATTTCTTTTTGTTTTGCACACTTTATTCAGGTTACTTCTCATGTTTTATAAAAAATCGGTTGTCTGTAAAGACGGTTTACTGACGATAGTTGAACGTGATAACGTCATAAGAAAATACTGATGGAATGGTTGCATTTTTCAAAAGAAAATTTTAGTTTTACTGAATTGAATTGAATGTGAATGAAACTGAATGATACTGAATGAAACTGAATGAAACTGAATGAAACTGAATGAAACTGAATGAAACTGAATGAAACTGAATGAAACTGAATGAAACTGAATGAAACTGAATGGAACTGAATGAAACTGAATGAAAATCCGGACCCGGACCCGGACCCAGACTGAACCCTTACCCTCATTTACCTTTACCCTCATTTACCCTTACCCATTACGGGCTCGGGCTCAGGTAAATGGAACGACGAAACGACGTAACGACGCATGAGTCATGTTTTTTCGTGCGTGCAGCCGGCTCCATCGATTTATAAGACGTTATCACGTCAAAAAAATATGGCTGGTTGTGTTTATTTCTTCTTTGATATTTTATCCGCTAAAGAGCGCTCTATGAAATAGTTTTACCTAGTTCTATCGCATTGGAACTATCTGATGTAGAAAAGGTTATCTCTGTTTATTAGGTCACCGCTAGACTACCTATTCGATAAGGCGTGTGATAGGCTAGGATGATAGAAATTGAATTGCGGTATTTAGGTTGTTTTAGCAAACTATTAAACTATTTAAGTTGCTTTTTATTGAAATGAAAACTTCTTCAGTAGGCCTACCATAAGCTCTCTCTGGCTATGTCTCTGTCTCTGGTTTTGAGTCAGTGTGAGTGTTGACTAAATGAATCCTACTCGAAACGTCACACACACAGTATAAATAATACTCTGGTGAGTACTCACATAGACTTAAAACCAGAGACAGAGACAGAGCTTGTGGTAGGCCTATTATACTGGTGGGTTTGAGCATTTTTTAAGAGGGAAGAAACCATTGAACTCTCGACACTGTCACGTCACCTGTCACATGACCGACCCCTCTTCGGTGAAGATCGACAAACTTCGCCAAAAGCCGGGGGGTGGGGGGGGGATAAGGGGGGTAATTGTTTAAGTTATCACTTCCGTCGGCATTTCCGGAGTGCCAAGATTTGTTTTAGGCTCTCTGTGACGACTTATACATTATACAGTCCTATAACATAGAAAGCTAAAAAACATGACACACTAAAAATACATAACAACTATTATTACATTTGCCCTGAGATATTTGTGATCTATTAAAGTTAATAGACCATAAATACTAGTGTCATCATTACTAATGATGGCGATAATTAATAAATAAATATACAACACCATCTAGCTAGCCCCAAATTAACAGAAAACAAACGTCTATATATTCGCTACACCAATATTTAAAACCAAACCTACGCCTTCCGCCTTCCAGCACAGAAGGCAGAGCTACTCCTAACTGAGCTATGAAGAAATATAATAACCTATGTAAGAAACTTACAATAAATACATTACAAGTGCTTACAAAATCTAAATAACAAGTTAAAATAGTTAAGGAACAAGTAAATTATTAATTATTTATAAAAATAAACTTAAACTTAAAAAATTAACTAAAACTTAAATAAAAACTAAATTTCTCAAATAACCAGTAACATTTTTATTTTTTTATCCAACTTGTTGATCGAACAAACATATAGCCAATCTGATGTTAAATGCAACCATTGCCTATAGCAAAGCATTGTCTTGAAGGTCACATGTAGAGCACGACGATGAATAACGTGCCCTTCAATACACTACCTTGTGTCTATCAGCTTGTGGTTTAGCCTCATGTGCCGGTAGTTTCACCGGCACATGAGGCACACCTTTCAAACCGAAACACAGCGATGCTGCTTCATGAAAATAGCATGGTTGGTAGTAGGTACTTCCCCGGACGAGCCCTTCACAAATAACTCTACTACTACTAAAACATTGATTAGGATTCGATTTTGTTTTTTAACTAATGGAAATATTTCCCGACAGTTATCAGATACCGTCATCTCTTGAAATCAAGATAATATGTTGTTCTTTATCCATTAAGTGCAAATTTCAAGTTGGCTTTCAAGTTTTTTATACGTAATTATTGAAAACCTCCATCCAATCGTGCGTACGTGTGTGCAAACAGGTATAAGCAATTAAATCACGACTTTCACCTTTCAAAATAAAAATGCAACACGCAACTTGAAGATGGCGTATACGCACTTACCAGATTTATTCAATGTTTATTGGTAAATTACCTCAAATAATTACTAGGCCGTTGACTTTCCAACTAACGATGTCCACCTACTTCGTGGTATCAGTACCCGACGTCGTTTTGCTCTCTCTATTGTATGGAGAAAAGATGAGACTGCTAAAATACATTACGTAGAAACGACCGAAATGAGTTTTTGTCTCATCAATTTTCCATACAAAAGAGAGAGACACGTGCTCACACGAAAACAATATTTAATTGACGAAATGTGGTAGCAAAACTCCGACTTCGGGTACTAGTCAAGGAAATTACTACATTTAGTTTTTTAATGACTATAATTAAATTTTTAAGGTATCAATGTCAAAAAGTAAATTTGTAAAATATGTAAAAATTAATAACTATTTAAAAAAAAGTCGACATTATTATCACAGAATACAGAATACGTGTTCTGTGATTATAATCCAGAACACAGTACAAAATAATTTAGAACCAATTTTCTGGGTAATACACAGTATTGATTTGCATCTTCAGTTTTTCTTCATAGACTGCCAACGCGATCTCTTGATGAAGTGCTGAGGTGGAACTAAGGAACAACTGAGATACCACCAGCTGTGTTCACTCCGCACATATATCTCGAGAGAGCACAGTGTGGTACCCGGTCGTTCGATAGCCCGAAATAATTCTTTGACGTTTTCTCTTTCTCGTTCGCGTTGCTTGCAGAGCCATCTCTGGGTGGGCGCTTGTACCACGTAGCATGCTAGGAACTGTGTCGGTTGTTCGATGAGCTAAAATGTGCAGTCGTTTTGTTACAGAAATAAAGCTACAGATGGCACTGTTGCTTGTTTTGCGTTTGAACATAATACATTTGCTAAATTAACATACAAAATTGTAAATGCAAACGATACAACCTTCTAAAGAAAACATTTTCAAACAGTAAATTAAATATATACTGTCTTGTTATAAAATTTTAGTAGTCCGAATAAATCGCTAATTTTGCGAATGAAAAAATTCGCAGTAGGTGCTACGAGTGTTCGTAGCACCTGTACAACATAATTCATTACGTAAGTGTCAAAAAATTATAAACGCCTTTTTTCGACAATGCGTAGAACTTCTAAACAAAATCAACAGGCATTTCAAGCGAGCACATTTAGAGGGCAAGTTCAAGATCGCGATTAATAGTTTTCTGCCAAAAGGAAGTGGGTTGAAAACGAAGGGTTCTGTTCCCCCCGCGACACTCTTACATATTCCGTACCCGGTTCCAAACACGTGCCAACCCTGACCTTGAGACGAACGCACACAGATAAAAGCTCCCGTCTTCGCGAAGCCACAGAATAACTAACAGTACTTATAAAAGCCTCCGTCTTCACGCACACCAGCCTAAGTTTTACTCCCACATGTATTTTACTTCACAGCGTGGGCGTCCATTAGAAGGGAAGAAAGAGAATTTATGTTTGTGTTTACCAAGATAATAGAAATAATATGTGTAGACCGACCACAGGCAAGAGAACTAACAAAGAAAGGATGGCCTTTACAACCTTGCTTTATACATAACAATATTGTGTCAAAAATAAACAGGGTTTTAGTTATTGCTATCCCTTACCAATGAGAATAGTAACAGATTTAAGTATTGTCTAATCTAAAGTGTAACGTTTTTAAGTATGGCTGCTAGATTTTAGTATGTTTTAGTTATAAGTGTGCAGAACCTACCTGCTTTATTTATTTATTGGAAAACCAACAGCTTATAATAACTTAATAATATTAATACGCTGAAAACCAGTGAGCCAATTATAGGTTTTCACGGATACAAAACAATCTAGAAAAATTTAATGTGAACGCCGTAAGTCGAAGATGATTATTGGATATGCATGTGCATATAATAGTATCCTTCTTTTTCAGCTAAATTTATATTGAAATGATGTTTACTTGCTGTATACTGAGTGGCAATATTACTGAGTGGAAATATTAGTATAGATATAAATATACGTAGGTCTAACCTTCCTAACTATTTAACTACACGTGTTAGTGCAGGTAAATTGTTATCATTATGTTGTTATAATTACCAACAACTGATAACGAGTTTGAATCATTTCCTGATATCACCGAGTAGGTGCTTTTAAGTCTACCTGAGCTTTTTATTTTTCTACTACAGTTTAGCTGTACCTAAAACCTGTAACCTGTAAGGAAAAATCTTCACAAATTTTCTGAAAAACCTATTATATAATGTATTTAAAATTGTGAGAGCGAGTTTGTTTTAAGTGGCTTTCGTTTTAAACCAATTCATCATTTTGAGTTACCAACCTTTATTTTACTTTATAGTAAAAAGTAGGGATACCTGATGAGACCTACCTTGGGTTTTCGATCTTCACAGCAGTAATGTCCTGGTCTTCCTTGGAGCTGCACCTGAAAAATATAATCACTGTGAGCTCAAACTGAATTTATATTTGCGTGAATTCAGCTTTCGTTACACAAATTAAATTTACTTTACCATCATCATCAACCTATTATCAGTCCACTGCTAATAATCTGAAAATATGTAATTATCCTTCTAATTTTTTTTATGGTTCACTTATGCATATAATTAATTGTCCTAGTTATGGCAACAAATATTTTTGATTTTTAAACTGCTACTGATATGGTTTTATGTATCTATGGAAACAAGGGATTATTCTCATCTGTCCCCCTGATTTGGAGTCATTTAATATGTGCTTAAAAAAGTTCGTCCTCTTTTTTTAATAACATGGGGACAGACCGAACTTAAGATTTGAAAAGTTTTATTCGTCACCTCTTTGCTAACTGGGAATTGTAGATACCCAAGAACTGAATAATGTTGTAGGTACGTACTGTAGGTTACAGTATTGTCATGAAAAACCTTGAGGTCTCTAGTGCGGAAAACAACGTGTGACTCATCTTTATTCATACCATATACTGTGACGTAGGTAGCGTTTACTGATGCAATCATGAGAAGCAAATGTATTAAAAAAATCGGTAGATTTTTCTGGATTTCCACAATTTTTTTTCATAGTTTATTTACCCTTACACCCCTAGACAAACATAATGTAAACATTGGTTGCTGTTGATCTCTGTAAAATGAATTTTAATGTAAAAAAAATGGTTATAAGATTGGGAACCAATTAAATAAACTAATAGATTAACAAAAAAAATTCTTGGTTCGTAAAACTTTTTTTTTCTTGACGAACTGTCCTTGCTTTTTATATTTCATCCTAATGTTAAACTACGAAACAGGTAGTAATAATAAAATAAACCTTGTGGCATAACAATATACCTTCATAAGTAAAACTATAATTATGATAAATGGATGCAACTTGATAAGGTAGATAAAACATCTAATTGGCTAGACAAGGTTATTCCAATGCACTCATTGTAAAGTATTACATAAGGTCTTTAAAGCCCGTCACACACCTATAAAATATATTAATATGCCGTGCTATAATATATATTACGGTTATCTATGGTGTAAGTTGGTGACGTCATAAAAATAACTGCGTGTGCGGTCATTTGAATATTTGTCATTGACAAGGACTGACATTTGATTACACTTGATGAAAAAACTAGCTTAGATACACTCATCACCTAGATGTGCGCACGCCTTTAGTATGAAAAGATTTAAACTTTAAAAATCATCAAAGTTATCAACATGCTAACTATAACAGCTGAATATAATTATCAACTTACATCATTCGTAGATATTCATCAGATGAATTCTGGCACGTTTATTATTCTATCTAGATTCTAGATCCTGGATCCTATCAAAGTATTTTGTTTAGTTTAGAGCTAGATTCCACTGTCTGAAGTGCCCAACGAGATTTATTCGTAAAGAATGATAAGATGTTCCAGGATTTCAGCAGCATCTTCGGTTCCCGCAAATTTAATTAATTTCTATAAATAGTTAGGTAGTACCGGGTCCTAGGCTCTGCGTCATCGGCCCACGCGGGGTGGAAGGAGGAAAGGAAGGAGGGGGGGAAATCAGGAAGAAGTCGCGCATGCGCTCTTGTTAATGTCAAGGGGCATCTGGGGAGCCTAGGCACGTACCTAGCCCTGAAGTAACATGACATTTTTACACAAATTTTTAGTTTGGTCTTGGTTTTGGAGGCTCAGAAAATATATAATTACTTAGTTTATGTTAGTACTATAAGTGTTCAGAACCATAATAGTTTCAAAAGTATAAGTGTTATTTAAACCCTTTCTTTTGTATAAAAATACGATGGATTATAAATAAATCTTTTTAGAAATATCACATAATCACTTTTTTAAACCGCAAAAGATCTGCGTCCCTGATGCGGCGGGTACGCGATAGCTACCTCATTGCGGAGAGGCTGGACACCGAATGTCTCTTCATGGAGTACTGGGCAAGAGCGCATGTACTATTCTCATAAAGTATGTACCGAGGGCTAAAGCTATATGTTTTATTTTATTTTGTTTTTCGTTTTAATGTGTGTGTGTTTTTTTGTGTACTATGGACTCTGTATTGGCATATTTATAAGTCTGATGGTCTAGTGGTAGTGGCCCCGCCTTCCGATCCTAAGGTTAAATCCAGTCGTGTACCAATGAGTTTTTCTGCCCAAAAATTTATGTACACTATGTCAGTGCTCTCAAACGGTGAAGGAAAACATCGTAAGGAAACCGGCATATCGTAGAACCTAAATAGTTCGAAAATATGTGTCAAGTGCACGAAAGGAGTCTCTTTAAGGCGCACTTAAAATCCTTTCACCACACTTGGTTCGAAAGAATCAGTGACACGATAAGAAGAAAAAGAAGTCTGAAATATAAATATTGAATTAAATAAAATGTTTATTATACGTCATGGTTCAATTTAAATCAGGTGGGCAATCTATTTAATCCATCAACTAGCGAATAAAAAAACTACAAGCCTCTACTACCTCTCAAAACCAAACGAAAAAAAATACTGGAGTTTTTTTCAACATTTTCCTTCACCATTTGACATAATGCAGCTACATATAAAAATATTCCGCCATGTAGAATGAATATAACCATCTCAAAACAAGGTTCTATAAGTTAGTACTTAGTTACCTACTATTCATGTCATCTACGTAGAAGCTCTATTGATCGGACAGAATCTAGGTCACAGGGCTTGCGCAATGGGACCTAGACCTAACTGCCAGAGGTGAAGCTGGCAGGAAATGAACGAATATAACTCTAGAATACCATGATAAAAGAATGACAAAGCCAAAAGGTGGGTTTTACAATGGGTTATTCTGATTGGTATGAGATTATATCAAAGTTTGAGTACCTTTGATATTTTTCAGAGGTATTTAGGTTCAGCTTTAAAATCTGAATTTTATTATACTTATCAAGTAATATCAGCCAAATTCGATGTTTGTTATGTTCAATGCAGTCTCAGATGCGCTTGTCGTTTTTTTTGAGTTTATCCATTGCTTGTTTACTTGTCGACTGAAGGCCTAATGTGATAGCTATAATTTTTAAAGATAATTGTAGATTATAAACAACGAAATTCGAAGGCATAATGGCATAATAATAAATATAAGTTGAACGAAATTGGACAGGACACATGAAGTTATTCAAAAATGAAAGCGAGCTTGTAGCCAGTATAGCGGCTTGCGCTACTATTATGAAAAAAAGCAGTTTAGAACGTTTTACAAATGTAATTATTATGAAAACACTATGTTAAAAGGTTCGCCAGAAAAAGGATATAATTAAAACAGAATATAAACTATGGCGGCCAGCTAATCAAGTCTCAAAAGACTTCAAGTTTTCCTTGTGCGTGGTCCGATTATTTTCTTTTACTATTGGCAAAAATATAGATATCAAAGCGTGTGATATGTCTACACCCGATGGTCGGAAGACATTTTTAAGATGTCGGTGGATGATGAATCACCGCAATCTTCCCGCAATCTCTAGGATTTCGAGTATGATGACTCAAAATCACAGTAAAGCAATTCGCAAACGCTTTTGCTATTCTGTGCTCATAATCGTGCTTCCTGGAACTTAAAAACCTACGTACCTTCTACCTAATGTTTTGTCTACACAATTTTGTTTAAAACATACCTTCTTCTACATTTTTTTTAATTTAATATTTACATACTAAATTCTAATTCTAATTGTATTCCCAAGTCATAGTTTGAGAGAATATAGCCCGCGTATTATTCTATCTGCCCATATAAATTGAACGTCAGAACGTGTAGGTTTCGGAAGTTAGTACTTTGTAATCTGGGTGGAAGCTGGATCGATCTTCCAGAATCTAGGTCACAGGGCTTGCGCACTGGGACCTAGAGGTAAATGTCAGAGGTGAGGCTGGGAGCAATTAAACGGAGTTCGAGAATATTGGAACCTACATACAGTATGAATACTGAAGTAGGGACCGGAACCTTTGACCCAAAGGTTTAGACCTTTCTTATGTCAATTTAATTTTTAATGAACTTTCACGCAACCAAATATTATTTTCCTTCCTCTTGCTCAAAAAGAAAAGTAATCAAAAAAGTTCATCCTCTAAAATGACAATGAGCCTTCAAAAACGAAAAAGTCTTTAGTCATAGGTAGAATAATCATGACTAAAGTCTTGACTTATCTAACTGACTCACAAACAGTGAGCCAGGGCTTACTTTAGGCAATGTCACACACTTAAGTAACACTTGTACGTAAGAACACATGATTGTGAGACCAAAACAACCAGTAGTACGCATAAGTACATAGTACAATAACAATGTGGTAGGTAATTAATAACAAGAGACGACCTAAGCGAGCGACCCTGGACGATATCGGATACTTTTGCTGCGGTCTGCTATACTATGTTCATTTATCATATCATAATGAATGACAGGTGCTATTTTATACCATTATTTGTGCTTTTATTTATAAAATCAGAGACTACTAAAACAATTAAGTAATTAAAAAATTCAATTTTTTTATAGAAGAGATCAAAAATATTTCCTAAATTTGGGCTAGTTGGGCATATGATACATTAGTTCTTAGTTTGTTCATACCCTTAAATAGGAATAGGAAACGCCCATACTTAAGACGCAAAAGACAAGAGGAGGCTGATATAACATTATCATGGCCAGAAGTCGAAGATAGAGGTACCTGATTCCAGTAAATATGATGAAGATGATAAAGTAATGCAGTTGTTTGAAAAACTACGTGAATGACAGCTTTTTGACATGCTAGAGTTTAGAAATAATGATGAATAAAAGCAGTTAGCCTTGTTCTCGCATGCTTAGATCCAATAAAGACTACCGTTTGTGCGTGGGATCGCATATTATATTCGGTAGCACCAACACAAACCCACATCATGAAGTACTTTGACACTAGGCTTAAAAGCCAGTGTGTACATCGTTGATTACAGGAAAGAGAAGTAAATGTGATGCTGGTATTGAAGTGTTGATGAGTGTGTTGCTACCTTTTAAAATCTTGCCGATCTGGGCAGTGTTTGCGTCGATAAAGGATCTATTGATGACCTTTATTATCATCATCAGCCAGAAGAAGTCTGGACATAGGCCACCCCTACACATTTCCAGGAAGAACGATTCTGAGCCCTTTCCATCCACCCGCTTTCCTGCGATCTTAACAATGTAGTCGGTCCATCTGGTGGGTGGGCACCCTACTTTTCGGTCTTCCAGTTCGTGGTCGCCATTCGAGAACCTTTTCTACATGCCTTGATGACCTTTACCTATAGCTTTGTAGAATTTTAGGATATAAAATTTGTGTGTAACTTCAAAACGAGCCATGAATATGCAGTTTCCACAAAATTAAGGCTAAATCTCTGATCGAGCGCAGGTATTTATTGTAAAGAGACGGAAAAAACTGAGTAGGAGGTAGTTTGGATGATTGTGTGTTAATTAGCTAGTTGGGATTTCCATGAAGTACGAGGTACATTTAGTACCTGATTTGTACTCGTAGTATATAATCAACGGTGCATACGATACGAAAGAAACGCCCACAGATCTTTTGAAACAATCTATGTAGAGATACATTAGTCGAACATAATATATTATAATATGATTAGTCAAAGTCAAATGCCGCCAGCGTCTTGGGGACGCTTCCGTCTGGCACTGATTTGGATCAGTTGAGCTATCTCTAGATCGTTTGTAACAATCTGCAGATAGCTCAACTGTTTCTTGTGTATTTTGTACATTTTGTAAATATTTGTTTAATTGTAAGTTTCTTTGTGTAAATAAATTATTATTAAAAGTCAAAGTTTGAATGGCAAGGATTGCTTTGTCTAGGTGTCAGTATCACGCGACCAAGCTTAGGTCGAGATTCATAGACCGAACTTTGACTTTACTTTGATGGAAAGTTCAACTTTCAACCAAAATTATATTTCATAGTTCTTTCAAGCTCTTCTTTACTCAAAATATTGATAGGAAACTTCGATAAACAAAGCTTACTTTGCGAAGACTGCTTTGCTGTAAAGCAAAGTGCGGTCTATGAATCTCAGCCTTAGAATAACAGGTAAGAAACTTTCATAAGTCAAAAAAGTTAACCTCTATCGAGAGATAAAAATATATTATTGTCTATTAAACTAGGTTCAAAAGTGTGGCGTAAGCAAATATATTATATAAGTTTGTCTCACTAGTTCAGTCTAAAGGCATAGACATTCTTGTACACGAAACAATAAAACGTACGCATCCGAGATTATAAAGAAATTAACGTCTTGGTGGTTTAGAAGACTTTTAAAAGTTTTGGTATTGATAAACAACATAAATTGCCACATAGTTCAATAGGATTTCCAAAACAATTAAGAATTTCCAAAACAATTAAGAAAAAATTTATAAAATCATACATTTGGAGCATAGCACTTTATGGGTGTGAAACGTGGACCATGACACAAAGAGATAGAGAATTTTTGGAAGCATTTGAAATGTGGTGTTGGAGGAGAATGGAACGGATCAGCTGGACAGAAAGAGTAACGAACGTAGAAGTATTAAATAGAGTCGACGAGGAAAGAGCCCTAATAGGAGTTGTTGAGAACAGAAGAGGAAAGATGATTGGCCATCTTGTACGACATGACAGCATTATCAGAAATATTATCGAAGGAAAGGTAGAAGGAAAGAGAGGAAGAGGAAGACCAAGGATAAGCTACATGAGCCAAATAAAAGCAAAGATCGCCGTCATGTCGTATAAGGAGGTCAAGCAGGTTGCCCTCAAAAGAAATACCTGGAGGAAAATGCATACATTACGCCGACAAGAGCTCTTAAATAAGAAGAAGAAGAAGTTCAATAGATCCTGCTACAGGACAATGGAGTTTTTAATAGTGCATTTATTGTGGCCTGGCATTGAACCAGCAGCGGACGTAGGATGCACGTCAAGACGTGATCGTAGAACCGATTGTAATCTTAATCCATGTTGGTGAATTCGCTGTAGAACTGAGCCATTAAAATTCAGGACTTGACATCTCTGAGTGCATTCTTGAGAAGACAGAAAGACAAAATCATTGATAAAGGTCACGCTGAAAATCCCTAATTGGTTTTATGAATCATTACTGAAATAAATTGGGCATTGAATTACCAAATTATCTACGCTACGCTTTGAAACTTGATTTGCATCACGCAAAATTATTTTCAGCCCAATTAATTTTAACTGAAACGAACACAACAAAATATTGTGTACTCGTATTACAGTTTTTTTAAATAAATAAACATAATGGAACAGGGTTGTTTTTGCCCAAAGAAACTTACAACTAAACAAATATTTACAAAATGTACAAAATACACAAGAAACAGTTGAGCTATCTGCAGATCGTTACAAACGATCTAGAGATAGCTCAACTGATCCAAATCAGTGCCAGACGGAAGCGTCCCCAAGACGCTGGCGGCATTGCCACGCTGAATAGCAATGCTTATACGCTGCGCCAGATACCCACCAGCTCTTGGGTCACGCGTCGCTTCGTTTTTGCCTATACCTACATACTATGAATCGACTGGCCTCTCAGCTCAGTTGATAGTAGCTCTGTCTTCTGCGCCGTAGGTAGTGGGTTCGATCCCCACCGAGAACAAATATTTGTGAGGTGAACACCGATGTTTGTGCTCTGTCTGGGTGTTATATTGTATTACCACAGTACAAGCTCTGCTTAATTGGGGGCTACATAGTGTTATGACTGCCTTCATAGCTCAGTTGGTAGTAGCTCTGCCTTCTGCGCTGGAGGGCGTGGGTTCGAACCCCACCGAGAACAAATATTTGTGTGGTGAACACAGATGTTTGTTCTCTGTCTGGGTTTTAAATTGTATTCAATGTATGTATTTAAAAAAAAAAGTATTTAAGTATTATACCAGCTACTTGGTTCCCATAGTACAAGCTCTGCTTAGTTTGGGGCTAGATAGTGTTGTGTGGATTGCCCGCATTATTTATTATTAATGTACATTTGTTTTGTGTTGTCTATTCATTTTACATAACAATTGCCTTTCTTTCAGAGCACGTCTACCGAAAATGCGCAATAAAACTCTTAATTTCTTATCGTAAATTTTACTTGAACTTCTGACTGGTAGTTCTACTAAGAGATATTAACCTTGGCTTCCTAGTATACTTCACTACCGATACTTTTGCATTGCTTTTCCGTAGGGAACATAAAGACACACATTCCGATTACGACTCCATAAAACGTTCTGTTTTTAAAATGCATGTGCAAGCAAACGTGCAGACGAGTAAAACAGAAATAAATAAGCGTGTGTGTGCTGCCAGCTCTGTTGCTAGGCGTGTTCAAGGTCTGCGCGACCCTGGCAGTGCCTCCCCTCCACTGCAACGCAAGCTGCAGTGCTGGGGTTGCCAACTGGCCCTTTACTTAGATACTCATGTTACTTTTTAGTCAAGAAAAGATTTGCTATAATTTTTTGATTAAAAAACAGCCATTCATGGGAAACAAATGTACCTATTCTTGTTATTTGTAGGTGGATCACGGTTAATATTAAAATGTATTCAAGGTTTGAAGTAAAATAGAGAGTAATTCGGTATACAAAGCTAAATTGTGTAAATAACACTACTGTGCGACTAGACCGTATTCAATGATGTCTATGGCCTATTCTAATAACAACAAAGTTGGTAACACAGATCTACTGCACACATCGCCAACTCACCAACACACGCACGAGTTAAGAAAGGGTTCGCAATAGTGTGCATTCGTGGTCTACACATACACGATATCTGATTAATGACGCGGGATATTCAGTTTCAGTAGGGCTGATGTCAGTGTGCGTGATCTGTTTCAATGTGGTAACTGCTCTGACGCGACATTTAAAGAATGCACTATTTTTGACCACGTGACCATACAAAATCACCATGTAAAATGAATAAAAGTTTCATGAAAATTCACACCACACACTCACACTCTTCAAAAACAAAGAAAGAAGATGATAGACTCCACTAATAGTAATATATAGGACGTTAATTACCGCCTTGCCGTAATTCGTTTGATACTCATTTTTGAATGACTAACTATAGCGTTCCTGGCAACGGAATGTCGTGACGCAAGCAATATATCATGAGATCACGTTCGTTTTCGTCCTTTGCCTTTCTTTACCTTTCAATTTCAAGTAAAGCAAAGAGCATGACAATATTTATATTTAATTATTAGAGTCACCAACATCGTATACACCTAATAATTCTTAAATACCTAGCACAGAACATATCAAGTCACGTCAAGTAAAACAATAATTATAGGGTTAGACCGATGACCTAGAGAACAATGGTTGAATAAAGATAATTACTTAGGTTGCTTAAGTAAGAAAATGCCACTGGTGACAGTTATAAAAATAGAGTGATGGCGGTAGCCGTGCGAGACCATGCTAAAGGCATAAAATCATAAAATAGATACCATCCAGTCTTGTAGATGTCATAAAAGGCAAATAAGGGAAACCGAGAGATACCTGTAAGTAAAGGCATGATCTAGCCAGCATTTGAAATATAGTTGCCCTCTACGCTATATTTTTTTTTTTTTTTTTGTTCTATTTTTATCTGCGATCAGTCTACCGACTATGAGCAGGTTTGTTGTAGGTAGGTTGTAGACTTTCAAGATCCGCACTCCAGTGAGCGCTTCTCTTTATTCTTCGGCATTATGTCTGCCCATCCAGATCGATGATGTGCTGTCTGCGCAGCCTCCTAGGGTAGCTGATGGTGGTAAGCTTTGCAGCTCTACGCTATATAAAACATCTAGAATGTACACTATACAAAGGCCTTTTTTTCGTCCGTTTGAAAACATTGATCAATTGCAAAATAGCAATTTCAAATTGCAGGTAAGTGCCAGATAACTCTACCTACAGAAAGATGCATACACGTGCTTCTACTTCAAACATGCTTTGGCAGTTCTCATTGTTTATTTATTATCAAGATATCACATCAAGTCCACGTGCTAAATTTATAATGATAAAACACGTCTACCACAATGTATGCATACACCCACATAAGTACCTAAATGGATGTTTCTTCTCAGTACTTTGTGTAAAAGACAGGTATATGTTGTGTGAGTGAGCAGGTGTAGCTATTGATTTATGACTTTACCGTGCATAATTTTATATGCATATTGTGTAAAGCAAAAAGATTGCAAACAATTTTTATTTGATATACGTGAATCATCGCTGCATAAATTTTAAAAATATTTAACGAACCAATTTGAAATATCTAATTTGGTTCGGCTACTAACACAGCTGTTTGGGATCTGTGGATTACACCGAAATGTGAATTTGAAAAACGTATTATTACTGCTCTGAAAATAGATTTGAAAATTGCTTGTGATCTATTTCAATGTCGTTTCATTATGATGGATGTCTCATTGCCGCTGATTTTCGGATAATGCTTATGAATAGCATTAACCAAAAACGAAAAATAACCTTCTATGCCAAGGTTTTCGGCCTATTGGAACGAGCTACATAACAAAGCAGGCAGATGTAGACATAGTAGAGTAAGGTGGTACGAGTAAATAAACAAACGATTCGCCATTTTGGTCGCCATGTTGGATAATATACGTCAAACTGACGCGTCTCATATCAGCTGATTTTCACGTAGACACACAAGTACAAAAATATTGGGAGTCAAATGCAAATAATATCCCAAAGTAATAGCCAATTGATTCAGTAGGTACCTAAATATTGATTTAATCATCAATCGATATTTCAATTTGCATGATCGATATTGCTCGATCGGGTTTGCATCAACATTTGAATAAAGTGGCATTATTGATTGAACAGCACGTTTGTTTTGGAATTCAAACACTGATTCCGTCGATATCAAGAGAACTGAGAACGTTTATATTAGTCACTCGGTTTGGCGCCTTAAAATCAACAAAAAAGAACAGCTAAGAGCATCTGAAATAGGTATAAAAAAACCAAACAAATAAAGGAGGCATCTTCTTTGAAAACAGATTCTAATAAACTGGAATTCGAATAGAAATATGCAATAGTAAGTATATTCCTATTCACAAAGGTGCTTAGTATGCCAGTCTTCCCATTAAACAGACGACGATCAATTCTAACATTCCGAAGAGCTGAAATTGAGCTGATGTTTCTGCCTCAATAACGAAAAGCCTAGCCTCTTTTTGGAGTAAAGTTTGTGTTTCTTTTTTATTAGGATTAAAAAGCAAAATAAACAGCGAAAAACCAGTCTATCATTGTGCTAATAAAACAACTAGTCGTAGATGGCAATAGAGACAGCCTGTATTCATTGTTATGCAGGCTTGGTTGGGTTCAAGGCAACATGTGGGAGGCCCCATGCTTAGATAATTATAGATATCGGAATCCATCACGATAGGTTATTAGCTAAACTAGATCGGCTCACATCAAATTCTCTAGTTTGAAAGATGAGATTCGTACATTTTCTTACAAAGTTTACTTTGCTATTGTATTTGAGTATCTAGCTGGTTGATGCTTTGGTTACTTAGTGCCTTGTAAACCTTTACAAAGATCCTTCTTTTTAAAGAACCTTCTTTTTGATTATATTTCTATCCGAAGAATTTATATCACACGAATAATTATTATCAAAGAAACTAATGAGGTTACCTATATAGATCGTTTTATTGTGTATTTGTCTTAGTTAAAAACGCCCTTTGATTTAAATATACCAAATAATACGTTCCACAAAATACATAATAATACTGCGTTCTTATTATAGAGACCCAAAGTTCGTAATCTGTTTACAACAAGGAAAGTCTAGGTCTTATCAATAAAGCCATAGTGCAGATAAAGTAATCAGCAGTTTCAAAAGTCGCAAAAACTGTGCCAAATATTATTCCAATACACATGAATAGTCAGTTTATCTTATTACAATATCTACGTCATTTTAGGATAAGATACTGATACCTACTTAGCGGGGGTGTTGTCGTATTGTTTTAATCAGATTAATCAACCAAATGTGTCTTCGTCACTGTGGGATAATACTGGTTCCTTAAGCTGAAGTCTGGTAATAGAGCTCTTTTGTAAAGGGTTCGTCAGGGGAAGTACTACAATTGTGCCTATTTCTGCTGTGAAGCAGCATTGCTGTGTTTTAGTTTGAAGGGTGTGGGTCTGGTGAAATTACTGGCACTAGAGGCTTAACATCTCAAGTTGGTGGACGCAGGGCAGTGCATCGTAATGCACGTTCCTGACGTACGTGACTTACGACGAAATGTTTTGTCATAGATGTTTATAATTGTTCATTTAATCCATAGCAATTATGTTCTTCATATTATTATTTTTTTCCTATAAACTGTTTGGTGTAGCTTTTACATCTAAGCCCATGAGACCATAAAATTATTATGGCATAGCTTGCCTGGGCTTCTTATCTTTCTTCGTCTATAATTGAAAAGGGAGGACTACGGGCTGACTCACTAGCAGTTTATTTTACGATAAAAAAAGTACATAGAACTTGTCCAATAATAACGTTTTAATAACCTGCCTGTTCCGCTCTAGAGATCAATTATTAATGGCAAAAGATATTACATAAATTTTGCCGGTGGGAAATCCGCAGTCATTAAACAGAAGCAAAAAAATCTAGTCTTATGTCTCCGGGTCTGGAACGCAAGATTTTTTCCCCCATCTATTGTTTTTTTTTAATTTTATAAAATTTATTTGGTAAGTATCACTGATTTGAATCCGTCGATCGTTTGCAGTTGTCTTCAGTTTGCTCAACTGTTTAATATGGTGTGTACCTAAAAATACATCCTATATAGTGCATATTGTAAATACTACTAGGTATTTCTTTAAGCAGATCGAAACTAAATGAAAATGACTATGTCGAATGATTATCAATAAGTATTAGGAAGTGGCAAGTGATAGGCCATTGCAGCTTGTAGAACCGCGAACTGCAGGAGAATTAAAATTATCGAATAGCGACCAGTAACCCGGCAAGGTGGGGCGACGATCTGCAAAAAGTAGCTGGCAAGCACTGGAGGAGAAGAAAGACCGGGCTCAGTAGCGCGTCTTAGGAGAGACATCACATCAACCTGTATTAGTCCAGCAGTCGACTAATATAGGTTGATGATGATAATGACCAGTAACCGAAGTGCCTAGATGACCCTGTTGGACATTGTGAGAATCGCGGAAGTCGGTGGATGGCGAAGGCTCAAAACCCTGATTGGTTCTTCCTGGAAATCTATGGAAGAGGCATTATAAGTCAAGCAGGCTGATAATATAAGGTAAAACTTGATTATATTATATCCCATTTTACACTGGCCTATTAAACAACATCGCCCGGGCCAGTTTTATCGTCGCTGTTTTTGGATATCTCGCTCGTAGCTTTTTGAGGACGGCCTTATAAAAAGAAGAGTCGATTACTTCGTATTTTTTTCCAGGTTAGTGCCGAAAAGTGTGGAGACATCTAAAAGTTACAATCGTGTGACCTAAGACTACCTTTGTGTGCTTTTTACCGTGAGACTATGGATTTTTAATACTTTCTGCAACGTTTTCATCAACTGCCCTTCATTTAGCATTTTCATCGAATGGAACCTTGAATGGAAAATAATTGATCATATTTCCTCCAATTGACTACACTGTTCCATTTCATATAAAGTAATCCACAATTGCTTAGTCTAAATCGGTTCCAACTCTAACGGTATTCAATTTCCAAATGTAATTACAGTTCTGTTTAAGAACGTTTGAATTGGTCCGTCTGGGAACACCAGCTAGCCTTGAACTCTGTTCGACATTTTTTGCGAAAGCCGCAACAGGATACGCGAGACGAGGCCCTAACAAACTGCTGCTTATTCTGTGCCATCAGCTTAGTTACTGGATGCCCTTGATAGATGTAACTTTGGGAACTGGGAGCCCTTGGAATGCGGCCGAACGTAATCTTCCGATGAGGAATGCAACGTTCTGGTAGATTATTTTATAGGCAGTCCATGAAACAATGTATGTGCAGATAATAATGTGAAGTATTTTTATAAATGATGATACTCTATGACACTTCCGGATTCAATTAGATGCTAAATTATAACTTGATGATCGTGACGCGGTGATAACGTTCAGCCTCGTGTCAGATTGAGTCATGTAGAGGACACTCGTTAAATGAGGTGATATTGACTGTCTAATATCTAAAACAAGTACCTATATTGTGGGTATAACACGTAACATGATTCCTGAATAATGCCGATTGTAATGATGCCACAATAATACGAATGCTGCCATTGTGGATTCACTCGCAATCATAGTTCTAATACGTCAATGTTTTGCATATGACAGAAATGCGATCATAAATATCATTCAAGAAATAAGATAAGCATCATAACGATAATAATAAGGAAAACTTACAGGAGCGCGTGTTCTGAACCGTTGCATAATAGAGAGCGGCGTGGCAGAGGCAAGGCGTCGGAATCACTTGACGTGGTCACCGAAGATTCAGTCACGGAACTGTTTCTTGCAAGGAACCGCCCGGCATCTTGTAAATAATGGTGTGATGTGCGAGGATCGTGTATGTTTGTCGCGGTCGCCAGTGAGCCACTGAGCCTCGCCGCGGTCCGCCGGCCGCTCCTGCATTGCGGCGCGCAGTCGCACTCGCGCGCGCATGACCTTGGCATTGAACTTGGCAATGGGCCGGCGCGTGAGGAGGGCGCCCCCCTTCACCCCGCCTCACCCCCCACATGCCCCCCGAGGGATGTGATGCATCGGCCGGCCGGCAGCTGCAGTGCCCCTCCCGCACCGTCTTTCCTCCAGGCCCAATTCGTAAATTATGTAGCGGCCATGTTTCTAATGATCGCCCTATTCCCTTTTCTATTGGCTGTTGCAATAGCAACTAATGATGCAGCGATAGACCAATATATTTGTGTGTATGGATGCGACAAGCCTTTTTCTCCTCGAGAGTTTGGAACGTTACCGTGCTTAGCAAGTAAAGATGAACCTACAGAATTTCAAATTTGAAGTGCCACAACATTGCTTATATTCCTCCAAGCCTTTCAGTCTATTTCCAGTTCAACATTAGCACTAATAAATTAGTCTCAAATAAGAATGATAAGCGGGCAAGTGGTGCGGATCGCTCGAGGCATCACGTAATTTCGGACGCGCACAAAAACTAGTAGCACTCACTTGACTCGGTCTGTCACTACGAAGTTTTTCAATGTGTCAAAAATACCACAAGCGTCCGTCTCTGTCTCTCCTGATGATGTAAAGAATACCGTCGTGAGGAATGTCTGGAGTTCGGTAAAGCTATAAAAGTCGTCAGACGACCGCCATGTAAAAAAGAGGAATGCCAGAGCCAAAACGTACTAGAACCGAAAGATGGAGTGGAGTATGCAACGATGCGAATGGAGAATTGGCCACAAGGCCGTTCTTACATTTGATTCGGATATCTTGAGTCTTGTATAGGACTCCTGTGTCCGCATTCAGACTGGCACTCCATTAAATGTGTGAGGGGTTGAGTATTTAAAATGTAAAGTTGATAATCCGCCATTGTTCAGAGTACCTAAATTTAGAGCAGATTTTTCCATCTTCGGAAAAACGCAATTCTACGAATAAAAAATAAAAATCCTTGGTATTCCTTCCTTGTTGTTGTTTTGGCTTCAAACAATGATGGATATATTTTATTCCGAGGGATAAAATCTGTAGTTTGAAAAACCCTACTAAAAATATAGTTATGAATTTTATCTTTAGGGGTTTTGCGTTTGTGCCACTGATGTTTTAGTGGTACTAAAACATCATAGTTCGTAGTAAATTCAATTCACGTATATGTAATTCAATAATACAAAAAAAACTCTATTATCAAAAAACCTACTTAATGAGTAAACTAAGATATTATTCTTGTTCCCAGTGGATCAAATTTAAAAATATCGAATGGCTTAACCTTGCAAATATAACAGGTAAAATAATGCTCCCAACGGTATAACATCGGCTTGACGCGGACCTACACGTGTATCGGGAAGCTGGGAGACCGGGCTCAGATCGATCTTTGTGCGCGCGCATTCCTCCCCTTTTACCCCCTTTCCCCCTTAGTTCCCCCTTATTCACTTACCCCTGCTCCTGAGCTAAATACATCTGCCCGGGAACCGGACTGATTACTAATATTGGCATAATGTTTGATGTTCTGGTCATCGGAAAATCGGAATAAAGGAAAAAAGTTATATTAGTCTCACCACGGTGTCTTTTCTTCCAAACCGTTCTCAGAAACGAACACAGCTCTAAGAACGTGTAAAATGTTTAATCTCAGGAGGATAAAAATAAAATATTTCGACATTTAGGAGCAAGGAGGAGGCAAATGACATGGGACATAAGGGAAAATCAAGTTATGAACATTAAAATATTTTTGAACCCCATCGTGTGGGGAGATTTTCTGAGATCTTTATTCTGTTCTAAAAATGTAATAAAAATATTCAAAGATTCAATTATTTTATTTGGTAAGGTAGATATAAAAGCAAGGAAAACATGGATGAACTGTGTGTAAGATGACATGGATAAGAGAGTAGTGAATGCAAAGATGACGGCTGACAGAGGGGAATGGAGGAGGAAAATAATGTAGTGCCGACAACACATAAAGTGGGATACAGGCAGGAAGAAGAAGATATAACATAGAGTAGGCGTATAATTGAAAACGTGATAGTAAGTCTAAAACTCATAAAACCCTTATTATTCCCCACTTTTTTCAAAGCATTTAAATGAATGAATGAATGAATGATTTATTTTGCAAAACCAGAACTTACACTAATTTTAACAACTAAAATTCTTAAAACTAAATTTATATGTAAGCCTGTGAATCACAAAACTGAACTCTGACTCAGCATGATGCTGGTTGTTTTGCAACCAACGCTGGTCTTCCGTCAGAGCCGGTTGGTGATGCCACGGACAATTTACCCACTAAGACCAAATTGCAGTAGAGTACAAAAAACTACTTTAATAAAACTAACTAAAATTAACAAAGAAATAACTAAGATAAATACAAAATGTTTTGTGCACATACCAAACCAATGTGAGTGAGGAACCAAATGCAAGTAAGTATATTATCTACGTACTAGACTGAGACAGCCTTTTAGACATGCCCATGATGATAAAATAACATTAAATCATACGCACTAAAGGATACTAAATGATACTTGTATCGTGTTTATGACCCTCTTGCTCTTTCTGGCTTTCAAACAGATAATGTTTAAGTTTAATTCTAAAACTATATAAATTTAAAGCGTTTACAGTTATTTACAGTTATTTTTAAATAATTTTTTATAAATGGAAAGTTAACCTCTGATCCAGCCCCCTAGGGTGGCGCAATGGACAAAGGTCATGTGATTAAAGGACCGTTCATTCACATAAAACGGATGGCTGGCTCTAACCACTTAGAGGAAAATGTCATGTAAAAATATAGTCACCAAAGTATTACTGGCTATGATAAGAAGCACTAGTGTGAAAGACCTGGTCATCATCTTTGTCACTATCCTGAGAAATCCACTACTGGACGTATGCCTTTCCAATACATATCAGGAAGAACGATTCTGAACAAAGAACTTCTGCAAAAAAAGAAGATTGGTTTGATATTGGTGGAACTGGCACTTTGACATTGCAAAGATCATGGGAAGAAGCAGTGGATTTCGGCTGGTCAGACTCGGTCTCGATGATATTCAAATTATAAGATTCGGGTTAGCATGATGAAGAATAAGCTGATATGCTAATACTGTGAATAAGAAATAATAGTTTTAAAATTTTTAACAAACTCAATTTATGTACTTCTTTTTCTTTTCTGTGCAGCAAAATCGCGGTTAGACGCGGTTACTAACAAATAATAGCTTATTAAATAAATCGGTTGTCTCTATAAGATAAAGTTGTGGTCGCCTGTAAAATACATTCCTGTTACCTACATTGTCCAGTAAGTACCACGACGCTGACGTATGTTCATTCATTTTGTCGGACACGTTATTGTTCTGAGTAATTCTATACACGAGTTTTATTTATGGCCTGAATAAACACAGAGATTAGCTCATTGATCTTACTTGAATTCAAATATAATTCACCCTTTTGACCCAAGGTTCGCGTTATATTTTATAGCCGTCCGCTATAAACTATGCAAAGCTATAATATATCTTTCAGGCTCGAAAGAACTTGTGACAAAAGATTCGCGCTCATTTGAAAGCATTCTCCAAAATAGATTCACCAACCAGTAGGCCTACCACCATGCTCTGTCTGGCTCCGGTATGCGTATGACGTTTCGACGTAGGATTTATTTAGTCAGCACTCACACAGACTCAAAACTATAGTCGGATTTTTAATTAGACGAAGCCAGCTGACGTTTACTGAGTTGTCAGTTTTTGATGAAATAAAAATAGTGTTGTGACAAAGTGAATGATTGAAAAACTCCTGAATGAATGAAATTGCCTCGCTTGTCTAGTGAATAGTTAGTGTGCCGAACTTGACTTGACGTGCTTGGTTGAGGATCCATATCGTTTGCGCGAAACAATATACCAACAAATAACACAACAATTACCTCAAACACAACGTAACGAAAAACTTAACAAACACAATAACTAACCAGCGTGAGCGCAGAAAACAACATTTTGTGCTATCAGACCAGAGGTTAGAAGCCGAATTAAAAACAAATTGGTGACCGACGCGCGCGGCGTTCATCGGTGTTGGCACTAGTCGCCTCGCCGCGCTCTATTATAAACCGTCAAAAAACTTATTGTAGTTACATACTACTAGTAACTTATATCAGAGCACTTTTATACAATTTTGTATACAATTTCAATATTCTTTTATAGTTTGAAATTATTAAATATTCACACTCATTGTTCATTCATCTGATTGAACGAGAACTGAGCGCATCACTATTACTTTAAATATGGCAACATTATTTTACAAAGTGACATTAGCTACTGTCAGTCGGTATCGTCTAATTAAAAATCCAAGTATAGAGCTAGACAGAGTTTGTGGTAGGCCTACAAATTATTTACAAAAAGGCTGAAGCTCTATGGCTAATTGACAAAAGTTTTATAATGCACGACGGGTTGACGACATCGACGACATTGTCAGCGTCGTAAAGTAGATTTTTTTACATAAAACAAAGTATTGCTAGGGGGACTGACAAACATGGCCTTCCTAATAGAGCTCCATATGGGTTTGAGCCTTCCTCATCCAGCAACTTCTAGTGACCATCACAATATCGATCCACAGAGTGGACTATTCTAAGGTTCTTGTTTGATTTGTCTTCCGATTCATAGTCATTCGAGAAACTTTATTTCGCAGTGGTTAGTCATATCTTTTCACCACATATTGGTTCAAGAAGTAATATAGGATGTTAAAAAACATCCCCTCGCTCAGATTACGTGGGCGCTGTGCGTCACGGAGGCTCGTGGGCGCCCTTGTCCTTGACGCGCGATCGATCGGCGCGCGCCCAGCTGAGCTACCGCCCGCCGCCGCTCAGCCCGGCCACCGCCCGCCCCGCGTCAGCGGTACTCTTCCAGTTGTTATGCTGCATACTTGCAACTTGTTTGTTTGTTTTAGAAATTAATGTGTTTATGGCGACATGAAACAAAATAAGGAAATAATTTCTCGCAAAAGGCTCATTAACAATAATCAGGCTTCAAGTTTTACACTAAATTTTATAAATTATCCATCGTTTGAATTTATAATACTTATTAAAAATAGATCATGGCGTTGAACACCGTGAATGAATGAATGATAAATAAATAAAATCATGAGCAACTATTTTGTGTGCAAGCCGAGTGCACACAGTTTAACAAATAAATTATGTTGATTCCTAAGCCTAACACATTTTTCTGCTATAAAAAGTGTGTTGCGTTGCTTATCTAGTTTTGTTAGGTACGTAGTAAAAAACTTTAGAAATCGAGCAATGACCAATATTATTTTTTTGCGTTTTTTGAAAATAAGTCTGCCAGGGCTGCATGCAAGGGTTGGCGTTTTTATGTAGTTGCGCAGGATTTAATTATTTAATACCCCCTAATACCAATAAAACACATGAAGTAATGAATAAATGAATATGAATATATGATTTCACTAGTCGTCATAATGAAAGAAGAGAAATTAAACTTATTTTATCAATATTGTCCAATATCCACTTACTTCAAACTTGAAAGCGACAGCCCTACACGACATCTAAGACAAAGGAATGACGTAAAACATGAATAATATAAGCCAAGAAGTCTATTAATTATGATTTAGCTTATCTTTCGACGTAAGCTAGCTTCAAGTATTTACAAAATACAATTTGTTGTTATGTCAAAAGATAAATAAAAATCTTGGTGTATGAGCTATACGTACTAGCTTTGGTAAGTCATTTGACGGTTGTTTGCATCTTAAGAGCTGGTTTAACAGGTTAGTCAAATTAAAATATTTTGACAAGTGAAATGTAACTTTGGAAATATTGTTAATATCTTATTACCAAGGAATTTATGTACCACAAAGTATATAAAATCCTTGCTTATTACCGATGCATATACATATTATGTTGGCTGAACTAATAATAAAGCCAGCTCAAGTTACTAACCATGCAACCACCAGTCAGCTCGTCTAACTAGATCTATAGGTAACAGTCATACAGCCACCCTCCCCGACTGTGGCGGAATCATCTAGCTATACCTATGGATAGGTTGCATGCATGCGATGTGATTTTCAGGGAGCCCACTACCAATAATCTTGAATTTAAATGATTGATGGATGGGCTCTTTTCCGACGTCAGTGTTTCCGGAACGCTATAATTTAGATTTTTTTTAAGACAAGTGTGAACCGCACTATATATTTTATTATAGTAGGTGGATTATGGCTAAGCATGCTCAATCTTAGGCTGCATCCTCACTTTCCATTTGGTGTGATGGCAGACAAATGCTTAGTTATCGATATTAAAAAAAAAGTGCATGTTCATTGCTTTATGAAACGGACGAGTGTTTCTATGGTCTCAGATTATTCTATATTACATGCTGGTACTAGATATGCAGATATTCACTAGCTATAAGACGTTTCAAAGTGATTCTTGTAATTGAAATGAATAACATTTTATTGAGTTTGAGTTTATACCAGTACCTACTAATTGGCTTAAAAAATATAATATTTTACACAATAACGACATCTAGTTTCAATCTAAGCCAAATTTTTAGGCATGTCATAGTAAAACTGATGAGTATTATTGAAAACCCAAACTTTATTAATAAAATAAAACAAACAAAATGTATGCATACATAATAAATATGCTGCCATAAGTAACATAATAAAATGATTAGGTAGGTACATCAATGGTTTTCCTTCGTAGGTAAGTAAGGTATAGGTAGGTAAATCGCGACTATTCTTTTTAGACAGACCCGCACTGGGATTCCCTCCATGAATCTACTATAACATTGTGCGTCATAGATAGATGATACATCAGGTAGATACAGCTACATACATTATGTATATATTTTGTGTGTTTTATTTTTTCAATAAAGGGAATCCTTTTTATGAGGCACGGAAGTTTGTATTTTTTAAAATACTAATGATGTTACTATAGATTTTTAAGGAATCAACATAATCTATTTTGCCTTAATATAAATTTTATCAGTGTCCGTAATAGTTTTCTTCGTTATTATCGCATATACGCCATTAATGTTAATATTGAATTTAAAACATAATTAGAAGGAAGCCTGTACGATGAATAGGATTCAAACGTTTGTTTAAAACTAACGCAATAAAAAAGCATGAAGGTTCAAACAAAATGAGATCAATCACAGTAAAATCACTGATTATATCATAGTTCGGAAAACCTAATTGACGTAATGTTTATCAGGATGAATGAATAAATGAAAATTCTTTATTGAAGGAAGTAACTTACAAGGAAAAAACGTGGGTAATATGATATTAAACTGAGTACTAGGTAAGAGCCTGACAGAGTAAACGAACAGTTTTTTTGAGTGGGCGAAGGGTGGTACGATCGATCGACAGGGGTAGGGGCACACCCACGCACCGCTGCCTCCCCCAGCTTCCCCTAGCAGAGGGGATGCCACGCACACAAACACACGAGGCATCACAGAGCGAGAGAGATAAATCAATGCACTCACACAATTATAGCCGTATCTGTGATGTTACGTACTATAAACACGTATATAAACAGATAAATATGCATGTAGAGGAAGTGTTAGACAGGGTGATACATTCAACATGGATAAAAAACAGTACCTATACTGTGTCATAAAAAAATGCTTATGTTGAAATCATGCAAATTAAAACACTGATACGAAAACATTTTCTTATTAGGTAGGTATTATATAATATTATTAAAAAATAAAATTGTATTTTTGGTTAAACGATTTTATTATTATTGATTTGTATCATTAATTAATGCTCTTTTTTTTCTCCAAAGGTTGTCTGGAAGAGATCGCTCTAAGCGAGAAGGCCGCCCATTGTACTCATTATTTTTGTAATAGTTTCTGTATTTATTTCCTTGCGTACAGTACAATAAAGAGTTAATCTATCTATCTATCTTTTTTTTTAAGTAACAAAATATCTGAATAAATCGGGTGACCATTTTGTACAAAATTCATCTTTGCAGGATAGTATCGTGGTACGGTTACTACTGCGTGCTAGGAGATTGATAATTTTAAAGTATCTACCAAATTAATTTATACTTTATTGGCATTGACTATATTATTACTTGAATGACTGCTAGTGCTACCAATCCATAATAAACGAGGCTAGAAATAAAATATGAAACTCGGTACTTATTTTGCATATTTTGTTGATTACTTACATATCTACCTCAAAACGTAACAAAAAAGGTTTAGCGTCCAATGTTCAGAATATTATACCAACGCAGCAACGATCACTTGATTTCATGGTGCTCAGAGACTACATCTCATCACGGATGGCCTTGAGGTTGTTCCACTACACGATAACCGGTTAATTTATAACTCGATATGTACCATTATACCGGCATGCACGATTGCACGTGTTTACGATTATTTCCATTGCGATATTACTAATAATGCAATTCAATCTAGAGCTGCATCGTCTTCTTATGCCCGTATTCAAAAACACTGACAACTGAGTCTCAAGCATAGATTTTTTATTTTTTAACAGCACAACATTGAAAAGTGTCGAATATCTATGCTTGAGGCTCGACTCAGACTCATAAGTAGTATCTAGGTACAATAGTACTTGTACCTATAAACTATCCTACCGTATGAATTAACCCCCCATCATTGCTCGGTTTCAGAAACAAGATGGCGCTAGGTGCAAACAAATGTGGATAGTGACCGGTTCAAGAAGCTAAAGAAATTAAATTCACCATAATACCTTAACAGAGTGCTCTTAGAAGGCAGTACCTAATACCTTTTTTGCAACAGGAAAAAATATGATTGTTTTGGGTAATTTTGAGATTATAAGAACCAATCGTTATGATAACTATTGATCATAACCATTTTCAAACATGATAAATAGTAGAAGGCAGGAAGCATTAGCTAGTCAAAACGCATCCATATAGACAAACCAAAGCCATCGTTCATTCATGACTGCCTTTGTAGGTATTTATTTATATAGCCACCGGAAACAAAACAGGGCGTGGACAACGTCTGAAAAAACGTTGTAGGCAGGAAGCATGTAAATGCACCCGTCGACTAACCAAAACCATGGCTCATCATTGCGTGGAATTGCCTTTGTATGTATTTATATCTAGCCATCGGAAACAAAACAGGGCGTGGTCAACGCGTAGAAAATAATTCATGTTGTTTTTTTTAGTCACAGCTAGTAAAATTTGCCAACATTTAAAACAATGAAGGTGCTTACCTACTTAACTAGATTTACTTTACTGGTACCTGGTATCTTTACCCACTCGTCTACCTATCTCGTTTTAACGTCTCAATTTCATGCATGGCCAAATGACATTGTGCATGGCACGAGAAGGCACTTGTCCACCCAAAATTGATAGGTGCTACTCGTGATTTTAGATTGTATAAACAGCATAAAGTATTTATTCAGGCGATTAGTGCTAGTTGAGCGATGACGTTAGCCGCATAAGAGTTGCGCAAGGTGAGATCAAACCACGCTCTGTTGAAGGAACCATTTTGTGAATCAGCAGCCTTTGCGGAACCACTCAATTTACATTGCAAGATTGTAGGTGCACATAGTGTAAGTAAATAAACAATGTAATCTGAATTCTATAAAGACAGATTTAAAAATACCGAGGCCAAAGTATGTTTCCGTAGGTACCTATACAAACAACATACATGATTACAAACACAGGTAGATACAGTAAGTTTGTGCGACGCTGTATTGATCTGTACTGTACCTACGCCAGATGGAACATTCGAGAATGCTTAGGTACTAGATGTACCTACCTTCAAGCTTCTCTCGTTCCCGGTGCCACTCGCGACATCACTGCGCATTTAGCCCTTGTTTAGTTACTTGTTAGTTTTCTGGAGAGGGCGCGCGAAAGGAACTAGTCGACGCGGCGGTGCGCGGCTGAATCGCTCGGCCTCGACCTTGGCCGTCAAACCCGCGCATGCGCCCAGCGTCACAGCTGCCCCCCGCTCCGCACTGCCCCCTTCAATTATGTCATTATGTGCCGCGGCGAGTTGCGGCTCTTGTTGCCAAACAGTTGAGAGCTAGCTCCGATTTAGATGTTCACTAACTTCCTTTTCTTTGTTGGAACCTATGCTTTGAGCTTAGGATCTAGGTACCCATTTAAGGTTTCCCTAGGAACACAGCTTATTCTATAGAACTCGTGTAAAACCAACTCAGCAACGTTATTTATTATTTAATAATTAATTAGATTAAACAACAACCAACAAAACCATAATCCATAAGACACATTTAAACATAATATCCCAAATGAATGGTCAACCTACTAAAATATTTTGCTACCAAATCAAAATTATTTTGAACGTGTAGGTTCTATAGATAAGTTTGGAAATAATACGTACTATGTTATGTACTTACCACTTATAGATTTAAATTTTTATTGCTGATGAAGTTTTTTATTGTCAAAACTTGTTTGGATAATTCTGAACTTTAACTACATAAAGGTTCTTGAATGCTATTTGGTAAACTAAATAATTATAAGTTTAAAAAACTTGAGAAACCGACTTCATTGTCAAACGGCTAAACCGATTTTAATCAAATTTGTTTGGGACAATCTGGACGTAAGAATAACCAAATAAAAAAAAATTTTTTCTAAATCGGTTCATAAATGACGGAGGCATGCAGTTACAAACATTAAAAAAATTATTAAAAAAAAATGGCAACACCGATTTTAATAAAATTAAAATGGGACCAATCTGGAAGCAGTACCTTTCAGATAAAAAAATAATTTTTCAAATCGGCTCACAAATGACGAAGTTATGCGGTAACAAACATTAAAAAAACATAAAAAAAAAAAAAAAAAACATACAACCGAATTGAGAACCTCCTCCTTTTTGATTGGAAGTCGGTTAAAAAGAGTAAACCGTCACCTTTCCATCAGGTGGCCCTGATGGAAAGTAGTGCTCGTCTGCCAGCTAGGGCATAAAAAAAAGTTTGCATAGATCAAGGAAATTATTTCCTTGGTTTAAAATATGAATGGTTTTATTTCTTTCTTTCAGCTTGTTCAGCATATTTAACAATTTTGAAAATACACAACCCCTGAACGTAGATATGCAAAGTTGTGGAGAATAACATTAGATACAAAGGTTCAGCGATATCTATTTTAATCCAACAAGTTTTCCTACGAAAAAGTTTATGAACTGTAAACAATAAGTTGTCTCAATGGAATCTAGGCTTTACGTCTATTTTTAGATATTTATTTGAATTTATCCGATCATATTTTCTTTGCTAAAGTATTTTATTTATTTGTATTTTTTTAGTAAATTGTTTGTTTAGTTTATTAGCCCAAAATAATCAAATTCTATCGGTAATTGATTAAAAAACCTGCTGGAATAAATAGAGGAGTCAAACACCAAAAATATAAAAAACCCCAGACTTGTTATGCTGAGAAAGTATTTTGATCAGTCAATGCGTGCCCTAAATGGCCCTAAGAGCTTGGCTTTCTGTAGACACGACGTTGTGAGTAATATGATTAAACAATTAAAGACTCCAGTCCCAAGGTAATGGAATCTAATAATAATGTTCTGTTCGCCTCGCTTGGTGCAGTGATGTAATCTCATTGTTGATTTACCTGCATCGGTAATGCATGGACAAATACCTACTTTACCTACTGACGAACTACTTTTGCTATACATTTATGGCCTTACTTATAAAAATATGTCAAAAGATAAACAGTGCTTTAACTATTGCCGTCTCTTACCGCTGAGTTAATGACAAACAGTGATAGGGCTAGCTATTTAAATAACGTTTATAAGTATTGCCAATAGTGTAAATTGTTATTTGTTATACAAGAGTGCAAAGTAGCTTAACGCATTTTGAAAACTCTTTCAGGTCTCCCGCCATACAGGCTAGTTCTAAAGCGGGGTCCATTGTATATCTGGATTTTGTAAAACCGATTTTTCGAATAAATACTTTTGTATTTTGTATTTGTATTTGTATTAGCTTAATAACCGCGTGCTCAATTTTAATGACCGAGCAAGCAAAGGAATCAAAAGAGCACTAGGTGAAAAAAGTTTTCCCGCGAGTGCAACACGTAACTTTTCATCCCACCTCAGCGAGAAAATTACTAACTAAAAACTAAATGCAAAAAAAAAATGGCGCGCGTAAGTAGAAATAAAAGTTCAGAAAGAAGGTTCAGAGTCTGAGTTTTTAACAAATTAAAAAAGGTTGCATGATAAATTCGGCACCATGGAGGGTGTACTTATGTTGCATACGGTATTTATTCATTACCTTACCTATGTTTGTTGTAGTATAGTAGTATAGAATAATAACTGCACCATACTAATTGCTTTTTTTAATGATTAAGAAATTCAGACGTGATACTGAAAGACAGTTAGCTTACCAAGATTAAAAAATAAAATGATGTAGGTCTTGCAGGTATCCTTTTTTTACATAAATTATACTACGGCTTGCGTTTGACCGCGCAATCTCACCTGCTGTTGTGCGCAAGTGATGATGCCTTTGATGCGGTGCAGTGGACGGTTACGTAGAAGATACCTGTTCACTCTACTCTTAAAAACATCCAAGTTATAAGTGATCGGAAAAACAGACGCCGCCGGCAAGGAATTCCACTCCCAGTATCTAACCCGATTAAAGTAAAACGCATGTTTTATTACTGCTAGCGCCATCTATACTTTCACAAGCGTACTATAATAACGTCGCAATATTACCCACGGGAAGCTCTTAGCAAGTCGGAGAATGGGCGTCGAACCGAGCTTGGTTCAGTTATGGTTTTAGTTCCAATCAGGATTGATAGATGTCGCTATTTCGATACCACTATCAAAATGTTATTTGTAAGAGCTTACTAGACTTTGTTATAGCGTTTAATACAAATGTTTTCTCTTACTTAAGTTTTTATTCAAAATGTATTACTTAGAGTAGGTACTAAACTTATTGGTACCTACTTATAAATTACCACATTATCTAAAACTATACTAGTTTATAAAAATCAACTGAGGTAATGATTTATTAAGCCATATTTATTTTGCTTACGTGCAATTTTTTATTTAGGCTATTTTGCACTACGATATAAAAAAAAATAACTGAAACAAGTAGATAATTTAGTTTAGAAACATAAAAGACAGACTTCAAATAAGTACCTAAAACTTTGTGTCAAAAATACCACCTCAAAAGTTACAACCGAACAAATATAACAACCGAATTGAGTACCTTCTGTTTTGAAGGCCGTTAAAATATGATTGTTTACTATATTTATTTTTATTACATTTTGGATGAAAAGCTGACAGTCGTGGGTAGATTTGCTTGTAAGTTGCCGCCTTCGAGCGTACTTTTACTGCTCGAAGCTCTTGGTATATCGTTTTCGTGCTCATTACGTTCATCTCGATTATCTTCAAATTTTCGTATCCTGTAAGAAAAATATATTTATTGACAGTTGCTAGAATAATAACAATAATCATCGTACTCTCTAGTGTACTTCGGTTTACCTCATCTTCTGTTATTATTATAAATATTGTAGACAATCGACACAAGAGTTTTGATTGTATTATGGGAGCCAGGACATAATCCTTTTTTTGTTTGTATACCTACTCATCTACCTAAAATACAATTTAATACCCAGACAGAGAACAAACATCGGTGTTGTAGCAATGCACTGCCTAAAAGCATTGCTAAAATGCCTTCAGTATAATTTGAGGTTAAACAAACTTACCTGAAGTGAAGTTTGACCGTAATTATACGAGTCGCTGCATCCGAACTGATTTTATATTCACTAGGTAGTCCATTGCTCCATGCTCTGGGCACCGAACACTTTTTTAGAGCTAAAAACCTTTAAAACAAATCGCTGTAGGTGGCGCCACCGCGCCTACCGCTACCCGGCTGTCAAACTTCATTCTTTTCAGAGAACAAACGATTTCAATAAAGATACTCAATTTAAAACGGGATACGTTTTCATGAAAAGAAAACGTTTAAGGGAGGGAGGGACTAAAATCAGTTCGGATGCAGCGACTCGTATAATTACGGTCAAACTTCACTTCAGGTAAGTTTGTTTAACCTCAAATTATACGACGTCGCTGCATCCTCCTGATTTTATATTCACTAGGTAGATGTTTAGAGCTTTAGGGAAATCGTGTTACTTATTAGGTATGAATCAAAAAGGTTGAGCATAAAAAGCCATATTTTGATTCATTCTCTCCTTAAACATACAATTTCATAATAAAAGAAGACATGAATACAGATAGAGAACATACTTCATCACTGAAAGGCCAAGCCAATATAGAGCGTAACAGGCCTATTGTTTTGAAATAAGAGTAAATACCAGGTCCAGGTTCCAGGCTACGAGTAGATAAAAGCAAACATCCCTACAATCAGCTGCTAACGTCACTGCAGTGTGATGGGTGTGAATGTGCTGAGAAGGCTTTCGTATTTACGACGTTCGTTTCTGACGTTCGTGGTCACTTTGTGATGTGGATTTTTCTGTTAAAATTAACTTTCCATGCAACTAACTGCATCTCTAATGGAACTTGTTGTATTTAGGTAAGCTGATAAAGCATATAAAAAATGCACATTATTTTTATATTTATCGAGAAAATAGGGAACCCTTAGATATTGTTGCGTCCCTCAGGATAAGAAATAGTGATTGGATCGCAAGTTATTACCTCAACAATGCAAATAATGTCATCATCATTTTTATATTAGATAACATGATAGCTCCAGCGTACTTTGTGCAGTCAACAATTAAAGGTAAAAAAGGTGAGTTTTTTACACCCTTGAGCAGCCAAGGAACGCTGCATCTTAACTGAACTTATTGCTAAATATTAGAGTGATAACCAATTGAATTGTGTTTATTGTTGAATAGTATGCTCCCAAATTGAATTGGTCAATAATAAAGTTCAATGCAAATAGAGCTCCGATAGACCATCAGTCGTCAAATTAATTTTTGGAACTAAAAAATCCACAACCTTACATAATATGATATGCCGTATTGTTTCAATACTCTGTGGAAAGTGCTGCAATTATAATATCAATGATTTATTAACCAGCACGACAACCTTGTAAGGCTCCACTTGACCGTCATGCCTGAAACAGGATATTAGCGAGTCATAATCAGACAAAAAAAAAAAATAGCTAACTCTGAAAATCAAAGTTCTGAAACCATAGGGTTGAGCTATTCAAGGGCAACAACGATGCCTGGCAGTTCTTCATCAAAGATTTTGCGTAAATATTTCAGTTCATGTGAGATGGAAAGAAGGTAAAATAAAACGCAAGCTTTCCCGTTTATAGAATAAACATCAATATTAGGGGCCGTTTGGTCTCTTATACATAAAACGTATTTTGAGAAACTTAAATGAGTAAGTTTACGGTACCCAAGTCTATTGGATATTTTATTGAAAGCATTTAAAGATAAATTCTAGCCAGTTCATCATTTCCTGCATCTAGATCCTCTGTCTGCGTCTACCCATTTTTAGATGTCTGTTGAAAATATGAAGAAGCGACGCTATTGATTTCGTCGTGATCATTGTACCGAATAAAACTAGGTTCTAAGTTATGATTCAAATTCATTAGGTACTTAGCTTAATTTTAATAATAATTTTTCATGATTTGAAGTGCTTAGGTTAAAGTTGCTCCTTCAAATTACTTCGTTTATGCATTAAGTATAGGCAAGTTCTACAGCTGAATATTGCAGAGGTATATACCTACATAAATAGGTACCGATTCGTAAGAATCCTAATTAGCATTAAGTTCTTTTTTGTGCAATAAAGAACTTTTTAAGAATATCTATAAACAAAAATTTCGAATATACGAGGTATGCTAGATCTATACTTGATCATATCAAAAAGTTGTATTTTGGCCAACGGTAGGTAGAAGCGGTAAGTAGAAATATTTTACATTGATCATCATTATTTCTGCCCCACTGGTGGGGGTCAATGCCTTATAATAAATTTGTAATCGTGTAGCAAGCTAACAGCTTCTTCGAACATTTTATTCATAATGGAATGAATTAATTAGCTTTTCCCCATAAAGTCAAATTATGAAACATGGTAAGAAGGACATCGCATATCCTTTTTACCACAACATAAAATATTATAATAACATATTTTTTTTTTTTTTTATTATTATAAGTTTTAAGATTTAATATATAAATCCATAGTATTTCTCATCCTACGTTGGCTTTTGAGAAAATAGCTCGCCAATCTAATGGGAATAGCTTATTTGTCTTTTTATGTATTTAATGTGATCATTAAGAGGGTAAAACCTCATTAAGGCACACTTAAAATCCTTTTACCGCACGGTTTCTAGGTTCAATAGAACCAGTGACACAACCGGAGGAAGATGATGGAAAAAAGATAGATGATTCCATAGGCATTCGCAGTTTCAAATACCAACGTTACTGAAAGGTATATTATAGCATGTCTTGTGCACGAGTGCCTTATGATTAGTTACTGGTTACCATTATTATTATGAGCCTTTTGTGTCCCACTGCTGGTTACCATATTTTATGAAAAAATATGTATATAAATATGTATATATTATATAATAGGTAATTATAATCTATCAGCAAACCGTTGCCTCTGTTAATTCTTGGCCTCCGGTAAATTGGAATGTTTTTCCGTCTCAGTGATATTGATCGTTATATTGTACGGATTGGTAGTTGCTGGAAGACGTCTGGACGGTTGGAACCCGCGTCCATGCCCACCTCTCCGACCTCTCGGAGTCGGTTACTGTGCCTTGGAGGGCCTGCGCTATTTTACCTGGCCAGCCGATCGCTGATGGCTGTGACTCAAAATGATCTTTTGATTATTTTCTTTCTTATAATAATACGGATTAAAAACTTGTTCTTTTCTCTTTTTGTTAAAGAAATACATGTACAAACTATGGATTTTTCTTGTTTAGAGCTATTAGCTGAACAATTCCAAACTCAAAAATCGCAGAATCGCAAGAATGACTTTGAAACGTCTTAAAGTCTAAGGAACTATTCGACGTGTCCAACGTTATCAACTTTTGTTCAATTTCTTAGTTTCAAGTTGATTAAGCAACTTAAAACTTTTTGAATGCGTTAATTTTTCATGAATTAGTATGGATTTTTGCTAATCCAATAGACAAGCATAATGATTACTCCCCAATGTTCAGAGATCTCGTCTCTAATCTTAGGCGCAAATGTTTCAGGTTTATTATTGGTAAACAAAAATATCGTTGGACCGGTACTCTTGGTGTACCAATCAGTTGCATTGACCGTACAGGACGGTAGTTTATGCTGCTGTGCTGTGCTTGGTCGAGTTTATACCATATACCAGGTTCTGAAGTTCTACTGCTGGTCTGGATCTGGTCGTATACCTACTTTATACTGGTTGACCAAAATGAGTAATCAGAAACATAATTCTGTAGGGGTATGATACCACGGTCACTCGTCAGAGTTTATTAGGAGGTAGGTACCTCGCATTACCACTCAACTCAGTAATAAGAAGTGCGTTTAAGATCGTGATCCCGTCACGATTCGATGCGTAGGTATTTAGTTCAGTATTCGGTAGTGATCGCATCACAACTCATCTTAATATTTGATTTATTTTGCAGTAATATGCATTTGTCATATTGTAGATATGTGTACTGGTCGTAATTGCATTGCGACTCAAAATGATACTTGCTTGGTAAGTATTATACCTATTGTGCAGACTGTAATCGCATCACAGTTCTTATAAAAATGTTAAATACTACCCGTGAAGGTAGGTAGATATCATGGAAAAAATTGGCAAGAGGCCGTAATCACATTAAGACTGGATGGTAGATAATTATGTATGCATAACTACATATAGAAAAAATATTATTATTGTGCAAACTGCATTCGCATCATAGAAGCTATCAGCATATCAGCTATCTGGTTCCCATGGTACAAGCTCTGCTTAAATTGGGGCCCGTTAGTGTTGCGTGGATTGTCCGCAGTATTTTTTTTTTTTTTTTTTTTATAATTCTTATAAAAATTTTGAAAATACAACAAGTGAAAGTAGGTGGATATCATATAATACAAATAGCCATAGGCCGTAATCACATTATGATCCAAGGGTAGATTTATGTCTACATGAGCACATAATTATAGAAAGATATCATTATTGTGCAGACTGCAATCGCATCGCAGTTCTTACAAGAATGTAGTATTAAATACAAATGAAGGTAATTACATATCATGGAATTGAAATTGCAAGAGGCCGTAATCGCATTACGACTCGAGGGTAGATCATGTCTGCATAAGCACATATAGAAAGATATTATTATTCTGCAGACTGCAATCACATCACAGTTCTTACAAAAATGTAGTATTAAATACAAATGAAGGTAGGTACATAATTTCATGGAATAGAAATTGCAAGAGGCCGTAATCTCATTACGACTCGAGAGTAGACCATGCCTGCATAGCCACACATAGAGAAAATGTATACATAATGCATAGATATTGTTGTGCATACTGCAATCACATCACAGTTCTTTCAAAAAACTTAAAAATACGACGAGTGAAAGTAAGTCGATATGATGTAATAAAAATGATAATAGGCCGTAATTGCATTACGATTTGAGGGTAGATCTATAAAGCCCCATGTAGAAAAGAAATAAACCAAAATACAATGATAATTGGGTAGATTGCAATCGCATTCGCAACACAGTTTTACAGCAAAAAACTATGAGTGAAGCTAGGTATTTAACACCGAACAAAAATTACAATAGGCCGTAATCACGTTACAACTCGAGGGTACAGTTTTCTATATAACTATAATATAGAAAAATCATTTGATTATGCATCATCAATTATAAATCGGTAGGCAGGTATGCCTTTAAAATATTTTGCACTCAATAGCTGCTATTTTGTGGCGTTATAGCACAACTCAGTCAAGCAGCTAAGTAAAAATTTAATAGATAAAGTGCAAGCGATACAGTTATGTCACTTTCATTTAGTTATTATCGCAAGCCCGTAATTGTAGTGAGCGTTTAGCGATAGGCATAGTTAACAAAACAAAATTCATAAGCAAATATGCGTGTAGGTACTTACATGCATTTTTTGCTTTTGTTCCATTTCCAAGTGACGTTCTTAACGTCGTATTTCTTCTGGATCTTCGCCATAGTTATTAAGGCAAATACACTTTGCACTAAATACAAACTACTTACATAATAAACTTAAATAAATTACTTCGAGAATTGTAAAAATAAAATTTAAATAAGACGTGTTTCGATGCCCGAACACAAACAATGAATGAAGTTTGACAGCCGGGTAGCGGTAGGCGCGGTGGCGCCACCTACAGCGATTTGTTTTAAAGGTTTTTAGCTCTAAAAAAGTGTTCGGTGCCCAGAGCATGGAGCAATGGACTACCTAGTGAATATAAAATCAGGAGGATGCAGCGACGTCGTATAATTTCTCTGCAGCACCGCAATTTAGCCAAAAGCTGAACTGCTACGTATTGCTACGCTTTGCTACGAATGCCTACGAGAGCGTAGACGCGCTACTTGATTGAATACAATTAATTTTTCAGAAAGTATTGTACCAAAACTAGTAGTCTGAGAAGTTTTACTGATAATTTTACACTAGTTTCCACCCACGCTGGCAAGGTACATATTATGTTACAGTCACTTAGTGGTGCTATTTGTTCTTCTTCTGAAAGATTGATACTGCAATGAAAGGCCAAAATAAGCTCGCACGACTTCTTGTTTATGACAGGTCCAAAGTAGACTTACGCTCAAATAATAAAACTAAAATCATGATTGGTGAAAACAGAGAGATCTACGTTACTAAAACTTACTTAGATCGGAGACACAATACTAGAAGCTTGTTTGCAGGAGCCTCGGCAAACAGCCAGAGAAGCAGCGATGCGATACAACTCCAGAATATAACGCCTGTTGCTTCGTTCACCTAAGAAACAGTACACCGTTGTAAAACAGTACACCGTTGTAAAACAGTGCTCCGTTGTAAAAACTGACGTCCAGGGCGCGCACTCAATTTTTATTTGTTTGATAACGGCTGCATTTATGTATTTTAGCCTGGGTCGTCCCACTGCAAGGCAAAGGTCACCCTTCCCTTTTTCTACACCTCTCGATCTTTGGCTACAGTGGCCAGTGAGATATTCCCGCCATTTTCTCCGGGGTCTTCCTCGGTGTGGGACCCATTGGTAAATATTTTGAATACTTTAGTGTAGACGAATTCTGTCTTATCTTTATTTCTAATCAGTATGAGGTGATTCAATTGTCATCGAGGTAACCTTAAAACCAGGTGGGTTCCGGTACTTTATTATCTAAAATAATTGATAGACCTTACAATATTAAAGTGGTCGTTGTGCTGTGGATTCCGAGTGACAAACACGTTCCGTAGTATGATGATGGTGTGCGACAGATACAAGCCGTAAGTCAGCCTGCTGAGCGGAACCCAGGGATACCAGGTGAGGATGCCTTTTACTAGCGCTGGAATATAAACATTAACAAATTTATACATTGTCCTGACTGAAAATAAAAGTCTGCCTGTTCTGATGACATTGCAAATATCTCAAGATGGATGAAAGAAGCCTTAAATCGTTTTTCCAGGAAATGTACCTATGGCCTATGTCTAGCACATCTTTAGGCTGATAATGTAGCTTAGAAGAACAGACAAGAAACATGTGTTGTGATTTCTAATGATGCTTGAGTCTGAGTAGTCGAGCATCAAGCATGAATTTTTGGACAGTTTTCCTTTGAAAAGTGTCATAAATCTGTGCTTGAGGCTCGACCCAGACTCAAGCATTATTTCTGCATGATTCTCAAAAACATTTTGTGACGGACAGCTGCAAACTGGTCATTAACAAAAAAGTGCGTAGAATATGGCAGAATACTTACGCACTTGTCCAAACGCACAGCACATAACGAGCAGAGCCACGCCGCAAGCCCATGCTGGGCGGTTCAAGGCTGCGTATACCGCGCCTTCTATCGGATGGTAGTCCCACCAGAGGAATATGTTGCCAGATACCATCACTACTAGCATGAAAATCAGCGCTGACACTGCACCGAATATTGACCAACCCTGAAAACAAAACATGAAGCATCATTACGCAAAAATATTTGGGAAATTGTTGCAAAAGACGTTGACAACAGTGAAGTGTCTTCGGACCATCCTGCTCCATCGTCAGCTACATTATCATGTGAGAAAGGATGAAATGCCAAAGGATGGTCTATGTCTTGTAAAAAACACACTGTCGCGAACTTTGACAGTGACCTATAGAATATCGGTAGGCAAGCAACTTTGCGACAATGTGCTATAGACTCTGGATCTTAGTCTGCGCCATGTGTTGCTCTCCTATCAGCCTAAAAGCTCTTCGAATGTGCGGATGTATGCAAAATCTTAGGCTTAAGCAGACCGCCATCGACATTGAGTATTGCCTAGATGTGTGCATGGCTTAAAGCTTAAACGATGCTAAGGGAAAAGTGAACTTTCCTGCCCAAGTCTTAGGTGAATAGCTGGGTAGTCAGAAGTATAACATAGAGACAAAGAAAACTAAGAGGCATAACCAAGCATTGTATACGGCACATGCCCAGTTTTTGCGTTTTTGTACGTTGCAAGCTGACCTCAGCTACTAAAATACAAACTGTTTTCCTTACGATGAGCGCCGAAATGACAAGATTTCTGGTTTTTCTTTTGCTGTTTTTGTCTATGTATCCTATCCTGATATAAATATTACATTTTTTATTTACCTTCGATATCTTTGTTGAGTCCATTTTGTCTTTGTAGTTCATGAAGAAGTATCCGCTGAAGACACCAACCAGATACGAAGCGAAGCGTGTGTGACTCTTGATGTAGCTTTCATGGAACTCTTTGCTACCTCGAGGGTTAGATACAAACCTGGAAAAAAATAGTCAGTCCTACAAGTCCAGGGTACCTCTAAGCTACTGTTAGCCGGTTTTGGGAATAGGACATCCATGCTGGGACCGAGCGACGAGATACAAACATCATAGTCGGGATAGAAAAAGATGGCGTCGTAATACCTACGTAGATGTTTTGTTTGTCGTGTTATAAAGCTAAACAGAGTTCTAGCTATTTTTCATTAGTTCAATGGATAGTATTTGACGTAACACTACATAAGTGTAGTAACCAAATGAGAGTGGGCTGGTGATGTCAGCGTTACAAGGAGGTCTGGGCAAAATTAACCACAGATTTTGGCGTCTGCTATAGCCGAAATATCCCGGGAACCAGGTGAGCAGCTCGACAAATACCCAGAATAGACCATCACAGCGTAGTGCATTGTGTGGAGAAAATAGCCCTTTACCCAGCAGTAGAACATAGAAGACTCATAAAAGTAAGTTTTCTGTATTTTCTATAGGATGTGGTAAGTTCTGTAACAACTATTAGTAGGTAAGGTAGAAGTGACTTTGTTTCACAATGCATTATTCTAGATACTATCGTGGTATAGGCAAGGCGATACAACTATTAACAAATGAATATAATTACCGTCGGAGCGGTCACGCGATTTTTATGAAACTGCAATCTACTATGATCCTGTCAGAAAAGTCTAGAAAGATCACAGTTTTTTTTTATTCAAGCTGATGAAACGAGCATATGGCCCACCTGATGTTAAGTGGTAACCGTTGCCTATAGCAAAGCATTGTCTCGTAGGTCACGCAGGTTAGGACCGTGGCCGAAAAAAACAAAATAATAAAAATCCAAATAATTTTCGCTTTTGGGATTCAGTATACCCAAAAAACATGATTTAGTTTGTCGTAATCATCATCACTATAAATAAGTCTACTGGTGGCCACAGACCTCCCCAATACATTTCAAGGAAAAGCGGTTTTGTGTCTTTTTCTGACTTGAAATAAGTCTACTGGTGGCCATAGACCTCTCCAAAACATTTCGAGGAAAATTTTTCATCCACTGACTTGCCGCGACTTGGATACTTATTCAAAATTATTAAAAAACTTACTCAAAAGTGAACAGTTGGACAGCATTAAGCTTGTACATATAGGTGACTAATCCTGGTACGATGATCGAAGCGACCGTTACCAGCCCGCCGCATATCATGCCCAGTCCAGCAGATCGCTTGATCAGCCAGAAGAGCAGCACAGTCACGATGAAGAAGTGGAAATCACAGGGTATGTACCACGATACGACTATGCACTGAAATGAAAAGAACAACTAAAAAACACACATATATGACAGGCTTAACACCAGTAACCCCCAAGTTAGGAGTATGTGTGCGTGCCTGTATAGGGCACGACCCTAAGTGCCTTTTCACACGTACCGGTTTTCGGGTAGCCGGCGCCGGTTACCCGGTGGTGAAGTGTATGGGCATAGTACATAGCTTTCACATGTGCCGGCATCAACCGGGACATTTGCCCATACACTTACCACCGGGTAACCGGCGCCGGCTACCCGGCAACCGGTACGTGTGAAAAGGCACTAACGCGGAGATGAAACCGGCCGGGTATACAATCTAAAAAATTCGGAAACTGTGTCAAGTACACGAAAGAAGTTTCGTTGAGGCACACTATAATAATCCTTTCTGCACACTAGTTGGCAAAACATGTAACATAACAAAAAAAATCTGAAGCAGCTAGTTCATAAAAATTTGCGTAAAAGATAAGCACATACCATTTTTGCCAAAATATAACTTACAATATTTTCTGTGTCGACGTAGTTGCTGACCATGAGTAGATTCAACCACCAGGTCTTCAGACAAGCTTCTGTCTCCACCGCATTCACTCTGCTCCACAGAGGACCAGACCCAGTGTAGGGGAATACTGCGCATGCGTAGAATACCACTATAGCTAGAGCCACTACCAATCTGAAATAGTACATTATGATATAAGTGCGGTAGGTTGAAAATTACAGCCGAGGCGTTATTGCAAGCCCGAGCCGTAGGCGAGGGCTACAAGAAAGCAGAGGCTGTAATTATCAAAGCGCACGTATGTCATACGACGTTTTATAACATATTTGCGAGGAAATAAATAAAAATTAAACGAATAAATAAATCTTTAATCACTTGTTAAAGCAGTTAGAAAATTTGAAATGTAAATGTAATTTTAAATTTAATTTCATTCCATTTAATTCCAATTTATCTCGTTTTAATCAGTTTCATTCAATTTCATTCAGTCTCACTCAGTCTCACTCAGTCTCACTCAGTCTCATTCAGTCTCATTCAGTCTCATTCAGTCTCATTAAGTCTCATTTAGTCTCATTCAGTTTCATTCAGTTTCATTTCATAAATTTAGCATCTTGATAAACCGTACGTTTTACCTTTATTAGAAAGCAGCCCGTGCGTTTTACATTACATTACCGCACTAGTGCGTAATGACATACATAACGATACTGATATTAGTGGAATAAGAGACCCTTTTCGAGCAAATGTGTTATAATAGAACATAACTAAACGTCAACATTTTGATAAATGTTCTCTTAGAGCCTGTCCAGATGGAGCGTTTTACGCGCGCTCCTACGCGCGATGTATCAGGGAGGGACCCAGAGACAGTTATAAACATGGAGCCAGACAAAGCAGTCGTGTTGTGGCTTGCATACCGCAGATGGAAACGTCGTAAACAAAGAGAAAGTCGACGATTTAATGTGCATCCCATTCTACGTGACAGAATGACACATAGTATGTTTATAACATTATACCCAAAGCTCAGAGAACATAACGAAAAGTTTTTTAACTACTTTCGGATGTCAGTAACATCGTTTGATGATTTACTAGAAATTATCAAAATTATCACTCTCCATTTTCGTTCCAAATACGTCCACTCGCGTCGGACTCGCGCGCACCGCTGGACGCAGCAATGGCACCAGAGTATCTCGACTCGCGTGGCGCGGTAACTCCCATTTGTTCTATAGGACTGTGACGTCATAGAACTTTTAATACTTTTTTATCCTTTTAGTTCCATGGTAGAACTAATAAAACGAAAACTGGCCCATTAGTTCTATAGTACTTTTAGAACTTGGTCAATTCCATTAGTTCTATTGAAATGTATAGCCATAGAACTGTTAAAACTATTTTTGTCCTTTTAGTTCAATGGTAGAACTGTTGAAACGAAAACTGTGCTATTTGTCCTATAGAACAAAATAAATTAATAAATATTGTGGACAATCAACACAACACTACCTAGCCTCAAATGTAGGAACCAGATAACTGTAATATACAGGGTGGCCGGAACATTGACGTCCAAAAAGAAAATTTTGTTCCCTCGTATTGTGGGGTATCCGAATCACCCCCATATATATGTTCTGCGATTTTGCATAGTTTTCGAGTGTTTTGATTTTTTTTCTGAATTTTCGGAAAATTTTAACCAACTTAAAAATTTAAAAAAAAAAGTAGAAGACGTTTAACAAATTTTTTTTTCAACTGAATCCTCATGAGTTATACTTCTATGCCTAAAATAATTAACTTTGTTACCTTGATGAAAGTTATGAAAATGATGATCAAAAGTGAAAAATTTACGTTCGTGTATTATGACTTAAATTTACTACTTTAAATTAAAAATTTAAAAAGGTCAGGAACCATGAAATCACCTTTTTAGATTGTCGAAGTATGGCGACGTTATAGATTGTTGCGAGTACCAACTTTTAACTTTGTTTTGATGCAGTGGCTCTTGTAGGTGAGAGAACGGTCTAGAGTTGAGAGAACGGTCTTACTTCGACAATCTGGGGTGCCACCCCTCATGTCCTCCGAACATCTGGACTAGCTCTCTGCTTCTCGGCTGGTGAATTTCCATGTCCAGTGTGGCATCGATCCGCCCATGCCCGTGAAGTAGATGTAGCTCTAAATGAAACATGCAGAATTGTGTCCGGCTGCTTAAAACCAACTCCCCTCTCTGCACTTTACCCTCTAGCAGGAATAGCTCCCCCGGAGATACGTAGGGCAGTCGCCTCCTCAATCGAAAAAAACAAACAGGAGATGGACATGAGGCATCCACTTTACAACACCAATCACTGTCAGGGCCGTTTGAAAAGCCGCCATAGCTTTCTCCAGTTAACCAAGGCACTGACAGAGGAGGATCCTAGTGAGACACGTAAGAGACTGTGGGTTAAGAAATACCCACCCCCTATTGATTATGTTAAGCCGGCAGAAGAACTCCCAGCGGGTAACCAACTCCCATGGTCAACCTGGAAGTCTCTGAATAGACTTCGGAGCCAGGTGGGCCGCTGCAGGCATAATTTAGTCAAATCAGGGTACTCCGACCACGCGGACTGCAACTGCGGAGCCCCACAGTCTATGCTTCATTTGCTGTCTTGCCCAGAGTGCCCTTACACCTGCACGCTGAAGGATTTGACTGACGCCACGGACAGCGCTATTAGTGTGGCCCATTTCTGGGCAAAACACATATAGGGACAAAATATCAGGGGAAACATCGACACAACGAAGAAGAAGACCTTTTTAGATTTTTAATTTAAAGTAGTAAATTTAAGTCATAATACACGAACATAAATTGTTCACTTTTGATCATCATTTTCATAACTTTCATCAAGGTAACAAAGTTAATTATTTTAGGCATAAAAGTATAACTCATGAGGATTCAGTTGAAAAAAAAATTTGTTAAACGTCTTTTACTTTTTTTTTTGAAATTTTTAAGTTGGTTTAGGTCGAAATTTTCCGAAAATTCAGAAAAAAAATCAAAACACTCGAAAACTATACAAAATCGCAGAACATTATATATGTGGGTGATTCGGATACCCCACAATACGAGGGAACAAAATTTTCTTTTTGGACGTCAATGTTCCGGCCACCCTGTATATATACAGTTATCTGGTTCCTACATTTGAGGCTAGGTAGTGTTGTGTTGATTGTCCACAATATTTATTAATTTATTTTGTTCTATAGGACAAATAGCACAGTTTTCGTTTCAACAGTTCTACCATTGAACTAAAAGGACAAAAATAATTTTAACAGTTCTATGGCTATACATTTCTATAGAACTAATGGAATTGACCAAGTTCTAAAAGTACTATAGAACTAATGGGCCAGTTTTCGTTTTATTAGTTCTACCATGGAACTAAAAGGATAAAAAAGTATTAAAAGTTCTATGACGTCACAGTCCTATAGAACAAATGGGAGTTACCGGCGTGGCGCTCGCGCGTAACACGTGCGAGTCGAGAGTCCGGCGAGCTGCTCGCGTTTTACGCGCGATTGAGGAATCGCACGGCAGCGTCTGGACGGGATGTATAGTGCTCTAGTATCTGGAGAACGCGCGAATGTTTACGCGCGAGGACACTCGCGCGTAAAACGCCCTTTCTGGACAGGCTCTTAGATCCTCTAAATCTCGTATCCATCACATCCTGGAAGAAATCTAAACATTTCAGAAGATAATTTAAGTTTAAAAAACTTGAAAAACCGACTTCATTGTCAAACGGCTAAACCGATTTTAATCAAATTTGTTTGGGACGACAGAATAACCTTCCAAATAAAAAAGTAATTTTCTAAATCGGTTCATAAATGACGGAGGCATGCAGTTACAAACATTAAAAAAATTGAGAACCTCCTCCTTTTTGATTGGAAGTCGGTTTAAAAGTTATGCACTAAAAAACTTCCTTCTATATATTTCGTAGGGGATAAAAGGATAAGTAAATTTGTATGATTTGGTGGCCAACTTTTGCGACAGAGTTTTTTAGTCCAGACTTCTCCCAAGCTGCGACCCCAGGGGACCTACATCTTGAGATGCCTTCCAAACCATGAAAGTGCTTGGTTGCAAATGCCACTCGGCTGCCACACCAAAATTAAATGCGCGTCCACCATTTGGATAAGTAAATTGTGAACGCACGCTGATCGGACTATTTAAATTATAGATGTCAATGCTTATACAGATAGCAGTACTTAGTGATTATAAGATTAATGAACTAACCTCAAGTATCTCTTCAGTATAATCAAAAAAGGATTGGGCAGCTTCTTGACACTGGCCAGGTATGTGACTGCCAGAAAACCAGATAGAAGAAAAAATGTATCCACAAAGAGGTCATCGTGCAGAATGAGCATACCGAGCGGAGATTTTGGAACCTGCAAGAATAAAACAAATATGAATTTGTATGACCACAGACTTGATGTTCCCTGCATAAAATAAGACTCCATCATATTCTCAACACAGTTCTAGAGTTTTAGAGTTGTTGGAGGTTCAACAAGATACACAAAATTTCAAAAGTGCTACAACTGAACAAACTTATTTTTGACTTTGACTTACCAAATCTGATTGCTCTAGCATATTTTATTCTTAATCCTATGTAATAATCACCTCCCACGGATGTCGTAAGGCTAATAGAAAGGCCAGGATAAGCCTATAAAGCATCAAACTGCCATTGCTCATCCATCCATGCTTCCGTGCTAGATGTTGAAAGATATTTTACCTGATCTGAAATAAGTCCGTCACTGATAGGTCCAGCATTGTGGAGTCCTATTTGGTGGTCCAGCACTATAAGGCACATCGTTAGAAATTTTATTCCGTAGAAAACTTCTAAGCCTTCTTTCTTCATTTTCAAGAGGTCCCTTGAATTTTCCTTTAGACAGAATGCTTTGATGATACCTGTCTCTGAAAAAACAGATCTTTTGTAGATTCTTGTTGAAAGGTCCTACAAAAAATCGAATACCGTCATGCACGCCACTGCAGACAAAGATAATGAAAAAAAATACATATACGAGTAAGTGCACGTTGCAATCTTTGGTGTGGCATTCATGTTTTTAAATGATGATTTAATTTTATTCATAAAAAGCGTAATTCACCAATTACATTCATAAATCCACATTGGAGTCTTAAAAAAGATCAGACCAGCAAAAAGATTAGCGGATGTTAGAATTACTTACTCGAAATTAATTGAACTCCGTTGAATTTGTTGAACTTAAAAACTTACTAGTTGAATTGGACTCCAAGTCTCTTTCTCTGCCGATATTCAAAGCTGTGCATAGCAGCGATATCCCAACCAAAATACCTGCCATACCCCTGAAATTTTAATAAATTATCACAGTTCTGTCGAGAGCTTTCACTAGACAAGTTGAATTGAATTTTAAATGACGAATATTGATATCGACAGATCAAAATAAATTTCAGAATGGAGAAATACTCGCATGAATCAGAAGAATCAAGGTCACCGACAGCTTTCAGGGTCATCGTCGATCAAGTAACTAATTTTAAATTTCACCAATTAGCGACCAAAAACCAATAGGCGAAGCAAAGGAAGCAAAGGCCGATGAACTGACACAGTCAAAACCGAAGAAAGCTGGATAGAGAAGATTCAAATTGGTTTTTCCTATACATAGTAGGCTAATATCTAACAGTGCGGCACTTAAGACCGATGATTAACGTTACAGATTAAATTAGAACCAGCCTTACACAAAACCATAAAAAAGTCCATCAAATTCCTTCCGATCTTCGTTCGTCTGGCAAGGCTCCGTGATGGAGATGTTGGCTCTGATCCCTGCTGTCCCGAGATGGCTGCGAGCGAGCATAATCCTGAGCAGACGCTCCACGGTTCGGGGCTGGCACACCGCAGGCACACACGCGCCCCATGTTAACTCGTTCAGTGGATGTGCGTTTGGTGGACGGTACTAAAATTACGAAAACATTTTTGACAGCTTTTCGGAGAGTTTGTTCAGCACACATCTAATGCCCGTTTTTTTTTTAATTCCAATACCCTAGTGGCAGTTTTTCCTGCCTCAAATGATAGACGTTGAAAAAATACAGATGGAGATATTTAATTTTCATGATATTGCATTGCAAATTTAAAAGCAAAAGCGAATACCAGTTCTTGTTATGGTTTTGTTTAACAGGTACCTACGATTATGTATAAACAAGATAATCTTCTGAGTACATAATTATGTAATCTAGCGGCTAGGAACAAAAACTCTTTTGTGTAAATCTAAAATAGAACCTGAATAATCATCTTCCAATGGTTTCAACATCAGTGTTCACTGTTTATATCGTGATTCTATCGCGTGCTAAGCTACTACGACTGATAATCTTTTCTGTAGTACGTCTTCATTGTGTAGGTCTGTGTAGTCATTATTTGTTCTACGTTTTGTATTTTAATTAGTGATTTAGGGTCAAACAGATTATAAAAATAATCAGTCTATGGGAAAAAACTAGAAATATGTACCAAATGGCACAGTACTTTTCGTGTAGCGAGACTATTTCACACCCTTTACTGTACAGTGTATACTATAAGTAGGTGTGCTGTGTTTATTGATACTAACTATTGCAAAAAGCGGTCATGTACCTAATCTATATTTCAACGTTCCTCTGACTGGCTTTTGAACATGCTTATTTCTTCTGCCAAGCAGCGTTGCTGTGTTTGGGTTCGAAGGGTGTATTTGGGTGCCGGTGAAATTATTGGCACGTGAGGCTTAACATTTGTTTGCCTCAAGGTGTGGCTGACGTGCGTGACCTACGTGGCAATGTTTTACTATAGGCGATGGCTCTACCACTTGATATCAGGTAGGTCATAATAATATACTTGTTCCATCAGATAGATGTAAAAAAAACTCAAGAATCTTAAGTATTTAGAGATAAGAATTAGTTTACAGTGTCCGGGAATTACTATTTGACCCTATTTTTTTAAGGTGTAAAAATAAATAAAAGCCATCTTTAATTTTATCATTCAAACAATCTTACCTCTATGTAATCCAGAGCTGATTGATAAGGATAGAAAGGATTTTTAACTTTTTTCCTGACTGATTTATCAGTCCGCTCTAGCACAATGTCTGCTAAGCAGTACTTGGTGGTCAACTCGGTGTGTGTGGAAGCCCAAGGCGTGTTCATGCATTGGTCGAAATTTCCCAGTTGGTAGCGATTCGCAAATAGAAGACCTTGCGGTTCGGAAGACTGGGCGTCCCAATCTGCATGGTAAAAATGGTTTTCTTGATCAAAAAAGAAACGAAGTACCTACTATATATGTATGAAAAAATAATAAATCCAAATCCAAGAGATAAAAAAGTGTGAGACTAAGAGAAAATAGAGAAAGCAAGCTAGTTTAATGTTGTTGTTTCTCGTACATACATAGCCCATAAACTTTACTGTTAAGATTTATTCTCAGTAAGTGAATTATGAGAAATAGAAATAGTGCGATAAAACTTACCCCAAACCGCCCACAGCGTGAAGTTCTGCAAACCATTTAGCATACGGTGAATGTGATCCAAGCATGGTTTTTCATCCGCGCTCCAATTTTGATTGTCCAACGAAAACAACACATCATCTAAATAAACATAGGTGTCTTCAACTTGTTCTTTTGTCGCATTATGCTTCTTATTTTCTTCCAGTTTAGATACATATTCCCGGGTCTCATTTTCTGTGAAAAACTGAGTAGTCACCTCCGCGGTTTTCGTGCGATTTGTGACGTGACAATTGATATTAACAACTGAATAAATTAGTGTGATGATAAAAACGCGTTGCATGGTTCATCTAGCGAGGATCTGAGATAACTGAAGCCTGAATAGGAAGATGATTTGTTTTTATGACAATGAGTTATTCATTGCATAAATAACAATTATAATAGCAAAATGGTAGACAGGTTTAGCTATTGTTATTGCTTTCTTGCTCTGAACACTTTACGTACTAAGTACTCCTACATTCATAAATAAACAGCAAAGTAAAGATTTCGTTAGTCTAAAGCGCCATCTCTCGATAGTACACGTTTTTATTTTTGATATCTCGTGCGTAGGGGTTGTTCAGAGGGGTGTGAATCTCTTGCGTAATTGTGTTCTGTGGTGCAAATAGTTGGGTGTTTACCAAAAGAGGCCACAGATGGTGTTAGGCATGATAAGTACAAAAAAGATCAAAATTCAAGTTATGATTCGATTATAAATGAAATGAAATTTATTTATTAATAACTAAAGCATATACATACAAACATAAATAATAAATAGTACTGAGTGGCTTTAGAAACTATCTCGCCCATTTTTAACAAAATGTAAGATATCAAATAAAAATAATTTTAGCTGTACAGGGGGGCTTTTCAAAAATATGTCGGCAGGTTACAAATAAAATTTAAATACTGGGCTTCAAAATATTCTTATTTTACAAAGCAATGTGCCCAGTGAATTAAAAAAAAATCTTCCCTAAAATGGGATTACCTACGGTTGTAGGCAATAAATACTTATTGCCCATCTGTTTTTCGGCTTTGTAGAGCGCTAACTCTTTCTGACGCACACTAATGGCCTGCGCACACCTAGTTCGCTGGGGGTAGCGAACAGTGAAACGCTGTCAAATATCGCTGTCAAATCTTAAATCTGACAGCGATATTTGACAGCCTTTCACTGATCGCTACCGCCAGCGAACTAGGTGTGTTCGAGCCTTAATATCTACTACCTAATATCAATACACACACACACACACAGCGTGAAGTTCACTAATATACTACTAGTTACACTAATATCATGACCTGTGACTATGAAGCCGAAATTTGCGGATGTGCAATATTTATTTCCTACTACTATTCTTATATAGGCACTTACATTGCATAGGTATAGTTTTGTCCAGCAGTATTCTTTTTTAATTATCCCATGGCAGAAGCCTAATGCCAGATAGATTTTTTTCTCCTTTAATTATTAAAAAAACGCAGTTTGATGATGATGATTCAATAATTTATTTAAATTTCAAATATTTACATGAAATATCTACATACACATTAGATCTACTAATCTATTACAATACAATTAACTAGGTATGTTACTTACATCAAAAAGTAAATTACATTTTTATCTATTTTATAAATTAGAATGGGGAAACTATTTATTAAACAAAAAGTTGAATACTTAACTGATGCATAATCTACTGATATACAAAACCTGACACTTATCGCAAGGAACCGGATTTAAATCGGTTTAAATAAGTGAACCCGTGATTTTAAAAAAGATCTACGTATTTTGGGTGGATTCCCCCATCTCAGAGTAAAGCATGTATAATGTAGCTTGTAAAGTTGACCCCTGATTAAACGTTCGGTTCATACCCACACTTCCCATCTAGATGGTCTAAGTGTAGATGACCCCTAGATGTATTACTCTGAGGTAGTTAAACCCACCATATGATTAAGGGTGCTGTTACATCGTCGATATTATCGAGGTTTATAGTTAGGTCACTATGAAATTTATTGTTATCTTGTTTGAAAAAGAACATCCCGTTCAGAAGTATTGAATTAACACTAGTTAACCTAGTTTTTTTTATTATTTATACATTATATAAAACGTTACCTTAACAATAATTAGATATAATTTATAAAAAATGTTTCAAATTGTATTAAAAGGATTTATGCCTGAGATAAAAATTGTTTTGTATAATAGAAACCTATAACTTACAATCAAATCTTTGAAATCTTATAATAAATAATTTTCATATTTTTAAAATCGCTTATTTACACATTTTATTTTAATATATTATTTTAAATATAATTCAAAAGTAAAGATGTATTTATAAGATTGATAATACATTCTGTTGTATATAAATAAAGATAAGATGATTGTATTTAATAAATATTTTGATTACATTAAAGTAAATACTTTATTTAATAATAAATCTAATTAGCGTTTTCATATATACATCTTTGGAACGCATTGCAAACTGCACACTGACTAGTTTTCCACTCATTTCGATATACCTTTATATAAATCCAATATATCTTTTTATAGCTATGCTTATATCTATATCTTTGATATTAATTTAAATCTACAAGAAAATACAGACGAAGTCAATCAGATTGTGAAAATAAATACGCGTATCTTTAATTGATGTTCTCTATCCTTATTATCATGTTTCGTATTTTATATAAAAGAGAGTCTAATCGACTGTTAATACCTTATACATACTAACAAAATTACATCTCACCCCATTGCGACTTGAATTTCCATTAATATACATTATTTTATATATATATTGAGATCAAAATGTGAGATAAAATGACTATGTTTTGAGATCAAAACTAACTCGGTAAAAGTTTGAATTAAAAGCCGTGTGACTAAATGACTTATTAATTGACTAGAAAGCTATATTTTTGACTAGGACTCCTAATAATTATTGACTAAAAATAATATAACTCTAAAAGAATTTGACTTGTTTTAATAAATTCAGACTAGAAATTTACTTATCATGAGAGCAAAATATTAATTACTAATGCCCGGGATACACGAGGCTAGTTTTTAAAGCCAGGATAGCAAGAAAGTGATAGTAAGCTAGCAGTTCTAGCTTTTTGTAAACAGAACTAGCTTCATTTTTCATAAAGCAGTTACACGAAGCTAGAACGCTAGCTTGCTAAGACGGAATCACACAGGCGACTCTCCATACAAACGTAGTCCCCTATTTCCTCCCTGGATAATACCTCTAGAGAGTAACCATTTTTTCTCATAAAATCCAGATCTGCTATAAACGTGCTCGTATGTTTTCCTTTTTTTCAGAATCTTATTGATAAAGAAAATATCACCTCCAATTCATATTTCATATAAATCATATTATGGGGGTCATATTTTCTTTATCAATAAGTTTCTGAAAAAAAAAAGCATACAAGCACATATATAGCAGATCTGGATTTTATGAGAAAAAATGGTTACTCTAGAGGCATTATCCAGGGAGGAAATAGGGGACAACGTTTGTATAGAGAGTCGCCTGTGTGATGCCCTCTAATAGCTGGATATCACTATTGCTATCCTGACTTGAAAAACTAGCCTCGTGTATCCCGTTGGGTATAAATGACTAGATTTAACATTGACTAGCTATCCTATTTTTAACTAGGTTGAGTAATTTTAATTACAATTTTTTTTTATCTTATATATGTAAGTATTTACTGTAAAAGACTAGAAATCTAAGGACTAGATTATGTGACATAAAATTTAATGACTAGGCAAACTACTTTAAACATTTGGAGTAATAATAAAATCTTTGTGACTAGGCAAAGTTTATTTGAATAATGTGACTAGAAATATAGTTAAGTAAAGTTACATAATTTATATGACTAAAAAATATTTTATATGATTTTTTTATTCTATGGATATTTGAAGATAAGTCAAAGTACGCAGAGTTGATTGAGATGGCCAAAAAACAATACATGCTCAAATAAAATAAAAAAAGTTGAAACGGCTTTAATTTCAAAACTCTTTTTATTTCTACTGTTTACTAGTGTTTTTGTTATGTTTGATTATTAGTTTGTCATCTAGATAATGCGATCTTCGAAAAAGTCTATATATATTTCGTTTTCTGTATATTTCGTTATCGCCTATGGTCGATGCAATGCCATCAAGGCAGCAAAGCTGAAATATTAATGAAGAGGCTAGGTACGTGGGCATCTAAAAATATGCTCCGTAGGATCGATACTAGCCCTTTCAGACGGTGTCGATTGAAATATGCAGTTAGTAGTAGGTATTTTCCATTGAATGTGTGTCACGTAAAATTATTTTTATTAATTTGGGGACAATGCGATGAAATATAGTTGCTTACACTTTAGAGATTCGAATGGCATTTGATTTGGTTTAAAGGTTGACATTTGAGTTACAGAAAAAGATTTAGTAGTAATTTCTAGATCGAATTTCCTACTATCGATTTTTTTTTTAATATGAGATTTTCTAACGAATTAACTCGAAATTTAAAAGAGTATAATCTACGTGTATTTAGTTTGCTCTGATTGACTTCATTTGTTTTAGTGATTACCTTTCGCAATAAGTAATCACCTTTTAAAACACTATTACTAAAATTAAAAATATTTTCAAACTACTAACATGAAAATATCTTTATCTGATGGCGTTACTATGTTATGGTCAAAACTAACCATAAGACCTTTTGAAACCAAAAAAATGTGAAAAAACTGTAAATTTAAATTATACTTACATTGCTTATCAAAATGTTGATTATCTATTATTTTAAGTACTACTTAATAATTATTTATGATTTAATATAACTAGGAATGTAATAAATAATGCTACTTTCACGCGAAATGTCTAACACTTGCGAGATAAATATTTTGGAATGATGCTGCAGGAGATCAAACTATTCACAAATTATTCTATTATTCTACAAGAAAAATTTACACGTAATCTAATAAGAACACACACTAATAAAGCTATTTCTAAAATCTTACTAATAGCTAACAATAACATTCACACTGAACTCCTTAAGACGTGACATCGGTAAAACTTGAAAATGATAAAACTTTGTTAAATTTGCTAATAAATTGATTATTTTACTAAGAAAAGTACGACTTCTTTTGAATGGTTAATTTTTATAACGCTAGTCCTTTTTAATTAAACTTTCGCGATCATAACAACATATTAAAACTATTACACGGGTACTATTACGGAAAGTCTGCCCGCGACCACGGTTATTGCAACATAGCCGAAACGTCGAGAAAATAAATAAAATAAGGTAATATATGCGATATACATATACCCGTCTAATAGTTTTATAACGCTGTCTCAAATTAAAATTAATGTATATTAATGTTTGCCCGTGTATAACTATTTTCAAATATTGGTATAAAACGTCACGAAATTTTTCATCTAAAAATCTTACCTAGTCGTGATCTAAGAGAAGAAAAAGTGCGAAGTGTCCCCATACCCGCTGTAACCATACATGGGGTTGGAGAGCGGCGCATAGGCCGGGAACCGCGGCACTGGCCGCAGCACGCGTCGTCACCCGTCCCCCCCGCCCCCTTCGTCCTCAGACCCCGTCACGTCCAGGGAACGGGAGTCTTCCGAAGAACAGGAGGAGATGCAACGAGCGCGGACGTTCTCCCAGTTGGCATCATGAGTCGGTGGGATCTTACCCCAGAAAGTGTTGAAGTTTGCGTCCCGGATAGGTTCCTGGTAAAAATGGGACTGTTAAAACCTGACGGTAGTCAAACCTCCTTTTGATCATCAATTATTCTTTTCTCGTGCTCATTTTCAGTATGCTTCATTTTAACAGCAAAGACTTTATCTGCAATTTACTTTTAAACAATCATGAACCCTAAAAAAATTGGGCTCTTGCCCCAATTTTTTGAGCTAGGACGAGAGTATACGTTCTCAAAACCGCTAGCTTGTTCTAGCCCCACTGTTCTTGAGACTTACCGTTGGCTGATAAGCAGGATACTCCGCATGCACTTGCCGAAATGCCGATGGTTCTTTCTCAGGCTCAACCTCTAGCTGTTCGTGGGCCAGCAGATGTTTCCTCAGGTACGCTTGCCGGCGGAACATCTTGCCGCAATGATGGCAAGGGAACCGCCCAGCATCGGTGGCTGGAGGCTCCCGCCGTTTTACAGCGCCGCCGGGAACACGGGGCTTGTGCCAACGTCGATGGGAAGCCAGGTTGGCTGGACAGTTGAAGACCTAGAAAGGTGCTTGGAGTTTTATTTCTTGATTAAGGCTGCACGCACCAAAGAAGCTCACAATTGAGTGGGGGAGAGAATTCAACAACTAGTCACGGTGATAATGTACCTACTGGCGGAATAATATAAAAATCTTTGGGATACAAATAGTTAAAAAAAACAGGCCTTTGCATCTAGTGTAGAATTGTAGATGATTAATATAGCTTCAGGGATAACTGGTCAATACTATTTTTATGAAACGACGGGATATTTACCATGATTAAATTTTTCTGAGTCACAATAACTCAATATGAACTTGAATTAAATCGAATTTATGATGGTTTTTACTATTTTTTAATGGTGTTTGTTAATTGCATACAAAACATGTGTCACAATTCTCATTCCCAGAGAGATAACTACTAATATTCTCCCGTCACGCATAGTGCAACATATCAATTGTTTTGCCACCGCCCCATTCGAAATGGCCCAAGTGTTCAACCCGAGGGAAACCTCGAGGGTTCGTGTGTTCCGTTCCCACAGACTCATCTCGCAGGTTATCGGCTCTTAATTGGTGATAAATGGAAATTTTAGATAGCATGTTGTGACAAAAGGGTGCTGGCAGATGTTTCGAATATAGTTATATATTATCGAATATAGTTATCAATAATCTAAATTTTTAGAACATACCCCTGCAGAACGTTGATAGATCAACAAACTGTTAGCGCATTTTTTAAGCTGGAAGCACTAACATAATTTATACCACTCGCCCTCTAAAAAGCTTATTTAACTCACTGAAAAACAGCCGTTTTGGTGTTTGATTTAAAACACACCAATATAATAGTCGGCCCTAAACTTTTGAGATTTGATTGGGCGAAATTTTTGACAAGAAGTTTAGCATTCAAATAAATACCTACCTACTGTTTTGTGTTTTCTGTTGTCATTATTATATTGACGCTATTTTGAATATTGTGCATAACGTAAGTTGTCTATTGAAAATGCATTTTATTCATGAAGATGTGTCTTGGGATTCTGAAAACTCCGAACATTCCTTTTCATACGGGGATGATCACAAATAGCCCCAGGCTTTGTAATTTTCTTATGAGTATAAAAAACGATTAATAATATAGTCATGAACATAAATCTAAGGACCTACCTTATCACATTCAGGACAGCGATATTCAATATGCACAATCCGAGAGCAGCGGTGTTGCGCAAGAGCAAACGCGTCGTTGTACAGTCGCCGGCACAGGCGGCATATGTACCGGCCTAGCTTGTTATCGATAGAGGCGATCAAAGCTTTTGCTTCGTCTGTAATTTCCACCACGTTGAACGCTGGGTCTATGTCCCCCTACAACAAAAAAATGAATGTTATAATGTTGCTACAGTTTTTTGGAACATATAGACATCTAGGCTCTCCTGGCCTCACTCTGGATTCTAACACTTGAATCTAATTGCATAGTATACTATTAGTATACTATTTTCACCTCACTACCTCGAATAGAGCGCTTTTGTCACGTAAGTAAATTGAATTTAGAATGCTGCAAGCAATGAGAATTAAGTAGCATTACAAGCCGCAACGCAGCGGCAGCGGCGGTGGTCTGGATTTTGGACTTTAGCCTGCAGATTGTTGGGCGAAAAAAACAATTGCGGGAATCGGTTTAATCTACCTGCGGCCGGCGAGAATAAATAAGTCTAAGATCCCTAGAAGAAGGACCTTCACCGAGCTGGTTATTTAATGAAACGTATTTTATATATAATTAAACATGCCAATAAATATATTCTATATGGGTTGCCTATCAAATTTCAGTCCAGGATAATTATGATTAATAAATAATTAAAAAAAAAAAAAAAAAACTTTCCACTGGTTTGTTTATTAAACACATTCTATACCAATCGAAAGTATAGACCCCAGTATTTTTATTCAATAAACATACCGGTGCAAAATGCTAGTATCGATTTTCCTGTTTATACCTGGCTACCCGAGAGTTGTGACCGGAAAAAAATAGGCAACCTGACGTTTGCATATTCTATGGGGTCTATACTTTCGATTGGTATAGAATTTGTCTAATAAACAAACCGGTGGAAAGTTAAAAAAACATTTTTTTTTTTTAATTATTAATTAATCATATCTTGGACTGAAATTTGATAGGCAACCCATATAGAATATATTTATTGGCATGTTTAATTAAATATAAAATACGTTTCATTAAATAACCAGCTCGGTGAAGGTCCTTCTTCTAGGGATCCTATACTATTATTATTGAATCCTTCGCTTGTTCGGAATTCAAACTCAGCATATTTTACAATTTCAAAACAAAAAGAGTATGGTTGTATTTGTTTAATATAAAAATAATTCCATATATTTTTTTCAAGCATCGATACACAGTAATATAAACGTATTTAATATTGCATCGAATTCGGTCACTTAGTTGGCCATCATTCCTAATCCCCATTTTCTAACGAGTAAAAGCGAAGCACGCGAGCTTTAGAAACTAAACTCACATCAAACCAACAATTACAGCTATTACATAATTCCATGTTATTAACTTCATTTTTATTGCATCTAAATTGAGCGTTTCTGCGCTATCTCAATTCAAAGAAAATGTATTGAAACGATTTATTAGTGCTTAATGTGACTAAAGAGCACTGCCCACTAAAGCGAAAACACAGAAAGGTGAAAAAATATATGCAAGAAACCATGATCTACGTTATCAATCTGGCGGTGGTCTTCACCACTACATGTACGTACAATACACCGTTTACCGTTTTGAACAATTTTCAAAGTTATTTAATCTTTACAATTTTAAAATACCTCCTTTTGAGTTAGTTTTGACAAAAATTACAACTTTTCAAAATATAACTTCCTATTAAACGTCTATTACGAATCTATACCTACATTCTATTTCTAGTTTATATAGATTGATTAACCAATGAGATATGAGATAATTCGAGGGTCGAGGATCCATACTGATAAACAAACAATCGTAAAGTAAAGCATGCAATACTTTGTTGTACTATACTAGTTTAAGGTTAGTAGACAGTACACCTTAATGTCGTATAACCCACCCTTGTGTAAGCGTCGCGGTTCACCCCCAGCACTGTTATTAGTGCAAAAACACAGCACAATACTCGATTTCATACCTGTTTAATTGCCAGCGATAAGGAAAGTCACCCTACTGTAATGGTATGGTAGAAACGTCTAATTAATCGTTCCTGTGCAACATTTGAAATATGCATACATTTTAAGAGTTTATTTATTTAAATGCTAAGATTGTAAAAATACAAGAACTGTGTCCAACCGGAGATTTAAAATGATACCTGTCAAGTTAGACGTATGAAAAATATGCCCATTATTGCCCATATAAATAGGACTTTTAATCGTCTATAATGTCTAAAATAAAATAGTAGTGGAAGCTTATAAATACCTTTCGTACGACTAGCGTTTCGTCTTCAGCGAGATCACGTATGATGGTACCGGAGACAGGAGATGTCTTGTCCTCATCAAATATCAACCGTCGCACCGCCTTGCTCTTCTTCAGAGGCTGCACAGGCTTGGGTGATTTCTTCGGCCTGTCTTCCACATCCTTTATTTCAACAATATCGGGAGAACTGCCATCACTTCGCGAAGGAGTCTCAGGTTTTTCCGGGAGGCAACTTTTAAGCTCTTCAAAAAACTGTTTCGTGAATTTAAGCTTCTTTGCTTCTGGGCTGTCACTGTCGTTTGAATTCTCATCTTCCTTTCTCTTTTCTGATTGGTCTATTTCATTTGCAGGTTCTTCAAAATGACGAAATATTTTCGGTGATTTTTCTTGAAAATCATCGGCTTTCCTTTTTTGCGACGGTGGGGGAGGGGGAGTGCAAGGAGGGGTGATCGGTGTAGTAGATTTGAGGGATAAGTCGAGAGGTACTAGTGGCTCGTTGTAGTACGCCAAATATTGCTGTAAAAGAGTAGGATGTTGTTGTGGAACAATATCATGAAGATAGTTGTTGGATAGCCGAGACGTGGGAATGGCATATTGTTGGTAGAATCGTGAGGTGGCGACTCGATGAAAGTGAGGTAGAGCTGCCTCCATATTTAGAAACTATCGTAGTTTTCAGTCCTCCCCATGTTGAAAAATTGCTTTGTCCGACCTCATTGATGTTGTTTTTTTTGTCTGCAACAAAAGAAACATTGTTCGGTCTAGCTAAAGTAATAAAATAAGGTGCAATAGTAATCAGAGGTGACAGCAAAACAGGGTGTGAACAAGCATTCGATGCGAGAGTGGTCCATTTCTCTGATTGCGACCGACCGACGACGGACGGTGACCAATTCACATCAGGAAAATTGCTATTTTCTTCATTCAATTGAAATCAGGGTGGATTTTTTTCTACGTACTATAAATATACTAACAAGCTCTTGCAAAAATAAATAGTAGTTCTAACATTTTTTAAAACTGTCAACTCAAAAATGCTCTTACAGGGGTGTTACAGGGATATATTGCGGGGGTGTACTTAACCCCTGTTACCTAATTATAGTCAAGATACGCTCCCACGGTCACCCCCAATGCAACCCCTAATGCAATTCATTGTTTGCTGAGTAAATACCGTAAATAAACTTGGGTTGCGATCGGGTTAAGTTTGTGTTTTTGTACAATTGAGTGTACTTGATTGGGAGATCAGTATGGGCACGTGTCTGAGATATGAATATAATATTTAATTGACTGCTACCAAATTTGATTTAATTTATGATTTTATATTTTTTTATTTTTTTAATTAATTGAAATTTGATGCCTCAAAAATTTATATTTGAGTTGCAGATTGTGTGATTTTGAGCTTTTGTTAACATAAAAATAGTCACGTTTAGGTATTATTTTTACAATTACGCAGCCGCTGTATTGAAAAATTTCGTTTATTGCTAGTTACTGTTACTGCTACTAAGCTTGATTGATTTTAAGACTGTTTTATATTTTAGGCATTCGGATTTGATTTTTATAAGAAAAGATGGATGGATTGTGTGAAAGATGATATGTTCAAGAAAGGAGTGAGTACTGAGATGGCGAGTGATAGGGGAGAATGGAAGAAAAATACATGTTGTGCCGACCCCACCTAGTGGGATAAGGGCAGGAAGAAGAAGAACGATTTGATTTTTATTTTGTTACGTCTACGTTACGATAAAGTGTACAGTAATAAAAAGCATTTCATTTTATTTGAATAAAACCATGGTATGAGAAAGTACAAAGATGTTAAAAGTATAAATTGTATCACATATTTTTATCATTTAGGCATGCAAAAATTCAGTATAATTACTAAAAATTGACTAAAAGTAAAGTTTCAAGATGAAATGCCGTTTTGTTTTTAGTTTTAAAACTGACCTCCTACCTTACAGCTAATTAATCACTTTAACTATACACATGAATATTAAACAAGTCCCAAACGATTTACTTAACGATAAATTACAGCGCGTATTATTTATAATTACATAATAATCATGAATTACAGCGCGTAACATTTATAATTACATAATAATCTATGGGCTACTGAATTGAACTTATAATTTGAATTTAACATTCACACCTACGACGTGATAATTACAAGTGTTACGTGTTACCTCATCAATCCAATATTCATAAATCCCAAAGGTAGCGATCAAGGCGGGTCTGTAATACTCACCCGTGGACGAACGTTTGGTTGTTCGACTCTCGACTGTATCGAGGTTATATTAACTTGATAATAATAAGAATGTATTGTGGACAATCCACACAACACTATCTAGCACTAAATGAAGCAGAGCTTGTACTATGAGAACCAGATAGCTGATATATTACTGAAGATACTTTTTTTGTAAATACATAAGTATTTAAAATACAGTGTAAAACCAATACAGAGAAACCAACTTGTGTGTTTACTTCACAAATATTTGTTCTCGGTGGGGATCGAATCCACGACCTACGACGCGGAAAGCAGAGCTACTACTGACTGAGCTGAGAGGCCAGTCAATCACATCAGTTATATTTTTTGTGTCATGTTTTGTAACGTAAAATATATATTTTCTATTTCGATTTCTAAATAAAACATAGTTATAAAATTTTAAAGGATTCAGACACTGTTAAGACTCTAATTATAACTATTTTGGTTTCAAAGATAATTTATTGCTTAAAAAAATACGTTTCAGGCCCATTAAATGTCATGCGTACCATTTACATAGATATCTGTTACATTTATTTACTTTTATCCCTAATTATTTTTAAGCCAGCTTATTTAAAAAAATATTGGTATTCTTAAACCACAGAACATAAAATAAAACCTTTTGCTTTTACTCATACTCATACTCATATTAATTATTGCAATTATCATGTTACATGGTGAGATCCTAAAGTTAAAAATGGTTTTTCAAAATAGTTGTAAAGCTTTTGATTATCCGTTAGCCACATTACCACGCAACTGTGCTGTTTAGGTTTTACTGTAAAGCTCAATTTCTTACAGAGACTGGACTATATCCAGCTTCTACAAACTTTGAACGTTATACAACTTCCCAGACTAACTTATCCAGTAGCGAGTACTTATCTAGTTTCATGCGTGGTATCTTATATATATCCTACGAAGCTCAATTAATCGGTATTCTTAATGGTCAAGATTAAAATAAACAGAGTAGAAATAATAGAAAAAAAACATGACAGTTAAGTCATTATATGATTATCAATAAAAGTTCTTCTTTTGATGTCACCGACTTGATTTAACCAGTGTACTTTCCTTTCACCTTTTTCATATTTTTAAGATAGTAATTTAATTATTGGAAATATTATATTGTACCTACATAACCAATTACCAACACACGTTCAGATATTAATACTTCTTAATAAATTAATCATTATTATAAGTTTTCAGGTTTCAGTGTTCAAACTATGGAGACTCAACATTCTCAAAAAGCTTTTACGACATAAATTTGGGGAAAAAATCATCGGTCTTTGAAAAGTAGGAATAATACAAACAGGTACAAAAATGCAGTACAGTAACGAGAAAATCGAAATATCAAGTACCGCTCCAAATTTACTACAACCCCTTTCAGCGCAGATAACGCACCTGCATTTCTGTGCGTGGGGTGTTACTATGGAGAGTGCTTACTGTGACTCACCTTTAGCTGTTTCTCTGCTGACTCAGCCGGCGACACCCCTGACACACGAAAAATTAAAAATCAAATGATTCTAATTTTGAAAAAATATTTTAAGCCAGCACTGGCTGCAAAGAAAAAAACTGAATCTAAATTGAAAGCTTTTGAAAATAGAATGAACTTTTTGAATTTAAAGTTTGGAGTTATTATCGTGGAGGTTGGTTGGTCGGTAGGGGTGCGCGGTCCGCTCGGTGGAGCGGTCGGGACAGGACTGATAGAAGCTGGCGCGTGCGGTGGCACGAGTCCAACCCCCGTATAGGGTGTTTCCACCGGAAACTTTACTGTACGCACCTTAGTTTTTTTAAATGCCCTATTTCGCTGCGATATAAAATTGAAGACTTTTTTGACTGTGCACATTTTGAACTGTGTAAAGGGGTTGTATAGGAATTGTTTTGTGTTACTTCAGAATTCATTTGAATGCGCAACTATTTTCTACAGCTCTGATTAAGTATTTCATGATACTGGGCTTGTTAGTATTTGCCTTTTCTGAAAATATGTATATTATTTAATAAACTCATGTTAGTTTTTATGCTCAACCAAGCCTAAAAATATTTTCACTTATGTTAGTTAGCCAAGCTTATGAAATAGGTAATTATTTAACCACCCCTGTATAACCTCTATCTTAAGCCAAGCATGACCACTTCCGATAGTATTGTATGGTACTGCTAATATTGCCACAGAATAATATTAACGGCGTCTCATACTTGAACGTAGCACCCCTATTCTTAACAAGTGTCAAGTGTCTATCTGGGTGGCTTGTATCCACCAAGGAGTTTGGAAACTCATTGCAACAGCAAAGAGTTAGAAGTCTATGATTGTATCCACATGCTTTGTGGCGCCAAAAAGGTTTTAATTATATAAGATGACTAGTTTTTTGTTGCATGATTTTTAATCATATCTTGCACATAAATTTCCGTTATTTTGATGGTTTGTTTGTTTGAAATAAATATGAAAACGTATAATTTGAACAATTGCGAGATTTTTGCATAGAAATAATTATAGTGATAGGTTAAGTGTAAGAAGGTTTTATAGGGGCCCCATATTCTACAAGAGCCTACTGGTGCGATGTTTTAACCATATTCAGGTAGGTGAGTGGATGAAGATAAGACCCGTATTGTCAAACGTGTTACCATCGGTATTCAACAAGTGATTGGATGAAGACTGATAGTGCAGTAATGGTGGTATTTTGGGACTTTTCAAGGTGAATTACGTAATGTTTTTGGTGTTTATCTGGTAGGTATATCGTATGTAGGTATACTCGTTATTTGGCATCCGGAACATAAGCAGTCCAAATAAATTTATTTTTATACTTAGAGATTTTAGGATTACACTGAAAGTTATTGCGTTTAATGCGTCTCAAAAAATTCAAATTGAAGATCTTCTAGCTAGATTACCAAAAGTTTTTTTTTACACGCAAAAAATACTAAAAACTATGAGTGAAACCGCGGGACGCATCTAGTTTACATTTATCTCACCGCAATGCAAAATGAAAGGAGACACAGAGATAGTCGGTTGGGCGGTTCATCACGCCGCCCGCCCAAGCTCGCCGCCCAATCCGCGGGCGCCCCGCCCACAGGCCAAAGAGACAAAATATTTAATTGAATATAATTCAATCATAAGAGTACTCAATTATCACAAGCCAGTACTGTAATCAGTGCTATTGTTTGTTTCAAGTGACTGGTGCTAGCAGCTCGCACATATTTCGAGCTAGTCACAGGCGCGTGATTTGATTAGTGGTCTGTTCTATCTAGTGTGTACGCTTTGGTATTTATATCAAAAGGCTTTATTGCTCTGATATTCAAATTTGTTGTAGGTATTATTAACACAATTGTTATAGAACTATAATCTTTGAAACTAAATATAGCTTCATATAATCACAAAATTTAAATAGTCTAAGGATGAACTAAGATTGATTAAAATTTTAATATTAAGTTTGAGAGTATTTTATCAATATACATATGGCGATTTTCATGTTACTATTATTTGTGGAAAAAAAATCGAGCGGAAAGGTAGCGAGCGGTAACCTAAAGCTTTTTTTTTCTTTTTCTACTCTTTGGTTCTTTCTGTTCTTTTCTATTTTCAAATTATTCAAGCTGATTTTGTTTTTTTATTCAATTATTCAATTTATACATTATTCTTTACACTCGTCGACGTAAAACCATAGTTTTTTAAACCGTAGCTTTTGTTGAGAAGGAAATGTCCTCTAATCGCTGATTAAACTGATTGCAACCACTAAAGAACAAAAACCTCAATGACACAACTGAGTACATACCGACAGGGTGAAAAGTCCTTAGATCCCCTTGTAACGTCCGGTTCAACCGCATGTATGCGCGAACGTAAATCATTTAAAATAAACCTTACCCACCAAGATATAGAATCGATATTGCTGTGTATGAATTCTCAAAAAATGACTGAGTTCTCAAAGAATGAGTGTTTTGTCTACGAATTGCAAAAATGACTCGTAAGGATGAGTTTTAAAGTTCAGTTTACTTTAGAATAGTTTTATTTCACTAGTGGTAGGAATGTACTATAGCCGGAACTACGAAGCCGTACTCACGAACGCAGGAAGTTGCGCCCGCGCATCCTACGGTGTCACTTACCGCCGGCTGGACTGTACTTAGTATCGATTACTAGTACTTAGCTTTTTTAATTAATCTTACGGTGTATTGATCTGCGTCAGCTGGTGTGACTCACTTACACGAAAACTTAAAAAAGTATGATCCAAATTTTTAGGACTTTTTGATCGCTGTATTCCTACTGACCCACAGCGGAGAGCCAACAAAAAGGTATCGGGTTCCATAAGTCTAAAGCTTACATTCTTCTTCGTATCGTGTCACTGCTTCTCTCAAACCAAGTGTGGTGAAAGGCTTTTGAGTGCTTAATTAATCAAACTTAATCATGCTTAGATTATGTTTGATTTAATCTAAGGTCTAAGGTAGTTAAATTGCGGGTTTCAAAAGTCTTAGGACGTGTTTGATGTGGAATGCCACGTTCCAATGCCGATTGGTTGAAAAACGTCAAAAACTTCAGTTAGTTGATCTCAGCATCCCGTATAGGTTTCTAGGTACTAAAACAATACTTTATGAGATAAAGTGATGCAAACAGATGATGTCCATCTGATGTTGAGGAGTCGCCTCTGCTTTTTACAACTGAATTGCCTCACAGGGTTTAGTCCCAATTCTATAGATTTATTAAAAGCAGTCTATAGAAAAAAATTGTTGTCTCATGCACCTCACACACTGTTAATACAAATAAATATTGTATCTTGTGATTGCGACGGCACTCATACCCTTCCAATTGGAACACAGCATTTCGAGCATCACTGTTTGACAGAAAAGGAAGTAAGTAGTACTTCCCTGGACAAACTCTTTTACGCAAAGCTCTAATAATCATCTTCTTATCGTGTCACGAGTTCTTTTGAAAGAAATTTTCTTAAACATGCGCGGAAATAGTGTCATTACTTTTGAATATAGAACACGCGAAGTATCATATTTACGTAGACTGAAAAACCAAAATCACTTCCCGGCGCGTTCTCGCTCCGGCAATGTTGTATGAAACGGTGTGCTGTTTGAATTTAGAACTCTTTCAGCTATCGTACACATTGCGTTCTCGTGGCTGTATAGCCACAGATGCGTTTACCTTTCGGCACAAACTGTAAAATAAAATAAAAAATTGGCGGTAAAGCGGAGTTCGTTGTTATTTGGTTAATAAAAAATAAATTTATTATGTAAAAGACCCTTTTTTATTTCCTTGCATTTTTTTAAGAAAAGCACTATATATGCCTCGGCCGAAATGGCAATTGCCTGTCTCGTATCATTGAAGTCCTCGCCTGCGGCTCAGCCTTCAAACTTATACTCGACCTGCAATTGCCTATTTCGCTGCCTTTGCAATAATGTACTATTAAGGCTACTTAATTCATCCATGTGAATTTACTGCAGTAATTATTTGACACACCTGGTAACAGTTCCAATCAGTCACGCTAATTGATGTGTTCAATCCATGGGAGTCCATGGGAAGAGTGTAACCATCGCATGACGCACTTGCCAGTTCACACGCTGACGTTGCATCCTACTGATTGATTGTACGTTGGGGAATTTAATTGCAATTTGTTTATGCAACTTGTTTTAACATAACAGTCATTCAAAGTTCACATAATTCTTTGCAATGTTATGGTGTAATGTATGACTTCAAGTGTCGTGGTAAGTCAGCAGTCAAAGAGAAAAATGATTTATTCAGAATAGATAGTATCACAAGGACCACTATGAAACGTCATAAAGCTATGTGAATCTAGGTGCCAGTTCCACGCAACCAGAAAAACAAGCAACAAATTACTGCTTGGTTTCTACTGTTTGGTACATAGTTTCAATTGTCCTCACCGTTTGAAATTGTCATGATAAAATTCAATAGTTCTATTACTCTGCGTAAATACAACTAAGATGTAATTTTAATCCTGTCTTGGTATCAGAAGCTACTTGTTACCAAAAAACTTAAATCCAACGAGTATTATGAAAAAGCCTTATGCTTTTGTCTTGTTAAGTTTTTGCTACACCGAAGTCCCTGAACTCAGTTTTTTTCTGAGCTTCGTACGAGAGTCTACTTGTCTTTACTAAGTTTAGTAAAGACAAGGATAGATGAAGTTTGCAATCAATGAGCAAAAATATAGAGACCAACATATCGTCCAGCATCCAGCAGTGGACTTCTACAGGCTGACGATGATGGTGAGAGAGTGTTTATTGCACGTTACAATAAAACAATAGACAAGTGGTCAGGCTCCGTGGGAACGGCGGCCGGAAGGATGTCTGTCAACAGGATCGAGTGTGCCGTACACCTTTCGTAGGTAATTGTTTCCTCTGTGGGGATGTAATGAGGTACCTATGAGAACGGTGAGGTAGAGGACCTGGGAACGAAACACATGCGATTTGTGAGCTCAATCTCTGTTATACACGTTTAGTTTTATCACTCCGGTTTAAAAACCAAAAAGTCAATAATTTATCATGACCTAGGTGGGTCTAATTTCAATCTTGGTTATATTGAACAACAGTCACACTAGAAAAAAAACAGTAATAGTATGAAAAGTAGCCCTTTACACTTTTTGCGATATCTTCCAAACATCACAAGACTTCAGTTATAGTTTACGTTTCGTAGACATTTTTCCTTTGACTTCAGTGGCACTAAGATCGTTTTTACAATTTAATTTTGAAAACTAAAACTGATGGAAAACTAATGAGATCATGGTCTCTTTCTGTGCTTTTGATTTAATTTTTTATCTTTTAATGTACCTACGCTGTACAGCCAATTTCAAGACAAAACCTTTTTGCACTTGACTTTTTTTAAAAAAGAACTGCAAATCCTCAGTAAAACCTTTTTGCAGTCAAACATTTAAAACTTATTGCGGTTAAAATTAACCAGCACTGATATTCCATAAAACTTGGCTGGCGCCTTTTCGAGTAGCGCGGTAATTCAGACTTTTCTTAAAGGTTGTCAAAATAATGACTACATTACAAGCTTCTACTCGTAATAAGTAATGTTTTAGGATTATTTAAAACTATTTTACTGAGTCAATGGGTGATTCTATCCTTTGAAAATTATTATTCTTCACAAACTAACCCTACACTGCACCCAACGATAATTCTAGCGATAACGCCATTTCCATTACCGTCGTAATATTTTTACCGTTACTATCGAATTTCGGTATCGATTCGGACAATACCGTGAAAATCAGTGTAGGGGTGCGCGCGCGTCTCTGACCGACCAATCAGAGGCGGTAGAACGGCAGATGCGCACGCTTCACTATTGTTGTCCGAACTAGAACTTATTCTGTGCCTTCTATTGTTTGTCGGGATAAAAGCTTGGGGTGGCGTGCGTGTGAGAGCAAACATACGAGCTAAACATTACTTTGGTGACGTTGAAAAAACGGTAAATTATGATACTTACAACGGCTTTGAATCTGATAAGGCACTGTGCGTTACGAGTTTAGTGCACTCTGTTATTTGTTTCTGGAAAACTTTTATTTGCCCTTTCAACTTTAACTAGATATTTTTTCGAAGATCTTTATCTAGAACTAAAAGCTTTTGTAAATAAATGAAATGAAATATTTTTATTTAATGACACAACACGTAGTACATTACAGGTTATATTTGAATATTATCAAATTCAGGTACAAAGTAATGTACAGACTAGAATATCTGTATCTCGAATCGTAGCGCCCACCGTCGATTAGTAGGTATTATCATACAACAATACAATAGCAAATAAAGAATATACGGCCAATCACCTTCAGATCGACATGCAAGAAATATATACTCACAGAAGAAGCAAGTTATTTCTGCAGTACTTTTCTTTTAAATTGTACTTGAGTATGCGGATGATTTTAAGATAGCGTCACGTAGCTTCCAGCGTTTGATGGCATTGTAGCCCTCTGCACAAAAGAGAATTGACCCAAGCTACCCCTCATCTCGTTCGTTAAGTTCAAACTTGTTTATCAGACGTTGCTAGGCAACGCTTGGCCCGTGCCATGCAGGTGTGCAAGGATTTTAATCAACTGATTGGAACTGACATACACGCACACATTTACCCTAAACAAATAGGGTAGGTGAATCTACTCTCATCATCCTGTCAATAATGGATTTTTTGAAAGCTTTTCGTTAAAAACGGTCGGTACTTTTTACGAGAGCGATTACATTTTCAAATGTTAATATTCTAAATTTTATTTCATGTAATTGGTTCCATTGATTTATCATGCAGAGAAAAAGTATTTTTTTTTGTTTCTATCATTTTAAAAAGCCATTAGCCGTGTCAAATAGTCTGCCCTAGAGGCGAATAAAAATATTTCATGTAAACATGAATGGAGTCTTTATGGCAACCCCTCGGCTATTCTTCATAATAGTGAAGCAATTTACGAAGCATAGTCCGTTGGGTGCGAAAAAAAATACAACTAATGCGAATTTTCACTCTGACTCACCAAAAAAAAGAACTATAAGCTTCTGTAAGGGATATTGTAACGTCATATCAGTAGGAGACGGCATATTTTTAAGGAGCAATTTTTGTAAATTTTTGTAATTCGGCTGATCGCGTTGCATCCGTGCTAGTATTTTTTAATCTTAGTGCAGCGTGTTAAAGCTCAGTTTGCTCTGGCAAGATGTGTGGTGTGATACAAGCTTCGGGAAAGAATATAAAATGCATGGATCGCGAGTCGTGCGCCATGACAGTGCATGCTGCGTACGCGCACGTGGCTGGCACGCGCCAAGCAATGCACCTTGCTAGCGTCAGCAAAGAAAGATGCCAAATTTTATTTCATAATATTTTTTTATGAACAACGGGGTACTATTTAGTAGCTATGAGACATTCAAATACGATCAATATGTTTATCTATATTTATAAAAGAAAGTCGTGTTAGTTACACTATTTATAACTCAAGAACGGCGGAACCGATTTGGCAGAAAATTAGTGGGGAGGTAGCTTAGAACCGGGAGAAGGACATAGGATACTTTTTATCCCGAAAAAGCAACGGGAACGGGGTGTTACGGGAACGGGCGAGCGAAGCCGCGGGCGGCCACTAGTTATGTATAAAATAATCATGATTTTATTTTGTGAGTTTTGACTCCCGATGTTTCGGCACAGTTGTATGTACCATGTGGTACACAGGTTGAACTTGTCTACGATAATAAGAGAGTGCAAAAGATCGCACTTTTTTATTGGTTTCAACATTATTATTGGTTACATTCTCACTTTGAATAGTCTTAAAAACCATGATAGTTTCAAAAGTTATAAATACTTTTTAATTATTTGTCATAAAATAAGTTTTTATTTTTGTTGAATGGATAAGGTAATACATTATTTTTGTTGAAGGAATGGTAAGGCATTTTGCTCAGGAGGCCAACCATGAGGTCTGTATACCAGATAGAATTGACCCACACATTCATACTTTGACCCACACATTTAAACCTAAGAAGTTATTAATGTGTAGGTTAGCAGACTTGTACACACATTTGTAATTTAACTAACATAGATGATTGTCTTTGGATGTGTACCAAACTTTTTCTACTTCTAGGACTTTTTTTTCGGAAATGTAAGATTTTTTCGATATTCCACGTCCACTCTTTTAGGCCGGTAGCACACACACGTTTGGAATGTGTTTGAACGGCCATGTGGCCGGAAAAGTGTCGTCAAAATGCATGAGCATATATTATGTCCATACATGCTCCATTTCTCCATACAAATTCAAAAGTTTTTTCGGGAGTCGTAAAGTGAAAAATGCCTTTCAGGAGCGCATGAATTACTTTCCGAACAAGTTAAGCGACAAGATAAAACATAGAAAAACTTTTTAACATAATTCTTTCTTCCTTTTTCTTAGAATCCTCATATTTAGTGATATTTTAAATATAATAGTGGAAATGTAAAATCGGCGATATCGGCTCCCATACAAACGGCGCATGATCGCCCTTCTACTGTATTCTGTGGGGACAGACCATATAACACAGCAGTGCTGTCCACTGCTGTGTTGTATGGTTTCGACGCCTTCGAGTCGCCGGATCGGTTAACGGAATTCGGAATACCAATGGCCAAACCCGACTGCTTTTGCCGTCCTAAGCCTTGGAAAAACTTTAGATAAGTTCAATATTTATCTATAGCTTGTATGTAGGTATAGTTCGTCCAAGATAAGTTTGCATTTTTCGAAAAACTGTGGCATTCAAACATTTATATTTGGAAATACCTAGGGCTAGATTTAGGGGAGGGCAAACAGGGCAAGCACTCAGGGCCTCCACAAACGGAGGGCCCCCACAATAGAAACTTCGGCAAAAAAATCTTTCAAATTCCGACAAATTGACACTAGTAAACATCTTTCCTTTGATATTCCTTTTTTCGCTGTGTTACCTTTACCTACAGTACGCTGTACTTACATGATTATTATTATTGTTGAATATTAACAGAAATAATTTATCCATATTTGTTCACTCCAATCAGCCAATCAGTAAAATATCAAAATCTGAAATGGCTCATAAGCACTTGCAATTTTTCTATTTTTCGGCGAAAAAAGCTCGGGAGGTTCCGTCCATCAACAATAAAATTTAATTTCAGGTAATTCTTGCCTCCGATTATAATTAATGTAAGGTTTTTAGATACTAAGAGAATCTACTTGACTTCACAATAAATTATTTATTGGAAAACTCGACTCAACTTTTTTTTTCATTTTATTTGTTTGACTTTTCTATTATACTGACTTGACTAAAAACTAGGATTCATTTTCTGTCATTTTGGGAAGTCACATTTTGGGCATTTTCATTTTAATTGTTTTTCTGGTGTTATTTTGAGTTCTGTTGTGTAATTTCGGTGGTATTTTAACCAACATTACTTGAGGTCTTAGCTTAAAGTGTTAGCAGTTGGAATTAATATGTATTATGTGATATTCTGACTTGATCGAAACTGTTTTAAATGGTTTTAGAAAAAACGACCATCAATGTTGTTTGCAAAGCCAATTAGGGTAGGGCCGACTTGTCTATTGACTGACTTGACTTGATTAAAAACTATTTTATATATGAAACATAATTATATACTCACTCGACACTGGCAAAATTGATCCAAAATGGGCAGATGCCATTAAATTAAGAAGAAGATGACTAAAAACTATTTTATCTATGTAATAATATCCTCATTTGACACTAGCGAAATTGTACCAAAATGGACAGATATTATGAGAAAGAAAGTGGTGCGTGAGCCGTTTGAGCTAACCTGCCCAAACACAGATTGTCCATAGACCGTAACAGTTTACAAAATTTTCAGGAAGATAATGCGATGCCTGATCACAAAGATGTCAGGATTTAAACCGGTGTTGCTGCCAAGATCATCGCAACTTTCATTGCAAAGTAAAAGGAAACATGACTCCAAACCATGACTCCAAGACTACGTGCATATTGAATTCCTCGCTACGTCTCCGACTAAACTGCACTTTTGCTTTAATGTATCGTACTTATCTAGTGTGTCGTGGTAATTAATAAAGAGTTATCTATCTATAATAGCTAGAGTACCTACACTTCACGCCCAAGATCGACGTAAAATATATAACTGATATCTTCTATCGCTTAAAGGTACCTAAATTTTGTAACATGATCAATACCAACAAAAAACCATAAGAATGGAAAGAAATATTTATTGTAGTGTTTGCTGGCTGCTTAAGAGAAAAATATGATAACTTCGCACAAGTAAGAAGTCGCAAATGGTACAAACATCAGCACTGCAGGATAAAAGGTTCTACCTTTTATCCTGCAGTGCTGATGGCACGATATTCATGAGAAACTAATAAGGAAAACTCACACGGTTTGTTTGAATATTAGATTGTAAAGAATTTAACCGTTTTGTTGAAGCTTTAGGCTGGAGTCACAGGACAACTTTACGAACTGTCCTTCTTCTCAGGTTCCAGGGTTGATGGTGTTGTCGACTGGAAAGAGTTTCGAACCCAAGCTAGGACTAGCTTCAGATTATCGAGAAAATATTTTCACGTCGCCCCTGGGACAATGATGCGATGCTCGGTTTAGGAAGGCCGTGTTCTAGTAGGTATCTATTAACAACGCTGTAGAGACAAGGAATTGTTCATTATAATGCGGCTGTTTTTCTGAAAATTTTAGTAAAATCAAAATTACTCCAATCAAAACAATAACAACCGCGTTGATTATAGGACATGAGTGACGTACACTGACACTTCAAGTTGACAATGGGTTGTAGGGTTGGTAAAGTTGCAACTTATAAATACATGATTGAATACTTTATTTATTAAAAGTGCAATTATGTATATAAATTCAAAAAAATTATAAGCGTATATAATAATCAAATAAACTTCTAAGTAAAAGTACGAGTTGGACTCGCCCATGAAGGGTTCCGTAGCAACAAGTAACATAATATAAAATTTATTGTTGTTCGTCGAAAGGTAAATTGCAGTTCACGATTTATGACGTATAAAAAAAACTACTTACTAGATCTCATTCAAACCAAATATCGTTGGAAGTTTGCATAGTAATGTACAGTGGCGGTTTGAAAATGTTCGTCAGTTTTTAATTTGATTCGTTCAACGTATCACGAGCACATAATTACCTTTTGAAACTGAATAGAAGAATGCACTGAGTTAGAGAAAACAATGTTTTAACTGTTCGTTGTCAAAGTTCAAAATCATTCAGATCAAAGTTGTTTGACTGTCTATCTTGTCAACGAGACTATATTTATGTTTTGATGAACCTTAAACTTCTTCCTGCTATTGTTATTTATGTCAAATAAAAACTATTGACATGACAACACGATACGATAGGTAGTCATCATTGGAAAAACAAATCCTCTTGCAGAAAGGTTGCTAGATATTTATATAGATTATAGTTTCTATCGTAGTTTTCAATAAAGAGTATCTATAATAAGAGTAAGAGTGTTGTCAATGCTTACGTAAAAACAAGCAAAACCTTATTCTATAGCAACGTGCAACGTCACGTGTTAATATGTTGGTACAATAAAAATTCATTCTTGCAATCTGGTGCAAGCGAAAACCGACTCTAAGGTGACGAACATTTTCATTCCGCGACTGTACATCATATATTTATTTTTCTAAACTATTAAGTTTAGAAAAAAACAATATACGAAACATCAACATCATTTTTGAAGACCTATTCATAAATACGCCACACGTATGGGTTTGATGAAAAAAAGTTTTTTGAATTTCAGTTCTAAGCATGGGCACCCCCAAAATCTATTGTTTTTTTTTCTATGTTTGTAAAAAAATCTTAATGCGGTTTACAGAATACATCTACTTACCAAGTTTCATCAGTGTAGCTCTTATAGTTTCGGAGAAAAATGGCTGTGACATACAGACGGACAGACAGACAGACAGATATGACGAATCTATAAGGGTTCCGTTTTTGCCATTTGGCTACGGTGCGGCTGTTACCAAGTATACTGTACTGAGGTTTGAGGCTGCCCTCATAATAGTTTTTATTTCTCATACAAGCTGCAGAATACGTGATAGAATCAGAAATGAGGATATCCGTAGAAGAACCAAGGTCACCGACATAGCTCGTAGAGTTAGTAAGTTGAAGTGGCAATGGGCAGGCCATATAGCTCGAAGAACCGACAACCGTTGGGGAATAAAGGTTCTCGAATGGTGACCACGAACCGGAAGACGAAGCGTAGGGCACCCACCCACCAGATGGACCGACGACATTGTTAAGATCGCGGGAAGTCGATGGATAGAAAGGGCTCAGAATCGTTCTTCCTGGAAATGTGTAGGGGAGGCCTATGTCCAGCAGTGGACTTCTTCAGGCTGATAATGATGAATGATGATGATGACAAGCTGCAACACTCCATTTCACCACCTTTAAGGGGTAGATAAGTACATTTGAAAAATTCCAATATAGGTTCATTCATTATACTAAAGTATTTTATACAAGCTTAAAATAATTCTAACATTAGAAATAATTGAAGAAGAAGAAGAAGAAGAAGACCGTATATTTGAGTATATTTGAATACATTATTGCAAACCCTATGCGTAAACGGGCCAATACAAAAGTACAGCAAATTGCTGATATTTGTAAAGTGTTGCTTATCTATGGTGATATTATTCCCCAATTTGCAAGTTCAAGCGACGTTCAGAAACTATGTAATATTAATAAACACATATTTTACGGTAACTTACGGTTTTTTGTTTCTATACAAATAATAATCAATGAATCCATAAAATATTGTTTTTACTTCATTCAGCAATTGAATACGTTGCAAGGTATTTGCCTAAGCTTAAATATTGGTACATTTCACTAGATTTCGTATTTTAATAATTTGAAGATGACACGAACTGCATAATGCTAGAACAGGGTTTTGAATGTCATCCTGGTAAATCAATTAACGGTGTTGCCGTATAAGTGCTTTGCGAAAAATCTATCGCATATTAGTATACAACATTCGTCAATTGTAAACGCATTTGAAAGTTTTATTTTTTACTTATGAATAAGCGTTCTCTTGACTTTCAATGACACCAAGAGAAAATAAAGTCATCTAGTATTTAAAAAACATTGTTGTTCAGAAAGATAGAGTAAACTATAGTTAACAATAGCTAAAACAATTACTAACGACGAACAAACATTTGGTACCACAGTAACGCACAGTTAAAACCAACTATAAACTAACTAAGAATGAAATTCCTGAAAATTTTAGTAATTTTTCAGAAATCTGTTAAAAAAGTGTCCAATTTCGTAAAAAATGTGGCAAGATTTGTTGTCACAAACGTGAACACAGTAGGTATGGTTTACATGACGTCACCGAATGTAAACATATGGTATACAAAACACACACATACACACATGTCTATACGATATTGTGTTCGAAATTCAAAAACAAGACCGTTAACCCAAGAACGTGCATCTGCCAAAAACAACATAAGTGAAGTTATACCATTTTGATTCATAACATTTTAAAAGGACATAACTCTAGCTGCATTCTAAACTAGTTTTTTCAGCTACATAAAAGGTATAACTTTACTTTCGTACAAGCACATGTTTAGTTATCGAGTAATTTTCACAACTCAAAAGACACCACACTGTGTGAGTGTAAACTAAATAAATCCTACGTCGAAACGTCACACACACAGTATAATACACTAGTGAGCACTCACACTGACTCAAAACCAGAGCCAGAAACAGAGCCGGACAGAACTTGTGGTAGGCCTACTGACCCGCGTGTGTTGAGAAGGCAAAGTCACTACTACTAGACCATCGGTGCTTCATGGCAAACAATATTTATTAGTTCTATTTTTATGAACAACGGAATATTTAACATGATATAATTTTGTGAGTTTCGACTCCCTAAATCGTTGTAAGCTATAATGAAAACTGTTTTCAGCGTAACATTAATCATAAAACATTGTTAAAATTATCAAATTGTCAGCATCGGACCTCAATCTCTGGCAAACAAGGTCACAAAGATGTTTTTCATCAAGCTAGCTAACTTTGCCAAGCAATATCTGCAATGAATATAGCCCTTAATGCAATTTGCGTATACCCTTATCATCATCTGAGGCAAATAGTGATGCAAATATGACATAAATATAAAAGGCAACTGTGGCGCTGGTTTTCTTATTCATCTGACGCGACGAAAAGGTTAAATCCTACGTCAAAACGTCACACACACAGTATAATACACTGGTCTGCACGCACACACATATGATATAGACATATGGCCAGCCATATGTAAGTATATGGTAGCAGCCCAGGCTAGGCAAATAAAACAATGCTTATGTTAACTGCTCTTCTTTTATTTTTTTTTAGATTATTGTAAACTTAGTTCGTTAATTAATAAAAGCTTACTATTATAATCATACTATTATATTCATATTCAAACCATCTTTTAACCATCATTAAAATTAAATTGATATTTATGTGTACAAAAGTATGTAATTTCATCACCTAAAAAAATCGTTCTCTGTATACGTATCTTTAAAATGTATACATTTTTATCCTCGTTAAAATAGAGATGAATCCCTTTTCATCAACTAACAAAGAATGAATTTACAAATAAAATTTAACAAACGACAAACTGGTTTGTTTTGAATTTTTTTGATGTCTGTACTCTGATTTTTGTAAAAAGAACCGGATTATTTCATTGTGTTTTCGGTGGACGGGTGCTGGGGTAAGCACACCTATGTATTCACATTCTTTTCTGTTAATCCGTCGTGAGTAATGTGATGGTGAATGAGGTTTTATACACGTTTTGGAGCTTCACCTTTTGCAAACATTGTTTTTGATGTCTGCAAACTCAAGCTGAGTTTACATCGTGGGATAACGAAGTTAAATAATTCGGAACCTCTATACCTACAAATATATGACTGACCTTTCAGCTAAGTCGGTAGTAGCTCTAACTTCTGCGCTGTAGGTCGTGGGTTCAATCCCAACCGAGATCATATATATTTGTGTGGTGAAGGTGAAAAAATGTTTGTTCTCTGTCTGGGTGTTATATTGTATTTACGTATTTATGTATTTGCAAAAAAATGTACATAATTATTATTTCAGCTAAGTATCTGGTTTTATTTTTACAAGCTCTGCTTAATTTGGGGTCTATATAGCATTGTGTGGGTTGACAACAACATTTATTAAAAATTAATGTCTGTGTCAACATAATTATTTATTGAAACCATGTTTCAGAAGATGGTTGGAGATTGAGCTTATTTTTTTTAGTTTTTAAAGGTGTATGACATAACTTGCCGGGCACAATATCAAAAGTCGTTGCTGGTTCGTCGAATCCTGTAAATCAAGCAATCTTTTTTTCAATGCAGAAATAGAAGGTTTTTTTTAAATTGCAAAGTTCAGAAAATGCATATTTGTAAAGTGACGGTACACAAGTACCCTCAGATACTCATGGGCTGGTTAGTGCATGACAAATGCCGGCACAATCGTAAAGGTGACAGTTGAAAGGTCCCGAGCAGCTGCGCGACCGTGATACGGGCAGGTGTAGACGCACCCTTATACCGTGCCACAGCGTGATGTATGCTCTACTTTGCATTGTTATAATTTGGAAATAAATGTGTTAACAATTCAATTGGTTTTATGCGATTTGTCACCTGATTGAAACGTTATTGGTATTAAAACGGATGGTAACACAAAGAAATCGACGTATTTGTCTAGCAAGATACATAAATTTTAATTAAATTAAGCTAAATAAATTATAATATTTCTAGGAATGAGTTTTGTCGCAACGTTTATTTAAAAAAAAACTTAAATATGCCTGTAATAACTAAAACTTTTTAGCTTATTTATATACCTAAAGGTATTTAAATCAAATTAAAATGATGTTATAAATCAAATGAAAACATAAACAATCAGTGGACCTTACCAAAATACTATCATAATAGACTTGTTTGGTCTCTACAAATACTTAAATAAAATATACCAGTTCAATAACTTCGTTCGAAACTCAAACCAATGCAAGAAAATTTCAGAAGTAGAGCACCATTTAAACCCTCTCCAGCAAACCGGTCATACAGCACTGGTATTGTACCGCCATATTATCTGCGTGGCCAGTGGACCGAGTAAAATGCGGGCCCGCATTATACTTTTCGCCACTTGACAATTACTGTAACCATTCAATGCAAATTTCAACTGCTCAATTTGGTGACTTATTGTAGGTATTCTAAGTACTCGTATAAGTATTAACAAAAAAAATATACACGGACACAAAAACTATACAAAGAAACTCAACTGATGAGTTTAAACCAAATGTAGGTACACTTACAACACTTGCTGTCTAATTCGTACAAAAATTTCAAAATACACATCAAATAAATAATATCATTTAAAAGAAAAAACCAAATTCACAAATACTACACAAGAAGCTCGAAAAATTTAGTAGGTAGTATTAGTACGACCTAGAACAAACTATGGAAAGAAAAACATTACCTTTGAAGGAGCACAACTATATAATAAATTGCCTAACAGTATTAAGGAAGCTACAAGTATATTTACATTTAAAAAAATATTAAAGGCACATCATAAAAAATATTGCTATCTTATAAGTTGTAATAATTGTCAATTCTAACTTTAAGTATTTAATAGTATCACTGTTACACCCACTGGACTCAAACCAGTACACTGTGTATACAAGGTGTATCTAAATATGTGTACTATGCGAAGGTGGGGGGTTTCAGACCACAATGGTGATCAGTTGTGGGGGGGAGATAATTAAAAATTCCTATTTTCAGTTTTCCATACAAAAATATTTAATTTCATAATGCCTAAATAAATTTGACAACCCTATCCTTGTAACCCCTCGACCCCTTGACCTACTACCTCTGTAGGTCTACTACTACTACCTACTACCTCTGTAGCTGAGTTTAGGGTTGTCACTTTGTATAAAGTCAGCTGTTCATGTTGAAACTTCGTTGCAGTTTTTTTCAGAGATACCAATAGAAGTTCGTAAAGTCGTTGAACAAAAGTTGTTCCCCGGGGGGTAGAAATTCACCCCCCTTCAGGATAGTACACATATTTTGATACACGTTGTATACACACTCTCTGTAAAAATGTATTATTCTCTGTAAGTGAATTTAATATTCTTTGAGAAATAAATATCTTTAAACCGAAAAAAATTGTTAGTTTTATATCAGCTAAGTATCTGGTTCCCATAGTACAAACTCTGCTTAATTTGGGGCTAGATGGTGTTGTGTTAAGTAAAAAATATGTGTGTTAGTACGATACTCCTATAGTACAAGCTATGCTTAATTAGGGGCTAGGTAGTGTTGTGTAGATTATCCAAAATATTTTGTTTTTAACCTGCACTGTCCCACTACTTGGCAAAGGTCTCCTCCAAAATCTTCCAGCTATCACCATCTTTGGCGACTTCCAACCAATCCGTCTTCAGAACTTCCAGATCGTCTCCAGCGTCTTTTTGGGCGAGAAAAAAATACTTTACCATTTTATAAATTTTTTTTTGATTCCTATAAAGAACTTGATCTTACTTTAAAGTCATAAACACAAATCCAACATACACCTGTACGACTTTATAAGCTCCCCTAATTTCCTTGAACTTGTCTTAAGGAAGGGTGCAACAGGTGCTACCTTGACCTGTTTCTTGAGGGGTGCCACACGTTAATGGTGGTATACCATTTCATAAGACGTAAGGGGAACAACATAATCATGTGTTATTTATACAATTAAACCTATGAATTATTATTAGTACAATAAAAAAGGAAAAATTGCTGGTTGCCATTAATATTAATAAATGTAAGTAATCAAAGATTTTATGCAAAACTCCTTTATAACTGTAATATTTTTTTATCATAAGATTGTTCGATTTCCATATAATCTGATTTTAACAATTTTTGAGCGATTAGAGTATATAATTGTGAATATTGATTTTTTACTACTATCACAGTCATAGTTTTCTTCAACTTTATAAAATTTTCCAGAAATGAAGACCAATATGAAAGCCAACCACATTTATTTCAGTGTACAATTATTCTTTCATAGCCCATAAATGGTAAAAATAATTTGTACGGAAATCGTACCATATAGAAATAGAAACAAATAAATCCAGATATTTAAATGACCTAGTAACGATTTAATCTTCATATTTTAACATTTAGGTCTGCTTGTAAAGCAAGGAAATATGTTGAACGAAGTATCTAAAATGCATTGGTACCAGTTAAAGATTTTTTTTTTTACAAAAGTTTGTACAACATTGACACACCTAATTAAGTTAGAAACGGCATGATATTAACAGGATGCAATGTGAATGAGTCTATTATTGTAATTAGCCACGCAGCTGGGCCACCGCAGCCATATCCCTAGCATCAATTTAAGTCTACTACTACTAAAAAGCATTTTGTAGGAGTAGAGCTCTTTGTGAAGGACTCGTCCGGGGAAGTACTAACACCATGCCCATTTCAGCCGTGAAGCAGCATTGCTGTGTTTCGGTTTAAAGAACATCTGTATGCCTCAAGTTGATGGATGCAGGGCAGTGCATTATAGGGCACGTTCTTCACGTGCGTGACCTACGAGGCAACGCTTTAGCTAGTAAATAATAAATAATGTATAATCTACATATAAATAATATAAATTTATTTATAAAAGAAATTCGTGTTAGTTACACTATTTATAACTCAAGAACGGCAGAACCGATTTGGCACAAAATTAGTGGGGAGGTAGCTTAGAACCGGGAGAAGGACATAGGCTACTTTTTATCCCGAAAAAGCAACGGGAACGGGGTGTTACGGGAACGGGCGAGCGAAGCCGCGGGCGGCCACTAGTAATAAATAATAATAACAATCCATACAACACTATATAGTCCTAAATTAAGAAAATGATTCCTGAAAATAACTGGAAATAAATTCACAGAAAAGCATTACAACATCCAATTGCCAAATTGATGTGATGTGGGTACATGGTTCTCTGCACATAACACAATACAAAATTTCCTCTTGCTAAATAAACATAGCTTTAACACAAGTCACAAGTTGATACCTTATAAACTGTATGGAGGTGCCTGCTCGTATTGGAAGATATATCGTGTACCAAGCAACTGAAGTGAAGTTTAGAGACCTGAAGATATCAGGTTTTCTCCAGAGTTGGTTGGTTCTTAGGAGTTTAAGAGGTTTCTATCTCATGTCCGTTCGATATTACCCAGTTAAGAGGAGGATAGTAAATTTAGTTTTACTGAACACTTCCGGCCATAAAGCTAGTACACATTACAGGTAATAAACGTTACGTTTTTTAAACACAGGTAAAAACATCAAAAACAGAAGCTTCAAATCGCTACAATCAAACTGAGTCCAGATTTCAACTCCATAAAATACATTGCGGGCATTAAAAGGGGGAAAATAAAAAATCCTCGAAGCTTATTATTATTTCCAAATAACAACAGCGTAACATCGCCGATGCTACCGTTACCAGTAAATCAAATTTTATAAAAAAAGTAAACTTTCTGCAAAAACTACTTCCGACCCCATTGAACATCTGACGAGGTGAATGAATTGGGGTGCTCGAGTGATATAAAATGTACTGTAAAGTTACGGCCGCACAATTACATTCCGGCACACATCTGTCGGCGTTTAGACAATCACGATACGTCACGCGATTTTATTTGGGGGCGAATAGTTTTGATCCTCGAAGACAAGTGAAAGTGTTATTTTTTCGATTGTTATTCGTTTAAACAGCTATGTTTCCTGAAAACTAATACTGCAACGCAAAAAAGACAGTGATATAGCTATTCTTTTTCTTTCTCAGCCTCTGCTACCATTTCCTTTCTTTGAAAGCACCAGCTAATAAAATCTGTGAAATTTAGCTCTGTGATCTTATTAAACAAAATACCACAGCAATATTTGATTTGATGAATAATAATTGCTAGGTACGTTATAGTAAAAAGTATTTATTCAATTAAACTAAGACATTATCAAAATGTGTCAGCAAGACCCACCACTACATACTAGAAATAAAAAAATGTATTTGAACACCAAAAAGTATCAATATGTACTATCCCGCGCTGCACAACGACAGCTGCGCTGCCATGGCACGCACCCGCCGCATTCATACGCTAATGCGCCGCCTTTTAATTACACACGCTGATAAATCTGCGCGCGCGTGTCGCTCCGCTCGCGTGGACACCGCCTTATGTTGTAATAATACTAATGTGTCTAATGCCTAATGAGACCTTTTCGCGTACGTTTTTTTAAAGGAAAGTCTAAAGTTTTAACTCTTTCTTTTATAGTTTTCAATTTATTGTATTTAAACGGATCTTATTGTAATTAATCACCATAAATCTCGTATTTGTAATGAAGTTTAAAATAAGGTAACCACTACCGCAGGCAAAAAGCAACCGCGTACAGACAAACAGCATCTAACGACGAGCTTAGAGTTCGAGTAGAAACATGGCCCTCTGAGGTATTTTATTACAGTCAGTCGCAGATGTTTAGGGTCGATTAATCGGTAATTTTAATCGAATGTGTTTCGTGTTGTTATTGTGGCTTCGACATCTGGATTATGACTCTCTAAAAATGGAAAAAAATAAGGACGAGAAATACTTTGTATTCTGCCACGGCTACTGTTTTCTACGGGTTAAAACATAAAATAAAAATAAAATAAGCAATGTGTTTCCAAAATTGAAATACATTTTGGAATTTCCAATCATTGATTTTAATTCCAATATCAGTGATTGGATATTCCATTGAAAATGTTAAAAATAACATAAGTAAATTATTTTGGATAGAATTTGAAATAAATGATTTATTAATAAAAAAAAGTATCAATTGCATCAAATTGTAGATCTAAATTTTTAAATATATTTAAAAAAAATTGATGATGACAATCGACACAATATTATCTATCCCCAAATTAAGCAGAGCTTGTACTATGGGAGCCAGATAGCCAATTGAACAAGTATAATATACTCGTATAAGAAAGAGTATAAACTGTATGGAGATAGTACTATATAGTTTATACCTGATGACCGGTTTTTCGATTTAAACCCCGTTTTATTTTATTAACATCTTTTATGTACTGTAGGTACTATTAGCTCTGTCTCTGGCTGGTTTTGCGTCTGTGTGAGTGTTGACTAAATAAATCCTACGTCAAAACGTCACACACACAGTATAATGCACTGGTGAGCACTCACACAGACTCAAAACCAGAACCAGAGACAGAGCCAGACAGAGTTTCCGAATTACATCGAAAATGATTATTACTGCAGTATTCAGTGGAATAATATCAAAAATGTCTGCATGTGACAAATAATGTGCCAGCAATAATGAGTGGAATGTGGCATACAATTAGCCCACGTGCGACACCAAGCGCCAAAAATGTCACCCCAAATGCCCGCTTTGATTCACCCCCAACATTACGGACAACTATTTTGCGTGATTGGAAACTGCGTAATTGACCCTTTGTTACATTATTTTGTTATTAATTTTGAGTTAATGCAGGGGTTGGTAATAATCGGAAAAGTTTCAACATGCCTAATATACGATCTAGCTTACTAAATTCCAGTTTTCAGTTATAGATAAAAAAAAGTAAACAGGTGTTGTACATGATTCATAAAGGGTCAGAGGCCAGAAGTAACTTTATGCTCATGCCTCATTTTAGTGGCAGTGTGCCACTAGTGCCAGGGACAAGATTTTTTATTTTAGGCTTGCCCTGCCACTGTTGTCGCGCATTCTTTGCAACAAAGATAACATGAGGATGAGATTCTAGGTCGATCTATAATACTGTAATACATTCCGAAAATGATTTTACATCATACATGCTCAGTAAATAGGATTTTCTTTAGCGCAAAGAGGCTGTGTAAGTAGGCGTGTGCAGCCCAGTGCATTGTAAATGCGTTCCATTTTCAAATCACTTATACCGTCACACTATGCTTGATACGTAATGGTTCATTACAGTTCAAGAGCTATGCAAACCTCCTTGGTGAAACAATCTCTTTTCTTACAAAATGATATGAAAACTTTTTACTGAAAAGATATAGTAGCTCACAGATAGGTATGTGCATAAGTCTACGACTGTTTTAGCAGATACCTACCGGTACAAATATTTTACTAGGTATTAATTTTAATAAAATTAATAGTATAATTATAATAATACTTACATTATTATTGTAATTTTATTATTCTCAAATTAAAATTACATTTTGTCATACCCATATAAATGTTGTGCTATTGTTGTATTGTAAGCCTATTTCTGCCGAAAAGCAGTATTGCTGTGTTTCGAGTTGAAGGGTATAGGTGCCGGTGAAATCACAGACACGTGAGGCTGAACATCCGTATGCCTCAAGTTGATGGTCGTAGGGCAGTGCATTGTAGGGCACGTTCCTGACGTGCTTGACCTACGAGGAAATGCTTTGCTATAGGCAATGGTTACCACTTAACATCAGGTGGGCCATATGTTTGTTCCATCAGCTAGTTAAAAATTTACCTCGCATGAATGATGTAAAGTAGAATGCTTACCTCGGGCATAAGTAGCTATTGCACCCTCGAACTATATTTGCCCTCGCTCGCTTTGCTCGCTCGGGCATCTAAATATCTCGGGTACACTCGTTCCATTAGCGCCCTTTGCGAGCTGCGCTCGCACGGGCGCCAAAAAGGATCTTGTTCTGCAAAAGCTCACTTACTGCCCTTGTATAACAATCTACTATTACTGCCCTAAGCTGGCAGAAGGCCTGCGATCGACCCTGGTCTCTAGTACAGTCGGCGTCTTGACTGTACCCGGATTCAACGCGGTGGAGGGGACCCGCGCATGCGAGCTCCCCTCCTGCTATTTCCAGCCCCCACGAGGGAACAACCGAGGAGCTTAGGGAATTGGCCCTAAGTGCTCACGCCTTCCATCCCCAAAGAGCAACCACCGCTTCCTCTCATAAGGTCGACCGCGCGCCGCCGACTCAAGGGCCCTAAGACCGTTTCGTAGAATCGCGACGGCGCTCTTTACCGAGACGCCGACTCATGGGTCCAGGACCGCTCGTAGAGTCCCGGCGTCTCTCTAAATTGCACTGCCGACCCAAGGGCCTCGTGGCCGTTTCGTAGGGTCGCTGCAGCGCTCGTCTCTCACCGTCGACCCAAGGGCCTCGTGGCCGTTTCGTAGGGTCGCGACGGTTACTCCCCTTCGGCTCATTCGCCAGGATCCTCTTACTACTCATGCCTGGAGCCGTACCAGCGGCGCGGGCTCCAGTTTCCCGCACGAGCCCTAGCAAGCTAAAGCTCGGGGATGCATGGCACTAATGCCCTCAAAGGGGCCCTGAACAGGGCCCGCTTTCCCTTCCCCAAACGACCGAGCTAGTCCGAAGTGGACATTAGATTAATTCTCGCGGCAAGTGGCTTTCCTCGCGAAATCTTCCCAGAATCTCATTAACCTCTTTATACAGTAAAATCGGTTAATTGCTAGCACTCACCCCATCATCGTAAGTTACCTCCATCTCGTTCGTGCGCATTGTCCAGTTGCACACTCGATACGCTGCCTCGCTCCTACAGCACACTTCAGCGCTCCGCGCTTCAGCCTCTTCCTCTCGTTCTGGCCTAGCCTCCCAAAAGCAACTCCTTTTTCCCCATGTCGCCACGCTTACCCTCGAGTCAACCTTGCAACAGAAAAACCTGACAGTTCATTTCAATCCTTCACTTTTGACCAACCAGTGTTGCCATCGCACAATAGATATACTCACTTCCTTTATAATGACTTCGTGCGAAGCGCGACACACCCAGCAAGAGAGAAATGCTATTCCAGCATGGCGAACAGGTGACGCGTCCATTCCAGGATTTTCTCCCTAGCACGGACGGCGGCACCCCTTCTGGTTCTTCCTTCTGCTTCATTCGCTTGCCGAGGCGCCTCATTAGCTCGGGGGCTTGAATTGTTGGCTACAGATTCCAAGATTGCACTTTCTCTGGAGGCTTCACTCTCTTCTGGACCATCCGCCTTGCTGACGGGATCGGTTTCCATCTGAGAGGTTCTTTGTTCGTCAAACTGATTCCCACATTCTGGAACCTGACCTAACTCCGGTTCATTATTGATGTCTCCCATTGCCCCATCATAATGCTCTCCTGTTCGTGTTGGTTGTTGTCCAACTTCAGGATCTTCTAAGGGATAGAGGTGTCCTATAGAACGCGTAAGAATAGAATCATCTACTTTTACTCTCGCGACTCTGCATGCGCCGTCCACGCCTTCTAATAGTTCGACAATTTTACCAACTTTCCAATTTTGACGATTCTTAGAGTCTGCTTTGATTTGGACGATGTCTCCTTCTTGTGGGGTACGATCAGATCTGATTCTGGGTTGCTTAGGCGAATGTTTTGATCTCTCTCTTAAACAGGTGAGGTACTGCCCTATAAACATCCTTTTAAATTCTTCCAGAATCTTGATTCCTCTCTTCCAGCTGTCTATCAGATCGGTTTTCACCTTAGACCCAGTACATGGTACTTCTATTTGTGATGGTTTCACCGTCAAACATTTTCCTAGGTTTAGGAAGTCAACCGGATGCAGGACCTGTTCTATTTCAGTGCCAACTCGAGTTAGTGGTCTTGAGTTAACAACTGCCTCTACTTCCTTCATGACAGTTAGTAGTCTGCTATCATTGAGTAGGTGTTTTTCCAAAGTGCGCTTTAGGCAATGCTTGACTAGTCCCACCAGGCGTTCGTAGAAACCTCCGTGCCACGGAGCCAGTTGAGGGATGAATTTCCAGCTGATTTCATTGCCTATACAATATTGGCTCGACATTACCTCGGAGGTCAATTTGAAACAGGTAGCATTATCCGAGTACATTCGTTTCGGTATTCCTCTTGTCGCTGCGAATCTTCGTAAGGCTAGAAGGCACTCTTCAGCAGAAAGATCCTTGACGATTTCCAGATGAATCGCTCTTACAGTCAGGCATGTGAATAGGGCCACCCATCTTTTTTCTTTACCACTTGGCGAACTCATGTACAATGGACCAAAATAGTCCACACCAGTGAATGAGAAGGGCTCGCTGTAGTTAACTCTCTCCGCTGGTAGAGCTGGTGCATCTGGGAGCTTATACGGACCACCACCATGTTTCACACATTGCTGGCATGTCTTGAGCATTTTTGTAACTTTTGCTCTTCCTTGTGGTATCCAATATCGTTCTCTGATGATGCTTAGCGTATGTGATGCGCCAACATGATAGTTACTCACATGAGTTTCAATAATAATATTATTTGTAAAGTCACAGTCTCTTGGTAGCAGCACTGGATGCTTCATATCGTAATTCCATGTTGTGTTAGTCATCCGACCACCGCAGCGTAGTAAACCCTCTGAATCTATAAACAATCCTAAACTTTTTGATAAGTGGGTTTTCTTCCCTGCCAGCTCATCTGGAAAGTGTTCAAGCTGAATTTTCCTTATTTGCATTGTGGCATTACCCTGTGACTTGTTCTTACAAGTATTTATTTCTTCTTCCACCTCATCTATTTCCATTGGGGCATTGTGTTCACCTGGATCCTCATCCAGGACCTCCCCAAACGAAACAAAGGTTGTGTCCGCGCAATACTGTCGATCTGTAGGCCACTGAGATTCTGCCTCCTTTAAAAATTTGGGTCCTTCATACCAAAGTTCTTTCTTTTGGTCCCATAGATCTGGTTCAGGTCTGGTAGCAATATCAGCAGGGTTAGATTTTGTATTCACGTAGCACATCTCTGTCTGTTGATGGTAACTTCTAATCTCATTGACTCTGTTTGCCACAAATGGTGGTAGGAGTTTGTTTGACTTCATCCATGCAAGGACTATTTGGCTATCCGTCCACAGATATTCCTTTTCGATTGGTAAATCTATAATGGACTTCACATACTTCAGTAGCCTGCTTCCTATCAGAAAACCCAATAGCTCTAATTTGGGTATCTTGAGATCATCTCTGTCTTCAATTTGAGAAATACGAGATTTTGCCATCATCAAGTGAATTGAAATTTCCTCTCCTTTTGTCCTCAAATACACGACTGCCGCATAAGCATGTTTGGATGCATCCGTGAAACAATGTAGTTCATAAGTAACTTTGATCCCTGATGAATCACTTCCCACGTACCTCGGAAGTTCAATCTCAGTTACCGCCTTTATGTCTTTCAAGATACCTTTCAGGGGTTGCGTCAGATTCTCAGGTAATGCTGCATCCCATTTCACCTTTTCTTTGCATATATTCTGGAAGAGAAGTTTTATTGGCAAAATCAGTGGGCACACAAAGCCACATGGGTCATACACTCGGGCTAGAGTACGAAGGACTTCTCTTCTCGTGTTTATTGGTGTGTTGGGATTGAAGTATCCTTCTGATACCTTTAACTTCAGCGTATCTCTTCCTACGTCCCATAACAACCCGAGAACTTTCACCTCCTTACACTGCATAGCTTTGTGTTGTTGCGGGATCGCGTCCATAAGCTCTTTGCTATTAGAAACCCAGTCTCTTATATTCATTGAGATCTGCCCAAACGTCGATCTTGCCTGTTTATATATCTCATTAGCTTCTTGGACAGATTGAGCTCCTGTCACTAAATTGTCAACGTAACATTTGTCTGCTATGACTTTGAGCAAGTCCTTATCTGTTACAGTCATATGGTGTCTGATTGTTGCCGTGAAAAGGAATGGGCTTGATATGATTCCGAAGGGTACTCGGCAGAAGCGTAAATGGAGCAGGTTATCCTCTATGGATTGCTTATCAAGATCCTTGATCCACACGAACCTTGTGACATCTCTATCTTCTTGTTGTAATCCAACTTGAAGGAAAGCCTTTTCTACATCCGCGACCATGCCAATCTTTTTTATACGGAAGTTGAGAAGAAGAGCTGTCAAATCTTCCAGCATTAAGGGGCCACTGTACAAGCATTCATTCAGGCTCTTTTGCCCTGGTATTTTTGCTGAGGCATCATATACAAGCCTACCTCTTTTTCCTTTCTGTTTCACCATGTGGTGTGGGAGGTAATGAATAGGGTGGTCATTCTGGCTAGAGCTAGGTTCAATCACCTCAACAATCCCCAGATCTAGCTGTTCCTTTAGGATGCCGTCATATTCAGTTAAGGTGCTCTTATCCAGTTTCTTGATCAAGCTTTTTAATCTCCCTATGGCAAGTCCCAGGTTTGATTGGATTTCAGGTGGGTACTGCACCCAAGGCCACTTAACTTCATAACGTCCATCTTGATTTTTTACAGTCTCATTAAAGTGACAAACAGCTTGTTCTTGCCTCGTTGCTTTCGGTGAATCGGTTATTCCAATACTTTCCAACGACCATAGGAATTTTATGTCTATGCTCCTTAATGGGAGGTCTGGTTCGGGCAGGTATGGACAACTTGGTATGTAGCATTGGCAGTAGGTAGCAACCGCCAAGACATCACGTTCCTTTTGTGTAGTGCTGCCTGATAACACCCACCCAAAATCTGTGTCAATTATATGCAAGTTGTCATTGATTTTGATTTTGTTATCCCGTAGGAAAGAGCAATAGAGATCATTACCCACAAGAACATCAATTTTTTCTCCTTCTGAATCATCATCCGCAGGTATGTCCACCTCATTATGTTTGAGCATTGCTATTGGAATGCGATCCGTTATCCGTGGAACAATGTTTACTTGTACTGTCCTATTGATGCCGCGCTTGGTTTCTATGATGATACTTGAAGAAGGGCTAGATATCTCTTGCGGGGATGCAGCTCCGAACGTATATACCAGCAGCAGATCCTTTTTTTCAGTTGACAGCTCCAGGCTCCGTGCTGCTTGTGATGTAATGTAGCTGCGTTGACTGCCACTGTCCAGAAGAATTCTGCCCCTGATGGTCTTCCCCTTATTCGGAGCTTTGATCTTTACTACCGCTGTCTGTAAAAAGGTATATTTATCAGATACACTGCATATAGTTGTAGGTAGTTGGCTTTGTACTTTAGGATTCTCACCTACGGATTGGGGGCACAGCATCTTTAAATGATTCCCCTTGCATCCATAGCAGGAAATTTTTCTCTTGCAGCCCTCTTCTCGATGGTCTTCTCGCAGACAACGGAAACACCTACCCTTCAAACTTTCCTTCCGCGCTTTGATTGTTCTAATGGTTCTGCAGTCTGCACTAAAATGGCCTTCCCTCTTGCAAAGAATACACGGACGCTTTTGTCTTTTTGCTGTTTCTTCTCCAGATACCTGGTCACCCTTCCTTTTATAACCTTGTCTCTGTCTGTCCAGGTCCGCTCTGACTTGTAGGGCCTCTGTTGTCGCTGCAGGGGGAAGGTCATATACTGTTTCATGCTCTCGGTTCCTTTCAGATTTTTCCATCGCAGTGATGACCTTGTCTAGATTGGTTCGCAGAGTAGGTATGGAGTGATCATCAGCGGAGAGTAAATTCACTTGGTACATCACCTGTTCTGGGAATTTACTCTCAACGCTGGTTCGCAGGTGGTTACTGCCAGTGTTTTCTTCTAGCGTTTGGAGAACTCGAAGATGCCTTTCCAGTGTATCCAAGGTCACCCTGCAGGATGCCGACTTGCCTGATGCCATCTTAATTTGCCTGATTGCGACGTGATGTGCGTCTATCACCTGGTCTCTGGACCCAAACCGCTTTCGTAGAAGCTCCAGAGCAATGGGATAGTTTGCATTGGTGGTAGATAGGCCGCTCACAGTTTCGTTTGCTTGGCCTTCCAATAATCCGAGCAGATAAGCCAGCTTCTCTACGTCCTTTAGATTTTTGGAATCTATGTTGGCCTCAAATTTGTCCCAAAACTCGTGCCACTGAGTGACATCCCCATTGAATTTCGGTAGTTCCAGTTTTGGGAGTTTTGCAGAAGAGCTGGCCGTTGGAAATTGAGCCTTGTGGATCGCAATAACCGAGTCAAGCCTTATCTTTAAATCCTCGGCGTCTAGCTGCTCGGCCATCAAGTCTGAGAATTCTGCCACCTCCACATGGTCGGAGCATGCACGCAACTCCCCGTCGAAAGCCTCTATGGCATGGTTTAGTTGAGCTCGGCTCAAGAAGAGGTCGTCTTCCGCTATATGTCCTTCTTCAAACTTTGCCTTAATGGCGCCTGCAGTCTCCGCTAACTTCTTTCGCCGCAAACTCAGGCGGGTTAACAAGATCTGGTCCATTTCCAACTGGAATATACATATGAACGCTAGTAAGTAATTTGCCAGAACTATTTACAATATCGGCTGTACTAATTATCTACTTACAGTTTTTTTTCAGGTTCTTGGATTAACCGAAGATGCTATAACGACTTCCAATTCCAAGACGTTCGACCAAGACGTATGGGTCTCTGGTCTGTGTCCACAACTGGCACCGGTTCCCTTGGCGACGCTGACTGAAATCAAGAGAGCTAGACCACTGAGTAACTCGAAAAAAACTTAGCATAAAATTGTGCAAATGATTCCATCATTTGGAATTCGCAAGAAGCCGGCCGGCGTTGGGACATTTCTCATACTTTACCTTATGTTATTCAACGATCTTCTTTGAGAACACGATACGTTGTCGAATTGCCACTTTCCTTCTTCAATTTTGAGACAAAATTAAGTATATACAGTACAATTTCACGCCGCAAAACCTTCCCAAACTTTACTCCAAGCTCAGACAGAAATACAAGATCAGAAAAAATGCTTACGCCAGTACGCCTAGATAGCAAACACGAACACTGTGGGCGGAAAAAGAGTTTCTATTGTTTATGACGGAAAGACGCTTACCACTCATGGCGCCAATTTTAAATTTGGTTTTTAAATCTTGATCTTGAGTGTAGCCTGGCTCGATAAATTAGATTAAATTAACATTGTATCACTTAAAGATGCGTGATTTAACAAAACATACATACATATTATTATACAGTTTTAATTAATAATAAGTAAAATGAATTCAAACAGCCCTGGCAAAATGAACGAGAAAACCGTGAGATAACTCACACAACCATAGACGTCGGTGCTGCCAGCGACAGGCAGTCAAATATAACATGACACAGCTCAAAAACCCTTTTTTTTTGAACGACGCAACGAAAAAAAAAAAGTTTCGTAATTACGTGGAAGAGAAAAAAAGACTCAATACCTATGTGCTCTTCATTGCACATTTTTTTCTTTAGAGGTTATCTATCCCGTATCGTGCAACATGGAAATAAAAACGAGAGGGTCAAAAGCAACGCAGAATGCCACAATAGCACCATTCTGGCAACGCTGGTAGGCATAGACAATTGAGACATCATTATTTTCCTAGACTAGGGATGATTTTTTTTAAAAAACCCAACTCAAGCGAAAAAGAAACAAAACGCAAGACCAGGCGGCATGGTCCCGGTACCACAGCCTGCTTCGAAAGGAGCGAAAAGAAAAAGAGAAAAAAATAATAATACTAGGGATGAGCATTCAAACGATCACTCTAACAAATTAGCAATTCCTGTTAACAACCAAACAAATAAAATTACAATGACAAGGGCCTTTCGTATTCTTACGATTTATTTTGTAATCAGTCCCCTTTTTTCTCTGTAAGATGCAAAGGTCACGCAAATTTATAGAACCGCTGCAATGCGAGCTATTATGGCACCCGCCAAGGGTACACAGAATCATATCATAACTAGATTAAACACTTAATGCAAATCAGGTTGGATGATAAAACAATACAACTCATAGCAAGTTCTCAAGAAATTTCTTACCCCCTCTCAAAAGGTACTCTCAAAATGATATCTTCATTTCCCGGATCAGGCTCAGTCCTTCCATCCGATTCCGGCTCGCCATAGCCTGCGTTTTGTTCGTGTCGTGTGAACATGTCATGAACCATACTTTAGGTTAGGGCAAAAAGGCTTGGTTCTCAATTCTCTTAAGGATTTATCAGTCATATCCCTGCATCTCCACCATTTTGTCGCGCATTCTTTGCGACAAAGATAACATGAGGATGAGATTCTAGGTCGATCTATAATACTGTAATACATTCCGAAAATGATTTTACTGCCCTAAGCTGGCAGAAGGCCTGCGATCGACCCTGGTCTCTAGTACAGTCGGCGTCTTGACTGTACCCGGATTCAACGCGGTGGAGGGGACCCGCGCATGCGAGCTCCCCTCCTGCTATTTCCAGCCCCCACGAGGGAACAACCGAGGAGCTTAGGGAATTGGCCCTAAGTGCTCACGCCTTCCATCCCCAAAGAGCAACCACCGCTTCCTCTCATAAGGTCGACCGCGCGCCGCCGACTCAAGGGCCCTAAGACCGTTTCGTAGAATCGCGACGGCGCTCTTTACCGAGACGCCGACTCATGGGTCCAGGACCGCTCGTAGAGTCCCGGCGTCTCTCTAAATTGCACTGCCGACCCAAGGGCCTCGTGGCCGTTTCGTAGGGTCGCTGCAGCGCTCGTCTCTCACCGTCGACCCAAGGGCCTCGTGGCCGTTTCGTAGGGTCGCGACGGTTACTCCCCTTCGGCTCATTCGCCAGGATCCTCTTACTACTCATGCCTGGAGCCGTACCAGCGGCGCGGGCTCCAGTTTCCCGCACGAGCCCTAGCAAGCTAAAGCTCGGGGATGCATGGCACTAATGCCCTCAAAGGGGCCCTGAACAGGGCCCGCTTTCCCTTCCCCAAACGACCGAGCTAGTCCGAAGTGGACATTAGATTAATTCTCGCGGCAAGTGGCTTTTCTCGCGAAATCTTCCCAGAATCTCATTAACCTCTTTATACAGTAAAATCGGTTAATTGCTAGCACTCACCCCATCATCGTAAGTTACCTCCATCTCGTTCGTGCGCATTGTCCAGTTGCACACTCGATACGCTGCCTCGCTCCTACAGCACACTTCAGCGCTCCGCGCTTCAGCCTCTTCCTCTCGTTCTGGCCTAGCCTCCCAAAAGCAACTCCTTTTTCCCCATGTCGCCACGCTTACCCTCGAGTCAACCTTGCAACAGAAAAACCTGACAGTTCATTTCAATCCTTCACTTTTGACCAACCAGTGTTGCCATCGCACAATAGATATACTCACTTCCTTTATAATGACTTCGTGCGAAGCGCGACAACTGTCCTCTGCGCTTTGTTCAACAACTTCAGAAATAACGAATCAATAAATATAAATCAAATCATTGTTTCAACTAAGGCAGACGTTTGATTTAAAACTGTGTCTCCTTCCGGTCACCCTATTGTGATTTTAGATCAAAGAGAGTAAATATTCTCAAAGATAGAACGACATGTCAAGAGCAAAATGGACTACACTTCAAGAGCAACGATTTTTGCTCTTGTCTCTCAGTTGAGATTGGAAAAGTGGTCAATATCTAAGGTAAGCCTGTAAAAGCTATTAGTCTTGTGTCCCCTGTGACTTGTAGGTGAGGGTTTCCATAATCTGTGCGAAATATAGGACATTTCTATCTTATTATAATACCTAAATTATTTTTATATTTCAATCATTACACAATTCTAAACAGGGTGTCTCATGGTATCCATATACGCCCGAAAAGGAGGCGGGATGGTATTCTACACGTATTGGTGAACAACTTTAGAAATTACGAAATTACGAAGTGTATTTTAAAGTCTCCTCCAAAGTGTTCCTAAGACAAAACATGACAACCCTATTTTGCTGATTCAAAGTTTTTTTAAAGTAGTTTTTGAGGTAGAATGTTTCAAAAATTGGGCCTCTTTTACAGCCCTTAGTTTTTAATATTTAAAGTACCAAAATCATGGTCACTATAGAACCTGAGGTACAGTAGCTTTGGTCCCCTAAAAAGTTGTCACCGTCACAAATACCTCGTATATTGCAGATGCAACTGTATTTTCACATCTGTCTCAAGTAATATGTTATCGAATATGACAATTTGTTTGATAAAAACCTTCTTCTTATAAATCTAGAGAGTTTCTATCTATGCAACCGACTTCAAATAAAAAAGAAACTCTCAATTTGGTTGTATTTTTCAACGTTTTTTATCGTAGCTTCGTCATTTATGAACCAATTAAATAACTACTTCTAGATTGATCCCATAGAAATTTCATCAAAATCGATTCTGCATCTTCGCCATAAAGTCAGTTTCTTAAGTTTTTAAACTTCACTTGTTTAAAAAGACCAACTTACCTGAACGTAAGTTGTCACCATCACCCATAAACACCAGAATCACCAAGGACAATGCGTGACGGGCATCGTTTTTAAGAAACCGGAGGTTTGTGTGTTCAGAGCACAGAAAATGTCGGATGTTCAATATTTTATAACAAAGGCTTTGCAGAAACCTCGCTATTAAAATATGTCAGAGCAGAGAAGAGCACGTAGCATATAAAATACGTCATGGCATAGGCATAGATAATTCTTTTTAATTGTATACCACAGACAAAGTGAGTGGAAGCTATTTGTATATTCAAAGAACACACACCTTTCAGGAAGCAATCATGCGTGCAAACGGTGAAACTAAAACGGTAACGGAACTTTCAATATACTGACATCATTGACACCCTTGCACGATTTTTATTTACCACCACCTAGCTTTCCAACATCTTTAATCCATTGTAATAGAGTTCAATTTTGTATGCTTACTATATTGCGAAGTGAGGTGATGTTTCGTTGTTTTGATAGATACATTTTATTCGCTGTACATTCAATATTGGGGGTGGGCCACTTTGCAGCTTGCTTAACTTCCGGCCCTGTGTGAATGTCACCTTGCGGGTGCGTTATTGTTTCTATGGAAATCAACGGAAATATTATTATACATCATCATCAGAATTCCACTGCTAGACATAAGCCTATACAATTCCAGGTACCAACTTCCCGCTGTCTATCGGGTAGATATAAAAGCTGGTTTGGATTCGCTACGGGTTCTCAGAATCTACGACTGGCAGATTTGACTGACTGATGCCAGTTCGAAATTTAAATCGAAGCCGATACAGGCATGCAAACGCACACTTACACGCACAAACGCACAATGCCTATAAGATGAGTTCTAAACTCATAATTTAAGTTTAAAAAACTTGAGAAACCGACTTCATTGTCAAACGGCTAAACCGATTTTAATCAAATTTGTTTGGGACAATCTGGACGTAAGAATAACCTTCCAAATAAAAAAATAATTTTCTAAATCGGTTCATAAATGACGGAGGCATGCAGTTACAAACATTAAAAAAATTATTAAAAAAAAAATGGCAACACCGATTTTAATAAAATTAAAATGGGACCAATCTGGAAGCAGTACCTTTCTGATAAAAAAATAATTTTTCAAATCGGCTCACAAATGACGAAGTTATGCGGTAACAAACATTAAAAAAAAAAATAAAAAAAAAAATAAAAAAAAAATAAAAAAAAAAAAAAAAACATACAACCGAATTGAGAACCTCCTCCTTTTTGATTGGAAGTCGGTTAAAAATTACCTAGTATTGGTAGCATGACAGACCAGACACTTGTAAACCTGCAAACCAAGGAGGTAAGAAACCTCAATCTATGGTTCTAAGACGTTCTGAGAAATATTCCGGTCACAGATAAAATTATGAGGTCTGGCGAAACAGATTTCTCTTAGCGGAAAATAAACATAGGTACCTAGCAATTGAAATTAACTGATTAGCACCCGTATCGTATTTGCACCCAGCTAGGTACTTTCAAAGTCAAGTTCAAGGTATTATACATTCGTTTTATTAATAAACAATCGTTTTATTAATAACAGAGATAACCACTTATCATGTCTATTGGGGTTTTACGCCTAATTTGGTTAATGTATGTGTAAAATTATTGGGTCAAATTCGTAGTACGTAGGTACTTTGTCCATTATTTTTCCATGTTTTCCTTTACTGTTTTGTCAGCTCTGCACGTATTTACCGTCTTTTCTGTAGATTGAGCTGAGACAATGGTATAGGTACTGGGCAAGCCAATAAGGCCAATTCCTTTCCCAGTTATTACAACATACCATATAAAGGGACATGAGAAAAAACAGTTGCTTACCTTTCCCAGACACTACATAAATCATCTACAGTATAATGTATGTAAAGGCCTGTTTACTTTTTACTTTTACCATGTCTCTCTAGCTAGTAGTAAAGTATTTTCATATTGTGCATGCAACCCTATATTGGGGTTGCTCTGCTTCCAGGCTAGCATTATAGTGTTATGTTACAATATTACTTGCACTATGCGCAATCGCCTGCAGGCCAAGTTAGGAAGCAATACTATTGGCGAGTATTTGTATGAAAATAATATTAAAACTGAAACTGGAGAAGGAAAATTAGCAAAGTAAATACTTTGATGCACTACGATTTCGTCTTTCGATTATTTTGTTTAATGTTTACAATTTTGCACTTTGGGAACACATTTTTTTTATAACGAATAAATAAATAATAAAAAAAAAACTGACCATTTTACCGATAATCTTTTTTATTTCATATAAATTACCTAACTACGTCAATGTCAATTTAGATTTCAGTGTGATTATTAGAAGTACCCTGTATGTTCGTTATTTTGGATCTTGACATCTGAATAAACCCAATTTCAATTTGTTTTATTTAATTATCAGGGTTCGTCGAATTATTCGCTTTTTTATAACCTTTCACTGACCAAAAAAGCTTTATCTCTTCTTCATAACTTAGTCTCTCATTTTCGTTCTAAAAGTAAAAATTCATAAATTGAATCTACAGTGCTGTAGAACGCAAATTTTTTTTTTCGTAATTTTCAGTAAACAAGAGAGCACTTGATTTTAACTTGTTATTGAAATACCTAACTAATTGTTATTTGTTTGCAGAGGCCGAGTTTATTAAAAGGTGAAGATAATTAAATTAAGCTTGTATCTTTGACGCCGGCTTCTTGTTAATATTTTTATGAAGAGCTTCTGCTAAAGAATCGACATTAGAGTTGGGACCAAACCGTACGATAACTGTAATATTTTATCTAGCGTGTGTGCGTGTGGTTTGGTTTATGTTTAAGTTTTAGGTTTGATTTATGATTGGTTTAAAAAAAATAGTTACAGCAATCATTGAATTTAACATTAACATTTAATTTATCAAAAAAAAAATGTAAGAATTAAAACTCAGCCACAAATCGTTTTTTGTAAAAACTAAATTAAAGCGGAAAATAAAACAATTAATATTAATTGTTTAATTTTTTTTTTATAACAGAATGTACATTATTTGCAAAAATACAATCATGAAATATCATGTGAATAAAATACAAACTACATTTTAAAAGAATGATGCGCTGGAAAAATGAATAATAAACACTGTATTCCACCTGCAAGAAAACAGAGTTCAGATCACCGACCGCAGACAAAAGCTGGCAACGTTACCTCTTTGCATAAGCTATTTCTTTGTCCAAGGTTTATAATGTGATTATTAAAAACCATTGATTAATAATTTTTGATTCGTAAAAATATTCTTGACCAGTAGGTTCAGTACACATAAATCAATCGGTCCTTGGAAAAAATGATTATTCTCCATTTATCGACCACTTTCATTTCCCGGCTCTAGTCGGCCAAAGAAGTGATAATGTTGAAGTTTTAAAGGAATAATTACGGCAGCGTTCCCGTCCGAACGGACTCCAGCCCCTTTATTCACTAAGAAGCCATGTTTGTAAATAGATATTGTGAACAATTCACACAGTACTATCTAGCCCCAAACTAAGCAGAGCTTGTACTATGTAAACCAGATAGCTGATATAATATACTTAATATGTATTTTTATTTTATTTTGTTAGTTATTTTATTTCAGACTTATAATGCAATATATCACTCAGACAGAGAACAAACATCTGTGCTCGCCATGCAAATATTTGTTTCCAGTGGGGACCGATACCACGACCTACGGTATAGAAAGTAGAGCCTACGAACAGAGCTGAAGAGCTAATGCAAATCTGCTCCAAAACAGCGCCAATAGTCTTATTCATCAGTTTCTGGTTGGTTTTTTGTGAATCAGGATATGGAATTTCATAATTGAGTCAAATTATTGCAGTTCATTTTTCATAAAATTTCTCACGTAAAATATTGTGGTTTTGTTCAGTTGTAAAGCAAAAATATATAATATAAAATTTAATTTTATGCTACACACGAGAACCGTGTCATGAAGAAAGTTAATTAATTAACGTGAAGCCTAACGAAGTAGAAGTTTTCCTGGCAGAGGCTCTCACGCTACAAAATTAGTTTACTTCTAGTTTTTATAAAATATTGTTCGTTCAAAACTTGGTGTGCAAAGTGTAAAATTAATTAAACACAACAATCAAAACATCTCTTGTTTGTGTTCAGTTCTGTCCATCTCAAGGCTGCCTGGTATAGGTCGCTGTGAGCGATAAGGCCGCCAATTTTATTACTATGACTGTTTATTTTTAGCTAAAATTGTATCCTACTTATAATAATCATACCTAGTGTGTCATTGTAATCAATAAAGAGTTACCTGTCTGTCTGTGTAATTATTTGTACCTCGTCCACTCACAGAAACCTCCCATTTTCTTTAAAAAAAGGTGTTCCAACAACAACAACATTACAGCGATAGAGAGATAGTTACTATAAAGAATTTGAGAATCGAAAAGCGATAAAATGACATTTCCACAGTAATTAGTTTCCATGAAATATAAATGATTTTTCGGGTCAATTCCCTTCATCCCCACTTGTCGGACTAGGAGGAAGGACTTTTAAGTTTTAGTAACATTTAAATAATATGATTTATTTTATAATAAAATCATTATTGTCCGGTAGCGCTGTAAGAATCGTCAGACGATCACCAGCATTTTGTCCATTCGAAAAAAAAAAATAATAATAATAAAATCACTCATTGTTCTTGTTTGCTTCTTTTATCAATATTCAATAAAACTTAGCTAATTAGGTATTATCTATATTACGGTCGACTGGTTGACAGTAGAGCCGCAATAAAAATTTAATGTCACTGCATAAGATTTCCTTACACGAACTGTATGACTTTTACTATTTTTTATAAATGAAAAAAATTAAAATAATGATTATCAAAAAATTAAAAAAACAAACTGTTGTGACGTTTAAAACACGCTTACAGAACCTATTGTGCCAGTATTATTTAAAATGCATGCAATTAATCAGAAAATTGTTGTAAAATTATGTTTAATTAGTTCTGTATTGCCATTTAGTTTGTATAAGAATGAGAGCCGCTTAATAATACGTTAGCACGAAATCGTGAAACCTTGGCAAACTTGCACTCTGATATTTGCATAGCAGAATTTAGGCCAAAGTATCAAGGAGAGACGAGAAAACTCTACTTCTAAATAGATGGATGGATGGATGGTGGATGATAGATGATGGATGATGAATGGTAAAAGTTAAAGCCACCGTTTTAGCGACGTTCTACACATTCATGGTTCAGTTTGTTTTACTAGTTTTTGGCAGGAATCCTCGTTTGCATCAAAATTATAGTTTGGCTGAATTGTGTGCAATGTTATTTCACACAACTTATAATTAAATCACTGAACTTATTTATCGAAAGTTAGCCTTCCTGGTTTTCGTGCTTCGGTAAACTTTAAGTAGAAAAAGGATCAACATTTTTTTTTGCGAATTTAAGTTATACGAGTTACACACAGCAAAAAATCTAAGCAACACTTACAAATTTTGAATATTTTTAAATTTATATATTTAATTTATATTATTTCTTTTCTTTTAAAATTAAATGATATTTCTATGTTGTATTTCTTTATTAAACTGGAAAAATTTCTTTAAAAAAATGTCAAGACACATATAAAAGTTGGCTGTGAATCTGGCTACTTTGTGTTACATTAATAATAGTAAAAATAAATTCTGCGTTAAGTTATAACCTTTTTTGGGGCATTTAAATTAAATCTAATATAGCGTGTTTCCTCCTCGGTCATTTTAAAACTTGTAGGCAACGATTTTAGATGGAGACATTTAAGTTCTAGCTAAGTTGCTCGCGATTTTCGAAAAATAAGTTTATTGTTTTTATATCATTCAAAAGGTCAAAGTGTCCAAGTGTAGTGTCATCAACGGTGGTCTGCACCTTAACTAGCAAATCGAAGTAAATGCTCACCTATCAGACTTGTCAATCCGTTAGCTTCCGCTGGCAAAACACACCCAAAATTGGAAGCTAAACGCTGAATAAAGTTATTTGCCATGAATGCCTCCGGGCACAAATTTCAATTATAGACGCATCCGAATAGTTCTGTAGGGGTCGCGGTGTACACTCAAATGCATTGAAACTGACAGTCGTGAAGATTTTACTTACTTTAATCCTGTCATCATTTTTATAGGATGGATAGAATCCATCCCATAAAAATAAATTAATTAATTTATGTTAAGCTGGCTTTGTTTTAGCTTCGGAATAGCTCCCTTCTTCTTATCGTGCATGTCACTGATTCTTTCGAACCAAGTGTGGTGAAAGGATTTTAAGTGCGCCTCAAGGGGCTCCTTTCGTGCACTTGACACATATTTTCGAACTTTTTTTATGTTCTACGATGTGCCGGTTTTCTCACGATGTTTTCTTTCACCGTTTGAGAGCACTGACATAGTGTACATACATTTTTGGGCAGAAAAACTCATTGGTACACCACTGGCTTTGAAGCCACGACCTTCGGATCGGAGCCACTACCACTAGACCACCAAGTGCTCTCCTTAATATAGCTATTAGGTAGTATAGGTTATAGTTCGGCCGTTCAGAGAATGCGTTCCTGACACGTCGCGATTGAACTGACAACGTAACTTTGTAATGGCGTTGCAGTTACGATTAAAATATTTTTGCTGGTTGTTTACCGTTTTAACAATTGATGAGCATTAAAAAAACATTATTATATCAATAATCAATGAATTTTATAATTTTGTGCCAAACTGCGTGTCAAATAACTTGTTAAACAATATTTTTCTAAATCTATAATGCGCTATTACAAGGTTATGTCAGCGCTTTATATTTGAAGTGCTGTACTAACTATGTGACTAGCTGTGACTAACTGATCAAACTGTCAAACGAATTCTCTGAACGGCCGGACTATAGTAGGAATAGCTTAGCTGTCGGCATTACGATATAGATACATTAGACGGATTTTCACTACGATCTTGCAGTTGTGGCTAACTCAAAGGCCTAACCTAACTAAAAGAGGTTGCTTTCGTGCAGTGCAAGAAAGGAGCCCTCACTTCTCTCTTTTCACTTATTACTTAAATGTAGAGCTCGCAAGTGTACTGCAAAGTGGGCGTATTCATCTCATAAAGGGGTCTAAATATTTTATTAGCCTTGCGATTTTAAACGTAGCAGGGCGACAACTAGATTAGGATGTGCTCGAGGCGGTCACGACAAATCGAGTGTTGCTTCTAAACTACCCTTTACAATTTGAATAAACCCTGAATGTGATCTTGTGCTTCTGGATTTAAGGTTCAAGTTGACTTGCAAATTAGCTATAGAAAAGTAAGTGAGGGGATGTTTTTCGATTTGCTCGCAGTGGTCACGAATGAATGCAGCACAGATTGGCGACGTCAATTGCTTGAGATTTGAACTTGCGAATTCAATTAGGTTGAATAATTGGTGCGTATTTTTAATTTATGTGCACTCAGTCTAACAGTAACATACGACAGGCAGGCATAGTCCTCTCATCACTAGTTTTTATATTTTATATGAATCGTGGTACCCTGGTAACTAAGAGTATAGGGTGGTTTTTTGAGAACGGCGGTGGTGGCCAAGTCCGAAACCATGAGAAAAGTCGTGAAAGAAGTCATGCCCTCGATTTATAAGAAAACAATAAATGAATATTTACCTAAATTTATCAAAAGTAAAAAAAAATGAAATAATAATCTTTTTCTTCTGACGGAAATAGAACCAAATAATTTTTCAAAAAAAACATCACCCTGTATTAAACTAATGGATTCTATTGCTGATCAATCTTTGCAAATAAGTCTTTTACTAAAAATAAATGGAAAAAGCAAATTTTCACTATATCATTTTAATATCTCAATGAAACTCTCTCTAATTTGACTAAATTTAGAAAAAAAACATGCCGAGAGTAAACTCTTATTATAATATATGAAGTAGTGAGCTATTTTGGTACTGTTATGCTAAAATATAGAGACGTTGTTTTATAAAATATTCATGAACACTTCCCCCACGTCTCAAGATCCTCCCCTTTCATATAACTTGCAAAGTAACTCTCCGATTTAACAAATTTTTGTTCGGTTCAATGTTTTTAATAAGTGTCTTGTTTTGGTAGCGTTATGAGTGAGCCTTCTTAGAGTGGTCTTCTTTCAAATCTGAAAAAACATCCTCCAGGATTATCTGTAGGAAGTTTTTTCAGGACATCAGTGGGCCTACCACAAGCTTTGTCTGGCTCTGGTTTTGAGTCTGTGTGATAAATAAAATAAATACCTAATCTCTTCTGTGAAGTCCTCGCTTTTGAAGTCTGTTATATAATAACTTTGCATTTTGGTGACTTTAGTAGACATCGTCAAGCATCCGTACCGCTATGAAACGTCGGAACAAATTACTATTCGGCGCACCACAAGAAGGAAAAATATTGAAATGCCTTTCTGTCCAAAGCTCAATATCGCAAAGCATTGCTGTAGATATCAGGCCATTAAATTATACAATTCTTTACCTACTGACATTAAAATAATAGACAGTCTACATTTATTCAAAACTAAACTAAAACCGCTTTTGTTGAAAGGGTGTTTTTATTCTACTGATGATTTTATAAATATGTAGTGACATTGCTAGTATTATTTAATTTATGTTATGACTTATATTATTTTTGCTTATTATGTACTATTTTTCAGGCACAAATGTATAATTGTTAATGAAATAAATAAAATGAAATGAAACAGAATCTTTACCAACCCTCAATATTTTTCAAATTGTACTTCACAGAACATAAATAAGCGCTTATTTTAAAATACCGTCGAGATGTCAGGAACAAGTGCATAATTAGAGAGTCGAGCTGACACGGTCACAATGCACGCCAGTGCCAGCACCAGACTTTGGGCCGACTGCCGATAATGATCACCTTAAATGACAGTAATTGAGCTGTATTTTCTACTCAAGGTTTTAAAATCAACTGTATTCGTTTCCTGCTGATTTTAACAATATTATAAAAACACTTTCTTTTAGTTTGTTATAAAAATGGCTGAAGTATATAAGATTTTGCTGGACAGTGTAAACCACACTCTTTCGAAAACTCTGCCGATTTCTGATTTTAATTTTTTTATTTCTGTGTTTCGATTCGATGGGTGTGGGTGCTGGTAAAATTACTGGCACGTGAGGTTGAACATTTGTATGCCTCAAGTTAATGTACGCAGGGCAGTGCATAGAAGCGTACGTGCGTGACCTACGAGGCAATGCTTTGTTATAGGCGATGGTTACCACCTAACATCAGGCGAATCACTTAACGTAATATAGTTGTATAAAAAAAGTCGCAAAATGCCTTAAAACTTTAGTAGTGAGTATCACAAGAATAAAACTGAATCGTCTTATAAAATGTTAGGTGTGCTAAATAGGTTTAAAAGTACTCCAACAAGATAAGGCTCTTAAAAGTATCCAGTTATGTGAAAAGATTGGATTCCAAGATTGTACATAATGTCTGCTTTCATATAGGATTTTAAATCTCCTTGGAAGTCTCCATGGCACCGTTTGCTTATTCTGGTGCTGAAAATAAAAGATAACATTTCTCAGAAGTATCTAGAGTAATTTTGGAATGGACCAAATAGCCGTATCATATGAGTAATTGAGTAATTTTTTTGGGACCTTTGAAACCCCATATCTGAATGATCTCTTAACCATTAATAGCCCTATTAATAAAAATATGTCAAAAGATAAGCTGTGCTTAACCTATTGCCATCTCTTACCGGGTAATGACAAAAAGTGACAGGGCTAACTTTAAACCATGACTAAATAAAAATATGTCAAAAGATAAGCTGTGCTTAAACTATTGCCATCTCTTACCACTGGGTAATGACAAAAAGTGACAGGGCTAACTTTAAACCATGACTAAATTTAAATCGCGTTTATTAATATGGCTGTAAATGTCTTGAATACTTATAACCTATTGACCTACCTTTTATCCAGATCTGATTAACAAACCAAAACTCAACCTCTGAGTGGGTTCGATCCCCACCGAGAACAAATATTTGTGTGGTGAACGCACATGTTTGTTATCTGTCTGGGTGTTATATTGTATTCTAAGTATCTATTTACAAAAAATATACATATAAGTATTATATTAGCTATCTAGTTCCCATAGTACGAGCTCTGCTTAATTTGGGGCTAGATAGTGTTGTGTGGATTGTCTACAAAATTTATATTTTTTTTTTAATTTTCGGACAAAAACATACAACGCCAAACCACCCCCAAGTTATTTGTCTTTGTCTCATAATTATTACTATAACTTCACATACAATAAGACAAGCCTGAACAACAAGACATCAGAATACTCGTTCCAATGCCGCCACGCCATCTCTCGTCTATTCAATCAGTGTGACCGTACACGGCGCTGAGAGGCTTAACTCCGAAGCGCCGACACATCCTCTGGGATTCCATTCGTTCTCACCTGCTTGAAAAATTCAATGTTCGAAACACCCTGTGAAATGACGTTGTTCAGAAAATTCCTCGGAAGATACTCTTTGTCTTGGAAGAGTTTAATACTCGCGGGAATGAAGTAACGTATTTGTAGGCTTATCAAAACATGCTATATAAGGAAACAGGGCATAAGTACCTTCCCATTGTTTTATTACAAGTTTTGTTTTTATTTTTTTCAAGAACCAAACCATGCAAGTGCCGGAAACGACATCTATCATTCGAATATACGGAACATAGAAACTAGAGAGCAGTAAGTAGCAAAAGGTCATTAAAAAATCATATTGCAAAATCTGAGCGTCACACAAATAGGCCATCTCAACCCTAAACGAAAATGTTGATGTAAACGGGAAAGAATGCTCTCCCTTGATAGTTATTTGATATGATTTATTCATACGAACACAGCGTTCGCTCCGCTAAGGGCTTGCTCCTGACTGAACTGGAAAATACAAGGTTTTTTTATCAGGAGCATAGTATTTTTGTCTATAAACTTTTACTGATACATTATAACAATCTTCAAAAGAGATGGAGGTATATGTATGTTCACCAATTTCAATAATTTATCGATATTTCTGAGTTGTTTTTTTTTAAACAATTAGTTATTGGCCCACCTGATGTTCACAGTAACGCACGTTAAGAACTTGCCCTACGACGCACTGGCACCCCCACAAATCCCCCCTTCAAATTGAAACACAGTGATGCTGCTTAACGGCAGAAATAGGCATGGTGGTAGTTCTTCCTTGTACGACTCGACTTGACTAGTAGCTCTACTACTTATTTCATCTTTTAAAACTTAATTTGACTTATCTTAGTGCTCGATTGTAAAAGTGAGAATCTTACTTTTGAGCGTTTTTTTTATCAAAAAAACGGTTGTCTGTAAAGTCGGTTTACTGACGATAGTTGAACGTGATAACGTCATAAGAAAATACTGATGAAATGGTTGCATTTTTCAAAAGAAAATTTTAGTTTTACTGAATTGAATTGAATGTGAATGAAACTGAATAAACTGAATGAAACTGAATGAAACTGAATGAAACTGGATGAAACTGAATGAAACTGAATGAAACTGAATGAAACTGAATGGAACTGAATGAAACTGAATGAAAATCCGGACCCGGACCCGGACCCAGACTGAACCCTTACCCTTACCCTCATTTACCCTTACCCTCATTTACCCTTACCCATTACCCGACCCGGGCTCGGGCTCAGGTAAATGGAACGACGAAACGACGTAACGACGCATGAGTCATGTTTTTTCGTGCGTGCAGCCGGCTCCATCGATTTATAAGACGTTATCACGTCAAAATGGATGAATGTATTCAATACAGCTAAACGTAACAAACTGTTAACTTTTTTGGTCTATTAACACGTTGGCGTTGCCCAGAATGGTCCTACTGACTACAAATATCGGTCTTGATATGCTTATAAAAAAAAACAGCATCTCGAGATGACATTTCACTGACAAAGAAAGATTCACGCAATATTTTTCTCGGGTCGTGTTAGGAATAAACTCCTACTTCAAATGGAAGTTTATTTAATAGAAAATACTTTCCGAAATGTATTTATAAAGCCATTATGGTGTTTTTATTTTAAAGCTGTTCTTGACGGCCGCTTGTTATGCAAATGCAAATGTGGGGGGTGTGTACAAGTACCTTTGTGCCTTTGTTCAGCAGACTTTAGTGTTTACTCATGTGTTTACTGGCTGATTAAGTGTCATAGCAACACGGAGAACCAGTATATCGAAAAAACCAAAGTAAAAGGCACACTAAAACAACAGTAAACTGCTGGAAAGTAAATAGTCTAGGCCGCCTATAAACTCGATAATTTACCCTCTACAAAACTAAATTACACCAAACTACAACATAAAAAAATCTATCCATTATCATTTTCAAAAAAATTTCATCACTATGTTTCAGTATGAGTATTTCGAATTAAAAATGTTAATACCTACTCTTTGTCAATTGTTATTGTTCTTTTTTTGGTTTATTACATTATACATTTTACACATCTCAAAAACCTTTGCCAAAAAGATATTTTAAATATTTTGTAATACAACTTTGCGCCGCCGTCTTGCCGTAGCGGGTGCTACGCAGACTTTCGTAGCTCCAAAATCCCTACAGCTTACGCGTAGGCACTCTACGGCTTTCCCAGGATTATAACTCCCTTTGACAAAATTCATATTCCCTAAAATTCCTCTCTAACCTTTCCATCAGTTGAACAAAAAGGGACAAAGAACTGCTGATAAAGTATGCACAATACGCCCCCGTAATCTCTGAGTGGAGGATCGTACCAAATCCGCCCCGCCCATTACCACAAGCCGCTTAGCGTACCTACTTATGCATGAGGTACCTACATGTTGTTTGTTGCAAGCTGAAACTTAATTAGGTAGGTATTATTAGATCATTGTTACAGGCGCGGTACCAAGTTACGCTAGGGTGCTGGAACACAGACGTGTCAGAAAACACTGCATAATTATTCAAAGTGAAAATGCTATAATTTGCTGGTAGACTAGACATCCCCCAAATTTAAGTTTAATTAATATACTTCACGGTCTAATATTAAACTAAACCTACCTACCAAAAAACATCCTTACATACATACTATAAATATATAAAACAAAGAGTTTAAAATTTTCATATAACCTCCAAATGTAGTATAAATTGTTGCATGGGGAACTATACTCGTATATATAAACTGCTAGGAAACCAATCACTTTGTAGCACCAAGTAGCCTTACCACAAGCTATGTCTGGCTCTGTCTCTGGCTCGGTTTCTGGTGAGTGTTGCTTTATTAAATCCTACGTCGAAACGTCATACACACAGTATGCACACTGGTGAGCACTCACACAAACTCAAAACCATAGCCAGAGACAGAGCCAGACATAGCTTGTGGTAGCTACGCTTCAACGTAATAGTAAAGTCCCTGCACAGTATAATATAAATAAGATAAGAAAATAGTAGGTACATACATCAATGGTAAAATGCTGGGCTGTTACATACTACTATTCTGTGTGGCGGGAGGCTGGGCCGTATGTGGCATCCTGAGTGCCACATGCATATTTAATGTGTGCTTAATGCGTGGACCGCAAAGAGGATTGTGGCTGCCGCTAAATGGCGCTATTCCCTTTGTTGCTCGACGGAACGCCATTAGGGCTATGTTCAATAAATACCTGCATTTTGGCGCAGTATTGAAATATAGGTGTTAATAGTACTATTTAGTAGTTCAATTTAGGTTTTTTTCAAGACAAGAGCGAAAAGTTAGTTTACGGCTAAGCATACTCTATCTAAGACTGCATCCTCATTTTCCATCAGGTGTGATTGCAACCAAATGCTTTGCTAAAAGAAAAAAAAGCGTGAAAAAGAAAAGACAAAAATTTTACGTGTACAGACGGCATTTTTTATTTATTGACCATTTTAACTGAAATACTTAGGTATATTTGTGAAAAATTGCATTCAAAATATCTATAGTTTGCTAATGTTATCGCAAGCGCTTCACTATATCTATATAATCCTAGTTGTACCTACCTAATCCTTCAAGTAAATAAATAAATAAACTGAGGAGCTCTTATATGACAAAGTTTATCGATAACAAACATTTAATTTAAAAAAAATACAACCGAGCTGAGAATCTTCTTTTTTATTTGAAGTCGGTTTAAAAGAAATCCTCTCAGATATGAAATTAGCCTCTGCGTTCGCGATATCCGAAGAATGCTTCACTTTATTAGATTCCGTAAGCCCTATTCATCGCCCTCATGCTTTTGAGGCATTACGTATTAGTGCGATCGAACATCTCGTATTACGGAGTCTGTGATCTGCCGATCATAATAGACTGCCAGTATTAGGCGATTACACACGATTGTGGCGCTCAAAGTTTTTTATTTACGATGTGATGGACAGAGAAAGCAGTAGAAAGGTAGGAAGGCCTTTGCCCTGCAGTGGGACAAGATAGGCTGAAAATAATAATAAATACCTAGTCATAATAATGTGATAGCGAAAAATAGAACGAGTTACAAGTAAGTTTAAAAAACTTGAGAAACCAACTTCATGGCCAAACTGCCGACCTGATTTCGATAAAATTTACGTGAAATCAGCCTGAAAGTATTTTTTCTTTCCTTTCAGATAAGAAAATATTTTTTCAAATCAGTTTATAAATGACTGACTATAGGTTATGCGATAACAAACATTATAAAATACAAAATAATCCTCCATCTTTTTTATTTGAAGTCGGTTTTTCTTCTTCTTGTCGAGTCAAGATTATTTTAAAACCTCCTCGACCAATATGTGGCCACGTCAATAGCTCTATTCGATGCCATGTTCAAGTATTCCAGTTGAAAATTATCTTAGACTATCAGCCGCCTGCGGTTTCACTTGCCCCATTCCCGTTCCTGTTATTTTTTCGGCATAAAAAGTATTCTTTGTCTTTTTCCCGGATTTAATCTGCCTCCCTGCAAATTTTCAGTCAAATCGCTTTAGCCGTTGTTGGGTTATAAATATAAATATGTGTAACTAACACGAATTTCTTTTATGTATATACATATAGATAAACTAGCGGCGGCCCGCGCTTTGCTCACCCTGTTGTCGTTACTTTTGCGGGATAAAAATAATTCCGTCCTTCTCCTGGTTCTAAGCTACTTCCCCAATAATTTTCAGCAAAATCGGTTCAACTGTTCTTGAGCTAAAAATAGTGTAGCTAACACGACTTTCTTTTATACTTAGACATCGATAGAAGATTATTATTGATTACTATGGAAGTATTGCAAATATTGAGAACCATATTGGGTATCAAAATATCAAAAGATGTTTGTGCGACCACCTGTATGATTCCATTAAGAATTACAGAGGATTAGCCATAAGCTGTTGAACAATAAACCGAACTTTTCCATGTTATATTGTGCAGATAAAAAAATAGTATTGCCTACAGTAAGTAAGTAGCAGCAATATTTATTTTTAGCAGACTTTAAAAAAGAAGATGAGGTTCTCAATTCGGTTGTATTTTTTTATGTTTGTTATCGCATAATTCCGTAATTGATAAGCCGATTTGAACAAATCTTTTTTTTTCTAGAAGGTTTTACTTTCAGATTGGTCCCATACAAATTTTATCAAAATCGTAGATTGGCCATGAAGTTTCTTAAATTCTAAGCTTCACTTGTTTATTATATTGATAAGTAGTAAAAATATGTGACAAGTGCAAGAAAGGAGCCTCTTTGAGGCACTTAAAATCCATGCACTACACTTGGTTCGGAAGAATCTTCTTCTTATCGTGTCACTGATTCTTTCGAACCAAGTGTGGTGAAAGGATTGTAAGTGCGCCTCAAAGAGGCTCCTTTCGTTCACTTGACACATATTTTCGAACTTTTTAGGTTCTACGATATGCCGGTTTCCTCACGGTGTTTTCCTTTACCGTTTGAGAGCACTGGCATAGTGTACATAAATGTTTGGGATGAAAAATTCATTGGTACACGACTGGATTTGAACCCACAACCTTAGGGTCGGAAGGCGGGGTCGCTACCAGTAGGCCACGAGCGCTCTTCGTAGACGAATCTGGAAGAATCAGTGACACAAGAGTAAAAATAGTATGCAAAATAGGATGTAAAAAAGTTATCATTTGAATGATGAATTTTTTTCGATAGTGCTTAATCCATAGTTCATAGGTTTCTCAATAAAAAAATATATTTGAAAAATGTAGAGTAAATTCATTAAATGGGTCAATACAAGTTTCTTTAGTAGAAGCTACAGCTAGGCTAGTTTACTTCAGCTACTTCCATAGTGTTATGTCTTACGGTATCCTTCTCTGGGGGAAAGCAGCTGATATTCAAACTATATTCGTTTTACAAAAAAGGGCCATACGTGCCATCTATAAAATGAAATCACGAGACTCATTGAGGGAGCGATTTAAGGAAATTAATATCCTCACAGTAATTTCACAATATATATATGAAAACTTACTGTACACTCACAAACACATCTGTAGCTTTCAGAAAAATTGTGATTCACATAATATTAACACTAGAAATAAAAATAAACTTCATATTCCCAAATTTCGTTTACAGAAGGTAAATGGGTCTTTTATGGGGAACACTGTACGCTTCTACAATAAACTTCCGGAAAATGCAACTAAGCTTCCAATTCGGAAGTTTAAAGCCTATATTAAGAGTAATTTGATAAAGAAAGCGTACTATACTCTAGATAGCTATATGAATGATAAAACTGCGTGGCCCGATGTCCCGGTCACTCTTAAGCAAAAGCGTGTTTGGTGCTCTGTGACTCTACCCATAGGAAGCTAGCATGTCAATTTGCAATGTCTGTACCTACTATTTAATATCTTATTTTTATATCTGTGTAGATACTTTATTATAACTTTGAAGCGTAGCGTGTGCTGTCTTTGAAACTTTTGCTTTTGTATAATTACATTGCATACGTCTGACTAAGTGAAGTGGCACCACACTGGAACTTCACTGCTATTATTTTAGACTATTTTTGATTTGTAAAAGGATCATATAAAAAAACGGTAGGAACCGAGACGAAGTTTGTTGCCTGTTCTTCTACGCTTGGTCGCGTGGAACTGGCACCTAGACTCACCTAGCTTTAAGACGTTTCAAAGTGATTCTTGTATCGTATTGAATAAACGCTTATTGGATCTTGAATCTTGAATCTTGAGTCTAGTTTTTACCTTACTCGATCAATGGAAGGACGGGTATTTCCAAAGTTTTATTACCGATATATTGAATACTATAAAATATTATCTCCAAAGATAAACATGGTATTACCATGTTTTTAATTTTAGCATACTAGTATTGTAAAATGAAAAATATATATTTTTATCTGTGATTTTAGTAACGTTTTTCCTTTAGGTATAATTGAGACTTGGTTTATATTATATGGTAGGTATGCCTAGCGCATATCTAAGCGTTCTGCGGTGGAGATCAGTGAAACGCTTTCAAATATAACAGCGATATTTGATTTGATTAAGATTTGCGCAAGGGCTTAGGAGGTACATAGAGACAATTAATACAGATAGTATTCCTTCTTACCTACGCATACGCCGCGTAGGCTACATTCAATGTCCCAATCAATTTCTATTACCAAAGAAAAGATAAATAAAAGAATTTCCCGACTTTCACAATACATTGACAACAAAAGTTAAGCCCTAAATACTTGCTGGACAAATCCTGCCTTTGTCCAATCTAAGGCTTTCATTCGGTACGGCTTAGCTGGCTTTGTATGGGCATCTTAATACTTGTATTGTCGGGGCAATTCTTAGGGTGTTCGATTGAATAAATTGGTGACGGACAAGTGAATAACGGGGATTTTTTCATCAGTTTAATTAGGTTCTCTGCGTAGCTTTGAATATCCTTTGAAACCTACATCAGTTAAGAGAAAATTAAGTTGTGGTCTGTAGAATTGGATGTCATAAAATCCTCATGATTGAAGATCGTGATTACAGGGATTTCCTAGTTATGCTGGATTGCGTCTCCAGAAGCTTCTCTTTGTTTTTACTTACCCTCCTTACCTTACTGGTCTGGTCCAGCCAATTAGAAGTAGATTAATCTAGTTGGGATATACCGCAAGATCGCTTTCCCAGTTTTAATTTTGAGAAGGTCGGATTAAAGATCGGAAGGGAAGTTTTTCCGTGGTCGGGGATTATGGTTTACAATATTTCGATCAGAATTTATTCATAAAGAAATGATTAGTCATTTTGATGTGCCTAACCAATATGGCTGCTTTTAAAGTTTAGTGCGATCATTTTCATCAAGCCATTTTTATTTAAAACTGTGCAATTTTTTATTTAAAGTGTGCAGAAAGTAATTTATAATGATGTTGAAAAGTGTATAGGAACGATAAGTACAGGATATATAGCAAGCATTCTGTCTCTAGAAGAGAAGACGACAGTCGATTTCCATGGAATTTTTCCATTATCTCGGAAAATTGCGCACTCGATCGGACGATTTATTATTAACCATCGCACTTATAGAATACATATTTCAGACGTTATATATGGTCTGACTGAAGATGGAAATAGATTAATATTTAGTCCTCATATTTTTATTTTTAATAAATATCTCAAGGCTTTTTTTATTCTGGTTATTAATAGATTTTGTTTATACAACTAGCTGATGGAACAAGCATATGGCCCACCTGATGTTAAGCGGTAACCATCGCCTCACATTGCCTCTTAGGTCACGCACATCAGGAACGTGCCCTACGATGCACTGCCCTTCAAAACGAAACACAGCAATGCTGCTTCACGGCAGAAATAGGCATGGTGCATGGTAGAACTGCCCCGGACGAGCTCTTCACAAAGAGCTCTACAACTACTAAAGAAGATACTGAAAGATTGAAAAAAAAATGATTTTTACGGTCTTAAAACAAAACAGTTTTCCAAATTTTTATCTTCAGTGCATTTTACACGTCGACGCTTCCCTGAACCGGCGAAGTCCAGTTTACCCTCAATGAGTCCCTCCTTTGTCCCGCGCGGTCAGTGTATGACTCAAAGGATTTATAACGATGTGGTTTCCTCAATGTTTTGCACTTGCACGCATGGGTGTCATCATTTTAATTGTTTCAGAGTGTATTGTTGAGTGTTTCCGGTGTATTGTTTTGTTTGAGTAAGAAATAAAATGGACAAATAGCTCGTGCAATTGAACATAGAAAATCGATATTTATTGTTAAATTCTATTTAAGATCTCGTTGTATTTCTTTCTCCTCTTGTATTTGCATGTAACTTTATATTTTCACCTTATAATCTGTCTTGTTATTGTTATATTATTTGTATCAACGGTTCGTGTTATTATTCTTTTGTAAATGAAACGTCTATAACGACGGTGAGTCGCAGTTGCTGCGTTGTGTCGCAATCTACTGATGTCACGGAAGACCAGGGTTATAGTGGCACCCGCCACTATAACATTTATGCTGAGTGGTGACCAGTTTTTATGTCATCGTTACTAACTTGTTAAAGATCCTTGTATATTACTTGTGGCATAAAACAAATATTTTTTGATTTGATTTGATATATTGACGTTTCCGGGGTCGTTTACCGAACCTATGGTGCCACACCGTTGTCGACACAGATTGCCTGCTAGATAAATAATGAAATTATCGAATAATAATAAAATTATCTGAATAAAACTTTTCAAAACGCTGCGCTGATAGAGTTGCTATTTCTTTTTCAAACGGGGCTTTGCTTATTCATTACTAGCATAGTTCATAGATGGCCTCACGCTTTTAGTGATTTGGATTAAAGTAATTTTCGTTAGTATAAAAACGGTATTTTTTATACTAAGTACGAGTAGAATGTACTGTGGATTTTGTAAATTATTTTATGAGTTGTAATTTTTTTTATGTTATCATATTGATAATAAAGATAAGCCTCATCAGATGTTTTGATATCATATCTAGGTATTTAGGTATTTCGTTTTTGCACTTGACAACACTCTGCTGAGTCTAGATAATTCGCATACAATTTTGGCGCAGTTTAAACAATTGATAAAGTATACCTACATATTATACTAATTCATTCTAAATTATCGTCTGCTATTCTGATTCTGCGCTGTATGAAATAATTATTGAAAATTGTCTTTTTTATTTTTTTTAACAAATATTCGATGGAACAGGCATAAAAAATATAACCCATCTGATTTTAAGTGGTGTTTGTATACCTACCAATAAACATATTCGTTTTTATTCTATGCATACTTATACTAAAAAACATGTAGGATCGACCCAATAGACCGATGGCGTTGTTAGACAGTTTTGTGTGGATTGCCTACAATATTTATATTTATTGTTAATAATAAGGAATCGTGAACGAAGAAGGCTTAAATAAAAAGCAGTTCTTGCTAGAAATATATTGGGGACGCCTCTGTCCAGCAGTGGATTTCCAGAGTTGTTTTTTTTTTCTTTTTTGTTCGTTACATCATATTGCGCAATTTTTAACAAAAACTGAATGAGTAGGAAACGGTAAAGTTATTATAATGGCGAAACAAACTGCATGACCCTTTACAAGCTTATCGCTGAAGAGTCAAGGTGATCCCGAGGTACTTAGGACATAAATCTATGTTAGGATTAAATGAAATAGCTAATACAGAATTAGTTTTTACTGTAATTTTACATATTAAGATTCCAAAAGACAATTAATTATGTACCTATCTATCGTAGAGAGTCAAAAATAAAAAATAAAAAATCTGTGCTTGAGGCTCGACTCAGACTCAAGCACTGTTTCTGAATACGGGCCTAAGAATAATATAAATTAGACAAACGGCGGGGGTACGATTTCCATACAAACTTAAATTACACAACTATGGGCGAATAAAGTATTAATGTACACTGAAATAGCTGTAATAGGCTTTTACAGTGGTCCTTAATTATTACCGGCCAGTTATATAAAGTTGGAGTGGTAGCCGTTGGTCGTGGCAGTTGAGGCTTCAGAAAAAGAACTAACAGACTTTTACGACTATTTTGAGACATATGTTTTAAGCTCATTCACGTATTCAATGCCGAGTACCCGTTAGAAAGAATGACGAAAAAATTACTTTTTTGGCTTTTTATTAATATTTCTGTTATCCTACAGTTTTCTCCAACTTTATATAACTGGCCGGCAATAAAGACCACTGTAAAATTCTATTACAGATATTTCAGTGTACATTTATACTTTGTTTGCCCATAGTTGTGTAAATTCAGTTTGTATCGGAATCGAACAACCTTAATATATTAAAAAAAGGATGTCTACCTAATAGAAACGTGTATAGACGGGGTCCATTGCTAAAGTTCCAATCAATGCCAAAATTCATATCACATTTCTCGACAATTCCCATAACCTCATAATAGCAACGGTTGGTCACCTACACTGCATGCCCTTTCGCATCAAACGATACCCACGTGCACTGTAAACTAGACCTTATTCTCCCAAGATACGATACAGTTTGAGAGAAGAGTCGCAGGTGAGCCAACATTTGATTAACACACATCGTCGGTCAAGTATTTATCAATTAGTACTAAATTTAATAGAGCAGGCATTTCGTGCCGTTCCCGGCAACATTCCATGAAATCAGGAACAATCAGGGTCCTTTGAGTTGATGTGAACAGTTTTAGGCTATGGCATTTTTGCATTTAGCTGCCGAAGGTAGGTTGGATCACCAGCTGCATAGCCTAAGGCCATTTTTTATAATTCAAGCGTCTGCGTGTTGCCGTTATCAAGCACTTAAAATCCTTTCATCACACTTGGTTTTAAAGAATCAGTGTAACGATAAGAAGAAAAATATCAAACAAAAAATCACGTTTGTTGAATGGGGCTCCCATTCAATTTTATTCAGTTTTTTAGTATCTAGGGCTACAACAGAAACACATCATTTGTGAAAATTTCAAATGGCTAATTATCACGGTTCATGAGACAGCCTATTAAAAAATGGACAAGCAGACAAACAGGTCGGACAGCGGAGTCTTATTAATAGGGTCCCATTTTACTCTTTGGGTAAGTACAAAAAATGTATCGTGGCAGATATATTTTTGAAACAGTTTTTTTTTAGTTTTCATAAATGATAACTCTGATTATATCGTAGAAATCGTAGGAATAGTATTAAATAGAAAAAAAATCGACCCCAAGAGAGGGCGCGCTATTCCGCGACCCTTTGTCAGGCTAATCTAGTCAGGGGTCATTCGCTAGAATAACGGAAATAAGCAGACAAACCTACAAAAAACTAGGTACGTTTTGTACGTTTTAAGGTAGGTTTTGCATAAAGATAAGATAAAAATTCTGTATTATAAGCACACATAAATAAAAATAAGTGCTTAGACGACATTTGTATGGTGGTTCCATCTATAAAACATAACACTAAAGGTCACATCTAGGCGATATTCGATATTTTTTGACGCATATCGCACGGTATTAGGCTATACTTGTTGAATAAAAATTTAGGCCCTTGTTTTCAACAAGCCTAAAAAAAAGATAGGTATATTTTAATCTGACCGATTACATCTTAATAAAAAATAAAAAAAGTCACCGAATCCGAGCTCTAAAAAAAAAACAAGCATTATATCTGACGAAAATGCAGCTTGACGATAAAAATACAACACAAAAAAGGAAAAGGAGTTGAAAGTTCTGCTATTTGTGAGTTTACTGTTACCGTCAATGCTCACTAAATTCTTTTTCATGGTCAATTTAAAATATAATACATTTTGTGAGTGGTGAATGGACCCTTGCGAATCTAATTTTCGCCTCTGGGACCAACAGGCCACCCCATAGTAGCAAAAACCGAATATCTACTAAAGCATAAAAATATTATGATAATATAGTAGGTACCTACAGTAGTAGCAGGTAAGCAAATCTATACTAATATTATGCAGAGAAAAGATTTGTATTTTTGTGTGTATGCTTGTAATGAATAAATTCAAAAACCACTCTGCTGATTTCAAAAATTCTTTCACTATTGGAAAACTACATTCACCCTGAGTAACAAGTGTTTAAAAAATAAATTTCCACCCGTGCAAAGCCGGGACAGGCCGCTAGTGGTAAATAAATATAGGAATATAGGTAAGTAATAAGTAGTTTGGAAAACCGAGGAAAAAAAATAAAAAATCCTATTTGTCATCCTTAGGTAAATCCACTGATGGTTAAAAAATAAGTAAGTACTGTAACAAATATTAGAGTTTAGGTTACCTTATAGGTAATAGTTATAAATATAATTGGCAAATGGGATATTTTATCTATTATCCTCATTGTATGTACAGTCAGTGACATAATAACTACTGAATTGCTTCTGAGCTCAAATCCGAATGTTTGGTTAAAAACAGTTAGCATTGTAGACAAGATCTCAAACGAAGTACTTAGTGAAAAATATACATTACAAAAATAATAAACATTAATAATTAATTAATTTAATAATAATACAATTCAGATGGAGATTGAAGGATGCTCAAAAAGTGGAAGTCTTATAGGTAGAACTTTGCCCAGCAGCGGGACAGAATAGAGCAGAGCTTGTACTATGGAAACCAGATAGCTGATATAATACCTATTTTTTTGTATATACATACTTAGAATACAATATAACACCCAGACCGAGAATAAAAATCTGTGTTCATGACACAAATACTTGTTCTCGGTGGGGATCGAACCCACAACCTACGGTGCAGAAGGCAGAGCAACTACCAACTGATCTAAGAAGCAAATCTTATACCTTTAAACGAGAAAATCTTGTATATATTTAAATATATAATATATTTAGGATCTCGGAAACTGAGCCAACGATTTTCATGAAATTAAGTATACAGGGGTTTTCGGGGACGATAAAACGATCTAGCTAGGATTCATTTTTAGAAAATGTCCCCTTAATCGTAAAGTAAATAATCAACTTTATCATAAAATCATAACTCCTAGCGCCATCTGTTGATTACGTCATGAGTTAGTGGGACAGAGAACGCCATCTATTGACGAGTAGTGGAGTTTATTATTATGTTGGTAAGATCAAAAATATTAATATTTAATCAGTATGTAAGTAATTCGTATTTAAATATAATTCACAACAACAGTTTACCAAAAAAAAAATAGCGAGTGAAGCTCGGGCACCAACTGCTAGTACAAAAAATGACCAAAAAATTTAGGTTGGTTCGTAAACCAACCTAAATTTTTAAGATTGTTTAAGTATACCGAATTTGCCTGAAGTAGAACTTATGACAAGGGATGTCAAAATTTTAATATAAATAATTTTAGTAAATACGAAGATGCGAGCATGAAACGGGCACTGGCAGAATTGTGGCATCTAGTCGCAGTAGCCAAAAAAGAAGAAGTGAAGTGGAATAGTATTCCACTTATATTAGTTAGGTAGGTACCTTAAAAATAGTGATCACTAACTTGTGTCACTGATTGTACTTTACTGTAGCTTTTCCTGAAGCAAAAAAACAAAAGCAAAGCAGATGTAACGTAAACCACAATGTGGTTATTACGTGGTGAAATCAACTTACCTAACATAATAGGTTGATTTATTTATAATCAGCTTGAACTGGGACTATCAGACCAAATGCGTCGATCCCACTGTCATACAGCCGCGGACCTCAATAACACGTGCCCTATATATTATTTATAATGTTTGTACATAAGTTTAATTTCTTGTGCTTCTCTGCGCTGTGTTTTGTGTTATGTTCTTCATCTGTGATATCAAAGGTGAGTTGGATATCAATTAATTAAAGTGAATATAAAATTAATTTGGTTATACGGAAATGAAAAATGAAATGAAATTATTTATTTGCTTGAAGTATGGACAATATTGAATAATTATCTTGTTGTTAATAAAAATTAGTTAGTACCACACACTTCGTCGGACACCGATATGCAAAGATTTAAAAGATAAGAGAAAGCGTAAGAGCTATAAATATTCAAATATAAAAATATCTTATCATTATCATCCTATCATAGCGCATTTAACATAGGTAAGTAGGTAACTATATACCTAACAATATACATCACTTATTAAAATGGAAACTTGTTGTAAACAGCATTGTCTACCAGTTAATTTATTACCTAGTACCTACCTAGGTCATTGTTGGTGTGGTTACTACACCAACAATTTTATTATTATCATATTATTTTTTTAATACATTATTATCAATTCTTTACTGCCTTTAATTACCTATCGCCTATGTCTTTTCTAGCCACGTACCATAATATTACTGTACCCATAGTGTAACGTCCAGTTTTGAGAACCTAAATAAAAAAAAATAAAAAAATACTTATGGCGGCCCGCCATCAGTTCATAATTTGCCCGAGGGCCCCTAGTCTTAATAAGTCTGTGCATCCCTGGTGTAGTACAATAGCGACATTTTAAAGTGGTTGTCTTTTTATAATTATTGCTAACCAATCCCGAGTTGTAAGGCTAATTAGATCCCTACATCCTAGTTTTATTCAGGTGGTCTTACAAATTCAATTTTTAAACTAATGAAAATGACTTATTTTAAAAAAATATACATGATATACGAAACTCCGTGTTTTGTTTATATAAACCTGCTAAGTACTACATAATATAGACATTTTGAAAACAGGTATGTACCTGTTTTCAAAATGTCTATATTATAATAGGTACTTAGTATGTACTAACCTGCTAGTATTTTTATTTGAAGACTTCGACTTAACACATCTTTTTAGTTAAGTTTAATTAACCAAAATTATAATAATATTAATCATTGAAATAGATATACCTACTTAGATTATCAATATTGTAATAGGTTTGCGTAGAATAGAGACAGACAGCGGTGTAATATTTATTCACGCAAAAACCGTAGCTGATAATGTTGTTTACACAAAGCTGATAATTTCAAAATTTTGAAATGGCGTTTAAACCATTTCGGCACGGCCATAGTTAAAACTAGTCTTTGTAAAAGCGTCGAGCAACCTACACGGCATCATTATCAATTTTAATAAAACCCGTGAATTATATAAACAAGTTGAGTGTTTTGTCAAAAAATGGCCCATTATAAAATGTGAAAAATGTTAAAATGGTACGTAAAACCTGATTATGTAACTTGTACAAACCGTAAATAAATCAGTTGGTGTGATTGCTTACAGTGATTAAATCTAATATATACCCAAAAAATAATGTAGAAAAAAGCATTGTGACTGTCGTTAAAATGATATTGATAAGACTTGAACTTGGCACTCAAATCGGTCTGTCTCATTCCAATACTTGCGTTGTTTTGTTTTGTGTTTATTACTTGTGTTACTTTGACATTAGTCGGCGGTTTACGAAGACAGTTTGACATATAAATTGTTAAAGCATTTTTGTTAACTATTCAAAAATTATTATTTAAAATATTTATGTTTAAAGGAAAAACCACCAAAAAGAGTATGTGTAATCGGAGCTGGAATAGCAGGATTGTCTACAGCAAGATATTTAAAAGAAGAAGGAATCAACTTCACAGTTTTCGAAGTAACAAAATACGTTGGAGGCACTTGGCGATATGACCCTAGGACAGGAACTGATGAAAATGGAATTCCTTTACATACCAGCATGTATAAACATTTGAGGTAACAACATTTACTATCTCATATACCTATCCAAAACAAATGCCTTGGACATGCCTGGTTGAGTAAACGAGTAAAACCAGAATAAAATATTACATTAACTGGACCCGAAACGAACTTCAGATAAGAAGTTGCGTTTTTTATAACGAGATATTTTCTGACTTCAAAGCCTTTAATGCATATGCGATATTATTTATCGCATATCTATGCACTAAAGGCGATATGTCTCTCTCATGATTGCTAACATCAATATTTAAGGCTCTTAATAGGCAGTTCCAATAACTTTTTGGGTTTAAAACTGAATTTTGCATAGTATCCAGGTTTTCTAAATTTCATTCCAATTGGTCCAAGTAATTCCGGCCTTGATTAAGCCACAAACATGAAAACATTTTTAAAGATTTAATTTTTCGCTGATATTATAACGGAACTGAATATACCAATACCAACTATCGTAATTTTTCAGAACAAATTTACCAAAGCCTACAATGGAACTGAGAGGGTTTCCTTTACCCGATGGCATACCATCGTTTCCCAGTTGGGAGATAATTTATAGCTACTTGCAAAATTACACAAAGCACTTTGATTTGGACCGACATATAAAAGTAAGTTTATTATAAGATAACCATAATACCACACATTATTTAAGTATTGAAATTTTAGAAATACTCCTAGGATAGTTTAAATAGTTTTCACTATGCGAAAACTATTTAATGGTCCAGAGTTGTTCTTTTATATTATCAATTAGAATATAAGTACTGTTTGTTTTCCTAAGAAATAAAAATAAAATAGCGCCCATACCCCATTGATTATAGTTCTTTCTAACAATTTTTTTTTTACTTTTTCAGTTTTTACATAACGTTATACTAGTGAGGAAAGAGGACAATGTTTGGAAAGTAAAACATGAGCATGTTAAAACAGGAGAAATATTTGAGGAAGAGTATGATTTTGTTGTCGTTGGTAATGGCCATTTCAGCAAACCCAATACCCCTGATACACCAGGCAAAGACATATTTAAAGGTAAGAATAAAACACGAATAAAGAACCATAGGTATTGAACAATCTAAGCATCATGATGAAACTGTGTAAGTAACAGTTAGTGTAGGTAAAGCTTAGAACAGATTGCGGCGAACAGTTGCGAACTGAAACTAATCTAGATTTAGCTACAACCGAGGTGAACGAAGGCGAATGCAGATGCAACTGTACGCAGCGGTGTGCTGTGCTCTAGTTCAAATGATATACATGGTTCTAAGTTTAATTTTCTATACTTAGTTGTACCTATGCTCAAAATATTATTGCCTGCGCACACCTAGTTCGCTGGCGGTAGCGAACAGTGAAACGCTGTCAAATATCGCTGTCAAATCTTAAATCTACAGCGATATTTGACAGCGTTTCACTGATCGCTACCGCCAGCGAACTAGGTGTGTTCGAGCCTTTACTCACATTTTATTTTTAAGTTAGCGGGGCTTAGTATTCTTGTTTCTATTTTGAAAGGTAAATCATTTACAGGTATATATTTCTAGGTGTATTTGAGTGGTCGCTAAATATTAACTATTTGAAAGTCGTATTTACTATAATAATTAAGTAAATTAACCAGGTTTACTTTTTCCCAGGGTCAATAATCCACAGTCATGACTACCGCGTCCCAGACCCGTACAAAAACCGTAGAGTCTTAGTAGTGGGAGCAGGCCCCTCAGGAATGGACATCGCCATGGACGTAGCTGCAGTGGCCAAAACACTAGTCCACAGTCACCACTCGAAGATCAAGTTCAAGACCGTCTGGCCTTCACATTACATACGGAGACCGGACATACTGGAGCTGCGAGAGAACAGAGTAATATTTACCGATGGAACTTATGAAGATGTGGATGATATTATTTATTGCACTGGTACGTACCATTGCCTTGTTCGATCAGTGTTTCTACCACTTGTGTGCTATTGGCTGTTTTTGCCAACATCCTTTTCTCCTTTGCAGACATTTTCTCCTCCCTGTAATCTTTTCTGGTTAAAAATGGCTGGCTTATGTGCTGGTTCAGATTACGAACTATAATCTATTCTCTCTTTTAATTTAAGAGCTTCGTCGGGGTTTTGATGCAGTTTTCTCCAATTGAGTCTTTCGAATACAGGCTCCTTGATTTCCTTATACGACATAACAGTGACTTTTTCTATTATCTGGTTCACGTACTTACTTTCTTGGCCTTCCTCTTCCCCGTTGGCCTTCAATAATCTACATTATCTGCTCTAAGCTATATTTTGTCTAGCCTCTGCAGGGTTTATTTATTTTATTTTATTAAATTAGCCAAAATATTCCTAAAATTCTTTGTTTTCCATTTCAGGATTCCACTACGACTATCCATTCCTTGACGAGACGAGTGGTTTGACGGTGACCCCTCGCACCGTGATCCCTCTCTACAAGTACATGGTGAACATCAACCAGCCTAGCATGGTCATCATGGGGCTTGTTATAAGGGCTTGCTTGGTTGTCAATTTGGATGCTCAGGTACATTTGTTTTTTTGTAAAAAATTTAGGTAGGTATGAGTATTTTATTTCATAAGTTGGACCTGGCATATTTGTTATAATACCTACAGCATGATATAGTATGACGCAAATTTCATTCCACACTATTATGTGGAATGAAATTTGCGCTATCTAACCCCAAACTAAGCACAGTTACTAAACTACTATGGGAACTAAATAGCTGAAACTGACACTGGTGGACTTGTAGTAGGTACTCTTTTAAATTCTAAAATATCTTTCTGAGTTGCGTCAAGGGTCCACTATCGAAAAAAATGTAAAACAAAAGGCGTCATTAGTTCCTCTATGATCAACTGAAACTGATAATCAATAGATTCAAGCGTGACTTTGCGGAATTCCATTAAGTAGAACAATAAATATATAGTACTAATCCGCTTATCTAAGTAAGTTAATTTAATGTAGACTATAGGATTTGCGGGTGTTCCGTGGGGTGCACACACAAGTCTACATTAAATTAACTTACTTAGATTAGATTAGCGGATTAGTACCTACTATATATTTATTGTTCTACTTATTTTATGTTCAACTGAAACTGGACGAAAAAGTTATCACTGCGCTAACCCAGGTAATGTTTTTTACAGGCTCGTTACGCTACCGCACTGATAAAAGGAAACTTCACTCTGCCTTCCCGAGACAAAATGATGCAAGATTGGCAGAGGCAAATCAATATTGTCAGATCCAAAGGGCTTCCAATGTCATCCATCCACGTTTTGGCTGACAAAGAGGTAAATTTAATCTAAGGCACTGATGTAGGAAACACTCTCTGGTATACGACTAAATCCTTTCACCACACTGTTCTAAAAGACCCATTGACATTATTGAAAAAAGCTCAGTACTAATAACCCAGTATAGAGGTACATTCAGTTTTAGTAACACTTACCTACTCACATCAAGCGTTACTTAGGTGCGATATTGTGTCGGTTATTTTAAAAGCTGTAGGCGCATTCTGAGTTTAAACGCAAAATGACTTATCGTTAGCGTAGTCGTTAGCCCTGATTTTGTATGGAGAAACGATGAGCGCCTCTGGTGGGCTTGCGTGAACTAAAGCTTTTACGTAGCATTCGTAAGTGACGAAGAGTGGCCCCTCTGTCCATCCACTCCAACCAATTAAACTGACCAACTGACGCGGATCAACATTTTTGAATTTTCAACAATACAACTTGTTTCGATTGGAATATTTTATTTATTAAAGAAACACTTTGTTGAACGAAATACTTATTTATTATTGGTGATATTCTAACAGCAGCTTTTTTCAATCGTATTTTTCAGGACCAGTACTACATAGAGCTATCAGCAGAGTCTGGCATCGAGCGAGTACCTCCTGTCATGTTCAAAATAAGAACAGAAGACACCAAGGCTAAAATAGAAAGCATGTACACGTACAGGAATTACGTGTATACGGTGCAAGCTGACGGCACGTTTAACAAAACGTTAGAAGTACCACCTTTAAAAAATAATAGCTTAGCACCATAGTCGTCTTTCTGTAAGATACTTACGACGGTATTCAGAAACAGTACTAGAGTTCTTTGTGAAGAGCTCGTCCAGGGAGGTGTCTTTTTTGCCTAAATACAGCAATGCTGCTTGCACTTTGCTTTGCTTGCAAGGCTTATTTTGAGTTTTAACATCATTTTTTCGGTGGCTTAACGCAAAATGCCTTATCGAAACCATGGACAATACGCTCATCCTTTTTCCACAAAAAATTGGGGGCGCTCTTCGTTTCGTTATGGCATTTTGCTTTAAATTACCGAAAAAATGATGTCCAAACTCATAATAAGCCCTCTGACCACGTCGCTGTGTGCGGATGCTGTTTAGGCATAGTTCGTACGATCGCCGTTCATGGCTGTCTGCCTTGATGTGGTTCATTATCATTATCATCATAGATTTTTGATAGTATTCCGTTAAAAAGTGTCAAATCTATATTTGACGGTTCACATTGTTTCTGAATACCGCTTATAATCACAATGTACATATTATTTATGCCAGCAGTAGATACTTACTAAATATAGGATATATCTCTTTTCTTGCCTATTTATTAAGCATAATCTATTGAGGTATTTATCTTCAAAAGCATATTCCAAAAAATTAAAACTGTCTCTCAAATTTTTGCCTAAAACATGCATGTACAGATTTGCACACACTGCCTGTGCACTGTGAACTTTGACAGTGCGATGTCTGACAGTGATGCTCGACGCCATCGCAGGTGATCTAGATGTGAGCAAGGCTTAAGTCCAGGCATTGACTCAAATTAAACCCTGACCTGGCCACTAAAAATACTTCTTATGTACAGTCGCGGTATGAAAATGTTCGTCACCTTAGAGTCGGTTTTCCCTTGCACCAGTGGCTTGATCATGAACACATTTTGACATAATTTTTGACGTTAGCTTATCGGTGAATTCTGTCTATTCAGTTTCAAAAGGTAGTAGGGTAAACTATACTATTCTTGGCACCCCCCCAATGATTGGCACTCTAGCATAAAAACCCATGAAATAAGAGTTTCGAGCAATTTTTTTTAAGTGACAATAATTTATTTTGGTAGTATATTTAATTTTCTTAAAGGTAACATTCATTTTATGCTTAGAATGTCCGCCATCCAAACTTTTCACCCAATCCTAACTTTTTTTATAACTTTTTACTCGGTTGTCTCATCCTTGCTTGGATGAGACAACCGAGTAAAAAGTGATCGTGATACGTTGAACAAATCAAGTTGAAAATCGACGAACATTTTCTTTCCGCCACTATACATAAAGCACTATATTCGTTATTTTTTAGAAGAGAATCTTTGATATTGCAGATTATGTAGGTATTAATAATAAAATACATGGTTTGTTAAATAACAAGCATTTTAATACGTTTGCTTATTTTATAGCATTATTCTATTTACACCTATGTGCTTAATTAGTTAAATCGTTGTACAAATTACTGGTAACAGTCAATTATAATTAAAACCATTTTTTATTTATTTATTTCTAATATCAATTAAAACATTTTGGTAGATACATTCATTGTAATGTTGTACCTACTTAGTATCTTATAAATACTAAAAAGCCTTGTGTACCTACATTTAGGCGATCTGCGATGACGGTGGCGATGAGTTTCTATGGATAGGGGTTTGCATACATCCGCACACACCACTGCAAACTTTGACAGTGCCATATTTGACAGCGATACACAGATCGCCATCGCAGGCAACCTAGATATGCATAAGGCTGACATCAACTTATCAAACTAAACAGTACAAAAAAATATTGCGTCTTAATAAATTATTTCTATGTTTTTGTAGGTACATCTCTTTCAAAAAATCTGTCAAAATATACCTAAGAAAAAATATTTTAGTCAGTAAGTACTTAATAGCTTTTAGTTGAAACGAAAACTGAATATAAAATTAAATGAATTAAGAAACTTGATCATACTTATTCGACAGCAGATCATACCATCCGTAGACATAAAAATACTGTTCTTGTTTCTTTTTATAGTGTTTACTACACTAAAGAAATAAAAAAGATTCCCTAAGAGAAGAAGTCCCTAAGAGATATTAGTCGAGTGGGGTTAGGATCCGATGGCGCAGTCCCGTACCAAGATCGCGGGTTCAAATCCCGCTTGGCTATTATCTTATAGTACAGTATAAAAATCTTTATTTGAATTGAAACTTTAAAATTCTCAATATCTTAATCAGATATAAAGTATGCTGCATACTTTATATCTGATTAAGATATTGAGAATTTTAAAGTATGCATGGTTTTCTCTGAAAACACTTTGTAACTAAAAAAGTAGAAGAAGTAAAGACTAGAGTTTTATCTACAAATGGAGTAATTTTCTATAGAGAATAGCTAAACCTTAATAGGACAACTTTCTCCCATTCCCGGTAAGTACTTTCTCTCATACTTATAATCATCGAGTACAGTCCACTCATAGTCTCTGAAGTTCAAAAAGTCTTCCAATCGGTTCTTCGCGTTGAAATCCCTCATCGTTACGTAGACAGGCGGTACAAGGGGAATGCCTGCTTCTTGTGTCAAATTGCCAAAGTAACGGCCCTGGAAAAGCAGGTAACTTAATTAAAAATACATTATTTTTATAAACAACTGAAAATCAGCGCTATAAGGGCTATCGTACTCTTGTAGCTAATGCTGAGTTTATATTTTTTGCCATCATTACATTCAAGTTGAAGTGAAGTGTAAGTTGAAGTGGCAATGGGCAGGCCATATAGCTCGAAGGACCGACAACCGTTGGGGAATAAAGGTTCTCGAATGGCGACCACGAACCGGAAGACGAAGCGTAGGGCGCCCACCCACCAGATGGACCGACGACATTGTTAAGATCGCGGGAAGTCGATGGATGGAAAGGGCTCAGAATCGTTCTTCCTGGAAATGTGTAGGGGAGGCCTATGTCCAGCAGTGGACTTCTTCAGGCTGATGATGATGATGATGATGACATTTAAGTTTAATTTTAAGCTGATGCAAAATAATTATTTATATTCTATTCTCTTTAAATTACCCTGATTCTAGGCTTGTTCGCGTGGAACTGGTACCTAGACTTCTAGCTTTATGAAGTTTCAAAGTGATCCTTGTGATACAACTAAATAAACAATTTTTTACTTTTATGATGATGAGTTCAACCCGTTATCATGGTGCATGCAAATGTGTTGAAATATTGGGTGTCAAAACTAAAATCTCAAAATAAATGCAGAATGAAATGGCGACAGTTCTCAGGAACAACATGTGACCCACAAATACCCCTTAAAGTTAAGGGGAAAGTATACAACACGATCATAAGATCAGTGGTACTGTATGGAAGTACTGTACTGGAATGCTACGATGGATGTGTGACCAAAATGGATAAGATAAGGAATGAGTATATTATAAGGGGCAGTTTGAAAGTGGTGCCAGTGACTGAAAAGATAAGAGCAATAGGTTAGCGTGGTACGGCCATGTCATGCGAAGAGAAGAATGTCATGTAACGAGAATAGTGTTAGATATGAATGTGGATAGGTATTGGAGTAAAGGTAGGCCAAATAAAAGATGGATGGATTGTGTGAAGGATGACATGGGTATATAAGAAAGGAGTCGCTCCTTTCTTACCTATGTCATTCTTCGCGCAAATCATGTCCCATGTCACTCAGAGGAGAGTGGAGAACGAAAACCTGTTGTGCGGACCCCACATGAAGTGGGATAAGAACAAGAAAATTATGATGAAGTAAAGACAAAAGTTGAACACAATCTCTGTGGCCCAACAATGACTCTCAGTCTTTTGTTGTGTCTCTACAGTATATTAAGTCTCTTCTAAACTTACCATATCGTCACCAATAACATTGACATTGACGATCTTCATGCCTTTCTTCTGTGAGTCGTACACATGGTTCAACCAACTCTTCAGCATTTCCTCTTGGGGTGGCAATTCGGTCTTGCCTACTGCTACTGCGGCGGCGTAGTGAGCCTGGAAGTTAGACAAACCAACTACACTCGCCCGTAATAATAAAGGGTGGCCCAGATAATCCAACTAAACTAATAATAAAGGGTGACCTTTTAAAACAGAAATATATTCAAGAAATTATCAAGGTAACTTTTTTTGCTTATGAAATTAAACCAATAGTGGACTGTATGCTATCCTTCATTTCACTATTTTTACTGTTTATAAGTGATGTTAGCCAGTTTTGGGAATAGGACATCCCTACTGGGACCGAGCGACGAGACACATCACTAGTAGGAACATGAAAAGATGGCGTCGTAATGCGAAGAGGATTATTTATAAGATATTAAAAGATAAGCATAGTTCTAGCTATATTCAATGGATAGTTTTCGCCATAATAGTATTTATTTACAAAAAAAGTAAGTATATAAGTATTATATCAGCTATTTGGTTCCCATTGTACAAGCTCTGCTTAATTTGGGACTACATAGTGTTGTGTTGTGTGGATTGTCCACAATATATATTCATTTTATTGATTTAATGATGAACGCGGATTATCGCAGTTTGCTGCATGCGCAGTTCGCCGCGGTGTGGCCGAATCCTTAAACATTTTAGGCCTACTTCTTTCAGTCATCTTACCTGTGCATCGAGACATTTGTTGATAACCCTTTTGGAAACGCCCACAAACATCATGCTGGGATGTTTAATGTTCACCACGTGGTTATAAAGAGGTAGCACGAACTTTCCGGTGGTAGTCACTCCACTGGTCTTGTCAAGGAAGGAATGGTCGAAACTGTAACCTGAAAAACAATTTAGTTATTTTATGGCATAAAATTAGCTACTATAATAGCTGTCAAATCAGTAAAAATCCCGTCGGACGTTTTTTAACCGACTTCCAATCAAAAAGGAGGAGGTTCTCAATTCGGTTGTATTTTTTTTTTAATGTTTGTTACCGCATAACTTCGTCATTTGTGAGCCGATTTGAAAAAATATTTTTTTATCTGAAAGGTACTGCTTCCAGATTGGTCCCATTTTAATTTTATTTAAATCGGTGTTGCCATTTTTTTTTAAATATTTTTTTTAATGTTGTTTGTAACTGCATGCCTCCGTCATTTATGAACCGATTTAGTAAATTATTTTTTTATTTGGAAGGTTATTCTTACGTCCAGATTGTCCCAAACAAATTTGATTAAAATCGGTTTAGCCGTTTGACAATGAAGTCGGTTTCTCAAGCTTTTAAAACTTATAATTATTTAACAATTTAGATTAGGCTAGACTGTAAAACCAACAAGTACCCAATGATAAAGCAACGGCCACCACTCACAGGAGATAAGTGACTGGCCTCTCAGCTCAGTTGGTAGTAGCTCTACCTTCTGCGCTGTAGGTCCTGGGTTCGATCCCCACCGAGAACAAATACGACTGTGGTGAACACAGATGTTTGTTCTCTGTCAGGGCGTTATATTGTATTCAAGGTAGGTGTGTGTATTTAAAAAAAAATGTGTAAGTATGAATAATATATGAGCTATTTGGTTCCCATAGTACAAGCTCTTCTTAATTTAGGGCTAGATAGTGTTGTGTGGTTTGTCCACAATATTTATTTATTCTTTTTTTAATACCAATAAAATTGTAAATTTAAATAAGGCAATGGTAGGAGATATTATTGAATCTAACTCGTGACACATTAAATAGGATTATGATTACGTATATAAAACCTATGGATTAATTTCCGTGTATGACTGCATGCAATCAAACTTAGCTGTATAAATAATTATAGGAAACCGGTTTGCAGATGAACAGAGCAGTCATTTTAAATCGATTGCAACAGTCAAAGTATACGTTGTGCATCTCATACTTGTTTATGGAAGCAAGACAGTGCATCGTAGGACACGTGTCTTACAAGACAATCCTTTGATAAAGGCGATGGTTACCACTTATGATCAGGTGGACCAAGCCATATGCTTGTTTCATGAGCAAGTTGTATAAAAAAATGTTTTCGCTTTATTATACAGCTCATACGACTTTTTAAAAATACTTCACCCTTATCGTATCAGTAGGCCTACCAAAAGCTCTGTCTAGCTCTGTCTCTGGCTCTGGTTTTGAGTATGTGTGAGTGCTGTCTAAATAAATCCTACGTCGAAACGTCACACACACAATATATTACACTGGTGAGCACTCACACATACTCAAAACCAGAGCCAGACAGAGCTCGTTGTAGCACAGGTAAAAGGTAAAAATTAATATACCTGTGATTCCAAAGGTTTGACCTTGTGCCACAGCGTGTCACGTACTAATTCGAATTAAAAATCATGACGTCGTATCCATTGTGAATAGCTACCTATAGTTTTTTGTTATTTTTTATTACCTACATTAGTTGCTAGAATTCCCCGGAACCCACTGACAGTCGGCTCTAAGTACTAAAAAACAAACAAGGCTATGATTTGCTTGTTTAGCGCACATGATGCCTATATGATGTGGTGGAAATATCTTTACTCAAAGTTTTAGTCGGATAACAAGTAATTTCTTAATTCTTTAAACGAATAAATGTATCGGTGTAGCAAATAGTGAAGGAAAACATCATATGAGTAAACCGGCATGTCTTATGCTGCCTTCCTACGGTGCGTGGTTCTGCAGATCATCACGACGCCAACGACGACGGCGACGGCACGGCAACGCACACAGAAAGGGCTCCTGTGCTACCGCGCACCTCGGCGCACGAGACCGTTCCCATGGTGTGTCGTGCGAGCTGGTGCGCGATATCACACACCGGTGGGAAGGGGCTATTAGAACCAAGAAGTTCGAGGACATGGTGTCAAGTCATAAACGAAGGCAAGACGAACATCCTTTCACCACACTGGTTCAAAGGAACTAAACAAGACACAACAAGACGCTTCAAAGTGAATCTTGTGATACAACTGAATAAAGAAAATTTGAATTTGACAAGAAGACGAGAAAGGAGATGTTACTGGCAATTAAAATCGGAATTTCTGTGGTTCTACAATGGCTCTACCTAAATATGGTGACGCATTTATTAATTTGTTGAAATTGGTCTCTTTTATAAATGGAGCTTTAGATTTAGAAAACGATTGCGCCATGATTACAACGTTTTGGTAAAGGATCTTGAAAGGAGGTTATTAATTATAATGTCAATGAGAATATGATAAAACTTAACTGCGAACTGTAATATTTATCAACAGAGTCATAAAATAGACTTCATTGAGGTGCACTCATAATCCTTTCACTACACTATAGTGCGAGAGAAATAGTGACATGGGTGAATCAACTTTTAAGACACTCCTTTGACGACATTATGAAAAGATAAAATTAAAAAATAAATTTTCGAAATATGATGAAATCATTAGTGTTACATTTGCACAATTTTATCTATTTTTAGGTTTTGGAGCGGGGCACGAAATCTAAGCTAATTTAAACGAGTTTTTTTAGAATAAGTGACGAGTGTGGCTCTAAAATATCCATTGCGTTACTTTTTTGTAAACACCATAACATGAAATAAACGAAAAATAATGGAAAAACAACGATGTTAATCATTTATTCATACTTTAATCCAGTATTTCCAACTTATTCATAATGTTTTTTATTACTAACGCATGAAATAGAGACCATTCTTGGTCCATTGCGTTACTGTGCAAAATTTTCAATGCTTAACTTTAGGATAAATATCAAAACAGCATAATCAGACACACTATTCTTATTCCTGCAATACACATGAGTCTTGGAGAATTTAAATTAAATGCTTTTTGTAAACAAAATCAATGACTATGAGAGTTATCTTCAAAAGACATTAGAAAAATTAAGGGACATTTGAGTAACGCCAGAGAAAAATAGTAACGCCTGAGAATTTAAAATCTTCAAAGTTTTGAAATTGCGACTTTTGAAAGCTGCAAGGTCATTTTCAAAAATGTAAATGTTTCTTTAGTTTAGTCTTCTTTCACATTTTTTATAGCTTACATGTTTTTTCCATCTTTTATACATTTATATATTGTTATTTTCTAACCCATTCTGTCCAAGTGGTTGTATACTTTACATTTTCCTTACAATAAAAATTTGTTTTGTGCAAACGTAATCAGTGTGCTTCACACTGATTACATTTGCCGTACATGCAATCTTTCAAGTTCGCATTGCAAACAGTTGACTCAATGAGGATGTTTAGGTCATCAGTGCCAGTAAAATTATTTTTTTTCAGTGCTTTTGTTTTTGCTTTATGAATAAAGTTCGTGTTTCTTTGCAAAGACACATGTCTCTAGCGTCGACAAAAGCATTTTTGACATAAAAATGCTTGTTTCTCGTAAAATAAAAGTAAGAGCAACGAAGTTCAGGATTCTCTTTTACAAAGTTTTTGAACAGATTTTTCATCTAATCCAGCATAAACCTTTTTTGTTCTTTCACTCCTGTTATTGTGAGCGTTTCTTTTTGCCAGCTGTAGCACGTGAAATGTCATCTCTTAGATGAAATCTTTTATTTTCTTCCTTAAAATAGTATTTTTATTTGTATAGTCTTTTTTTCTAAGAATTTTGTCAATGCCTAATGTCTCCATAAGTATCTTTTTCTTCATTCGTGAATCATTTATTTCTACAGTTGAGAAAATATTCTTTATTACCTCTAGTTCTTTTTTTTTTTTTTAATGTTTTATTTATAGCACTGCTCAGAACTTTGTGCCTCAGATCTTCAATTTTTTCAGTATCGTTAATTTCGCAGTCAATTCGTCTTTGATTATCTTTTCTTAAATTTCTCATACTTTTGTCTCAAATTCTCATTATCTTGCTTAAGTTTTGCGTTTTCTCTACTCACCCGTGACCTGTTCGTTTTAACTTTCTTCCGCCCTGCTTCGTGGAGTGGAAGAGCACTAGCCCTTGGTGGCGTAGCTAGTACTCGTGGTTGTGTATCTGTTGCACGAGGTGGTAGGTCTTTTGATTTTGGTGGTGGGTCTCTTGATCGCGATGATAAGGTTCTTGATCGTGGTGCTTGGTCGCTTGATTTTGGTGATGGGTCTCTTGACCGTGCCGTTAGGTTTCTTGATCGCAGTGGTGGGTATCTTGCTTGCAGTGACGTATCCTTAGCGCGTGGAGGATCTCGCGGAGGCGTCACTGGTAGAGTTCCATTCAATTCTTCCTAATTATCTAATCTGGAGTCTGTTCTAGGCGAGTCAGGGGGTGTTTGTTGCAACAATCTCGAGTGTCGTTTTCTTAGCTTCCATATCACATTCGCATTATGTTTTTCATTAGGAGATAAATCTCTTTGTTTTATGGTTCCAAACTCGGTGTTTTTTCTTCCCTTCTTCATACTTTTCTCTATTATTTTTTTGTCTTTCTATACAGCGTTTTTCTTCTGCACTTAGTGGCATTTTGAATTATGTTGCAGAAACCTTGAGCAATTAATTTATATTAATAATATCTTAGAAACCCAAGTTAGACGCAGATTAATATCCACACCATCCATCCATCCACTACCCACATGAATGCCAGCTTGCAATGTTAATTTGCCTTACATTCTCTGGCGTTACCAGTAACTCAAGAGAAAAATTATCCGGCGTTATCAGTAACGCTAGGGAAAATTTCAATAAAAATTATCATAATTAATTCCACAACCAAAAATCACCAAATCTTTTGTCATGACCTTGAAATCAGACATCATAGGCAGCATACTGATCTAATAAAATTCAAATCTTTTAAAAACTTACCAAGATTCCCGACGTAACGCTGTAGAACGACAATAAACCCACGCACACCAGCTGAGAGCTTACCGCAGACTGAGGGGCAGGTAAAGCGTGCTAGAGCTTGTCGGATCATACCACCATAATATTAGACAATAATCGCTTTAGATGACACCAAGCTAGGCGCCATCTCTTGATAACGGTCATGAATTTTTATCAGTAACTCTGTGGAGCTGATGTTTTGATCAAAGTTCAGGACAAAAGTTTAGGTGCATGAAAAATATATAATTTAAGCCAAACTTTTATAAATGTTAACTTTATATGTAAGTGTATCTCATTGTGAATTATTATATTGTGTGAAAATCCTGTGCATTCATACAATTTTTTTAAGAAAAGTCTTTCATTGTATTGACACCTAGGCGTGGGGACACATATTTTTTGTATGGATAGTGCATAAGCTCTGCTGAGTTACCATAAAAATATCATTATTTTTTCTTAAACCTTTATAAAACGATTAAACTAGCGTGTTAGCAAAGGATCTAAGTTTATGTTAACATAAAAATAACCATATTTTAAAATGAAATACAGATTCAATTGCAATTTCAATGCCAGGGACACAAAAGGAGTGCCTTAAAAGTTGATTCACCCACATAACAAAAATGTTATATTCTTGGAACTACTTGGAATACAGCTCCGTGCAAACTCCAAGTGGAAGAGCTTAGAAGTGCTGTTGGACGTGAGGTCCAGGCCAAAGGAACTATTCAAAAGACCTAGTGACATGACAAAAAAGACCTTACCTGTCGCAAAAATGACATCGTCAAACTCCTCATAGCTGCCATCTTGGAATACGGCTCCATTTGGGGCGCGAACTCCAAGATATCCGGCTTCTTGATATAGCTCTTGGGTAGTTCAGGCTGGTTGTACACTAGATGGTGGCTGTGGACGAGCTTAGAAGTGTGTTGACGTGACGTGGAGTCCAGACACAACAAAAAGACCTTACCTGTCGCAAAAATGACATCGTCAAACTCCTCATAGCTGCCATCTTGGAATACGGCTCCATTTGGGGCGCGAACTCCAAGATATCCGGCTTCTTGATATAGCTCTTGGGTAGTTCAGGCTGGTTGTACACTAGATGGTGGCTGTGGACGAGCTTAGAAGTGTGTTGACGTGACGTGGAGTCCAGACACAACAAAAAGATCTTACCTGTCGCAAAAATGACATCGTCAAACTCCTCATAGCTGCCATCTTGGAATACAGCTCCATTCGGTGCGAATTCCAAGATATCTGGCTTCTTGATGTAACTTTTTGGTAGTTCAGGCTAGTTGTACACTAGATGGTGGCTGTGGACGAGCTTAGAAGTGTGTTGACGTGACGTGGAATCCAGGCATGACAAAAAGATCTTACCTGTCGCAAAAATGACATCGTCAAACTCCTCATAGCTGCCATCTTGGAATACAGCTCCATTCGGCGCGAACTCCAAGATATCCGGCTTTTTGATGTAACTTTTTGGTAGTTCAGGCTAGTTGTACACTAGATGATGGCTGTGGACGAGCTTAGAAGTGTGTTGACGTGACGTGGAGTCCAGACATGACAAAAAGATCTTACCTGTCGCAAAAATGACATCGTCAAACTCCTCATAGCTGCCATCTTGGAATACAGCTCCATTCGGCGCGAACTCCAAGATATCCGGCTTTTTGGTATAGCTTTTGGATAGTTCAGGCTAGTTGTAAACTAGATGATGGCTGTGGACGAGCTTAGAAGTGCTGTTGAAGGTACGTGGGGTCCAGACATGACAAAAAGATCTTACCTGTTGCAAAAACTACATCGTCAAACTCTTCATAGCTGCCATCTTGGAATACAGCTCCATTTGGCGCGAACTCCAAGATATCCGGCTTCTTGATATAGCTCTTGGGTAGTTCAGGCTGGTTGTACACTAGATGGTGGCTGTGGACGAGCTTAGAAGTGCTGTTGACGGTACGTGGGGTCCAGACATGACAAAAAGATCTTACCTGTCGCAAAAATGACATCGTCAAACTCCTCATAGCTGCCATCTTGGAATACGGCTCCATTTGGCGCGAACTCCAAGATATCCGGCTTCTTGATATAGCTCTTGGGTAGTTCAGGCTGGTTGTACACTAGATGGTGGCTGTGGACGAGCTTAGAAGTGCTGTTGACGGTACGTGGGGTCCAGACATGACAAAAAGATCTTACCTGTTGCAAAAATGACATCGTCAAACTCTTCATAGCTGCCATCTTGGAATACAGCTCCATTTGGCGCGAATTCCAAGATATCTGGCTTCTTGATGTAACTTTTTGGTAGTTCAGGCTGGTTGTACACTAGATGGTGGCTATGGACGAGCTTGGCAGTGACGTTGGAGAGGAAGACGGCCAGGTCCAGGCCAGAGGAACCAGCGCCAACGAGAAGGACTCGCCGGTTGCGGTATGGCTCCGGATCTTTGTAATCGTGGCTGTGGATCATTTTTCCTGGAAGAGCATACAAATAAAAGACTTAGGCCCGTATTCCGAAACGGCGCTTGAGTCTGAGTCGAGCCTCAAGCATAGATTTTATGACAGTTCTCCATTGAAAAGTGAAAAAAATCTGTGCTCGAGGCTCGACTCAGACTCAAGCGCTGTTTCGGAATATGGGCATTAGAGTAAAAAGTTTACTTAATCATGCTTAGTCCTACTTCTAGAAAGAGTCTAGAAAGGTCTACATATCAAAGACTTCACATTTTCCAGTTTGCGGATCTTTCCAACATCTTCTCGAAAGTTCGTCACATCTAAAGCTTAGTAATTTTATTTATGTGAAATCCGATATGAATAATTATTTAAAAAATATACTAATATAGACCATATTTGCATGGAGCAGTAAAACGATCATAATTGATGTAAATTCACTTGATTATTTGCATATAAGTTGCAAAGCTAATACTTAAACGTAGAGGAGAAAACGTATGGGATATTTTTCTCGTTTCGTACCTTGAAACAACTCCTGTCCCGTAATATTCGGCCAGTTAACCAATCTGTACTCTCCAGTAGCGATGATCACGTTGTCACAGAACTCAGTTTGGCTCTCCTTGGTGTCAGACTTCATGTAGGTAAGACTCCATCTGTCTCCCACTCTTGTGATTAGAGTTACTAGACTGCGAAACTGCAGAAGAAAAGATGACCAGGTATTATTGTATGAAGATACTCGTAACTGGTGTTGGATCTTTGAGCTGATAACATTGCGCAGATAATTTTAGCTAAGGAAACCTACAGCAAACTAGCAATGCTTCTTTATCAAAACAAAAGACGCAAAAGACACAAGAACAGAGGTGTGTGCAGCAGCTTAAAATCTCCTTGTTGTTCTAATTTCAAAACTAATAAGTGACTGTCAGTAATGGAGGTATTCTTTGTAAAAAAAGTAAGAAGATCTTTATGCTGAAAGCCCCTCTTTACAGCATTGTAAAGATCTTCTACATTTTTCATCTTTAGTTGAAAATATATATGATTTGATGATACATATGATTTGCATATATTATGATGTATAGTTGGATTAACTCTGTTAGGTACAAATAACTTTATCTTTCTGGAAATAACCCTTATTCTTTGTAAAATCGTCCATTAGAATAATTAAATTGTTTCTTGGAACAAGATTTTAAAAACAATCTGAATCATTGATAATAATAAAATTTAGTTTATTGGATTTATTTTAAAATACATTTACAAAACGGATGTCATAAAATTAAATCATATTATTATGCAAATAAAAGCGCTAAACTAGAGAACAAGAGAATGGCAATGAAAGTAGCTGTTTCAGATGATATTACGTAAGTATTATTTTTGGGACGCATTTTCTCACAGGACGCATTCTATTTTTAATGCTATTTGATGAAAAATTGCGTGCTTTTGGCTGGTGAAGAATAGGTCCAAAGGATCGCCGAAGATCAACAAGATGTTAAGGTTCAGAAAAACGCACAAAGCTCAAGAAAGGATGATATAGGAAATCCTACTGAGTACGAAACTACTCAGGAAATATTGTCAAGCTATATGCGTACGTCAAAGATAATTGGTTTCACATGCTCTAAGACAGATAAAGTGCAAACCAGTCTGTCGTCTCAGGCCTTATTGACAGGAATCCGGAATACATCCTCAAATACAGTGCAGTACATACACAAACAAGTTTCCATACTGGTTCTCGTAATTCACTTTATCGCTAAGCGAGAATCTTATAGGTACAGTTTGTTATTTTTTATTTTGCGATTTCATTGCAAGAACCTAATTACTTATGCAAAAGTTTACAGTGTTTGTATGCTAAGAGTTTCTCAATGGTTACGCAATAGTATGCAATGTCTTTTGTTTAATGAAATTTGTTCGACAGAAGTAACAGCTCAACATCAGTTTGGCCACGTGTTTATTGTAAACATTAAAAAAAAATAACGGTTTTGAGTCTTAATGTGATGACACGTGATAAGCCTTTTTTTCCAGGTGGGTAAGGTCGTTAGTTCTCAGTAGGTACTTCAGTAGAACAGTTCTATTTCTTGCTTAATTTAAATTGTAGAGCGATTTTGAAAGCAGTTTTAATAAATTAAAACGAGATTTTACATAATGCAGTTATTCATATGACATCAAAATAAATTCAACACAAATATTGGTTGAAAGTGAGAAGGATGCGTAATCGTTGAGAAATCCTATCGCCTATGGATACAAATTGCCTTAAACATTAGAGTAACACTTAGATAAAATGCATAGCACGTTCCTTCTGTAATCCTGTGACAGTGTGAATGAAACATGCTTAGCACAAACATTACTTATTCGTAAATAGACGTAATGTTTAAGACTTGTTACGCGCGCGCTAGAACTTTTTGCTCTAGAACAAATTACTATGCTCCAATTCGACATCATTTCGATAAAATGTACCTAAATCTATTTCTGTTTTTGTCTAAAAATTTCCGAATATCCTTTTACCTTGAAATCTCGTTGGTTTTAAGCAACTTAGTTGATGTAAAATACTGCCACCTGAGATTTGGTGGTAACCATCGCCTATAAAGCATTGCCTCGTAGGTCATGCATGTTACTAACGTGCCCTACGATGCCCTGCGTAATGTTCAGCCAAACGTGCCAGTAATTTCACTGGCACTCACACCCTTCAAACCGAAGCACAGCAATGCTGCTTCACGCTCTAGCGTATTTCTAAAAAGGCATGTGATTTCCCCGGACGAGCCCTTCAAAAAGAGCTCTACTACTACAAACATTAATTTTCAGGAGTGCCACAGATTTCTAGAAAAAACGGTCCGCTGGCTTACGAGATCTTCCCAATATTGAAGAACTATCAGTGCAATCTATTGATGGATAACAGTAGAAAGGAAAGAGATTTTAGATAACTTACTTGAATGTGATCCATGAAGCCGTATTTCTTAGCGAAGGCTTGCAAATACTTGAACATGCAAGGCCCCGTGGGGTATGTGGCCGTTCCTTCCGGGAACGCATAGTCGTAGTACTCCATAAATTGCTTGGGTGTGTTCGTTCTGGAATACAATAAACTGAATTGTAGATCAAGAACTATTGGATTTAACATGAAGTGTTATAAAACAAAGAAAATCTTATACTTCGATAAAAGAGAAGTTTTTTTGGTGTTCTTTAACGCGACAAAGAACTTGTGTCCTCCTGACCTTAGACATTTTTTACTCGCAGACTTATTACCGTCAGTTTGAAAATTTACAAAGCATAATGCAAAGAACAGCAACTGTTAAAAATTTCCCTTTCAAAAATGATCTTTCTACTTCTTTTTTTCCTCTAGATTCTACAGGAACATTATTAGATCTTCCCGGAAAAGGCTCCTTTCGTGCAAAAATGAGGATATCACATCTAAGTAAGGGTTTTTTTCTTATTTTAATCAAACCCAATTTTGCCGTGATTATTGTTTTACAAGTCTGCATATTAGAATCTCACCTCAATCCCTTGTACTGGCTCGTGAAAATCGGGAGTCCATCCTCATCCACACCCACGTTGGGGTCGAATCTCCAGGTGCCCCCCATGTCCTTGGTAGCTTCGAACACAGTGAAGTCTGCGCCGTACTCCTTCAGATATCTGGCTACACCCAGTCCTGAGTAGCCAGCACCGATGACGCACGTTCGTGCGGTTTTTGGCTTGAGAAAAAATATACAAAAATAAAATTGGCCTGTTTTGGTGTCATGGTGTACACTTGTAGTTTGTCATATCTATGATAATAGTGGCAATGGGCAGGTCATTATACAGTTCGAAGATCGACAACCGTTGGGGAATAAAGTTTCTCGAATGACCACGAACCGGAAGATGACACATAGGGCGCCCACCCACCAGATGGACCGACGGCATTGTTAAGATCGCGGAAGGTCGATGGATAGAAAGGGGTCAGAATCGTTCTTCCTGGAAATGTTTAGGGGAGGCCTATGTCCAGCAGTGGACTTCTTCAGGCTGATGATGATGATGATGATCAACTTCCTGCCCGTATCCTATTTGATGTGGTTTCCGCACAATGTACTTCTCTTCCAATCATAATTTTTTTCTATCTTATTTTAACAGATAGGTATATCTTCTGTGACCTTACATAAAAAAATATGCCAAAAGATAAACAGTATACTTAAACTATTGCCATTTTTTACCACTGGTTACAGAAAAACAGTGACAGGTATGGATGTTAATGATAACTAACAAACGTGACCTAGTCCGTAAATGATAGTTTTATTTAGAACTGAGGTTTCTACCGATATAATTACTTATTAAAATGAACCATGTCAATGAGCTAAGTGCTTGTTAATAATAGGTTAATTTAGTTTCGCATTATGTGTGGTATTTTATAGAGATTAATCGATTGCTAATTTAGTTATGCTCATAAACCTATGAGCTGGTATTCCACTAAACTCCAAAACGTAGGTTTAAATTTCTAAAAAGCCATTTAGGCACATTACCTGCGAATAGCGGTCTGTTTTCGACCTACAGTTAAAGATAGATAGTAAACTCTATAATGTACACAATTAAAGAAATTAATACATAATTTACTAAACATAATGAGTAGGTACTATGTTTAGTAAATTATATTATTTTATTTTACCATGTATCCTTATTGCTAAGAGAGATTTCTTCCAGACAACGTTTGGATGGAAAGGATAAACAAAAATCGAATTGAGGGCAGTGTACATACAGTTTTTAAAAATGATAAAATAGTAATAATAACCACAAAATACCTAAACATCAACGTGCAAATAAATACTGCAAAAATACTGAGTTCATTTAGTTTTATACTGAATAAAGGTATTTGTGAAATACCTAGTTTTGATAAATATTAAAATGTCGCTAGTATTTCTTGTAAAGACATTTTTCATGAAACTCTTCATTATAAGTATGTACATAAATATGTTTCTAACGTCATTGAAAGGTGTAAACCGCATTGCATAGGTATTAGGTATTTGCATAGGTACTTAGTTCGATTTTGAAATACCTTACCTAAGTTTACTGTTCAAAGGTATATTCAGTTACACCACCTGTAGGTAGGGGCCAAGACATCACAAAACAAAGAATCAGAAGAAAACTTGGTAACAAAATGGAAAACTTCGAAAATTTTCCAAATCAGTCTATGAAATCGTATGATTTCCAAACTATAAAATGACTATACTTACCTACAAATATCAAACAATGAACCTCCTCTTTTTTATAAAATCGTTTTATAATATAGCACAGCCATGTCAAATTGCATTGATAATAGTTATTTGTTATACAAGAGTGCAAAGCTGCTTTTTAACCGCGTGCTCAATTTTGATGACTGAGCAAGCGCAGGATTCTAAAGTTTAACCAATCTTTGCACTCGAGTGCAACACGTAACTTTTCATCCCACCTCAGAGAGGAAATGACTAAATGCAAAAAAGAACATGGCGCGACTAAAAGTAACACACCAAGAAGGTTCCGAGTATGAGTTATTAACAAATTTAAAAAGGTTGTATGATAAATTCGGCACCATGCAGGTAGAAGTAAATAGGTTTAATGGTGTTTTGAATTCACAAATACACCAAGAAGGTTACGAGTGCGAGTTTTCAACAAAATAAAAAAGGTTGCATGATAAGTTCGGCACCATGGAGGTAGAAGTAAATAGGAATAGGTAGGAATTCACAAACTTATTGAACACGATATTCTAAATTCAAATTTACATTATCCTCTAGCGGATAAAAACGGCTTTTCCAGTCAGAAATTAAACAGCAAAAACACACTTTCAGAGCTGGTGGGATGAAAATGTATTTGGTAGGGTCGATTACGTGCTTAACTATTACAATAATCGGTAAATTAATAGGGAGAACGGTACAGCCTTGGAAACTGCATATATTTCCAGTTATTCCAATGAACAGATAGATTATGTTGCCTTTGCCTGTCAAAACCTGTTGCATTTACATCTGTGTTTAATTATTACAGACAGTAAATATCGATCTTGTAGGATCATTATAATTATTTATCTATAAATACTCATAGTTCAGTTGGTAGTAGCTCTACTTTCTGCATGCCCGTAATTATTAATGTAATTCTTGTTTTGGCAATGCCTTTGCCCACGCCAAGCTCACCTAACATCATAATAACTCCCCTAAGATTTGTGGGTAGTTTATTGTTTACTTTACTTTTAATAGGGCTTTATGGGCAGGTAATAAACTATCGCGTGTTCAAATTTCTGCATAGCCTGGGCCCGAACCCATGACCTTTAGATCTGAGAGGTATGGTTCTCACACTCCTCAACAAGCTGCCGTAGCGTGTTAGAAAAACAATGGATGAAGATTAAGTGCCAAGAGTCATGATCATTAATCTTTTGAACTTAGCTTTCTTAAGCTATTGTGACACTCACCAGACAAGTAACACGGTAAGCTGGTTTAAAAACCAGCCCTAAGTTATGTAAGCGGATATTATTTCATAACGGTAAGTCGTGCAGGCCAAATAAACTTTACTATAAACTCAATTCCTTGTAAACTGCTCTTAATCATGATGTAATAATATGCAATATTATCCATGACATCCAATATCAGGGTTACCAATGTGGAGTTTGAGGGGTTAGAATGGATTATGTTCTATAATTAAACGAGAATGATTATTAATTACTGCAGTCGTTTTCTACGAAACAGATGCTGAAGCTCTACGACGTGACGGCTACCTTTTAACTTCCGTCGTCGGGGTTACCAATGTAGAAATGATGTGGTTCAAATGATCAACAAACGTCATAGAGTCAAAGGCGCTCGCTGGAAAGTCTTTAACTTTTCTGAAGGACACATATTCCAACGTCTTCTCCACAATACAGAGTAAAGATTGCTTGAAAAGCTCAATTTTCTCCTGTAGAGGCTGGATCTTAGTTAGTAAAACAGCTTATGTCAAAGATATTAATGCCATGATGCTATTTTGGCTCTGTATAACCTTTTCCCACTTATCCTCAAAGCTGACCTTATAGCGTCGTTAAAACATACAATTCATGTGCAAAGGCTCATCAAAGATTCCCACACATGAACCTTGACCAACAAACCAACAACAATACAAATTCATTGTAATTTTCATCGCCATCAAGGATTACTAGTTAAAATACCAACATCGCTATAACGAAATTAAGTGGGATGCATGTCCATTTTTTCCGTCATATCTAAAGGTTACACACAGAATGTTAAGCGGTCAATGCTGTGTGTGATTTTGTTCGACAATGCAACTAGTTACACCACTGATGGATGAGTATAGAGTTATTTATTTATTTTCAAGCATCATCAACATCATCAACCTATTGCAGTCCACTGCTGGACATAGGTCTCTCCCATGGCGCGCCATTGAGCCCGGTCTTTGGCTCTTCCTATCCAGTTGCTGCCCGCCACCCTGCGCAAGTCGTCGCTCCATCAGCCGGTCTACTCTTGAACGCGATTCCGATCCCAATCTTAAGTTTTGACGGAATTTTTGACGGAATTCTGACAGAAAACCCATAGGCTTTCTGTCAGAATTCCGTCAAAACCTAAAATTGGGATCGGAATCGCGTTCAAGAGTAGACCGGCTAGTCTGAGCGTCCTACACAAGGTTTGCCTAAACGCGGTCTTCACTCCAGAACTCATTTATCCCAGTGATTAGATTAATTTATTTGCAAGCACTTTGAAATTATTCTCAGGTTGGCGTTACAGGAAGTTACTAGTAAGATACGGCGGCATGCGGCAGTAGATTCAATGAATGACCGCTCACCTACCGTTACACGCATGCTGCGATAGCATAGTCAGTAATTAAACTTATATTTTAACCGACAACAAATAGGACGAGGTTCTCAATTCTGTTGTAATTTTTTTTGACGATAAGTTGGAATATGAATTTGGTTTTTATATTTTTTACACTGATTAGATACAATGACTATTGCTGCTGATATTGCGTTTGAGACATGGCTAGCCTAAAAAAAATCAGATCAACTAATCTGCAGCTACTCGTACATAAATACACCCGTTGCGCGTTGAAGTCTTTTATATTACATTTGTACTAAATTCACAAGCAAAATAGTTTTGAGATACCTAATCACTGAGCGCATAAAAACCAACATAGATGCTATACATTTTATTATGCAATATTTCTATTATATCTGGGATTAAGAAAGATCTGCTGCGCTTCATCTAAGTTTTATTTTTCGTATTATAAAAAAAGTAGGTATCCAAATATAATTAATTTGGACGAGTGCAAAAGTCTGCAATAGTTTTCTATTCTGTCATCCACTGGTATGTAAATACCAGGTCATTCGTAAATGCCAAGTAGTTAAAGGTATGAGCAAAGTAATTTTACCTTATCCTTGTCGGCTATCGTAAAATAGCGCTACATGAATGGAACAGACAATGCAACCTACTCGTATAGTACAGGTACATTGAGAGATGTTAACCGAGTCAGCCGGTTGTGAAACTTCCCGTTTTCATATCTACACCTATAGACGACTGCGTTCTGTATTTTCCGCATCTTGTGCGACCGTCCGATGACAATCGAGCTTACATTCTACCATCTACGTTACATTCAAATAAATACCACTTTTTTTAGCAAGTTACAGAGACAGAATAGTTATTTGCCATACTAAGAGTGCAAAGTTGCTTAATAACCGTGTTCTCAATTTCGATGACCGAGCAAGCGAAGGATTCTAAAATTGAATCACAATCGTAGCGAGTGGTTGCGAGGGAATCAAAAGAGGGTGAAAATCTTTGCATTCTTGTACTCGTATAACAAATAACTACATATTTTAAATTCACCTGGAAGATTATACATATTATTTTAAAGTGCGATGCCTATATTGCTTAGTTAGATACCTACTTACACGTGTGACTGATGTGCAAAAAAGACAAGTGGCCAATAAAAGCCACGTTCGTAGCTAAATCAATATCTTTCAACCATATTGACTCTCTCTCTCTCTGTGCAAATAAAGAAATAAGTACTTAGTAGGTACATAAAAATACATTTATTTTATTTAAGCGATAATATCGCACTCCAAGCCGGATTTAATGAGTTAATATTGCCTTATAAGAGGTCAAACACCGGTTAAAAAATAAATAATATAAAGCAAAACAAGCTAGTGTTTGTGATATTTAGAAATCAAATTTATTAAGAATACGAATATTTTTATAATGTCCCAAAAGTTAAGAGCCGAGCGGGCTTTTAAAGATATAAGAGTACGAATATAAGAATACGATAGTTTTATATTTATATATATAGTTTGAAATTTATGATACCATCTAAGTAAAAAGATTCCTATAATTAATAACACCCCTCTATCTGTTTGCTTCTAGGGTTGAAAATACAAAAAAAATATGTTTACTTTTAAGCTCATACTGCAAAACAGCGAAAAAAATACTATCAATTCTTGTTCTGTTCCAACGTTGGCAGCACAATAATAAAAATACTGATCATGCAAACATTAAACCTACCAAGAAGGATGGCGACCCCCCGTGAGGAAACGAACCAAGCAATGACCAACATTATCTTTTCGCATCGACCGGTGTGCTACGAAGGTTGTTGAACTACTAAAACTAAGCTTGGATACAAACAATATTTTTTTAGTACTCAAAAACCTTGGAACTTGACTAGGTACATTTAACTACTTGACATAACCGACCAAAGAAATTTTTAAAATTACTACTCAAAATCATTCTTCCTGAAAATGTTTAGGGGAAGCACAGTGTTCACCTGTGGACTTCTTCACTTCTACTGATGATGATGATGATTTTAAATAAAGATGAGTTAAGAGTTCATGCATGTTTACAAAAATTACTTAATTATCGTAAGCCTTGCAAATTAACTCTTGGCTTATTTGGATCACACACGATTGTCTGCGTAACGTCATTGGAATCAGACCAGCCGAAGGAGCTTATTATGTAGGACCTTATTGTTAGAAGTACCTAGGTAGGTAGGTACTTCATGTGAATGAAATATATTGCAGCCTGAATTAAGCTAAGAAGTCATTTAAACGCAATGTTAGGTAGGTATTGAAGTCTAAAATTATAATCAGTAGGTTAATAGGTAAATAAATAAATAGAAAAGTAAATAATTATGAGAAGAAAATAGAAAATTTCTAACAACCTACCAGAGAGAGTCCATCAGTGGCTTCCAGAATTAAATTCACCAGGCAAATAATCACAACCCTCGACCACAACCGACACGCCATTATTCCTCTTTTAATCACCTAATATAAAAATCAAAAGTTCTATTCGATTTTCGAATTTCAATCGTGGAACAAAGAAGACGCGTTAACTGCCAGCACCTCGTCGGTGAAGTGTATTTGAATTTCGAAGTAAGATCAAGTTTGTAGAGGGCTGGTATAGTAGGGATTTACCGGCCTTGGCCGTCTCGAAGCTCGATGACTCACAATATCCTGCCATAATTTGCCACAATAATTATTATTCTTGGACCTACATATACCTACATACTAGCAGCCTTTCTAGCAGCATAACTTGTCTTCATATAGGTAGGTAGGTACCTACTGCAATAAAAAAGTTAATTGAGCGTTATTTTTATTCTGTAGTTCCACGAATAAAAAAATATAGGCTGTAGGTAGATGGTGATAGGTACTACAAATTAGAAATAAACCTACCGTAAACAGTACTTAGATAGGTACATAATACACCTCCGCTTGCTTAGAATAGGATTAGTTTCTTTAAAAATTATAATTCTTTTACTTAAGTAGGTACACCCACTGCCTGCGCTCATAGACAATGTCGTCGGTCCATATCGGGTGGTGCTCCATTGGCGGTTTATAACTTTAGCTCACATGGCTCGTCGGGTTTAGCTCGCTAATGGATAGCCTACTTTAGCTCGTCAATGGATCACCCAATTTAGTGCTCATTGTCTCGTCCTAGAAAGGCATCTTCTAAAATAAGGTAGAATGATTAAACCTGCCTATACGCCATCCACCCCACCATGCATGCACCATACGTGGGAGTGCGAAGAAAAATAAGAAAATCAATCGGAATCCACCTTGGAGGAATTAGAAATGGAGGCGTCAACGTTTAAATCCACGAACAATATTTTCTGCCAAAATTGACGGGGGACGAGGTAAACACGCATGGCACACGCGCATAGCAAAATCCTATTCATGTAAACACACACATTGACAATCCCCCGCACACGATCTTAAAATTTGCACACAGATAAAAAATATAACGTAGTTACGCAGTGTCAAGACTCACATTAGGATAATCTCTAGTGATGGGCATTCAGTAAGACCGGTAAATTGAACGATGAATAAAATAATGAATGAAATAGGTTTTTAGGTACAGGTAATTTAAATAAGTTATGCACAACACGTTTCACATTTTGTAACAGTCAGAAAATAAAAGAACTGAATTTAGTTGTTATGTTTTATTAATGGTTATAAGTTTGAATCAATAGTTCTTAACATAATTATTACACATAAGTTTAGTCTTTTACGAAATAATTGAAAAAAAAATATAAAGTGAAATCACATTACATCGTCAGCCTTCACATCACAGCGAAGTTTGTAGTTCTGCCTTCTGCGCCGGAGGCGTTGGTTCGATTCCCACCGAGAACAAATATTTGTGTGGTGAACGCAGATGTTTGTTTGCCCGAGTTTGAGAACTTTCTGCAAAATGTTCCGAGCAAATCACACTCGTTCTTGTTGCATGCCAAGTTGTATTTTGGCCAAAAAATTTTGTCCACTCTTCAAGCAACAGGGTTTTTTGGAAACCTGCACAGGACATAAAATAAATATAAAATAGGCAAAAAAATGTTTTCACTACGCCCACGACTTTATTTTTGAGTATGATGTCATGTCCTATTTTATACATTGATGAGTAGAAGGTTTGATGACTGGTACCTAGGATACCCATATTGTGGGATTTGTGAATAAATGTAATCCGATATATCGTGGTGTTTTGTCCCAGAAGTTCTAATTGATTAGGTGTCGTAGGTTTGAAGCTTCTGGGTTTGGAAAATATTGAAAACGCAGCCTTTGTATGAACGTCTTATAATTGTGTATAAAAAAAGTAGTTAAGTAAGTATCTATAGTAAGTAATATTATGTTGCCGGTAAACTCGTCTGCGTCTGTAGCATCTGTAGCATGCAAGGTAGCGGGAACATGCTCCCCGCCTTGAAGTGATGCCATGCAACTTCAATGTGGTAATGGACAGAGCCGGTTGAAACTTCTTCGGATGGTCCCCTTCCTGGTAAGCACGTCCGCTACTCTCCCGACGCCGTCGCCACCAGGAATGATTTTTGTGACACGGCCTATCATCCAAAGGAGCGGAGACAGGTTAGCCTCCCTGACCAGCACCATATTGCCGAGGGCCAAGGTTCCTTTTGAGGCACGCCATTTATGTTTTTCCTGCAGAGTACAGACATATTCATGTGAAAAACGGCTCCAGAAGTGTTGTTTCAGTTTCTCCACACGTTGCCATCTCTGAAGGCGATTTATATCCGTCGTTTCAGCTATATGCGGGTGAGGAACTGAAGTGAGTGCACGTCCAATAAGGAAATGAGCGGGAGAAAGATAAGAAAGATCGGAAGGGTCTGATGATAGTGGCGTAATAGGTCGGGAGTTTAATACTGCCTCGATTTGTACCAGGCAAGTAGAGAGCTCCTCGTACGTGAGATGGGCAAGGCCAAGGATACGCCTCAGGTGGTGTTTGGTGGACTTGACGGAGGCCTCCCAAAGCCCGCCGAAGTTTGGGGCTGATACTGGGATATATTTGAACTCAATACCTTGTTCAGCGATGTCAGTGGCAATATCGGGTGAAGCGTCTCTAAGAAAAGAAGAAAGAAGGTTGCAAGTTCCGACAAAGTTGGTGCCATTATCTGAATGGATGGTTTGTGGTTTACCGCGCCGAGCTATAAAACGGTTGAGTGCAGCGAGATAAGCTTCCTTCGTAAGATCCGTGACCAGCTCGAGATGTACTGCCTTTACTGCTGAAACAGACAAAAATGCAGATGTACGATTTAACTAGCGTAGCTCCTCTACCCTTACGATTAAGCATCAGCACTGGCCCGCAGTAGTCAACACCTGTCTTCAGAAATGGATATTCTAGGTTAGTTCTATCAAGAGGTAAGTCACCCATTATGGGCTGAACGGGCTTGGCTCTAAAACGGGCACAACGCGCACAGCCGTGGACAGTGGCCCTGGCCAAACTTCTACCACCGAGAGGCCAGTAGGTGTGCCTAATATTCGCTAGCAGTAGTTGGGGACCCGCGTGTAATAACAATTTGTGCTCTGATTCAAACATGATTTTTGTTAAATGATGTTTACTGCAAAGAAGGATCGGATGTTTGACATCGTAGCTGTAATTTGAATTGTTAAGACGCCCTCCAACACGTATTACTTGATTGCAATCTATGAAGGGCGTGAGGGAAATAAGCCTGTTTTTTATGTGCAAGGGTTTAGCTGACTGAATATGTTTGTAATCGTCAGGGAACATTTCCATCTGAGCAATGTGTATGATCTTGAGCCTAGATATGTATAGTTCAGAACAAGATAAATAATTGGCACGACTTTTGATCTTGTTCCTGGAGTTATTTATAAATCTTTGTACATAACCAAATATTCTAATAAGTCTTCCAAAATTCGACGTTTTGTGTATTAGTTGAATGATTGTGTTATGCGAGTATGTACTAACGGTGTCATTATTCGTGCAGATATGTTCGGATTGTTTGGAAACTCTATTTGATTAGACTGAAGGAAGCCAGGACCCGACCACCACAAGGTGGAAGTCTTGATGTGGTCGGCCCTCGCCCCCCGAGAAACCAGATCTGCTGGATTATCTTTAGACGGCACGTAGCTCCACGTCTGGCCAGTTGTACTATCTTGAATTTCCCCTACTCTGTTACGCACAAAACTATTTAAACGACTCGGGGAGGTAGACAACCACCCCAATACTATCATGGAGTCGGACCAAAAAAAACAGCGATTAACAGAGACAGTGAGTGATTCGACTACCTTTCCACAGAGTCTTGTGCCTAATAAGGCCCCGCATAGTTCCAGCCTCGGCATCGTTACCGGCTTTAAAGGCGCTACTTTGTTTTTGGAGGCCAGTAAGCGAACGCAAACTGTCCCATCCCTACTGACGGTTCTGACGTAGGTGCACGCTCCATAAGCGCGTTCTGATGCGTCTGTAAATGTGTGCAGCTCTATAAGTACCGGGTCACTCATATTAGATATCCAACGTGGTATTTTTAAGTTATTTAAGCATTGGAGCGATTCCATGCAGTTGATGAAGTCCCTTTTAACGTCACAGGGCACCTGATCGTCCCAACTACATTGCACGGTCCATAGTTTTTGAAATATTATTTTCACTACAACAATGCACGGGCCAACTAAACCCAACGGGTCAAATACCTGACTGATAAGTGATAAAATGTTGCGTTTTGTTATTTTTATGTTCAAGTCCGTTTTTATAGAATAAAATAGATGATCCGACTTTATGAGCCAAAAGAGACCTAGAGTTTTACTCATTGAATGATCAAGATTGAGAGCTCTTTCTGTGTCACCCCGGATTTCAGAGATGGATTCAAGGATATCTGTGGAATTTGATTGCCACTTACGAAGATTGAACTTGGCTGACTCCAGGGCAGCTATAACGCCCTTGCTTGTTTTTATAACTTTATCTACAGATGAGCCACTGAGCAAGTAGTCATCGCAATAAAAATTATGTCGGATAGCATCTTTAACATCATCATCAGCAGCATGATCAGCGAGTGTGACTAAACATTTAGTTGCCAAGTAACCAGCTGATGCGGTTCCGTAACTCACAGTGTCAAGAGTATATGTTTTTAAGGGCTCGGTTGAATCGAACCTAAAAATTATTTGCTGAAGTGGACGCTGATAGGGCTCCACCAAAACTGCTCGAAACATTTTCTCCACATCAGCCGTGACGACGTATTTGTGTTGCCTGAAACGCAACAATATGGAAAATACATCGTCTTGAACTGTTGGGCCGACCATTTGGATGTCGTTAAAAGATTTGCCCGAAGTGCTTTTCGCCGAAGCATCGAAAACTACTCGCAATTTGGTAGTTGCGCTCGACTCGCGCAAAACACAATGATGAGGTAAGAAATATTGATCAAGGTTATGAGGTATCCTTTCCTTATTTTCTGTCATATGACCAAGTTCAATATATTCTCTTATGAATTCATTGTATCTTTGTTTCAGACCAGCGTCTCGCTCGAGCCTGCGTTCCAATGAAAGAAAACGGTGCTTAGCCATAATGTAAGAATCGCCGAGAGCCTTGGAAGTTTCTTTCAGTGGAATGGTGACAACAAACTGACCGTTGTCACATCGTCTCGTTGTTTCCTTGAAAATGTTCTCACAGGCGCGTTCCTCTTGTGACATGCATTTTTTTTGATGAAACTGAATCAAGCTCCCAAAAACGAGTTACAAATGATTCCTCATTTTGAGAATGAATGAAATGGCACATGGTTGATTGAGATTGGTTGTTGGGTTGATAAACGCATCCTGATATTAGCCAACCCAATCTTGACTCGTGTAACTTAGGAAGGTTTTTTCCTAAGTCTATGTGGTTGGATCCTAAGACATGCCAAAATACCTCCGCCCCAACTAAGATTTGAATGGTTGATGGGACGTTGAACGACGGATCGGCAAGATGAATTCCTGATGGTATTTGAATGTTGGATGTGTGTATGTAAGAAGACGGTAAAGCTTTCGAAATCTCTGGTATTACGAAACAGTTCACGCTCGCCCTATAACTTCCAAAACAAGACTCGATGTCTAGTTCTCAAGACTCTGTGGTTAGAGAACATTGATTGTTAATACCTGAGATCGTGGAGCTCGCGACACGCCTTACCAGACCCAGCTTGTCGCAGAAGCTTTGCATGACGAAGTTCGAGGTGCTCCCGTTGTCGAGCAAAAGTCGCGCCGCGTGTAGCGTGCCTAGCGCGTCTCGCACCTTCACCAACGCTGTGGATAGCAGTACATGGCAGCGATTAGGTACGATAGTAGCTGAAGTATTAGTGGAAAAAACGACGTTATTTTCTATTATGGGTGGAGTTGGCTCGACGTAAGTATCTTTGTGTAATAAGGTATTGTGTTTAATTTCGCAATATTTGCAGTGAGAAAGAGCACAACTTTCTTCTAAGTGGCCCGGTCGCAAGCAATTTTTACATACTCGAGCCTCTGCTACTTTCTTGATACGTGCATCAACATCTAGATTTCTAAAAGTGCGACATGTATACATCGGATGTTTACCAGAACAAACGGGGCACGGAACCCTAAAATATGAGTTGTTGTTGGATCTGCCGGGGTTGTCTGATGTTACTAAAAAACTTTTTGAGCTTTGTGTAGGTATTTGTGTGTTTCGATTATCTATTGTTTCGAGCATGTCTGCCCTATTATTTAGAAACTTCAGAAATTGCTGCAATGTTGGTGAGCATTTACCTACTAAGTTATTTCGGTATTCCTCCCACTCGCGTGCTGAGATGGGATCTAATTTTTTAGACATAAGAAAAATTACTATTGTATCCCAGTGATCAGTAGGTTCACTGATTATAGCTAGGGCTCTCAAATTCTTGTTTATAACATCGACCATGTTGCGCAGTAAAGAGCCTGATTCTTTTGTCATCAGATCAAGATCGAATAAGGCCTGTAAGTGATTGTTTACAAGGAGCTTTTGGTTATCGTATCTCTCAGAAAGGAGCTGCCATGCAATATTATAGTTTTCAGACCTTAGTTCCAAATTATTTATTAAAAGGGCAGCACGATCTTTCAAAGCTGCGCGTAGGTAATAATACTTTTGTATGTCTGTGATTGTTTTGTTGTTGTGAATTAGGGAAATATACATATCTCTAAAGCCGAGCCAGTGCTGATAGTCTCCGTCGAAAGCAGGCAGCTCAATTTTTGGTAGCCGTACAAAGTCACGCTTGGTGTCACACGAGCCATCCTCGAGGCTGGTCACGGATCCGGTGCGTTCCGGCGGCAGCGCCGGCCCCAGCATAGTGCGGGCGAGGGCTACAGCGCCAAAAAACTGTGTCTCAAATTGATCTCGCTCCGAAAGCTGATCCTCAGGCTCCGAAAGCAGCTCGATCTCACTCTGTAACGCGTCGTAAGCGGTATCAATACTTTCAATTCTATTCAAACGAAACTCCAATTCAGCCACTTGCAACTCATTTAAAATTTTACATTTTTTTTGTATATTTAAAAAGTTGACGAATAATGTTAACTTGCCTTTTAAACTTGCACGCTTCTTCGTTAGATCTTTCAACTTTGCATCTGCCATTTTACGCTAAACAATATTGATTGATTTGTACAAAATAATTGGGAAATTACCTTTATAATATGTAACTCAATAACAAACAACACAACACTGAGAACAGTTTGGAGGTTATGTTGATGCACTGCGCTAAACTATAAATCAAGCGCGCGCCGACTGAACAGAAGAAAGTTAGGATTTAGTGCTAATGATAAGCGATGCACTTGATGCGGTTACATAAATAGCAGGCTAGGTATGTTTATCTTGTGAACAACTGCGAGAACTTCAGTTGAAAATAAAATGGATGAATGGATCAATAGATGAGATGGCACATTAATATTGAGTTGTACCTACGTACGAGGACTATACTGAATAATTGCACGGTACATAGAAACAGGAGTATGCGGGAATTTTAGAGAGGGTTCGTATAGGAATTTGGAACGGACTCACTCAGTTGTTCGTTTTGCCACACATTGCACCGCTAAGTCGCACTGACAATCTTGAAGACTTGATAAAATATCGGCAGGTATTTTCTTCTTGCTAGTTCTTTCTTGCAAGTACTCGTAAGCTCGAAGGACCAATGTTTTGTCCCAGAAGTTCTAATTGATTAGGTGTCGTAGGTTTGAAGCTTCTGGGTTTGGAAAATATTGAAAACGCAGCCTTTGTATGAACGTCTTATAATTGTGTATAAAAAAAGTAGTTAAGTAAGTATCTTAATAAGTAATATTATGTTGCCGGTAAACTCGTCTGCGTCTGTAGCATCTGTAGCATGCAAGGTAGCGGGAACAGTGGCGGCAGCCATCTACCGATATATACCGATTTTCATCAAAAACAGCTAAGAACACTCCCGACTATTCACCTTTCAAACAAACAAAAAACCAAATTAAAATCTGTTGATTCGTTCGGGAACTACGATGGGACAGACAGACACACACACAGACACCGCAAACTCATAACATCCCGTCGTTTTTACGTCGGGGGTTTAAAAAACACCAAATACGTAATTAGACAACACATTATGTGATAATAATTTAACGTTTATTTTACCATTCATTAATTCATCAATTTCATTCAACTTTTCCCAACACTATGCCCTCTACCAAGGTTTATTCTTTGACAATGGTGTCGTAATACTGTCGCTAATCTGTCGCAACCGGTATTTCTTTTGAACTTAAATTCTACAAAATTACAAACACAATTGACAAAATAATACTCCCTTGTGGTAGGAAATACCATGTTCCCGGAAGTTTGATGTCTCTGATCGCCTTTTACAAGAAACTACCATGCAATTCACCATTTTCACGGAGCTCCACTTCGCGACATGAAACGACACACAATGGCTGCGGTTGCTTTTTTTTTTTTTTTTTCAAATGGACAAAATGCTGGTGATCGTCTGACGATTCTTACAGCGCTACCGGACAATGGTGAGCGCAGAGGGCGCTCAACCGGTAAAATTAGGTTGGGGCAACAAACTCAAGGGCACCGCTATGGTACGACCTCGGCTTGGGCTGTTGCCAGGGGGGGGGTTTAAATCTAGATTAGGCCCGTAGAGGGCGGGCACTAAGGGACGTCTTCGACCCCGCCGGCGGGGTCGGTGAATCTGTGCAGTGTTTCTGTCCGAACTGGATGACTCGATCGCCTCCGCGTTAGCGGCGGTGATAACGTCATCGGGATCACCGAGGATATGCCTCGGTCTACGGAGGGATTGGTCGACGGGTGGTTCGCTTGGATAATCGGGGATGGTAGAGACAAGGGGGTTCGGATGGTGGGGGGCTGAGTCGTAGTAGCGTCGAGAGGCGCGCTTTATGAATTCGGTAATCGACTCGAGGCCTATGTCGCGATGGAGATCGATGGTGCGCACATAGTACCAAGGCGCACCTGTGGCTCTGCGCAAGAATTTGTTTTGAACAGTCTGAAAGGCCTTAAGGGTCTGAGGGCGGTGGGCGAATACTACTGAGGAGTAAGTCAGGACGGGGCGGATACAAGTTTTGTAAAGTGTCACCTTATTTCTAAGGGACATTTTACTCTTTGCGCAGATAAGGCTATGGAGTCTACCAAGCATGAACTTGGCGCGGTTAAAGACTATTCTGGTATGTTGGCAGAAGCTCAGGCGACGATCAAGATGCACTCCGAGATAGCGAGCTGAACTAGCCCAGGGGATGGGTTTGTCGAAGAGAATTATGGGGCGGGGCTTGGGGAACCCATTCGAAAAGAGCACTGCTGTACTCTTGGAAGGGTTAACCTCAATGCGCCACTTCCGGAACCAAGTGCTTAGGGCGTTGAGCGCGGCTTGCAACCTTATACAGATCCGATTGGGATTCCGATCCGATGTGTACAAGGCTGTGTCGTCCGCAAATAGGGCAATTTCCACCTGATGGGTGCGAGGAATGTCACTGGTATACAGCGTGAACAGGAGGGGGGAGAGAGTGGAGCCTTGAGGAACTCCAGCTCGGACGGGTCTGGGGGCAGAAAGAGTGCCCTCTATGCGGTAGCGGAAGCTCCGATTAAGGAGAAAGTTTCGTAAGATGAGCACGAGCCTGACTGGCAAACCAAATTGGTAAAGCTTGTATAACAAGCCGTTGTGCCAGACCTTATCGAAAGCCTTCGCTACATCGAGGAAGACGGCACCAGTGTCTGCAGGCCAGGTATGGTGCCGTCGAGAGAGCACGTGTTCCGTGATGCGGAGCACTTGCTGGGGACAAGAGTGTCTCGCACGAAAACCAAACTGCTCGTCAGGGAGGAGTTGGAGCTCGTTGACATAGGACCAGAGACGATTCAGGAGAAGTCGTTCATAAATTTTCCCAATGGAACTGAGAAGACTGATAGGACGGTAGCTAGAAGGCTCGGATGCCTTTTTGCCTGGTTTAGGAATGCCGATGACGGTGGCTTCCTTCCAGGGATCGGGGAAGGTGCAAGTCGCCATAGCTGCATTGAAGATGCTTACTAGGAGATAAACGAGGGCAAGGGGGAAGCGCTTTAGCACCTTGTTGCTGATACCGTCAGCTCCAGGAGCTTTGCGAGGATGGAGGTTCTTGATTATCGCCTGAACTTCAGAAGCCCTAATGAGAGGTAGGGGAGGGTCGGGGGGCGGCAGAGAGGAGAGGCGTTCGACTTCGTCGTTCACCATAGCGAGGTGGATTGGATCGACGGGTTCGAGACTCGGGGAGCATTGCGATTCAAGGCTTTCCGCTAGGCAGTCGGCCTTTTCATCGTCGTCAAACGCCAGTGATTTGTCAGGTCGGGAGAGGGGAGGCATGACTGAGATGGTATCTGCTTTCATTGATCGGGCCAAAGTCCAGTATGCCTGGTGCGTTGGCTCGATCCCTGAGAGCAGATTGTCCCATTCGTCGTTAGCATGTTCGCGGATGCGTCTCTGAACTTCGGAGCGCAGAGAGCGTAGTCGGTCACGGTTGTCTACAGAGGGCCAGGAGCTGTAATGTCGGGTCGCAGCGTTCTTCTCCGTGATCAACCGTCTCACATCATCTGGCAGGGCCGAGCGACGGTATGACGACGCTGGCACCTGTTTCGATGCGCCTTTGACGGCTGAGGTGACATGGTTGGTCAGGGAGTCAATCGCAATGGTAATGTCGTCGGGGGACTTAATGTCGTCAGGGATCCTGTCCAAGTCGGGTGAATGGATAGACTCGAGGGCTTTCCCGAGCTTAAACCATTGTACCACGGTCTTGGTGAGGGGAGTCGGGTCAGTCGGGGGGCCTAAGTGCATGAGCACGGGGCGGTGGTCAGAGTCGAGTTCGTCGAGCGTTTCTATTGAGCGCAACCGCAGGGTTACGTTCTTTAGCAACGCCATATCAAGTATGTCGGGTCTTTGTTAGACTACATAAGGATAATGGGTCGGGGTCAAGGGAGGGATGACGTCAAAGTTAAGATCGTCGGCAAGGGCCTCGAGATGTTTACCGTTTGGGGTAGTTTTAACGCAATTCCAAAGTTGGTTAGCACAATTGAAGTCACCCGCCAGAATGACGGAGCTTCCTAGGTTAAAGAGGGACTCTAGATCTTTTTTGAGTGGTAACTTAGTCGGAGGAAGATAGCAAGAAGCAATGGTGATAGATTGATGACCGGTCATCGCTAGTCTACAAACGGAGGCTTCTATGTTTTGCAATGGAGGACAGTCGATCGGAATGCAGTGCAAGGACCTCCTGTAATAGATGAGAGTGCCACCTTTAGTTCGGTCGGTTCTGTCTTCTCGTACCATCTGGTAGTTAGCAATCCTGGGATTGCGATGGTGCGGTTTCAGGAAGGTCTCTTGCACAAGCAATATATCGATTTGGTGTTTAATCAAAAAGTCCTGGACTAAAGCACGTTGCTTTTTGAGATCGTCAGCGTTGAAAAACGCTAGCGTGACGGAGCGGGGTTTTAACCTTTCCTTTTGTGCAAACATCTTGGTTTGTTAAAAAGAGAGGTTATTGACGGCTTCCAAAAGCGCAGCCTGGTCTGCCAAATACAGACACTTGTGGATAGGGCTTGGGAGGGAGCGGAAGACGCTGGCAAATTCGCCGGCCCTCTTAAGGAGTTCGAGGTAGGGGAGGCCTTCCTCAAACAGGGGCTCTGTGCGGCGGTAGCCCTGATCTTGGGCGTCTTTGGATTTGGGAGATTTGGTCTTGGGAGAGGGAGGTTTGCCCGTGGGCGCACGCTCCTGGGGACGGGGAGGGGAGGGGGAAGGTTTCGCCTGCTGAGGGGAACTCGTCGAGGGAAGGGGGCGGGACCACGCGTTGTGGGATGGGACTTGAGGGGGAACCATGGCCAACTTGGAGGTGGTCTTGGTGTACTGATGGATGGTGGGAGGATGCGCGCGCGCTGGCGTCTGCCTCTGGGCCACCCGCTTGTTCGCCTTGGGTGCCATGGGGCAACCGCGATAGTTCGCGGTATGACCGGTGGCACGGCAAAGCACACAACTAGGTGGCTCAGGGGCGTCGCGAGTGCGAGGGCAGTCAGCGGTGCCGTGGTCGTCCAGGCACTTGACGCAACGGGGGCGGGCAAAACAGTTGCGCGCAGAGTGGCCATAGAGTTGGCATCTGTGGCACTGCGAAGGGGTACCGTTACGGTGCGGGGTCTCAACGTGGAGCCCGGAGAGGCCATTGACGGTCTTCAGATTGAAGACCGCCTTGCCTTCGGGAGAGAGTGAGAGGATTACGAGCACGAGCTCGAACGGGGTCTTGGTTTTACCGCTGTACATGCGGTGGACTTCCCTGACGGGGAAGCCCTGAGCGGTCAAATCGGCTTTGATGGAAGCAGAGTCGATTTCTACGGGGAGGCCGCGAATAACGACTCTAAGGAGTCGCTCGTCTTCCAGCGCATAGGTGTGGAAACCTATACCCTGTTCGCGGAGAAAGGAGGTGAGGTGGCGGTGGGCGGAGGAGGATGGCACCTGGACTTTAATACCGTCCTTGGTGCTACGGGCGCTGGTATAGGTTATGCCTTTCATACGGCAGGCAGAGGATACGTTCTCCCACTTTTCCTTCTGACGAAGGAATATGGGAGGGGGAGGTTTCTCCTTCTTGGCGGTAGCCGGGGGTGGTGGAGAGGCTGGGCGGGAAGGGGTAGGACTGGGGTGGGTGGCGGAGAGCTTGGCAGGGTTTGCCCGGGAGGACTGGCCCTGCTTCCGCTTACGTTTTCCTTGGACAAGGGTGAAGCCCGAGCCCTCAGAGTTGGATTCGGCTGAGGAGGATTCTGCAGATCCGAAGGATTCTGCGTCCATAGGACATTCATCCTCAGAGGTTGATGCTACGGAAGAGGCCGCTGAGGACGGGGTGGGGGAGGACACGGGGAGAGGGGTAATGGGTCTGCGCTTTTTGGAAGTTTTGGAGGCCTTAGGGGCAGGGGCGGGTTTGACGGCCTGAGGGGCGGGGCTGGGTTTGGAAGCCTGAGGGGCGGGGGTGGGTTTCGGGGCCATAAGGGCGGGGGTGGATTTTGGGGCTGGAAGAGCCGGGGTGGGTTTACGAGCCTGAGGGGCTGGGAGGGGTGTCTGCAAGGCCAGAGCGGTCTGGCGATGCGCGGCTTGGGAGGGGTGGGGCTGCTGAAGAGCCACGGGGGACGTTTGGATGGCCATAAGGGCCGGGATGGCGTAAGAAGTGGAGGGGCGGGCGAGATTCTCGTGGAGAATTCCTTCCACTAGGTGAGGGGAGCGCTGGTAGGCTTTCTGGAGGAGAAAGCCTAACTCATCTCTGCTGAGGGCAGAGATGTCTATACCTAATCCGGGGGGAACGTTTTGGACATTGGAGTCCATCTCCGCGGGGGGACAACCCGGGAGGTGAGTAAGTGAATGAACCCTCTCCGTCGGGATAGACAGAGAGGGGGTGAGTTTCCTAGTGTCCTACCTATATGTGTGTCCTCTTGTCGTTTCTTTCTGACAAAATGGGTGTGTGCCTAATAGGTACTGGCAGTCGACTAGGAGATCCCCCAAGGCCGGTGGTCCAGACCCTACCGGATTCGGCGTTCCTCTGAAGGAGGAAAGCCGGTGCTCCGGGTCCACGCCCAACCAGGTTCGTTAACACCGCAAGGTATCCGCTGGCGACCACTGAAGGTGGATTTGGACGTGAATTGACTCGAAACAACAGGTTTCGCCCTGAGAAGGACGGGTGTGATTTGCACTGAAAAGTGCGAATCGAAGCGAAGCGAAGCGACGCGCAGGTGGCTGGAACGCAGGTAGCTGGCCGCCGGGTGCGATCTTCTTGGCTGAGCCAATCCGATGACGCGACGCCAGGTAGCTGGAGCGCAGGCTGCAGAAGCTTCTCGCACTGAAAAGTACGGGTTAGATTAGCGTGGGCCAATCACAATCGAGAGACGTGCGTTTGACACGAAACCGGAACGATGCGATGCGGGGTGCGGCGGGCGGGGGGCCAGCGCAGGTAGTCCGAACTCGAGAGCCGGGACCGGAACGGAGACACGTGCGTGCAGCTCGGCGTCTGCGATCGGAGCTAATAAAAAAACCCTGGCTGCGGTTGCGAGTAAAACAGTTTTATTTAAAGGATATGATCGGCAGAGGGGAAAGCCCTGCCTTGACATCTCCATTTCTAATTCCTCCAAGGAATCCACAGTAGCTTGTTCAGCAGCGGTAAATGGCCTCTAGCTGGCGCCACTTACCCTATCTTCTAGAATTCTAGATCAACACCATGGTTTGACAGATATTTGATAAGACATGGCATGCCAGCTTGGAGGAATTAGAAATGGAGGCGTCAACGTTTAAATCCACGAACAATATTTTCTGCCAAAATTGACGGGGGACGAGGTAAACACGCATGGCACACGCGCATAGCAAAATCCTATTCATGTAAACACACACATTGACAATCCCGCACACGATCTTAAAATTTGCACACAGATAAAAAATATAACGTAGTTACGCAGTGTCAAGACTCACATTAGGATAATCTCTAGTGATGGGCATTCAGTAAGACCGGTAAATTTGAACGATGAATAAAATAATGAATGAAATGGGTTTTTAGGTACAGGTAATAGTGAGTGTTGTGAATAAGTTATGCACAACAGGTTTCACATTTTGTAACAGTCAGAAAATAAAAGAACTGAATTTAGTTGTTATGTTTTATTAATGGTTATAAGTTTGAATCAATAGTTCTTAACATGTTGTAGCATAGTACACATAAGTTTAGTCTTTTACTGAATAATTGAAAAATATATATAAAGTAAATAAATAAATATTGTGGACAATTCACACAACACTACCCAGCCCCAAACTAAGCAGAGCTTGTAATATGGGAACCAGATGGCTGATATAATACTTGAATACAAGTGAAATCACATTACATCGTCAGCCTTCACACCACAGCGAAGTTTGTAGTTCTGCCTTCTGCGCCGGAGGCGTTGGTTCGATTCCCACCGAGAACAAATATTTGTGTGGTGAACGCAGATGTTTGTTTGCCCGAGTTTGAGAACTTTGTGTAAAATGTTCCGAGCAAATCACACTCGTTCTTGTTGCATGCCAAGTTGTTTTTTGGCCAAAAAATTTTGTCCATTCTTCAAGCAACAGGGTTTTATTGGAAACCTGCATAGGGCGTAAAAGAAATATAAAATAGGCAAAAAAAATGTTTTCACTACGCCCACGACTTTATTTTTGAGGATGATGTCATGTCCTATTTTATACATTGATGAGTAGAGGGTTTGATGACTGGTACCTAGGATACCCATATTGTGGGATTTGTGAATAAATGTAATCCGATATTTCGTGGCGGCAGCCATCTTGGACCGATTTTCATCAAAAATAGCTAAGAACACTCCCGACTATTCACCTTTCAAACAAACAACTACGTTGGGACAGACAGACACACACACACACAGACACTGCAAACTCATTACATCCCGTCGTTTTTATGTCGGGATTTAAAAAGCACCAAATACGTAATTAGACAACACATTATGTGATAATAATTTAACGTTTATTTTATCATTCATTCATTCATCAATTTCATTCAACTTTTCCCAACACTATGCCTTCTACCAAGGTATAATCTTTGACAATACTGTCGTAATACTGTCGCTAATCTGTCGCAACCGGTATTTCTTTTGAACTAAAATTCTACAAAATTACAAACACAATTGACAAAATAATACTCCCTTGTGGTAGGAAATACCATGTTCCCGGAAGTTTGATGTCTCTGATCGTCTTTTACAAGAAACTACCATGCAATTCACCGTTTTCGCGGAGCTCCACTTCGCGACATGAAACGACACACAATGGCTGCGGTTGCGAGTGAAACAGTTTTATTAAAAGGATATGATCGAGATCGGTATATGACCGGCAGAGGGGAAAGCCCTGCCTTGACATCTCCATTTCTAATTCCTCCAAGCATGCCAGCATGGCTGCCTATTAAATTACAACTCCTTCAGTCAAGCCGGCATAATGTCATATCTTTTACTTATGTCACTGTCATACGTTGATAGTAAACAAATCGTCGAGGTTATGTTGTGTTATTGCAAAAAAAAAAATATTGTGTCTGTAAGTAAATTGCGATTGGATTGAAGTAATAGTGTTAATAGAAGCATTAGTGAGATAAAAAATGTCTCAAGATGTTGGAGATATCTCCGAATATAAGGTATTCACCGTGTTTGACTGACATTAGACACCTTTTAGATTTTTATAAATCCAATGAGTTTGTTTCGTTCTAGATACCACCGGTGCTGGAGGACCTCAAAGAAAGAGTGAAGGACTACATCCTCAAGCCTGAGAGGCTATCCATACACAGTTGGGAAAGGTCACAAGGTCATTGGCACCGTGAGAGTAATGTGAATTCATTATTTCGGTTCTACGACGATTTTGATCCTGATACAACTTTAGAGGTAATTCCCCCAGAAAAGACACTTGTAAATCAATGTGTACCTATCACTAATATCTATACATAGTCTATGTAAAATTCAAAGTAAATTTATCTATGTAACATAGAAAAATTGACTTTGAATTTTGACGCTATGATTGGTCATAGTTTCTCAAGATTGATCACTAGAAAAATATTGGTGCATTTAAATTTTAGGCAATCCGAGACTTAGCAACAGGAGAAATTATTGATTTTGAAGAAGTTCCCATACCCGATGAAGATGAAGAAGACGGTATATCCATGGGGAGACCACCACTACCTCCAGGTCAAGCTACCAGGGGAACAGTCATACAGAGCCCATTTCTACCAGCTGGATTCGAGGAAGAAGTTCTGAAAAAAGTGTTGCTGGACACTGTTTTGGAAGCAAAGCTTGATCTTGAGAATGATGAGCTGGGCATGTTTTTGGGAGAAGGTATGATATTAATGACTTAAGATATAAATCAATTCAGATTCAGACAAAAAGAAAAATGCACATTACAAAAATGAAACATCCTAGGTCCATATTAATAAATATCTTTGTAAAATGAATATAAATGAGTATATTTATAAATTATGGAGGTAGGTAAGTGACAACAAAGAGGGTGGGATCACCCCTGACAAATCCTTTTATGGGGCATGCGCTGGTGTCACACACATGTATTGGAGGAACTAATAAATGGTAATCATCGGATGTAATTGGGTTCTGTGAGGAGTGGTTTAGCTGTTAAACTTGGCGTTTAGAAACCTTAGAGACTAACATACATGAAAATATGGCCTGAAACTGCGTTAAGCGGACTCCCGCGACGGGCAACCGTCGCGTGTCTACGCGTGTGGACACGCGGGTGGGCTCCGTGGGAACGCGACGGTCTCGTCGTGGGGACCCGTCGCGGAGACCGGATTAACGCAGTGCCGCTAGTTCAATTTTAACGGTGTGCATGTATAGTCGTGTCGATGGAGAACTTCCACAATTACCCTTTCTGTATCGAAAGACATTGTCCTTGATTTTCTCAGAGCGTGCGTGCGACCCGTATCACCTAGCGTGCTACCGCTGGCGGGCACCGCGCGTGCCCCCGCGACGGGTTCCGTCGCACGGAGGCGGGCCCCGTTGCGTGGGTGCGGGGCGCGCCTCCCTGTGACGGACGCCCGCGCAGGTCCCCGCCACGGAGCACTTTTGTATGAAACCGCGCGGGCGCCCGCTTAACGCAGTTTCAGGCCTATGAAATTATCAATTCATTCTTAGGGGTATTTTTTTGCATACACACCCTTAAAGCGACGATGGACAATTCCATTATTAGCAACATGTTTGATCTCTTGATTGTAGTGATTCCAGTCAATCACTTTTATTGTGTCTAGACTTGTGTGCAAGTGAAGAGTTGATCTATAGTACTTGACAGTAAAATTGTGATGAATTACCAATTGTATTTTTCAGATCTGCTATCAATAGTTCCTGGCTGCAGTGAAAGTGTATTATTTGCCAAAGATGGCTTCACACTCCTCAATAAAGCTAGCGAGGAGACACAAAATATACCAAAAGCCAAAGAGGATATTGAAATTAAGATAAATATTGAACAAAGTAGAGAAGCTGTGGATAGTCATGCTCATTTATTAGGTAAAGAATGCATTATTGATTACCATTTTAATTTTTTCATAATTAACATTATGAAAAAATCAAAATTCTATTCTACCACTTGTGGTCTCAACTACAACTAGAAATACCACTAGTGGTAGAATAGAATAAGACTTCATAAACCAAATAAATATTGTGGACAATCCACACAATACTACCAAGCCCCCTTAGTAGGTTAGATTGTCTAAGCAAGCCCCTAATTAAGTACTTGTACTATAACATACAAATAACTGATATAATACCTACATACTTGTAAACATTTTTATATATAGGTACTGGGCAAGCCTACTCCATCTAAAACTCCACATACATCATACATCCATGCCGGCTCTACATACCTTGGAGCCGGCATGGTCGCGCACCCAGTGCCGTAACTAGGGCGGTGCCAGCGGTGCCCAGGCACAGGGCGCAGACCCTGGAGGGGCGCAGAAATGACCAGACTAGTATCTAGTTTTGTTTCATGCATGGTAGTTAGTAGGTACATTTTGTTTTATTGCGAATATGGTGTAGACGCGCCCTCTGTACTATCTATATCTATATGGCATTCTGACGCACTAGCGTGCGAGAGATAGATAGAAAATTCATCGTTCGACAAGAGTGAAAAGGATGACTTACAAAACTAAACGATTCACAAACGTTCCATTCTGCCGCGCCGTCCCGCCCACCCAATGTTCGGGGATTCCCCGATACATCGAGAATCACGCATTCAGATAGCCGGCCGGGGGCACTCGGATTGATTGTCTTGCTTCTCAACCATGGTCATTATTTGTATAAAATTTCATTAGTTTAAAGTAAAATTGTGTGTGAGAGTGAATAAGTTTATTGTTGATTTGTTGCTCGTTGAAGAACTAAAAAAACATGCAGCTGATTTGAGTATCAAATATTCTGCAGATATAAATGCCACAGAATTTTGGGCCGAAATAGAAGCTTTGAAGAGTCAAGTTGAAGCGACTACATCATTTGATAAATGTGAATGTCAGTCAAGTATGGGTCTTCTCAAAGCTATAGTGGAACTGGATTTAAAGGAAATGTTTCCCAATGTAGTAGTCACTATAAAGATATTTTTAACGATGCCAGTGACTGTAGTTTCCTGCGAGAGATCATTCAGTAAGCTCAAATTAATAAAGACGTACCTGCGCTTGACGATGGGCCAAGAAAGATTGTCTGGCCTAGCGATTTTGTCGATTGAACGCGACATAGCACGGCTCCTGTCGTATGACAATGTAATCAAGGACTTTGCAATGAGAAAAGCGCGGAAAGTAAATCTTTGAGTAGGTAGCTGTCCTTTTCTTGTGATTACGGTTTACCTTAGCCCCCTTGGGTCTTTACTATCGAGTACTTTGTGTCATTTCTGTATTTGAGCAAATATTTTTGAATAAACAATTTTTATCATAAAGATATCTAAGTACCTATACCTTCGTAAACAAATAATTGTAAGTTTTATAAAAAACTTGAGAAACCGACTTCATTGTCAAACGGCTACACCGATTTTAATCAAATTTGTTTGGGACAATCTGGACGTAAGAATAACCTTCCAAATAAAAAAATAATTTTCTAAATCGGTTCATAAATGACGGAGGCATGCAGTTACAAACATTAAAAAAAATATTTATAAAAAAATGGCGACACCGATTTTAATAAAATTAAAATGGGACTAATCTGGAAGTAGTACCTTTCAGATAAAAAAATAATTTTTCAAATCGGCTTACAAATGACTAAGTTATGCGGTAACAAACATTAAAAAAAAAAAAAAAAAAAAAAAAACAACCGAATTGAGAACCTCCTCCTTTTTGATTGGAAGTCGGTTAAAAATAGATAGATTTATTTTTATGCACATTTGTCCACTTTATTGTCAGAGCCTGGTTAGAGCATTTTTCAAGGGCGCAGTTTTGAAAGCTCGCACCGGGCGCATAAAAGGCTAGTTACGGCACTGCGCGCACCGTCTGGTTCCAGAGGAACTTCCTCCCGCGCACTCTAAGGTTGTGGAATACTCTTCCTGCCGAAGCTTTCCCTATAAATTACAGCATGGGGCTTTTCAAGAAGGGCGTTTTAAAATATTTAATGGGTCAGCAACGCGCGAGTGATGCCTCTGGTGTTGCAAGCGGTCATAGGCTACGGTAACCACTTTCCATCAGGTGGGCCGTATGCTTGTTTGCTAACTTTGTTGTATAAAAAAAAAAAAAACTCCTGTCCCAGGCACTAGTGTCTTGCAAGGGCATGAGCAAAAACAGTTGCCCTTGACACTATATGAATCATTTAAAATAGATGCAAATGCCTGTTTATTGTTATTTATTTCATTAATATATTTTTTTATGTGTTGTTATAATTAAATGCTGTAGGTGCCTAAAAACAGAACCCAAGCTCTTTAACCTGCCATTTATAATGATGCAATTGTCAATTTATTAATTTAATGCAGATTTCTGGAAAGCTGACGAAGAGACACAAAGCAAACCGAGCAAAGCAACTAAAAGCACTGAAACAGAGACTGATTCAACAGATGACAACTTCCTAGGACAGTCTGTCATCATGCCTAGGATAGAACTACCTGAGTTACCCATTCTGAACATAACCAGTTCAAACATAAAGCTAGGAGCAACATCAACTGAATGGGCAGAGATGATTGATGTTTCATTACCTGTACCTGAGTTTAGAGAGAAGTTGAAGGATATGGCTCATACATATCCGTTTGAGTTAGATAACTTCCAAAAACAGGTACTTAGGCCCATTTTCAAAACAGTACTTGAGTCTGAGTCAAGTCTCAAGCATAGATTTTTTGACATTTCTCCATTGGAAAATGGCAATAATCTATGTTTGAGGAGACTCGAGCACTGTTTCTGAATACCTACGGGCTCTAAACACTTATCTTCAATTAATACATACTTACTATTTAGTGTAAGTTCTGGTATTTAAATTATAGAACTTTGAAGTGACTAACTGACAAAATTTTTATGTAAAAACTAAAACTACATTAGATCTATAAGAGCATAGCTTGCATAGATGTTCTAAAAGTCTAAACGTATATTATAGACCAAATTCAATATACAAATTCAAGGTGCAGTAAGATTAAAGAAGCCTAGGTATTGCAAGGATAAAATAAAAATAACAGTTGATAGGAAATAATATGAACGAACTGGCAGGTTTTCTTCTGTACACGATTAAATTAAAAATACATCATTAAAATGTTTCAGGCTATTTTAAAACTAGAAGAAGGCCACCACGTTTTTGTAGCCGCTCACACATCGGCCGGGAAAACTGTGGTCGCAGAATACGCCATAGCAATGTCTAGAAGAAATTGTACAAGGTGAGAAAAGTTTTTTTAGATAACTTGCTTTCTTAATAGTACTCTGCCATAAGTCAAGTAGCGCCATCTAGTTTATCATGGTTGAACTGCATCGTAAATGCAGTAGCTTTTACTCTTGAGGTGGTAAATTTTAATTTAACTAACAAACGTTATAAGATATTTAAAGTTAGAACAGGTTTGGCACTTTCTTCGCTAGAGGGATTCTTCGCTACCAACACAACAAAGTCTTTGTAGGGTAGTTTAAAATTTTTGCAATAAATTACAGGTCTATTTACACCTCTCCAATCAAAGCGCTCTCGAATCAAAAGTACAACGACTTTAACAAAATGTTTGGTGAAGTTGGATTACTGACCGGCGACTTACAAATTAACTCTACTGCGACATGTCTTGTCATGACTACTGAGATTCTGCGCTCTATGCTGTACTGTGGTTCTGACGTCACCAGAGATCTAGAGTTTGTGATATTCGATGAGGTGCATTACATCAATAATGCTGAGGTAAGTTATATCACAACAAAATAACAATAATAAATATCGTGAACAATTCACGCAACACTATCTAGCCTCAAAGTTAGAAGAGCTTGTACTATGGGAACCAGATAGCTGATATGCTTATACATTTTTGTAAATACATACATAGAATACAATATAACACCCTGCCAGATAACAAACATGTGCATTCACCACATAGATATTTATTCTCGGTTGGGATCGAACCCACGATCTACGGCGCAGAAGGCAAATCTACTACCAACTAAGCTGAGAGCAATCAAATAATAATATTTTTTTAACAAGGGTTGTTATGCGTTGACAGTGCCGACTAAATGTTTGAAATGTGTATAGGTGCTAAATTCCATAAGCCCCAGAGACACCGTATTATCTAGCAAAAAGATAATGCTTTCTAGTTCCTAGTTCAACTGTCACCTGTCAAAATCCCGTACCACACTTGACTCGAAAAAATTGTGTCACAATGAGAAGAAATTGAACTGTGAACTGTGAGTGGTTGTTTGAAATGTATCATAATTTTCTGACTTTCAGCGTGGCTATGTATGGGAAGAAGTACTGATACTCCTGCCAGCCCACGTGACAATAGTGATGTTAAGTGCAACAGTACCGAATACTTTGCAATTCGCCGACTGGGTGGGGCGGACTAAGAAACGAAAGGTTTACGTTGTGTCGACGCCCAAACGACCAGTGCCACTTTGTCATTATCTTTACACAGGTAAAACATTACTTTGCACGGGTGTTATTATATTGATAAACGAATTTATCTTTTCGAAATTATTTTTAATATTTAACGAGTTTTACCCTCAAAATGTGTAACAGTGTAAAATAGGGGAAATAGGAAGTTTGTATGGAAATATGTAAGGCTATCCTGATGGAACATTTACAGAGTCATTTGTGAAACAGGGGGGGGGGGAGATATAGTTTGGGGGGAAGGCGGCGTGCTACGGCGCGGTGTGTATGGGGAAATATGGTGCTAGATGATAGATGTGTGATTACCTAAACGGGCAAACACTTGAGGGCGGACGACTGTTCCACATGAATTCGAATACTGATTTTTCAAATTAAAAATGCTACCCAAAGACACTATTCCACGCGAAAGAAGTCGCGGGCACAGCTATTAACTTTTAACTTAAGTATACATAATTATAATCTCGAGAAAAATCACAAGACCTTTGCCCGACGGTGGGACACTACGGGCTAGTAGTACCTAATAGTAATCTCGTTATATTCTAGGATCTGGTGGAAAATCAAAGCATGAGAGATTCAAGGTGATAGATCAAGACGGTAACTTTCAATTGCGAGGATACAACGAAGCAGCTGCCGCAAAGAAAGCCAGAGAAAACGACTTTAAAAAGAACTTTGGACCTAAAGGTGAAGCTAATAAAGAAGAGAATCGCTTGGTTATTTTATATTTGCTCTCTCTTGCAACTTTCAACCTTATTGTAAGCACATAATGTTGTAAATGGATAAGTATCTATCACGTTTTTTCTTTCAAAAGGTGGAAAGCAGTTCATGACCCCAAAAGCAGAGCAAACTATGTGGATTGCGTTCATCGATCATTTGAGGCAAAAAGAAAAACTACCCGTAGTCGCTTTTACATTATCACGGAATCGGTAAGCAGAAGTAGGTATATAAAAAAAATAACGTTGCACCTCGGGGATTTTTTTTATCACGACTCAAGTGAAAAATGTGTGAAGAATATAAGAAAAATTAAAAATGTAATATAATCTAAACTTGAACAATTATTCCCCCCCGGCCCTCGGATTTGGCGAAGTTTGTCGATCTTTGCCGAAGAGGTGTCGGTTACGGGCCAGGTGACGTTACGGTGTCGCTAGTTTTCCCCATTTCCAAAAAAATGCTCAAACAAAAAAAGAAGTTTTTTATACCTTCTATAACCATGAAACATTTTAGTCATTTGAATTTGAGCCTTAGGGATTAAAAGATACAGTTTAAATTGTTTCCAGCTGTGATCAGAACGCTGAAAATCTTATGTCTGTTGATCTAACCACTGGAAAAGAGAAGAGTCACATCAAATCGTTCTTCCAAAGATGCGTGCAAAGATTGAAAGAGCCCGACCGTAGGCTACCACAAGTAAGGACAATCAGTTTTTTACTCAATTGCTTAGAAAACAAGGTGCAATTTTGTATGTACCTTCACAGTTTGTTTAACAAATCCAGTGTGCATAGCATAGCAAACTAAACTTAATTAACCAAGAATATGGTACGTTTTTGAATGGTTCTTCGTATAATTTCAGGTGATAAGACTCCAAAGAGTACTGGAAAATGGAATTGGTATTCATCACAGCGGTATCCTACCTATGCTCAAAGAAATAGTCGAAATGCTTTTCCAATCTGGATGCGTAAGTATTATTTGTTTTTAGTAAAAGTGAGGTTTAGCGCCATCTATCGATTCAAATGGAGCTTATTTGACTTCAAAAAAAGTAAGACGTGTTCTATAAATATTTATCAAGACCCCAAACCAAGCAGAGCTTATACGATGGGAACTAGATAGCTTAATATTTTCTTTATTAATACATGCATACAATTAGAATACATTTCAGCATCCAGACAGAGAACTAACATCTGTGTCCTCCAGACAAATATTTGTTCTTGGTGCTGGGGATCGAACCCACGACCTACGGCGAAAAAGGAAGAACTACTACCAACTCAGCTGAGAGGCCAGACATTGTATTTTTAATGTTTGTTTTGCATCAAATCTCTGTCATTTATGAACGGATTTGAAATTCTTTATTTTATCTAAACTTTCTGATTAGTCAGTCATAGAAATATCATCAAAAGTGTGATTATGTAATTGGTTTTCCGAGTTTTTTAAAAGATGAACTATGCTATCTATTACCATCTCTTACCAATGCGTGACGAAAGACAGGGACAAGGGTATTTTTACAAGTATGGGCTGACAAATGTTAATTCAACTCTATTGTAACCAGGTGAAGATCCTATTTGCAACGGAAACTTTCGCAATGGGAGTGAACATGCCTGCCCGAACTGTGGTATTCGACGAGACGACCAAATTCGACGGCATTCAGCGTCGGACGCTGGCCCCTGCTGAGTATATCCAGATGGCTGGCCGAGCTGGGAGACGAGGTAATCATCATTTTCAGCAACAACTTGAACTGCAATTGAAAAATTCTAGATTATAATTAGTTATCATTGAAGGGTCTGGTTAATGTACACCCAGTTAAATTGAATCCACTTTTTCCGTTGTGAAATTGTTAAGGCCCATGTACACTGTAGCAGTTAAATATTTCGATTATTACTTTTTTTAATTATTGTCCTAAAGAGCCCCTTTGAGGGTATTGATCAAAAAACATTTTTTGGCACTGCGGCAGCCGCTGTCGTGACACAGAATAGTGAATAGTGAATTTATAATTTTCTGGGTAAGCGTGCTAAGATGCCGCCGGCATCATCTCATCACATCGTGAAACTACGGTCGACTCTTGTCCGTCATAAAAGTTGCAGTTATTCAATGTCATGTCATGCCTTTTCATTCATTTTTTTTTTTCGTTTTAGGTTTGGACAAGACCGGCACAGTGATAATAATGTGCAAAGAGGAGGTGCCAGACCTAGTGACGTTGAAAGGCATGATGATGGGAATACCACAGAAGCTGTCTTCTCAGTTCAGACTCACCTACGCTATGATTCTCAGTTTGCTGAGGTAAGTTTGGATAATAGTACTAGTTCCACCGCCGACCATGAGCGAGAATTCTCGCTCGCCCAAACCGCTTTCTCTCCGACTGGCCTCTCAGCTCAGTTGGTAGTAGCTCTGACTTCTGCGCCGTAGGTCGTGGTTTCAATCCCCACCGAGAACAAATATTTGTGTGGTGAACACAGATGTTTGTTCTCTGTCTGGGTGTTATATTGTATTTTAAGTACAAGCTATGCTTAATTTGGAGCTAGATAATGTTGTGTGGATTGCCAACAATGTATAAAAAAAAATATTTTGGTGAAATTTGTATGAGAGCAATCTGAAAGAAACCCCTTTCAAATAAATCAGAAATGGAAAAAAATATTCGAATCATTTTATGATCTCTTATTTTTTGAAGATGGTTAAAAAGTTAAAGATGGATAAACTGAGTATGTGTGTGTAAGTGGAATGAAATAGGTGAATTAAATAAATAGAATAGAATATAACTTTATTTTATTTATTGAACACCAACATAATATCCACCAGTACAATTCGAAAAGATAGTGTATTGTACACCATAGTGAAATATGTATTACAAATAACAATACTTACTTAAAAAACTAGAGGTACAATGGGCGGTCTTATCGCTAAAGCTATCTCTTCCAGACGTTCAAGATTCCAGAATAAATTAATACAACACTGCTTAAAATAGTTTTTTAACCACACAGAGCGGAGACAGTGTCAGTGGAAGGGATGATGCAGCGTTCGTTCCGCGAGTTCAGTCAGATCCTTCAGGCGGATAACTATAGGAAGCAACTGGAGTTGGCTGAGAAGGAATACTCCGAGAAATGCAGCACCCCTCTGGCTTCTCACCTCACCCCGCTAGCCACCTTCTATGATATAGGTTAGTGTCTCAACTGTTCATTTTTACGGTTGCAGTTTTGAGCCAGTGGCGCCCCCATCAAAATTCAAGACGATATAGTCTTCTTATTATCGTGTCACAGGTTTTTGCGAACCAAGTGTGGTGAAAGGACGTTAAGTGCGCCTCAAAGAGGCTCCTTTCTTGCCTTAACATTTTCGAACTCTTTAGGTTCTAAGACATGCCGGTTTCCTCACGATGTTTTCCTTCGCAAATTTTTAGTGTTGATAAAAGTAGCCGCTTTGGAACAGCATAATTTTTTTGCTGTTCCTAAAACATAACAAAAAAAATGCGGGTTCCTCAAGGCTGCAGCCTTAAACAATTGACTAAGTTAAACAGAGTTCACGCGGTCACTATTTGGATGGGTGACCTTTATCTATAGCTGACCTGCCCGTATGATTTATTTTGACAATAATTGAATACGTTTTTTTTGCTGTAATTGGCATATACTGTTTTCAAAGTGTCGCTTTTGAAGTTCAAACGATCTGCTCCCAATAGTTGCCTTTCCTTATTTGTATAATAATTTCAAAATTAAGATTTGCTTATCGCCAAGCTAAGCATGTTTGCGCTTAGGACGCGTAGACAAGCCATGGGGTCCACGATGTCCGCGTGGGTGCAACAAGCTTATATCTTCGTATAGTATACTTACGTGCCGTTCTGTTCCACCAATATTTATAACAATTCTTATGTATACACCACTATTTTGTAATTACCAAACAAAATGTTGATATTGGCTGCTGATACTGAACACATCCACGAAAAAATTTTTAAATAACCAAAATTTTTAGTCAAATATTGAGAAATGATTCAACAAGCAAAAATCATTTCATTCATAAACGCTAAATACCAAGCGGAACCGAACAGTGTAATTTTTTTTCTCTCTAGCACTACGTAACTAATGTGTCCATAATTTTATGCAGGATTTCTGAAAATTTTAACATTTAATAACTTTGTCATTTTATCGAAACTAAAAATTCTGATTGCACATTCATAATGTTCTACCCCTACTACATTACCCTATTTTTTTTTTGGTAGTTACAAAATAGTGGTGTATAATACTATTTTTCAGCCATAACTTATATAGAAGTTCTAAACGACATTATGCCGATATTGCTCGGCCAGGCAAAGGTGGCGAAAGAAATGGTACCGGGAAAGATACTGATCATATCATCTGGAACGTATATCAATCAACTGGCGATTCTTCTGAATTCTAGCGGTAAGTCACAGCTCAGTTGGTAGTAGCTCTGCCTTGTGTGTAGGGGGGCGTGGGTTTGATCCCCACCTAGAACAAATATTTGTGTGGTGAACGTAGATGTTTGTTAACTGTCTGGGTGTTATATTATATTCTAAGTATGACTGTATTTACATCGTACAAGCTCTGCTTAGTTTGGGGCTAGATAGTGTTGTGTCGATTGTCTATAATTTTTTTTATATCAATTATTTGTTTTCCGTAGTACAACTAAGCAAAGCTTAGTTTGGGGCTAGATAGTGTGTGTCCACAATATTTCCTTATTCATTTACTGTTTTACCTTCCCATACATTTCCAAGATGTTTTATCTTGTCAAAAAATTTACTTCTTCTTATCATGTCGCTGGTTCAAAAGAACCAGTGTGGTGAAAGGAATTTTGCGTGTGATTTTATTTACAAAATGTACTATAAATATTACAGGTCCCCGCCAAACCCCATACAAAGTTCTAGTCCTAAAAACAAACGATGAAGACACAACGAAATACTCATTCGATATGGAAGACAATTGGTACCGAATGATTGGTTTCTCAGCTATGTATGATTACTTTGGTACTGATGCCGGTACGTTAGACCATACGATCATAACCATCGCGCCAAAAAATATTATAGCGATCACGAAAATGACTTTGAAAATTGATGAGAAGCTGATTATTCAGGATGTGGACCAGAGGTCGATGCCAAGGTTAGTTTTGTGAAGATTACTCGGAAAAGTTCTAGAAATTACTAATAAGTATATGTAATTCTCAAATATGTTCGGAAATTTGAGCATTATTTGGACAACTTCGAGATAAATCGAAATTGCTGCACTGGCTAAATACATGCGAGCAGCGGCCGTCAAAAGTTATATGAAAATCCATTCCTTTCGGCTAAGTAAATTGCGCAGGCAACTCATATCTGTTTTGTTATTAAAAAATGGAACAATGATCTTTTACTCCAAAACGGTAATAGTACATTGTTACCTGAGTGTTGAAAGTCAAGTTTTTTCCCCGTCCCGAGTCCCGAGACGGGTTTGGCGCCAGAGCGTAGCGAGGGCGCCAATGGAGCTTGAGGGACTTAATCCATCAATGCCTCTTTTTTTTCTGGGTTAGTTATGTACTGAATAAAGTAGATTTTAATCCGCAGCGCAACCCACTGCTGGGCATAGGCCTCTCTTACTCTTGCCGTTTCACACAATCTGGGACTACCCTCAACCATCGGCGTCGTACGACTCTGACTCCGACTATGTCGTCAATCCATCATATTACTAGACGTCAAAAGAAAAACCTGTAATATTGTAGGTTCAAAGACGCGCCAGTAGGATCAACTTGCGCCAGCGCCGTACAAGAACTATCGCGACTATCACACGCTGTGAGAACGGGAGCGACGATGTTAGACAGAGTCAGCCTTACCCAGTCGATGTCTATAACCACAGGGGAAATACTGCAGACTTTGGACAAGATGAACAAATGCTCAGTAAGTAGAACTTTTTACTTTTTAGTAGTTAGTTTAGTATTTTAAATTAGATCTTGATCTTACATCTCAGTTGGTTGAGTAGCTCTGCTTTCTGCGTTGTAAGTTATAGGTTCAATTCTGATCTAAAACAAACATTAATTTGTGATTTACATAGATATTTGTCTTGTTAATTTAATGAGAAACAGTGTATTAGTAAATCTTAAAACCTTTTCGCCTCAAAATAAATCTTTCACGCTTCATAATTGGAAACCCTGATAACAGCCAACTGGCACAAACATTATTATACAAAACGTACCAATTTAAAAAAAATGTTTTAGTACCTTAATCGAAGATCTTAAAATGATCCTTCGAGCCGGATATCAGTGCATGAAATAAATATGTATCATTAATAAAATCCTACAGAAAACTCGACGTATCTGGCTCAATCACGTTCTAAAAATAGGGTCCCTATTTGGGTGGTAATTGGAATTTTGAAACACGAATTATTGTTATTGTTTTACAGAATGAATTAGAAGCACACAAGAAATCAACTGACATAGCAAACTTCAAATCAGAATTCGCAACAGTATACGAACGTAAACAAGCCGAGAGGAAAAGAGACAAGTATAAGCGTCTCCTTTCGTTCGAGAATCTCGCTCTGTATCCCGACTACCAGCGAAGGTTGCTGGTGCTTCGAGAACTGAATTATATCGATGACAAGGACGGTGTTATATTAAAAGGTTAGGAGGGAGTGAGAAGGCGATCTGCTTAGTTAAATCTTTGAGTCTTTCTTGCACCTTGCTTGCAGAGCATGAATAATCATATCAGTCCGCTTATATCAGTCCGCTTCTACTATATTGCAACACTCTTACAGGGTAAATTATGTATTGATTCAAAAACTAGTCCTAAGATTTGACATTGTTTTTACATCTATACTTACTAATATTATAAAGCTGAAGAGTTTATTTGGTTGAACGCGCTAATCTCGAGAACTGCTGGTCGGTATTGAAAAAAATTGTTTGTGTTGGATAATCTATTTATCGAGAAAGGCTATAGGCTTTATAACATCAAGCTATTTTCTACTAGCGACCCGTGCGAAGCTGGGGCTAATCGCTATTGCATAATAAGGCAATAAATATACTGAATACTATTCGCTTGGACTTTCAGGCAGAGTAGCGTGCGGGATGGCGACAAACGAGCTAATAATAACCGAGCTAGTCTTCCGAAACGTCTTTACTGAAAAGGATCCAGCCGAAATCGCGGCGCTTCTCAGCTGTTTCGTGTTCCAAGCCAAGACGCGGGAGGACGGGACTCAGCTGCCGGATAGCTTGGCTGATGGCGTGAGGGCTATTGAGCAGATTGAGGGGGAATTGGCAAATGTTGAGGCTAGGTTCATGGTAAGTTCTTTATGAGATAATGATCTGATATGCTCGTTTAAAACTCAATTGAATTCGAAAGTTAAAACGTGCGAGCGAGAAGGATATCGATGGTAGTCTGCCCCTTATTCAGCCCAACCTACTTCATATCTTATATACTATATACAAGCGGCCGCCCGCGGCTTCGCTCGCCCCGTTCCCGTTAATTTTTCGGTATAAAAAGTATACAATGTCCGTCTCCTAGATTTAAGCTACCTCTCCACCAATTTTCAGCCAAATCTGCTCAGCCGTTCTTTGAGTTAGAATATAAACACGACTTTCTATTATACATATCATAAAAAACAAATATATCCCACGGGAACCATATATTTTACCGTGATAAAAAGTAGCCTTTGTGCAATTCCACCCAATCTATATCTGTAGGCAAATTTCATCCAAATCAGTTCAGTCGTTCTAGAGTTATTGAGTAACAAACATCCATCCATCCATACATACTTACAAACTTTCACATTTATAATATTAGTGGGATTTATAAAAATAAATCCCTTTTTCCCTTGGTCACGCCATCACGCGATGCGGCTGGACCGATTTGACAAGATGGTTTGTCTAATAGATAGGTTTTTTTCACAACCTTTGTTCCTTTTTTTTCAGGTCAGCCAATTCGAAGGGCAAACAGTTAGACTGAACTTTGGCCTAGTAAGAGTTGTGTACGAGTGGGCCTTGGAGAAACCATTTGCGGAGATCATGGAACTAACTGATGTGCAGGAGGGCATCATAGTCAGATGCATACAACAGTTGCATGAGGTGGGGTTTAGCCCTAAACTGAGCAGAGCTTGAACATAAAATGCTAAAATAATCTCTAAAAGTAGTTGCAGATATTTTTACTCAGAGCCCAGAATCTGAAAATCGGCAAAGGCAATTGAAGTACGAAAAGAAACACTTCGCAGTTGCCTTTGCCGCTGAAAATTTGTAACCTAGGGTGTTGTTTGTTTAGAAATAGCTTTACGCAATAAGTCTACTTTAAATTATAAGAGTAGGAAGGTATGTCCTACCTGGTCTATTCAATGACCTTAAAAACTAAACCAACATTTCCTCTCCAACAGTTGCTGGTAGACGTGAAAGACGCCGCCATGTTGATCGGCGACCCCAATCTCCAAGAGAAGATGATGCTAGCCTCCACAGCTATCAAACGAGACATCGTATTCGCGGCCAGTCTCTACACAACGGGAAAAGACTCTGTGATAATCTAAAGTGATTAAATTAAAAAAATAAAGTGTAATAGTATATTACTTTTCGTGGTGAATACGATTTTTCTGCTCGACGACGGCGGAAAGGGGCAACTTCGGTTCGAGCTGCGGACCGAAAGTTGCTACTTTCCACCCGGTGAGCTGAAAAAGTTTCTTTCCTCATCTTCACAGTATCTTGTCACTGTCACTTTCATGTCAACAAATATAGCCAAAAAAGAAGAAGTGAAGTGAGATGGCAACAGATATAACGGTTTGCTAAGCTAAATGTTTAAGTTCAAAACTGAATGCTGATCTCATTATATAAGATTCGCTATTACACGTTTAACTTATTAATTGAAGTTTGATGTGGCGATTTTGTTTATGAAACAGTGTTAATGTTCTTGAGTGTAAAAGGAAGTCAGATAAAAGCGTGTTCGTGTTCCGCCAAAAACCATGTCCTAGTATCTTTGTTTGTTTTTTTATAGTTTGTAATAAAAAAACTATCTACAGAACGATGTCTTTTATCATTACATTTCTCCCTCACGGTTTTATAAGTAGTACCTAAGTAAAGTACCACCACCACCTAAATGTTAATTTCCTTTTCGTATATACATATAATTTGAACGCTATCGGTGGGTCGGCCGGAACCGCCGGAACTCTGCACTGGAAGTGTAAAAATGTTTGATGCAGTGTTGCCAGTGGCAGATAGTCAAATATAACATTTTCACGAGAAAAATAACATCATCATCATTATCAGCCTGAAGAAGTCCACTGCAGGACATAGGCCTCGCCTACACATCACAAAATAACATCACCATAAATTATTGTACCTATGTATCTTTCTTCTTTTAGTGTCCTTGTTTTTTACTGGTTTATGTGTGCTTATGTAGTAAATAAATAAATGTCTATGTCTATGTATAAAATAAAAGACTAGGTAGGTTTTTTATTACATTTATGATGTCTCAAGCTAGTCTTATTACATTAATAGTCCACAAGCTTTGAAGTTTGTGGTAGGTACCCTTCTTTCTGAGACCTTCTGTTAACATAACTCACGGCTATATATTTGCCCAAGAAAACTAATTCTGTTGGTTTTAACAGCTTTCTGAGTTTTATTTCTACTGGGTTATAAGCGAGATGGTTATTATAAAACAAGCCACGTTTTACTTATCTATCTAATTACTATTAAATAAGCACATATTTTTACAGTTCAGTTTTACACATTAAGCACATATAATTAATTAGATACCGAACCACTAGGCAAAGACAGTTGGCTCACAGGTTTGCGAGCTGCACTGTGCTAGTCAAACTCACCCTGTTAAACAGGCTTTCTGTCAATCTTTCCAACCTTGCAGCCTTCTAATAAATATGCTATTATGGGTCCAGTTCAATTACAGGTCCATGATGCTGTTGGAACTACCTCGACCACATGAGCCACGGGGCGGATGTACCCACACAAGTCAATTGCTCAAATCAAACCCTGTCAATCTGCATGACTATACCTACTTGCATCCCTAGCATAAATCATTTTTCGCAGTTTGAAGGGAATCGCTGGAGGTCGGGATACAGAATCTCTCGTCCGACCGCCAACACACCCTACCTACTTTTATGTTCGTGTGCCTACGAGTAAATAATTGTTCCTATTTTTTCATTTTATTGTGAGCAAACATTTTTTGGCACTGCGGCGCCGGACGGCGGTCGCTGCCGCGGCACGCTCGCTCAGCTCGCTCGTCTTGTGTGTAATTTTAATAAGAATAATCTATTATAGAAAGCGTACTCTAGATAGCTATATTAATGCTAGAACTGCGTGGTCCGATGTCCCGGTCACTCTACCCATCGGAAGCTAACATGTCAATTTACAAAGTACTGTAACTACTATTTTCGTATCTTATTTTTATAAGCTGTGTACCTAGTACCTAGATACTTTACATGTATCTACACAGCTGTTGTACTTTGAAGCGTAGCGTGTGCTGTCTTTGAAACTTTTGCTTTTGTATTATAGCATTGCATACGTCTGACTAAGTGAAGTGGCACCACACTGGAACTTCACTGCTATTATTTTAGATTATTTTTGATATGTAAAAGGATCATATAAAAAAACGGCCGTAGTTTGTTGCCTGTTCTTCTAAGCTTGGTCGCGTGGTACTGGCACATAGACTAACTTAGCTTAAAGTGATTCTTGTAATCGAACTGAATAAAGACAATTTTGATTTGATTTGATTTCTTCTAACATAACCTTACCAATCCTAGTCGGATCCGCCTTGTATTATCGTATGGACACGTGCAAGTATACGGTAAGTTCCAGAACAAATATCAAAGATTGAATTGCTAAAGTTTAGGTACATGAGGCTTAACTGGCATTGTAATAACGTGGTGTACAATATCGTGATTTACATTATTGCCTCCCCTTTCCTAGCATGTCTTGTCGAATGCTCTTTTTGAGCAAAGTCCCTAGCACATCGACTGCATGTGTATGGCTTTTCTCTGATGTGAATTTTTATGTGTGTTGCCAAATTACATACATCAGGCAATGCTTTATCACATGTAGTGCATGAATATGCCTTTTCTCCAGTGAGTACCCGCATAATGTTTTGTCAAATCACCTATAGAAGCGAAGGCTCTACTCTACTACATGAGTATGGCTTTAACCAGTGTGTACTCGCATGTGCCTCGTCAAATTACTTTTTAGAGTAAAGGTTATATTACATCTACTGCATGCATATGGCTTTTCTCCAGTGTGTACTTGCATGTGGTTTATCAAAGTACCTTTTTGAGTGAAGGTTCTATTACAACTACTGCATGCATATGGCTTTTCTCCAGTGTGTACTCGCATGTGCCTCGTCAAATTACTTTTTAGAGTGAAGGTTCTATTACATCTACTGCATGCATATGGCTTTTCTCCAGTGTGTACTTGCATGTGGTTCATCAAAGTACCTTTTTGAGTGAAGGTTCTATTACAACTACTGCATGCATATGGCTTTTCTCCAGTGTGTACTCGCATGTGTCTTGTCAAATCATTTTTGTGAGCAAACGCTCTATTACATCTACTGCATGTATATGGCTTTTCTCCAGTGTGTACTCGCATGTGGTTCATCAAAGTACCTTTTTGAGTGAAGGTTCTATTACAACTACTGCATGCATATGGCTTTTCTCCAGTGTGTACTTGCATGTGGCTCATCATATTATTTTTTTGAGTGAAGGTTCTATTACAACTACTGCATGCATATGGCTTTTCTCCAGTGTGTACTTGCATGTGGCTCATCAAATTATGTTTTTGAGTGAAGGTTCTATTACAACTACTGCATGCATATGGCTTTTCTCCAGTGTGTACTTGCATGTGGCTCATCAAATTATTTTTTTGAGTGAAGGTTCTATTACAACTACTGCATGCATATGGCTTTTCTCCAGTGTGTACTCGCATGTGCCTCGTCAAATTACTTTTTAGAGTGAAGGTTCTATTACATCTACTGCATGCATATGGCTTTTCTCCAGTGTGTACTCGCATGTGTCTTGTCAAATTATTTTTTTGAGTGAAGGTTCTATTACATCTACTGCATGCATATGGTTTTTCTCCAGTGTGTACTTGCATGTGGCTCTTCAAAAGATTTTTTAGAGTGAAGGTTCTATTACAACTACTGCATGCATATGGCTTTTCTCCAGTGTGTACTTGCATGTGGCTCATCAAATGATTTTTTTGAGTGAAGGTTCTATGACAACTACTGCATGCATATGGCTTTTCTCCAGTGTGTACTCGCATGTGTCTTGTCAAATCATTTTTCTGAGCAAAGGCTCTATTACAGCTAATGCAGGTATATGGCTTTTCTCCAGTGTGTACTTGCATGTGCTTCTTCAAATTACTTTTTTGAGTGAAGGTTCTATTACAACTACTGCATGTATATGGCTTTTTTCCAGTGTGTAATATCATGCATCTGGTCAACGAACTTTTACAAGAAAAGGTTTTATCACATTTGTTGCTCTTGCAATTCTTATATATTATTTGTCTAGTGTGTGCTTTTAAATGTTTTATCAAGTGATGTTTAGAGTGAAATTGTTTGTTGCATACATCACAATAGAAACACAATTGAATGCTAGTTTGCATATTCTCCACTTCATTTATGTTTTCTTCATAATCATGTAAACTGTTAATAACATCAGCATCTTCATCGGGCTTCAACTGTGACTCCACAAAGACTGTTTCTTCAGTTTCAGCTGTTTCTTCTGTTTTCACAACAAGGTGTTCTTCCTTGACAGCAGCAGCAGTTCTTGTGTATGAATAATCAATATACATGTGCTGCATAGAAGCTACCGATAAGGTTGGTATTGCTGCTAAAGACTGCATTGATATTGTATTGCATGTTATCTGAAAACAAGCATTAACCATTAGTCGCAACATAATTTTAATAAGCAGTGAACTTACTTGCAGCGCCTTACAGGGTAAATGTACTCGCCCTAATAGCTACTGCTGACCTATGCTATGAAAATAATGTACCTATGTGCAGGTTGGCAATAAATTAATCTAAAATTCTTAGGCCTCTGCCATGGGTAAACATTCCCTCTGAACTACGGAAGCACTCATATTGTATTCTAAGTATGTTAGTAAGTTTCAATAACTAACAACTAGCAGTGTACATCTATGGGTACATGGACTTAATGAAGTTATGCCGTAAAATAAAATAAAAAAAGGCCATTTCCATAACTTGGTACTTTTATAGTTTTGTACATATTTTCATGCATAGATGTTTATTTTAAATTAATTATTTAAATATGTCATGTATATTTTTAAAACATAATTCAACTTATTTTGTAATAAATAATACTAGAACTATTTTAATTATTTTTTCTTATTGTGCAAAAAGTATCTTTTCATTGTAAATAAAATCGATTATTATATTTAATTGTATTGAAAATAGGTGATAGGTAGGTATCATTTCTGTTTTTTCTATTAAAATTTATTTGTGTATGTTTTAATTTTTTTTTTAGCTATGAACCATTTCCGTTTGGCAATAACAAACATTAAAAAATCTAAATAAGAACCAAAACATTTTTCAATTCGGTTATTAGAGACATTATTCTGTTGTTATGAGGTGTGGTTTCAGCAGTCACATACATAATGTCAGTTACCTCATTGTTTTTATATGAAGTTAAATGCATATCTTACCTCAATGCCATTGTGCAACATATCACGCATGGCTTTGTCAGATCTGTGAGCCATGTCGGAGAACAACTGGCATTTCTGAAGAAGTTGGTGACAGATATAACATACTGTGCTGGGCATCCCTGCATCTGATATCGAGTCATTGAGCTGAAATATAATGAAGCTTTATATATAAATGCAGAAGTAAGTCTACTGAATGTTTTTCTAGGCATGCGGAAGGCACTGGACGTTTCACGGAACTATTTTGTTACTAAATAGGACTTCGAGCTACAGAGTAGAAGGAGCGTTTCCTATCTACTATCTACCAACAGAGACGTTAGACCAGTCTTGCTTGCTTGCTAATCATACCTTGAGGTTTGTGAGTTTCTCGAATATCTTCAGGAGGTGCATGTTGGTAATATGTAGCATCCTGATATTCCCAGCTAGACAAACTCTACACACTGAACTATCCAAAGCCATCGCATTTGCTTAGAGAAGGAAAACAAGCACTGAGATGATGCTATGCCCTAAACCCTAAACTAAATTATTCGGCCGATCTTATTTTCACGAAAAAAGAAGAAGCAGATTTCTATGGTGTATGTGTGCGTATACGTATGTATATCTACATTTGTGTGCGTAAATCTTATATTTAAACTGTCAAAACTGACATCTCAAACTGTCAAATATCAAGAGGTCAATGTCATGCTTGCTTCTGCTTGCTACTGTTCTATTAGCGATGGGCGATTGCTTCAAAAAAAACAATCGAATAAATCGAAAATTGCGCTACTGCGCATTCGATTGTCAATTTAGTAGTTCCTCCCCATGATTATTCGAATAACAATCGACAAACTACTAACTACTATACATGTAAGTATGCGTGCGGTGCGGTGAACTGCGCTGCGGAAGGCCGCGCGGGGCGGTGCATGCGGGGGCGGGACGGTGTTGCGTCGATTGTTTCTAAGTAATAATACTTGCATTTAATGTTAACACGTAGGTAGTATATTTTAATATTATGAATATACATTTTATAGAAATGTAAAATTGACCTTGTCAAGTAAAAAGTAGGTATAGTTACCAAAATTATGTTAGAAGGTAGATTTCTAGCTATAAGTTGATTTTCTGTAAGAAAATATATTTCAAATAAGTATCTATAAGTACCTCTTTTACTTAATTTTTATTCTAGTCTATGTTTTCCTTAGTTAGAAACTCTTTAACTAACCTTCTATTCGTAATTTGTTATACTTTAAAACAAATTAATTAATGTAATAACTTAAATCGCATAATAACTGCATTAAGTAGCGACGCACGGACTTAATCTATAGATTTGTAGCGCAGCGGACGCCCGACGCACCATCTTTTGTAACTACTGATTCAGTAGTACGCACGAAAATAGTAGTTAGGTGCGTTGCGTGAATGCGTGACCGCGCGGCAAAAATAGTAGTTAGGTGCGTTGCGTGGTTGCGTGGCGTGCCCGCGCGGCAAATAGTAATTAAAGTTGGTGCTAGTCGTTGTCGCTGCGCGCCGCACGTCGCACGCGCCGTCAGTCGATAACAATCGACTAGTTTCAATTGTTATCGACTTTTATCGACTGCACCGAACAATCGACTAATTCGATAAAATATAGTAGTAATCGCCCATCGCTATGTTCTATATTTCTTGCTAGGCTATTTCGAGATACGAGCTAATATTTACGAAATAAAATCCACCGGAATATTAAATAAGACAGAAATGCGATGGCTGCAACAGCATCGGTAATTAATCATCTGTGTTATTATTATCATCTGAAGAGTATTTACCATTTCCTACAGCACAGACGACTCCAATACCTCCAGCAGCGTTGGGAACCAACCGCTCATAGTCAACTCCTACGCATAGTTACAACTGGGCAGTCATCAATAATGAGAAGAACATTTAATTCTTCAGGGCTGGACACCTCTGCCGCATGCCAGACCACCTCGTGGGCTTTCATCTTCAGTGGGCTGAAGATGTGTGTCAAACTTAGCGCTAGAAGGTGGTAGACCCGACTTTAGTGGGTGTGTGATGTGTGTTTATAACCCTGCCAAAAGTGTGATAGGTCAGATTGTGAATGAAGAAACTTGCTATATGTGTGTGATGGAGTAACTACCTACTAAAGATAATCTACAATGTTGTATAAATGTTTTTATAGCGTTAAAGATTTCATTTAAATTATTTTATATTTTCTTTAAGAATTATTATTCTGAATTGATTATTGTTATTATTCTCACACTGATTTATTTTAATTTAACTTATATTTTCTACGTATTATATTAATGTAACTGATTATTATAAAAACTTATACCGCAACTCAGAAGACCAAAACCCTAGGAGATCAGAATACCAACAAGAACCACAGGAAATACCAGCATTTTTGACTTCAGAGATTCATCAAGCAATCAAAAACCTTAAGCCGGCAAAAAGTCCAGGGGAAGATGGTATTTCGAGCGATGCAATAAAAGCTATTATAGAACCAATAACACCCATTCTAACAGATCTCTTCAATACTATTATTTGTATATGCACAATACCTCACCAATGGGAAAAGTCTATCATAACCCTGCTGTACAAAAAAGGCAGCCACTTGGATATCGGCAACTACAGACCAATAAGTCTATTACAAATAATATACAAGATATTTACAAGCGTATTGCTAAGAAGAATAAGAAACATGTTAGAGCCATACCAACCCAGAGAGCAAGCCGGATTCAGGCCAAAGTACTCGACGATGGATCATATCTTTACTCTAACTCAGCTGATTGAACGCTGCAACGAATATAACAAGAAACTCTACGTCGCCTTCGTAGATTACTCTAAAGCGTTTGATACCATATCACACCAAGCACTATGGAGAGCGCTAGAGTCCCAATGCGTTGAGAAAAAATATATTAATATCTTACAAGAAATATACAATCGAAGTACAGCTACAGTTAGAATGGATAAAATAGCAAAACCATTTCACATACTGAGGGGCGTGAAACAAGGCGACCCAATCTCTCCAAATTTATTTACAGCGCTCTTAGAGTATATATTCAACAAACTCAATTGGGAAGGAATGGGAATCAACATCAACGGAGAGCATTTGACCCACTTACGCTTCGCGGATGACATAATTGTTGTAAGTGAAAACCACGAAGATTTGAAATTCATGCTTCAGACGTTGAACACAGAAAGCCGAAACTGTGGTCTCGAGATGAATGCAAACAAAACATGCATCATAACGAACAGTGCTAAAACAACTGTACATATACAGGGGCAGATCGTAAAATACATGGATGAGTATGTCTATCTCGGCCAAAGCATCTCATTTCAAAACCAATCACTCAAAGAGGTGGAGAGAAGAATTAAAATTGCTTGGAACAAGTATTGGTCTCTGAAGCATATATTTAAAGCTAAGATACCAATCACGGTTAAAAAGAAAGCCATGGAAACATCAGTGCTCCCAACTCTACTTTATGGGTGTCAGAATTGGGCTCTTTCAAAAAAAATCATTAATAAATTACAAGTCTTCCAACGGGCAACCGAAAGAAGCATGCTGAACATAAAACTGAAAGACCATATCAGAAACACGACTATAAGGGACAAAACCAAACTAACAGACGCAGCTCTACTAGCTTGTCAACTGAAATGGAGGTGGGCCGGACATGTGGCCCGCACATCAGATGGAAGGTGGACAGAGCGTTTACTACACTGGTACCCACGCGACGCTGAGGCTCGGAGAGCGCGCGGCCGCCCGCGACGGCGCTGGCGCGATGACATCCAAGATGTTGCCGGCGTCACATGGACCAGACACGCCGCGGACCGAGCTCAATGGCGATGGATGGAGGAGGCCTTCACCCAAAGATGGGTGCCCAAAATAAAGAATTAAATTCTAGTGCTTATACATAATTATAACATGATATAATGTAAACAATATTTTTTGGGAATAAAATGGCTTTATTATTATTATTATTATTATTTATATTTTCTACTTTTTGTTTGAATTTTGTATATTGGTCGCCGATGAAGTATGTGAGCCACTTTTTTACATACCCTATGATCTTATAATTGTACCATACTTCTTGCAAATAAATATATTTCATTTCATTTTATTTGTACCAACTGTCGAACTACTCAGTAGTTACTAAACTACAGATGCAGAGTTATTGGTGAAAGAGACTCATTTCCTGTAGGTTTCATTTGCTCAAACTAGATATAATGTAACTATGCTACTCGGGGATAATTCAGCATTAAAGAGGCGAAAGAAATTTATCAGTCCAGTAGTTTTTGAGTTTATTTGTTACAAAATACAAATCTGTATAATAATGATGATGACAATGTTACCTACCTAAGTACCTATAAGTACATACCTACCTATTTGCTGAGAAATCCCATTATCACACAGAACGCCTACCTATACATACATATGATTAAGTATTATGATTACACGCTCCTCTGAATCCACCATCAGGTAAGCTCGTTGGCAGAGAGCACTGGTGGTCTAGTGGTAGCGGACCCGCCTTCCGATCCTTAGTCGTGGGTTCAAATCCAGTCGTGTACCAATGAGTTTTTCTGTAGAAAAATGTATGTGCACTATGCCAGTAAAACATCGTGAGGAAACCGGGGTGTTGTAGAACCTACAAAAGTTCGAGCAACTCGTTCGTGTCAAGCGCCACGCAATAAGGGCCCACTAGAGGCCTTGCGGAAACCAGCCCGCACATCAAGTGTGGATGATGAATTTGCCGCAGCTCGTTGGCATCAGTGCCTTGTCTACCTTATTCATAATAGGTAGGTACCTAAATAAGGTAGGCCTAATGATGATGATGATATTGAAAAGGTACCTCTATGTAGGTAGACAAGTCTATCTACCTATTTGCTGAGAAGTCCCATTTTACACACAGAACTCCTACCTACCTAAGAGCTGGTAATCATTTTAAACATAGGTATTCAGCTTCTGAATCCACCATCAGGTAAGCTCGTTTGCATCAGTGCCCACCTTACTCATAATACCTAACTAAATGCAGTAGATCTACAAAATCATGTAGGTAAATAAAACAAACATTCCACAGGATGGATGTTGCAATGGCCTACTACGCGGGCAAAGCCTGCCGCGGGCGACCGGCTAGTTCATAAAATCTACAGTCACGAAAAACGCCTTGGGATGCTTGCTACTAACTATTATCTATTCTGTGAACCGTCACAGAATAGATAATAGTTAGTAGCAAGCACCCCGTGTCATAGTAACTACTAGCGTATCTGTAATTCGGAAATATCTTAGATTCACGAAATCTAACATCATCATCACCCTATCCCGAACCTTATCCCATACTAACTATCCTTTATTCCATGTCGTGAGAAACACCGCTTTTTTTTTTACATTCTAGTTGCATTCGGTAAAAGCCAAGGCAGGAGAAGATTTGACTTCCTTAAAAAAAATGTTTGCTAAATGTTTGCTAGTGTGTATCATCAACTTATTATTAAAAAATGATGAAAGCTTTAATTAAAAATCGATGTTATATGAATGCAGTAAGATTTAACTTAAATAAGCTTACAGATTAAGAATAAAGAAAGAAGATGAAGAAAGATAGTGGAATATTACAGAAAACTTTAACCCAGAAAGCTCAAATTAAAATTAAAAAAAAGTTTTGATAAACATGCCGTGGTGAATATTGCGTAAATATAAGAGCGCCGAAATTATTCTTCTCTTTGCCTTAGGCCAACTCTAAAGGAGCCTCTACACATTTGCCCATGCTGGCCCACTACAGGCCAACGCCAATGTGTACAGGGGGTATTGGTGTATGTTGGCGGACATTGGCGGGTATTGGTGTATGTTGGCGGCAAGCATGGCGCGCAATCGGGGAGTTGTCGGTTTTTTGGGCACACTTCAAAGGAATCGTGGCGTAGCCTGGCCTGTGGTGTTTACACAATCGGCCAATGTTCAGTTCGTCACCGGCCGCTGACCGGGATAGAACACTTTTGTGTTGCGTTCTGTAATACTTGTAAACAGTATAGAATAAATTATAGTTTAAAAACTAAAAAAAAAACGCTTTTATAACTAATTGAACTAAAAAGTTAAAAATAAAACTGTAATAATCAATTGAAAAATTTATATTATTGTACAAAAAAGCGTAGGGTGCTTTTTATAATAACTTCAGTTATAATAAACTATTGATAAAATATTTACAACAATCAAAATCAAGCCCCCCACGCTTTTTGTACAATAATATAAATTTTTCAATTGATTATTACAGTTTTATTTTTAACTTTTTAGTTCAATTAGTTATAAAAGCGTTTTTTTTTAGTTTTTTAAACTATATATATTTTTTTTTTTTCATATATATTTTTTTCATATTATTGCATTGTCATCGACCTTTGACAGGTGTGCAAAGTTTGAATCAAATCTGATCGTTCAAATTAAATAGCCGCAGCCGTAATTACTTCGACGTCCGTCGCAATTGGTTTGCCAGGCAGCAATGAGCCATGCGCCAATGTGTGAACACCAAGTGATCGTGGTCTACAATTGTGCATTGGCGGAGCCTGGCCCAGCACAGGCAAATGTGTACTAGGGCCTTAAAGGGGTCTCTACACATTTGCCCACGCTGGCCCACTACAGGCCAACGCCAATGTGTACAGGGGGTATTGGTATATGTTGGCGGACATTTGTCAAGCATGGCGCGCAATCGGGGAGTTGTCGGTTTTTTGGGCACACTTCAAAGGAATCGTGGCGTAGCCTGGCCTGTGGTGTTTACACAATCGGCCAATGTTCAGTTCGTCACCGGCCGCTGACCGGGATAGAACACTTTTTTGTTGCGTTCTGTAATACTTGTAAACAGAATAGAATAAATTATAGTTTAAAAACTAAAAAAAACGCTTTTATAACTAATTGAACTAAAAAGTTAAAAATAAAACTGTAATAATCAATTGAAAAATTTATATTATTGTACAAAAAAGCGTAGGGTGAATTTTATAATAACTTCAGATATAATCAACTATTGATAAAATATTTACAACAATCAAAATCAAGCCCCCCACGCTTTTTGTACAATAATATAAATTTTTCAATTGATTATTACAGTTTTATTTTTAACTTTTTAGTTCAATTAGTTATAAAAGCGTTTTTTATTAGTTTTTTATACTATATATATATTTTTTCATATTATTGCATTGTCATCGACCTTTGACAGGTGTGCAAAGTTTGAATCAAATCTGATCGTTCAAAGTAAATAGCCGCAGCCGTAATTACTTCGACGTCCGTCGCAATTGGTTTGCCAGGCAGCAATGAGCCATGCGCCAATGTGTGAACACCAAGTGATCGTGGTCTACAATTGTGCATTGGCGGAGCCTGGCCCAGCATGGGCAAATGTGTAGAGACCCCTTAACTCTATGCCAAGCCAAGCCAAGCAAGGCTCGCTCGTAAACGCGGTAAACGTTTTGACATCATGACAGCTTAGCAAGCTGGCAACGACGATGACGTAGAACGTCCAAAGAAGTAATCAAATTCAACGAAAACGGAACGTAAATCACAGTGCTGCCAACTCGTACGATAGATAATTATAAGTTGAAAAAACTTGAGAAACCGACTTCATTGTCAAACGGCTAAACCGATTTTAATCAAATTTGTTTGGGACAATCTAGGAGTAAGAATAACCTTCAAAATAAAAAAAAAAATTTCTAAATCGGTTCATAAATGACGGAGGCATGCAGTAACATTAAAAAAAATATTTAAAAAAAATGGCAGCACCGATTTTAATATAATTAAAATGGGAGCAATCTGGAAGCAGTACCTTTCAGATAAAAAAATATTTTTTCAAATCGGCTCACAAATGACGAAGTTATGCGGTAACAAACATTAAAACTAAAAATAACAATACAACCGAATTGAGAACCTCCTCCTTTTTGATTGGAAGTCGGTTAATAAGGGGTCGTACGATAATTTAACCATCCACTTGAGCGTCCCATCCACTGGACACTGGACAGCGACCCGACTTGCGTCCAAAACGCGTCCGAAACGTCAGAAAACGTCACTTCCGGAAGCTTGCTCATACCCGAATTAATGTAAAAGAAACTAAAAAGTCTTTTAACCAACAAGAAACTACTTTGTTTACCATAATTCAGTCCCTTCCTATTAGAAAAGAGTATGGGTATCATGTAGTAGAACATTTTTTTCCAACAAGAAATCATTTAACAGCGGCGGGTAGCATTTTAAAATGTTTTTTTTCGCTACCTTGCAATTTTTAGATTATGGTGATCTAAAAAGTTTTTCGTAAAAATAAGAATAGCCGACAAAATCTCAAAAATTGCAAGGTAGCGAAAAAAATCGTTTTAAAATGCTACCCGCCGCTGTTAAATGATTTCTTGTCGGAAAAAAATGTTCTACATGATACCCATACTCTTTTCTAATAGGAAGTGACTGAAATAAGGTAAACAAAGTAGTTTCTTGTTGGGAAAAAGACTTTTTAGTTTCTTTGGCATTAATTCGGGCATGCGCAAGCTTCCGGAAGCGACGTTTTCTGACGTTTCGGACGCGTTTGGGACGCGTTAGTTATTTCCAGGTCCAGCAGTGGGACTTGTGAGTGGTTATAAATAAAAACAAAACAAAGAAAAATCACGAAATTGCGCTTGCGCAGCCATTTTTCGCGCGGAAAATTTTAACTATTTTTAAAATATTTTTTCATTGGCAACGCGTCGTTTTATGGCTGCAGTCCATGGAGGCAGGCATCAGGCCAGTTAATGTACAACCAGCCACTCCAAAAGTCCATTTTGGACTTTTTGGGCACTTACTAGTGCCACAGACGCTCGGCGGCGGCCGTAACAAACGTGGTACTGTAGTGCCACGTTTTTTCTCGGACGCATGTTCCTGTCCAAGTTCGTGGCACTATAGTGTCTCGGGACGGCCTTGGGACGTGAGAGTGGATTTGGTACGCTATGGCACGTAGGTTTAACTAGCGGCACATAACTTTAGCGCTGAGCGATACGCGCTGCGCATGTCGCACACAGTCACACACTTGATGTGTGCAGAGTGTCCCATTGGCACAGAGAGCGGAGTGCAACTGGAGAGCCAATCAGCGCTACGCACGCCCGCCCTTCATTCCGCTAGCCTGCCTCAGGTACCTTATTTTTGACTTCTGCGCATTAACGGTCAGCCCTAAAGTTATGTGCCGCTACCTTTACCGAAATTGAGTTATGTATAATGTTGCGTTGCTTGTCTGTCTACGGTTGCTTGTAGTGCTATAGTTGAGACTAGATTATGTAGGTAAAGTAGACTTACATATTGGGCATCGATCGAATATGTGAAAGCTTACTGCCAAAAGAATACATGCTATACCAAATATGCTCATATTGTTACTTGAGTATTCGATGAATTGGTGTTTAATATGTTAGTGTTCACCATTATTTTTATTAAACTAATTTTATTAAGGAAGTGACTATTTGTACGGGTGCTGGATGAATAAATTATATTTATTCGTACATTTATTCAATTTTATAATGAGTATATTCATACGGATATTATTCAAACTCGGGGCACCCCGACTTAAGACACAAAAATAACAGTAGGTTGTTAGGTTTTTTTTTATACCTACTTAATTTCAAGAATGATGCATTTCAGTGCAGAGAGGACCCCTCCCCCGTCCCTCCTCCTCCTTAGCAATACTAAAGCCTACCCAAATTTTAACTTTACTACGCCTTTTAAGCGACTGTAAAGTGTTTTAAAAATCCAGATTCAAACTCGGGGCACTCCGACTTTAGTCACAAAAGTAACAGTAGGTTGTTAGGTTTTTTTTTTATACCTACTTAATTTCAAGAATGATTCCCCTCCCCCCGCAGTACCCGTATTAATAATTATAAATTGTTCGTACAGTACCTGTATTAATAGACTCAGTCTTTTATTAAATAATTTTACAAAAAATTCGCCGTCAGGCTGCGCATACAACAGGTTAAAGTTGGCAGCACTGAATTTTGATTGGATTTTTCATTGCGTACATTCATGACTTGTGTAAATTCAATGTTGATTGAATTGAATTGATATTGATTTGACGATCAAATTAAAGCTGTGGGTTGTGTAGAAATCTTCGTTTCTTCTCACACGCTTTATCTCTCACTGTTATCTGGCTTTTTTAGAAAAAGTAGAGGCAGGCAGGTCGCTCTGATGAGGCCACCAAGTTTGACTTTGTAAAATAGAAAGAACCTGTGCTCAAGATGTTGCAAGACGAAGAGTTTGAAGAGTCGATGATGACCCCGGAGCGCATAGCCGCTCTGGGGTTCAAACCTCAGAGTGAGATGATCATGAACCATCTCCTGCCATATGCTGCAAGCTTGGATGTGGAGTCCAATACATTCCTGAAGGAAGTGAAGACGAACCTGGCCCAGGCTGTGATGTACCGGGAAATGAAACCTGGGTGTGGTGTGTGGTCCTCCAGGCTTATGAGGTTAGTGTATCAACTACAGCTGATTCTTCACAGGTTTTAATGATCCTGGATATTTGGCCAGGTTTTGACTATTTTTATTTTTCTTAGTATCAATAGAATGAAATGATGTCCCTTGGCCCTAAAAATGACTGGATAAAGACAGTGCACAGTGTACATAGTGCTATTTTCTGTTCTGTTCCTCAAGTCATTACCTACATTATTAAAACTTTGCCAGGATATCCTTAGTTTCATGCAAGCTGGTAATAGTTGAAAACTTCCTAGTCTAATTATATCTCAATATTGAATGTAATAATGTGGTTTAGTATTAACCTTTGGCAACTGCAGGCATGTTTGAAATGCTGGCCGATACCCAGAACTTCCTTACATTTGCACCTGACCTTACACTAACTGACTGTCATTACTATTGTGTCTATACAAATACATCATCCTCCTGAAGAAGGTTACTGCTATAGTTAATAAAGAATTAGGAATCCCTATTGGATGCTTAAAAATGAATGTTATGATGTACAATAAAGGAATAAATAGTATGGAACCTTTTCTTTTTTATAACTGATGGAACAAGCATATGGCCCACCTGATGTGGTAACCAATGCTTATAACAAAGCATTGCCTCGTAGGTCATACACGTCAGGAATGTGCCATACGATGCACTTCCTTGCATCCATTTACTTGAGGCATACAGATGTTCAACCTCACATGCCAGTAATTTCACTGACACCCACACCCTTCAATCCGAAACTACATTTAACTTAAAAAAAATTGATACATACATAGATGAAATCCATGGCAGATGGGCGCAAAGCTATGCTAATCCCGAAAACTGGTTGAAAATACTAAAAACTTTCCAGTGAAAAATGTCATGCATTTTGTATGTGGCATTTAATTTACAATTTTTGTTAGTGGTGCCCCTTTAGTGGTGTTTACAGTTATGGGGAATAGCTCTATGCATAGTGAACTACTTACTAGACTAGACACAGGACTCCCATTATGTTTCTAAAAAGGATTATTTTGGGACTTCTGAATTAAAATTCAAATTTTATTAAATACGATACAAGAATCACTTTGAAACGTCTTAAAGCTAGGTGAGTCTAGGTGCCAGTTCCACGCAACCAAGCCTAGAAGAACAGGCAACAAACTACGGCTCGGTTCCTACCGTTTTTTTATATGATCACCACCACGTACCATCAGGTAGATCATTTGCATAAAAAAAAAATGATTCTTTTACAAATCATTTTATGATTGATTAGTCCAATATTATGGTCCTTAATATTTTAATTCACCTGGGTGAACTGCAAGCAGATTTTCGATTGATTACTTAATATCTGACATTATTATGCCAATTGTATTTATTAATGAATATTCAACTAATTTGTATGCAACTAATACAAAAGTAAGTAGATGTTTCTAGAATTATGACAATGTATATTACCACTTAATGGAACTTAAACTTACTGGATTTTTTAATGCAACATTTTAAAAGTTATTGTTTTACAAAAATTACATTTACCTATCTTGTTTAAAACATTGAAGAGAGACACAATCATGTCTAAAGAAATCTAGCAATGATTATGCACTAACGAATATATTTTCAAAGACCTAATGAACGAAAATATCCGAACGAATATATTAATGAATATATCCAGGACAAATAATCTTATGACCTCAATATCCTAATTTCTCAAAAAAAAATATTTGCGAGCCAAGTGGGCCAAAAAATGTGTTAAAATACATTGATAAAAATTGTGTTTGTTTCACAGATATGTCAGGCTGTATGGCCTGAAGTTCAGCAAGGAAGATCATATAACATTTATAAAACTGGCCTATGAACTCTTGCTTATACCGGATCTGGAACCAACAAAGATTCACAAATTTGGCACTATGTTTGTCATGCTCGCGAAGTAAGTACCCAACTCCATGTAGCCTTGTCTGTATTTGTAGAGCACTGTTGGTCTAGTTATAGCGGCCCTGCCTTCCAATCCTAATGTCGTGGGTTCAAATCCAGTTGTGTACCAATGAGTTTTTCTATCGAAAATTTATGTACACAATGCTAGTACTCTAAAAGGAAAATATCGTGAGGAAACCCGTGAATTAAGATTATATCCTGTGGATTCGGCCGACTAAGCTGTCAGGATGGTATAGGTGCTGGGCAAGCCTATTCCATCTTAAAATCCTGTCCCAGGCACTATAGCGTCCCGTATGTAGAGGCATGAGTAGTCACCAGTTGCCCCTAACGTTATATAAACATCTACATTAGATGCAAAGGCCTGTTTACTTACTGTCTGTATTTGCCAGGTGCCAGAATGACTAGGCTTAAGCTATACGGTCAGCTTTCATAGATTATGCTGTAACTTCAAAAACTTGTGTGTGATTGGACAACTAATTCGTATTTCTCGTTACAGAAAGCGAAATTTGATTTCACCTGAAGAATTGACACTGCCTTGGCGTCCCCTTTTTGATTTGGGCAAGAAGTTATTCAAAAACAATGCTACTGATATCGGAATGTATCACTACTCGTCGTAAGTACTATTGTTTTTATATCCTTAAGATTAGCCTTATGTGGGAGTTTTGCTAGAGGCTTAATACAAAAACAGATCTATACTGCGATTCTGAAATGGTATTTAATTTGGTGCCGTGCGATCCTATTTTACTAGCGGTTTTTTTATGGAGGCTCTATAAGCTGAGTCCTCTCAGCTCACTTGGTAGTAGTTCTGCCTTCTGTGCCGTAGGTCGTGGGCTCGATCCCCACAGAGAACAAGTATTTGTGTGGTGAACACAGATGTTTGTTCTCTGTCTGGGTGTCATATTGTATTCTATGATGTTTCACAATAAAAATATTATATCAGCTATCTGGTTCCCATAGTACAAGGTCTGCTTAATTTGGGGCTAGATAGTGTTGTGTCCACAATATTTATTATTTTGTAAGTATTAGTGTAGCTTGCAAAGGCTATAATAATAAAAAAAACTTCGGTTCGGTTACGTGGTACGACGGCTGGATACGGTTATCCATGGGCGTGGGCTGTGGTTGCATTACGATGTATCCTGTTGTTGTCATGTACCTACCCTACACTCGAAACTAACCCGAGTTGCCATTATCCTTAGTTCTATATTTCCGTAAGGATGTAAAACAAATTCGATTAAAATGAATCCAACATTGTGTGTTCAGGGAGAAACAAACTGGTAAACAAGAAGTCGATATTCTCCAATTGATTCGAAAATTCATATCGGGCTCAGGCCTCGATGACGCTCTGAACAGTTTTGGCTTCGCAAAGGAAGAGAAAGACTCCACGTAACACTTCTTGAATTTCTGGGATTTGGCTTTTGTTGGCACCGGTGGCAGATGGATTGGGCTCATTCATCAACAGTTTTTTTCTAGAGTCATTATTTCTTGTTGGATTTGATAACAATAAAGACTGTATTTCTTAAAATAATCTGTCTTTGCAAATAAATCCTACACTAATTTGTAGATGGTGCTTTGTTAGTCTGCAAACCATGCAATTAGACTTTAAAGATTAATTTCTTTAGACTTTCCAAAATATTGCCCAAAAAACTATTACATCACCATTCACCAACCAAATCCCTTGAGTTTTAGATACCTAAGTATCTAAAAATACACAAGTCATGCTATGATGTGGGCACAACTACTTACACTAAGGTTACAGGGCATAAAATAAAATGTATACCTACCTAAGTAGGTTTTATTTTTTAAGTATTTATACATTTTTATCGTAAATTTGTCAAGATAATGACATAATCTACCACCCAAGACTAAACGTGAATACAAAATAATGATGAATCTACTCATACTCGTAAATATTAAATTTTCTTCAATATTTTGTCATTAGTAGAATCAAAAGTACTGTAGTATCATTTTATGTAGGTATAGGAATACCATTTACGCTTCACAATTCATCTTCGTGTCTGAAATAAATGGGTAACAGGTGCATGACGTCACAATGTACACTTGAATTTAAATTAAAATACATGAATACTTTATTTCAGTTCGTTGGAGTCTTCATTCATTTCGATGGTGAAATGCGCAAGACCGTAAGTATAATTTAAAGGCCTACATTTCTTTATTCGTATGGATATGCCATAATTACTGCGCGTAACTTGCGCTTTACGAAACGATAGTAAACTTGAAATTATTGTTTTTTAGAACCTTCAGTTTGACCAATAATGTAAATTGTGCGATTGTTGTGTCTGGATGTGCGATTTTTTATTTCAAAATATAAGTTTAAAAAACTTAAGACCTCCTCCTTGTTTATTCGAAGTCGGTTAAAAATATACTATTTCAATGGGATTTCCTAAAAAAACCTAATACTTGAGCAATTCGTATAGGCAGATAAATTTTTGTTCTAAAAAATCAACTAACATTTTAGATACTTCCCACTGTCCGCAACAAAAGAGATCCTGGATGAGATGATGCCTCACATAAACCCATGGTCCACTGAAGTGTATATGATCGGTCAGCTGACTATATTCCTGCCCGTGGGTTTGCCTCCCGGTGCTGCTGAGTTTGGACATAAACTGTGGATCGATGAGTTGATGGATTTATGGGATACATGTTATAGCGCCCCGTGTGGTGCAAGTGTAAGTATTTTTTATTATAATTTAGCCGTTTTTTCGCACTGCAGAGCAAAGGCCTCCCTTCCCTATTTCCACTCTTCGCGACTCAACGCAGTGACAGGCCAAGATCTAAGTTTGTGCCGCGTTATTTTCATCATCAAGTTACATTTGATTTATTTTTTTATCGATTGATTTTATTTATTTGATGAGAAAGAATAAGATAATATTTTTATTTAACACAATTTTATCACAAATAAAACGAAATCAACTTACAACTACTTCTCTACAACTCTTCTTAATTTAAGAGCTTAGCTCTTATCGGGGTTTTGATGCAGTTTTCTCCAATTGAGTTTTTCTAATGCGGCCTTTTTTATACGACATGACAGCGATCTTCTCTTTTATAGTAACGTGAGCCAGCGTAACTAATTCTGGCCTTCCTCTTCCTCGCTTTTCTTCAACCTTTTCTTTTAGTTATGTAGCTGTGATAAAAAAATAATGAAAGGACTAATATAGGACTACTTGCAACGATAAAATAATGACAGCCTACGAAAAGAAGAAGTTTAAAAAATATATTTTAGGAAAATTAAGAAAGAAATCTTCCTTGAAATTGTTTTACATACAGAAATTAAGCTACACTCATCAACATTGTCTAGGCATAATCAATTTCAAATTGATTTTCAGATTATTCGAGATTTTGTGCCTTCTTGAATTTTATTAATAAATCATATCAAACAGTTGTATTTTATTATTACCTAGTTTTCTAAAGAAATTATTTTCAGTTTTTGTAAAAATCCACAAATTGTTGAATATCCCTAGACAATGTGTATTTACTCAAAGCGAGGAGATTTTCAAACCTATTCTTAAAACACCTAATGTTAGTAAAATTTCAGGATCTGATAGTGATATTCGCTGGTTTAGCGAAGCGGAACCCTGGGGCTATAGACTGGAGTCCGTACGCACCGAAGATGTTCTCCAAATTCCTGAGCTCTCTGCATCTGCCTGTCAGCTATAAAGACATGCATGTTTTGTCGAAGAATGGATCTCTTGGTGAGCTCACTACAATTTTTTTACTAATAAATGCAAAAGTTTGCCAGTCTGTATATTTGTTCCCACCCATAACGGCTGAACGGATTTTTGATGAATCTTGTAATATGCATAGTGATTGGGAACGTAACGTTGTCTAACTCCAAACTCCCAAACGGTGAATGAAAACATCGTGAGAAAACCGGCATGTCCTTGAATCACACAAATTTTTGTCCTCTGTGATGATCAAACCTACAACCACAAAATGTACTTGAGGTCTACACAAGATACATTTTATGTCCACATCTTCTTGCTTCTATGAACATCATCACATATTAAATGTACGATAAAGTTTAAAATAAGGTATGTAAAAGCTACAGGGTGTTATTATTTTTCTCGTGTACAAGTTCGATTCCCGGTCCCGGTATTCTTCCAGTAAAATCTTCCATCTACAATATTCAAGGTACTTGCCCTCCGTGGGACGCCCTGTTTATACAAAATCTATTTACATTATTAGTGTATGTTACTTCCAGATGTAAAATACCTAGCGTCATGGATAGTGTGGAGTATAAACCCAGACGGCGTGATTCTCCAGCATCTACAGTGCTTCCTCGATGCGATTGAGAGTTACTTGCACAGCGCCAACTCAGGCCGATGGTCCTACCGCCTGCGGGATTTTATTAGGAAAATTACCAAGGAGTTCCTTAACAGGTATGTTGGGATGTACTGCAGAGAATACAGAAAGGAGGGTTGTATAGGCACCGCATTAATAGTGTGGTCTGATATTGCAGTATAGGAAACTGAAGAAAAAACCTGCGAACACCAATCTGTGGTGACTCAAATGCTTTCAAGATGTAAATCTTAAAATATTTATTTCTACAAAAGCATGCTTAGTGTTAAGTGATACGCGCGTTCCTGTTTTAGCTTGCGCTGTGTTGCAAGAACCCTCCTAACACGAAAATACAAATATAAAAAATGAACAAAAGAAAAACTATCGCTAGATATGAGGAAGGTCTATTTCTACCTTGGATGGGTTTCCCATTAGTTAAAGTCAAGAATGATTTAATCATTTTAAAATATCTTAAAGATAGGTAGGTCTGGGTGCCAGTTCAAACCAAAAATTTGTATTACAGAGTCCGTCGCGAAAGAAAAACTAAAGGCAAGGAAAACTGGGAGAACAAAACCCCCGAATCCTACAAACTACGCGACGAGGACATCACCAAGTTCGTCGAAATGCTACTGAACCCCACCCTACAAGCGGTGTACAACCGTTCTCTGTCAGACATATCCATTGCATTGCAGAATCTGGCTATACTCCGACCAGCTATCGTCATCCCTCCTCTTATAGACCGGCTACGAGACTCTCTAACATCACTGACGGAACCGCACAAAGTTACCGTGGGAATGACAGCGGTGGCATCCATCGCGCGACCATTACTGAGAGGCCAAGATGCGGACTACCCTGAAGGTCCAACCCACGTGGTCCCATTACTCATGGCAATTCTACCTGGGCTTGATCCCAACGACATTAGGAAGACTTTAGTGAGTCTCCATTACATAGTGATCTTTGCCTGGATGATGCCTATCATAGACTGCAGCTCGGCTCACGAATACTGGAATGACTTGACGGAACATGAGTTACTGACGTGCGAATCGACAGCTCAGCTAGAAGACTTTGCTATAGTCTTCTTTGACAGACTCTTCGTGATCATAGAGTCTAGCGTATTAGAAAATGTCCGATTGGATACGAAAGATCTAGAAGTCTTTAGAAGTAAGACCGACGCTATTATGGAAACTGCTATATCATCCGCGTCAACGGCCATCCTCATGCAATCTTCTTTTAAGATCTTTAAACAGGCGTTGCGAAAGTTTAAGTCGTTCGCTACAGAATCCACGTTCGAGACTAATGTTTCTGGTAATATGGTGGGAGTTCTACTCAGGGTGTTTGCAAGAGTCAACCCTGAAGCTACTTTGACTGCGTTTGTGCCTCAACTTTGCGAAGAACTGTTAGAGCTTCTATCCGATGACGCTTTGCACGATGACAACCCGTCTCGAGACATTCTATACAGACTTGTATTACTCGGCTACGTGGTAGAATGCGATGGATCAGTTATGATCAATTTCGTACCGCATGTCTTACCCGTACTGGACAGGGCATTGAAACTGAGTAATAAAACGGCTCAAACGCGAGCGTGCGAAATCCTCTCAAACATCTTACAGTATTTCTCGATCATAGACGTGAAGGAATGGAAAAGCACTTCGAAAAATTATGAGGAAGCGCCTGAAAAATGGCTGCCGATCCGGGAGTGGGGGAAAGGAAGTCCTTTGAAGGAAGTAAATCTACAGTGGCACATACCGAGCGCTGAAGAGGCAGCGTGTGCCCAAATGCTAATCGATAAGTACCTCAAGCCAGCGATAGAGAAACTGAGGCAATGGACTGTGGGGGAAAAATCTATGGACCATCAAGAAATGCTTCGGACTTTGTGCATTGTAAATGCTTGCTTGTCTTGCACTCTCTTCTTCCCGGCGCCAAATGAAGAATCTAAGTCGCTGTAAGTATCTCAAATTATCTTTTAAAATATTTTTTACAAAGCCAAAGTCAAGAATCTATTCATTCAGTAATATCACAAGGATCACTTAAAGCTAGGTGAGTCTAGGGCCCAGATTCATAGACCGAACTTTGACTTTACTTTGATGGAAAGTTCAACTTTCAACCAAAAATAATTATATTTCATAGTTCTGTCAAGCTCTTCTTTATTCAAAATGTTTAAGGTAAACTTGATAAATAAAGCTTACTTTGCGAAGACTCCTTTGCTGTAAAGCAAAGTGCGGTCTATGAATCTGGGCCTTAGTCTCCACTTCACTTAGTGAGACGTAGGCGATAATAATAAAGCAAGAGTTTAAAAAGACAGCACACGCTACGCTTCAAACACACACATTTAATTGTTTTGTGAATTCAATTCTTAGGCCCGTATTCAGAAACAGGGCTTGAGTCTGAGTCGAGCCCTAAAGCATAGATTTTTGACATTTTAAAACATAGAACTGTCAAAAAATCTATGCTTGAGGCTAGACTCAAACTCAAGCACTTTTTTTGAATACGGGCTTTAACCCCGTTTAATATACCGGGCATTATACAAGGTGTATCTAAATATGTGTACTATGCGAAGGTGGGGGGTTTCAGACCACAATGGTGATCAGTTGTGGGGGGGAGATAATTAAAAATTCCTATTTTCAGTTTCCCATACAAAAATATTTAATTTCATAATGCCTAAATAAATTGACAACCCTATCCTTGTAACCCCTTGACCCCTTGACCTACTACCTCTGTAGGTCTACTACTACTACCTACTACCTCTGTAGCTGAGTTTAGGGTTGTCACTTTGTATAAAGTCAGCTGTTCATGTTGAAACTTCGTTGCAGTTTTTTTCAGAGATACCAATCGATGTTCGAAAAGTCGTTGAACAAAAGTTGTTCCCCGGGGGGTGGAAATTCACCCCCCTTCAGGATAGTACACATATTTTGATACACGTTGTATATGATTAAAATTAAATAAAAAAAGTATGTAATGTTGTTCCTAAATACCCAGAAACTGCAATTATAAGCTGTATCCTCAGGTGGTAAAGTCTAAAATGATCTGTTTATTTCAGCATAGACTCGCTTGTCCCAGCGACAATACTACCGTTTTCGACCGGAGTGTCTCATGTTGTGACTATCGACGGTGAGAACGTGCGATGCACTTTAGTTCGTTTAATGACCGCCGTGCAAGCACGCATGTTGGCTGACAAATCGGACGATACTAAATGCTTTGAAGCTCTTATACAGGTACTTTCTAGTCTAGTTTCATAATTACTCGAACCTACCCTTAAAATTATAATAATAAAGCATTTTTTATATACTTGCCGCAGTTCATTTTGTAAAAAAATCATCGATACCGACTGACTGACTGTTTTTCTTTGACTTTAAAAAACTTACATAATTTGTCTGTACAACGTTAGTACAATAGTGTTATGTAAAAAAGTATGTGAGTAGCTATCTGATTCCCATCGTACAAGCTCTACTTAGTTTGAGCTAGATAGTATTGTGTGGAGTATTCACAATATTTATAACTATCTTTTCAGATTTGGGATCGCATCCTAATCGGTAGGGGAACAAGAGTGGCCGCTTTCGAAGCTAGACTCCGGACATTTAGTGCGTTAGAACGGGCCATGGACGGTAAAGGTAGTGATCCCAAACAAGGTTATACCAACGCCTTCGTCAGAATACTGATAGTGGACGCGGTGAGGATCGCCGATGAAACTAGAACCGAGATGCCGTGTGAATCGGGTATCACAGATACTGCGTCAACAGTACTAAATTCTCTGTTTGAGCTGTCTACAAATACTTATACGTCGGTAAGTGTGTTTTTAGCCAAAATTGTGTGAAAAAGTGGCGCAGCCGGTAGGATTTAAATTATATTAGAACTTTTCAAACTGAAAAACATTTTTTAGGTACGCATAGCCGCGCAAAACCGTCTAACCTGGATGTTCACCTGGGTATCTTTCTCGTACCGACTGCTGATGCCTAAACTGAAGGCCATCCTCGAAGGTAAAGAGGCTGAGGAGAGCCACGAGAAACATAAAGGAGCCTTATTCATACTAATGGGGCCGAGGAACTGTCCGCTAGTAAACAAACAGGATTGGGAAGCATTGAGGGAACTTTGGCCTGCTATTTTGAAGTCGCCGCTTAGTGAGAAACAAAGTATACATAGGTAAGTACAAAATAATATATCTTGATGGTGAAAGTCGCAGTGCGTTTTACACACATGTAAAATGGCCATTTGGCCGGAAAAGGGCCGCCAAAATGCATGAGCATGTTGTCCTTTCTCCATACAAATTCGGAAGTTTTTTGTGGAGTCTTAAAACGAAATGTGCCTTGTTGCGCAATAATTACTTTCCGGACAAGAAGCCTAGGGACAAATTAAAACAAATAAATGTAGTCTTTAGTACTCCTTTACGTATACGAGTGTACGAAATTATAATGTTACATCTTATTATTTCACTTTTCTGGCAAATTTCAAGTTTGTAGCTTATTTAGTCAACTTTGAGAGCAGTGAAAGGCAACCCAAAAAGTGTACAAAAAGAACTTGGCGGAAGACAGCAGAAAAAAAACAGTTTTGTTACCAAAACTGCAACTGATTGCTAAAACTAAGCTCTCACACTTCCGAACAAAACTTTATTATCATTCAAAAGCCTAGCAATTTTGTTACAGACTCGAGCAATTAATAGGAGATCACATCCACCGTCAACTACCAACCATCAACACTCGTCTCGTCATAAGCGACGCTGCGATCGAGGCGTGCAAACCTCTGCTAACCCAATCAGAGCTAAACGATCCGCATTTTATCTCTCATGTCAACACCGCGGCGCAGAGAGAGACGGCGCATTGGGACCAAGTGGAGAAGCATTATAAAGATCTGTTGCAGGAATTGGTTGATGTGGGGCATCAAAGCAATATGTAAGTACTTGTACATTGTATAGGTTATTCTGGACACACTAGGCATCAAAGCAATAGGTATAAGTACTCTACAGCACGTACAGGTTTAATACGACAGTTTTTCAGCGTCTTTAGCGTCAAAAACCTTTTTCGATCATGAATAATAATTCGTCTTTTGAATTGTTTTTTTTTGGGTTTAATTAAAAGTTGTGCTGCTCTGCTTCACCACATGCTCATGTTTTCTTACAAAACTATTTTTCGTTTATTTTTATTTGATTAAGAATTAATTTAAGCTTAAAATAAAATCTTGAACCCTGAACCGGAAACTCGCCGATAGTTTCCAAACGAAACTGACCGAGTGTGACGTGACAATGTTATATTTCTCTTTCAGAGCACCAAACACGCTTTTGCTTACGCAAAGGCGTGTTTGGTGCTCTGTGGTTATAGGATTGGCTCTGTATTAGCATCAGTTGTATTCTACGATGAGGAGAAATATAACATTGTGACGTCACACTCGGTCAGTTTCGTTTGGAAACTATCGGCGAGTTTCCGGTTCAGGGTTTAAGATCTTCTTTATTCCGTGCCTATAACATTATGACGTCACAAATATGGCGACCAATGGTGGTGCGTTTGCGTTCACGTCATTATTTTTCAAATTTAAATTCAAATGTTTTTATAGTTTTTCTTCATCATTATAATGTATGATAAAGTTTTGAATAAATAAGAAAATTGAAGACCAATTACCTTTCGTTTGCTTGCCACTTGACTCATACATTATTTTACAGACAATGGCGTCGCCTAGAACTAGCGATGCAAATGATTACTTCTTGCTCATCCCTCCAAACCTACTACACATTGGAAGTCGTCAAACTATGCTTAGAGTTACTACTTCATGAGGACATCACAGTGAGACGAACGGCGCTACGACTGATGCATTTTATACTGAAGCAATGCAAGCCGAAATTGAAAAAGGTTACTGTGGATCCGTATGAAATAGCTGGCTGTGAACGACCTAAGAAACGGACTCCTGGTAAGAATCGTAACTTTACCTTAGACCACTCCACATACATAATCCACTCAAACGCCAGATGGTCTAGCTAGTCCTTCTCGTAACTTGAGCTTAGACCACACCACATCTATAATCTACTTAAACGCCAGATGGTCTAGTCCTAATCGTAACTTTAGCTTAGACCACTCCACATCTATAATCTACCTAAACGCCAGATGGTCTAGCTAGTCCTCCTCGTAACTTGAGCTTCGACCACTCCATAATCCATAATATACTCAAACGCCAGATGGTCTACTCTTTCTTGATCGTAACTTTAGCTTAGACCACTCCACATCTATAATCCACTTAAACGCTAGATGGTTTAGTCCTCCTCGTAACTTGAGCTTAGACCACTCCATGTCCATAATCCACTCAAAAGCCAGATGGTCTAGTCAACTATAGTCCTAATCGTAACTTTAGCTTAGACCACTTAAAAATCTGACTCACAGACTTTTTCGGACGGAGCGCTCTAGTGGTAGCGAACCTAAGCATGAACATGGGTTCATATCCTGTTGTGCACCAATGAGTTTTTCTGTACAAAAATGTATGCGCACTATACCAGTACTATCAAACGATGACAGAAAACATCGTGGGGAAACCGGCATGTCGTAGAACCTATGAAGTAAAAAAAAAATTATAAGCAAGGGTACGAAAAACCTCTCTCTCTCTCTCACCACACTGGTTTGAAGGAATTTGTGACACTTTGGGAAGAAAAAGAAGTCCAGAATGCGTGTCTTCATTCTACCCTTTGTTTTTTTTCAGGGTACCGAAAAGACTTGGATTGGGCCATATGGTCGCCGGATAGGTTCCCTTTGGATGATTCAGAGTGGGACAAACCGATTCTTAGAAATTCTGAATTCGGATTCTACGCGTGGCCTCTGAAACTTGTGGTAAGTTATCTTTTACTTTGAACAAATGCTATCCAGCAGGCTGATCATATAACTTTTGTTGCAATGATTTCAAAATCTTATTTAAACTGTCAATTTGCGATCACGTTTTAGTTTGAAAATTGACAGTTTCAATAAAATTATGATTGAAACCATTGCAGTAAAAGTTACATGATCGGCCCGCAGGTAATATTTTGAACCCTTTGTAAGCGTTTGTTAGGTTGTGTGATGAATTATAGATTATACAGCGTTTTGGGGACGCCTCGGTTTGGTTTTTGGGTCAGTTGAGCTATCTCTAGATTGTTTGTAACGGTCTGCAGATAGCTCAACGGTTTTTTGTGTATTTTGTACATTTTGTAAATATTTGTGTAATTGTGTAAATAAATTTTAACATTAGAAGATAAAAAAAAACAGTTTAGCAAACTACAGACCGTTACAAACGATGTGTTCAAGTTATCTAGTTCTCTTAGTACGCTTTGCTTTACTTTGATAGCGTGTGTAAAACGTCACCATCATAATATATTTTCTTGTTTACAGATGGCAGCACCAGCGGCCGAGCAAGTGTGGAAATCAGATGACCCAGCGATAGCCGAAATAGAGAACCATATCCTTAAATTCTTTACAGACGAGGAAAAAGTCACGAAGTTGGTTGGATTTTTATCCGCTGAAGAGAAAAAGGGAAAGGACAAGTTTAGTGGACTGCGTTTTTCTGTATTGAGGGTAAGTTTTTACAATAAACTTTTTTCTTGTCGTGTCGTGTGAAAAACACTGCTCTCAGTGTTTGGCAATTTGCTGTTAGGCGTCATTCTTTTGTTCATATCGTAAAATAAAGAAATAAATAAAGTACAAAATTTTTGATTATAGAAGATAAATAAAATAAATAATGTAGTAGACAATCCACACTATCTAGGCTCAAATTAAGCAGAGCTTGTTCTATGGGAACCAGATAGCTGATATAATACTTATATCCTTTTTTTTCTGCAAATACATACAGTTTTCTTAGAATTCAATATAATATCCAGACAGAGAACAAACATCTCTGTTCACGACTTAAATGTTGGTTCTTTGCCCACAAATCATCATAAATCATTTGATCAAATAATCATTTGATCCCCAGATCGAACCCATGACCTACGGCCAGAAGGCAGAGCTACTACCAACTGAGCTGAGAGGCTAGCCAAAATTGAGATATTGCATCGTCCATATTATACCGGTCTAAAAATACTTAAACGAATATAAAAACAAAATAATCTTTCAATAAATGTATAGAGTATTTAGTTATATCATTTTTTATCCTTTAGCTTCTATTTTCTCACTTCGGCGACGACGTCTTGCAACCATTCTTAAGCCACGCCCGCAAACACGTGGCTACAACATTGGAGCCGTCACAGCGCTTTGCGGCGGAAGTCACTTCAGCGGCTCTCCGCACGCCGCGCTATTGGACAAGGCAGAAACAATCGCAGCTCTATAGAGACGCGCTACAACTCATCAAATCAGGTAACGCAGGGGACTAGACATGAAAATACTGGTGTCATTGTATGACGTTTGCCGAAAGCATAAAGCCCGTCAGACACGTTGCTATAATATATGTATTCATTATTAGATACACAAACTGACAGGGTCTAATTTTTGGGTCGTGAATATTTGTTTGGCCGAATCAATTTAATTCCTAAACCGATTTAAGTTTTTGTATCAAAATTTTATTTTTATTTATTTCGTAACGACATATTGCATAATTATTGCCACGGAGAACAGGACGATGACATATCGTGTCGCCACCCAGGCGGTGACTGAACGCAGAATGTCGCTCGGCGCGCGGGCGGGGATCAAATATGTAACAACGCGCCAATAATTCGTAAAAAAATCACGAAAAAGTGCACGAAAAGAGCCTTTTTGAGGCGCACTTAAAATCTTTTCACCACGCTTGGTTCGAAAGAATCAGTGACACGATAAGAAGAAGAAGTAGAATTTAATTACTCTGTATATCTAAAGGTTTATCAACAATAACGCCGGAGACACTCGACGACTGGGGTACATGCATGGCTACAGGCGTGGACAAGTTGGATCCGATGCGCGGCGCAGAGCTACTGGAAGGGCTGGTAGAGCTATGTGTGCCGCCGGCTAGTAATGCGGACGAGCTGGATACAAATACCTCGTTTATCATCTGCGCCAGGCTATTTGCGTTGCAGGTAATTTTTCTATTATTTTCTATGGATGAACTTCCTCAAACTTATTGGAGAAGAGCCTTTGAACTTTACCGTGAATACAGTAGGATACAGGTCATGTTACCTAAAAACTAAGAAAAACGACTCTTACTGCAAGGACTTAAGAGCTAGCAGTGTATAGACTTATGCATATCAGCAGTTCCAACAGCATCTTGCGCGTTGTAGCGGACCGGGTGGAGTGTCTTCGAATGTGGCGGCTGGTTCAGCTTCACATTCAGTAGTCGTAGGTCGTATTTGTTATTTTTGTTAAATTGTATTTATTGTTACTAACACTTTAACTTTGTATTTACTAACAAATTATGGATAATATGATCTGAAATAAATGAATTGAATTGAATTGTATCCTTGAGTACTTTTCGAATTTTTTTTTAGTATCATAATCATAATCATTTATTTGCCTCAATGAAGTGGACACATGAAAGATATCTGGGATGCGAATTTTGGGTTCATGCTCAAGTTTGGAAACAACATAAATATTATTTATATTGGGTTTTATTCATTTTAATTATTGGTGGTTGGTGGTGTTATTGCTTGGTTGATTTTTATTGGGGTATCACAAGAGACAATCCGTTTAAGTTTTCAAAAAGTTCATATCTACATCATTGTTTTTCCATACAGGGGGCGCTAGGAACATTAAAATGGCGCACAGCGAAGTTAGCTAAGTTGATCCTCCAAAGGCTTGACGCTGCCAATTTCATACAACACCCATTCCAGATCGTACGAGAGTCTGTTGGCAGGTAAGCTTATACAAACTGTATCCGAAGTCCCAGTGCATTTACAACATTTCGTGACCAAATGTTGTTTTCGTTCGCCTATTTGTCTCTGTCTATTGTATTTAGAAAAGATGAGACAGCAACTCTTAACTCCGTAACGTATTTTTGTTGTCTCATGTTTTCTCCATACAATAGAGAGAGACAAATAGGCGAAACGAAAACAAAATTAGGTAACGAAATGTGGTAGCAAAACTACGACTTCGGGTACTACTTATTTGTCGAGTGAGCAAACATTTCTCGAACATTTTAACTCGCTCGTTTTTTTTTTTATTTGGGGCAATGCGTTGTTGAATGATGGTCTGAGCATAACTGTTGAACTATTGATGCGATCTGCATGTAATTTGGTAGTTTAGTATAAGGTCCAAAAAAGTGATCTCCGAAATAGGGCTTAGAGGTCTGAAAGTAGGGTGTATAGACAAACGCTATTTGGCTTTGTAGTGCATAAAAAAATATAAAGTTCCTTGACTATGACTGCGTCAGCTGTATTAAGAAGTCACTTTCTCATCTCATTTTTAGGGTTCCGTAGCCAAATGGCAAGAAGGATATAGATTCGTCATGATTCATGAATAGTTTGCGCTAGAGACACTTCCAAAGTGGTAAAATGTCTTTTTTTTTGTAACTTCTAAAATAGGAGAATGATCAAACTACGAAAAATATATGATGTACATTACTATGCAAATTTTCACCGAAAATTGGTTTGAACGAGATGAAGTAAGTAGTTTTTTTTCATACTTCATAAATCCTAAACCGCAATTTACCTTTCGACGAACTACAAGAACTTTTATATTATGTTACTTGTTGCTACGGAACCCTTGATGGGCGAGTCCGACTCGCACTTGGCTGCTTTTTTTTAATTGTATCAGAAGAAAGAGATCGAATCAGCTTAAAATAATTTTATTATTGTGTGTGTGTCCTCCACACTGAGTCACTGAGCTAGGTGCAATATATTTACTGGTATCTCGTTTCCAGCCTGCTGGTGACGCTATTCGACACAGAGCTAACGTTCCCCGGCCAGGCGCCTATATCACCCGACATGCCGCGTATATCAGAGTTCCTTGAAAGCGTGATGCCTCGTCTCGCCGCTCTGTATGACGAGAACGGAGATATAGGTAAGAATACTTCTAGAATAAAATAATTTAAGTTTAAAAAACTTGAGATCTTCATGGCCTTTCTGGAAGTCAACCCTGGCTGAAAAAAAATTTGCTAAATCGGTTTATAAATGAGGGTGTTATGCAGTAACAAACATGAAAACTAAACGGCTATACCAATTTTGATAAAAAATATATGGGCCGATCTGGAAATATTACTTGTCAGATAAAAAAATAATTTAATGGGCTCATAAATGTCATGTTATACTATAAAAAAAGACAACTTGAGAACCTCCTTCTTTTTTATTTGGAGTCGGGTAAAAATAAAACGAAACGCCCCACGAACTTTATTGGGATTCGAGGCGATTTCATTTTTTGCGGCACGGTAAATATCTCATCAAATATAATGCAAAGTACCAACTCAGAATCTTTGAAGATGTCTAAGGTAGGAAGGTAACGGTAAAGGTGTCAGAGGTAACTTCAATTTTATAGAAGTCTGATAACCTAAGTCAGGGATTCCCAAAGTGGTCGATATCGACCCCTTGGGGTCGATATTGGTTTCCTAGGGGTCGATATAAACGAAAACTGATTTTGGGGGTCGACGAGGTCTAAAAATCGACCCCCTATTAAATTACCACACGTTCTTATTTAAAACTTTAGGTAGGTAGGTACTGTATTGTTTATGTTGTGTTACGTGTACTAAGAATAATTAATATTTTTGTAGGAAATAGCATTGTTGTAGTACCTAATGTAAAGTATCAAGTTCTTACAAGATGAAAAACTAGGCAAGTCAGTGTGGACAAGTTTGTGCAAGATGAATGAGTTCGAGCGTACATCTTTCAGGCGCGTTTTGCTCTATTTGACTCATACGTGATTTAACACGAACGAATTCATGATCAAGTTGCAAATCCAAACATGTTCCTGATATTTTACTATTTAACGAGCTTGCACTTAGGTTGAAAGTTCATTTGCGTTTTGAAATTCGTTGGAGCTTGAACGATAATAACTCATAATATAAGTACTCATTTATTTCAAGAGATCACAAAGTTATAAAATAGCTAAATTAAGTGAAGTAAAGTGGCTGAAACAGAATTTACTAATCACTTAACCAAGTGCAAAGTTTTCCAATTTGTACCTTAGCACTTAGGTATTTTGTATCAATAGAAAGAAAACTAAACATAGGCCCCTTATTTATAATAGTCTGCTAACTTAAAACATTGCTAATTCTCACTCTGTCTTCTTCTATTGACCTAATTCAGAATGAAAAATAATTATAAGTTTAAAAAACTAGAGAAACCGACTTCATTGCCAAACGGCTAAACCGATTTTAATGAAATTCGTTTGGGACAATCTGGACGTAAGAATAACCTTCCAAATAAAAAAATAATTTTCTAAATCGGTTCATAAATGACGGAGGCATGCAGTTACAAACATTAAAACAATTATTTAAATAAAATGGCAACACCGATTTTAATAAAATTAAAATGAGACCAATCTGGAAGCAGTGCCTTTCAGATAAAAAAATATTTTTCTAAATCGGTTCATAAATGACGGAGGCATGCAGTTACAAACATTTAAAAAAATATTAACAAAAAATGGCAACACCGATTTTAATAAAATTAAAATGGGACCAATCTGTAAGCAGTACCTTTCAGATAAAAAAATAATTTTTCAAATCGGCTTACAAATGACGAAGTTATGCGGTAACAAACATTAAAAAAAAATAAAAAAAATACAACCAAATTGAGAACCTCCTCCTTTTTGATTGGAAGTCGGTTAATAACACTGTAGCAGCTGTTTTAAGTTAGCGGACCATTATGAATAAGGGGGTTGATCTTAAAAGTAGTTAATTTGGCCATGGGGGTCTGAGGTAACGTTTCATTTTGGAAAAGGGGTCACTTGTCCAAAATAGTTTGGGAACCCCTGACCTAAGTCTTGATAATGTGCTGTACCTTTATTACAATTTTTTTTTTCTCTGGGAATATGTTGTTACTTTTTGTACCTCTATATGGGTGTAACCACGGTTGAGAAAATAATATTCTACGAGTATTTGAAAATAGAATTGTTTCATGTTTTGTTTCTTGTGCCAACAGTGATAAAACTATCAACATCGATGGCCGTCGAAGGCACCAGTCGGGAGGTCGCCAAGGCTTCGAGCCCTGAGATCGTGTCGCCGAAGGTTGGCCAAGTCGGCATCGCCGTTGAAGTGGCGAGGATTTCTCCCGACGAACCGGTCCCTGAGGAAACGACACAGGTATGTTTTTCTGTAAATTATGATGTCTGTTTCTGTAGGTATTTTACTGGTAACGAATTGCTAAGACTATGTCGCTTCATTTACTGTCATGCATTCTTCATTCATGCTCGTTGGTTTAAGTTAACTTCGACCTACCTCAGCCTTTTCATATTCATTTATTCAAATCAAACTGTTGTGTTTTCTAAAACTATGCTATAACATGTGGTTCTTCAAAAAGGGCGTTTTTAAAGTTTTAAAGGGTTGGCAACGCGCTTGTGTTGCCAGCAATAATGCAGGCGTCCATAAGCGTGGATAGCAGTTACTGTACTGCATCAGGTGGGCCGTATGTTTATTTGTTGTATAACAAAATATCTGTTATTAAAGTTAATTAAAGGTTGTCTGGAAGAGATCGCTCTTAGCGATAAGACCGCCCATTGTGCTCATTATTTATGTTTAGTATTTATTCCTTTGTGTACAATAAAGAGTTAATGTTATCTGCTAGAGACATGAACGCCTAGGTTTTCCTCTCGCCTGATACACCTGTTTCATCCATCCTTTCTACATGTAGACATGTGTTTCTCTGATGTAAAGTTGGTTAGTTTTTAGTTTTGTTGGTATTAATTTGTAAATTAATAACTTTAGGCTGGTGATCGTGAAGGCAATGACTCCTCATCAGATACTGAGAGTACTGCACTGATGAACCCCCTGCGTCCACCGCACAAGATGGTAATGGAGCTAAGGCTGGGCGGCGATGCACCTACCCCTACTGCCGGCGATCACGCTAAGGCCGCTAACTTACTGACCACAGGTAAGTCGTACAAATATCTAATGGCCTTACTTATAAAAATATGTCAAAAGATAAACAGTGCTTAAACTATTGCTATCTCTTACCACTGAGCAATGACAAACAGTGACAGAGCTAACTTTAAGCAATGTTTAAATTTAAATTGCGTTTATAAGTATGGCTGTAAATATGTAAAACTCTTACGTCACTGACTGACTGACAATCAACGCGCAGTTTTAACTAAATTAGTTAGTTAGTTAAACTAATGGTCTTAGGAGTATAATATAAAATTAAAAAACTTGAGGAACTGACTTCATGGTCAAACTATTAAATAGATGTTCTCAGCTGTCTTCAGCTGTTCGTTTGACATGCCGGTTTCCTGACAAAACACTAATTTGTTAAGATAGCTGTAAGAGAACTCTTTTTAGGGTAAAGCTCGCCTATAAACACGTCTACCAATAAACATGGATAATATTATATTTTTTTTCTTTAATTTGTTTCAGTTCTCCGCATGTGCATGGGCATAACAGCTCGCGCGCTGAACAGCGACATGAGTGCTCAGTACTTGGTGGCGGGCGCGGCGTGCAGCGTGGCGGGGCGCGGCGCCGGCGCGGAGGAGTTACCGCGCGCCGCCGCCGGATACCTCGCCGCCGCCGCGCTCCGGCACCACTCCGCGCCGGCCTTCGACCGCGCGCTCACAGCCGCGCACCAGCGAGCGCAAGGTAATACTACATCAAAACAACAAAACAAAAACAAAAATGTTTATTTTGGAATAAATACATGGCACAAATAAGGTCAAAGCACGATAACATTCGCAGAAGTTATAAACTGTGTCGCGAACATTAACGCCCTCCTCTGACTTAGAGAATTCCAAACTATAAAAGAATTTAAACTATAACATAACATAAACTTAATTAAATCATAATTAAAACCAAATTCTTACTGTGATTATGTTTTTGTGTAGAGTGAATGGGTATGCGTAAGTGTGAAAAATTTAAAAATTTTGGGGTGGTTCTCGTGGTACGCCAGTCTCATGAGAGTCTGGTTATAGAGAAGAACCTGTAGTGTACATAAATTGTGTCGTTTGTTTGTATGGGTAACAGCACATGAGTGGACTGGTAGGGGAAACCATCGTGGTGTGAAGATTAGCCGGTTAGACTCTGCGTTACCGAGTGCTAACCGTTGACAGGGCGCGCCGCGTGGAGGCTCTTCACTCGCACCTATAGGGACAAAATATCACGGGAACCATCGACACGACGAAGAAGAAGCACATGAGTGCTCAGTACAAGAGAAACTAAACAAGCTTCCTCAGAACAATACCGTCGACCGCATCATCACTTGAGTGAGATAGGTGTCAAACACAAACCTATAAATTGTAAAAAAAAACTCCTTCCACAGATCGATCGTGGTGGGCTCGCCTCTCATGCTTAGACTTCGCACAACCGCTGTTGTTCTACGGCCTGCCTTACCTCTGCGCTAACAAGGAACGCGCCGTCATCGCGGAAAACCTAGCTTTGCAGCTCATGCGGGACCCTCGGATAGAAGTAAGCGTCTTCATTCATATTCGTCATTGTCATAGTCTTACTCGAAAGTAATAAATCATCAAGCAAGCAATGAATGCTTCTATAATTTTATTTTCAGGGGTAGATTAGGTACTAGGCTTTCTGATGCCTGGAAGTTTTGATATTAACCATTGTTCGAGAGATGGCTTTATGAAATTACAGTATGTGCTAGGTATGTGATAATTTTATAAACCTTTTTTTTAGGTACGACAATCAGCAGCGAAACTCCTAACAGGCCTCATGCACTGCCGCGCTCTTCCAGACGAAGACAAGACTCTACGCGCTCTCACCCGCAGTTGTCGCTCTAAAGAACTAGTCGAAAGGCACTACGGAGTCCTAGGCCTTTGCTCCTACCTTGCCTCTCGTCCGTACAGCATCGGACCCAAGTTGGGAGACGTGTTAGCAGAGCTAGCAAGGCACACGAATGCACCAGACCCCATCCCAGCTACTATTAGGACCACATTATCAGACTTCCGACGAACGCATCAAGACGACTGGCAAAAGCATAGGGACCAGCTCACGGAAGAGGAATTAGATTTATTAGCAGATCTTACTTCACCACCTTCTTATTGCGCGTAGATCTTTACTGTTGTATCTATCATTTATATGGTATAACGGTTTTTTCGTAAGGTTTCGTAAGAGATATGTAGGTACGGAATGTTATATAACCGTGGTATTTATGATGCTAAATGTATCTATTATTCTGAGGCCGTAATAGAAAGTAAATGTTAAGTTTGGCTTTATAACAAGTCAACTGAAATTTACCCATAACTTAATCAATAATTTGGTTTGCTCACTCGACTGCACCCACAGTAATCACTAATGGATCTGAGTATCTCCAAAGTTAGACTCCGCAAATCGCATCCTGGTTGTGTAGTAAGGTTGTGAACAGCGTAAGTGTGAAAAGACAAGCGATAGTCAACTAAAGAGGCACAAAAAACTGCAGGGCTATTACGTAAGAACAAGCAATAGCAGTAAAATGAGTTGTTGAAAGAATCTCACCACTATCGTTGTCTGTCGTGCTAGTCGATTGTTCTGCAGTCAAATAATAATGCTTTTTATTTTTAGTTTAACGCTTTCTGATTTCCGTCAGAGGACTAGTAGTCAATTAAATACACTGGCCTTTATTAATGTCAGAACGAATTTGCTGCTATCGCTGTTGCTTGAAAACATGCTTTTATTCGAAAGCATTTGTCAAGTGTGTGTAAAAAAATTGCACGAAAAGAACCTCTTTGAGCCGCACTTGAAATCCTGTCACTATACTGGATTGAAAAAAGTTGTGATACAAGAAGAAGCTGTTGCTTGTCCATATGTAATAGGCTTTTTTTAGCCTAAGTTGGGTAGGTATGTACAGCCAAGTTTTCTTAAGATTATTGTGTGTTTATGCCTTTAAGGAGGAGAAAGGTTATTCATACTTCCATGTAGAGAACCATGGTGGAGGAAACACTAAGATATTTTCACCCTAGGTGGTGGTGTTTTCATCATAATATTACACAGGCAATGGCACAGAAATAGATATAGCTATGAAAACTATTTTCACATGTTTAATGCAGATCAGTGGATAGGTGTATGTGTTTACATATAATCTACCTTCTATTTATTTTTTTCTACTATGTTTTATTTTATTACATATTGTCATTTATAATTTTCCATTTAATTACATTTTATTGGGACTTGGTGTTTGTAAATACTATGAATATGATAATTTACATAACTTTTAAATCTAGGTTTTTATTAAAATTGAATAAATATACAAATGTGTATTGATGAATTTGTTTTATTGTTTCTAAGGGGTTTTATGTAGTGTTATGTGGTTAAAATATTTCTAAAATCAGGGCTCATCTCAGACTAGCAGTGTTTTTAAATACGGATCTAATAAAATATTCGTTTCGGTAGAATCTATCTACACTATGGAATTCTAACGAAAATAAAGTCAATCAACATAAATCCATTTTAATTTTTTAATATAATATTTCAAAACATTGAAGTAAGTCTATCATTATCGAAATCCTGGATGACATTAACATCAGTAATAAATTAACCTATAGCTTGATCACAGCAATTATCTACGCTCTTCAACATCTGGAACAAAAATTTGGATGTTATTACAACTTCACAGAAATTAATTCATTGATCTTAGTTTTGAAAATATCAAGTCCAGACTCTTGCTGAGGTGTGGAGTATAGATTTGTCCAGAACTCTGAATCATTCTTCTCATAGTGATCTACCTTACTCAATGGAGTAATAAACAGCATACCCATCTGTGGGGGGTTCTTACACAGACACTACACAAATGTAAATGAGTGTGTTGCGCATCCTTTGCTCAGATCAGGCTAGTTGCAAGCCTGCAGGTTGCGGAAGCCTGACTCACTGTGCCAGAGATCACTAGGTATTTAATGTAAAAAAGAAAGATATACTTACTTTTACCGTCACATGCCACAATTTTAACCTTATCTACCTTGGCCACCTCTTGGACTTCACGGAACTCAACATCATTCAACATAAAAGTCCAAACATTGTCACAAAATCTGAAATGAAGAATGTTATGTAGGTATTGAATAAAACTGGTTACTTAGTTACTCATACTTATCCCAATAAAGGAATAAAATGATATTTACCTGTATGTATTCAGTTTGCCAGCTTTAAATGTTAGCCTTGACTTCACTTTGCTTGATAGGGCCTGGTTGATGGATTTGTCGAATTGTAGCAAAACTTTAACCGCTAATGCCGGTGTGATCTGACCATACTGCAATGGAAATGTGCTTTTTAAAATAATATTCGTAGAATGTGTGGATCCGAAAAATGCAGAAAAATATTTCAAGTAAACACACTCCACCTGTATAAGTTCGTCGAGGCTTTCCTGCAAGGTATTTCCGACTGTAGTGTTTCTGTACAGTTGATAAGACATTTTGATAACTATTTGTACGTTTCCTAACAATACTAGTAACGCAAATTTCGAAAAAAAGACGCTCACATTCAGATACAAAACACGCAAACAGAACAGAAAGTGCAGTGAAAACTGAACAACAAAGAAGAAGACGACTTGCGTTCAGTGTTGCCGTTTTCTATTTTGAGAAAATGCTAGAACTTGCTCCAAATAATGCTAAAAAATGCTATTTTTATATTAAAAAATGCTAAAAAACATGCTAAAATCCTAATTTTGTTATTAACCTTTCTGTGTACCTAACATGTTATTCTAGGCTCTAAAGAATCGTTACGCACCAAATGTTAGCAAAATCCATCCAAAAGCCAATCCTTAAACTCGCATATATCTTCTCCCATTCATCGCGATAATGTTGCTCATTTATAAGAGGCATACTTTCACTTCACATTCACAAATCACATTGAATGAATTTAATCAAGAGTCAAGTGGGGTTCGGACGCGAAACGTTCGCTACGTAGAAACAAAAGCTAATTTCAGGAAAGTCCCTGATCCAGAGAGTTGCCATACCTCAATGAAAACCATAGATAAAAAATAATGTCTCTGGTCGGTCTCTATTAAATAATCTTTTGACATTGACTTTTGATTTGAAATGCCAAAATATGCAATATGCTAAATGCAAAATTTACATGCTAAAGAGTCATGAAATATGCTAAATTTAGCACTAAAAATGCTAAAACGGCAACACTGCTTGCGTTGCGTTGTCAGGTCAGGGTGTCCGGCTTGTTTTGACATTAGGTAGACACTGGTTCAACTTGACAGAGATAAATAAAAAAATCTAGGAAAAAAAACTTAGTTTTTTAATCTATGACTAGGCAAGCAGGCACAAGGATGTTTTATCCTCTTCCCTGAGCAGGCATAATCTTATACGAGCCGGTAAGACCGAGCTTCGCTCGGGTAAAAAAAAATAGTATTATTATTTGCCAATAGATGTCAGGAAAAGTCGTATCTTTATTGGCTTATTTTTAATTAACAACGCCTTCTAGCTTGCAGTTAGTTGCTCACAATCGTCAAAAGATGGAAGGAGCAGTCACATATTCAGTTTATGTTTTTAGTTTTTTTTAACGAACAGACTCATTTTCTGAAAATGAATCCTAGCTAGATCGTTTTATCGTCCCCGAAAACCCCTGTATACTTAATTTCATGAAAATTGTTGGCTCAGTTTCCGAGATCCTAAATATATATATATATATATATACAAGATTTTCTCGTTTAAAGGTATAAGATATATATCTTGTATATTTATATATATATATTTAGGATCTCGGAAACTGAGCCAACGATTTTCATGAAATTAAGTATACAGAGGGTTTCGGGGGCGATAAATCGATCTAGCTAGGTCATTTTCAGATAAGACTTAGTTTAAAAGTCATTTGAATAATAAAAAAATTTAGCGCCATCTCTTGCCGAGTAGTCGAAATCATGAATTGGTGTCACAGAGAACGCCATCTATTGACTTCTACGTAAACACTCGAGGCAAAAGTTCCGGAGATTTTCATGAAGATTAGTATACAGAAGGTTTCGGGCGATAAATCGATTTATATAGCTGGGATATTTTTTTAGAAAATCTCTTTTATTGTTTTTAATAATCAACTTTATCTATAAATCAACTTCAACATAAACTTATTTTAGCTATTTCAAAAGATGGCGCTGTTCGAAGATCGAAAAATATTATTCATATTTCACCATTTTCATCAGTATGTAACGTATTTAAATATAATTCCTAAAAACACAATTTACAAAAAAAATACCGAGCGAAGCTCGGAAATACCAGCTCGTAGTAGCTAAACTAAGCTAAACGTTGTCTAGCATTCAGGCGAAGTTGTATGGAAACATGGCCTGTATGGAAATGACATCGTTTATAAACAGGCTAGGCAGCGGCAATTATAGGCAGTCGGCTGCGACATGAAAAAAAACATCTCTCTGTTCTACACATCAGCCTATGAAGTCAATGGAGTCCTTGTTCTGTACCTTCGCTCGTTTCCCAGCTGGTTTGTAAATTAAAACGTGTTTTAGACGGTTTAAAACCACTTTTCTACCAAGGTGACCTTGGCAGAAAGCTTCTGTCTACATGGTTTAAAACCAACCCCAACCTTTGGAGGGCGTGCAAGACGTATATAGGTCATGCCAAAATGCGGGCGTTTCATAGCGTGTAGCACGAACGTTAGCAGACTCGCTAAGCACTGCTATCGGGCGTAGGTATTCGGGAATCAGAACTGGATAGGTATTGGCAGTGGCTGTTTCTGCAACTTTCATTCTGCTGGTGTCGTTTACTTACCTACGTTCCTATCCTATCTACTTACCTCTCTTCTGTATTCTAGGAGCAAATGCTTTGTCGCTCGTGTACTTGGTTGGATAATTGTCTAAGGTGACCCAGAGACAATAATAATTATCCTGAAGAAGTCCACTGCTGGTCATAGCCCTTCCCTTACATTTCCAGGAAGAACGATCCTGAGCCCTCTCCGTCTAACGACTTCCCACGATCTCAACAATGTTGTCGGTCCATCATGGGTCATTCTATTAGCAATGTACAATTTTTTTTCGTTTTGTTTTTAATTTGTTTAGATGGTCCATTACTCGGATACATAAAATGGTAACGTTTCATTCATTACACCCGGTTCGGGTGTAATGAATGAAACGTTAGATTTTTGACAGTTCTCCATTGAAAAATTACAAAATCAATGCATAGGGCATAGGGCTCAATGCTCAAGCACGGTGTTTGTTTACGGGCCGGACGGCTGGCCTGATTTCCTAAATTATCTCTAATGACCAGAGAAAAACTTGAAAAATTATAAAACTATCGTCATTATCTCAGCCCGGCAACAACCACAGCTGGGGCCTAATTCTCGGGCCGATCTCGATCATTTTGCAATTTTATCTTATTGCGTCTTTTCGAAGAGAGAATGGCAGATTTCCTTGAGTAATTCATCGACGACCTCATCGTAGAAGCCTCGACAGCTACGATATACGGAAAACGTGGAAAAAGTGCGGGGTTGTGCAATGGCAAAAATAAAATAATCGCGTAGAAAATCTCGGTCGGCCCGAGAATTAGGCCCCTGGGCGATATGCCTCCTTCATTTTCTGTCAACCTCCTTTGTACTAGTATCGTAGATAATCAAAGGCTTCAACATTATATACAGCCTTGTTGGGAATCGAACCCACAACGACCACACCTGCAGCATAGAGCTTTTTCCAACTGCACCGAGTGCCTATTTAAAACCTTTTTTATACCGGGAACTGGAAAGGTATCACTATGAATTATATAATTGAATACTGACCTACCTCGGTGCACAATATACTTCAGGTTTTTCAAGGAAAAGACGAAATGATAGGTACAAAAGTTTTATTTTATAAAGTAAGTACATACCTACAAATTCAAACAATAATAATATATATTTGGCAAGAAAATACAGGTATATTTGTTTAACCACTGTTTGTAAAAAATAATCAAGTACTCGTAGGTTACATTAGATGTATGTATGTAGGTATAAAGTATGTAGATTTTTCCATGTTAGATTGCTGGACAGGTAGGTGCTTTGTAGGATGGTGTTGCTGATGAATCCAGTAAAATGACGGCATCTGAAAATAAAGAGAAATAGTTTAATGAAAAGTACAACTTTAGGTTTAGGGGTTCATTGTTTGACTTGGGTACCCCATTAAGTTTTTCACTATTTGAAAGATATGAAAAGTTGCGGCCGACTGTACTTATGCATTATCGTGTTTATGCATTTGACATCATCAAGCAAGTCCACTGGTGGACATAGGTCTGCCCTCATACTTGAGATTGTATACACCATTATAAAAGAACTGAAAAAAGAACGAGGTATCGATGGGGAACTTACCGTTAATTTGTTTTTCTCGTGATTCGCTCCGTTTCTCCTTTTGCTGCTGTTTCCAGTGATTTTTTAGATTTAGGTAAGTATTCCTAAACTATTTTCTTTTGTCTTCTTTCTTCATGATAATCTTCTTTCTTCATAATAATCTTTTTTCTTCATAATAATCTTCTTTCTTCATAATAATCTTCTTTCTTCATAATAATCTTCTTTCTTCGTGATAATCTTCTTGCTTCCATATTGTGGTCTTCTTTCTTGATAATAATCTTTTTGTTCATGATAATCTTCTATCTTCATAATAATCTTCTTTCTTCGTGATAATCTTCTTGCTTCCATATTATTGTAGTCTTCTTTCTTGATAATAATCTTTTTCTTCATGATAATCTTCTTTCTTCATGATGATTTTCTTTCTTAATAATAATCTTCTTTCTCCATGATGATCTTCTTTCTTCATAATAATCTTCTTTCTTCATGATGATCTTCTTTCTTCATAATAATCTTCTTTCTTCATGATTATCTTCTTTCTCCATAATAATCTTCTTTCTCCATGATGATCTTCTTTCTTCATAATAATCTTCTTTCTCCATGATGATCTTCTTTCTTCATAATAATCATCTTTCTCCATGATGATCTTCTTTCTTCATAATAATCTTCTTTCTCCATGATGATCTTCTTTCTCCATGATGATCTTCTTTCTTCATGATGATCTTCTGTTTTCATAATATTCTTCTTTCTTCGTGATAATCTTTTTGCTTCCATATTGTAGTCTTCTTTCTTCATGATGATTTTTTTGATAATATTTTTTCCTCCGAGAATCTTTTTCTTTATAATCATCTTGCATTATGCTTTTCTTTTTTTATACTCTTTGGTCTCTTTATAATTTTTTTTCGTAAAATCTTCTTATAATCATACTTTAAATTTAATATTTTTTCAGTTTATTCCGGCATTTCAGCCTTATTTTGTGCCTGTAGCGTGTTTTCGTTTATTATCATGATGCCCTTCTTTTTACATCTCTTCTGTACATAGGTATTTACTAGCCGCCGTCAGTCTATTTTTCTATTATTTACATTTCGACTTTTTGTATTATGTGTTCTTGTTTTGATGTCGCGTTCTTTCGGTATTCTTAGTTTTCTTGCCAATTTCTACTTTTTTCGATGCATGTAATATTATGCGGGTTTTTTAATCTCTTCTATCTGTCCGTTTTCCGCATTTTATCAGGTTGGTAGTTCAACTTTTTTTTTGAGATTTCTTGCGATAACTTCTTTAACATCTTGACATTGATATTTCTTCGAAAAATTATTTCTTTCTTCAGTATTTTCATTCTTCGGCGTCTTCTATCTTTGACTTTTTTTATTCTTCATTTTCTATTATGGATGTCTTCATTCTTCTGGGTCTTTTTTCTTCGATGTCTTTATTCTTCAGTGTTTTTCTTCTTCAATGTTTCATTTTTCGGGGTCCTCTTTGTTCGATGTCTTCATTCCTTAAATCTTCGTTCTTCGACGTCTTCTTTCTTTGAAGTCTTCCTTCTTCAAGTCTTCATTCTTCAAGTCTTCTTTCTTCGAAGTCTTCTTTCTTCAATGTCTTCTTTCTTCGATGTCTTCTTTCTTCGATGTCTTCTTTCTTCGATGCCTTCATTCTTCGATGCCTTCCTTCTTCAAGTCTTCATTCTTCAAGTCTTCTTTCTTCGAAGTCTTCTTTCTTCGATGTCTTCTTTCTTCGATGTCTTCTTTCTTCGATGCCTTCATTCTTCAAGTCTTCATTCTTCGATTTCTTCATTCTTCGATGTCTTCTTTCTTCAGTCTTAATTGGTCGATGTCTTTTTTCTTCGACGTCTTTTTTTCTTTTAACTCTAAATGTAGAATTCCCTGTTTATAGTGCCTTCATTCTTCAGTGTCTTCTTTCTTCAATGTATTCTTTCTTCAATGTATTCTTTCTTCAATGTATTCTTTCTTCAATGCCTTCTTTCTTCAATGTCTTCTTTCTTCAATGTCTTCTTTCTTCAATGTCTTCTTTCTTCGACGTCTTCTTTCTTCGCCGTCTTCTTTCTTCGCCGTCTTCTTTCTTCGCCATCTTCTTTCTTCGATGTCTCCTTTCTTCGCCGTCTTCTTTCTTCGCCGTCTTCTTTCTTCGCCATCTTCTTTCTTCGATGTCTCCTTTCTTCGACTTCTTTATAGTTTACAGAACTTCGTTATTTTTTCATTATTTTAGATATTTTTTTTGCCTTATCTTTTTTTGGCTTTTGGTAGGTATTTGTTTTTTAGAATATTTATTGGTATATTTTTTTTTCTTTTCTTTTCTGTTTTAATCTTGCTTTTGGTAGGTATTTGTTTTTTAGAATATTTATTGGTATATTTTTTTTTCTTTTCTTTTCTGTTTTAATCTTATCTTTTATTTCGCTTTTTTTTTTAATTTTGCTCTGGTTGATCTATATTTTTTTTTCCGTTTTGTGAATACTCTGCAATAAAAATGAATAATACTTACAAACTCTTACTTTTATATCTTCTTTTCAAACTTATTTCATTCATCTGGTTCGCGTCTTATCTCGAAATAGAATCATACAATAATATAAAGGCTTCTTTCTACGTGTTTCTTCTGTTTAAGATGCATATTTATAACATTTTGTAGGACAAATTTTTACCAAAGTGCTTTCGATTGGTATGGCTTTATTTTTTTCAGAATCTCTCTCACTCTACTCAACATTCTTTTACTTTACGCTAGCTTTTACGCTAGCTTAAAACCTGTGAACAACATTATTAGGGTACTGCTTCCGATGATTTCTCGCATTTATCGTAGAAAACCTGTAGAAAATGTATTACTTCGATCGCTTTTTATCATTATCGTTAGATAGAAGATGTTGTTCATGCAAATTCTTTCAATTGGGGCCCTCTTAAGTCTTGACTCTTGGTCGCTTGAATCTATTGGTCGCCTGATCGTCATCCGGATCGTTTACATCTGTCGACAATTATATTAGGCTTCGTCTACCCGACACTTGTACTTTGATCTGTCTCTTCGGAACCTTTTTCGTTACCTTTCGCCATTTTACCTTGATCTTAACTATTTTTCGACTCTAAAGGTGTGTACTCTAGTTCGTTTCTTCTGAAAAGTTCATCTGTGGACAATAATTTATCCTTTCTACTGTTTCTTACCTCCATTTCTCAGGAGATGGAGTAAATCATTTTTCACCCGATTCTTTTCCGTGCTAGTCTAGTAGTAGTTACTTCTATCTAGTAGTAGGTAAGTGTTGAATCTGAGGACAACTTTTGTTAGAATTTACCTCACTGCAATGCACTTGGTTTCAGCCAAGACTTGAACCTTTACAGAACTGCATCGCTAAGATCTGTGGACAACTATGTTAGGCTTCGTCTACCTGATACTTGTACTTGATCTGTTGTTTCTTCGGAACCTTTTTCGTTACCTTTCGCCATTTTACCTTGATCTTAACTATTTTTCGACTCTAAAGGTGTGTACTCTAGTTCGTTTCTTCTGAAAAGTTCATCTGTGGACAATAATTTATCCTTTCTACTGTTTCTTACCTCCATTTCTCAGGAGATGGAGTAAATCATTTTTCACCCGATTCTTTTCCGTGCTAGTCTAGTAGTAGTTACTTCTATCTAGTAGTAGGTAAGTGTTGAATCTGAGGACAACTTTTTTTAGAATTTACCTCACTGCAATGCACTTGGTTTCAGCCAAGACTTGAACCTTTACAGAACTGCATCGCTAAGATCTGTGGACAACTATGTTAGGCTTCGTCTACCTGATACTTGTACTTGATCTGTTGTTTCTTCGGAACCTTTTTCGTTACCTTTCGCCATTTTACCTTGATCTTAACTATTTTTTGACTCTAAAGGCGTGTTCTCTAGTTCGTTTCTTCTGAAAAGTGCATCTGTGGACAATAATTTATCCTTTCTACTGTTTCTTACCTCCATTTCTCAGGAGATGGAGTAAATCATTTTTCACCCGATTCTTTTCTGTGCTAGTCTAGTAGTAATTACTTTTATCTAGTAGTAAGTGTTGAATCTGAGGACAACTTTTGTTAGAATTTACCTCACTGCAATGCATTTAGCCAAGCCTTGAACTTTTACAGAACTGCATCTGAGGACAAAAGTTAAGCAGCTTCTCTAATTGGCCCGTCCGTGGCTATTCGAATAAAAACTGGCGTTTTCTGCTGTAGGTATTAATGAAGCAAAAAAGGACTAGATCAGGAACTTCATGTTATCCTCCGTTTATTCAGCGTTCTTTCAAATGTATTAGGTAAGACCTGTGGACAATGAGTTATTCTGTTGTTTCTTACCCCCTTTTCCACGTGGAAAATATCTGGGACGTTCTGGGATTTAGATCTCTGTGCGTTTCTGGAAGTTTTTAGATTTTATGACTATGCTGTTACTATTGGCTTACTAGTTTCTCATGCTCCTTCTTCAGTTCTATATCTGGGAACAACTTTAATTAGCAGTACCCATACCTTTCCTGCGTCTTTGTTCATCGGTGCAAGGTTGTTTTCTTGTTCATTTTATACACCAAGATGACATGAAGCCAAGCTTATATTCACTTTTGAAAGTCAATACGGTACATTTCACTCATAAATATCACAGCCAATTTTTATTTCGCTTTGATGAGATTTTATCCGTTTTCTTATACATTTTCTAAGTTCAAGACAACGATTCCATTATGATGTGAATTGAATAAATTAAAACCAAAATAATATTTTTCTATTCGATTACCTTTTCTGTGGCTTTCTTTGGTACCTGAAATGACCTAAAACATCTGTGGACAATGTGCGGTTATGGCAATTTTACACTTACCAAATTACTGCTGCCCGATTAAATAAGTTTTATATTTTGAATTCCTCGTAAGTATTTTAGTTCCGAAACTCGTTTTTAGTTTATTTTCTACAGTCTTGTGATTAATTACTTTCCATGGTCTCCATTTTAGTATTTGTAGTTGTATGTATCATCTGAGAACAACACTTTAAGCCTTTCTTACCTACGCAAATCCTTAGCCGTATCATTGCATTTTTCATGTAGATTCCATAACTTCACATCCTATATGGTGTCCCTCATTGATCTTTGTTCATATTTATTTGTTTACACTTCACCAAAAATATCAGTTTTATTTCTTTTTGATGTGTTTTTAAAAGATTTTTATCCAGTTACGAAGAAGTTGATGCAGATATGCCGAATTTTTTTTAGACATAATAGTCCAAAACAATCTTTTGCTTATTTGATGACCTTTTCGATGACTCTTTAGTTCCTGAAATGTACTTCTAAACTATCTGTGGACAATGTGCGGTCAGGATACACTTACCTAATAACTGCCGTCTGATCAACTGTAATTACAATTTTAATGCCTTGCTAAGTAATTTTGGTTTGTTTCCCGCAGTCTTGTGCAATTCAATGGTCAATAATGACTTTACTAGGTAGGTACAAGAGAACCATACTTTCACTGCATCTTACCATTTCAAATCGTTCTTCTATTTTTATCAAATAACTGCCGTCTGATGAACTGTAATTACAATTTCAATGTCTTGCTTTTTTGTCGCAATTTCTTTAAGCAATTTTGTTTATTTCCTGCAGCCTTGTGAAATTCAAAGGTCAATATCGACTCACTAAAGAGAACCATACTTTCATTGCATCTTACTTTTTCAACTCATTTTAAATCTTTCTTTTATTTCAAGTAGTTTCCATTTGTATGATTAAAAAAATCTGCGAACAACTCTTTTAGCTTTTCCTACCTACGCAAATCCAGTCGTAAGTTTAATCGCCATAAACTGGTTTCCGTGCGTCTTTCTTCCGTTATAAACATTCTTTTTTACAGGTAGGTTTATAAAATATACTTGATAAAATTTCGAGTAAAATTACCAAACTTGGTAAGGTAGATTGCTGCAAATGTAAGAGCTACTGGCGTTCTTGTTTCGGCAATCTCAGATGAATTCTCTTTTCGATAAGTAAATAGGTGAGTAGGTGCAGAGCACAGCTATAATAGATAAGTATTGCTGATATGATGTGATATGTCTTCGTTTCATATTCATTCTTGTTCTCGTTCAACTTAAATCTAATGAAAATGGTCTGGCCGACAAACGGAGCACGTAGACTCTTCAAATTACCATTAGCTTTGTAGACTTGTAAAATTGATGTCGCATTTTCCGGAGTTAGCACTAATTTTTTGAAGGACCAAGCCTGGCATGTAATCACTGAAAAAAAATTCGTCGATCATTCCGTAGCGGATACGTATTTCCGTAGCGGAGTCGACGGGGAAATTCCCTGATTTGAAGAACGTTTAAACAATTTATCACACTTTTTCTCCACCTGTAAATCTTTCGGAACGGTTCCGAGGTACCTGGTTGAAAATGGTTAGGTAAATTCTGAAATTAGATTAAGCATTGGCTTTTGTTTGCCTGTAAGGGTCGCGATCACAGGTTCTTTCTTGATAATATGGTTGGAAGTTTCTTAAAAATGTTTTTCGTTTGAGGAAGCACAACTTACTTGCGGCATATGTCTCGTAGTCATTCAATAAGCATAATAACAGTTGTGTTTCATAGGATATAAAATTAATTATTGAACATACCTCGAGGTTTAAGAAACACCTGAAATTAGTGATATTCATAATGTGCCAAACTAGGGCATGAAAAAATAAACACGCGAGTTTAGAAAAAAAAATAATTAAAAGTCATGCAATTTTCGAAAACACATTAGGTACCTTATGCCTATTTTGCATCTGAAAAGATTGTACTTATTTAAAATGCCTAAATGAAATAAAATATAATTAAGCTGGGGAAAAAATTTAGAATTACAAATATCTCTGAAATGCATAGTTAATTATTGATGTTATCACCTGTTAATAAATTAGGTTAGGTTCAACTATCATCTGTCTGTACATCGAATACCAAAAATATCATAGTAAAGTTATTGCACAACACCACCTAACATTTTACGCGAAATCACATGCTTTGTTTTTACAAGTTTATAATAAACAAAATAAGGCACATAGGTAAGACCAAGACACGATAAACAATCAAAGTACACAACAAATTTCCAAGTTACTTCCACTATACAAACCATTTTGTTAGATAACTTCAATGACCAATAATAGTTGCTTTGGTACAAAAGCGCTATGATCTTCTAAGCAAAGTGCAACTCATGCATTCACGATGCAGTTTCTTCTATATCAATATCGACATACAAATAGTTATGTGCACATTCCCATGAATCCATCACCGTGCTTTCATGGCAGCATCTAAGAAGTAACAGAGCAACAAGACACAAAATAGGAATAATCGGCAAATGAACACACGAAGGCGAGAAAATAAATTGCGAGAAATGCGTTACTACCAGAGCGTACTTTAAAAATACTTCGTCAAATGAATTAGACACTAAATATTCGTCAATGCCTCAAATGCCTTACATTAACCATCCCACTCTTCAAGCTCGCATGAGTTTCGCTCAGTCTTTAGTTGGCACGCGATTAGTAGAATTCGGCAGACTGATGGATGACCTGCACATACAATACAATACAGTTATGTTGCTCACCACGAGTAGCGCTTTCTTTCTTCTGAGCAGTGCGTAGAACGAGAGCTGATGAGGGGCCATACGAATCTGTGAAATAATAAATTAAGATACCGTCTATGCGTGTACATCTTGGCAGTGAAGCTGGGGACAGCGCAGACAGCGACCCGGAGGCGTAGATTGGCAGACCACGGAACTCAGGGCTGGCCTGCTGAGGCGTTGACTGACAGTACACGGAACTCAGGGCTGGCCTGCAGAGGCGCAGACTGGCAGGCCACAGAACTCAGGGCTGGCCTACTGAAGCGTAGACTGGCAGTACACGGAAGTCAGGGCTGGCCTGCAGAGGCGCAGACTGGCAGGCCACAGAACTCAGGGCTGGCCTGCTGAGGCGTAGACTGGCAGTACACGGAAGTCAGGGCTGGCCTGCAGAGGCGCAGACTGGCAGACTACAGAACTCAGGGCCGGCCTGCTGAGGTGTAGACTGACAGTACACGAAACTCAGGGCTGGCCTGCAGAGGCGCAGAATGGCAGACCACCAAACTCAGGGCTGGCCTGCTGAGGCGTAGAGTGGCACGGCGCGGAACTCAGGGCTGGTCTGCTGAAGCGTAGACTGGCAGTACACGGAACTCAGCGTTGGCCTGCAGAGGCGCAGAATGGCAGGCCACAGAAATCAGCGCTGGCCTGCAGAGGCGCAGACTGGCAGGCCACAGAACTCAGGGCTGGCCTGCTGAAGCGTAGACTGGCAGTACACGGAAGTCGGGCTGGCCTGCAGAGGCGCAGACTGGCAGGCCACAGAACTCAGCGCTGGCCTGCTGAGGCGTAGACTGGCAGTACACGGAACCCAGGGCTGGCCTGCAGAGGCGCAGAATGGCAGGCCACAGAAATCAGGGCTGGCCTGCTGAGGCGTAGACTGGCAGTACACGGAACTCAGGGCTGGCCTGCAGAGGCGCAGACTGGCAGACCACCGAACTCAGGGCCGGCCTGCTGAGGTGTAGACTGACAGTACACGGAACTCAGGGCTGGCCTGCAGAGGCGTAGATGTGCAGACTACGGAACTCAGTGCTGGCCTGCAGAAGCTTAGACTGGCAGACCACGGAACTCAGGGCTGGCCTGCAGAGGCACAGACTAGCAGACCACAGAACTCAGGGCTGGCCTGCAGAGGCGCAGACTGGTTGACCAAGGAACTCAGGTCTGGCCTGCAGAGGCGTAGATTGGTAGACCACGGCACTCAGGGCTGCCCTGCAGATGCGTAGACTGGCAGGCCACGGAACTCAGGGCTGGCTTGCAAAGGCGTAGAATGGCAGACCACGGCACTCAGGGCTGCCCTGCAGATGCGTAGACTGGCAGGCCACGGAACTCCGGGCTTGCTTGCTGAGACGCAAGCGAGTAGACCACGACACAGCGTTGACTGGCAGATCACGGGACTCCGGGCTTGCCTGCAGAGATGCAGGCCAGTAGACCACGGCACGGCGATGACTGGCAGATCAAGGGACTCCGGGCTTGCCTGCAGAGATGCAGGCGAGTAGACCATGGCACGGCACTGACTGGCAGCTCAAGGGACTCCGGGCTTGCCTGCAGAGATGCAGGCCAGTAGACCACGGCACGGCGATGACTGGCAGATCAAGGGACTCCGGGCTTGCCTGTAGGGACGCAGGCGAGTAGACCACGGCATGGCACAGACCAAGGGACTCAGGACTTATGCAGGCGAGTAATCCACGGCATGGCGCAGACTGGGAGATCACGGGACTCAGAGCTTGCCTGCCGAGATGCAGGCGAGTAGACCATAGCACGGCACTGACTGGCAGCGCAAGGGACTCCGGGCTTGCCTGCAGAGACGCAGGCGAGTAGACCACGGCACGGCGCTGACTGGCAGGTCAAGGGACTCCGGGCTTGCCTGCAGAGATGCAGGCGAGTAGACCACGGCACGGCGATGACTGGCAGATCAAGGGATTCCGGGCTTGCCTGCAGAGACGCAGGCGAGTAGACCACGGCACGGCGCTGACTGGCAGGTCAAGGGACTCCGAGCTAGCCTGCACATATGCAGGCGAGTAGACCGCGGCACGGCGCTGACTAGCAGATCAAGGGACTCCGGGCTTGCCTGCTGAGACGCAGGCGAGTAGACCATAGCACGGCACTGACTGGCAGCGCAAGGGACTCCGGGCTTGCCTGCAGAGACGCAGGCGAGTAGACCACGGCACGGCGCTGACTGGCAGGTCAAGGAACTCCGGGCTTGCCTGCAGAGATGCAGGCGAGTAGACCACGGCACAGCGATGACTGGCAGATCAAGGGACTCCGGGCTTGCCTGCAGAGACGCAGGTGAGTAGACCACGGCACGGCGCTGACTGGCAGGTCAAGGGACTCCAAGCTAGCCTGCACATATGCAGGCGAGTAGACCGCGGCACGGCGCTGACTAGCAGATCAAGGGACTCCGGGCTTGCCTGCTGAGACGCAGGCGAGTAGAACACGGCACGGCGCTGACTGGCAGTTCAAAGGACTCCGGGCTTGCCTGCAGAGATGCAGGCGAGTAGACCACGGCACGGCGCTGACTGGCAGTTCAAAGGACTCCGGGCTTGCCTGCAGAGACGCAGGCAAGTAGAACACGGCACGGCGCTGACTGGCAGGACAAGGGAGTCCGGGATTGCCTGCAGAGACGCAGGCGAGTAGACCACGGCACGGCGCTGACTGGCAGTTCAAGGGACTCCGGGCTTGCCTGCAGAGATGCAGGCGAGTAGAACACGGCACGGCACTGACTGGCAGTTTAAGGGAGTCCGGGATTGTCTGCAGAGACGCAGGCGAGTGGACCACGGCACGGCGCTGACTGGCAGATCAAGGGACTCCGGGCTTGTTTGCTGAGACGCAGGCGAGTAGACCACGGCATGGCGCAGACCATAGGACTCGATACTTATGCAGGCGAGAATACACCGGCATGGCACAGACTGGCAGATCACGGGACTCAGAGCTTGCCTGCAGAGATGCAGGCGAGTAGACCATGGCACGGCACTGACTGGCAGCTCAAGGGACTCCGGGCTTGCCTGCAGAGATGCAGGCGAGTAGACCACGGCATGGTGATCACTGGCAGATCAAGGGACTCCGGGCTTGCCTGCAGGGACGCAGGCGAGTAGACCACGGCATGGCACAGACCAAGGGACTCAGGACTTATGCAGGCGAGTAATCCACGGCATGGCGCAGACTGGCAGATCACGGGACTCAGAGCTTGCCTGCAGAGATGCAGGCGAGTAGACCATGGCACGGCACTGACTGGCAGCTCAAGCGACTCCGGGCTTGCCTGCAGAGATGCAGGCGAGTAGACCACGGCACGGCGATGACTGGCAGGTCAAGGGACTCCGGGCTTGCCTGCAGAGACGCAGGCGAGTAGACCACGGCATGGCACAGACAAAGGGACTCAGGACTTATGCAGGCGAGTAATCCACGGCATGGCGCAGACTGGCAGATCACGGGACTCAGAGCTTGCCTGCAGAGATGCAGGCGAGTAGACCATGGCACGGCACTGACTGGCAGCTCAGGGGACTCCGGGCTTGCCTGCAGAGACGCAGGCGAGTAGACCACGGCACGGCGATGACTGGCAGATGAAGGGACTCCGGGCTTGCCTGCAGAGACGCAGGCGAGTAGACCGCAGCACGGCGCTGACTGGCAGATCATGGGACTCAGGGCTCGACTGGGTAGAACATGGGACGCGGGTCTTAACCGAAGAGCACCTCTTGAGAAGTACCAAGTTCGCTTGCTTAATTGGCCTAAAAATAGAGATTTAAAAATAGCGGGCTATACAGTACACGCACTTATAACTAGCATTGGCGAGAGTTGAGAAAACGCAAGCTTTACCATGTTTTCATAGTTTGTGCCTTGGGCTTGATGGAGAATAGGAAGCAGACCTTCAGGAACCGACGTTGACCGAAGACGCCGACTCGATGAACGAAGTACAAATGCATTACTGAAAAAAAAACATGCTCGGGAATAGTATGCCAATGCGTGTGCTAGCGCAGGAAGGGGTAAAAGCATACAAGTTTACCTTTATTTTATTTATCAGTCTTAAAAGGCTCCAATAGTTCTAAAGGCTTGAAGATGACTGCAGAAGTACTGGATAATGTGTGACAGGCAGGCATTGGCTTGACCCGGGCTTAAAACATCTGATAGTTTCGGAGCTCGTTTGCAGATCAAGGATGACATTTTCTAGACAGTCTGTAAGTGCAATGGGTTAAGGGAGGTTTGCGTCATCCGAAGGTTCATCCCCATGGTGCAGGATACAGTTGAACTCGTTTAATTGACAGCTGATTGATGTGGGTATTTGCATGCTGGCGCAGACTGCAGGTTAAGAGGTTAGTGGCGCAATAGTTATATAGGTACATTGTTTTTCAGGAATTTCAGCTCGCAAATTTAAATAAGATTAACACGCTGAGGGAGTAGGCTAACGATGCTCCGGAACACAGGGTCGCAGACGGCTATACAAAGATTTGTAACATGCTTTAGCAGGTTAATTCACGTAACTAAAACCAACACCTGATCTCGTCTGGTTCAGCCGATGTTTTTGGAAAAACTGTAGTTGGTCATGCCTATAGTACCTAAATGTTAGGTGGGCTCAGTGCAAGAGATCTTGTCTTGTGCAGTTAAAAAGCAGCAGGTAGTCACACGTGCAGGAGAGAAGACTTGTAGAAGCAGAGTCCGAAAGTGAGGCCTGTAAAGCAGTAAAATGCTACGAAGTTATGGATAAAGTTGCGGCATTTGCCTGCGGTTATTTACATGTGATACATCAGTGACGACATCAAACGCACTGGGAAAGCATGGTAAATGAAATGGTAGACTGTAAGAGGCTGCTGCGGTTCATGATTCGTCTGGTTGAGCGCTGTTTACGATTGGCACACAGTGATAACTAAGAATTTACACTAAATAGGCAGTTAATGCAAAGCTAACTCTACGTTTAAGAATTAAATATTCGCTGCAAATAGATACAGGAATTGAACCTGATCTGTTTCCATTAGGTTTGAATCTGACATAGAAAAATAATTTTAATTACTTACAAGCTTCCCAATGTATTTTATCGCAGCCCGGATGACGATTTGTAGTGTTGTTCCGACACGCTGAGCTCTAGTGAGGCAGCAGCGCACAGTCGAACCCACTGTGCAGGGTAGCAGGCGTGAAGGTCATAAGCGCTGAGCTCTGGCGAGGCAGCAGCGAACTGTCGAACCCTCTGTGCATGGCAGCAGGGACGAAGGCCAAACACGCTGAGCTCTGGTGAGGCAGCAGCGTATAGTCGGACCCTCTGTGCATAGCAGCAGGGGCGAAGGCCACAACACTGAGCTCTTGCGAGGCAGCAGCGAACTGTCGAACCCTCTGTGCATGGCAGCAGGGGCGAAGGCCAAACACGCTGAGCTCTGGTGAGGCAGCAGCGTATAGTCGGACCCTCTGTGCATAGCAGCAGGGGCGAAGGCCACAACACTGAGCTCTTGCGAGGCAGCAGCGAACTGTCGAACCCTCTGTGCATGGCAGCAGGGGCGAAGGCCAAACACGCTGAGCTCTGATGAGGCAGCAGCGTATAGTCGAACCCTCTGTACAGGGCAGCAGGGGCGAAGGCCACAAACGCTGAGCTCTGGCGAGGCAGCAGCGAATTGTCGAACCCTCTGTGCACGGCAGCAGGGGTGAAGGCCACAAACGCTGAGCTCTGGCGAGGCAGCAGCGTATAGTCAAACCCTCTGTGCAGGGCAGCAGGGGCGAAGGCCAAACACGTTGAGCTCTGGTGAGGCAGCAGCGTTTAGTCGAACCCTCTGTGCAGGGCAGCAGGGGCGTAGGCGTAACACACTGAGCTCTGGTGAGGCAGCAGTGAACTGACGAACCCTCTGTGCAGGGCAGCAGGGGCGTAGGCGTAACACACTGAGCTCTGGTGAGGCAGCAGTGAACTGACGAACCCTCTGTGCAGGGCAGCAGGGGCGAAGGCGTAACACGCTGAGCTCTGGTGAGGCAGCAGCGAACTGTCGAACCCTCTGTGCAGGGCAGCAGGGGCGAAGGCGTAACACGCTGAGCTCTGATGAGGCAGCAGCGATCTGTCGAACCCTCTGTGCAGGGCAGCAGGGGCGAAGGCGTAACAAGCTGAGCTCTGGTGAGGCAGCAGCGAACTGTCGAACCCTCTGTGCAGGGCAGCAGAGGCGAAGGCGTAACACGCTGAGCTCTGGTGAGGCAGCAGCGAACTGTCGAACCCTCTGTGCAGGGCAACAGAGGCGAAGGCGTAACACGCTGAGCTCTGGTGAGGCAGCAGCGAACTGTCGAATCCTCTGTGCAGGGCAGCAGGGGCGAAGGCTTAACACGCTGAGCTCTGATGAGGCAGCAGCGATCTGTCAAAACTAGTGCGATGCACCTTTTGGAGATTTTCAGGAGATAAGGAGAGAAGAGTTAGCCACGTCGGGCATTAAGTTGCAGCAGTTGATGGTAGACCCACTGATAAGGTAGCAGTACTTATTTGTTTATTAGTCAGCGACTACTTCATTATATGATTGCTCCATTCCATTCAATTAAACGACATTCAAATCTAGCTAAACAGACAGAAAAGAAAAACCACGTTATCAAACGTAACCTACATCAACGAAAATCAAAACTAATACAACATTCATAATTTTAATTGCTTAGCACTCAATAATGTCATTAATAAAAAACACATTACCAGCTGATTAATTTCCTTCAAGAAGCTCGATTGATGATTGCATGATTAAAGCTTGAATTTGATGATTTTTTATTACATTATTGTCCAATAAGGCGCTGGTCCTGTGTGTTTATAATAACATTTACTCGGCCGGCAGTTTCATTTTCCATTAATTGTTATCGTTTTGCATCTAGGGTCATATCTCTGGGCTAAAAAGGTTCTAGGAGATCTTGAATACAGATAAGGACTCCTGCATTTAAACTTCTTAACAAAACCTTGACGATTTTTAGCAGATAGTAACTTAATAATGCAGTATGTAAGGCAGTCTAGTAGAGGTGTCCTTTTTCTGAACTATATAGGCGTCATGCAAAATAATATTAACATAATTATGCAGATACCTATACGATCTTAGAAGGTCTGAGTTATCTTAAATGGTCGCTGCTCCTAGAGAAACAAAAGCTAAAAGGTGTGTTACACAAAGAAACTGCTTAGCAGTCATGATAGCAAATTATATAGGTCGGCGTTTTACCATAGAGAAGTAACGTTATCCGTGAAATAAAATTACTTCCGTCTCTACTTTAGATTTATCAAAAACAATGGCGGAAATATTGTATTCTGACGGATGGCGCACTCTGACATGGTAAAAACCATTTCTAAATATGTTACCTCCAGATTTAAGAAGAAAATGTCACTCCTGTAGACCTTATAATTTCAGTGGATGAACGGGATGAACTAGATTCCTCAGTTAAGGTGAGATAACTTATCAACAGGTGTGCAGGCAGATATGTTGAATTTACTCCATTCTTGAACAGTTATCACCTTTGCATTTTCAACAGTAGTTTGAGCTGCAGTAGATATTAATGCAGAGAGAAGAAGCAGTACGTCCAAACTATGCGGTAGACTATAACCATCGAGCTGAGCAAACAGAACACGCAAGACCAAAAAAAAACAATGCATAAAAGACAGTAATCTAAAATTACGTTCTAACATTTAAAAAAAATATATATTTACATCAAATGCAAGAAAAAATATACCTACGACAGCAACAGGAGTAGATTCGTGCGTTTCAGGCTACTGCTACAGTTCTTTCCATAAAGAAACAGATAGAGCCAGTATACATACTTGGTACATTCGAAGCGCTAGTAACGATGGTAGGTATAATTCAACTCAAATAGCGAGATGCTGTTTGACTTGATTGTAGATATATAAAAACTTCCTCGTCAAAACTCTGGTTGACCATAAAAACTCAAGTAGTAGGTATTGTTCAATGTTGAAAAGTGTTTTGTAAAGTTCGTTTACTGTGGATCATCTTTATGGATATAGTCAATCTTGCAGTGTGCCAAGTTTCAGTAGTCAGAAATGGATTTATATTGCAGGTAAGTAAATCATATTTGATGGACTTTGGTCGGCGTTGCCTGGTATTTTGCATCATTGTTACATCAGCATCTCTTTCGATTAGAATTTTGTAAAAATATTCATTCACCTTGCCCCATGTTCAAGCTAGACACAATAGAACATGCAATAATAGTTTAAAATATTAGTCTCCATTACGCCATACCTCTTTGTTTGGATGTTATTTTCACGTTCAACATTATTGCTCTCTCAATTCACCTACATTCCTTTTAATTTGTTCCTTTTTGCATAAGGTTGAGTTTGCTACGATTCTTCCAATAATTCTTTGCAGTAAAGTGAAATACTCGTGCCGGGTAGCTAAGAGGTCCGTTCTACCTGAATAGACAATGGTTTAGAGCAAATAAGGGGCAGAAACCCCGTGCACATTATGTTAGGATATTCAAATACCACACAATTGAAGAGATCGAGTCGTTGCGTGTATTGAAGGGCGTTTCATGTAAGTCGAACCAAAGGCCAGCTGCAAGGTAGGTATAGATGCCACCGCAACCTTAAAACACCTGCCGAGCAAAAGCTTAACAAGGAAAATAGGTTTCCTCGAAAGGAAACCTTTAAAATAAACGGCTACACGGCAGATTTATGTACAGGGTTTATATTCGTTTAGGGTGTATTTCACATACCTTTTACATGTCACAGATAGTTTGTGAACTGCATAATTTCAACTGTATATTTTTGCTGGTTTTATATTCTCTCACTATATGCTATTATTGTGCTGATACTGGTTCGTCATTTCTTTGGCAGGTATTGTTGTAAATAATGAAATATTTATTGGTGATTGTGATACGGATGGTTCATTGATACGTTATATCAAAAGATGTGGCATGTTTTAAGATTTACTGTATGAATTATCTTCATGATTGTAATTTTGATACTCGGCGTAGTTTTGTTTAATTGGTTTGACTTTATTTTTGTAAGAAATTAATCTGGGCGAGCTTTAATTGAGATATATAATTATTGAAAATAAATCTGGAATCAAAAGAAAGTTTAGCGTGCCCTAGCCGTCTTACGACGGGAAATGATGTCAAGGTCAAAACATAGTTTATGTTAGACCAAATGTTTAAGGTTATATAAACGCAAGATGTTATATAAACGCAAGATGTAATATTAATCTGAAAGCACTGCGACACCAAACATTTGCCTAATTCAGTTCAATGTGTTTTAAAGAAACTTAAGACATTGAGTCACTTACCTAACAGTTATTTATAGCACTATCCCTCATCATGAATTCAGTGACACAGGCAATCAGCTTCATAATACATCCAGCGAGAGTTTAGTTATGTATATAGTATAAAGTTTCAAGGTAGATTATTTCCATCAGTTATAGTTCAATACCGTGGAACTTATCTGAGCTTAGGGTGTGTGACGTTCCACTTGGTAAGCCTTCACCGCAGGGAAGAGCCACCTCGCTTTCATAGGTCTTAAAGCATGAAGCTTGCTCACGAAATCTCGTTCCGCACCAAGTAACTGGAAGATTTTCAGAAAAATCAAAAAATGCTGAACCAATAATGGTAGGTACATGTCCTAAAATGCTTAACTTACGTTCCAGTTGTTTCCTACTGTTAGGAGAGTAGTATTATTGATTATTGTCAGGAGAAAAAAACAATTTCCTACGACATTTTCTTTAAATTAGGTTTGCATTGATAGACAAAATAAACTTTGCGTAATCTTGCACTTCCACTGCAGATGGAAGAGGCAATACACGCTAAGTTTCAAGCCTCTGAATGTCAACCTTAGCATCACATAATTATAGACAAAGTTAGGATCTCAAAACCAACTCACCGTAACATCTATCCGTTACACGTCAGACCCTATTATCTTTCAGATCATATCCCTAGTAGTAGGTATCTTCAAGGTTTTATATCAGATTCAGTTTATCGATCTCGTTTAGCTGTCAGCTCCGGAAGTTTCATCAGCCCACATATTGTTCATAGGAAGTAATTGTTGTTATCCATTTCCGCCACGATTATTGCTTCAAGGATTTCATTTGTTTAACTACCTTTTATATTCAATTCGCTTCTCTGTTTGAAAGTTTCCTCCGTGTTCGTAGCCTTTATAACGTTCTCAGTGGATTGTGAAATTTAAAATTACAATGACCTGGCGTTACCTAAAAGTGAAAGTGTTGGCTCCGTCGAGCCGGGCGACAGAGCCCGCCGCTACGTCGTCACTCGGTTCTCTCGCTCGCTCTCGGCTAACCAGATCTCCATCGCACTGATCAATACATTTGCCTGTCTGGAGGAAATGTTAATGACAGATAGACCCTACCGTCACAAATACTGTACGAAAGATGTAAAATTTTTGTATGTTATGAGCATTTCTTGATGTTCACAGCAGTGCAAACAAAATGACTCACCAAATATTAAACTAGAGCTAGGTACTTCATAGGTTCGGAATCGTTTGTTGCTGCAGGGCAGCAGGGGTTCGGCTCTGATGCGATCTGGCAGCCGACAGCGGAGCCGAGCGACCTCGGGCGGCACGGCCCGAAGAGCGAGAAGGTCATATTGCGTCCTGGCTTAGGGAGTGGCACGGCAGGACTCTGGGCTAAAGGCATTGTTACACGACAAGCCCCCGGAGGGGCCAAACAATAGCAGACACTATGCTGTTCTAATCATTGAAATAATGACGCAATCCCCTATCGTTTACCTAGTGGGCTGACGATTGGAACCTCGGTCACGTGAGCGCACCCGTTAGCTCGCCGCTGCGGCAGGGCAGCTGCTGTGCCTGTTGTAAGCTTGCGCAGCGAATGACGCACTTCTGCCAGAGATGACGCATATTCTCGAACACGCCTGCGCAGTAGATTCCGCCATTGTCCTCCGTGTCGATGATGCGATGACTCATGGAATAATACATTTAGGTTTGTGGTGAAGATACAGTAATGCAAATCAGGGGTCAACAAGATTTTTATAATATATTCTTTTATTTTCATACTTAAACATATGTTACAATTTTCTTATTCAATATGAATAAAACCAGAATTCCAATTTAACTATGACGGGATAGAATAAATCGAAACATTTACATTATTTTATGCTAAAATTGAACTAAAAAAACTAAAAATGCACGATACCGTTACAAACCCATGTGAAGCTCCGCGACGCCCCAGCGGCGACCAAGATGGCGGCCGTCGGATGCAGACCCACGCGAAACGCAATGGGACTGTAATTTAAAAACATCCTACATATATCACAGATACAAAAACAGTCAACTGCCCTAAATTTCTAGTTACCTACTAGCGAACTACTTGCATTGGCTTTACACTGTCCAATTCTTTGAAAAAACTATCTAAACCGCTGAGATCATTCTTCCATATATTATCGATCTTTTCCCGCTGTAGTCTGTTGAGCTCTTCTTCTTTATTGCTTAGTCCAAGATCAGCTTGCATTTGGGCCCACCTTCTAGCGCGTTCTCTTTGTTTCGTAACTAGTTCACTCTCAGCACGGGTCAGAGAGTTGCTCAAAATGGCGATTATTCTCAAATCGCGTTTTCTCTTTGTCTTGACGCTTATTGATTTACTTTTGACTTGGCGAACCCAGTTAGAGAGGGATTCGGTTTTACTTTCGCAAAAATCAACGATGGATTTCTCTTTATTACTGTAGCCCATGGTTAAAATATTAGGGCACAACAGAAAAAATGCGGTGGGGTTACACACCTGTATCCAACCAGGCACAAAATCACTTTGTAGATAACTGTAGCACTTCACACACAGTCACGTCCACGTAGATTCAGAGGCGAGCGGTTAATGAGGGCCAATGACGTCATGGCCTCATATTTATACCCCACGCTATCGAGGGCCGTGGCCGCCCGCAGCTGCGTAGTTTTCTACAAAATGGCGGCCACCCAGATGCAGCCCATTGGTCCACCGGAGCCGAACCGTTCCGAAAATAAACGAACTAAACGGATCAATACGTTGTTCCGCATGATGTACTATCGGCACCAAAAATATCTTAATATCCTGTACCTACTGCAACAATAAAAATAGAAACTGGATAAAATAGGTACTACGTTAAACAAAATAGAAAATTGCTGATTTAAAACTAAATACCTAGGGTAATAATGGTATGGTAATATGGGTAATACAAATAATAACTACATAATGCAGGACCTAAATAAAATTATGCAAGCGCGTTAATGTCTTCTAAGCTGTAATTCTAGTATTTTTATTTTAGGCATAATAATATTATAATAAGTTGCTAAATTTTATGACATTGTTTTATATTATATTTATTTCACATTTTGTAAAGTTTTGAAAAGGTGACACAGGGCTATATTGTCAAGAAAGGACCTAGATGCCACTTAATAATAGAGTATAAAGTGGCATCTGCAATACGATGCCTCCTCACGAGGAGTTTCCTTTTGTAATGTAACAGTTCGGATCCGAGCAATAGGTGTATCAAACAGTACCTATGTAAGAACTGAGCATTACAATGCGTACATTTTCTGAAAATGTATTATTCTTTGTAAGTAAACCTGTTCATTGAGAAATAAATATCTCTAACACGAACCTGTACTTACCGAAAACATTTGTAAGACCACAGTTATGATAATACTATACTAGTAGTAAGACTATACCAGTGACATGACTGACTGACATTATAAAATCTTTGCTTTATTAGATTGTTATTACAAGAGAATAAACGTCATTGAGGTACCTAGTTTTGTAACATGATCCACAAAGACGAATTTTAACACATTCTAAGTTAATTAAGTGGCCTTTGAGAATGTTCGAGCTGATTATTTTCATGCACTTTTGATGCCAACTGTAGGAATCCATGTTTTCTTGGCATGACTATGGGGCACACAAAAATACCAAGAACGGTGCATGTTTTAAAACATCCCAGTAAGTAGGTACCTAGTTATTTATAAAATAAATTACAATAACTTGTGAAACTTTAGGTTGGCGTATTTTAGCGTTTCGATAAGTTTCCTTCGATAGAATAATGGTATTATTGCGTCGTAAAATATCTTGGTCGATTAATTGGTAAGTTCCTAAGTAGGTACCTAGGTACCTTACGGTACTTTATTTTCGCCAGACTTTAAACCTATAATGGTACCTAGATGATAGAAGAACACCATTATCAGCAGAATAAAGTTTTGATCAAAACGAAATAAGAGTACCTAAAATGTAAGGTTAGATTCACGGATGTTTGCACGAAGGCCGAGGGGAGTTGAAGCAGGCAAGGGGAGGGAGGACATGGACTGTGCGGGCAGAGGGGGGGGGGAGGTGCGGCGGGTGAAGGGGGGTCATGCGACAGGGTATTGATCGTAGGAAGGCACCGCGCCGAGTAAATTCCATCTACGTAGGTAGTACTTTCTGGTGGCATTTTCCTACGACTAGGTATACATACTTAAGTAGGTCTAATTAGACGTTCTACTTTTATATGCCCATCTAAGTGGGTAATTAGGTACTAATTAGACCATCATTGATCAGATTTTGTCTAATGGGTTAGAAATTAAGTTCTTCTCTTTGGTCACAACAGGTTATTTCCGGAGAAATGTTTAGGTGCTTAACATAGGTACCTACCTAACCTACCTACAGTTAGTTATGATTAAGAATGGAAAGTACCTACCTGATGGCTACATAATAAACATTGCATAATAGGTAGTAGGTACGGGAGCCAACAACCTGCCTGACTGCATCGATGTGATACAAAGATGGGACCAGGCATCACATCGTAGTAAACCTACATACTGTTGTAGGCAATAAATATTTCACATCGGCTAATTTTAGCTTCTTATAGCGTAGTGTGCGTCAAAAAGAGATAGGTAGGTAGCGCTCTCCGAAAGCAGAAAAGCCGATGTGAAATATTTATTGCCTACAACCGTACAGTATTATATAGTTAGTATAGGCCGAAATTGTTAGTATACGGCTATTTCGGCTTCGTAGAGCGTTTTCTCTGTCGGACGAAACAGCCTGGTATCTAATAGGAGCTGTTAAAACACCTATGATTTGTTTCTTTTGATAATTATTTTTATTCTTTAAATAAAATATGCTATTTTTTTATATGTAAGTACTGTGTTTAGGTTGGAGTGAAATAAAATAAAAGAACATGTTCTATTTACGTATTTATTCATATATTTTGGAAAGTTACAGCTGTACTATACATATAATAGAAAATACCACTATACATCTAATTGTTAAAATGAGACATTCTAATAAAAACAATAATAATTCTAATTTCTAATTAATGTTGTGCCGGGATAAGGGCAGCAAAAAGAAGAATAATTCTAATTCTCAATTCCTTCCATTTCACTATCTGTGCTATCAATGAGGTCATTATCACTGTCATTATCCGCCGTATTTAATACTAGTCCATCAGTATAATTGTCTAAAACGTCTTGTAATCCTCGATATTCATTCTCACAGTGGATTGCATGATCGCAAACCTTTTTCCACCCTTCAGCCCCGATCATGTTTACTTTTTCAGTCAATAATGTTTTTACTGTAGTTAAATTCATACCCACATTCTCAGAGGCTATAAGGCCTTTTAGTTCAGACCATATATTTTCGATTGGATTAAAATCCGGATGATATGGTGGTAATCGCAACACAGTGTGCCCATGTTCGGCAAGTAATTTATCCACAGAAAACTCTGTGTACCTCTCCTTGTGCTGACATATAATACTATAAATCTGAGGTTTTGCCAATTGTGGGTCAATCGGAATTTCATGTCTGTTTAACCAGTTGATCATTTCCTGTTTAATGCAATTTGAATTGGGGGGTCTTTCAACATATTTGTTGTGATAAGGTGCGTTGTCGATAACTAGAACAGAATCACTGGGTATATTTGGGATTAATTGATTAACCAGCCATTTCTCGTAGTTATCGTAATTCATTTCATTGTTATAATCACCTGTAGTGTCCGTGGATTGATACATTAAAAAGGCTCCGGGTACAAAGCCTTTTTCATTTCCCGCATGAACTATTATCAAACGTTGATCCTTTGAAATTGGCTTTTTTACTCCTTTTTTCTTATCATCACTGCAAGTTTTTCCTTTAGTGTGGGATGTGTGTATGGATATCTCATCCATATAGATGATATTTTTTCCAGTTTCACGAAATTTACCTATTTTATCGAGGTACTCAATTCGTTTGAGGATTACATCGTGCTTTTCAATTAGAACTTTTCGATTATCTTCCATTTTAGTGAACCGAAATCCCATCTCATGAAGTATTTTTCTCAACGTCTTTTCAGAACCATTGTAATTAATCGCCTCAAATAATTTAGCTTTTAATGATTTTATTGTCGGTAGTTCATTAAATCTTAAGTGAAAATCATACACCATTCTTCGCACAAAATCATAATCAAAATTGTCCATACTTAAACAAAATTGCTGTTTTGGTCTTCCTTTTTTCGGAGTGCTGAACTTAATTTCCGTAGAATGGGTTTCAGTATTGGCTTCGTTTAATATATTGTTCAAAGTTCTTCTTGAAATTCCAGTGGCATTTGCAACTCGCTCTTGAATCTTTTTAAAATAATTACTCACATTTTCATCTTCATGTTTTTTAAACCTGTCGGCTTCTGTTACAAAAAAATTATAAACATTGTAGATAATTTCGCGTGACTGACCTAGTAAAGGTTTCCCTCTTTTTCCTAAAGATACCATAGTAAACCTTTAAATTGGAGGGTGCTATCAACTCTATATATATATATATACTTTAAGCTGGACGCGTCCGCACTCCACCACACTTGGACAACGACTGGCAAAACGTCATAATTATAGGTTGTGTACGGCTGTATGTAGGCAATAAATATTGCACATCGGCTTTTCTGTTTGTAGAACGCTATTTATTTCACACTACGCTCTTTAGAGCCGAAATTAGCCGATGTGCAATATTTGTTGCCTACGTAGGTACAATGTGCAATGTTTGTTGTTGTATACGTCAGGAAGACATAACACTCTATGAAGCCGAAATAAGCCGATTGTCTTTAAACCTTTAGACACATTTCGATATGCAAAATTGCTTACTACCTAGGTATTATGTATAGTCCGGATCGGTTAAAAAATGCGACCTGTACAGTAGGCGAGAACAGATACACAGACAGACAGACAGCCGGACATTTTTGATCAATATAGGTAGAAGTAAAAATTATTTATTCAACATTGTTGGTAGGTATTCTATACATATACGATCGTATGTTAATTACTTAAGTCTGTTTATTGGGTAGGTACCTACCTATCCTACTATCTAAAGAAGTTGATAAAACTGCTTCATCTTATCAAGTTCTGTGAATAAACAACCCACTTACGCAAAAAAGGCACGTTTTGTGTTCTTACAACAGATTTCGCATTACGAATCTGTTCAAAAATATATTCTAGAACAATCAATACTTATGCGCAGATCGGGGGATCGGGCAAGCAGCCGAGCAGGTAGAATAACGGTTTGCCGCAGGGCGTGGCGTGGCACAAAAGATTTAACCTTCACAAGAAACGTTCCTTGGATTTCTTACTTACTGAGCCTTTGTGTGACGACGAGCGACGTGGGAATTTAGGGATGGTATTATTATTAGACATAAAGTTGTAAAGGGACAAGACAAGAGTCTTCGTAGTAAGCTACGAAGGGTGCTTTGTGCACATTATTCAGTCAGACGCAAGTTTTTTTTTCATTTCATGTTGAGATACTCATGAGAATAGGGTCACAGTGTCGTTCCCAAATCCTAGAACATGACACTATTTTTATTATGATGAAATTAATATGAATGTTATTGAATCATAAAAATTAGAATTTAAAATATAGGTAGGTACTTAGTAAATATTTTTATTAAAATTTCTTGGATATTTAATTTTATTGAAAAAAATAGCGAATGTAAGCCGATAGGACAAATACAAAATATTCGGCCTCCAAAGACTGCGAGTGTGACCTGTAATTTCTAAGTTGAAGAAGAATATCCGAGAATGTTCCAGATTGTTCGAGATAGACCGATCGAAGCGCCTACGGGGAACCAGGAATAATGCCCGGGTTCTATACCTGCGAAAGAGCGAGACAAAGAACCAAAAAAGCTACAATGCGGCCTAGGCGGGTCTGAAGTACCTACTATGAAGTCAGCCGTTTGTGTAATCTTCCATTCGCCATTGGCCAATTTGGCCATTTTCTGACAAACGACTAAGTTTAGACTAGTAACCGGTCGAACTGTAAGTTATTCTACCGTAAGTAGAAAGCTTATCACCGCTGTTAGTTAAAGTATCTTATTATTAGAGTAATAAGATACTTTAACTATTTTTTCACGTAGAAATAAATTGTACTAAAGTTTCCATGATCTCAATGACCATGGAAACATGGTGAGGTTTTCACTTTTTGACAACACGTGCGTTGGTTTGGTGCCCCTTCGTATCCACGAACAAGGCAAGGATCAAAACTAGTGTTCCAATTTTAAACTTTTTTTGTCCATTCGACCATTGGACTTAATTATGTAGGTACCTAGTGTACCTACCTATCTAATTAGGTGAGTGGAGTAGTTTTTGTCCTGCCTTGCTAATTAGTTAGTTTGAAGAACTTATTAATTTGATTTACGCATTAATCTCATGTAGGTTAATTATTGACATTTACTTAGGTAGGGTAAACCATACTATTCTTGGCACCCCCCCCAATGATTGGCACTCTAGCATAAAACCCCATGAAATAAGAGTATCAAGCAATTTTTTTAAGTGACAATAATTTATTTTGGTTGTATATTTAATTTTCTTAAAGGTAACATTCATTTTATGCTTAGAATGTCCGCCATAGGCTTAGGCCATATCCTTTCACAGCTGTTTCCAAACATGTGTATATCAAGGATGAGGCAACCGAGTAAAAAGTTATAAAAACAAGTTAGGATTGGGTGAAAAGTTTGGATGGCGGACATTCTAAGCATAAAATGAATGTAAGGTACCTTTAAGAGCGGGTCGTGCGAAAATTTGAGATTTAAAAAAAAAAAATCATAACTAAATAACTAAGTGACATTTTAAAAATCGCAAAAGGACTAATTGTAGACTATACATTTGAGATTAATTCGAATTACGCTAATGAAAATCGTATGTCAGCGTTAAATAGAATGTCATGTTAAATAGGTAGTATATTTTTTTAACACACTAAAATTCGAATTAATCTCAAATGTATAGTTTACAATTAGTCCTTTTTCGATTTTTAAAATGTCACTTAGTTATTTAGTTATGTTTTTTTTTTTAAATCTCTTTTCGCACGAAATTAAATATACTACGCCTAAGGTTTCTAAAATAAGAAACAACTAGGTAGGTAGGTAGGTATAAGTAGGTATATGATCTAAGTACTATATCAATTTTCAAAAGATTTCAATCGAGGATATTAGGTTTATTACTTGCCTCCCCACTAACACAAAATATAAAAAAATAATACCTACCTATCTAACCTAGAGAAGGTCGAAGTTAGCTGTAGTAAATAATGAGATGAGAGTACATTATTATTGACAGACAAACAAACAGAATACTTGGAACTAATGATACCAGTTCAAGCACGAGAAAGAAACGTGACAGCAATGTTGTTGACTCAAAAACATGTTTATCAAACAATTTTAATGCGCTTTAAGTGATATTCTGCTCTATACCTCGACAATAAGGTAGCATTTCACTAATTTAAAATGATAGTGGCTTCATTCCAAATGGCGTCATGTCGGCCATTGTGTGACGTCACCCCTGTCTGAGGCAAGGCAGGGCGACCAAAGAGCAGATGTGTGCTGTGTATGTTTTAAGTATGTAAGGTAAATAGAATAGCCGAGCAGCTGTTATTAACGTTTGCAACGAACTTTTTGCGTTTTTGTCGTTGGTATGGAATGGAAATGTTATTGAACTTTCTTTAGTAGACGATAAAAGGGTCATTTATTGTAGACAATTATATAAATAACATAAGTACTTAGTTGTTTTTGTAAATTAAGTTCATAGTTAGATACTTAGTGCATTCTACATGAACATAACCAACTGTGTGTACTCGGTACTTTTGGCAGGAAAAAAATTCGTGCAGGTAGCCCTTCGTTTTGCTCAGGACGCATCAAACAATAGAAGCCAACCAATTCTCGCGATCACTTAGGCCAGACTGCACGATTCCTGAGAATTGAGATGAGTGCTGTGTATCATGTGTATGCTACCCGCTTTGAGGCAGTGTTCCTTCGTCCGCATCGCAAAGGACCCAATTGTTATTTAAAGGCCTGCGCACACCTAGGTCGCTGACGATAGCGATCAGTGAAATGCTGTCTTTGACAGCGATATTTGACAGCGTTTCATTGATCGCCAAGGTCAGCGACCTAGGTGTGCGCAGGCCTTAAGTTGCAATGATCTATTATGCATGCATGTTTGTTTGTCTGGATAATATTTTGCTAGTTATATTAGAACCATTATCTCTTATCGTATCGGACAGGTATGGAGTTGATTTTTTAACGGTTTTATTTACAAGTCGGTTCATTTCCGGAGAAGCATAACTTGAATGGATATCTAGGCTAGAATAAACGTACTCTTTAACCATAGAGCACAAAATGAATCAACGATCAACAGCACATACATTACACGAAAGTTGATATTACCTAATAGGTACGCAGTAAAAAACACTGTTCTAAAAAGTTTTTTTTTAATTTATTTATAACTTGCAGGTCACGTTTGTTGATACATAGTGTAAGTACAAATCTTTCCTTAACTTTAAAAACAATAATACTATGTCGCTTTCAATAATAAGGTCTCATACGACAACAATAAACCCGCTTGCGAATTGATTTCGCACGAAAAAGATACCGAGAGCGCGCTCTTCTATTAACTAAGCTATTATTAAAAATATAGTAGATATTAAACGAGAGATTTCTTGAAAATCTATTCGTATATCATATAAGGTTATACCTACTTTAGTTAAAAAATAAACTTAACTGAATGACCTTGTCGTAGGTAATATTGTATTCGAAGTCTTATCCTCCGCGTTCGGACATTGTTCATAATTTGACAGAATTGTATGGCTATTTGTAGCTCATTACTATCTAAGACTAGATTCAAACAAAGAACTAGGTACCTATATTAAACAATTCCTTTACCAGGAATAAAACAAACAATAGTACCTTGAGACTTATCTTTGTTTTCACACTGCCGCTTGCGACATTATCAATTTCTGAAACAAAAACAAATATTACTGAATATAAATTAAAAAGGTTTGACTCAGATTCGAGCATTGTTTCTGCACACGGGCCATCATTAATAAATAAATAAATATTGTGAACAATCCACACAACACTATCAAGCCCCATATTAAGCAGAGCTTGTACTACGGGAACCAAATAGCTTAGTTTGTACTAAATATTTTTTTTTTGTAAATAGATAAGTACTTAGAATACATTATAACACAGACAGAGAACAAACATCTGTGTTCACCACACTTATAATTGTTCTCGGTGGGGATCAAACCCACGACCTACGGCGCAGAAGGCTACTTACTATCAACTCAGTTGAGAGGCCAGTCAAAAAGGAAAGAAAGAAGAAAATTAATTTATTTTGTACTTATCGTTATCATGGACTACAAATTCACTCAAATGGTAATGGGAATAGAAGTTATAATGAAACTAGTTTATTTTTTAATCTTTCTGTATGTAATTTTTTTATTATTTTCTATCTAAATTACTCAATTCGTTTTCTATGTAAGTGTGACATTTGTGGAAAGTAGACATTTTATAATTTCTGTTCGGCTATATGTGTAACATTCGTAACAAATACATTTATCATTGATGAACAGTTTTCACTACCTATATCGTAAAATTGTGTCGTCATTCGTCAAGGTTCACATTCACTCGCCATCAGCGCGATGAGTTCTAACAAGTATTTTATTCCGAGAACTTTGATTCACTGTTGGTTTGTATTCGTAGCCTATCGCACAAAGAATACCACGAAGTGTCTCGAGGCATCCTTTGTAATTAATCCTTTCCTTGAGTATTTTTTTAAGATCCTTCAAGCTTGGAGGCTTATTGAATTCCGTCTGGTAGGTTTCGATTGTATTTTTTATTACATCTCTGTCTTCCTCTGCCAAATCGCGTCGAAGACTTTTTCTGTTTCGTTTGTTTCGGTGCGGTGATCCTATGGGTATGCCGGTTTCATCGGCCTTTCTTTTCTCAGCATTGATTCTTGATACTGTCTTCTCACTGACTCCAGTGGCTTGTGCCGTTCTCCAACGAGCGTCTGTAAGGCATGTTACACCTTCCGTCGCCTCTTTTTTCATGTATTGGTATACAGAAGCTATCAGCTCTCTTGCCTTAAACAAACGATTTAGGGTTCAAATTCCGCGAATAACAAGCAATCAACTAGTACTTGCCCGGACTGGTAAGGCTACTTTACAAAGAATTCATAGTAAAATTTTTTTTAGTAGTTTTGGGATTATAAACTTACATAATATAAACAGTATACATAATATAAATTTCAGGTAAAAATACATAGAAACAGTCTACAGTTGTAAAAGAATATGCTAAACAAATTCAAGTTTGGTATTAGACTGTTTTACCTGACTTCCCATAACTTTTCGTTTGACAATTTTCGATTTGACCTTGGGGCCCGACGAACTTGGCTGACCTTCGTTCGTATTTTTGTCCGATGAACCGCTGCATGGCTCGTGTTTGATGAAGTCTGGTAGAAATATGGATTCGTTGATCGTTGAACTACACGGTTCTATTTTAATATTTCTCGAGTCACTGAATTCTTCTTTGATCGAATCTTCGGTTTTGATAGTTATCGGCCCTTCTTGTTTGATATTCGCCATTTTGATGATAGCCGTATAACTTTATTCTTTTTTTTCGTTGCGGATACTTCTTGCGATACCCCCGTTGCCATGCAATACAAGGCTGCAACTGACGCAGAATGTCTACGGTAACATGACCCGCCCCTTTTTGCAACACTCTGTTTTAATTTGGACCGTATAGTTAAGGCTGTAAGGTTTAATTTAGAATGAAACATTCCTCTCGTGCTAGCCTGAGAGGCGGAGTCGTGTTAGAATGGCTGTATCATTAGCGTTCTCTCTGTGAGCGAACGAGCGTATTTTTGCAGTAAATATAAGAAACTAGCTGCAACTCGCGACTTGGTCCGCTTGATTCTATTATGGCCACTTTTTATTTTCCGCTTATAAAATAGCCTATATTCTTTCTTCTCTATTCTGGGGCCCGATGATAGCAAAATACTTTATTTGTTACGGTAGATATGCCAGAAACTGTCGATATACTTATATCTATCGTGACAAATCTCAAATGCACGTTACAATACCATGAATGTTCAATGACAAAGTGTCAAATTGGGTCCCTGTAGTGTTCCGACTCACAGGATGTAAGCTGTCGGTATGTCCGTGCGTTCCAAGGTCAGTTCAATAAAAAACGAGCAACGAACAAGTTTTAACATGATTCAGCCTTTCAGCTCCGTTGGTAATAAGCTCTGCCTTCTGCGCCGTAGGTTGTCGGTTCGATCCCCACCGAGAACAAATATTTGTGTAGTGAACACAGATGTTTGTTCTCTATCTGGGTGTTATATGTATGTATTTACAAAAAAATGCGCATACATAATATAATTATCATACCAGTTATCTGATTCCCATAGTACAAGCTCTGCTTAATTTGGGGCTAGATAGTATTATGTGGCTTGCCTACAATATTTATTGATTATTTATTTAATTATTGTGAGAACGACTTATTTTTAGGTAGCGTTGTAAGTCAATTAGTTTTCGCAATCCCGCAAGGGGCACTGGTCGTTTCTCTATCCAAAATCAGGGCTCTATAAGTCATTTTGGTTAATCTATAGGATAGGTACTTATACAAATAAAATAAATAAATATTGGAGACTATTCACACAGCACCACACAAATATTTGTTCTCGGTGGGGATCGAACCAACGACCTACGGCGCAGAAAGCAGAGCTACTACCAACTGAGCAACATACACACAAACACACAACCAACAACACACTACATATTCTGTCCCTTCTCTACAATATTATTTTTAATTCTAACTCCCCGCCCTATCTCAAGCAACGCTTTGAGTTCCTGCACCAAGCCAACGATCGAAATCTTCGATCTTCCGAAACCTTACAGCTTTTTACTTCTGTCAATAGTACTAAACTGTATGGCAAGTCTTTTACCATACAAGCTGTACGGCTCTCTCCCTCTGTCTGTCCAAAGGTTGTCTGGAAGAGATCGCTTTTAGCGATAAGGCCGCCCATTGTACCTTACTTCCTATATATTTGTAATGTTTCTTGTGTACAATAAAGTATTAATATATCTATTGTGACGCCGTGCTGACGTAACTACGTGAAGATTTTTGTTCGACATTCAAATCTTACCAGAAAATTCTAGTAGCGGCGAGTGCCTTCTTTTGGGAATTCAAATAAAGAACCGAAAGTTCTGGACTAAAACAATAAATTATACAGGTAGGGAAAGACGATCGGAATCCAACAGAAGAAAACGAAATGACGATCGAAATTCAATAAATGACAATCGAAATTCCGGGTATATAAGGAGCTGCAGGCGCGTCTACGGGCAGTTCAGTGGAAAGTGATCTGAAGAAAGGAACAAGAAGGAAAAGTGGAAAAAGTGAACAGTGAAAGTGAATAGTGAACAGTGAACAGTGAATAGTGAAGTGCAAAGTGGTGAAGTGCTCCCAGTGGACTATTAGTGTTCGGAGCACAGCGTTGGTCCGTGTAACGCATAGTGCGCGGGGACAGTGTCGGACAGTGCTACGCGTTTCGTGCAGTGCTACGCGTTCAGTGCAGTGTTGCGTGTTCGTAGTGCGAATAAATCGCTACTTTCGGTAAACGTTCGTTTCCTTCCAATCCCTGTACCCACTTCCGTAACATTTGGTGTCAGAAGTGGGATCGGAAGGTAAAATGCCTGTCATGCCGAGGGAAGGCGTGAGCACTCGCGCTAAGACTGGCTCGCAGCAAGCCAGTGGCTCTGGCGCCGAGGCTTCTGAAGAAGAAACCCCTGGACGCCAAGACAACTCCGGAGGGGCAACTACTGCAAGTGCGTCGACGAGGACCCAGGTTGGACCAGACCTGGGCGCCTTGTTTGAGCAACTGCGCGCCATGCAGGAAGAGCAAGCCCGGCGGCAGGAGGAGCAGCTGCGCGTCATACGGGAGGATCAGGCTCGCCGGGAGGAGGAACAAGCCCGCCGGCAGGAGGAGCAAGCCCGCCGGCAGGAGGAGCAGCTGCGTGCCATCCAGGAGGAGCAGGCTCGCCGCCAGGAGGGACAGCTGCGCGCCATCCAGGAGGAGCAGCTGCGCGCTATTCAGGAGGAGCAAGCTCGCCGCCAGGAAGAAGATGCCCGCCGCCAGGAGGAGCAAACTCACCGGCAAGAGGAACAGTTGTGCGCATTGCAGAAAAATCTTTTGACCGCTATCACCGACAGCATGCGGAGGGTAGAAGCGGTGGAGGAAACTGTACAACAACACGGAAACCGCCTCTCCTCCATCGAGGAAGACGTCAAGAAGCTCAAAACAAATGGAATCCCGGCCTCAGCGACCATAGTAAGTGCAACAACCTCAGGCGGAAATTTCAAAGTCCCGCCTTTCGATGGAACCTCTTCTTGGGCGGCTTACAAGCTACAGTTTGAGGCTGTGATGAACCTGAATGGGTGGACCAAGAGCCAGGCTAAAACCGCGCTTACTTTGGGACTACGAGACAAGGCTTTGACCGTGCTGGAGGCCTTGGGGAGTGATGCAACCTACGAGCAATTGCTGGAAGCCTTAGAATCGCGCTACGGGGACTCACACCTAGAGCATGTTTTCCGCGCTCAACTCCGTGATCGATGTCAACGAGCAAACGAGTCATTACAACAGTGGTCCCTGGAGGTAGAAAAAATGGTCCGGAAGGCATACCAAACATCGCCGGCATCGGTCATTGACAGCATGCTTTTGCAGTCGTTTGTCGACGGTATTCTCGACACGGAAGTAAGAGCTGCCGTGCGCTTGGGTCATCATGGTCACATCAAGGAAGCCGTCGCGCATGCGCTCGAAGTAGAAGCCGTCCGACGAGACCCGAGGAGTGGACGTCTGAGGGAGATTAATTCAACGGAAGTGGAGCGGGTAAACCAACGCAGAGCTTTCGTCCCTAGATGCTACAACTGTGGGGAACGAGGACATCTAAGAAGCGGCTGCCCGAATCGGATTGCAGAGAGACGAGGGACCGATGCTTGTGTACAAGCGTCGGAGAACCAGGAAAACTAATTCCAGCCAGGGCTGAGGGGTGGGCGCTGGCCGGTAGACATGAAGCCCCGAAAATCAAGATTCATCAGAGCACAGATGGAAACAGCTTAACTGTTAATGGATCAGTAAATGGAATTTCGTGCTCATTGACTTTGGATACTGGAGCGTCACGTACGGTAATTGGGACACAGCTGATAAGAAGAAACGGAAAGATCAACGTTCGGAAGGGAGCTTACCAGCTAACAACGGCTACCAGCCAGTGCATACCAGTATCAGGTGAACAGAAAGTGGCTATCAAGATTGGTGAAAAACTTTACTGGCAACAAGCGGTAGTAGCTGACATTGTGGATGACTGCATTATTGGCCTGGACTTCTTGAAGGACCATCGGTGCAAGCTCGACATTCACTCCGGCGTTCTCAAGTGTGGAGAAGACGAAATACCGATGAGAGGCGGTGGTGAAGGCAAGGTGTACTGCATTAAGAGCACTAAACTGTTGCCAAGATCACAAACGCTAGTTCCAGTAATTTTTCCTGGAAATAAAAGTTTGAAACAGCGACGTTGGACAATATTGGAGAAAGTGGATAACGAGTCATCATGGCTGCCGGCACGTACAGTCGTCAATTCATCTATGGAAGCAGTGGTACCTGTATTGAACTTGAGCAATGAAGAACAGGTGTTAAAGAAGGGTACGCTAATAGGACGAAGCGAAGAAATTGTGTGGTTGCGGAATTGTCAGGAAACCAAAAAGACGGAAGCAAGTACAATCGACGTTAACAGTATACTAGAAAAATGTAAGCAAGATTTGACAAGTAATGAACTGCTCAAGGCGAAGAATTTGCTACGTCGGTACTCCGATATATTTTCGAAGAATGATGGTGATATCGGAAGGACGAGTATGGTTCAGCATAAAATCAATACTGGAAATGAACAACCTATACGACAACGACCTCGCCGAATTCCTTTTGCCAGAGAAAAGGAGGTGGACGACATGATTCAAGACATGAAGGATAATGAAGTAATCGAACCATCGTCCAGTCCGTGGTGCTCACCAGTGGTTTTGGTAAGGAAGAAGGATGGGTCAACGAGGTTCTGTATTGACTATCGCCGCCTAAACGACGTGACCAAAAAGGACAGTTATCCATTACCAAGGATAGACGACACCTTGAATACTCTCAACGGCATGAAATGGTTTTCTACGCTGGACCTAAAAAGTGGCTATTGGCAGGTGGAGTTGGATCCTAAGGATAAGGAGAAGACCGCGTTCTCCACAGGGAAGGGCCTCTGGCAGTTCAGAGTGATGCCGTTTGGGCTGTGCAACGCCCCGGCTACTTTCGAGAGGTTAATGGAACGTGTCCTTGCTGGGTTGCTGGGAGAAACCTGCTTGGTGTATCTCGATGACATTATAATAGTGGGGCGAGAATTTGATGACCATTTGAAGAAGCTGGAATCCGTATTCAACAAGTTGAGAAGTGCAAATCTGAAACTAAGCCAGAAGAAGTGCTCATTCTTCAAACGGCAGGTGAACTATTTGGGACACGTTATTTCGGAAAGCGGCGTCGAAACGGATCCTTCGAAAATTTCGGCGGTTAAAGATTGGCCTGTGCCTTCGGACAAAACACAAGTACGGGCGTTTATGGGACTTTGCTCTTATTACCGTCGTTTTGTCAAGAGTTTTTCAGATATAGCGAAGCCATTGCATAGACTAACAGAAGAAAAACGGCCTTTCGTCTGGGACCAACAATGCCAGGCGGCTTTCGAGAAACTTAAGAGCCGGTTATGTGAAACACCAGTACTCGGATATCCGGATCCGTGCAATGAATTTGTAGTTGACACAGATGCAAGTAATACAGGGATAGGAGGAACACTCTCACAAAGAAAAGGAGATCAAGAAGTTGTGATAGCTTATTACAGTAAATCCCTGTCAAAACCAGAGCGGAATTATTGTGTCACTCGAAGGGAGCTACTAGCAGTTGTCAAAACACTTCAGCATTTTAAGAAGTATTTATTGGGTCGGAAATTTCTAGTCAGAACAGATCATGCAGCCTTGAAGTGGCTACTGCAGTTCAAGAATCCTGAAGGACAAGTTGCGCGATGGATTGAACAACTACAGGAGTACGACTTTTTAGTAGAGCATCGCAGTGGGAAGTCTCATGGGAATGCTGATGCTTTGTCAAGACGGCCGTGTTCTGAAGACTGCAAGCACTGTGTGAAACAGGAAGATGAAGAAAAATCTATGGTCCGAGTTATAAGAACTGATACAGTAAATGACGATTGGAGCAGCGATGCCATGCGTAAACTACAAGGAGAAGATGAAGACCTTAGACCAATACTCAATTGGGTGAGAGATGGATCCGCACGCCCAGGATGGAGTGAAGTTGCCGGAATGAGTGCAATAACTAAGAGCTATTGGGCACAATGGAATAGCCTGCTCTTACACAATGGTCTTTTATGTCGAAAATGGGAGAGTGCATCAGGACAGGACAATCATCTTCAGACAGTTGTGCCGAAGTCAAAGATTTCTGATATACTGCGAGCGTATCACGACGGAACATCAGGCGGTCATCTCGGTGTGAAGAGAACTTTGGTGAAAATTCGTCAACGTTATTACTGGTTGCACTGCAAGGAAGATGTTGAAGACTGGTGCAAGAAATGTACGAGTTGTTCCTCTGTCAAAGGACCACAAACAAGAAGTCGGGGGGCGTTGAAGTTATACAACGTGGGTGCTCCTTGGGAACGAATAGCTTTGGATGTGGCTGGGCCGTTTCCAATGACGAATAGTGGAAATCGTTACATTTTGGTGATAATGGATTACTTCACAAAGTGGCCAGAAGCGTTCGCATTACCAAATCAGGAAGCTATCACTGTGGCTAACAAACTGGTGAATGAAGTTTTCTGCCGATTTGGACTATCCCTTGAAATCCATAGTGACCAAGGCAGGAATTTCGAGTCGCAAGTCTTTCAGGAAACATGCAAAACTATGGGGATACACAAAACTCGGACTACGCCGTATCATCCGCAATCTGATGGAATGGTAGAGAGGTTCAACCAAACTCTGGAGCGGCATCTGGCAAAAGTTGTTGAAAGCCATCAGAACAATTGGGACGAGTACATTTCTCTGTTCCTTCTGTCGTATAGAACGGCAGTTCATGAAAGTACCTCTACTACTCCGGCCCGAGCGAACTTTGGTAGGGAGCTTCGACTGCCAGCGGATCTTCTCGCGGGTTGTCCTCCAGATACGCCTAGTTGTATTTCGGAGTACGCGGAAGATTTAAGAAGGAAAATGGAGGAAGTTCACGGGCATATGAGAGAGGAGAATCTGCGTGCTAGCGAGCGAATGAAAACGCGATACGACAGAAGCGTCAACTCCAAGTCCTTTGAAGAAGGTTCTGCTGTTTGGCTTCACAACCCCGTTAGAAGGAAAGGAAAATCTCCAAAACTACAACCGAGTTGGGAAGGCCCTTTTCAAGTAATTACGAGGATCAATGATGTCACATATAGAATTCGGAAAACGCCAAGAAGTCCAGCGAAAGTGGTTCATGTGGACAGGTTGGCACGGTACTACGGCTCTAACGATGCTCGGGACGAGCACGTCTAAGGAGGGGGTAGTGTGACGCCGTGCTGACGTAACTACGTGAAGATTTTTGTTCGACATTCAAATCTTACCAGAAAATTCTAGTAGCGGCGAGTGCCTTCTTTTGGGAATTCAAATAAAGAACCGAAAGTTCTGGACTAAAACAATAAATTATACAGGTAGGGAAAGACGATCGGAATCCAACAGAAGAAAACGAAATGACGATCGAAATTCAATAAATGACAATCGAAATTCCGGGTATATAAGGAGCTGCAGGCGCGTCTACGGGCAGTTCAGTGGAAAGTGATCTGAAGAAAGGAACAAGAAGGAAAAGTGGAAAAAGTGAACAGTGAAAGTGAATAGTGAACAGTGAACAGTGAATAGTGAAGTGCAAAGTGGTGAAGTGCTCCCAGTGGACTATTAGTGTTCGGAGCACAGCGTTGGTCCGTGTAACGCATAGTGCGCGGGGACAGTGTCGGACAGTGCTACGCGTTTCGTGCAGTGCTACGCGTTCAGTGCAGTGTTGCGTGTTCGTAGTGCGAATAAATCGCTACTTTCGGTAAACGTTCGTTTCCTTCCAATCCCTGTACCCACTTCCGTAACACTATCTATCTATCTATCTGAGCTGAGAGGCCAGCCAAATGAGCTTTAAGTGTGGTGAAAGGATAGAAAGTACCTCCTATCGTGCATTATAAGGTGAATTACCTTTATGGGTTGAAGTGCGTTAGTCAGTTGCAGACCCAAACTTCTAATGAGGACAACTGGCGGTAAGTCGACGGTGTACAAGCGATGCAATGCTTCTATAGCCATCTGTGTGGGCACGTTGTGACGTTGGCGTGATGTTTCGTACTTCTTCATCCAGGAGGGGTTATCTGTAGGATAAAAAACTATTAATATAATATAAATAAAATAATCTCCGTTCGTTGCGCATTTAACTTTGACTGGCCTCAGTTCAGTTGGTAGTAGCTCTGTATTCTGCGCCGTAGATCGTGGGTTCGATCCCCACAGAGAACAACCATCAGCTAATTGTATAAGAACTGCTGGACATAGGCCCTATAAATTTCCAGTAAGAACGATTTTGAGCCCTCTCTATCCACCGACTTCCCGCGATCCAATCTAACCCCGAACTAAGCAGAACTTGTACTATGGGAACCAGATAGCTGATATTTTTTTTTGTAAATTCATACTTTGAATACAATATAACACCCAGACAGAGGACAAACACCTGCGTTCACCACACAAATATAACAATGCCGTCGGTCCATCGGGTATGAGCGTTAGGACGCTCATACCCGATGGACCGACGGCATTGTTATATTTGTTTCGTGGACCTTGGTTTCTTAAATGGGTATAGAAGATGAACTTACTAGTATCTAGTCCAGCGTAAATAGCGTTGGAAAGCAGTTCAGTTAAATCTTTGACGTCTCCAAAGCCGAGGTTAACTCCTTGACCTGCCAATGGATGCACTCGGTGCGCTGCATCGCTTTAAACAGTACAAATGATTAAAAAAAGTGGATGTGACATATGGACGGACAGACAGACATGATTTTTTTTGACATGACGAATCTATAAGGGTTCCCTTTTTTGCCATTTAACTACGGAACCCTAAAAATAGATTCACGAGACCCCGGCACGATAGTAAGTATCTCTTCAGACTTTTTAGTACCAAGTCACCTCAAAATTCTTTGAAGGAGGGTTGTCTAAAAAGAACGTCTAATTATCACAAACTATGCCAATTTGAACTGTAACTAATTATATGTATTAAAAATCTTTAATAATGCTATTAATATTATAAATGGAAACTTGACCGAATACTAAAATCGTATCAAAACAGCATAATCTTAAGACAAATTAATGTTTTAGATTGAGGTTGGTAGCAGAAACAGCATTATCCCTTACTTTATACACGCAAAGAAAACACAAAACACCTATCGTCTTTTTAGGAAACATGAATATTGCTGCCTCTGATTCTAACTGCGAATAGCGCCATCTCTTGATAACAACAAGTTGTATGTAAAGGTTGTGTGTACTGCGTAGTGTAGTTCTAATTTTGAATCGTCGTGAGGTCGTGACGCAAGAGCTTTTTGAAGTTATCAATAGATGGCGCTTTACAAAAATAATATAAGCAGGAAAGACCGATGCGATATATTTTTAGCATAATTATAAGCACTCTCAAGTGTAGATTTTTTGACAGTTGAAAAATGACAAAAATCTATGCTTGAGGCTCGACTCAGACTCAAGCACTGTTTCTGAAGGGCCTTAGTTCGACTTTGTTTAATTTGGTGACAAGATAAGAAGTGGACTGTTTGGTGATGATTTGCTATAGAATGAATTACCCAATAAGTGCAACGCCCGGTGCAATATATTTGGTGCTATGTCCGAATCCGAGGGGGAAAGCAGCCCGTGACGTCGGAACTATGGACCGCACCGATGGCGGCAGTTGCCTAGTGGCGCCATCGGGGATGCCAACGCGTCGTAGCACGGTCGAAACCCAGGACGTGGCGGCGTCTACTGCACTAATACGGGGGTACTCCTTCCACTGTTAAAAAATAACATTTATAAGCACATGTTTATTTCTCATTTTAAGAAATACATTTTTAGTTAGGCATAAATAGACACAATCTTTTTCTTTCAAGCATAAATAAAGCCCTTACCAAAGCATCGTTCAAGGCATCAACGAACTGTTCTTCTGGCAATTGCAATAACTCTTTAGCGTTGTCCTTCCATGTAGACCAGACGAGTGAGCTACGTTTGGAGTCTAAAGGCAGAAGGGCGACCGGTCCAGTGGGCAAGAGACGTTGCCATGCTGTCGTGTTCTCACATTCCTGAACGCAAAATAATCGGCAAATTTATCATCCGCACTTGATGTGCGGGCTGGTTTTTCCGCAAGTAGGCCGCTGGCGGGCCCTTTTTGCGTGACCCTTGACACGTGTTGCTCGAACTTTTTTAGGTTCTACGACACGCCGCGCCGGCCGGTTTCCTTACGATGTTTTCCTTCACCGTTTTGAGAGTACTGGCATAGTGCACATAAATTTTTCGACGGAAAAACTCATTGGTACACGACTGGATTCGAACCCACAAACTTCGGATCGGAAGGCGGGGCTGCTACCACTAGACCACCAGTGCTCATTCCTGAACGCAAATAAAGTAAAGTAAAAGTACACAAGTCTGCATCTATTGTGCCCAGGATACTCGAGGCTAGTTTTTCAAACCAGGGTAGCAAGATAGTGATAGAAAGCTAGCAAGTTATAGTTCTAGCTTCGTTAAACAGAACTGCTATAATATGAAAATTGAAGCTAGTTCTGTTTACACGAAGCTAGATCTGGTCTCGTGTATCCCGGGCATTGTAGATGATTTATATAGCGTCAATCACTGGTGATTGCCCAAGCCCTACTAGTAGCCCTATTATTTTAGATTATTATTTTTGATTTGTAAAAGGATCATACAAAAAAACGGTAGGAACCGAGCCGTAGTTTGTTGCTTGTTCTTCTAGGCTTGGTCGCGTGGAACTGGCACCTAGACTCACCTAGCTCTAAGACGTTTCAAAGTGATTCTTGTAATTGAACTGAATAAAGACAATTTTGATTTGATTTGGACAGGATTAAGATGGAATAGTCTTACCCAGCATCTGATAGTCTACTATGTCAGCTTTATAACTTACCTCTGATAGGTATACAGTTGCTACGACGCCCATCTGATCATAATTCCAAGAGAGATACTGCACTCCCATCGCTTTCCGAACTGCAGAGTTTGCTCCGTCAGCACCGATCTGAAATATATTGAAAAGGATTTTTCTCTCTCATAATCGCCAATTTTTTTTACTTTTCTAACTGTTGAGATCTAGAGATCCTGTTTGTATCTTTGGTTTATCTTATAGCACTAAGGTTTGTCGGTGGGTGATAGACAAATCATCAAGAAACATAATTACCTACTTACTGAATAAAATATAAAATATGAATTCTTTCCAATAAATTTAAGTGAAATTAGGGGATGCGTGTTCGAGATTGTTGCCTATACTTCATGGACTTTGATATCTAGGTGCTGCGCAAACGTAGACACTTTTCGTTGCTGACTCGGCACACCATCACAGGGAATCGTAGTTGCTGTGGCCTGTAGCGGTGTCGGACACAGTTTTACGTATGCGCATGGAATGTATAATTTCATGCTGGTTCTATAGAAATCAAATATTCATCGGTAGCTTGTGTCTACCGTACAAGGATCTGACACCAGATTCAAAAGTGTCCACGTTTGCGCCCTGCATTAACTTGCAACTTGCAACTAGTCAGTTTCGATAGTCAAGCTCAGAATAGAAAACGTTTAGGCATTGTATGAGCGAACTATTTATATACGTTTTATGAAATGGAACAATGCTAATGGACTTTTCAGCAATAAGTTCTAAGAACTTCGAGCTTTTAACTACATCATCAGTCGGGCGATACACTGCTACAAAGGCAGACAATGTTAATAGGCTAAAAAGCTTCAAACAACGTGTCACCCAAATATTTTAACGGTTTTTAAAGTATAAAATCGGCAGTGATTTTATCTTATTAAAAATTTAAAAATGTGCGGATGAGAAGTTGTTTGAGGGTTGTCATTAACCGAATTCAAATAAAGAAGAGGTTCTCAATTCGGTTTTTTTTAATATTTGTTATTTATGAGCCGATTTGAAAAATTCTTTTTTTATTTGAAAGGTTATACAGGGTTATTCATTATTAACTGCAAATACTCAGGAATTAGGTTCAACAAATAGAATAAAAAATATTTATGAAGTTATTTTTTTTAAATTTGATAAAAAAAAATTTCAAGTTTTTGTATCAAAATTTTATTTTTATTAATTTCTTTACGGCTATTGCATAATGATTGCCACGGAGAACAGGACGATGACTCACCCAGGCGGTGACTGAACGCAGAGTGTCACTCACGGCGCGCGGGCGCGGATCAAAGGTCAAAATAGGTCAGGCGCCAATGATTCCTTTATCGATTTTCTCGGGATTTTCATAACAAAACTTAAAAAATATCATTTCATAAATATTTTTTATTTTATTTTTTGAACCTAATTCCTGAGTATTTGCAGCTAATAATGAATAACCCTGTATACTTCCAGATTGGTCCCATAGAAATTTAATCAAAATCGGTTTCGCAGTTTTTTTTGAATTGCTTTTTTTGTGTTTTTTATAGCATATTCGCCATTATATACCTCGCCATTTAAAAGCCGAATTGAAAAAATAATCTTTTTTTATCTGAAAGAAATACACACATCAAACTTGTCTATGGATATTTAACATTTTGTTGATTTTTACAAAAACTGAAAATAATTTCTTTGGAAAACTAGGTATGGCAAGAACATTTATTTTGTGTTGTTTATAAATAATAATAAAATACAACTCTTCTATATTATTTTCTAATAAAAAATTAAGTTAGAAGAAAATTTCCAAAAATCAGAAAATTTACAAGGTTCGGTAAATTGTTTTAAAACTATGTAAACGTTTCCAAGACTTTCTAAAATGACTTTTTTACAATTTAATGAACGTTGTTGCTTCCCCTGACGTTGATAACACATCTACACCGGTTATTCATACCTACTCAAAATTAAGGGTGTCAAAGACTCGCAGGGGTATGCGATCCCATGTTCTTTTTAAATGGCAAAAAAGTTGGTCTTCTGTGGTGAAATTTGAAATTGCTGAAAGCCCTTCGCTGCAACATAGCCGAAGCCTGTTCAATTGGGTTTAAGTCGGGCGACTGTGCAGGCCAGTCCAAAACCGCGAAATCATGTTCTTGAAGGGCAGCTGACACCAATCGCGCCGTGTGTGAAGGGGAATTGTCATGCAAGAGCTGAAATTCCTGGTTAATTTGAATTCTGTGAGCGATGATCATAGGTTCTACGACCTCGTTCCGGTATTTTAGTGCAGTCATGCTGCTTCTTATCCAAATGAGCTCGTTTCGCGCGCCAATACGAATTTCCGCCCAAACCATGATTTTCCCACCTCGGTACGAATGGTCCTCTTGTGGATGCTGGAGGTGATTTTGTCTGCCTGGAACTCTGCAAACACGAGTTCTTCGTGAATCAGGGTGGAATCCAAACCGAGAATTATCATTAAAGAGAACCATTGTCCATTGGCCCTTGTTCCATAACAAATGTTCCTGAGCCCAAAGAAGTCGCGTTCCGCGATTGGCTCGTCGTAGAGCTGGCGCACGAAGTGGCCTACGAGAATGAAGATCAACTTCATGCAGATGATGTATACTTCTAGATTGGTCCTATAGAAATTCCATCAAACTAGGTTCAGCCGTTTGGACATGAAGTCGGTTTCTCTTTAATCTTATATTATTTTAATCATCATTTGATCTCCCCTTATAAGATTTCCAACTAAAAAGATTGTTTAGAACGAAAACCAGTGCTTAAATAAATCGGTAGGTACATCGGAAAACTTTGAGTTAAAAAGCAGACCCTGGATACTCAACCAAATCCCATATAAAAATCGTGTTACTACATTTATTTATACGCGTGGGGCGTGGGACGTAAAACTATCATTTTCATTGCAGATAAATGAAAATAAGTAGTGTTATGAAAACTAAACAGCTTTATGTTTCGATTGGCTTTTTTCAAGTGTTGTCTAAGACTGTGACTGTGATCTGATGGTGGGCATCCTCTCTGACATTTTGGTACTTACCTACTATCCTACTCAGTTAGTCCAACTTAGTTCAGCAAGCTGAACTTCTTGGAGAAGGAATGGTTGAGCATAGAGCTCTTCTCGTGTCTGAGCTCTGGTACTTTTTCATGTGGGTCTTACATATAATCAGAACTGGAGTACATAAGCCTTCCATGTAAATATATTCATAGGTTTCCAATAATCTTCATCATCAAGAACTATACTCGTTTAAATATAGAAAATATAACAAAGCAACACGTTAAAATTTCCGCACAAAATTACGAGTCTATTAGCGAGTGTTCTTCAATAAGCTACAGTTGTGCGCGGTGCGGACTAAACCGTACGATATTTCGGTATAAATAACTTTATTTCTCAAAAAGCCAACATCACTTACATGAGAATTACTTATTCTAGCTTTAATAATAATCCAGTGCGGGTAGAAGATAATTTAACAAATAAGATTGTTGATTAAAGAAACGAGTTCGCTACATTCCAAAAGCGTTCAGAATATTTCAATTAGTTTAACATTAAACACGTGTAAAAGTTAAATAAATATTATGATGTTTTACATTTCCTACCTCTTTAGAGCAAGTGTGAAGTAAATTCGTGCGTAAAAGATCTTAATTTAGACAAATTTATTTATTTTGGCAGTTACAACTTTCAGCAAATTTATTCTCCATTTGAATTCTGTGATTTGTAACTATGATGAAATAAAGTGACAAGGTGTGCAAGCTCCCATTCTTCAGTTATGATAGGTTTCCGAGATTCGATAAAAGAAAACAAGCAAACGGTAAGTCTTATTTATTGCCTACTAACGAGAAAGATTCTTCAAGAGATAATTTTTTTGGAACTTAAGACCCTAGACTTTTAAATCTAGGAGAGAAGGTACAAGGTGTACAACCAGTAACCAACACCTCCAGTAAAACCACCCTCAATAAAATATAGCACAACACTACGGTTTTCTACATTCAAATCGTTTTAAGGTTTCGTTTTATGCAGTTTTTCCGTCTAGCATAGCTACATTAGCTACCTAAGTCATAAGAAAAAGCGGCATTTATACGGCGGAGACTTCAATATTATTTTTTGAAGACCTATCCACAGATACCCTACACGCCCATACGTGTTTTTGAGATACAGATACCCCTGTATCTCAAAAAATAATTTGATGGAAAAAATGTTTGAGTTTCAGTTCTAAGCATGAGGAATCTCCAAAAAATTTTTTTCTGTTTTTGTGTGAAAATCTTAACGCGGTTCACATAATACATCTGCTTACCAAGTTTCATCAGTATAGATCTTACAGTTTCGGAAAAAGGTGCCTGTGACATACGGACGGACAGACAGACATGACGAATCTATAAGGGTTCCGTTTTTGCCATTTGGTTACGGAACCCTACTCGACTCGACTCGTTCCTCAGCCAGGCATTTTAAGTAGATAATTTCGAACATTATAATGCGAACAATTTTAGGTCGAACTGCGATGAGTAATTTTATCAAAACCATAGATTCACTCACAGTACGATTAACAAGAAGAAAAACAAAGAGAGCCGTGATGAATAGATACGTTCGGAAAGATCGCCCGAAGCCCGTCAGCTGAACGTATTCTAAACAAGAGTTAAAATAGAATAACTAATGTAAACTACACTGTAACTACTTTTATTTATATAGGGAATATCTTTAAATATTGAGGTGGTGCAAAGTATTAACCTGAAAACGTATGTTATTTATTACGTGTTCAGAAGCACGTATTAGATCAGGGTAACTTTATATTAAGAAGAAAATATAGAATAGTAAGTAAATGGTTTAATTACATCAATGTCTTTACAATTTACACTTTATTTAGCTAAATTATAGCTTTAGTCACGTTATTCAACACAAAACTACCTTACAGTAAAAATATATCAACTACAAAGAGATATAGCGAACTAGGTACTTATCTTAACAATCAAGGGGTGTACTCAGAGCCGAATCACATCGACAGTACACAGAACGAAACGATAACCTTCTCTTTCGAGTCCCAAGCTCAGAATAATAATCCACCGCCTCGCCTAGCCTCAGTCAGGCGACCCACATGACAGTTGATAGACCGCGCCCCCTATCGGCAATATCGTCCTCCGTTCTGCGTAGCTTCTGACTACCAATAACAATTTATTGATATAATAAATTGTTATTAATTTCGAACAATTAATAATAAAATATAATATTATTTATCAAATGGTTTTAAAGCAACTACAATGTTCTTAAATTAAATAAAGTAAAATAGCTTTTTATTTTAATCATTAAAGACTATCCTTCTTTCAAACTTCAATAATCATTATTATTTTAATACAGATTTCTAAAAGCATTATAAATAAATTTTAGCCCCTATTATCTACTAGATACGACACACGCATCGACGGAAAAATCGGGAATCTGGGAAATGTAATTTCAAAGATCAGAGTGCTTGACTCTGATCTTTGAGATAACAATGACGAAGACGTTGGTAACCATTGCCAACAAAGCATTGCTTCGCAGATCATGCACGTTATGAACGTGCCCAGACGATGCACTACTTTGCGTCCATCAACTTAAGTACAGGAGCCTAATTCTCGGGCCGACCAAGATTTTCAACGTCCTTTAAATACCCATTGGCATTGCACAACCCCCCACTTTTTTATACGTTTTCCGTATATCGTAGCGGTCGAGGCTTCTACAATGAGGTCGTCGATGAATTACTCAAGGAAATCATCCATTCTCTCTTCGAAAAGAAGCAATAAAACAAAATTGCAAAATGACCTCGGTTGGCTCGGAGAATTAGGCTCCTGGTGTGCTAAGCCTCAAGTGTCTGTAATCTGAGCGACACCTAAACCCTAACACAGCGATATTATGTGTGAATGAGTACGTGAATTATACCCAAGATTTTTAAGAATTAAATAAGATGGTGCTCGGCAAAGCCGAGAATTAACTATGAAATATCCTATCAGTCCTTGAATTTGATTTAATGGTCGTCAGTACGAATACGAAGATATGATAGTGTTTATCATAAAATCGGTATTGTAGTTCTAATATTGGAACCTTGATGCTATTGTTTGGATGAGTTTCTCATACCATATGGTTTAGGTCACTTTATGGCATGTCTGATAAATAGCTAGCTTCAGAGCAGCAGAAATTCTCTTAATATCTTGCCTGGATGGACTTCGAGTTAGATAAAATATACCAATTTGGGTACATTTAAATTTGCCTAAGTATGTAGGTTCTTCATGACTCGTTTCAGTATAATTTATCACGCTGAATACTAGTTTTCTTTGTGCTTAAGAATTAATCGAACTTTTTCCAGAACTTTTAAAAATGAAACTAACTGGAAATTGTGTCATTGGTCTGAGAGCCAGGGCGATTTCAATATTTGCGTAGGAGATCTTGTGGTGTGGTCGTCACATCAAAAGATGCAAATAGACTAAGCGAGATTGTGATAATAACATGATTTGTTGATTGAATCTTATTATGAAAAAGATTGACAACTTTTTGATCTGAGTTGCGAGACTAGGGTTTTTTACAAGTTATGTTTTGATGTCATTCAATGTTCTCTAACATGGAAAGATCTCGAACATTCAAAGACTCTACCCAGACAACACTGGGTTAATTATATATCTTGCGTAAAATTAAGAAATTGGAACATTTCGCGCCGGTATCGGTATAGGCGGTAACATAAATCAAAAGATGTGTCTGTATTCGTTTCCCGAATTGTGATTAAATAAATAGGAAGGGATGACACGGCCGAGAGATGTTTTCTGTTCAGTTTTCAGTAGATCGCTCGCGCAGCGTCAATATGATCCGCACATACGCGCGACGCTCTCGGAACGCATCACTTCGTAGCGAAAGTTCCCAGAAAAATGTTAAAAAGAAAAAGGTTAATAAGATAAATCTCTCTTGAAGTGGCGCTTATTCCCATTTATTTGACCGTACTTATAAAATAAAGCCACCTGTTATTTCAAATCATGGCGGTGTGATAAAAACGTATAAATGAATTACCTATTGCGGTTGGTTTCTCGACGAGACGATACCATATTATGAAAAAATAAAATGATGTAAAGTGTTGAGTGAGTTTAATAATGTTCAGAGAATATTTTTATTTAGGTCTCCCTATCAATGAGCAAGTAACGACAGGATTTGTAATCTCCAATGAGTTCTAAGTTCTAAGACAATGAACCTACAAAAACTAAAAAGTTTTGAGTCTAAGTAGAATAATCATGTATAAAAGACTCGACTCATTACTATTTCATAAAACAGAAAATCATTTTATTTTTGGAACCAAAATCGGCGATCTCTTTGGTAGAATGCATGAATACATTGCGGCTAGGTATACAGAATAAAAAAAAAAAAAATACATTGGGACAAAAAAGGTTGTTTAAAAAAAAAAACATTGCCGCGAAATCTTTAGAATTTTTCTCAACTATTTCATATTGTATTGAATAATTTTATTTTCTCGCAATCGTAGTGAAAAGTGATTGTTACGCACGGCGCTAAAAATCCATTCGGTTTCTATTTAATCCCTCGCTAAAACTCGTGAGTAAAACTACTCCGTATACCTATAATACTAGCGATCCGCCCCATCTTCGCATGGGTCGTAGCGTGATGTTATAGCGTATAGCCTTCTTAGATAAATGGACTATCCAACACAAAGAGATTTTTCAATTCTGACCAGCAGTTCCCGAGATTAGCGCGTTCAACCAAGCAAACAATCAGCTTCTCGGTTCGGTCATTTTAGCTCCTTCTATAACAATCTACTATTACGTTCGTAGGTTTTCCGCGAGGGCAGTTCGCGATGGTACGTTGGCATGAGCGAGGTACCAGAAGCCGCGGAGGAGGATTTGGAAGCGGGATATATATCGAGCGACGAGTCGGGACACGGGGCAGACCTCGCTGAGAGGCTCAGGGTGAAGCCTTCGAGAGATATTTGGGAACTAGGTAAGAACTGATTACAGATAAAATAACACTTTATTGCGCAAGGATACATCGTAGTACTAACATAACTAAAAAAGTACGATAGGCGGCCTTATTGCTGACAGACACTAACGGATAACCACCACGTGGCTTAGGGTGTGATCATTGCTTTTGAATTTAAAAACAACGTGGCATGCAAGGTCGGTCAAAAAATAAATAAATGCGAAAACGCAGAGCTTACTTGTATTGACCATGTAGCCATTGAAAATTTGTGCAGTGTTGCTGGAGTTTGCTTGTAGCGAGAATGGCTACTAACTAGTTTGGATATTGCATTGACATGTATACGTTTTCAGAGGAAATTCAATACATGCTAAGCCATTTACCACATGCTGAAGAGATATCTTTACTAGTGGAAGCGGGCCAGTACAACGACACTATCACAATGGCTGCACAATCACAAGAATGTCTGAGAACATCAGTTCTATGGGCTTGCTGGCTTGGAAAAAGCCAGCTTTTGGCTCACTTGTTGAAGGTGAATGGGTTTGATCCTAATACCTGTGATGACGCTGGCAGGTGAGATGTTCTACTATATTTTAGTTTGTAACTCAATCACGCACAGGACACACACACCCTCACAGCACACATACAGCAGCAAAGGAGAATGGAAAAAATAGACAAGTTGTGCTGGTCCCAACAAGTGGGATAAGGGCAGGATTAAGAAGAACTCAGTCACGACGTATCGGCTGGATCGATTTCGATATATTTTACTCATATACTACTTTTTCGTAGCCGTAAGCGGAAGCTAGTCATAAATAAGGCTTTCTATCGTCTTTGTGTTTCAGGACAGGTTTGCACCTAAGCTGCCTAGTAGGCAGTCAAGAATGTGCAAAATTATTACTGGAGCATGGAGCATGTCCCAACAGTTGGGACACATCCAGCGAGACAAAAGCGACACCTCTCCATTGCGCCGCAAGTGCAAAGAGTTTAGCTTGCGTCAAGGTAAACAGGATACCGACATGAAAGGTGACCCAATTCAACTGATTGGGGGTAATGTTAATTTGTATTTTTGCAGGTGTTGATCTGTCACGGGGCCGAAGTGAATGCGGGGCTGGCAGAACGGTCGCCGCTACACTATGCAGTGCTCAGTGACGCACCGGAAGTAGTCAGCGAGTTGCTGGATGCCGGCGCATGCCCAGACACTCCACAGGTGCGTTCTGTTTATATTCCATTTAAATTGTGTTATAAAAACATTGCTGTGCTCTTTCCCGAACCGATAGAGTATGTTTCCAAATGTCGATTTATAGATGCTATTCAATTTACAAATCGGTTAGATATCATTCTACGGCGCGGAAGGTTGAAGCCTTGGCAAGCCTTCAGCGCAGGTGCAAGTCAGCGCTGGATTACTGTACTGCCAACTCCCAAGCCAAGCCGTAGTATGTTGCTTCTAAGCTTGGTCGCGTGGAACTGGCACCTAGACTCACCTAGCTTTAAGAGGTTTCAAAGTGACCCTTGTGATTCTACTGAATAAACACTTTCAATTTTGATTTTGCCATTGACCAGTTTATAAATTATCTTATAAATCAATGATTCAGAAAAGTACAACGCCACCACCAACTAACTAAGCCGTCTACGTGAATGGTTTCAGGTCTTTACAGAGACGCCGTTACACGTAGCAGCGTCTCTCGGCTCCGCAGCATGCACTAAGCTGCTGCTTGATGCCGGAGCTGACGTCAGAGCGGCGCTGGGCACTGGCAAGGCCACTGCATTGCATCTTGCAGCCGAGGACGGCCATGCGGAATGTGCGAGGATGCTGTTAGAGCATGGAGCACATATCGACTGGCCTAACTTCAGGGGGCAGACGCCGTTGCATCTTGGTAAATGTTGCAAACTATACACAAAAACAACTACTAAAGAGACTAGGTACTGAAAATTGTAAAGAAATGGAACATGACCCATAATGACCCGAAAATATTTACAGCAACTCTAGCTCAATCCGTAGAAGTAGTAGAACTGCTGGTTGGGAAACGAGCAAACGTGAGAGCGAGAGACAATGATGGAAGAACGCCCCTTCACGGAGCTATCGTCAGAGGAGCAAGGGCCTGTGATGTGGCGAGATTGCTTCTCGTATCTGGGGCTGATCCGAATGCGCCCGACAACTTTGGCTATACACCTCTACATATAGCAGCTTTGAATGAATTCTCTGCATGCGTGTTATTACTTCTTGGTATGTGTAAATAAAATGGCCATTCACTAAATCGTCGGCACTCCCACATGTTTCCCATTTGTATAATTAATGATAAACCTGGATAACAACATTGTGGCGAACGTACGATTTTACGAGGTACTTTCTTGCATTATGCACATTAAGCTATTTAGAATCCTATGATATCATCATCCCTAATAAGTTCCAGTTTACTACGTTTTTGAACTCGACAATTTTATGTATTTAAATTCAAGATCAGACTATACTTCAGCAGGTCTTTGCCTCTTTTCAATCACAAAATGTTTGCTTTAACATGTTCCAGATTACGGAGGGGATGTGACCATTCGGACAAATGGTGGAGTGTCAGCTCTATCCTTCATAGTCCGTAGAGTGCCGGACGTGGTACCGCGGTACCTCTGTAAGTTCGACGATGCTGTGCATGTCAGCGAACATGAATTGGGAGACGTGGACTGTGAGCTGACGATCGACTTCAGGCCCTTGGTGCCTTCATTGCAGAGAGGCGAGGTGGAGTTACTGCTAGCTTTTGTCGAGGTATGGAAAGCTTACAGAAGTTTATATTTTACTTTTTTAGGTAGTAATACTCACACACAATATTGACTGTAATTTCTTCTAATGCACAACATAACGTGTTTTGCTAGTCTTACTGCTCATTAGACCTTTTGATTCGTTGGACATTTAGCTACTTAGACCTTGTGATCAGGAGGCATTAAAAGTGTGGTGGTTACAGGTTGGCCGCAAAGATATCCTGAAACATCCAGTGGCAGAAACGTTCCTTTTCTTGAAATGGAGGAGGATTCGAAAGTTCTTTGTCCTGAGCTTAATTTACCACGCGTTGTTCATATCTTTGTACAGCCTTTATATCCTTCGTAAGTGGAACTACTCTAATTTTGTCATACATGTCCTACATATACGCAGATATCTCGTATGTAAGCTAACTTTTATTTAATTTTCCAGAGATTTTCCTATGTGAAGAGCCTACATGCAAAGTGCCGTCTTATCTGATACCGGTGCAATATCTGATCATTCTATTAAATTTGTGTTTCTTGCTAAAAGAGATTTTCCAGGCGTGCCTCGATTGGTCCGCTCACATAAGACAATGGGAAAACTGGCTCCAAATTTTTATAATTATTGGAGTGTTTTTGTGTACCGTAAGTAACCGTTTGTTCTCCGTTTCTTCTTTTTTAAAAGTAATAGAGGTCTTGTAAGTATTATTTATAGTTCATTTTTTTTATGCAACTCGTTGTTACAGTAGATTTAGGCTGGAAGTGTAGTTGCTGTGTAGATGCTGGTTTTTCGTAATTTTAAACCATTTTTGATTTAAATACAACGATGCTTCATTTACAGATTCCGAACTGGGACATAGTAGGCAACGGAGCAATAAACGGACGGACGGACACCTCAAATTGGCAGCACGATATCGCTGCCATAACAATTTTCTTCTGCTGGTTAGAGCTAATGATGATCATCGGAAGATTTCCAACGTTCGGGTTGTACGTGCAGATGTTTACTACTGGTAATTCCAAACATAAGATCCCTTAATTTAAGCTGTTTATATCACGCAACAATAATTTTGCTGATGAACGTATGAGATGATTTTTTTTTTCCAGTAACTGTCAACTTTGCAACATTCCTGCTAGCGTATAGCTGTATCCTCATAGCCTTCGGACTTGCCTTTAGCGTGCTATTCAGCAACTACCCAGCGTTCCACCTGCCCGCTGGCCTCGTGAAAACCGTCATAATGATGTCAGGAGAGTTGGAATACGAGGATATTTTCTACAACAACTGCACGGCTTCGCAGATTCATTATCCACTGACGGCGCATTCCATGTTCTTGATTTTCGTGCTGCTGGTCACGGTTATTCTGACGAATTTGCTAGTGGGATTGGCTGTCAGTGATATACAGGTGTGTATTATTTTGGGACCTAGATAAATATGGTTGAGACTTCGAGTAGGACTTTTGTCAGGCAAGAACCAGTGACACGACATTTTTTGTGTATTTCATGTCGTTAACTAAGAAGTTAACAGGACTTTGTCAGCGACGCCTGGACCATTTTTAGATGGTGTAGGCTTGCCTAGCACCCATATTTTTCTCGTTAAATTACTGAATCATTTATTTCAGGCTTTACAAGAAAGCGCCGGTTTAGATCGCCTAGTTCGGCAAACACAGCTGATCGCACACCTAGAAAGCATGCTATTTAGCTCTCTGTTGACGTGTGCGCCGAAGCAACTACTAGCAGTGTTGAGATGGGGCGCTTTGCTGACTGCCTCACACATGCGCACTTTGAATTTACGCCCAAACGATCCTAGGGAAAATCGGGTAAGGTTTTTGGAACTACCTATACCTAGTTCTGAATATATAAACAGACCCGACCTTGTTGTTTTATTGACTTTATTTGGGTGCTATCACAAAATAATGAGCTAGGCAGTAGGTTCTTGGCTACAATATCGATTGATTTTATAATTATGTTTACGATTTCAGATACCAAAAGACCTAATAACTTCCATCTACAGAATGGTCGCTAGCAAGAAGAATACAAAGCGAAGCATACGTAAAAACAACAACTACGAATTTAGGCTTCAGAGAAGCAAGGACGAGGAAGACAGAAATAGGCAGGTCAAGCGAAAGAGCAACCTATACGACCGATACTCACTTGAAAGCCAACAAGTGGAAAGGAGAAAGCGAACCACGTCAAATTCAACTTCAAATCCAACAACAGATCCCTTGAATAGCACAAACGCTTTCTCAATCAATGCTATACAGGAGATCTGCATGGTTGATATAAAGAACCAACTGTTAGAGTTGAACAAGAAAGTCAGTAAGCTTTTGGAAGCTGGAGCAAAAGGGGATGGAAAATCCAGTGATGTCCAACCGCCGTGATTGTAATGTTCAATTACTTTCACTATTTCAATTCTGTGTGGGGCTTGCATATGTAACTTTAAGCCCCTATGAATGATGAAAAAAGATGTATTATAGATATTATAGGTCTTAGGTTTGATAATCTTAAAGTTATGAAATTGCTGGTTTTTGCTATTAGAAACCTATAATATATGATATGAATGTAAAGTTACTCTATAAATAAATATTGTAGACAATCCATACATTATCTAGCTCCAAACTTAGCTTCTACTGTGAACCAGATAGCTGATATAATTCTTATATTTTTTAAATACATACTAAGAATAAAATATAACATCCAAGCAGAGAACAAACATCTACATTCAACCATACAAATATAATTTGTTCTGTGTGGGGATCAAACCCATGTCTTCCAGCGCCTTTGGCATAGTTATAGGCCAGTGTTCTGTTATTGAAATAGTTGTTTCTTGTTTATATAAGTTAAATAAATAAATAAATAACTAGCCTAGTCATATTAAATTAATAAGGAAATCTGTTGTTTCACTTACCAAAAGCTGGCAAGTGTATGTATCCCCATTGCTCATCTTCACAACACTTTTTTGGTTACTATCTTCTCCTTGCGGCAAAGTGTACCCAGAAATCTTGGATTCATAATTTATATTCAGGTTCTTATTGTTAGTGGCGGAGAGTTCATTATTGATTGCATGTAGAAGAACATCATTTTCTACAATGTAGGCAACATCATCATTCAATATTTCAGCGCTGCTGAATGAAATCATTGCTTCAGAACACGCATCCCAGACCTGGAATATTAAAAATAAATAAAATGCTGCGAACTCTTTGATAAGCACTGTGAGCGGACTGGTTTCTACCAGTAAGCCACTGGCAGGCAGTTTTTGAGTGAGGTAAAACTTTATTCTACAACATGCCGGTTTCGTCAGCATTATTTTCTTTCACTGCTTGAGATTACTGGCTTATTGCACATAAATTTGGTAATATTCTGTATCAATGCTAGGCAAAGGCCTCTCCCATATTTCTCCATTCCCCTCAGTTTGACTCTATCCACACCTAGTGGATGGAGTCAAATTCAATCAAGTTGTATCCATAAAATAAATTGAAAAATTGTGGACAATTCACACAACACAATTTAGGCCTAAATTAAGAACAGTATTATGGGAACCAAATAGCTGATATATTACTAAGAAACTTTTTTTTTGTAAATACATACTTAGAATATAGTATATCACCCAGACAGTGAACAAACATCTGCATTCACCACACAAATATTTGTTCTTGGAGGGGATTGAACCCAGGGCCTAGGGTGTAGAAGGCGAGTTGCTATTAATTGAGGTGAGAGGGGTCCATTGTATGATTATAGGTAAGTTATTGCAAAACTACCTACTTGCATATACCGCACAGGCTGTAGTCTCATCTCTTCCACATGCTGCCAAACATTGAGCGAGCTCATTAGAGATTTGGTAGATTGGTTTAGCGCAACCACTCGGTTACTGTACTCCGGCTTCAAATCAAACTTGCTCTGAGAACCACTTTCTAGCAGGAGGACTTTGAGGGTTGAAAGTAGAGAATCTTTGGCTGTAAATTAATATGAAGAAAAAACCAGTAGGTAAGTGAATTACTAGGCCTTGGTCAAACTTAAAAGCTGTAAAAATCAATAATTTTGTACCCGCAGAAGTAATACATCTTATTCTAATCAGGTCCTTGTTTGTTTGGCAAGAAACTGTATGAGATAAGAAGGAACAACTAAACCTAGCCTTGTAGTCAGTGTTAGACCTCTATGAGCTCCGATGGTAATAAAATAACGAAAAGAAGATAGAGATAATGAAAGGAAGCATAAGCACTGCACATACCCATGGCACAAGCAAGAGTACATCCAACCATTCCTCCACCGGCGATGATAACATCGTAGTTCCCTTGAAACTTTTCATTCTCTACAGTGCTCACTCTCCGAACTCCCAGAATGGTCCTTGCATTGTTGATAGTGTTTGTTTTAACAATTCTTGAAATGTTTTTGGTCAAAAACATTGTTGCTGTGGGGAAAAGAGCCTATTAGCTGTCTTCGGGTGTGAGGTTGCTTTTACCTGTTGTTGGGTTAAAGAAACAAATAAATCTCAAGATTAACGTAACCTGACAGAGTTAGGCCATAAGTACAAACTTTACAGACTTACAATTCCACGCAAAACACACAGCAAAAGTTAACAAAACAAACAATTATTATTTTAAAAATAAACACAACTCAACACAACATGGGAGGCAATAATGTACGACCCGTTATTGCACAGCATGATAATGTACAACAGGTTAATGTACACACCGTTATTACGATGCCAGGGTTTGGATTAACGGGGCGTACAATAAAAGGTCGCGAAATAACATGCTGTACAATGTCGTCACGTGTTGTTATTGTACGCACCGTTATTACGATGCCAGTTAAGCCTCGTGCACACTGTAGCAATTCAATATTGATTTTTGCTGTTTTGTTCTGGCAGCAGATACTTGTACTTGTCCTTGAGACTTTATAGGGCGGATCCGACTTGGTTAGGTTAGGTTATGTTAGAACATATAAATAACGCACAAGGCGAGCGAGCAAAGCGAGCGTGCCGCGGCAGCGGCCGCCGCAGTGCCAGAAAATGTTTACATTTACCCCAAAGGGGCTAGTTTCTTAAAGAGCAGTATCCATTGCCTACAAAAAATAAGAAATAATTGAATTGCCTCAGTGTGCACGGGCCCTAATGGCATCCAATTAACATGCTGTACAATAACATCACGTGACAATTTTATGCACCCAGTTAATTCGCAGCCAGTTATTGTACGGCAGGTTAAAACGGATCCAAAAAACGAAAAAAGGTTTCGTTTTAACATGGTGTACAATAACATGCTGTACAATAACTGGACGTACATTAACCGGACCCCACAACATTAGCTGAAGAATTTTCTTCTCTACTTAGTTAAATAATGACATCTGTCTATTCGGTAAATTTTGCCAATGTGTACGTAAGACTAGGCGGTATGGTCTTAGTATTATAGCCTGGTTCGAAAGGAGCGAAAAAAAAAAAAAAAAAAAAAATTTGCCAATGTCAAGTGGATATTCAATTGTTTTCGAACAGAGATGAATTGCCAAACCGCCACCACTCACGCGTTACGTGGCACTATAGTGCCACGATTAGTAAATCGCGAAACGTCCGAGAAAAATCGTGGCACTATAGTTCCACGATTGCTCGGCCGCTACGCGTCCGTGGTACTGTAGTACCCAAAAAGTTCAAAATGAACTTTTCGAATTTCTGGTTGTACATTAACTGGCCTGACACCTGCCTCCATGGACTGCAGCCATAAAACGACGTGTTGCCAGTGAAAAAATATTTTAGAATGATTAAATTTGTAAAAAAGTGAAAATTTTCCGTGCGAAAAATGGCTGCGCAAGCGCAATTTCGTAAATTTTCTTTGTTTTGTTTTTGTTTATAATAAATTAATTGAGGGTTGTTTTGGGATTGTTATGCATGTATTTTTTCCTTGGAAATAAGGCTTGATGGTGATCTAAAAAGTTTTTCGTAAAAATAAGAATAGCCGACAAAATCTCAAAAATTGCAAGGTAGCGAAAAAAATCGTTTTAAAATGCTACCCGCCGCTATTAAATGATTTCTTGTCGGAAAAAAATGTTCTACATGATACCCATACTCTTTTCTAATAGGAAGTGACTGAAATAAGGTAAACAAAGTAGTTTCTTGTTGGGAAAAAGACTTTTTAGTTTCTTTGGCATTAATTCGGGCATGCGCAAGCTTCCGGAAGCGACGTTTTCTGCTTTTCGGACGCGTTTCGGACGCGTGACGCATTTCCAGGTCCAGCAGTGGGACGTTTGAGCTAAATGATTTCGTCAATGTCAAAACTGTCAGCTGTCAAGAGAGATTTTTTATTTTTAATTGCCGATGTTGGGGTTAAGGCTGCCCGGCTGAAGTGGGATTGGGCAGGGCATGTCAGCCGGATGCCTCCCGATAGGTGGGCGACCATCAGTACACCTTGGGTCCCTGACGGGTGGCGGTCACGGGGCCGCCCAAGAAAACGTTGGCGGGACGATATCGACACCTTTGAGAGGAGATGGTGGGAGGAGGCTCGAGAGAGAGATAAGTGGAAGTCTTTGGGGGAGACCTTTGCCCAGCAGTGGGACAAAATAGGTTAATAAAAAAAAAAAAAAAAAAAAAAAAATAGCCCAGCTAAGTGCAGGCTAATATTTTATAAACCATACTACTATCTCATGGGATCAGATGAGAGGTTTGGTGGTTACCAAGGAGTTTAAAAACCCTGCAGCAAGGAGTTTCCTAGGTCACCATTCACCAACCTCATTCATCAATAATCATCTGTCAACAGAACAATTTAAAAAATAGATGGGCCAACTAATTCCTGAAGGCTTGAACACACCGCCAGCGAACTAGTTCGCTAGCGATGGCGAACTAGCCCCCAAATAATTTGAAGTCTCCGAAATGTACATTGCCATCACAATGGCGCTTTTGGCGCTAGGTCTAGCGCAATTTCAAAGCATTTAACTGCTATTATTTTGTAGGCTAATCTTGGATTAACCTTGGATTTTAAATACGTGTCGCAGTTTGTAGTTCATATAAATTGCCAAGTTAAAAAAAAATTACATTTCTATTGAGTTTTCAAAAAAAAAAGATTTATTGAGCACTGTGACATGCGCACCTATTTTATCGGACAACTTGTGTCTATTCAAAGTATCTAGAAGCATTTAAAGTGTCTAGGTTTATGACTACAATGCTTAATTTAAAAAAAATAAAAATACATTAGTAAAAATAGCCAAACCCTGGAATGGACCTGGCAGCACTGGCCGCAATTTAGACTGTCAAGATATGAAAGATATTTAGCCCAATCAAAACACTTAACTACTGCTAGGCATGGGAAATAATTACCTGCAGTTAATCGGCTCATTTACAACCTTGAGCTTGTTCAGCTCAAACAACTCAGCGGCTCAAACATCATGTAGTTGTTGTAGAAGTGTGGAAGTGCGAGTGCAGAAGTTAAGCCGCTTACAGACCTTCTGGCTTCACTTCGGAATCATTCAGTTAATATAGTTACCTACTTTAATTTTTTTCACTGAAATACCTAACCTACCTACCAAAGTAGCAAGCAGCAAATAAACTGAATAAATAAAGTCTGTTTAAACTATTATCGCCACTGTTTGTTTTGAGCCGTTATTTATTAAAATTAAACTATGCTAAAGTATAAAATGCTATGATGTGCGGTTTTGGCCCTTACGTATTTACTGCAGAAGCAAATTTTCAACATAGTTTCTATTATTGGCTATGCATACCGTAAACCTTATATCTCTTTGTGCTTCTTCCAGAACGACTTCCAATTTGATCAGGGCGAGCAACGCCAGGCTCCATAGCTCGTCTTAATCTAGGTCTTTACCTATGAAATTGTACATTTGAATATTTTTTATGCCATTAAAATTAGATAGGCGTAAGGCTCCAAACCCCACAGCAAGCTCAGCCGTATAATTAGTTGGTCTAACTCCATCACGGCTAAGCTTGCCGCGGGGTTCCAATTCTTCGGTCCAACTTTTTCACCACTTCTACTATCGTCTTCAATTCAAGGCCTGCGCACACCTATGTGCTCTTTACCGTCGTCAGTATTTTCGAAGCATTACAACCTTGGAATTTTCAAGTCAAGAGTGAACAAGTGAATAATAGCTAAGCGTGCTCCACCTTAGGCTGCATTTTCACTTTCCATCAGGTTTGATGGCAGTTAAACGTTTAGCTATCAACAATAAAAAAAAAATACCTATATATGTCGCTGGCCATGGCGATCAGTGAAACGCTGTCAAATTTGAAAGCGATATTTGACATCGTTTCATTGATAGCCATTGCCAGTGACCTAGGTGTACACAGGCCTTCATATCGTTGTTGACAACGGTTGCCAGCCGACCACAAGGCTCGTTTTTCAACTCATAATTTGCAGATTTAAATTTAAGGCTTTGCATGGGTGCAAAATACAAAAGCACATTTTGCCCTCCTTTTTTCTACACTAAGCCTGTGCAAAGCTAAGGCGATTGGCTAGTTATGTACATGGAATACATAGTGAGATAACTGGCATGTCGTAGAACCTACATAAACCGTAAAACATTGTCAAGTGCACGAAAAGAGCCTCATTGAGGTGCGTTTATAATTCTTTCACCACATTACTTTTGAATGAACTTTTGTCACCATAGTATTAAGTATGTTAAGGCTGCAATGCTTTCTAAGTGAGAGCTGAAATAAAAAGTTTTGGTTTGATTCAATTTTGGTGTGAGCTACACTGAGCTGCACAAAACGTAGATAATAATGACTCCTTCTGTCTTCGACCATATCACATTACCAAACTTTGACACAAGAGGTGGGCGTGGCTACGCCGCCGCCACGACCAAAGAAGTAGGAAATATAAAACTTGTTAAACCCATAGAGCAGCAGCATTGTTTTTGACAAAGTCAAACGGCTTCGTAGGTATTGCTTTTACCCAACATGCTGATGCAAACAGGAATGTTATGATATTGACCACTATGTGTGTGTATAAGTATTTTATGATTGCTCATCTGTTCCCCTATATCAAATAAATATAAAAATAGAACTAGTTTATTTTAATTATATGACAGCTGTCAGTTGAAAGCGATTCTATCTAGGACTAAAAAGTATTATTTTCAACCCACTCCTCAGGCAACTTCAGACCTTCTTTCTGAATATGAGTAATGAAAAATATAAAATAAAATGTCAGGAAATTAAAAACAAAAATAAAGTAGAAAATCACACGCAGTTATACATCACGCTCGCAGAATCCCAAGCATTCAGAAATAGTTTTCATCCAGCGATCCTCAAACATCTCACACCCAAGATTAAATGAAATGCGTGGAACAGACATGTTAACATACATAGCATAGGTACATAGCGGTGAAAATCATAACCTTTCCTTTTTTTATTTTCTTCGCCGCAGTCTATGTCTATATCTAGTCGAGTATAAATAGCATAAGGTCGGGCGCGATATAGATTAGATAGATCAGAAAACGTCGAATACAACAATTCAAATTCAATCAGTTTTAAATTTCTAATCCGCACAAGATTTTCGCCGAACACATTTTGTGCTAGACCTAAATGGTAAGAAAGTTGACAGACTGAACAGTATCCTTGGTTCATTAGAATTTTTCTATCAAACGTTTTCTGATGTACTTACTTAAGTACCTACCTATTAAACACCCGGCCTTATACTATTGAATTAGAGCACGGGTAGTCTAGTTTAGAGGGTAGCGAGCAATCCAATCCAAAGATTGACTGGACTCTCAGCTCAGTTGGCAGTAGCTCTGCCTTCTGCGCCGTAGGTCGTGGGTTCAATTCCCACCGAGAACAAATATTTCTTTGGTGAATGCAGATGTTTGTTCTCTGTCTGAGTGTTATATTGTATTCTAACTATGTGTTAACAAAATGATGTGCAGTAAAATGTATGTACTATAGGAATGAGATAGTTGATTGTAATACATCAACTATCTGATTCCAATAGTACAAGACAAGCTCGGGGATAGATAATGTTTTGTGGATTGTCTACATTATTAATTTATTTTATAAAGATCGTGGGTTAAAATTTGGTCGTGCACCACCAATGTATACTATTCTGTCAGTTCATCACCTATCTTATTATATAAATAGATATACTGTAGCTGTAGGTTTATCGACAAGATAAACCTAGCTCTAAGACTTCTCAATGTGATCATTGATATTATGTAATTTTAAAGGTACAATGAATAAAATTAAACATTTTTACTTTACTTTGACTTTCACTTTGAATAGGTACTGCTACTCCATTGTAATCTCCATTTGATAACTCTTTGAATTGCTCGAAATCAATTGTCAATTTGAAAAAACGTCAAAACTATAGCGCTTGCAAAACAGGAAAGTATTAAAAACCGGATTATCTCCGGCTTCCGGCCAAAAACCGTTTCCAGGTTTGGTCAACGTAATATTTTTTTATATAGTAGAATTTTAACAAGAAAACAATATTCTAAGATACCTACAAAATCAACTATTAAAAAATTTTACGAAATAGGAATTAGTATCTAGTGAAGTTTAATATTACTTACTTTATTATTGAGTAGTTTATTGTTGAGTAGATTAGTAGTAGTAGTGGAGCTTTTTGTGAAGTGCTCATCCAGGGAAGTACTACCACCATACCTGTTTCTGCCGTGAAGCAGCATTGCTGTGTTTCTGTTTGAAGGGTGTGGGTGCCGGTGAAATTACTGGCACTTGAGGCTAAACATCTGTACGCGTGAAGCTGATGGACGCAGGGCAGTGCATCGTAGGGCAAATTCCTGGCGTGTGTGACTTACGAGGCAATGCTTTGTTACAGGCTATAGGTACCTACCACTGTTACCACTTACAGGCCTATACCCGAGTGGGATCCTAGCTAAAGAAAAATAAGAACACAAATGAACAAAAAGTAAAACTGAAAAAAAAAACTAATAAATATAAATCTAACATCAAAATATATGTATTAAAAATAAAGTTTAAAATTAAATTTAAACAAAATAATGAATATAATGTATGAATGTAAATAATAATGATGATATAATAATAATCGAAATAATAAGTAATAATATGCATGAAATGTAACTTAATGTAGTTATGGAATGAATGGGCTTTTTTTTTTTTTTATAGTTACCACTTAACATCAGGTGGACCATATGCTTGTTCCATCAGCTAGATGTATTAAAAAAAAAGACGCAGTGCAATAATAGAAAAACAAAGTATTGGTTTTATTATGTTTTATCGGTTTTTAGCTATGTATGCTGGGCTTTTTTTTTTTTTTTTTTTTTTTTATAGTTACCACTTAACATCAGGTGGACCATATGCTTGTTCCATCAGCTAGATGTATTAAAAAAAAGACGCAGTGCAATAATAGAAAAACAAAGTATTGGTTTTATTATGTTTTATCGGTTTTTAGCTATGTATGCTTTTAGACAAAAAAATCCATTTATAAAAATAATGCATCTTTTTAGTAATGTTTCAATTACCTGGACATTATTAGGGCTAAGAATAAAGTGATGGTGAACTGAACGCGCGAACCTTGTGCAAACAACACCCACACCATTGCCTCCATATTGCCACTGTTATGACTTTTGAGGAACAAGATTTAGCGCAGTTTCAAGACAGTATCTAACACTAATACTAGCTCGCTGCGTACAATGACAGTTCGCGGCGCTGTGTGGGGATGAATGCAAAACCCTACGCTTGAAACTGATCGCCATCGCCATCGCAGTTCGAAACTGTTCGCCGCAATCTTTTCTAAGCTTAATTCATTCACCCGCTAGTCCGGGGTACCTAGGTAGTTTTTGTTCACGGGGATTAAAAACAAAACAATATTTTTGAGGCTCAATCAGTAAGATTTATGTTTCTGATACTAAGGAAAATCGGAATACGTAAAACTTCCCTCACTGTATAGGCATACGCCTATCTATCATTGCGTCCTGAAGTGAGGGTAGTTATTATACCTCCACCTCTCAACGACGATAGCACTCATGTCAATGCTCCAGTCTGCCCACGACCACAGTTATTACAACATAGCCGAAGCGTCGGGGAAAATTATACGCGGTAAACACCCATCATCATCATTATCATCATCATCAACCTATATTAGTCCACTGCTGGACGTAGGTCTCTCGCAAGACGCGCCACTGAGCCCGGTCTTCGGCTCTTCTTCTCCAGTGCTTGCCAGCTACATTTCGCAGATCGTCGCCCCACCTTGCCGGAGGGCGTCCTACACTACGCTTACCTAAATGCGGTAAAAATACCCGTGTAACAGTTTAATGTGTGTTATGATCGCAAAAGTTTAAAAAAGTACTATTGATAAATTTTGCTTAGCTGTCCGGCTTTTCGCAAAACCGGAAAACCGGGTTTGCACGCCCTAGTCAGGACGTAATGTCAGATGGGAAACTGATGGGTGGCTGAACTAATTGATGCCCGCGACTTCATCGACTGTCTCCACGGGTGGTGATTATACACTTCCTTGTTTCGATATTATATTTATGCATTCCATCTCTTATAAAAAAGTCCCCAAATATTATAAATACATTCACTTGTTCTGTTTTTTCTCCATCAATCAAAATATTACACGCTGTTAAACATTCATATCGAATACCATAAACTTAGCCTAATGATTGTATTTGTTTTTGTATTTATTGATTTACTTTGATTATGACGGTTCATTCTAGGTATGTAAATGCCCTTATTTTATTTTTTATTGATATTTGATCTTATTCTAAGCTTCTCTCCATCCAAAATTTGATTGGAAAATACTGATTTGCAGCGATATAACCGCCCATTATGCATTACTATATTTTTAAATAGTTTCAAATAAGATTCTATCCTATTATTATCTTACACAACATCTTTTTTTGCTTTTAACGTAGTTAAACAAATATTTTTAGAAGTAATATATTTTTTTTCTATTAAAACTAATAGGAAAAACAATTTCCAGAGTTCAATAATATTAGAACGAATCCTCAATAGTTCTCTTTTTCCAAATTTTAGACTCTACGGGTCGTTTTCACCGATGACTAATCAGTAGATCAAATATTTGACGATTGTTTAATACACAAAATTAAGAAAAATTAAGTAGGGGGTAGTAAAACATTAAATAGGGGATGCTTTGTCTGTCACGATCTGGGAACTTTCGTTTTTATTAGTAGTGATCGCAGCGTGCAACTGTCAAAAGACGCGGCAGTGTGTGCGGATGTATACAATTCCCTATGTTGAAACTGAACGGTTCGCCACCGCGCCCGCCAGCGAACTAGGTGTGTTCGAGCCTTGAGTGCATATTATTATTCTATAATTTAGTCTATAATGTACATACACAATAAATATGTAAGTAATTTTAAATTTGTGTAAGTAGACATGAGAACACTACGATACCACCACTGCCCTACGTTGCAGTTGCCCTTTGTACATCAACTGAAGGCATACAAAGTGTTGAGCCTCATGTCATGTGGCTGACTCTGTGCCAAACCGAAACAAAGAATATAGGCAAGTGATAATTTCTTAATTTCAATGCCTAGGTACCTATACGTAGGCTATTATCTTGGATACGACAAAATTAAGATAGGTACTTTTTTTTGTTTGTTTTTGTTTTTTTTTTTGCCCAGGTGAAATCCTATAAGGATACCCACTAGCCGGGGGAACTAGTGGGTTATGTCAGACTCTTGCTACTGACTAAAACCCCTGGGTTGTTCCTCTACATTTGCGCTGGGTGGACGAGATCATGGCTTCGTTTCGTTCCACAACCCCGTCAGCGCTTATCCTTGCGGACCCATCCTAAGCCCTTTCCTCGTCATCTGAAGGCACCCTGAACACTAGGGTACCTTCCCTCTCTAGACCCTCACAGTGCAGGTAACAGATCCCCAGATCTGTTACCTGCGACGACAAAAGAAACTATTAGTTTAACCCATACTTCGCTGAGACTGTCCTTTCGTAGTACCTACCTACCTACCTTCATACTTAGGGTCAGATCACACCGAGACGCGACGCGGCGCGACGCTGCGCGCACATTTTTCATAGAGCGACTCAGAATATACTTTATTCACTACACGAAAAGATACACATTACATTGTGAGAATTCAGACTACGTTGCACCACGCAGCACTGCGCCTCGAGGCTTTTGAGTATCGTCGCGTCGCGTCGCGTCTCGGTGTGAATTGACCCTTAGAACCGAATTCCTAAACACGACAAAACATGCGAAGTTTATAGGTAGGACAGCATAGGAAAGAAAATCAGTGGCACGAAATTCCAATATTCAGGGCAGTTGTGAGCAGGAAGGTATCTTAACTCACTATTCACCAATCAGCTATGGAGGATCATTCAACTTTAATCAAGACACAGGAGGCAAATAAGATACCTACCAATCTACTTGTAGGCAAAAGTTGGTTTCCATGACGACAAATGGTTACAACACGATGTTAAACGAGTTAAGTACTCGTTTAACATCATGTTGTAACCATTTTTCCACCTTCTGTAAATATGTAGTTAATAAACGTTATGAGCCATCTAAGTAGTGTTTTTAAAAATTCGTGCTTGAGGGTCCCAGTTGATCCAGTGAGCAAAATGCCAAAAACAGTTTATGAGCGTAGAACAAAAAATGCAGTGCGGCCGCAAAGTTCCATAGATACTACGTCATCATGCTCAATAGCGGCTGAGGATTTAGATGCAGATAAGCTAAAGAACTTCTACAAAAGTATACCAGATTACAACGATATTAACCACCTACCTGAAGATGAATTTTATTCCACGCTGAAATCACTCCGAGAAAAAAAGAAATTGATGCTCGGAATAGCTATAGAGCACATAGATGACTGTGATGGCGATATCGATAAAACTTTGCACCTGTATACGAAGTCTCCGGATTTGCCAAGCTCGATTCCAAATAGAATAAAAACTAGAATGAGTTCTACATTGAGAAGAAAGTCTTCCGCTGAAGCCGAAAGAAATGTCACCAAAAACGATTCAAACAAATCTTCGAATCGTGGCGAATATTTGAATACAAAAACAACAGCGACATGTTTGAAGCAGCCTACAAGAAATACAAGTGCAATCGATGACGATGGAGAAAAAAATCCGAAGAACGAACTGAAAGTTACGGCATTGAAAAGTAGTTTAGAAAAGCCCAGAGTTGAAAGGCCCAAACGAAACCATTCAGCGTGCTCGATAACATGGAATGATAAAATTGAGCCTAAAACTGAAGTCGACCAAAAGTTTGAACAGTATTTTATTCAGAAAAGACATTCGTCGAGTGGAATCGACGATGATGAATTTAAAACAAGAAGTATGCCCACCAGTCCTTTGAGGATTAGACGCAGTCGGTCACCGTCTCGAAATAAGAGTATCACCATTCCTAAGCCATTCAAAATGACTGAAAGGTAAAAATACCAGGGTCATTTTCGTGTGCCTAAGTCATCAATGTCCTATAAAAGTGTCTAATTTTTTCTTGCAGGGACGAGGATGACCGAATGGTCAATGAACTTCGAAGTCTCCAGAAATCATTCTCTGATGACATGCTTCATCAGAAATGCAACAGAAAAAAGTTTCGATCCAAGCCCATTCCTATTGAATCGAGGATCCCGCTCTACGACAAGATCCTGGAAGACCAGGCCATGAGGTTTTTGGGAACATAAATAAGGAACACCTGTATGCTTCTTTTTAGTAACACTTTTTTATTTTTTATTAATCGATAGCAACCTTTTTTACATACGTACAAAAGTTTTTGTTTTCAGCCAGTACGAAATATAGCCTAGTGGGAAGTAAGTAGGTACCTTTATATGTATGTATACGTCCTTCACATCTAGCTGGACCTTTGACTCAATTAATATTATTTATTGAGGTCCTACCTAAGCGAGTAATAGGTATCCTCATCTCAAAACGTATACTAAAAAGGTACATACCTATACCTACCATACCAAGCTACTCCATCTTTATTTGTATTATTAGACACCTATGCTTGAAATTATAATTAAAAGCCTAGGCCAGGCAACATTAAAGGTATTTGAATACAAACATAAATAATGGTCCATCTGTTATTTTGTTTAGCTAGATTTACTTTTATACACAAAAATTATCATACAAATAAAAAATATTTTTAAGTAACGTGGTAAATCCCTGTCTTGTCAAGGCTTTACTTGATTTGTTCAGATTTTTGAACACCACTTTGTTTTTCCAGGCGGGCCATAACAAAGATAAACAGCGAAGCAGAACTGCGAGCTCAAATGAAGCCATTTAGCTTCACAAAACGGGAGGAACAAGGTACCGGCATCTGTGACAGAGCCGCCCATGCACTTCCCAAGTGTAAGAAGAAGAAACGATTCAGGGCGCGTCCGGTACCTAAGAATCTATTTTCTAATTATTTCTACAATCGTGTGAAGGAAGATGAGTTCTTTCGGTGAGTACTTTATGTTCTATTGAGCCAAAAACTAGCAAGTAGAAAGTAGAGGCAAGCGTCTACTATAGGACATGATTTTTACATAGACTAAGTAACCCTCCACTCAAAATAGTGGTTCTTTAAGCGACAAACTGGATTTACCTACCCACGAACTTAGGATTGAAAGACTTGCTACAAATCTTTGTGGTCCATTAATAATCAAACTTACGAGGCCAGGATCGGAAGGCATGCTTTCTTTAGATATTTTTGTCCTATTCACTTAAAGTATAAATGCATCGTTATTTTAGCTCTATGAACAAACGTATCAGAGCTGAAGAGATGCTCCGTACAGCGAACTATCCCGGCTCTATGGCAGCCCGTGACAGAAGCCGCCTCTCCACACCAGCGGCGCATAGCGACCTGCCTATAGACCCCTCACCTGCGCTCAATTCTTCCACCTCCTCTGATAGAAGATGCACGAGTCCGGTGAAGAAGAAACGGGATAAGGGAAAGGAGGATTTTATCACCACAAGTCCTCAGCCATTCAGGTTCAACACTGCTGATAGAGCTGCTAAAAAGGTAAAGGTACTTTTTTTCCTAGCCTATAATGCACTGTTGGGCCAATGGTCTTTTCAAAGATACCATTAACCCAGCAGTCGTAGTTTTTTCCCATAACTTAAAAAAAAGGTTCTTATTTTTCAGTCCAGGTTTCCAGCCTAATAGAAATTTAATAAAATATATAAAATACACTGCAGACCGTTACAGACGACCTAGAGTTAACCCAACTAATCCAAATCAGAGCCAGCCGCATCTTGCGCTAAGATATTAGCTGCATTGCTACATAAGTTTTCATCGTTTACCTCTACCTTACGCCTGCAGATGGAAGAAGTAACCAAGAAAATTAACCAAGACAGTAAAAGTACTGAAAGTATCGGCGGCAGTGTCGATGGACCTAGAGCTAGGGCGTATTCAGCGCTTGAGCTACGCGCTTCAGCCGCTGGCAGGTCCAATCTCGCTGCGCTGCTAAGAGCTGAAGCGGTTCGAAGGAGGTTTGAAATGGAATCCGCGCGGAGGTTAGCAGAGCAAAGACGAAGGAACGAAATGAAGCATAGAGACCGTGTGCTGCGGTCCAAGCCAGCGTGGCATATGGTCAAGAACAAGTTAGTATTCTTGGGTAAACTGGTTCCACTGGCACTTGCCTAAATCGTGAATTCGAATAAGTTTTTGAGATCATCAAACGGTTTTTTTTGTTTCGTGGAATGCGGTGTTGTTCTGATTTATGACGGGGTCTTTAATTGGTGTGTAGAAAAGATTTATTGCTCTGGGTTATTTACAAAGGTGAAATACCTACCTACCTTCACCTAGGTATAATCCACAAAGATCAATCAACTTCTGCAGTTACGTCAGTCAGTATAATGCTACCCAGAACGTCACAAACTTTCCTACTTACTAATGGCTTTACTAATAAAACTAATAAAATTTAGGCAATTCCAAAACTAGCCTTACAGTTCATAGTAGCTCTGCTTTTTGCACCGTAGGTGGTGGGTTCGATCCCCATTTTGTGCGCTTTAAATGCGTTTCCTGTGTTTGGGTAATTTGAATGAACAGTATCCTCTCAGTGGTATGATGGTTTTGTTTGATGTGGTTTGACTTTTTAAAACGGCGGATTGATTTTAAACTTTGCAATATAACAAGGGCCGATGACAAAGCAATATTTTGTATACTTTGTTCCATTTTATTTTTTATTTTTTTTGTCCTGTTGCGGAACGAAAGACTTGAACGCGACGCGGGATGACGTCGCTATATTTTTTTAGTTTGGTTTTCATTACAAACGTGTTTTTTTTATATTTTATCTGCTTATTTCTAAAGATTACATTCTATTCTGGTAGAAGATCTTTCTTACCAATAAGCACCAAATGGATAAATGCATAGGTGCATTGGTCACTTTCAACCCAGCGAAGACAAAGTTTGCGCTTTCTCATTCAAGAAGGCTCAGTTCACCGAAGCTCCAACTTTTCAGGACATTCCTCTATCCTTCTCGGGTAGTATCGGGATTCTGGGTGTCGAAATATCTAATGAGGTCCAATTTGTCACGGAAGACCAGCGTTATAGTGGCACTCGCTACTATAACATACGCTGAGTGACGACCAATTTTTATGTCATTATCTCTTTGTAAATGATCCTTGTGTAATATATGTGTAATTTTCTGGCATAAAATAAATAATTTGATTGATTGAATTTGATTGATTGATTGATTTGGGAGTCATCTCGAAGCTAAAGCTGCACTAACCTCCAAGAAACTTGGGGTGCTAAACCGAGCCAAACGGTATTTCACATCAAGACAGTGGCTTTTGCTTTATAAAGCACAAGTCCGTCCGCATGTGGAATACTGTTCCCATCTATGGAACGGGGCACCCAAGTACCAGCTACAAAGATTTGACTCCCTACAGAGAAGAGCCGTTAGAATTATTGAAGATCCCAAGCTAACCATGGACTTGGAGCCACTCAGCCTACGCCGCGATATATGTGCTCTGTGCGTGTTTTACCGACTCTATAATGGAGAGTGTTCTGATGAGCTGTTCAACATCATCCCCGCATCGAGGTTTTACCACCGCTCTTCTCGGCACCGTGACCGAGCTCATCCACACATTATCGATCCCTGGGTTTCTCGCACGGCTCGCTTCTCGAGATCATTTCTCCCCCATACCCATAAATTGTGGAATGAGCTACCTCCAGAAGTCTTACCCCTCAGCTATAACATGAATAGGTTCAAGAACCACTTACCATCAGGTGGGCCGTAAGCTCGTTTGTCTATCATTTGCATAAAAAAAAAAAGGTGACTGGCTTGCCATAGACCCTTTTCCAGCTTTCTTCACAAGTAGCTTAATAAAAATCTTAATTTCAGTTGCGAAGAAGACATTGCAATGCGCCTCCAAACCCGTCGAGACGAAGAACGGATGAGGCACGAAGAGTTTATGCACGAAATGGAGCTGATGTACGGACGAGTCCAAGAACAGCCAATGCTCTTCGAAAGATACTACGCCCCGCGTTCTTTCTCCGCCCTAGACGCTATAGAAAGCATGGAGAAATCACCCCGAAAAACTAGGAAGAAGTCCAGTAAAAAGTACCACTACAATAGTCCGACTAGATCTAGGAAAGTGTCGATTAACGATAATGCTGAGTACCACGGCGATGTGGCAGAGTATCTGAATAGCATTAATATTGATGACAAAATCTCTGATTCAGAACTCAGTCTTGAAAGAGGCTAGTTGCTGTTGCGTAAACAGGAAAATGATATGTGGCTGCATAGTAAACCTTGGTTTTTATCTCTTGACATTCTAATTACATTTTATGTAGTTTGATTGAACCCGTTCAGACGTTCCTAGAAGTCAGTAGTTCTCAAAACTGTTTTCAAAAGTATAGCGTAGGAATTTAAGAAAAAGCTACTTTGTAGTTAGACTAGTCAAGTTATAGTAGGCACACAGCGGCATCAATTTTGTAGTATGTAGGTTATTACATGGTTTTGTCTGTCTTCTATTCAATAAAAAAGTCAGCATAAACGAAAACTTCGTATATATCTTTATTGTTGTCTTATATTGTTACACCTTGTCTTAGTAAGGTCTAATCTAAACAGTGAAAATCAGTGGAGTTGTGTAATAGTGTGTTTGCGCATGCAAACCCGCACCTATTTGGCGGTGTGATGAGGTGCCCAAACAAACTCTATCTACCTTTTTCCAGGCCTTGTTCGCTTTATGACAGATCATGGGACCTAGGTACTTGTTCTTCATGTAGCATGGCCATTGGACAAGCTGTATATATAAAGGTACTTATTGTAGGTAGGTAAGTATTGTTTTTATAACGTAATAGTGTTGAGAATCCACTTCATGAACTCGGGCACTGATACGTAGACACCTGGTTTGTTGATACCACACTGCGTCGGCCCGAAGGAAACCACGCCAACCAAGAATGTTTTTGGCCCATCTAAAGTATCCAGAACCTGAAAAAAAATGGATAAGTTACAACACACGGCAAACCGTGTAATAAATTACAAACAAAAATTACCATAGCCTGTAGTATGGGAAGAACCAGCATCAGTGGTTAGGAGATTTTTTACCATCTACGACTAAGTATGACGCCAGTTCGCTATTTGTAAAAACTTTGAGGAAACTTGTACCTGTAAGTGCAGTGACCTTTCGAAAGCTTTTAGTGGAGGTAGTAAACATCGCTTAGTTTACAATCCATCAGAGTATAAACACTCTTTATATAAATACTCTTGGCTGGAATCTTGTCCCTGGCTGGCTAGCTGCTAGCTACTCTTAAAACTACTAGTAAAAAGCTGTTAAAATCTTATCTTCAGTCTCAAGTCAGGAAGCTATAGCATTGTTCTGCTCTGGTAAGACACCTGTTCCAGATTCTATTCCTATTGAATTAAATGTAACCTAATACGTAAATTGCATGAAACTTGTCTATATTTTTTTATAAATTGAAATATTAAAATTGAAGGTCATACAGCTTGAAGAACAGACCACCTTTAGGTACCTACCTACTAGTATATAAGTTTTCGAATGGTGACTACGAACCGGAAGACAAAACGTAGGACGCCCACCCACCTGATAGACTGACGACATTGTAAAAACGGGAAGTCTGTGAATGAAGAGTTTCTCAGAATCGTTCTTCCTGAACAAGTTTATGGGATGCCTATGTCCAGTGCAGTGGACTTCATCAATGATGACGATGAATAAGAGTTTTAAACTGCGAAGTACCTTCATAGCAGGACCTCCAGAATCTCCCCCACAAGCGTCTTTGTTCTTCTGTGCGCCTGCGCATAACTCAGTCTCGGAGACATGGAACTGCTTGCCGAAGGTGTCACATTGCTCTGGAGGCACCACTGGTATCTGGAAGAACATTCAATTTATTGTCCCCACCAACAACAACTTGGTATTCTTAGTATCTAACGTCGGTCACCTTGCAGCAAGATGGACGACAAAGTAGCGGGACGGGAATGGCAGAGTGGCACAAGATCGTAATAGACAGCACAAACTAAAGGAGATACCCAGCAGTAGGAGAATAAATATAAAACCCTGCCTCACTACTGATTTGCCTGGACTATATTGGCAACAAGTTGCATGATGCAATGATGCATAAATCAAATTTTCCAACCTTGACGAATGATAAAATTAAATACCTAATAGCATACACTCAGAACAAACTGCTTGTTTTCAAATTAAATAACAGTTAAAATGACGGCAAATGAAGTAGCTGTATAAAAATTATTCAGTAGCGGTTCAAGAGTTAGCCCAGCCTTTGGAATTTCGATGCTTGTAAAAGTCAAGAAAAAAACTGCTAAAAGAAGTCTTGAAGGATAAGGAAAGTCTTACGGAAAGCACTTGCAATGTTTGTGCCCGCTCCTCTGTGGAAATGTTCGTTTTGCCCCAGCCAGCGACGGTGATGAGATCACCTTTTACCAGTTTCCTTTGGTGATCCTGTTCACGAGGAAGGCATATTGGCGTCACGTAATCTTGAACCAAGATACAACAATCTTTAGATTTAAGAGATTTGGAATAGATAGAACTAGACGTCTACTAAAACTACCAGTTTTTATGATAGAAGATATTGATTCACTACCATTTACGTATTATGAGAGGTCATATCAATCGTACGGTTGTAGGCAATAAATATTGCACATCGGCTTTTCTGCTTTCGTAGAGCGCTATCTCTTTCTGACGCACACTATGCTCTATGTAGCCGAAATTAGCTGATGTGCAATATTTGTTGCCTAATACTGTACGTATTAATTATGTTAGTGGGTTAAAGTATATAAGTACCATACCTACAATAAGGTAGAATCTATTGAGGGCGAAGTGGAGACGGTAGATAGAGTTTCAAAAATTTCGAAAAAAAGTTTTGTAAAGCTTAAAAGAACTAACCATGTAAAACTACGGGTTCGTTCAGCTCAATAACAGCGATATCGTTATGAAAAGGTGGATCTTGGAAGCTAGGGTGGACCGTCACGTTCTGAGGTTCCCGGTCTTGGACCGGTGGTGCACAAGTGTCTCCATCACAGTCAGGATCTTGACGAGAGTCGTACTCGCCCATGCGGATTTTAACTCTGAGGAAATGTTAATTTAATAACTATTGAATGCAGCAGCACACTCTTTTCAATAAATATTGTCTCGTTATGTCACTAAGACTAGTTTCTTTATTATTAACAAAGTATGGATTTATGCCTTATAAATATTATTTGATTTGATTTTGATTTGAAAAGAAAAAGAACTGCCCTGCTATTCCTGCAACATGGCTCGTTCGCGTGATCGCTTGAATTCACGCTCGATTTTCAAACTATTCATACAAAAAATAAAATGGAAACTCATCGGATTCATCGCCTGAACGAATTGTGTTGCAAGACCCAGTCATAAAATTGTGGCAAATTTCAACACTTTTCGAGTCCACTTTTTGCGTGGATATACCTTTAAAAGAATCCTTCCATATTTTATTTCTGTTATGACGAGAACCATCGACTTCTCGCTCGCCTTTTGAAGGAAAAATCACTGAACTTATTTATTTGAAATACTCTAATACGATCTTTATTTATTTTTTAGAGTTTTGATTCGTATATAATTTGTTTATTTTCGTTGTATTAGTAATGAAAAGCACAGTGTTTCCCAAGAATGAATTTGTTTCACAGTGTTCAGCGTCTTATTAATTGGTAATTTGATATTTTATAATGATAGGGGAAGGAAAGATGCACATTTATCAACCATAATTAAAGGCCCCATGTGAATACCAAGCTAGAGGTTTTCCGTATTGAACAAATTAAGTGATATAATTAAACTTAGGTTTTAATTTAGATTGATACTGCCTACATGTCTAGTATGATAAAACTGTTATAAACTAATTGTTTATTAATCTTATAGTGTTTACTACACTTAAGGAAATCACAAAGTTAAAAAAAAAAAAAACTTTTTATAAACTAATTAGTTCCAAGATCTTCGGTACTGTGCTATTTACTCTTGGTGGTTCAATCTGGTTAGTTTTATCTGGTCTGGCTTCTAGTACTTACAGTTCTATTTCATAGTCACCGAAGTCTACGCAATGCGCTGCGGTGACCACATGCCGGTCGGAGACGAGCACTCCTCCGCAAAGCCAATCCAATCCATCATCCGCTGAAATATAACTATGATACAGTATAAAATCGAGGATTGCGTGAAATTCCTCTTATTTACGCCCCACGATTTTATTTTTGAGTTAGGTATGATAATTTCAATAATACCTAGCATCTACTTAATTATTTTGAGCTATTAGTGCACTATAAATAAAACGGTGACACAAAAAAAAACATTTTTGGTCTCTGTTCATCAGCGAACGGTTGCGAACTGCGATGGCGATCTGGGCGTCAATTCCAGCAACACGGTTCGATTGAGTGATCGCTGAATACACGTTCCATTTTCAAATTTTTCAAACAAAAGTTGACAACTCACATCGATTTAAAATCAAAAATCAAATCAAATCAAAACATTTATTTGCAACCTTGATTTGATTTACGCGATCGCTTGAGTGATTTGTGTCTTCAGAATCGACACCCTGATCGTGTGTATGCGTGGTGGTGCGTACCTACTATGTGGCGCCATAACAGTGATAAAGATTATCACCAATTATCGCGGAAGCACGCGGGTTGCTGCATGGTTCGTACAGCCCTGCTATTTCGGCAATACGGGTCGATTGAGTGATCGCTGAATCCGCGTTCCTTTTTCAAATTTTTAAACAATAATTGACAACTCACTTCGAATTCAGTGATCGCTTGAGTGATTTGTGTTGCTAGAGTTGCACCCCTGTTCGTAATCGCAATTGGCAGTGGTTGACCCCGGTGCGTTCGGGCTGCTTACATACCTTGATATCCAAGTCGTACGATCCATGGGAACTGACCAAGTGCCGCGTTTTTGCCACCAATGATTCTATCCGCAACACTCTCCCCACAGTCTAATTTATCCAGCATATCCCAAGCTGAATCTGAACCTTAAACCAACAATAAAGAAACTGTGATCATCTTAATCATCAACACAGCCCCAACAAGTAAAGGTTCGATTCTTTTCTTCCCAATATGAAACGGAGAAGATAAAAACGCGTTTTTATCAAAATTATATGTTTTTATGGACTAACTAAGTACTTACTTTTGACCGAAATATTTCCTGATTTCCTAAATTTCGACAAAATTATTCGAACAAAGAAACTGATTTTTGATTTCTTCACAGAATACTAGTAAAAAAAAACACACTGTTGGTAGGTAGGCATGTGCTCATATATCTTAGTGGTTACACGAACAAAAGACTGTAGAAAAGGGTCATTAACCGCAAACCTGTAGTAGGTAGGAAGGTATGCAAGGTATTTTTATTAAATATTAATAAAATAAATAGGTACAAGAACTTACAGGAAAAACTTCAAGGAAAACATTGAGAATTGTTTATTTTAATCGGTAGGTTTTTACGATGTCTTAGGTAAGTAAGCACTAAGCACCTACTACCATAGAGCATTTCAAAACAAAAGTTTCGAACATGTCATTGCCTAGTTATTCGAAGCATTATATCGGCTGAACCACTTCTTATCGTGTTACTGATTCTTTCGAACCAAGTGTGGTGAAAGGATTATAAGTGCACCTCAAAGAGGCTCCTTTCGTGCACTTGACACATATTTTCGAATTTTTTAGGTTCTACAAATAAGTATGCCGGTTTCCTCACGATGTTTTCCATCACCGTTTGAGAGCACTAGCATTGTGTACCTACATACATTTTTCGACAGAAAACTCATTGGTACACGTCTGGATTTGAACCCACGACCTTAGGATTTGAACCACTAGACCACCAGTGCTCGCGGGCTGAACCACTGATAACCATCTAAAAAAGTTTCTTTCTCAATTGTGCTTGTAAATTCGAGCAATATTTTGAGAACCTTCTTCGAGGTAAATCGAAATTGCTGTAGGTACTTGCCAAATACATGCGAGCAGCGACCGACAAAAGTTGTATGAAAATAGGAATTACTGTCGTGTTTAGCTGCCAGATACCTACTATACCTGTAAATTCACATCCTATCGTGTAATTTAAAAATGGAACGTTCTTTTACTCCGAAACATGGCAACCAAAGAGTTAAAAAACAACTTGAGAGTTATCAAACTTGGAAGAAGAATCAATTATCACAAAGGTTATAGTGAAATATCGAAGAGGCTTGTAAATTTAAAGGCTATTTTATTGAAAAAAAAAACAAAAGAACAAAACTATTTGATATAAGTACGCCTTGGCCCCAACTAGGCATTGAAGGACTTACGTAGGCACATTTACACGTTCGTCCATCGATGCCTCTTGCTGGCCGCTACAGTAATCTACTATACTCACCCGTTATATCATATTGAGTAAAAACTGATAAAACCACGATGTAAAACTGATTTCTGGACAACATTATCACTAGTTCCACCTGTGTAAGTAGGTACTAAGTATTTCATGAAAACATTGGCTATCGTCTGGGTTACTCTTGGTACTAAATTCACTCTCATGTCATTTCAAGGCAGCCATCGAAAAAGCGTACAAATAATGTTAGTTCCGGTGTTTAGGTACCGGTCTAACACATTTAATCAAAAATGTACGTAAGTAGGCAAGTAAACATTTATTTTGATAGAGCGAGACGTCAATGGTCTTTAGTTTAGGTATAAATAGAAACTTTTTTCACACAATTTATTACAACAAAAATATTTTTCATACATCGTAATCGTACAACATGTTAGTGCAAATATTATTATCTCTTATTTTAGTGCTGTCAAGTTATGGGAACCAGATACTTAGTTGATAGAATAGAATACTTGCACTACATATTTGAAATTTTTTTGTTAATTCTAATTCACATTAATTAATTACACAAATCACGATGGAGATCGAACTCAGAAACATAAACAGAGCAGAAGGTAGAGCTACTTTGAGCTATGAGGCCAGTATTTTTATCGCCAGCATTAACTTTGCTAGTTCCAAAAAAAAAATTAACAAAGAATGTGCACCTATCATTTTGTAGGTAGGTATTATTCACCTGTTGATCGAGTTAGTAATTTTGCATTATACAATAAATTATGAATACATTGTGAAATAAAATATTTGATTTGAATACCTATCAGACTGGAATTACCTCCATGCAGATAAGTTATCACAACATACAACATTAATTTACCTACAATTTAGGGCTTAGGCCGTTCGTACACCAGGCTACAGGGAGTCTGCGACATTCGCGACTTTGTATCTACTTTAGTACTTAGTAGTGTAGTCGCTAAGACAATGTCGTTGCCTAAAATCCTGACCCAGGCACTGTAGCGTTCCGTCAGTAGGGGCATGAGTAATCACCAGTTGCCTCTGACGCTATATTATAAATCACCTAAAATAGATGCAAAGGCCTGTTTTTTTCAAGATAAATGTCGTTGAGTATCAACGACAGGCTTATTGCATAGTATTTCAAGTTTTTAGGATTCCGTTACTAGAGGTGTGAAGCTGGATTCCCTTATTTCCAGGATATCGCACGAGATAGTAAAATTTCCGATAAGCGTTCCAGTTTTTCAAAGTGAGTTCAGTCAAATTATTGTACCGCTGTCCGAGCTTAAGGCCTGCGCACACCTCACAGGCCTTAAACCGCACGGCCAGGTCGCTGGCGATCGCGATCAGTGAAACGCTGTCAAATATCGCTGTCTAATTTGACAGCGTTTCACTGATCGCCGACGCCAGCGCCCTAGGTGTGCGCAGGCCTATAAAAAAATTCAGTAAGACAATAATAACGTTTAAAGTAAGTAGATAGTAGTAACTGTTAAAGTAAATAGTAACGGACAAAAAAGTTACGGAGCCCTCAGGGAAGTAATCTTTCTCGCGTTTGTCCTTGTTTGTCGTGTGCACTTTGGATTAAAATCTAATTTATGTTTATGCATTTGTTTGTTTATTTCCACAATTCGTACCCTCTGTGTTGATAAAACCGGGTTTGCATCTGTGACATAGGTCACTAACATAGTCCGGTTATAAAAGATCTCGTCGTCTAGACTGCATTATATTAGTTCTACGGTGGCAACGATGCTGTTTATTGTTTGTGTTTGAATTCAATAGAAAAGCCATCCAATTATCAGCAACATGTTGTTCTTTGTTTTACCTGTCACGCTTCTCATTGCGCCAGTTCTAAGTGGTAAGTTAGACAAACGATATAATTGTTGCAACTGGTATTTTTTATTCTTAGATTTTAGCCATTGTCTTCTCCACTCTAAGTGCTGATATTATTCCAAACTAAACTAAACTGAAACACTAAAAAACAGTTTTTCATGAAGTTCATTAATGAGCATCATCTTCCATTCCCTTAAACTCCTCCTAACCATCCATCATATTGTGAACTGTTTCTTACCTTACCTCCCTTACTTATTTTTTAAATTGGGCCTAAAATGTTTGTCTGAATCTATCAATAGGTATTGGATGGCAATTGATATAACATTGTTTATCCCTTTTATCACACCATCCATATTTTCTTAGGCTCTACCTCTATATTCATTTCCATTATTCCTAACACTTTTCTCGTCACATAATTCTTTGTTTGCATAATGTCTTTACCAAGCTTGTTTTTTTCGTCAACATACTGTGTGTAAACTTTACTATCATTGCAGAAATGAACACCCCCAATATCAACAGCCCGACTTCAACAGACATTAATGAGGAACCTCTGGATGTTCAGAATCATCCTAACTTGGAGCTGTTGCCTACTGAATGTGGTTTCATGAAAAACAGAAAAGAAACTATAGTACCTGATAGAGTACTAGGTGGTAGCGTGACGGTGCCAAATGAAATGCCTTGGATGGTGCTCCTATCATATTATACCGGTAACTGCTAAAACTTGACATCTTTATAGCTTTTTGAAGATTCCAACATTAAAATCTCAGGATTTATTCTTTCTTTTCACTTCTGTCAGACATAATTAGACCTCCCGTAAAGATTTCCAGAAACACGATTCCATGTTCTTCTTTTTCTTATCGTATCACTGGTTCATTCGAACCAAGCGTGGTGAAAGGATTTTAAGTGCGCCTTAAAAAAGCTCTTTTCGTGTACTTAACTAATTGTTATTTAAGCAAACAAAAATAAAATGCGTAGTGCCTATTGAATCAAAATTTCAGCCCAAGGAGTCAGGCTGGGTTGCGTTGGAACCCTCATCAATGAACGGTACGTGCTGACTGCAGCACAATGTGTGACCTTCCTTGGAGACAATACTTTGATGGGCGCCATCCTCGGGGAGTACGACGTAACGACAGACCCTGACTGCGAAGATACGGAAACGGAACCATACTGCAACCCGAAAGTTTTGGTTAGTTCACTAACAATCTTTGGAGGATTTTATTGAATGACTTTGTCTGTGTAAGATTAAATATCTGTGTTTAGATGGTCGCAATAGAAGAAGTAATACCGCACCCTGGATACAGCGTCGGCGGCACGAGGCAGACATTAGCTGATGACGTTGCTCTCATAAGGCTTGCTACACCAGCAGACTTCAATATAGGTATGAATATAATGAGCAATATTTCTAACCATAGACTCCAATTCATTTCAAGCGCACTTCTCAGCTGACTAATCGGTCGAATTAGGCCCTAATTGATGCACGTGGACTTTCCTAGAGTTTTTTTTATGTGGCTCAGTTTTCAGATCCTTATAGTTTACAATCGATTTGAAAGAAAAATAAACCTTTGGTAAGTCAACCTCTTTTCCAGAATCCGTTGGCCCTCTGTGTCTGCCCATCACTCCAGCCCTACAGAGCGAGTCTCTACAGGATTTACCTCAAGGACTGGTGGTTGGGTGGAATCTCAACGGGTTCAAGCTTAACTCTCCAGTGCCTGAGAAACACTCAGCGTTCACGATCAGCAACGAGGAGTGCCAGTTTACTTATAATAATAGGTGCGCACTCTTATCTTTCTAAAACACAATTTCATAGGGAGCGAAGTCATTTTATAAGTAAATACTAGGTTGGTACAATCTTCTGCTTCTGCTTCTTCTAGGCCTAGTGGCCTAGATGTGGTTTTTCCTAGACCTCAATTTGTTATCGGTCAAAAGACAAAATAGTTTCTTTCCAATCGAAATCGTCATAGTGATTAGCCTAAATAAGTTCACTGCCTTCTATTATTATTAAGTAGATGGTTTGCGATAGAAACCAAGTTGGAAGGCGGAAGCCTCTTTCCAATGGGTAAAGTAAAAATGACAAAGAGAATAGGGCTAGGGTTTAATATACAGCTAATTTCAAGTAGGTTCATGCGGAATATTCTTTCTTTCAGATCAAGTTCAAATCCACCACTTTTGACCAACAAGCACGTTTGCATCAAAAGCCATGACGGCGGGGATGATCCCGGGGGCCCGTTGCTGATCTCTGGAAGTGACCAACGTTATGTCCAGCATGGAATCGTCTCATTCGGACCTCGATTCAAGAAAAGCGAACTGCCTGAAGTCTATACAAGAGTTGCTTACTACATGAAGTGGATTTTAGATAGCATTAAGAACTAAGTTTTATTTTTGAATTTCTATCATCTTAAGTAGGTAATTAAAACACCTAGCGATCTGCCCCAACTCCGCACGGGTGGAAACAATCAAAGTGATTCACCTTCTTTTCTCTAAATGACAACCATGCAAAAATCGGTCTTGTTGTTTTTGATTTTATTCGTTACACTACATACGTTTCCCTCAGTCTCAGTTTTTTTCTATAAATCAATAAATAATAAGAATATACTTAATAAGATAGGATGATAGGACTGATACGCGATTATTTGCATTACAATTTCCTAAAGTCGGCACTCCGCATTGAATATTAAAAAAATCGCCATCGTGCGAAAGTCGGCACTCAGCTCCAAAATCATCCATGAAGTGATGACAAGACAACATCAAAAATCGAGTCTGAAATTGACAAAGGTTTAAACCCCGAGTGAAGTGATGACAACATAAAAAATCCAGTTTGAAATTCACAATGGTTAAATTTTTGGTGCATGTCAGAATGATCATGCAGTAAAAACACATTGATTTGCCTTCAAACGTTGAATAAAACTTTGTCATGCTTGTGGGTAGATGATGATAATACACATACGAGTGTGTTCATACATAAGGTCAACGGTCGGAGGGGAATAAAGAACACCGTACTATCATAGCAGTAGGTACTACTACTTTAGGTATACTACACTGCTATCAAAAACTTACTTTTCAGTAGGTGAGATTGAGATGTTACCGGGCCTTATTACCGTCAAGGCAGGCATTTTGATCATAACAGTACCATCATCATCAGCCTGAAGAAGTCCACTGCTGGACATAGGCCTCCCCTACACATTTCCAGGAAGAACGATCCCTTATCATCCACCGGCTTTCTGCGATCTTAACAATGTCGTTGGTCCATCTGGTGGGGGCGCCCTCCGTTTCTTCTTCCGGTTCGTGGTCACCATTTGAGAACCTTTATTCCCCAACGGTGGTCGGTTCTTCGAGCTATATGACCTGCCCATTGCCACTTCAACTTCCTATAATTCTACGAGCTATGTCGGTGACCTTGGTTCTTCACAACAACACAACAAAAGTACCAACTTGAGCAAAAAGGCTCTTAGCGTGCCTATCAAACACAGATGAGTCGATACATACTTACCATCATCATAGATGCCATATTCAACCTTGTGCCTCCGATGCGTAACTTCGTAAAAGCCCGCTGAACCACAACCTAATCTGCTAATTAAATCGTTTGCTAACAGACTACTTAAATGGTCAGGTTAAGATGCGACTCATACCGCTCAAGTGTTTCCCCGCAGAACAGGTTTGTTTGCCGTCAACATCTAGATAATCTGGTTTTTCAATAGCCTCAGTTATTTAACTCATCTCATTCTTATGAAGAAATCATGGATTTAAACGTTGTTCTCGATTGGTGATGAGTACTCGTGTCTCGGTTCTCTGGCGGGTGCATTGATAACGCAATTTACTCTCAAACATATTTATTATTGAAACAATGACTAATAACAACGTTTCTCTTTTGGTTTAGTGAATTCCGGATGATGTCAATTGGTCGTGCATCGTATCTGCGGCAGGTTCTTTTGCGCGTGCTAAATTAGCTATTTATGAACTGATTTGTTTTAATCTGTGATGAGAGCTTAGTAGCCATAATGTTGTTTTTTATTACTTCCGTGACGTGCTTGATAGTGCCTGTTATAAGTAGTAAGTAACTTAACTTCTTAAAACAACTGTCTAAAGGTAAACAAAGCATCTTACAAATTTTACTTAAAACTCTTTCACCTGGTTCGAAAGACTAAGTGATATGATAAAAAGAAAACCAATAGGTTAATACTATGATCAAACAGTAACAGGGTTAATTTTAAGCAACATTTGTATTCTAAGTGACGTTTACCTAAAAGAAAAAAAGTGGCACACCACTTTCCTAACAAAGCGCAGACGACATTATACGAACGTAATGCGAAACACTGTCGTCGTAGGCCGTCATAATAGAAAACAAGGTAGCCTAACAGATAATAATTGGATTACTTATATAATTTGAATCAGCTTGTACATATTCATAATGCAATTGTTTTTATTATATTTGCTTTACAAATCCTCTCTCAACTTCAATGTTTGTTGTACCTAATGATTTAAACGTAATAAATAAGCACTATCAGCCTGTAGAAACACACTTGTGCATATTTATGCCTTTCTATACATTTTCGGAACGCACGATTTGGAGCCTTCTGCATCCACCTAGTTCCCTCATAAATAATTTATTGGCTTACCTGACTATCTGGTATATTAAATAAATAATAAATATTTATATCGGAAAAGTATATTTAATACCTAATGTTGTATTTTATTCTGTAAATACGACAACCCTAGGGCATGTAGCCAGCAGTAGACGATTCTGAAATACTGAATAAATTAAAATGTTCAGGGTATCATGGAGATTCAAATAATTGTGATGACCGTACCAGTCCTGGGACTTGTATCCCCCTGTCAAACTGCAAGCCCTTGATGCAAGAGATCAGAGCCGCGGGAAGGCCTATACCGATGCATCTTAGCAGGAAGCTTAATGATCTGGGCTGTGGGTACAACTCAGAGGAACCTTTGGTAAGATTTACACTACATTTACCGTCTTTTTATAACTTCAATTTTAAAACAATCTTCAAGTTTTGTCCTAATAATAAGCTGGGATCTGATTGTATTTAAAGATTTAGGGCTTTTGATTTTTGTCATCTTGTTATCTGCTCTTTTAATCTAGCGCTTTTAAAGCCTAATTGCTTTTTAAATGTTACACAGGTTTGCTGTTCAAGCCGCAGCAGTACAGAAACTAGTCAACCGAGTGTTAATATTCCAACCGTCGATGTTAATCCGTATGCTACTTGGGGTTCCAACGGGAACACAGGTCCACAAACAAATTCTAATGAACAAGATTCAGACAGTGAACCTGAAGATGTATCGAACCATCCGAATCTGAGGTTGTTACCTAGAAATTGTGGGACAATAGACAGCAACAGGATCGTCGGTGGAAACAGGACGCAGTTGTACGAGATGCCTTGGATGGTTCTGTTATCATATGACGACGGTAGGTTGACCACCTCCTTTCATAAGTTTTGTGTTCCAACGCTTAAGAAACCCTTGGTTCGCTCTAGGGCCGGATGGATCTAGTAAAGCCACTCATCACCCATCCAAAAGTTGGCCGCGGAGAACGATGGCGGTTAGACTTTGACGTTGACTCCACTTTGAGCTGGAGGATATAGTCATTTTGCTTGTAAAGCACTGTAGAACAGTTGCAATAGGTAAAATAACTTAACGGGATGTTTGGAAATTAATTTGTATTTTTTAAATTACATTGTCCCAACTGTATATTATAGGTAACATAAGTGGTAAACACTAAAAAACATTTGCAAAGAGTAGCGAGAACAAGTAAATCAAGTTTTTTAAAATGTTCGAACTAGATAAACGACAAGTCTGCGTTTTAAATATTTCCAGATGGTGTTATGAAGCTGGGTTGTGGAGGAACCCTCATCAATGAGTGGTATGTGCTGACGGCAGCCCATTGTGTCCAGGTCGGGTCGCGGATGAAACTCTCTCACGTCATACTCGGCGAGTACGACTTGAGGTCAGACCCTGATTGCGAAGTGCTGGCAGGGAAAAGGACTTGCGCTCCTAAAGCAATGGTAAGATCTGTTTTGAGTTCTTTATTTACCGGATCTCCTTAGCCTCTTCTACCATCCCCTGGGATTATACACATGACAGACACAAGATAACAATCAAATTAATTAAGTGGGTACAGGGGACAATATACTACAGCTGACTGTATACGAAACGACAACTTAGGGCTACGGATATAGAATAACTGCTTTCTCTACAGATGAAGCCAGATCCCAACTGCGTGGAGCAAGTGTTTAGTTGCGCATCCAAAGTAGTGGTAAGACAGTGCCCCCATGGTGCTGCTGTAACAACCGCCGATAGCTTCAAATTTTAGACCGTAGGCTAGTAAATGTATGCTTCTTTATAAATAGTTCGCATGATTATGTAAAAGTATAGAGAAAATGCCACTGACTAAAAAACTTAATATTATAGAAGCTATTATTAGTGTTCTGCATAGCAGAATTTAGAACCAATAATTACAGAAACATACTAAATGGTTGTAACTTGAAATGAGCATCGCGTTACATCTTTGTAATCGATTGTAGACACGGGACTAATACTATTTTTATATAGTGCACGGAACTCTTCAGCTTACCTAGTTAGTCGCTCGAAGCAGTTTGCTATAGTAAGTCGTAGTGATATGTGTTTTATAAATGAACGAAAGACACAAGATATACAATAAGTTTATCACTTTTATAGATTTTGTATGCTCTGGGTCCTGCGCTGTTTGAAATATTGTGATTAAAAATTACTGGAGTCCTAACATAAAATTGCATCCTTTTACAAAGGAATGCATGATCAGCGTGAACCACTTGTAAACCAAACCAATTATTTCTTTTCAGGGGTCTACAAGACAAAGGAAAGCTTCATGAGCAAATCAGGCATAATTATTACACCAATAATGTGCTTTGGTGTGAGATTTCCCGTATCCCTCTGTTTTTTATTTAGTACTTTCAAATCTAAAGTTATTTGTATGTTTTTTCCAGAATGTATCAATTGAGGAATTGATACCTCATCCAGGATACAGAAGGCAGACATTATTTGATGATATCGGGCTTATAAGGCTTTCTACGCCGGCTAATTTTGATTCAGGTAAAATCTATATATATATATTACTAGCGACCATCCCTGGCTCGTGTGGGTGGTTCAAAAGCAGTGCCTTCACATTTCTCACTCACACTCACTCGTCTGAGGCACTCTGTTTTTTGTTCCTGATTTTATTCCTTTACTCGGTTCACTCTTGACACTCACTGTTGAAGGAGTTCAGCGTCCAGTGACTCGCCAGAATTTTCTTGAGCGGCCGCGAAGTCTCTACCTTCCATGGGCAATTTGGGTAGTCCCGTTTTGCGTCTTATTTAGCCTGTCTATTGTAATGTACCATCTTACCTGTGAGGATGGCTCTATCAGAGTTTAAAAGACGCTTTCCCAGTACGGCTTCTCGGGTGTATTTGTAATAAGGTGTTGGTTTTATTATGATTTTTTTTATTCTATTACTATGTTTGGCTAATTTACTGGTACCAATTTGATAGCTCAAATAATCTTAATGATTGTTGAATAGTGACATACTCTCAGTGATCTTTCATTTCATTTCATTTTTTCATTTCATACGTTTATTTGCATAAAAACATAGTGGAAAGTACATAGATGTCAAGTGTAAAGTGTATCACATATTTTTACCATTTTGGTGTGCAAAAATTCTAATTTAGACAACTTACTTATTTACCTACATTATAATAATATTAAAATTGTCAAAAATATAATTGTAGGCATGTCAAATCAAAAGTTATTCTATACAAAAATAATAATAAAACTGAAGTGGACATGTCAAATTGATTCACTCTTCACTCCTGAGACTATTTACGAGACGCTGTAAGCTGCAGTATCTGTATTCTGTAGTATTGTTAAATTGTTAAAATAAAGATGTATTTCGTTCTTTCAGATTCAATAAGCCCGATCTGTCTGCCATACACTAGGGATAGGCAGCTGGATAACCTGGATGACCTGTTCGGAGTAGTGGCCGGTTGGGGACTCACTGAGCAGAACATACAAGCGGATGTGCTTTTAAGCGTCCCACTGCCAATCATACCCAACGACGAATGCCAGGAGAATTACGGGTACGGTATCTACTTATAGTTCAACAGGCGCGTTGAAATCTTTTGCATGAAAACCTTGATGATGATTCATGGCACAGTAGCTCAAGCTCATTTTGCAGTGTGATGGTTCAGAGTTAGATAAAGAATAGAGAATATAATAATAGAGAACGTATTTTTTTTTGATACTCTGGAAACCAGTAAGTCAATGCCTAGCTACTGGGTTCCATTGTTGGTTTCATTTGTTTTTTTTATTGTTTTAGATCACCACGCATATACAAAAGACAACTGTGCGCGGGTGGCGTCAGAGATAAGGACTCCTGCGGTGGAGATTCCGGGGGCCCTCTCATGTACCCAGGAGTGTTCGGCACCGGGGGCGTACGATACGTCCAGCGGGGGATCGTGTCATTCGGACCCAAGAGATGCGGTGTTGGCGGCCTACCCGGTGTCTACACAAGAGTTGCCTACTACATGAAGTGGATCTTAGATAATATCCGTAGATAAATCATTTTACTAGTCTATTCTATACTTATGAACAAATAACTGATAGTCAGATCCATCATTATTCCTCGATTGAATATTTCTTTCGAAAGGATCGAAATATTTTGTAATATTTTTTTTAATATTTTTCTTTCTGCTTGCCTCATTTACCGGTTTTATCATTACTCACTTTTTTACTTATAATATAATATTATTCAAAATTCATGAAGGGTGTTTATGAAAGGTTGTACACATTCCGTGTAATAATTAGAGTTCTTATAAGTAAAAACCTTCTGAAATAACCGGGGATTGAGGCAAGTAGAAAGAAAAATGGGGTTCCACACGAGCTCCCTTTGAAGTGAGACAAAGGTAGGAAGATGGTGTTTTAACCTAGAAATAAATACTTTTCTCAAACATGCTCGGAAAGTATTATTTTGACAACCTTCTTCGAGATAGATAAATCGATATTGGTGTACTGTGCGGCGGCAAAAGTTGTACTTATAAAATCCAATACTAATTACAATTTATGAATATTCTAAGAATTAAATACCCACTGCCTATGGTTTTCAATGGAGCAACTTTATTCGAAACTATAAAGAACTCTTCAGGGAGCTTGTTGTATCGTCATTCGTTAGGCGATAAGAAAAAAAAAAATATCTACAAGTAAGTAATGTCATATTAGCACTTCATCAAGACGTCGTCAATGCAAATAATGACAGTTCATAAAACTCAAATGTAATGAAAATAAACAAATTTTAGCTTTTCTAACACAAAATGTAGGGAAAGCTAAAGCTAAACTAGTAGGCTTCGGAGAGAACCTGTGATGTGATGTGCGCCTGCAATAGAACGCCATGTGGCAATGAGTTCGGTGAGGATGGCGGGGAGGCATCACAGCAGAAGGGGGAGAAGGGAGGAAAGGGAGACGAAGGAAAAAAGGACAATAAAGAAGATAAGACTCCTCCACCCACGGTAACTTTATTTTCTTCCTTACATAATGCAGTTGAAACTAGCACAATCCACCGGATTGTAAAATATTATAGCACGGAAGCCCACACTCAGATTAAATTAATTGTAAATAAATATTGCAGAAAATCCACACAACACTAGCCAAAGCATAGCTTGTATATTTTTTTTAAATACATACTTATTAGTACATTGTTACCTGAGTGTTGAAAGTCACGTTTTTTGAGTCCCGAGACGGGTTTGGCGCCAGAGCGTAGCGAGGGCGCCAATGGAGCTTGAGGGACTTAAAAGACTTTCACCCGAGGTAAACACTGTGCTTTTCATTACGAATACAAGGAAAGTAAAAATAAAAACATGAAAGAAAAATTAGTGAAAATGAAGATTGAATTGCCGCCTTCCCAGTTTTTTTTTTCTTTTTCTCTGGCGGGCCTTCGGCTTCGGCTCGCCAGCATTATTCAGCCATTATTTTCATTTTCATAATTTAAAAAATGGTAAATTGTTTGCTCAAATCTATGTTATTTTAAATAAATAGTTGAAGCTATATATTAATCAAGTCATTTAGAAGATCTATTATTTATGCAATACTATCTTTATGTTATTTAAATTAAAATTTTACAATCTCTAATTTGACTTTTTAAACTTCTTACCGTTGTAATGGGTTTCCAACCTACTTGCTGAATAAAAAGTTGGAATTTGGTTCAACAACCTCCTTGCAGTTAGAAAGACTTCAGAAAGTTGGAACATGGTTGAATAAAATAGAACTTGTTTTTTTTTATAATTTGACAGCTGTCAGTAGAAAGCGATTCTCCCTAGGGCTGAAAGTATTACTTTCAATTAGGCCCCTCAGGCAACTTCAGACCTACTTTCAGAGTATGAGCAATGAAAAATACAATGCAACACCCAGACAGAAAACGAGAATTTATGAACCACTTCCCCTTACACTCCTTATCCTACGGAGTTGTTTTTTTACACGGCAGCGGTTCAGTTCCGATGATAATGTAAAAAAAAGCAGCCAAGTGCGAGTCGGACTCGCCCATGAAGGGTTCCGTAGCATCAAGTAACATAATATAAAGGTTCTTGTAGTTCGTCGAAAGGTAAATTGCGGTTTACGATTTATGACGTATAAAAAAAAAACTACTGGCTAGATCTCGTTCAAACCAAATATCGTTGAAATTTTGCATAGTAATGTACAACATATATTTTTTTAGTTTTATTATTCTCTTATTTTAGAAGTTAGAGGGGGGACCAACTTTTTTCCACTTTGGAAGTGTCTCTCGCGCAAACTATTCAGTTTAGAAAAAAACTATATTAGAAACCTCAACATCATTTTTAAAGACCTATTCATAGATACCCCACAACGTATGGGTTTGATGAAAAAAAAAATTCTTGAGTTTCAGTTTCAAGATTCAAGATTCAAGATTCAATAAGCGTTTATTCAATACGATACAAGAATCACTTTGAAACGTCTTAAAGCTAGGTGAGTCTAGGTGCCAGTCTAGGGTCAAGTATGGGGGCCCCCAAAATTTATAGTTTAACGGTTCACAGAATACATCTACTCGCCAAGTTTCATCAGTCTAGCTCTTACGGTTTCGGAGAAAAATGGCTGTGACACGGACGGACAGACAGACAGACAAACAGACATGACGAATCTATAAGGGTTCCGTTTTTGCCATTTGGCTACGGAACCCTAAAAAGTAAAAACGCCGTAGTTTGGTACCTAGACTCGCCTAGCTTTAAAAGACGTTTCAAAGTGATCCTTGAATGCATTTATGGTAAGCATGACGGACAGATAAAGATTGTAAAGATGGTAGTTACAAAGTATGGGTTTAATTACTAGTTTTGTAAAGTCTTTACCCGAATCCCGTTATTATCGCTGTAGCGAATAATACGAGGTATTTCAATTTTATTGATAACATTAGATATGTATAATGGTGCATTAAATACCCTATTGTTTTCATATATTATTAATAAGTCATTCATTTCAGGCTACGTAATAAAATAACACGTGCATACCTAACTGTATGGGTTAATGTAAATAGATACTTAGGTAGGTTCTCGTAGTTTGGCATCATAGGTAGATGTAATTATTTATAACACCTTCATATTTGATTGATTGAAGGTTCTAGAATGGCGACCACGAACTGGAAGTCGAAAAGTAGGGCGCCCACCCACCAGATGGACCAACGACATTGTTAAGATCGCGGGAAGTTGATGGATAGAAAGGGCTCAGAACCGTTCTTCCTGGAAATTAGTAGGGGAGGCCTATGTCCAGCAGTGGACTTTTGATGATGATGAAATGACTGCCAACAAACCCACGTTAAATAGATACAGTTGAATGTATACCTACAAACCGTAATGATGTTCAAGAAATTGCCAATTATTATAGCAGGAAATTAATCTTCTTTCAAGGCGTTCTTTGTCACTTGACACACATGTTTTAGAACTTTTTATCAAAGATTATGAACCAGTTGATAAGTTCACTTATTTCTTTAAGACCATTGCCATTCTGCGACAATAACTTGAAACATACAAGTTGAAAACATTATTTCAGTAAGATTTAGTTTATTCCTTTGCAGATGCGGGAGAGACTTGACCTATTGAAGAAACAAGCCCTCCAGTTCCTCTCCGGGGCTCACAAGTTTTTCCTAAAAACACAGAAAGACCCTTTTCACGGTCAAGTCGTAAAGAGTACAGTTTACTTCAGCTTAGGTCTCAAACTCTTCAGGGACCTGGCGAGGCACTTGGCTCCGAAGAAGTGTGGTAGTCAGTTGTAACATGTCTGAAAAAATCCAAAACTCCGAATGCCTAGTGTTGTTGAATTAAATAAATTTTACTAAAAGTTATTTTTCATTGCTCATACTCTGAAAGTAGGTCTGAAGTTGCCTGAAGGGTCAGTAGAAAGCGATTCTCCCTAGGGCTGAAAGTTTTACTTTCAATTAGAAAGTAAAACTTTCAGCCCTAGGGAGAATCGCTTTCTACTGACAGCTGTCAAATTATAAAAAAAACAAGTTCTATTTTATTCAACCATGTTCCAACTTTCTAAAGTCTTTCTAACTGCAAGGAGGTTGTTGAACCAAATTCCAACTTTTTATTCAGCAAGTAGGTTGGAAACCCATTACAACGGTAAGAAGTTTAAAAAGTCTAAGCGCAATGTAAAATTTAAATTTAAATAACACAAAGATAAAGTATTAAATAAATAATATATCTTCTAAATTATTTGATTAATATATAGCTTCAACTATTTATTTAAAATAACATAGATTTGAGCAAACAATTTACAATTTTTTATGAAAATAAAAATAATGAATAATGCTGGCGAGCCGAAGCCAAAGGCCCGCCAGAGAAAAAGAAAAAAAAAAAATACGGGTTGCACTCCGGGAGTGCCGGCAGAAGTGAAAACTTGATTATTAACGTAGGAACCCTAAAAGTTGTTTATTTTATCAAGTTCCTCAATGTAGTAAAACCCCAATCAAAGTCCTAAGGAACCCTAAAAATTTTAGCATTATCAAGCTCCTAAGTGTAGTTGAAATCCCAATCAAAGTGCTAAGGAACCCTAAAATTGTTTACATAATCAAGGTCCTAAGTGTAGTTGAAAGTCCAATTAAAGGCCTAAGGAACCCTAAAAGTTGTTTATTTTATCAAGTTCCTCAATGTAGTAAAACCCCAATCAAAGTCCTAAGGAACCCTAAAAATTTTAGCATTATCAAGCTCCTAAGTGTAGTTGAAATTCCAATCAAAGTCCTAAGGAACCCTAAAAATGTTAACATTATCAAGCTCCTAAGTGTAGTTGAAACTCCAATCAAAGTCCTAAGGAACCCTAAAAGTTGACCACTTAATCAAATTCCTCAATGTAGTAAAACCCCAATCAAAGTCCTAAGGAACCCTAAAAATTTTAACATTATCAAGCTTCTAAGTGTAGTTGAAACTCCAATCAAAGTCCTAGGGAACCCTAAAAGTCGACCATTTAATCAAATTCCTCAATATAGTATAACCCCAATCAAAACCCTATACGGAACCCTAAATTTTACGTAAAGCCAAATCCTCAACGGGTCGGAACCGCTAGAAAGGACCTTGTCGCGCGACCTACAAGTAGGTCCTAAATGAAGTAAAACGGCAGACATAGGAGGAGGGGGTTCTGGGGGGCTAAGGGGGGTCACAGCACGGCTCGCTTCGCTCGCCGCGCTGTTCCCCGTGGTCGCGTGGCGGCTCGCTTCACTCGCCGCGACGCTCCCCCCGGGTTCAGGAAGAGGGGGTTCTGGGGGGCTTAGGGGGGTAACAGCACGGCTCGCTTCACTCGCCACGCTGTTCCCCGTGATCGCGTGGCGGCTCGCTTCGCTTGCCGCAATGCTCCACTCGAAAAAAAAGGCTTAAAAATAGGGCATTTTTAGGTTTTTTAAATAATAAAGGGGTCTAGAGGGAAAGGGGGGAAAAATTTATATTGCTTTCAAAATAATCTCACCTTCCCTACATGACCCAAAAAAAAAAGTGCTCAACGCCGCTAAAGAAGTTTTCACTTCAAAAACTTTGCATTTATAGAATAAGAATTATATTGACTCCGCTTTTTATTGTTTATTATTTGCAATAATTTAATTTGGAGATCCTTGGCTTTTTTTCACTTGTCATAATTATTGCACAATAATTGTGCAGTTCTGTGAAAGTGGGCTATTCTCGTGCAGTTTAATGTTTTTTTATTATGAACTCTACGTTGTAGTCTTAGGGTACATTTCTACAAAAACATCCGTCTTACGCTTTTTCGATTTTTATTATGAACTCTACGTTGTAGTCTTAGGGTACATTTCTACAAAAACATCCGTCTTACGCTTTTTCGATCAGGGTCACGTGATCCTGACGCGAGTTTAAGATTTTATACCCATTACAGAAAGTGCTCAACGCCGCTAAAGAAGTTTTCACTTCAAAAACCGGGAAGGCGGCAATTCAATCTTTATTTTCACTAATTTTTCTTTCATGTTTTTGTTATTACTTTCCTTGTATTCATAATGAAAAGCACAGTGTTTACCTCGGGTGAAAGTCTTTTAAGTTCCTCAAGCTCCATTGGCGCCCTCGCTACGCTCTGGCGCCAAACCCGTCTCGGGACTCAAAAAACGTGACTTTCAACACTCAGGTAACAATGTACTATTATAATTTTCTCAACTGGTCTTACTGTTCAAATTTACGGCCCCGCCCTGTGATCCAAATAGATCCTCCTGCTGCTGCTACATGCTGATGCTGATGATGATGAATGATTTGGCAAACGAATGAAAAATCATACTTACGACTCAACAGTATTCTGGTAGGTAATGTCCTTAGTCCTAGCGAGAGTAGCAGAGTGATACTAAAAGTAAAAATTAGCTTTTTAGGTCTGGGGCCTTATTCTCGGGCCGATCTCGATCATTTGCAATTTTATCTTATTGCTTCTTTTCGAAGAGAGAATGGATGATTTCCTTGAGTAATTCATCGACGACCTCATCGTAAAAGCCTCGACAGCTACGATATACGGAAAACGTAAAAAAAGTGCGGGGTTGGGCAATGCCAAAAATAAAATAATCGCTTAGAAAATCTCGGTTGGCCCGAGAATTAGGCCCCTGCGCTGTTGGGTTTAATTAACACATTAGAACTACATTTATGATGAACATGATTGGATCTTTGTTATCTGTCTACTATTGAAGCTTGGGTTGGTGACGAAATGGCGAGAATTTTAGGAAACTTGTTTTTTTTAAATCAAGACAACTTTATGGAATCCTGTTTTCAGTAGGTGGCGTAGCTAGCATTACTCTTTAGCGTTATCATTATATAAAATACAGAGTAAATGCATGTAAGCATGAATGTAACGAAGGCATGAGCGACTTAGACCGCATAAAATCGGAATCGGAGCATAAGTGACAAAACTACGAGGCCCTACCTAGAGTCTAGTTTGTAAATCTGTCTAGGGCAGATAGTTAATCGGACAAACATGACTGAGGTCTCCACTTAAACACCCCTTTTTCCGGTCGAGGGTTAATAATTTGAAGTCTCTAAGACGAGTTGATGAGCGCAGTATTTGATGTCAAAGTTCATGGGTGCCTGCGATACGTGCGAGCGAGTAGACAAGTGGCATTTGTAACTCGTTATGCTTATTTATGTATTTTCTTTGCACCATCTTAACCTTAGCTTGATAATATCGAATAAAACATTTTAATCCAATCAAGCGTTGGCAATTAATCTTATAGAAGGTCACTGTCGAGGAACTCATCTGATTGACACTTTCTTCTAAGGGCTGATATTTCCATCTATACGAAATGACGCTATTAGTCGAATTAAAAATATCGGTCCTTGTTTTTGACAAGCTTAAAATAGAGATGGATAAAATCTGACGGATAAATTAATCTCTAGGTAGAACAATTAGCCCTCAGAGGAATTTATTAAAATTGAGTTGTATTAGAGTCAGCAACAAAAATGTAGATGAACAGTGTTCGTTGTTAATTTGTTAATGCAAATATATTTGAATTTACCAAAGGCTTGGATTGGATTGTTTTAGATTGATACTCAATACTCATCAAGGCCAATGCGGATTTTCTTTGTAAGTATTTTTTATAACAAAGTAGACAACAAGTATACGGCCCACCTAATGGGAAGCGATTACCGTAGCCTATGGACGCCTGCAATACCAGGGGCATCACAAGCCCGATGCCGACCCGATGCTTTAAACGCCCTTTTTCAAGAACCCCATGCTGAAGTCCATAGGGAAAACCTCAGAAGGGAGATCATTCCACAGCCTGAGTGTTCGCGGGAGGAAGTTCCTCTGAAACCGAATGGATGCGCGACCACCCAGGCTCCAAGGTGTGAGGATGAACTCTGATGAATTAATGATGTCAAAGTGTCCAGTCTTAGACAATAGGTTAAATTGTCTAAGTGTCCAGTGGATGAGTTTTATCCGCCTGGCGCTCGGAGTTACTATTTTCCACCGGTGTTCTTTTGTCTTTTTTTATTGGAATTCGAATATTGGAATATTGTTGAACTTCTGTTGCATTTTATTGATTTTTAGGTAAAAAGGACCGTACAATGTATATCTAATGGTAATATTTATCTGAAATTGGTTGATTATAATGAACCAATAAATTATTTCATGTTTTGTTTCGGGTGAAAATCACCCAACCTTGCATTTGAACCTTACGCTCGCTGCGCTGGGTTAAAATGCGCGATCTCGACTACCTACTTAGTAATAGCACTCATCTTACAACAGGAAAAACCAACTATGAGCAGACGGCGTCTATTTTATAATTAAAGCCAGCGTCACCACATGATACACAAGTATATGCCGCATTCGTGTTTTTAAAAATATTATTGTTGATAACCTTAAGTTGTGGTCTGAGGCAAAGTCAGGGCCGGTTACAAGAATCAGTCGTGCACAAACCGTCCTCACAACCGCATATTGACAGTAAATAGTCTTACCAAAACACTATCAGTGCTATTTTCAGAATGATTGTTTTACACAGAAGGACTATTCTCCTCTGCTGCGTGTTTTTTGTGTCTCTGACAAATGTTGTTGGAAGTAAGTGCTTGTTTTGTTTTTATAAACCTGTGTTTAAACTTTGATGACCTTATTGCAAGCCAATTCAAGTCTTCAATTCTATTATTTGCAATTTTAGACGCCTGTCTACCAGTTTTTTTTTAAGTTTCATACATGTATTATTATAGTTTTTTTTTCTAGTTGATCGCTTCTTAGCGACACACAATAGTGGTTAGTTTTGCTTGGCTGGGCATACTATAGGGACATAATGCTATTGGTTGAATATTTCGATAACCCGTTGACTGATCTAACGTATCGTTTGCTTATTAGCAACGTAAAGGACTCCGGGGTGAATAAGATGCATGCATATACCATATGCAAATAAACATAAATATACATTTTGCTAGGTAAGTATGTACAAAGAATTGCGTTTTAGTTTGAATTGCTTGAAATAGGAAGACCCTTTTCAAGTAGGTAAATCAAAATAAGTAATCAGAAGCAAGCGGTACTTATGTTACCTATAAGTTAAATACCCACCGCGAGCGTTGACTCAAATAACCAGTTTTAACCACAGCAACTCATTAGATAAGCGACTAAGAAAATTATAAACTTATTGGCACGCCAATCTAGCAATGTATGGTCTTCACAACCACATACCTACTCTATTTAATTTATTTTCGTATCTCTCTTCCTGACGGACGGGGGCCTCGTGGTCGGCCTAGAAAGTGTTGACGGGACGATCTGGAAGAATGAATAGAGGGAACTGTAAGTCTTTGGTGGAGGCCTTTGCCCTGAAGTAGGACGATATAGGCTATGTAAAAAAAACAAGACTCTCTACAACGTCCTAATGAAATAACTCTAAACTTCAGATACCTAGGTACTGATTTATTTTATAAACTAATCGATTTATCGGCAATTGGCCTGCCTAATCGCTTTTTTTTAGATTAAAAATGTTATTTGCATAAAAGTTAAGTTTAGTGCAAAAACTATATTGTTACTTCTAGCTAATATTATAGCCCTACATTAATTAAAACTTAATGACGTCACACGCGCTCGGTTTCGATCGGAAACAATCGGCCTGTTTTCGGTACGAGCGGGTCGTGCGAAAATTAGAGATTTGTTGTTAAAAAATTCATAACTAAATAACTAAGTGACATTTTAAAAATCGCAAAAGGACTAATTGTAGACTATACATTTGAGATTAATTCGAATTTAAGTGTGTTAAAAAAATATACTATTTAACATGACATTCTATTTAACGCTAATGAAAATCGTATGTCAGCGTTAAAATTAAATTAAAAAGATGGAAAGAGTATTTTGAAAATTTGTTTGAAAGAGAGGAGGCACGTATACAGGGTGTCCCATAAGTCAACGTCCAGCCGAAAACGGGTGATGCGCCAAGTCATGACAGTTCTCAGAAAAATATAAAAATAGTACATTGTTACCTGAGTGTTGAAAGTCACGTTTTTTGAGTCCCGAGACGGGTTTGGCGCCAGAGCGTTAGCGAGGGCGCCAATGGAGCTTGAGGGACTCAAAAGACTTTCACCCGAGGTAAACACTGTGCTTTTCATTACGAATACAAGGAAAGTAAAAATAAAAACATGAAAGAAAAATTAGTGAAAATGAAGATTGAATTGCCGCCTTCCCGGTTTTTTTTTTCTTTTTCTCTGGCGGGCCTTCGGCTTCGGTTCGCCAGCATTATTCAGCCATTATTTTCATTTTCATAATTTAAATTTTAAATTTAATTTAAATCTATGTTATTTTAAATAAATAGTTGAAGCTATACACTAATCAAGTAATTTAGAAGATATATTATTTATTTAATACTATCTTTATGTTATTTAAATTTAAATATTACATTGCGCTCTAGTTAGACTTTTTAAACTTCTCACCGTTGTAATGGGTTTCCAACCTACTTGCTGAATAAAAAGTTGGAATTTGGTTGAACAACCTCCTTGCAGTTAGAAAGACTTTAGAAAGTTGGAACATGGTTGAATAAAATAGAACTTGTTTTTTTTTTATAATTTGACAGCTGTCAGTAGAAAGCGATTCTCCCTAGGGCTGAAAGTTTTACTTTCAATTAGGCCCCTCAGGCAACTTCAGACCTACTTTCAGAGTATGAGTAATGAAAAAGTTATTTATTATGTAACTTTCGAGTTATAAGTATTTTATAAAAACAGGAAAAACTGACGCCCTGTGATGATCTTTTAAGTCCTGTGACTACAAATATTAACTTTTCATGAAAGTTTTTTCTGCAACTTAAGCATGAATAACCCTTCTGTAAATTAAAATTCAAAATTAAGCCAGAACTGCCTCAGTTTTTAATGAAATTACAGATAATTACATCACCCAACTTTAACCGTCTGTACCGCAAAAAAAATGTACTACACTATCATGGCAAGTAACTTTAAAAAATGGCGCATTTATCCAGAATTCCAAAATGTTATAATACTTGCTAGAGTACTCCTTAGTTTTGGATATAAAAAATGTTTTTTCAACTAAACCGGATTTCCAATCAATTTTATTTCATGAGATAAAATGTTTGTACCCTTTAAATATATATATATATATATATATATATATATATATATATTTAGGATCTCGGAAATGGCACCAACGATTTTCATGAAATTTCGTATACAGGGGTTTTCGGGGACGATAAATCGATCTAGCTAGGATTTATTTTTAGAAAATATCGGCGTTCGGAGTTAAGAACAAACAATACAGTTTCAAAGACAGCATCTCAAATAATTGATGGACAAAAAAGCCTGTATATAAGGGCCAACTAATAGGAAATTCCATGCTAAGTATATTACCGAGATGTGCATCTTGTAAGACCGGTTTCACAATATCTTATCTATTAATACACGTAGCTACTGAAACAGGTTTTTGATGACAAAGGCCTATTTTTACACTCTTAATGCGCCAGAAGCAGTTATAGCCAAGTTAGGAACGCATGACAATAGTAGATAATGCCCCAGATAAATAGTGTCATAAGTAGCGAGCGCAGTATTGAATCCCGAGCAAAACGAAGGATTATAGGCGATAAGATAAGAATTCTGAGTGCAGCTTGGGACTCAAGGTCACCCAAGAATAAGGCACCTTTATCCCCGAGGAGAATACTCTACTTTTTACACCATCTTCGAGACAGTAAAAACAATAGTACAAGAGTCAAATTATTTATTAAAATTGAAATTACAGTTAGTAGACCAATTTAAAACAATTTTTAGGTCAGATCTTAATGGTGAATGCATGGAATTAGTATGTGTACCTACTATAAGTATTCTCGTATATACTATTTCTACTTTGCGTTTCAAATAGATCATAATGATATTCTACTGAATTTCATTATGATCTATATAGATCCTACAATATTAATGTCCTACTAGCTAGACCATGACATACTTTAGATAGTTAAATAGTTATAGATATATAACTTTTTATCTGGCTCAAAAACACAAATTATAAAGAAAACGAAACCACAGAAAGAGAAGAACATCGAATAAAGATACAGCTACACAAGAAAAAAAAAAAAGAACATAGAACGCATACATACACAGCAAGAAATACTACATAACATAATCCTAGTTCTAATGATAGAAAGGGTGCTAACAGTATCCAATTAGGCATTTATTTATGAGTCAAAATGGTCCTCACTCAGCAAAATGCTGCTTCGCAAAGATTTTTATAAAATCCCAAAAGTTAAGAGCCGAGCGGGATTTGAACCCGCGACCTTCCCCTAGGTACGGGGCTGCGCTGACCACTGCGCCATCGGCGCCATCAAGGCGCCATCAGATCCTAATCACACTCGACGAATAACTCTTAGGGACTGTTCGGCACTAACGCGACCGTGGCTCCATCTACAGTTTTGACGTTATAGTCAACTAACCTGCTCGATAACCGAAGTTGCATTCAGTTGAATCGACGAGAGATGTCACCTTGCGTTTTTCATAATTGTTTATTAATTTTATAGTGTTTACTACACGGAAATCACAAAGATTTTTATACTGTCCCAAAAGTTAAGAGCCGAGCGGGATTTGAAGCCGCGACCTTCCCCTGTGATTTCCTTATGTGTAGTAAACACTATAAAATTAATAAACAATGCTGCTTCGCCTCCAAGAAGGGGACGAGGTAGCGCTGGTTTTCACTGAGGCGTCGAACAGGTGTGAAAAAATTCGTATGGCTCCTCCTAGCTAAGGGGCCGTTGAAGTATTACGTAAGCACTATGTGGGGGCGGGGGGGTCTATGTATTGCTTATTTTGGATGACATGGGGGGTAGGGGAGTCTATATGATGATTACGTCATCAGTAGTAAAATTACTTTTTTACACGAATGGCAACCCTAACATTGTCTTTGTTTGAAAACGAAACACATTTTCGGGGATTCCCGCAAATAATGCATATGATTAGGCATATGTTTACTCTATGTTGAAAACCGTATCAGTAAAATCTAATCTCCATACTTAATCTTTTTTCTTATTTTTTAAATCATAATTATTATATTTAAAAAACAATACGTTAATAGAAAAATATTTACGTAAGCTTAGGGGGAGGGGGTAAGGCCTTTGCTTACTATTGCTGACAAGGGGGATGGGGGGAGTACTAACTGTAATAAATCTGCTTACGTAATACTTGAACGGCCCCTTATTACCTTCTAACACTTTGCTCAGATAGATGCAATGGCGGCGCGGAGTGCATTAGGATCGATCGATGCCAGGGTCTATACGGACAACTGCAGCAGGGCGTCACAACACAGCTCACTGCACTGCTGAGGAGCCTCCACTGCGGCTTTGATAACAGAGATGAGCCCTTGGTAGGTATACGGTTGTAGGCAATAAATATTGCACATCAGCTTTTCGGCTTTGTAAAGCGCTATCTCTTTCTGACGCACACTACGCACTCATCATCATCATTAGCTTGAAGAAGTCCACTGCTGGACATGGCCGCCCCTACACATTTCGATGAAGAACGATTCTGAGTCCTTTCCATCCATTAACTTCCTGGGAACCTTGACAATGACGTCGGTCCATCTGGTGGGTGGGCGCCCTACGTTTTGTGTTCCGGTTCGTGGTTCACTACGATCTATGAAGTCGAAATATTATAGCCCGTTTTTCCGGTTTTTTGAGGAGACACCTAAACTGCAATATTCAGTTCTCAGTAAGCTCCATAGGGGGCGTAAAATAAAGTAAAATAAAACACAATCCGACTAATATAGATATAATATATAGATTATAGTCTGGAATAGCACATAGACAACTTTTTATCTTGGTAAAATGTATGGTTCCCGTGGTATGGATTTGTTTTTAATCTATATGTACTTATAAAAAAGTCGTGTTAGTTACACTATTTATAACTCAACAACTGATGAAGCGATTTGGCTGAAAATTGGTGGGTAAATAATAATAAGCCGATGTGCAATATTTATTGCCTTACTATATCTCAGTTTTTAATCGTCCAAAAAAAGGAGGTTCTCTATTCGGACTCTTATGTTTAAGACCATTTAATCCCGTCATTCATGAAGCGATAGTTTTATTATATCTGAAAGGGTATACTTACTCTCAGATTGGTTCCATAATTATTTATCAAAATCAGTCTAGCAATTTGGTATGATAGAGAGTTTTTAATTTATTTAACTTACCTATCTTGTTAGTAGCCTATTCTTTGGCAGCATTCTTACATACTACTCTTATTTTCTTTCGAACCAAGTGTGGTGAAAGGAAATATGTATAGGTGGACTACCGTCTAAGCTACCATTGACAAACAAGAAAGCCCAAATTGTACCTACCCCTAATGATAAGGAAAACATTACGACGTCCTAGATAAATAAATATATGAAAATAAATTTGTCTGTACCATCTTCCTCAAACCATAAAAGAAAGGCAACCACACCAAGTAAACAGGTTTGTTACAGCCGGTTATTTCCATTATAAAGATACCTACGATGAGGTGATTTCGAGTTTGTTTGCAAGATCAACAACATTTGCAAAAACTAGTTTAAGGGAAACCTCAAGGGTTCTACCTTACCAGAAGTTAGATAGATATATAGGAAATTCTTTATTTCGCAAATTAAGAGTACTGTACACAGGCAGCTTAATGCTAGATAGCATTATCTACCAGCTAACCTTTGGGTAATAAGGAGATAGGATGGGTAGTGTACAATTGTGAGGGCCTAAGTAGATACCTACTAAACAAAAATATTACCACTAATACACATATCTGGGAATTTCTGCATAACTGTAAAGTAGAAAGGAAATCTAAAAATATAATTTATACTAAAAAATACGCAATACTTAAAATCTAACCTAGCATAAACTCACTTACATACCTATTATAGATAGTGCAATCCACGAAGACGCGCCCCACTATTCCTCCTAACCGTTTATAGTATATGTGTGCAAGCTTCCGTCAATGTTTGAGTGTTATCGGTACACACTAATTACCTATGAGTGCACACGCACACTACAATCAATAGACTACGGTTCGCGACTGCCGCGCCGCTCGGAGCAAACTCCCCGCACCCCGCGAGGGGCGCGTCTTCGTGAATTGCACTATCTATACACCAGGCCAAAATTATTGAATTATTGAAGTTGCCCCGACTTACTTATTCATTAAACGTTAGCGGTCGCCCGCGTTGGAGCTTACTGAAAACTGATTATTGTAGTTTAGGTGTCTCCTCAGCAAACCGGAAAAACGGGCTCTATCAGATCTACAAGCTCATACAGATGGATATAATTTTATTTCAGATTTGTTGTCCCCCTGAGTTCGCGAAGCCTCTTATAAACCCTCATTTGCTGTTGCCTAATAACACGGTCTGTGGCATTCAGAACAACGATAGAATTACTGGAGGACAGCGAACAGAAATCGACGAATACCCTTGGCTGGCATTGCTAAAATACAGTAAACGTAAGTAGTTTTTTCAATACTTACGTTCGAAGTTGAAAAATTAATATAGGTAAAAGTCGAAAACAAAAGCTAGCCAAGAATATAAAAACAATAGTTTGTACAACAATAATAGTGTGTTGTTTGTGTAACCATTGAACTTCTCTAGCAAATACAGAGCTTGCGTAGCAAACGTCTGCGCTACGAGTTCTACGCTGATCTACCAAAAAAAAAATTATTTTTTACTAGTTTAGTATCACGTCGCGCACGATATTTTAATTTCAACGCTCTAAGCAAGTCTTCGGTAGTATAGTGGTAAGTATCCCCGCCTGTCACGCGGGAGACCGGGGTTCGATTCCCCGCCGGAGAGATTATTTTTGCCCTAACAGTATAAAAAAGGGGTATTGCTTGCGTATTGCATATTTATTGCTATGTCACATATAAAACAATAATATTTTATTGAAATAAATAATTTTGTAATTTCAGCGGTCGGGTCTGGTTTCTACTGCGGTGGTGTTCTCATATCTCAAAGATACGTTCTAACTGCAGGTCACTGTGTCAGTAGTGACTTGCCTCCAGGGTGGAAACTGTAAGTATAATAAATCTGCTTATATATCTCATCATCATCATCATTATCAGCCTGAAGAAGTCCACTGCTGGACATAGAATAAATAGGAGGCAGATAAGATATAGATATTCTCTTCTCCATGTGATTTTACTTACCTACACATTTCCATATCCCAAAACCTTGGCATGGGGGCATACATCTAAAATTGTTCTGTTTCAGATCCGAAGTTCGTCTCGGAGAGTGGGACACAAGCACCGCCATAGACTGCGTAGCGGATGACTGCAGCCCCACTCCCCAGGACATCCCGGTTGAAAAAATCATGCTGCATGAGGGATATGATACCGAGGACAACAATCAACTCGACGACATAGCGCTTCTGAGGCTTGCGAGAAATGCGGAGTACAATGGTATGGATGATGGATGTCATAGCTCGAAGAACCGATAACCGTTGGGGAATAAAGGTTCAGAAGACGAAACGTTGAAGGCCACTTAAGGACCAACGAGTCAACGACATCGTTAAGATCGCGGGAAGTCGGTGGATGGAAAAGGATATAATCGTTCTTCCTGTAGATGTTTTTAAGAAGGAGGTCCACCAGACACACATGTGTTTGTGTCCACCAATTTCTCAGGCTGATGATGATGGTGGTATGCTATTTTACAATTAAGTAACGGATAACGTTTACTGGTGACAAATTAAAAGAAAAAGGTGTCTGGAGATAGCCATACGCGTATAGGTAGGTAGCAAAACAGGCCCATCAAAATACTGTGTCACGGAGTGAAAGAGATACCCAGTCACTGGACGTCAATTACGCGTTTGCATAATCCAGATTTTGTCACAGCAGAAGCATCTGTAGTATTCCTAATTTTTTTTATACAACTAGCGCAAAGCGTTGCCTCGTTGGTCACGCACGTCAGGAGGTGCCCTACGATGCACTGCCCTGCGTCCATCAACTTGAGGCATACAGATGTTCAGCCTCACGTGCCAGTAATATTACTGGCACCCACACCCTTCAAACCGAAACACAGCTATGCTGCTTTACGGCAGAAATAGGCATGCTTCCCCGGACGGAGCTCTAATAATACGTTGTGTTGTCGCAGGCACAGCCCAGTTCTAAATTCCCGAGATTAGCATCATGTAAACGACTCCTTTTTTGCAGATTTCGTGAAACCTATTTGCCTGCCTATAACCGAACAATTGAAGCGGAGCACATTCCTCGGTGAAGACATGGAGGTAGCAGGATGGGGCAAAACAGAAAATAGTAAGTTGGCTTAAAAATTGTCTAAACGAAAGATGAATAGCATAATCATTTTCCTCTAAATAAGTAGATGAAACTGTTTCGGCTTTCGAACTTCTAAAGCAAAGTTTCATGCCATAAAAGTCTCAAAAGCGTGGAATTTGTAACAGAAGCTCTCTTTCCTCCACAATATTTATTGATATTTATGAAGAAAATAAGACCACGTGAACGAAATCGCAGGCACTAGTATTTTCTTCATAGACCGCCAAAGGTTTGGCTATTTATTGTTTATTGTCATATACTGTTTGACAGAATCAAACTGCGAGTTTGGCTACGCCAATGCCAATTGTCCAGGTCAGGTCAGGTCTGCAGCACCCCCATAAGATTTAAGCTGCTTAGCATATTATAAGCGCAAACTTACCTAACTTCTGATAAGTAATACTCAACGCTGCTGTTGCAAATGCATGAAGTACCTACCTACTGGTTAGAATCCTTACTTATTTACTAACAAACTCGTAGATACATGTTATATTTTCTAAATGAAAACCTCATAGAAAAAAATCTTACATAAACTACTAACGTATCCACTCCCCGCTATTTAATAAATAGATGAGTGTGTAATACTCGTAGGTATGCCTATTTACACCCCGCTCGAGTAGTTAGACATTAATTTGCTTAATATCTAGTTGCATATTTACTGCTAACATACACAGCTAATCTCTATATTAATATTTCAGGCAGCGAATCGGACGTGAAGCTCAAAGCGAGCGTACCGGTCGTCTCAGTCAGTCAGTGCGCTAATGTCTTCAAACGAGTGAACCGCGCAGTGAAAGATACCCAGATCTGCGCCGGTGGGGTTGCAGGGAGAGATTCCTGCCGCGGAGATTCGGGAGGTCCTCTCATGGGCCACTCGCTACAAGCCAATAACTGGATAGCAGTAGGAATAGTCTCGTACGGACCTTCGCCATGCGGCACACAAGGATGGCCTGGAGTCTACACGAGGGTCGGAGCCTACGTTGATTGGATCCTGTCCAAATTACAACCCTGATAACGATATTAAATTGTGCTAAGAGTTAATTCTTTTTTATTTTGATTAATATTTATTATGTTTATTTGTAATAAAGAATTACTGACAATGTGCCATGATATCACTGTTTTCTTGCCATGTCAATGAAATATACCTACTCACTATTTTTAGCATTTCATTCAAAAATAAAATTGTGAGAAATGAAAAGTTGTTGTTGATTTCATAATTTATTGAATAGTTTAAAGGTTCATTATATTATGGCTTTTTTATCATCCTATACCAGATTCTGCCAGCACCGTTCAATCACCACTTCCTGCCTTTTCCAGCCATTTCAATAAAATAAAATCTATTAAAGAAAAATTGTACTATTGTGATAATAACGATTAACGTTATTCTCAATAGCGTACGGTTTCTTATTTAGAACGTAACAAATATTGGCATTTTTGTAGATAAAAACCATCTTGATTTTAGATAAATTGGTCTTATAAAATTTACGCTTATAACATCACTATGATAATATATTAAAGATGTAAAATAATATGAAGCTGAGTAGATTTTTATATCTTAATACTTTTTGTAAAACTATACAAATAAACTTATCCCTAAATATTTTTTCATAAATAACCGTGGAATGTTCTTTTTACAATACAGCAGGAATACTGAGATTCTAGTTATTTAGGAAAGTATCCAATCAGTCATAATCATATCTCTTAAAAAAAGATACAAATAATAATAATGTTATTGTGTTAATCATACCATTTAGAATTATCTAATCAGTGGGGTTTCGACAAAATTTCCTCAGCCTCGTCTTTAAAAATGTTTTTTTACAATATTATAAAGGTTAGCTACCGCTACTTAATTTCATATTATAAATTATTGCCTTAGTGTCAGTTGTACCATTGATGGTACAATTGACACAACTTTGTATCCTCTAAAGTAGTCTAAAGAAAAGTATAGATTCTCCACCTAATTAAAAGAAATAAACATTTCATTGGAATGAACAAATAAAGCCTTTTCATTACTCATACTCTGAAAGTAGGTCTGAAGTTGCCTGAGGGGCCTAATAGAAAGTAAAACTTTCAGCCCTAGGGAGAATCGCTTTCTACTGACAGCTGTCAAATTATAAAAAAAACAAGTTCTATTTTATTCAACCATGTTCCAACTTTCTAAACTGCAAGGAGGTTGAACCAAATTCCAACTTTTTATTCAGCAAGTAGGTTGGATTCCCATTACAACGGTAAGAAGTTTAAAAAGTCTAATTAGAGCGCAATGTAAAATTTAAATTTAAATAACATAATGATAGTATTAAATAAATAATATATCTTCTAAATTACTTGATTTATACAAGGTGTATCTAAATATGTGTACTATGCGAAGGTGGGGGGTTTCAGACCACAATGGTGATCAGTTGTGGGGGGGAGAAAATTAAAAATTCCTATTTTCAGTTTCCCATACAAAAATATTTAATTTCATAATGCCTAAATAAATTGACAACCCTATCCTTGTAACCCCTTGACCCCTTGACCTACTACCTCTGTAGGTCTACTACTACTACCTACTACCTCTGTAGCTGAGTTTAGGGTTGTCACTTTGTATAAAGTCAGCTGTTCATGTTGAAACTTCGTTGCAGTTTTTTTCAGAGATACCAATCGAAGTTCGAAAAGTCGTTGAACAAAAGTTGTTCCCCGGGGGGTGGAAATTCACCCCCCTTCGGGATAGTACACATATTTTGATACACGTTGTATATAGCTTCAACTATTTCTTTAAAATAATATAGATTTGAGCAAACAATTTACCATTTTTTAAATTATGAAAATGAAAATAATGGCTGAATAATGCTGGCGAACCGAAGCCGAATCCCGCCAGAGAAAAAGAAAAAAAAAACCGGGAAGGCGGCAATTCAATCTTCATTTTCACTAATTTTTCTTTCATGTTTTTATTTTTACGTTCCTTGTATTCGTAATGAAAAGCACAGTGTTTACCTCGGATCAAAGTCTTTTAAGTCCCTCAAGCTCCATTGGCGCCCTCGCTAACGCTCTGGCGCCAAACCCGTCTCGGGACTCAAAAAACGTGACTTTCAACACTCGGGTAACAATGTACTATTTTCCGAACCTCACTTGAATTACTGTGCAACTTTTTAGTTTTTTGCTCTCCATAAAAACCCCAACATCAATTGACCCCTAATCAATTTTATCATTGGGCTCTATTACCACTCCACGATAATTCAAGTTTGTTTAGTTGTACCATTTATGGTACTACACAACAACATTAATGATGATACTTCTGATCCTAAATAATTGTCACTTGTAGGTACCATTAATGGTACTAAGGATACAAAGTTGTGTCACTTGTACCATCAATGGTACAACTGACACTAAGGCAAATTATGACAGTAAGTGGCCATACACTATGGCATAACTAACTAGCAACACGAAAATACTGCATATATCATGTATATAAAACACCCAACATGTGTTGAGCTTGGCACTGTCTTCTTTCAATTTCTTATGAGATAAAATATAAATATTATAAACTCAACTACAATAAACTCAAAATTAGGCTTGTTTCATTCACACAATTTAACAATTGCTATATTAACACGCCATTTTGAGTATAAATTTCTATAAAGTTAGTTAAGATGCAGCTGCAATTTCCACTGGTGCTGCCTCCAGAACAATAGCCGGTCCGGCTTGATCTTCCACATCACCGGCATCATTTCCCACATCACCATTCATCGGCTCCTCAATATCCGGAGAATGAGCTTCTCCAGTGCCATTCTGACTGAGCTCCTCATGGTTGAACTGCGGCCCGTTTTCAATCACCTGCGGTCCATTCTCCATCAGATCTTGAAGTTTCTTACCAAAATCAGGGTCTGTTTCAGAGACTCCTTTTACGAGGCGGTCTTGATGATCCTCAGTCCATGTTGGGTACCACTCATTGAAGAGCTTTATCTGGAAAATACATTATTATCTATTATTATAAAATCTAAGGTTATATCTATCACACTCGGAAGAAACACAACTTGGGCTTGGGCATATTTCATTTTTCACCCGGCAAACTTTTGCTATTTTTGTACATAACATAAGTAGGTACTAAGTTATTTGTAAAAAAAATCCTAAAAAAAAATAAGCGCGTTTTGTCATATTATGTCTCTTTCAATACAATTTAATTGCTACTAACCTAATTGAAAGATAAGGCTTAATTAACCAACATTCCAATTTATGTACAACATACTTGATAATAACAAGGCCACTTATTTACAGTGTACATACTTTGTACCTATAATTTACGCAAGTAAATGTTGGTGTACAGTTTACACATTTAAGCCCGGTTTCCACTGCGAGCGGAACGGACCCATTAATGACTTCGTTAAACTCGCAAACGCAAACTGCATTCTTGTATTTCCACCAACAAATAGGCGGAAGGAAAGAGCCGAGCGTGTAGAAAGAGTAGAAATGAGCTCGCTCAGTTCGGGGGAGCGAAGCGGAGTACTTACGGACTCCGCTCAACTCGCAATTACAATTTATACAGTAGCGTTTTCACACAGAAAGTGGTGAGCAACAACACGACCACACGCAACCAGCTCAAAACTTCAACTGAACTCGTTCTCTGTGGAAATTATCTATTCGTTGTTCATTTCTCATTTTCCATTCAGCTCTGTCCGCTCATTTCTTTTGACCAACTCTTCGTCGGTGGAAACGCAAACCTATTTCATTAAAAAGGAGTCCGTTCCGGCTAACCATTTTCCGCACATTACCCTTTCGCAGTGGAAATCAGGCTTTAGCAACAAACTATGCAAAGCTCTATGATAGGACCTAGATGTGAAAATCAAAGTGCTACAGAGCAAAAAACTGAGCCACTATGGCCTAAGCTGTGATGTCAGCTAAGCTACTGCATAACATAGTACACAAAAGTACAAACCCCTAATGACTTATTGTCCTAGTGACATTAACTCATTTTCAGAACTACAGGTTTAGGTAAATGGTTTAGTAAATAAGTTTGGTAATCATAAGATGTCCCGCAGTTTAGCGTACTTCAGGGCATAGGCCTCCTCTAACACCTTCCACTGTGCTCTATCCTGTGCCCCTCTTCGCCAAAGATGTCCAGCTGTAAGCTTTAAGTCATCTGCTCATCTGGTGTGTTGATAATGCGCTTGACACTCTTCCCTCAGATTAATCTTATTTAATTGTTTAAGCAAGGTATGGTAAAAATAAATACTTACACGGCACTGAAATAAGCTAACAGGCTTATCTTCACAAGTCAAGCCGGCCAGTGAGGCAGCTAGCAGCTCAGGTCGGTCCCCTTTAGCCGCAGCCAGCACAGGTAGAAAGTCTTCTTTCTGCAGTTCACTGAACTCTCCAAACCATTGCAGCAAGTAACGAAGCTGTGCTTCTGAAGTTAGGCCTTGAGCTGACATTGTGCGAGTGAATGGGCGGTAATCACCTGAAAATTACGAAATAAGAATATGTATAAATAAACTCATAAGGCCCATATGCAGGAACAATGCTTGAGTCTGAGTTGAGCTTCAAGAGTAGTTTTTTCGACAGTCATCCATTGAAAAGTGTTAAATCTATGCTTGAGGCTCGACTTAGACTTAGGCATTGTTTCTGCATATGGGCCTTAGACATTTGGACATGTAGGACTGGAACATAACATTATGATTTGTGGTCTGTTAACTAAAAATATATTGCATGGTATAATGTAAAATTCAAATAAATAATAATCATAAATTAATTTACGTTCTCATCATCACAAAATTCAGCTATTCGTTTTATTTGGTGCTCCTACCATCTTAATAAAATCTATATCTAAAACCAAGGAACTATTGAGGAATTTGTATACATAGACAAGTACAAAAAAAAACTCCAGTAAGTTTTAGTTACAATACACACCTATGTGGCTATAATGCTACTTGACAAGTGATAGTGTAGGTATTTGTTTCAAATGCGTAACTAATTTGGCCTTGCTTGAGTCACCAAGAAAGATAACAACTTCTGAACTCTTCAGTTTACTGTGGTTAGAACTACACAATAGGTTCTGGTAATAAATAGTGCAGTTTACACTTTAAATGCTAATGAGGCCTTGATTGAATTGAATTTTAAGTCAGAAGCAGGTAGATATATCATTTTACTAAAATATTATCCGTAAGCTTTTTTTATAGTTATTACTTACTCTCAGTAAAAATAGATAAACAAACAGCAGTTTCCAATAACAAGCTCATATTTAGCAAAACTTCAGCACAAACGCTGCACGCGATACAAGAAAAGTACTAAATGCAAGTGCGACTTCTCAAGAAAGTTTACGTGATTTCATTTTCACCTTTCAACTTGTTATAGCATAGGTTCACTTTCTCTACAGCCATTGATTAGCATTTTCATTCAATTTACGTAATATTAAAAATAGAGGGGCGCAAAATAGAATGTGTTGTAGAGAGGAAACAGGTAACGAAGCGTAGGTATGAGGAGGCTCTAGTCTAAGCTCAAGAGCTGTGTTGTTCGTAGAATCTAAGTTTGTGAAAAGATAGAAGTAGTATGTACTTACTCGGTTGTGTTTAGTTTTTTTAAACAAATATTAATAAAATATTACTAAACCACACAAAAACACATTCAAGCAAATACAATACAATCTCTTCTGTTTCTTCTTCTTCTTCGCTCAGTCAGAACAACTGAGCAAGGAGCAAGCAAATCACCTTGTCTGTCATTTCGACGCACACTTTTACTAATGTCATTGTCATGTCAATGTCAAGTGCTTGCACGCTTGCACATGTGTACACTAAATTAGTTCTAATAAACATCCTAGATGGCGACGTCCTAGTTTGTCGTAGAAATCTCCGGCAAAGGTACATCATTCATAATTATGTATAATTATAAGAAGAGACATAATGATTTATTATTTATATATAAATGGGTGCTTTACCGGTTGACGGTAAAAAGTTTCCACTGCCCAAATGAAATAAAGCATACCAAGGATGAAATATGGAAATACTGAGCAGCAAGGAGTTTCCCAAGTTGCAGAGACTTGGGAAACCCACGTAATGTCTAAGACCCCATCTACACTCTTGTCAAGTTCGTCATGTTCTGACACGCAGTCCCATAATTATCAGTGATGAGGGCTGGGTTCACAAGTTAGCACTATTAAGTTCATAGTACCTACCTATCATCTAAAGCTATTGCGTTTTTGAGTTGTCGCGAAATTTTAGGAAGCTAAACTTCTGATATCTGATTCTGAGTGATAGTGACGTACTACTACTACTAGTACTCTAGTACTCACTCTAGTCGGTGAAACGGGATATCAAAAATAGGAAGTCAATAACTCTCGTTATTGACTATTTTTGTTATCCCGTTTCATCAGTAGACTAACCGAGGTCTTTGGCATCTTCAATCTGATCGGGATCCAAGGAGAAAACGCTTCTTTTTATAGTACAACGCAACACCAACAACTAGACAACAGCTTAGCAAATTTGCTCCGTGAAATTAATTATTTATTACCCAAGAAAGTGCATTTTATATCTCAACAACTTGTGAATATCTAGGCAATACTTTTGCAATATCGTTTCAAACAGATTAACAGTGATTACCAGTGATTCCAAACTCTCAAAATCTATAATACAAAACCATAAGCGTGGACGCCATTACCGCTGCGAGTGATTCTTATAATTCGCACGCTGTGTTGACCTTTGTTGAACTTTTACCCGCGACACGTGTGGCGCGAAATTTCGAACTTTCAACCGATGTTTATTGTGCATGAAATAAATTTGACATAAGTAATCCAATCTCTACTTAATTGGAGTGTAGTCATTGACGTGCATGTTGTGATAAAATTACTAAGGCTGCTACCTACTAATACCTACTGATTACCTATTTTTATTAGCACAAATCTGAAAGCTTGCTAGAATGTCCAAGGAATGCGCTGGCTGCTTGAACGACATTCCTCACAGGAACCATTTGCGATGCTATGACTGCCAGAAATGGTACGATCTTGATTGTGCCAACGTTCCAGTCAGGACGTTCCGTCTCATGAGTCTCGACGCAAGAGAGGCGTGGATCTGCGAGGAATGCCGGAACAGAATACCAAAAGGCGATAACACTAACATTCCGGTTCGCCCGATCCAGCACTCAGCTGGGCGCACAGGTATTCCAGTCCGCCCACTGCAGCAGCATCTTGTAACCGGAAGCGGTAAGGCAAACAAATTGAACTTACGATCTGAGACCTCGATCTCGACTGATACATTCGCATGCTCTTCGATTCCGTCAACCTGCTCAAACACAGTTGCGATATCTGACATAGCGACAACCAACACTTCAAGTAGGAACTGCGTTTCACACTCCTCCGTCCCCGATCACGAAATAGAGAACATTGATAGCGAGCCAATCACTAGAAAAGCGCTCAAGGATATAATATCAGAGGAGATAGGTAGCTCGCTCAAGAGCTTGGCACTGGAACAGAGGCAACTGAGAGACATCGTAGATAGTTTTCAGCAGGCTATCTCATTCTTTAGCAGCAGGTACGACGAGTTGAAAATAACGTTGGAGAATAAATCTGAGAGAATTGAAAAGCTAGAAAAAGAAAACGTCTTTCTGCTTGAGTCCGTGAAGAACTTGACCAAAAGAATCAATATCTCAGAGCAACACGCCAGATCCAGCAATATCGAGATACAGTGTGTCCCAGAAAATAAATCCGAAAACCTGGTCAGTACAGTTTTACACCTTAACGACATAATTAAGAGTGACGTAATAGACGCTGACATCGTTCACTGCACCAGAGTAGCGAAAAAGAACCCAGATAGTAACCGCCCCAGATCAATACTGGTGAGATTCAACAGCCCACGTCAACGTGACACATTCCTTGCCGCTGCAACCAAATACAACAGAACTCACCCGAAGCACCATCTGAATTCTGGTCACCTTGGGTCATCTGCTGAAGAATCACAGCCAATTTACGTGGTAGAGCATCTGTCAGCTGAAAATAAATCCCTACACGCTGCAGCTCGCATTAGAGCGAGAGAGCTAGCCTATAGGTTTGTTTGGGTGCGCAACGGGCGCATATTTATGAAAAAAGACGAAGACGCAAACCGCATCTATATTGACTGCACTGAAAAACTAGATTTGCTGCAATAATTTACTTCTCTCCATAACCAATTTTACTCTTTAGTGCAGATTTAAATTCCATATTCACATAAATATAATAAGCTAGTTACTCCCTCCGAATGATTAACTCACATTTACATTTTTACTACCAAAATGTTCGAGGGTTGAAAACAAAAACGACAGATTTTTTTCTAAACATAAAACTGAATTCATACGACGTTGTGGTGCTTACGGAGTCTTGGCTCAATGACAGTGTTCACGACTCAGAGTTATTTGACGAGAGATACATCATATATAGGAGGGATCGTGAATCCAGTAGGTTTTCTAAAAGAAAAGATGGTGGCGGTGTCCTGATAGCTGTCGCTAAATACTTGAATTCTATTCGTGTCACAGAGTATGAAAGCAACTGTGAGGACTTGTGGGTCAACATAATTTGTCAGAATGGAAACAAAACGAGCATACTTAGTGTATGTGCAGTTTATCTTCCGTCCCCTCTGCAAATCGATGTTCTAGAAAGTTTCACTAACAAAGCCCTTCAAAGTCTAAATAAAACAGAGCACGAGCACGTTGTAATCTTAGGAGACTTTAATTTAAACAAACTAAACTGGTCGCGATCTGATAATCAATCGCACTGCACTTCCATTGGGACCAACTCGGAAGTTAATGCATGCTACCTGGAGTTCACTGGATTGAGCAGCCTTAATCAGTATAACCACGTGTTGAATGGTGACGAGAGAACTCTTGATTTAGTCTTAAGTAATAAAAAAGTGACAAATCTTAAACAAAATGATACACCCTTGACTAGAGTAGACAAGCCTCACCCAGCAATTGACTTCTCAATCCCGTACTCGGTTAAAACTAAGTGTTTATCAGATAACAGCTTATCAAGACCAAATTTCTTCAGAGCAGATTATGATACGGTATTACAGGTTCTTCAGTCTATCGATTGGGTCGAAACTTTTGATAATTGCAATGATAATGTAGATATGATGACCCACGAGTTTTACACGACTCTCCACAAAATAATCAAAGAACATGTTCCAATGAAAAAAGTTAGATCGAAAGACTACCCAATATGGTATTCAAAAGAGCTTATACGCATGATGAAAGAAAAATATAAATTACACCTTAAAATTAAAAAATACAACAACCCATTACACGTGGAATGGTTTTTGAAGATGCGTGACGAGTGTTTTGTCCTACAAAAAATATGTTATCACAAATATATTGAGACAATTGAAAGTGCCGTGACAAAAAACCCTAAACACTTTTGGTCATTTATAAAGGGAAAGAGAAAGGGTGGGGGTACCTACCCAGCACAAATGCAATACAAAGAAAAAATGGCATCTAGGGGTGACGAAATCTGTGACTTATTCGCGGAGAATTTTTCTGCAATTTACTTAACCAACTCTACTGCTTGTACTTCCTCATCTATTTCAACCAACAGTGCAACTGCTCTTGTTTCTACATGCCTATCCTCAGTCAATATCACTTCTACTGACATTGAAAATACCCTGAAACATTTAGATGACAAGAAAGGCGCCGGTAGTGATGGTATACCTCCAATTTTCATAAAAAGATGCGCAACGGCTTTGTCAGCACCGCTACACCTTATCTTTAATGCATCCCTCAGGAAAGGTATTTTTCCTGATACTTGGAAAGAGGCTAAAATTGTCCCAATTTTTAAATCTGGTGACAAAAACGACGTAGCTAACTATCGGCCAATTTCAATTTTATCAGTACTTGGCAAAGTCTTTGAAAAATTAGTCACAGAGCATATGACTTGGCACTTAAAGCAACACATCACTGGCTCTCAGCATGGGTTTATGAAGTCACGTTCGACTACCACAAACTTATTATGCTACTCTTCAGAGCTCTCTAAATCCTTAGACAACAAAATTCCGGTTGACGCAATATATACTGATTTCAGTAAAGCATTCGACAGAATTGACCACGGTCTACTTATTCAGAAGCTATCTTATCTTGGAGTATCTGGTTCCTTTCTTTCATGGATATCTTCTTACCTGTACAACAGACGTGCCATTGTAACCGTAAGTGGCTATCAGTCACAACCTTTCATCACTACCTCTGGCGTCCCTCAGGGTTCCCATCTAGGACCAATCTTGTTTAACGCATTTATCAATGACATAACATCATGTTTCAAAAGTTCAAAAGTTTTTTTGTATGCCGATGACATGAAAATAATTAAGCCGATTCGCACACTCTTTGACACATTTGCACTGCAAGATGACTTGAACAGGTTATCTGCCTGGTCCGTTAAAAATCTGATGCCGCTTAATGTGTCCAAATGTTATCACATCCACTTTAGCCGTAATAAAAACTCAGTTTCTACGAAGTACTCCTTAAATCAATTAGAGCTTGCATCACTAGACCAAATCCGTGATTTAGGTGTTATTTTTGACTCGCATCTTAAATTTGACAAACATATATTAGCCACCACTACTAAGAGCTTTAAAACATTGGGTTTCGTTATAAGAAACAGCAAAGAATTTAAACGCTCATCTACTAAAATAAAATTATTTCAGACGCTGGTAAGACCCATCTTAGAATACGGATGCCTTGTTTGGAATCCCAATTACGAAATTTATTCGAAGCGAATCGAAAGCGTGCAAAGACGTTTTCTTTATCATGTATCCTACGGAGATAACTTAGCCAAGAAAATGACAAGTTACAATAGCAGACTTTCGCACTACCACATGAACCCCCTATCTTACCGTAGAACTTTCTTGGATCTCGTATTTTTGCATAAGTTATTTAACGGAGCTATTGATTGCGCAGAGCTGACCGAAATGTTGCAGATTCATGCCCCTTCTCGTCTGCCAAGAAAAACTGCATATAACCTTTTTACCACTCAGTATGCTCGAACTAATCTGGGTAAACACGCATCGATGCCGAGGCTCTGTAGTCGTTACAATGCTCTATCAAAGAGTGATGATATTGATCTCACTGACCCCCTTCTTAAATTCAAAAGGCTTACCCGAAAATGTCTTTTGCCTCAAACACAGTAGAGTTTTCTTTTTTTCCTGTTTTTACCCCCTAATTCTTTCTTAAAAGCTTTTAACTAGGTGCCTGTGCTTACCGAATTTTATTTAGTGTTATACTATAGTATTATATTTTAATGTAAAACATGATCTCAATTTAAGTTCGTTGTAAGTATTTCGTATTTTCATTTGTTTATTTTGTGTTTAACTTTGTTACTATTTTATTTTTGTATTTTCTATAGGTATTTATTACATACCTACTACCTTACACTAATTATTTTGCTTTGTCTAGTTGTATATTTTGCGCGCGCTGTGGCGTCCTGTAATTAGAGAGACACAACGCACTGATTACTATACATTTAAGATTGTTCATTTATACTATGTGATTTCTCTGTTGGATGCCCTAAATAAATAAAATAAAATAAAAATTAATTGAAGCAAATTAATCCTTGTAGTGAGGTCTCAAATATAAAAAATTACACATTTTAAAATTAAAATTTATTAAAAGAATGTTTATTGCCTACTCTAATAAAAACTTAGGCCTCAAAACATATACTTAGGTACTTACGAGTAAGGGTGTTTAACGTGTAGTGAAAACCGGAGTCATTTTATTATTTACTTCAAAGTCTAATTTAGGTATAATTAGGTGCCTACTGTTTACATTTTTCACTGATGACTAGAGACATTTACATTTTTAGCGTAGGTATTCAATTTACTTACTTTCACCTATTATTAAATTATTTTAGTGGGTATTTTATGGTCTGCAAAACATGGTTATATTTATAGATATAACCTAATGGCACTGTAACAATAATCTCCATAACAATTCCATTTTTAATAAGGTAATAACCTCAGCTACCATCTGTAAGTATCTACTGCTCATCATACACCTTGCTCCTAATACTTAAAAAACTGCGTCTCAAACATACTATCGGAAATATCCGAGCGGAACACAACGAGAATTGTGCCTGAATAAATCTGTGGAACTAATTAGTTTGCATTGATCCTCTAAGTGACTACGCTAGCCCCCAGGGGGCTAATTCTCGGGTCGATCTCGATCATTTTGCAATTTTATTTTATTGCTTTTTTTCGAAGAGAGAATGTATGATTTCCTTGAGTAATTCATCAACGACCTCTTCATAAAAGCCTCGACAGCTACGATATACGGAAAACGTACAAAAAGTGTGGGGTTGGGAAAAGAAGCAATAAAATAAAATTGCAAAATGATCGAGATCGGCCCGAGAATTAACCCCCTGTTATTGCTCAGCTATTAGTTTAAACTCGTCTCGACAAATTACATAATATCACAAGAAACTTTATCATAAACTAATTCTAGTAGCAAGAATACAAAATATTTGGTCTACTCTTATCAACTTGCACCAAAAATGTCACTGCATTTAGCTTGTTCCGCACAATACACGTTGCAAGTGAAAAAGTCAGCGTGCGCTGCCTACGGTGGTTGACATTGGTTTATTTTCCATGGGAGTGACCGTGGTCGTCGTCGTCACCGTGACTGTGAGTGTGAGGAGCTGTAAAAAAATAAAAACTTATCAATCCAAACAAGTAATAAGAAATGTTCAGAACATCAAAAACAGATTGAAGAAGTCTTGCTTCTTGCGTGCTTTTTTATGTAAAAGATAAACGAACGGACTTAAGACCAATCTAGTTGTAAGCGGCCACATTGTGTAGCTTACCCTAATAGGTTTTTTTTCATGTTGTAGTTATGAGGAACTGCTGGATATAAGCCTCCCTTTGGTGACGTTATTTTTAGCACTTTCCTAACACTACTGCATTCTGTAAAATATCATCAATACACATTCTGGGTTGTCTTACGTTTTGCTTTACTGTTTTTCTTCCCAAATAAAAAAACCAATAATCCCAAAACTCACTGTGCAATTTTAGCATTTGAATGACGCTTAAAAGGCTAGTTCCAAGCCAAGATGGTTCATGGAGCTCATTATGTTATAAGTAAAAGATATATAAAAGATGAGGTATCCTTACTGAGTAACTGAAGTCCGAACATAAGGAAGAATCCAATAATGGATGCAATGTACTGAAGTATGCCAGTTCTATCGCCCTTCCAAATCTCAAAGAAGATGACGTATAGTAGAGTTCCTGATGCCAGTCCCTGAAGGATTACTGATGGTATCCCAGCAGCTGCAGCGCCTGCACCTCCGACAAGGATAATTCCGATTCCAATACCAAGGGGAGATACAACGGCAAACGTTGTGATGTAGACGATTGACAACCAAGTCTTGGTCCGGGTAGCAATTAGTTCGACACCGATGCAGAAAGCGATAACAAGTTTGTGGGCAGAGATTGCTCCCAGCATATACCTGAAAGATAAAAAAATTAATATTACATAAATACAAGCTACACAAATGACTATAGTCAGGTCTATACTAGTACTCTTGACATCTTGTCTTAGTGAACGCTTGACGTGAGTCAGGGCACGGCTTTATATTCGATGAACTTGGAGCGTAGCTTACATTTCTGTATGCTCGAAGTCGGTGAAGGCAATTTGGATTATCCAACTATAATTATTATCAAGTACGTATCATAATTACCGAATAAGTAGGTACCGTGAAATATTTACAACCTAACTCCCTCTACTAATAAAATTATACTTCCTCCTCTTTCTCTGTTGATCACTACTGAGGATCGTGACGTTCGTGCAAGCACTTTTCGTACGGTTCGGTTTTTAATGGGCAGACCATTTAAATATACATAATTTACTTTTGCAATGAAATGTATTTCATTTCATTTTCATTGTCATCCAAAGAAATTGAAATAATGTTGTTTAGCGCCATCTATGGTGGAGTAGCAGTGCCGGAATTTAAGTTGCGTTCAAGCAATACAGATTTTGTCTAAAAAACCATAGATTTCATTGCATAGTGTTTCCAACCTCCTTGTTGCTGCGCAGTAAAATAAACAAAATGTAAGTATTTCTATTCGTCCACAGATGGCTCTGTCAGCTTTACGTACTTGTAACCATGTATTTTGTAATAAAAACTTACCAAACATTTTGTGTGCTGGACTCCAAACCAACGGCAAGCCCCTCAAATAGCTCGTGGATGGATAGCGCCAGGACGATAAGCAACCCTCTCAGAGCGGATGTGACGTCATCACCAGCATTTACAGGCATGTGGCTGTGGCCTCCTGGAGCGTGAGAGTGACCGTTTCCTTGGTGGATGTGGCTTTCAGGGTCCTGAAATAAAAAAAAAATATGTATACTTATGAAAGAACACTAAAATAGGAGTGTTATACGTAAAATTCTACATGTCAAGCTTGTGTGTGTGTGTCCTTGTATTACAAAACAAGCCTATAGGTTTTACAAAAGGTCAGTACAAAATCAAAGACAGAAAGCATGTAAGTGACATCATTCCAACAGCCTCGTTCTACCATCGCACTGCTCGCCATAGGCTACGGTAACCGCTTCCCATCAGGTGGGCCGTATGTTAGTTTGTCTACTTTGTTGTATAAAAAAATGTGTAGGTACCTATTCAGTTGATTCACAACGATGACTTTGAAACATCGACGGTTTGTATTGTCTAAATCACCAAGTTACGACATGGTTCTTAACCTGGTGTAATTAATAGATATCATAAATAAATCAACCTCATTTTATTTTACCTTTCCTTTCTTGATAGAATCAGGGTCAATCAGATCAGCGGTAGAATTAGTCACACTTTCCCCATTACTGGACTCTCTATGATTGCTCTTCCTCACGCTTAGATTTCTGACCAGAGGAGACGTCTGGCCCAGCTTTTTCTCTCTGCGATGGATGTATAAGTGGACTAGCTCCTCCACCAAGTACATGATGAAGAAACCGCAGCATGTCAGCAGAGGGGTTAGGGAGAATTCAAAAGACCGTAGCGTTCCGATGTCTGCAAAAAAAAAAACACCAGTTCAATTGATATTCTTCCTCCAAGGACCATTTATGTTTTCGACAATCTCTGCGCAGTTTTTTTGGCGCCATACTTAAACCAAGGAGGTTGGAGACAGCAAGGAGTTTAAAAAATCTTTGTGCAATCCGGGAAATAAGCTCTTTTTAGCGTAATAAATAAAAACTCTGTCATTACAGCGCAGATAAAATCTTACAACAATCAGATTTATCAGGTTCTATTATCTGACATGTTGCAAACAATCACATTCCAGACGAACGAGAACATTGTTCTTATTGCTATCTATTAAAAACACCAGTGTTTTTAACAGGTTTACCTACGTAGCTAAGCTACCATGTACCTGACCAGTCGACTGTCCGTATATCTGTGTGGATCTACAAAGTCTAAGGCACTGGTACTTAGCTAATAGCATATAGATTGATGCGTACCATAGGTATATCTGATTCCCAGAGTACAAGCTCTGCTTAGTTTGGGGCTAGATAGTGTCGTGTAGATTGTCCAAAAATATTTATTTATATACGCATGCTACGATGCAAATACAACACCGAAAACTAAACTAAACTTTACGCACACCGAAAAAGCAGGAAAAAACTGTACCTACTTAAATTTTCTAAGTGATGTTGATATCTGGGGACTTACCTACATTTATATTAAATCCTAGGTTATTTTAGAGAACGTTGAAAACAAAGCTTGGTGCAAAATTTAAGGAGAAGAGGCTTCCGTTTGACACTGATTTGAATTAGTTGAGCTATTTTTAAATCGTTTGTAACGGTTTGCAGATAGCTCAACTGTTTCGTGTGTATTTTGTTCATTACTTACGTGTATCAATTTGTATTTTTGTAAATAAAGTTCAAGGAGTAGTAGAAACCTACTGGATCAATGGCTAAGAAAGTGGGGCCGCTGGAATCTGCGCAAGTCCCGAGGTCGGTCGCTTTTGTCTGCTTTTATTTTATTTTTTAGTTTGTGAGTGGCTACAGTTGCTAGCTGAGACCGAGTATTGCGAGCGAGTAGTATTTATTGCATACAACCATGAATTTCATTCGATTCTATTTGATGTTTTTTAATTGAATTGGTGTTTTATGCAATACTAATATACAGAATGATTCAAAGCATGTGTTAATGTAGTAAGTCAAAAAGGGGCTTATTTTACACAAAATGGGCAATTACTTTTTTTATAAATACCTTTTGGAAATCGGTCCTATTTGCAAACATCGATTGTTTTGAATGATTAATAGTATACATACTCTTATTATTTATGGTTCTATCTTGCCTTAACAATGGTATAATGTTTGCAATGCCGTATATAACCAAGCTATGGTAACTATTACAGGTTGTGTATATATACCTACTACACTACAGCATGTTGAATCAGTCTGGTACAAAAGTGGTTCACCTTCGATGTATCTACCTTACCTTTAGATATTACCTACCTATAGATATCAGGTGCATGTGATATTGTTATCACAGTAAATATATAGTGCTCTTATCAAGTAGGAACATTTATGACTTAAGTGCGTACGTAACAGGCGTTAATCTAACGAATTATTTTCGTTAGATTACGAGATTAGGAAAGTAGCGAAAACGACAAAAACATCGCGAATTGAAGTATTTTTATGTACAATCAGCGACCAGAGAAGATAAAATATTTTCTAGCTTGAAAATTTTTAATATTAATCTACCAAGGTAGGTAAGATAGAAAATATATACAACGCTAATCGTTATTCAGAGCTGGATTAATTGCAGAGTGCCTATTTACTTATTCATTTCTATTACACCAAATAGGTAGGTATAGGTACACAAACCAACCTTGTCTGGTGGAAAACGTGCTAAAAGAAGAGTTGGAGAATTTGTTCAAAATAATAACTATGTAAGTATAATAATTATGATTACACATGCTTTTTGAAAGTTGCAGGCACCATTGAACCTGTCCAGAAATTCGGGGATGGTCTTGAAATCGGGGAATTACGATGGTATTTATTTTATTACGAAGGTTTATCACTACAGGTTTATTAGAGGGGTATAGTAAAACTACACCATGTACCTCTAATCAAATTAACTCTTATTTTTAAATGAAACGAAAAGAAAAACAAACTACCCAGTATCTATCTAGAACACAACATAGTGCATAGTATAGACCTTCCTAGTAATCTTTGTTCCAATTACAGAATAGACATTCATTTATTCAATTAAAATAAGAAATAAAAACAAAGAAAGATAGGACGATATTACAAAAACATGAGCAGGTACTAAAGAAAAATGACATAGAAAAAAACATATTAAAACATACTAAAAACAACGCCGAGAATAGACACTTCGCATGAATGAATAAATTTTATTGTTAAACCTACGCTGTCTTGCCTAAACTACGTAGACACGTATAGTGTTCATCATGCATGTATTCAAAGCCCTCAGACCACAGCTATTATGCATCATTCTAGCCTCAAACAGGTTGCAAAACCTACGTCAGCCAGCAACAACGTATAAGGAAAATATGAAAAGGTAGTGATTCAGCAGTCGTGGGAAGCTTTTACCATGCAGGAATAAGGATGAAGAACGTGTCCGCACTAAGTGGTACATCAATAACTTCAAGTCAGGGGCAAACATATTTTATTTGCAGGAGACAGGTAGAGTACAATCATAACCTATCTTTATAGAGAGAGAACTCAAAACTCACGCCATTTTTTTTACGTTGACGCACTGAAAAATGGTAGGTTCTTATTCTTCTTCTTCTTAATTAGATGACATCTGTCCATTCGGTCAGAATATTTATATTACTTAGAATAGTTTTTAGCAAGTTAGTCAATAGACAAGTCAATGAGCTGACTTGTCTATTATTAGCTTTGGCCATTTGTTTTAGAAACCATCGGAAACATTTTCAAAATTGATTGGCTACAATACTCAAACTAACACCAGAAAAACAATTAAAATAAAAAAGCTATGTGACTTCCCAAACTGACAGAAATCGAATCTGAACATTTTACCTGAATCATTTGACAAGTGCCATTTCGACTCGGGAGCGCGGTTTATAAAAATGTCGAAAGCTTGCTGTAGTCACTTCGTAAGATCGCGGCAAAGCACGCTACCTTTGCAACCTTGGACTCAAGGTTTCACTACGCCATAGCCTTGAAAGCCGGTGTGATTGTTCCTACTAATAAGCACGCTAGAGGTAGTTGAACTTTCTCACCATTATTTTATTGCTTAAGTATTATAACATTGTAATCTTAGTTCTTTTAGGTAAAAAAACGGACGGCAAGGAAAATAATTTTTAAATTTTTTGCTATTGTTATACAACTTCACAATCAATTTAATAATATTAGTTAGGTAGGTACTTCACTACCTACCTACTATTATTCAATAAAATTCTTTGGGTACATAAAAACGAGCTTTTATGTTTTTTAAATATTGAGTTACTTTTACAGTACATTTTTAATTTCAAGCCTACAGTCATTTCTGAGAAAAAAAACAAAGAGTACATTAGACAAATTATTTCTATAAAAATCATAAGATTTGTTTTTGCCTGGTAGGTATGCATAATGCACATCACATTCACTTTAAATTACCTACCAAAATGATTCCATTATGCGCACCTTAGAATGTAAGTAGGTGATTGGTACTGCAAATAACACGGTCATCAAACCGAGGAGAACTGAGGAAGTGGGCCACTCGATTATCTAATCGGAAATTGAGAAACAAAATAAACAAACATCGATTTAAAATTGATGTCGCACTTATTTGTACCAAAATTGCAATTTGCACGCTAATACCTCAAACCCCTCCTTTTGACTTTTATCCCTGCCAACCCTTTTATTAGTCAAGGATTACAAGGATAGAGAAAGCAATTTTTTTATGCAACAATCTAGCTGACGGAACTAGTAACATGGCCCACCTGATGTTAAGTGGTAATACATCACCTATCACGCTTTAAAAATATTAAAATGTATTTGTGTATTTTAAATGCGACTGTCATTCATAGTTTTGCTTTTCGTTTGGACCGCTCACTAATTGTAATTAAATATTTAAGTTCCGTAAATTCGTTATGGCGGTGCATTGTTCTACATGAAACACTGAACATAATCAAGCATAAAATATTTAACTTTTGAAATTGCTGTGATGTGAACATTGAGTTATGGTAGGTATTTAAATGGAAGATTAGATATATACCTACTATAGGTAATAGTAGGTAGAGACTAGTAGAGTAGGTAGAATAATATATTATATAAGTAGATAGAGTTACTACTTTCATACATTTGATTGATAATTACCTACTTTATGTAGGTTCGTCACTATCCACAAGTAAATTGTAATGTTTTGTTTATTGTCTATTCAGATTACGTAGTTAATTTGCACATCAAACACACATGGTATCCATGTTAATTAGGTACACAAATAGTTTAATTACCTGCGTTTTTATTTAGGGATCCATCAAATAAAAAAAAATCCTTTGGCTTCGTGGATATCTGTCTGTAGGTAAGGTACAGACTAGGGCATGCAGTATCGGAACCATTCTCAGAACCGGGAATTTTTGCCCGATACTGGGCTCGGAACCGGGAATTCCCGGGAATTTCGATACTTTCGATACTGACTTATTTTTTTTAATAAAACTGACCGTATAGATAATACAATGAAAGAAAAACTACTGAAAAAACACTTTGTATTATTGAGATATATTTTTTTATTCAGAACCGTAAATTAACCCACACACAACCACAAAATACACGATATTTTATTTTTTTACAATTTATAGGTTTGCGTTTGACCGCTATCTCACCTGCTGTTAAGTGATGATGCGGTCGACGATGTAGCACGCTTACCTAGAAGATACCTATCATTCTTGTCTTGAAATCGTCCAATTTGTAGGTACTCGGAAAGACAGACGCCGGCAAGGAATTCCATTCCTTGGCTGTCCGCAACATAAAAGTTGAAGCAAAGCGCTTGGTACGGACAGTTGGAACATCAGCCAGGTATGGATGCCGCATTTCCGTGCGTCTAGTGGTCCGATGGTAGAATGGGGATGGGGGAACTAAATTGTGAAGTTCCGTAGCACACTCCGAAATGTATCCTGTAAAATACCGATAGACTGGCAACTTTACGGCGATGTTCGAGACTTAGGAGCTTGGACTCGACTAGAGTGTCGCTACCAATGAGCCTTTTAGCTCATCTCTCAAAAGCTTCCAATGCCACAAGCTGGTATTTGGCAGAGCCATCCCAGAGATGAGAACAGTACTCCATACACGACCGGACTTGTGCTTGGTACAGGTTAAGAAGCTCTCCCGGTGTGAAGTACTGTCTCACCTTCGATAGAATGCCTATCTTCTTCGCAGCTGTCTTGGCTTTGGATTCTATGAACGAGCCAAAATTCAATTTACTGGTTAGCGTAGAAGCTCTAGTTGGTCTGAAATCGGAAGGGATACATCTCGGAAAGTAGGAGTCAGGTGAAATTGACTCCTCTTAGCGGAAAATAGACACGCCTGTGTTTTTGAAGCATTGAACTTCACCAAATTGGCATCGCCCCACTCTGCGACTACCTTCAGCGTTAAGTTCATGCGTTCAATCATTGCCTCTCTATGAGATTACTACAAACCTACAGACCAGACCATACATAGAGAGATACATACCTGAAGCACGTTCCAGTGGATCCTGAGATCCACTGGAACGTGCTTCAGGTATGTATCTCTCTACAACGGTGCTGTCGTCTGCATACCCAATGATACCGGGCCTAAGCAGATCGTTGATGTGCAGCAGGAAAAGTGTTGCAGAGAGAACTGACCCCTGAGGAACTCCGGCATTAATTGCCATTTGATCAGACGAGCAGCCGTCAACGACTTCTCAAATTGATCGGTCCCTCAGAAAGTCTGATACCCAAACACATAAGCCAGTGGATAATCCATACGTAAGAAGCTTGCTTAATAGGCTGTCATGCCAAACCCGGTCAAAAGCCTTCGAGATATCCAGAGAAACTGCTAAAGCTTCTCCGTTTCTCTTGATGGCTTCGCTCCATTAGTGAGTGACATACGCTAGAAGGTCTCCTGTTGACCGATTTCGGCGAAATCCGTATAGGTCACTCAGGAGGACGGTCACTCAGGATATTCTCATTTATTTCGCGTATATCTTCATTATTATAACACTAAAGCTCTCTGTGCGTGCACGCAACAATCAGAGCTAGGTTAAATCAAAGTTAAATCGAATATCCAGCAAATAAATCAACAGTTCTCACAGATTCTCACGCACAGATTCTCTTTCTATTTGGGACCTCTCGTTTATAATAAAATAAATAAATACATAAATATTGCAAATATGACAACATATACATGTAAACAAAAGATAAATAACTATCTGAAACTTTTGAATTATGATGACACAGAAAAGCTCATGGCTATTGTTTCATAAACATTATACGTAATTTATGTGAATATACATCTAAAGCAAACTCAAACCAACCATCATTTTATAACCTTAATACGAATGTTATAGACTATAAAATATTTAGATAAACCTTGCTAGAATAAGAATAGAATAAGAATAAAAATACCTTTTACAAACTGCATCAACCAAATTTCATACTCATTATATACACAACACATTCACACACACACATTGATACATCATTCAGATATTGCTATCATTTCTGCTAAGGATCATAATTATAACTAATCTAAAATTAAAACAAAGTAGATTATAAAAACTATAAGACAGTGAAAATGTCTAATAAAACTTAATACTCTTCTCATAAAAACAACAAAAATAAAATTTACAATAACCTATAATTTAAAATATCATAAACTATTCTATAAAACTTTTCATTGCAGCGAACCATCGAACAACATACGCGTGTACAACACTATTCGGCTAACAATGAGACTGACTACTCTAACTACCTTATATCAATTTAGCCTGTATGTTGTTAGCACAGAGCCCAGTTTGGAAGAGCAACAACATCCTACCGTCATACAGTGCAAACTAGTACGGAGGGTGACACTTGACTGGACAGTGACTTTGTTTACCGACTTACCTTAATTTTTTCTGCAAAGCAATAGTTTAGTGTATTTATGCCTCACACTTGTAAATACCTGCTCAAAGTTTAAGCTTAAGATTATTTGTGTACTATCAATTAAGATAAGTGGGTATTTACTTTTCTATACTTCCAATTATTTAAGTTTTATGCATAGTATAATTAATTGTAAGTTTGTAAACCTCCGTTTTAAATAAATATAAATAAGATAAGATTGATTAAGTTAAAACTAACAGCAACAACCTATGTACGTTATCTAACTAAATCAGCTCAGCAAAGATATAGCTAAATATCAGCAAGGCGTAAGTTGAATGCTTTTACATTTCCATCTTTCGTAAAGAAAGCCGTCCATGTTATTTTCGTTCTTTTTCTAACAGATTTTGTCATAAATAGTAACGATCATCTTCAATTCAGGTAAAATAAACATGTCATTTTCGTTTTGACTTGTCCGAAATTGTTGAGATATTATCTGAATGATGTAAATTATAGGTTTGTAATTTGTCAAAATATCTAGCAATGTATACAGAAAGTGAAACTGAACGCATAGCTAGTGGTTTTTATCGACATTTATTTATATCGTACTAGAAAACACCAATAATTGATCTGTGTCATCAGTATCGAAAGTATCGAAAGTATCGGGAATTCCTTCGTGGAGAACCGGTACTGGAAAAGTTCAAAATCAGCGATAATTCCCGGTACTTTCGATACTGATACTTCCCGGGAGCGTGCCCTAGTACAGACTGTAGAGACTTGAGAATTTGGAATACCTAGTAGTTAAAAAAACTTGAAAGACTTGAACGAACAACTTTAAAGAAAGACTTGCTGGAATCCAAACTCATGTGGACAGTTCATAATAAAATATATGAGTATTTTAGGGTCTCACGGGATATTTACATAACCTCGAATATATTTCATCCCACCGTGAGAATTTTAGACTGGTAATAAATAAGTTTGGATTAAGAAGTAGAAAGAACTTAAGAACTAGTTTTCTAGACCTAAGTCATAAAATACTAAAGGCCTGATACACATCTAGGCGATGGCAATATGACAGCTTTATTTGACAGCGATTCAGCTGATCGCCATAGCCTCGGTGTGCTAAAAAATTTTGACTTACCTATTTTTTAGGCTTTAATTAAGTTAACATTATTTAGCTATATCATTATATTATAACTCTTAAACCACAATCGGATAATGAATTATCCCTGGACGGAACACTACTTACATTAAGATTGCTTGCTAGCTTGGCCAATTTATTTGTATAGTTTACAGGACTGCATTAAGTATACAGTTTCGGCTATTGTAACACTATTCGTAAAGCATTGTGACGCGACTCTATTCGTAAAGGCATTGTGACGTTTCTTCTATCTATCTTTAATTCCGCATGTATACAGTCCTTATACTGAAAGTGTCATTGATTCCGTATCAAAGTGGATACTATAACATATTCGTAAATAATATAAAAAATAAAAAGAAAATGAGCGTTAAAGAATTGAAAATACATTATGTTTATTTAGCCGTCACCATTAGTTTCGCGTAAAAATACAAAACGAAAGGAACTTTAGAGGACGTCTTCTGAAAGAATCTGCAAAAAGCAAACTGATAAGTAAAGACACGGTTAATTTTTAACCGACTTCAAATAAAAAAGGAGGAGCTTCTCAATTCGGTTGCACGAGTATTTTTTTAATGTTTAATGTGTTTAAGTGTTTAATAACTTCGTCATTTATGAGCTAAATTGAAAAAAACTTTTTTATCATAAAGGTATAGTTCTAGGTTAATCATAGAAATTTTATCAAAATCGGGTCAGTTTGCTGACCATGAAGTCGGTTTTTCAATTTTTTTAAACTAATATCATAAATCATGCTTTTTAAGGTTGACGTTTCATTAATACCAATAGAGGCTTTGTAGATATAATAATAATATGTGGTTTGTACTTATACAGGGTTATTCATTATTAGCTGCAAATACTCAGGAATTAGGTTTAACAAATAAAATAAAAAATATTTGTGAAATTATTTTTTTAAAATTTTGATCAAATTTTTTTTAAGTTTTTGTATCAAAATTTTATTTTCATTAATTTCTTTACGGCTATTGCATAATGATTGCCATGGAGAACAGGACGATGACCCACCCAGGCGGTGACTGAACGCAGAGTGTCACTCACGGCGCGCGGGCGCGGATCAAAGGTCAAAATAGGTCAGGCGCCAATGATTCCTTTATCGATTTTCTCGGGATTTTCATAACAAAACTTTTTCATAAATATTTTTTATTTTATTTGTTGAACCTAATTCCTGAGTATTTGCAGCTAATTATGAATAACCCTGTATACATTTTTTTTGTATTTTATTTTTAATTTGTATTCAGTATTCATAAACATGTTGTGGTTTTTATTATTTTGACACTGGGCACTAGGCCGCCCTTGGCATTAACTTACTTAATCTGTGGCTCGAATAATTATACTCTGTGGCTCGAATATTTATTTAGCTATCGTAAAACGGTCGTAAGTAACGGCCGCTATCTTGAAGTGCATGATAACTGCTAAAGTACATACTTAGATAGAGTATGATAGCTCTTGATAATAATCTAAAAACTTCCTTTGTTTTTAAACTTTGTAATTTTCGTGACGTGACCTGTTGCATGTTCTGTCAACCTGACTTTTGAGGGCATTTTTTCAATCTACATATTTTTATCCGCATTCGTTTTCTGTCATTTTCGGAAGTCGCATAGCTTTTTCATTTTAGTTGTTTTTCTAGTGTTATTTTGGGTTTTGTTGTGTAATTTCGGTGGTATTTTAACCAACATTACTTGAGTTTGTAGCTCAAAGTGTTAGCAGTTGGAATGAAAGAGTATTTAATGATATTCTGATATGATCGAAAAGGTTTCTGATGGTTTTGAAAACAAACGACCATCATTTTGTTTCCAAAGCCAAGTAGGGCCGACTTGTCTAAGACTGACTTGACTTGACGAAAAAGTACTTTATCTAAGTAATATATTATATATTATATCCTCACTCGACACTGGCAGAATAGATCCGAAATGGACAGATGCCATTAAATAAAGAAGGAGAAGATATTATCCGTCAGATAAAAATATATTCATCTCTTTTTAACGGTATTTTTCAATAGACATGTAAATAATCCGCCAGATAAAAATATATCCATCTCTATTTTAGGCTTGTCAAAAATAAGGGCTTACATTTTTAGGGTTCCGTAGCCAAATGGCAAAAACGGAACCCTTATAGATTCGTCATGTCTGTCTGTCTGTCTGTCTGTCCGACCGTGTCACAGCCATTTTTCTCCGAAACCATAAAAGCTAGACTGATGAAACTTGGTGAGTAGATGTATTCTGTGAACCGCATTAAGGTTTTTACATAAAAATAGAAAAAAAACTATAAATTTTGGGGGTCCCCGTACTTGAAACTGAAACTCAAAAATTTTTTTTTCATCGAACCCATACGTGTGGGGTTTCTATGGATAGGTCTTTAAAAATGATGTTGAGGTTTCTAATATCGTTTTTTTCTAAACTGAATAGTTTGCGCGAGAGACACTTCCAAAGTGGAAAAATGTTGGTCCCCCCCCTCTAACTTCTAAAATAAGAGAATGATAAATCCAAAAAATATATATGTTGTACATTACTATGCAAACTTTCAACGATATTTGGTTTGAACGAGATCTAGTCAGTAGTTTTTTTTTATACGTCATAAATCGTAAACCGCAATTTTTTTTTTCATCGAACCCATACGTGTGGGGTATCTATGGATAGGTCTTTAAAAATGATGTTGAGGTTTCTAATATCGTTTTTTTCTAAACTGAATAGTTTGCGCGAGAGACACTTCCAAAGTGGAAAAAAGTTGGTCCCCCCCCCTCTAACTTCTAAAATAAGAGAATGATAAATCCAAAACAAATATATGTTGTACATTACTATGAAAACTTTCAACGATATTTGGTTTGAACGAGATCTAGTCAGTAGTTTTTTTTTTATACGTCATAAATCGTAAACCACAATTTACCTTTCGACGAACTACAAAAACCTTTATATTATGTTAATTGATGCTACGGAACCCTTCATGGGCGAGTCCGACTCGCACTTGGCTGCTTTTTTATTCGACTAGTGTAGGTACCGTAGATGGATAAATCTGCCGACCAAGAATATGAGCAGTTTGCTCTGCATCTTTCATAAATCATTTCAAAGCTCTGTTTAGAGATTCTGTCTATAAAAATTACCTAGTATAGCACGTGCTATCGTCGTGTCCACTCTGAGACGTGACTCTAAGAAGATATTATCTCATGTGCCTGTAATGGCAACAGACACCCATTAGGTAAGTAGTAAGAACCTTTCATATCGGAATACATGCGAATTGTTTTTAGAAAGGTAGAGTTTGTGCAAAACTGGACTCTTTGCTGAGAAGCACTTTTATGTAACCCTTGTTTTTTTTCTTAGTAAGTAGGTTACCGTTTTACTTTATTTTTTATTTAATAAACAAAGGAAAGTAGAGCTCGTATGAGATTCTTCGACCGAGTTCATAAAGCTCTCAAGCTCGAGCGTAGGTACGTGCAAAAGTTTTTCGACGAAACCAACATAACTTTTTATTAGCTTTGGAAAACCCGCAGTAAATTGTGAAAGCCGTTGCAAATTCCTCCTTTAGATTTATTTTATTTCATTAGTTGTTAAAAGTTTCGAAGAATTTCACGATCGCCGTCGGCAATCTTTATTCGTTGATTAGTTTTAAAATAACCTCTTTGACGTCACATGTTTTTTTTTATGATGGTAGGTACGTGTTGTTTTTACAACGACCATTGTTTACAATTCGCTTTGGTTTGTAACTAATAAGTTATAAGTTAAGTATTGTTTTTTACAATTACCTATATTAAAAATATTAATTTAAATACAGTAATCAATAATACAAGCATTTACAAAAACGGATGTACACAGAGCTCGACTGATCCAAATCAGTACCGATATTTTCTCCATTTTTGTCTTCCATAGAGATTAGCATAACTTTAAATTAATAGACAACACAGTCGGTATCAAGTAACCGGAAAAGAATGTATTTTCAACAGACGATAAACCAGTCTCAATATTTTTAGCACCTTTGGTAAGTAAATTCATTGAGGTGTCAGTTAGTGAATTAATTGGAACAACGTCGTGGAAAATCTTTTTTTCTGTTTTTTTATCAATATTTTTTGTAGGTAAATATAAATACGTATTTCATTAAAATTATTATCTTATAGAATAAAGGTAAGTATTTTGTGTTCTTCATTCTTATAAAGCAACGAACAACATAAAGAAGTTTATGAATGGAAGGATACTTCAGCACAACCTTTGTTTGTAGAACCAGTGATGCATAACCATCAATGTATTATCTTGATAATTACTTTACGTCAGCATTGTACTTACATGTCTACATTATGTAAAGTTTACTAGTTAGGTATTACTTATTAGACAATTGTACGTCATGTATTTTGGCATAGCTCTTAGAATATTTTATTGCTCAGGGTCAGGGGGAATCAGGGTTCTCGATGGATGAATACAGCTCGAAATTATTTTTGGAAGAAATATGGGAGCAGTGCAGTGGGGGATTCAACTGAAAGCAAATATATAATACCTACCTATTATCCTTATTATAATAGGTACCTACATATAAGTATTATAAGATAATTCAATTAGATAAGGTTATAAAGTAAATTTTCTGATCTTTGCTACTTGCATTAAATAGAGTTTGTGTGATTACTTGGTAGAATACGGATGTTGAATTTTAGCATTTAGGCGATGTAAAAAAAACAGGGACAGACGTGATTGAGAAAAAAAAAAATACGGGTTGCACTCCGGGAGTGCCGGCAGAAGTGAAAACTTGATTATTAACGTTGAGCATGTTTGATATTTTGGAATGGTTAGGGGGGGCTTGTTTGTTATTTGGCACGCTGTAACATACACGAACATTCGCGCAAGCGCCCTGCGCTGCCTAAACGAAACAGTAGGCCCAGGCATACATTTTCGCCGCGCCGTAGAGAGGGGATAGCTGTCTACTCTCCATCCGTCTTACGCTTTTTCGATCAGGTCACGTGTTCTGACGCGCTGACGCGAGTTTAAGATTTTATACCCATTACAGAAAAAGTGCTCAACGCCGCTAAAGAAGTTTTCACTTCAAAAACTGACTTGAAATCCTTGAAATAATCTCCCGGTAGCTCCCAATCACAAATATCCTAAACTTGCATTAAAAGCAAGTTAGATTACCCGATTCAATTTTGTGATCGGAAGACATATATTTCCAGTCCATTTATTCATATTTTCCTTTCCAACATCTGTCGTGCAGAGACTTTTCTTGCACGGAATTTAATAACGCTATTTCCAAGGATTTTTTGCTATTTCATATAATTTTTTTTCCAGCTAGAGGAAGAATAAAAACTTACCTACCCTATTACGACTTACGAGTAGGTATAATCTACGGTTTCCAGTTTTTTTTTCAGTCTATAAACTGAAGGACTGACTCCACAGAATGCGAAATGCAAGAGGATGTGTGTTCTGTGGTTTATCTTCTCGCCTGAACAGATAAGTTAGTGGAACGCTTAAATGTTCCAATAATGTGCGAGATTATTCACTGCTGTTATGTAAAAGGCGAGAGATTTCTAAAGGACGAGAGCATTGACCTTTCGCAGCCATGATCGATTTATTGAGATACAACAATCTACAAAAGCTTGCTCGTATAACCCTCAGCTCAGTCGGTCGGTATTAAATCCACCAAGAACATTATTTTGCTTAGTATGCTACTCCATTTTGAGACTGTTTTTTGAACAATTTTGAGGTTGACTGGGCCTCTCAGCCCAGTTGATACTATAGCTCTGCCTTCTGCGCCGTAGGTCGTGAGCTCGATTCCCACCGAGAATAAATATTTGTGCGGTGAACAAATTTTTGTTCAATAACTGGGTATTAAGTTAAGTTCCAGAAAGGAATTATGTTCCAGAGGATGTACTCTATTCCGGTTTCGTCTATTGCGAACTCACTACACTCAGCTACTACTATTACTTCATCTTCATCTGTGACTCAGTCTAGCCTAATATAGACCGAATGCGCATTCCGTTTCCGTTTCTTGCAAGCACGAGCGCGGTCCAAAAACGGAAAGTTTGTGCAGTGCTAACTTATCTGTCCAAACGAGAAGGGCACTACTATTAAAAAATATTATAAAACAAAACATGGTAGGTAACTATTGCAACAAAGACGATCATAGTAGGTAGGTAGAGGTAGGCACTAGGTACCTCTATAATCAACTGAACAGCTTCCTTATCGCGAAGATAAAACGGTAGTCTGAATCCAAACTTTGATCAAATTTATTATATTACTACAGTTAAGTAGTAGCGGCCCCGCCTTGCGATCCAGTGAGTTTTGCTGCCTAATAATGTATGTGCGCTATGCCAGTACTTTCAAACGACGAAGGAAAACATCGTGAGGAAAACGGTGTGTCCTAGAACCTAACAAGTTTCGAAAACATGCGTCAAAGTGCACGAAAGTAGCTGCTTTAAGTCGCATTAAAAAAATCTTTTCACCACGACAAAAAGGGAAGAAGACTACAGTTTTATCCAAATTCTTACTTCTTATTAACTTATTTAGGGGATAGTAATTACGAGCTGGTTTTAAACTGGGTCTAAACTAGTTTTAAACTGGTTAATACATTTTTAAAATAACCTACTGCTATAATATTGAAAATGAAATTAACAATGTTTTTATTTCTTTTTATTTCTTTTGATTTCGAATTCCGTTTTCGGCTTTGCTGTTGACCCGCTGATAAATTGATACTGTTGGTAGCACTGTAACATCACGATATCTTTGCATTCGACAATTCGACACTAGCATTGGACATTAGGAAGTCTGCAAGGTTTTATACAATGTTGCGGATCAATGCACAAGGTGAGGTTTATTTTTCGCTGTTGATTTACTAAGTAACACGGATAGATATTATTTGGTTTCTACCGGTAGATATTATAATTATCTTTATCGACTAGCTTCTCCCTCTCCCTCTTTATAGAAAATGTTTGAAAATATGGCATAGGTAAAAAATGGTAAGTACAAGAATAATATATGACGTTAAAACCACGTTGTTTAAATTCAAAAATAATCAAACTTGACTTTTCGAAAAATGGTCTTACTAGATCAAACCCAAAAGATGTCTCGTAATTAGATTCCGTGATGACTAGCTAGATAATACCTTGACAATCATGACTTAGAACAATCTTCGTTTGGAAGCGGGTAATGACTCATCTAACAGCTACCAAGCCTTTTAAACAGAATATTATGTAAATTATGTATGTACCTATATCAAATTTTATTATCAATAATTTAATCTGTGGTGTATTTAGGCTTATTTTTAATCTATGGTAGGTATTGAATAATTCATTTGACTTGCTAAAGGGCTGCTCATGTATACATGCATGGATTCCTTGTTGTTAGCTCATTATCACAGAATTAATAATTATACATTCATATAATATAGTGTATACAAGTAAATAAACTTTGGATTTAGCAATACTTTTAGCACGTGCGAATTAACGACCCGATTTCATTCAATTTTTTGTAGTTTTTGTATTAATGTTGAATTTAATTAATTCACAATAATTTGTAAGCAATTGATGTAATCTCATTGTCATATTATTATAAAAACCTGTATCTAGATCTATTTTTGATTAAACCTTTAAAGATTATATTATTATCATAATAGGTCATTGGTTACCTTTGTTATAAATAATCGGTTCAAAGTCTAAGTAAACCAAAATTTATTTACTTGATTTTATTCATCATAAAAAGGGCTTTGAATTTTTTTTTATACAACTAGCTGATAGAACCAGCATAAGACCCATATGATGTTAGGTGGTAACCAGCGCCTATAACAAAGCATTGCCTCGTAGGTCACGCACGTCAGGTATTTGCCCTACGATGAACTGCCCTGCGTCGTAAGCATACACATAAGTAATTATCCTCACGAGCCAGCAATTTCACCGGCACCCTTCAAACACAGCAATGCTTTTTCACGGCAGAAATAGGCATGGTGGTAGTAGGTACTTCCCCGGACGAGCCCTTCACAAAGAGAATAAACAAAGAGAAAATACTACCACTACTCAAATGGACAATAGGCGCAGTACTTTCCCTCCTTGAATTTATGCAATACAGAAAACGGAAAGTCAGGGTTTAATTTTATCTAAACCTGTATTGATATGCGGGGACTTCCCGGAACCTCGCGTTTCCTCGTCATAACTTGATTCAACGATGTCGATGTCACAGATTTGTACGTTTGATTTTCCAAAGTTTATTGAGGATAATACTTATGCCTACCTTAATTATGAGAAAAGAGAAGATTATAACATTATAGACAACTATACGCATAGCTATACTTTATTTAAGTTTAATATACAGGCGAGTAACCTATCTAAAAAGGTATAGTTATTATTATCCATGGGCTCGCTTTATAAAAATGATAAAGAGTACGAATAAAAAACCAGCATCATCATATGCCTTCATTTCGAAACCATATTTTATGAAATAAAATATGCATTAATAATAATAATCTAAAGGCTCGAACACACCTAGTTCGCTGGCGGTAGCGATCAGTGAAACGCTGTCAAATATCGCTGTCAGATTTGAGATTTGACAGCGATATTTGACAGCGTTTCACTGTTCGCTACCGCCAGCGAACTAGGTGTGCGCAGGCCATAAGTACATAATTGAAGTGGAAGTGGCTGGCCAAACAAAACAAAATAATATTATGTATACAAAAATAACTTTTCATCCCACCATCTCGGAAAGTGTATTTTTACTGTTCAATATCTGAGTGGAAAACCCGTTTTTATCCGCTAGAGGATAAAGTAAATTTGAATTTAGAATATCGTGTTCACTAAGTTTGTGAATACACAACCTATGTACTTCTACCTCCATGGTGCTGAATATATCATACAACCTTTTTTAATTTGGTAAAAACTCGCACTCTTAACCTTCTTGGTGTATTTGTGAATTAAAAACATCATTTAACCTATTTACTTCTACCTGCATGGTGCCGAATTTATCATGCAACATTTTTAAATTTGTTAAAAACTCATACTCAGAACCTTCTTGGTGTGTTTTAGTCGCGCCATGTTCTTTTTAACCGACTTCCAATCAAAAAGGAGGAGGTTCTCAATTCGGTTGTATGTTTTTTTTTTTTTTTTTTTTTTTTTTTTTAATGTTTGTTACCGCATAACTTCGTCATTTGTGAGCCGATTTGAAAAATTATTTTTTTATCTGAAAGGTACTGCTTCCAGATTGGTCCCATTTTAATTTTATTAAAATCGGTGTTGCCATTTTTTTAAAATAATTTTTTTAATGTTTGTAACTGCATGCATCCGTCATTTATGAACCGATTTAGAAAATTATTTTTTTTATTTGGTTATTCTTACGTCCAGATTGTCCCAAACAAATTTGATTAAAATCGGTTTAGCCGTTTGACAATGAAGTCGGTTTCTCAAGTTTTTTAAACTTATAATTATTTGCATTTGGTTTGGTCATTTCCTCGCTGAGGTGGGATGAAAAGTTACGTGTTGCACTCGAGTGCAAAGATTTTTCACCTTGTGCTCTTTTAATTCCTTCGCCAACGCTTAGGATTCTAACTTTTAAACCACTCGCTCCGCTCGTGGTTAAATATTAGAATCCTGCGCTTGCTCGGTCATCAAAATTGAGCACGCGGTTAAAAAGCAGCTTTGCACTCTTGTATAACAAATAACTATTATTCACTAAACACAAAATTTATTTGTTAAGAAAATGGTATTCAACGAAATTGTTAATCTACTTTGACGCTCACTGCGTAGAGACAATAGCTAGAGTTTACCTATATAACTTTGAAAATATCCGAATTATAGATGCAAACTAAATTCAAATTAAGTAGTAGGTAACCTAGTAGCTATCTACTAGAATACTAATTTGCAATACTTGTAAGTATACCTAGTTTGCTTTTGCAGCTGACTCAATACAATAAGGAGCCTAAAATACATATGCAGTTAACCATACCTTAGTGTTATGTACTAGGTAGGTAGTAGATGGAATAATAAAACAATCGTAATACCTGGTAATAAATAAATGACAATTTCATGACTGTGAGTCCAAACAATAGACCAGTAAAATAAATAATTCAAAAAGTAATCATGAATCAGAAAATACCTTGACAGTGTAGATAAGGTACCTACTTATCATTATTATACGCAGTACCCATGTGACACGAATTTCAATTATATTTTGTTGCAATCATTAATTCCCCGCTTTTCTATATGAAAAAGAGAGTAAACATTTCGATAGTGTAAGTGATACCTATGTAAATAAAAATGTGTTCTTATTTTAAACTGTTTTATTTCTACTATTTTTTTTTTTATGTATAGGTCATATTTTGTTGTCAAGTAACAAGGAGTTCAAAAAAAGAGGAGAGGTTCTTGTAGTTTTTCTTCATATTTTAGATTTTTTTATTACGAGCAAAAGGATTTTAATATTATTCTACGAGCGTCTGCTTCCACTGCTCTGGTTCTTGGTTCCCTTCATTGAATTGGTAATTAGTTAATTGTTTTGACCGTGTCCGGTGCAGTCTAGCACAGCCCCACAGAATACACAACAGTTTTAATGAAAGTGCGCTTATTAAATAGTAGTAGTAAATTATTTTGCTAATATGATAATAGGCTCAGGCCTAAAAGCATTTTTCTACATTTTTAACAGTGAAACGTTTTATGGCTGGTCTATGGATTGTGACAGATCAAAAATATTTGTAAAACAACTGTCAAATATTTTAATTGACAATTAGGTATCTGTGAAACAGCCCTTAGTTGTTATAACTTTTTTATTTGTTTGTCGAGATTCGTTTAATCGATTAACCGTGATAATGATTACTCATAAAAGGCAAACACACTATCCAAACAATATTATTAGGTATTAGGGAGGTACATAATACGTTGATACCCATTATTGGGTATCTCTAGAGTACGTACACGTAGGTACTCGTACCTTACCTATCTTCTCTGAAGGGATTATTTACCTATTGTCTTACTATCGCTTGGAATAAGAACATGATTGATACATTTTCCGGTGGAAGGGTATGACGAAAAGTAAATACCTAAAGTGTCTAATTCTTTACCAATGTGTCTAATTTTAATGCTATTGTCCCCTTTCATGTGGACACGGTGGTCAATGGGAACAGTGGGAATGCGTGTAAATCGATGTACTAAACAATATACCGTAACTGGTTTCATTATTATGTATTGTGCAACTTGTAAATAAAACTATTAGATAATGTCCTTTGAACACCGCCCGTTCACACATTCTAATAAACGTAGCTAAATAGCTGCGGTATAGGTATAATGCTATACAATTTGTAACCTTGGGTTTTTTTTTAATAGTACATTGTTACCTGAGTGTTGAAAGTCACGTTTTTTGAGTCCCGAGACGGGTTTGGCGCCAGAGCGTAAGCGAGGGCGCCAATGGAGCTCGAGGGACTTAAAAGACTTTCACCCGAGGTAAACACTGTGCTTTTCATTACGAATACAAAGAAAGTAAAAATAAAAACATGAAAGAAAAATTTGTGAAAATGAAGATTGAATTGCCGCCTTCCCGGTTTTTTTTTTCTTTTTCTCTGGCGGGCCTTCGGCTTCGGCTCGCCAGCATTATTCAGCCATTATTTTCATTCTCATAATTTAAAAAATGGTAAATTGTTTGCTCAAATCTATGTTATTTTAAATAAATAGTTGAAGCTATATATTAATCAAGTAATTAAGAAGATATATTATTTATTTAATACTATCTTTATGTTATTTAAATTTAAATTTTACATTGCGCTCTAATTAGACTTTTTAAACTTCTTACCGTTGTAATGGGTTTCCAACCTACTTGCTGAATAAAAAGTTGGAATTTGCTTGAACAACCTCCTTGCAGTTAGAAAGACTTTAGAAAGTTGGAACATGGTTGAATAAAATAGAACTTGTTTTTTTTATAATTTGACAGCTGTCAGTAGAAAGCGATTCTCCCTAGGGCTGAAAGTTTTACTTTCAATTAGGCCCCTCAGGCAACTTCAGACCTACTTTCAGAGTATGAGTAATGAAAATAAATATTGTTGTCAATCCACGTTAAAATATCCTTGCAATCCACCCAACACTATAGCCCCAAATTAGGCGGAGCTTGTACTATGGGAACCAGATAGTTGATATAATACTTTTATATATTTTTTTGTCAATAAGTAAATACTTAGAATACTAAGTATATAACATCCAGACAGAGAACAAACATCACACAAATATTTGTTCTCGGTGGGGATCGAACCCACGTCCTACGGTGAAGAAGGCAGAGCTACTACCAACAGAGCTGAGAGGCCCAGTTTGTAGGTAAGTACTTAAAAGACTACGGGGCTTCACGAAATGTCTTCACAAAAGGTTGCTAATTTTGCGTTTGTTATGAGATGTTTTTAGAGAAGCTACTCCTTCTACTAAGTTCTAATAAAAAAATAACCTTGTACAGGTACCTAATATTTTTGCCTAATATTAAGACAGTCTAAGTCTTTTAACATCTTAGAAAATGTGATGAAATATATAAAAAATATGTTTTTTTCTAATTTAAAAAAAGCATCTAAAATACCACTCAGGTTTGTGTTGATGCTAAAATTTTGGTGGTAAAAAAAAGTCAAATGACATAGGTAATACGAGTATTTTCAAATATATCACACGTCCTTGAAACGTCAAAACAAACCAAATTAATGAACTCTATCTACTTTTTAAAACATCGACTCTCTCGGCAGCCAGTAAACATAAAAATACTATCAAGTACTATTAGAATTCTGGTAAGTATTGAGGAAAACGTGCCGAGCTACTTGTATAGCTATGCTTAATTATCTAAACTTATCTCACATATATAGTAAACAGTACTTTGTGTACGTGACTTGTCAAACCACTAACAAATAGCAAAGGTAAAAATGTTGTACAAACATTTTTCGCAAAAAATACCTCTTGCTAGCTACAAACCAGTCTATTAAAAAATCTAGTCAAAAAAAGTTGGAATGAAGAATTTTATGTTAATTCAACTTTTCGATGAATAACAAGAATAAATAATATCTATTTTTATAATTTTCTACGATTCCGGTATTTTTATGTAAAATTTTCTTTGTTGACAAAGTTCCGTTATTAGTGCATGTTATTTAATAGCGATTAGGTTTCATGTAAGTAATTTACCTAAGAGTACATAAGAAACTCAATCACCGGAAACAGAAGTAGATAAATATCTACTAACCTACTTAAATCAACAACAAAGGTAAACAAGGTAGAGTACCCGTTTTTTACAATAATTGAGTAATCAGCAAGGTATAAATATGCACACAAAATTACCTAGTTTTTTTTTGTCTGTAATCAAAACATCACTTAAATAGTGATTTTGTACGAATTCCAGTGTTAAAACGAAGCATGAAAAGAATGCATGTAACCTAAAAAAGTATAGTAAACGTCGAGATACAAGGTATTTTTAAGTGGTCAGATATAATTTATTTATTGTTTTTGCGGCAGGTAAGTTGTTACCAAAAGGACAGCTAGTAATTTTAAGCTAGCCAGAAAAAATAAAATTGTCTTTTACCTGCTGCACGAAAACCCGGAGTCTCGATTTCGACCACATAAATGCGGAGTCAAATTAGATAAACTTTGTCCACTTACATTTCGTAAGCCTCTACTTGCAGAACGTTTCTGCTACCTCCGCTACTAATATATTAAAAAAACCAGTCTGGAAGTTTGCTTTGCGATAACTATTTTAAGCTTCGAGTAGCCTGAAGTAGTAGCATAAAGGCTAAAATAAAATAAATTACTCACGCTGCAGATAAGACACGTTATGATCAACTTCTGGCATCAAGTGCATGAATGTGGTCGACAGCAGGACACCTCCTCCGAACGAAAGCAAGGTCATAACCAGCCTGTTGGTCGACTTGAGATTCCCCGCCTCTTCAGCTGATACCCATTTGAACTTCTTGGCCAGCACCAATGGTGCTAAACCGCAGATCAGAGAAGCACAAAAAAGAACTGCCATGGAGACTCCTTTAGCCATGAGGACTCCGTCCGTTTCATCATCATCGTGACTATGACCGTGGTACATTGCAACGTCTTCGGCCGACATTGTCACTTTTTGGCTGGTTTTGGAACCGTGTGGTATCGAGTGGGGATTTTAAGTGGAGCTTGAGTCCTCGTCGTTGGTTTATATACGCGAGTCGGTAGGTTTATCTGTTTGCGCGTGCGCCGTCTGCGAACGACGTGCGTTTACTATGCGCGCCGGCCGGCAAGCGCGGTGCAATTTACTCCCGCGCAAGCCTTCGTTGCGAAGCGTCTGTTACTTCTTCTGTGGCAGCGGCAAAGCCTTACCGCTCACTAATTTGTTGTGCAATTATTTTCTTGCATTACCAATGATTGTTAACGTAATGTTTACTGATTTAGTCAATATTTTGACAATATTTACGTTTTCCTGAAAATGTGACTTGGTTTTTTTTCAATTTATTTTCTTCAAGTGAAGTCAAAATACAGTCCAGTCAGGTAAAGGATCCTTTACCTTGCAGAAATAAAAAAACCAGTGAAGGCCAAACAAGCAGAAGACAATCTTTGACTACAAAAATTGGGATTAACATTTACCTTACCAACTGGATTTGTCATATCACGTTCACCGGGAAAAAAACAACTTTTCATAGACCTACTAACCCACTTTACTCATAATATCTGCGGTAACAGGTGTGAATTTACGGACATAAACTACACACGTTACAGAACCGATTCTATGAATGATTCTTCTGTTATAATCATTTTAAGAATTCCAGCAAGACTAGCCTCACCTCACCCCCCTTACAAAAAGTCATCATCATTAGCCTGAAGAAGTCCACTGCTAGACATAAGCCTCCCCTACACATTTCAAGCAAGAACGATTCTGAGCTCTTTCCATCCACCGGCTTCCCGCGATCTTAACAATGTCGTACGTCCATCTAGTGAGTGGGCGCCCTACGTTTCGTCTTCCGGTTCGTGGTCACCATTCGAGAACCTTTATTCCCCAACGGTTGTCGGTTCTTCGTTCTATGATCTGCACATTACCACTTCAACTTACTAATTCTTAGAGCTATGTCGGCGACCTTGGTTCTTCTACGGATATCCTCATTTCTTATTCTATCACGTAGTAAAAGTTAACAACATTATGGTTGTCTAATTTTGAAAGAATGTACCGTACTAGGTAGAGTCTGTTCAGAAAGGGAGCCGTCGTGGCCAAATTGTGAACTAACGTTTCGATTTTTAGATGGCAGCTCATCCCTTTCTTTCTGTCAGCATTTTGCATCATAAAAGTTAAATAAAGGAATAGTACACTAGTTGTGATAGGATCAAAACGCAACAGACGCGCTATTGTATTGCCCACTAAACAATAAAGGTAATTAAGCACAGCAGCGTCCTCAAATCCCACGACGCGCGACGGCTCTCTTTCTGAACAGACTCTAACAACGAATTTATTTATTAGTAGTACAAAAGGTAACACAGAAGGTAGTAAAGGTATATGACTTAAGAAAGCGAAATCCGTATTAGTCACATCGATCGTGTTGAAATGCACCTCCTGGTATAACTAAACTAACAAACGCCTCTTGACACACTTCTACATCATTTTGTTATCAATTTGATTTAGATTTACAGGAGTGGCGCTATATGATGTAGGTACATAGTACAAGCTCTGCTTAGTTAAGGGTTTTTTTTAGTAAGTAGTCTTTCAAGGGGCTAGTTATTGTTGAGTGGATTGTCTAAAATATTTATTTATTTATAGGACATACCTAGGTATAACCTGTATCCTTGGCATTTTGCTATTAATAAGTATATTTTGACCATGTATGTTAAAAATTGTATTATGTTGTATTGTATTGTTTAGACTAACTTCTATTTATTGTAGTGAATATTTTGTATTTGTATTTCACATTTGGGCGCTTTGGCGCTAGTTGGTAGCCCAAAATGCATTTGTCTAAATAAAATAAAAAATAAATAACAACTCTACATACGTATTTTACTCAGAGATTATGTTGTTTACCCACATGTACAATAAATACTACATGCCGCGTGTTTGATTTATGATTTCACGTTATTATCTACCTACTGAGTTTATTTATATCGATTATACCATCAGTTATAATTAAAATGCAGTTACTGAGCACGAAAAGTAGGTAACTACATTATTGCAAGGTTCGCAAAACAATACGCCAGGTGGCCAAATATTCGGAAAGAATTCATTTTTATTTAATTTTATATTCATGTACCTACCTACCTAGTTCAGTTATGTATTTTAAACTTCAAAACCGAGAGGTCTACCTTCGACAGGCTGCAGGCAACATAATTATAAAACATTTTAGTATTTATAATTGTGTGACGTATAAGTAAATAGTACCTACTACTAGCGGTAATCTAAAAACTTGTTTGAGCTTTGAGGGATTTCCTTGTTTTGTGTAATTACTTAGCAGGTTCTAACATAACCACTACAGTTATCATCGCATCATTATTATTTTTATAAAAAAAATGACGTTTGTCGAAACAATATTTTTTAATTTTAAATTTTGACATTATGTTTATCAGATTAGGTAGGACTACAACTACCGTATTCATTTATTAGAGCAACAATATACACTTGCTAAGGCCCGGTTTCACGGTTGGCAAATCGTCTGTCAAAAACTGATTGGAAACAGTCATGATCTGTCCACCCGTGCCTAAATTAATTTCAATTTCAATTTATTTATTCGCTTAAAAAATAACATTACAGATGTTTAATCCAAAGCGTTATCTAAGTGTTTGGATATTTAAAAAAAAACAAGTAATAAACATCTAGTATGCTAATAAAATATCTTACAAGCTAATAACTAACTTAACCACTAATAAACTATACTTACATTATAGAAAACAACAATAAATTTTATGAAAAAATATACATAAACAAGATTGAGATCATTTTTATTAACTAATTATGTAACGATAATTTACAGGCAGTTATATTATGTTCACTGATCACCACGGTGTTATAGGGCTGGGTCCCTCAGAGTAACTCAAGCACAATTTTTCCACTACAGCCTATTAAATGGTGCGTAGATTGCACCATTTCTACGCGACCAAGCATAGAACTTACAATACGCACGTACCTAGTGTACCTACCCATATATGTATTTGGTAGGTAATTATGCATTAATCTCTGTCGTTAATTTCTCTGAATGACATTGGAACTCTGGCTGGCGTGTCGAGGTGGCAACCGGTCGGCAGCATTGCCTAACGAACACTCAACGAAGGTCGAATTAAGAGAGCATAAATATCTTGGAACATAGGTACCGAAAAATTGACACTGTTTTTTGGCGTTGCGTTCTACCTCGGTTTCGAAAAATAGAAAACTGGATAGGCTCTATGGCTATCTCTCTTTAAAAAGTCAAATATTCAAACGGTGAGTGACAAAGCAGGAGTTGCAACAGCTATTGCGAGCAGAAAACTGGCGTTCATATCTTAATCAGACATCAAACTTATAAAGTGCCAGGGGAAGAGTCCTGAACCCGACGAGCGTCTACGGAAAAAAGTGATATAGCAAGTGTTTTTGTTTTATAGCTAATGGAACAAGCACATGGCCCCCTGATGCTAAGTGGTAACCATCGCCTATAAAAAATCATTGTCTCGTAGGTCACGCACATCAGGAACGTGCTCTACGATGCACTGCTCTGCGTCCATCAACTTGAGGCATACTACAGATGTTCAGCATCACGTGCCAGTAATTTCACAATTTTTCATTTCAACCAAAGGGTTTTGTCAGGATCGTAGATTCTGGACTGCCTACGGAATAATGATATAGGAGTAGCTTTATGTATATCCTTAATATATATACAATAATTTTTCATTTCAACCAAAGAGTCAGGATCGGTAATTCTGGACTGCCTACGGAATAATGAAATCGGAGTAGCTTTATGTGTATCCTTAATAATAAATTACTACAAGCCTTATTTGTCTTTTCCGGTTCATTTCAGTATACGTTGATGTTTTGTTGGAGATTCCGAGAAAAGACGCCAATTTGAAGCAACCGGTCTTCGGGAAATTTTCTTTCTTAAGTAGTTTTGTATTATTAAGGTTTGGGGCTGCTAAAATGCTGCATGGCATGGGTGATGGCTGTTTTAATAAGAAAAAAAAATCATGGCACTCCGGAATTGCCTACAGAAGTGAAAACTTGACCCCTCCTTGCTTGTAGCTAAAAATATGAATTACAATTATATAATTGCTAAGTCTATTTTTTCTTTGAAACTATGCCATGCTTTGATTTAATATTACAGTTACGATGGTAATTATAATTATTGTTACTTGATTTTTTTTATTTTCAGTGATTACTTGATTGGTTTTTTTGCTGATAGCTGAAAGTTTGACCAATCACACTCGGCACTCGTTTGAAAGTGCCTAGAACCCAATGGGGTCACAATGTAAACAAAACTGTCTCGATTTTTATCAGAGGCTGTGCAAAGTTTTACCGCTCAAATATTCCAATTTTCTCGGCCAGCCTTTCAGCCCATGTCAATTATGTTGATGTCTGGAGGGAATCCAGTCCGGTGGCTTCCAATCCATTCCGAGATTGAATCGTGCTGAATCTTCTTTAGTGAATAATGAATACGGATCGATTTTGTATCACCGCCTTGCTAATTTTTGAGACGCGTTTGTTAGGCCTAACAAACGCGGCCTAACATACATTTTTATCTGACAAGGGTGAATTTTTACAATAGGTAACGCAAATGAAAATATTTTTTGTCTTTGTTTTAGCGTTACTCTGAATTGGTAAATCGACCCTTTATTGAGACTGAATTTATTTAGGTCAATTTCAACTTTGTCATCATAGTCTGAGTCGAGGCTCAAGCATAAATTTTTTGACCGTTCTCCATTGAACAGGTCAAAATCTATGCTTGAGGCTCGACTCAGACTCAAGCACTGTTTCTGAATACGGGCCTTATAGAAGGATAAGGAAACATTTGAAAAATAGGTTTAGAATATGGACATTCAAATCGCAGGTTTGAGAAAAGTTTACTTTGCAAAAGTGTTTAAATGTCTATTGACATAGACAAGTAGAGTGGGCAAAATGCTACGCATGCGCTGTCACATACAAAAGACATAGACGCGCGCGCGTAGCGTTTTCCTACTCGTGTAAAATACACTGCATAGATCAAATGTAGAGAAAGTTGATAATTTTCAAGTTTACGACTAAGTAAATATCTACTTACGCGAAACATAAAAGCGTTAGGTTATCAAAATTAGACAATGCCTATTTGTTTCTTTGTTTGAGCTACCTTACCTACCCATTAGTTATTTAATAAACTGTAATTGGACTAGAAGCGAAGCTTTATAACATTAAATTCACCTAAAGTCTGACCCTATTATATAAAGAGAAAATAAAAACAAACACGTTTCGTCCAACTAGCTAAACCTAAGCCATTTCTGAACGAACATAGAAAGCAATGGCTATAAAAATGTCACAACAGTCGCTGCCGCTTTGAATTCACAAGTGCTCACCTACATCCCTGTTTTCCTAAATATACGACCACCGTCAAAGTGGTCCGTCAACTGGTAATACCGATTCACATTGGGTAAAAAACGAGATTAGCGTTCAAAATAAAAGCAGTTGAAATATAATTATTAAAAAAGCCAAAAACCTTTACAATGTGCAAATTAAAAAAACAAAATACTTATGCTTTTCTTTTCCAACCACTAGTAGTCTAAGATCCCGCTATAGAAGGACCTTCACCGAGCTGGTTATTTAATGAAACATATTTTATATTTAATTAAACATGCCAATAAATATATTTTATATATGATATTATGATAAATTAAAAATAAAAAAAATCACTTTCCACTGGTTTGCTTATTAAACAAATTCTATACCAATCGAAAGTATAGACCCCAGTATTTTTATTCAATAAACATACCGGTGCAAAATGCTAGTATCGATTTACCTGTTTATACCTGGCTACCCGAGATTTGTGACCGGAAAAAAATAGGCAACCTAACGTTTGCATATTCTAGAATTTGTCTAATAAACAAACCGGTGGAAAGTTAAAAAAACAATTTTTTTTTTAATTATTAATTTATCATATCCTGGACTGAAATTTGATAGGCAACCATATAGAATATATTTATTGGCATGTTTAATTAAATATAAAATACGTTTCATTAAATAACCAGCTCGGTGAAGGTCCTTCTATAGCGGGATCCTATACTATAGTACCTACCAACAGTACTTACTTAGTACTTTTTTAAACTTTCGCGATCACAACTATTACATCACGGGTATTTATAGGGTAACAGTATTATGCTGAATAACGATTTCATATTCTCAGAAAACTCAGCTGGAGAACTACGGGAAAGGTTCGGATTGACGGTGTCCACGTAAATCTCGTTAAAACGGTAACCAACCCAAAGTAGAGCAAACCAATTTTGTCTCGCCAATACTTTATCAGGAAAGTGAGCTGTTGCTATTATGTATCAATTTACACCACTATTTTGTAATTACCAAAAAAAAATGCCGATATTGGCTGCTGTTACTGAATACATCCAAGAAAAAGAAAATTCAAGTCATAAAAAAAATAACCACAATTTATGGTCAAATATTAAGAAATGATTCAACAAGCAAAAATCATTTCATTCATAAACGCTAAATACCAAGCGGAATCGAACAGCGTAAATTTGTTTCTCTTTAGTACTACTACTACGTAACTATGTCCATAATTTTATGCAGGATTTCTGAAAATTTTAAAACATTTACCTAATAACTTTGTCATTATCGAAACTAAAAATTCTGATTGCACATTCATAATGTTCTACCCCTACTACATTACCCTATTTTTTTTTATAGTTACAAAATAGCGGTGTATAAGTCCGTACATAAGTAAATAATTTTCTCTAAGTAAATAATTATTTATCTCGATTGTATAATATCATATGAAAATCCCATTTAGTATACGTAGGTACCTAATAAGCTATAAAAATAGACATAGTACCTATATAATCGTAATAAATCGATTAGTAGCTACGAGCTTAACAATTGCGTCAGTCCTAACGATACTGATAAACGAAATTAACCTTCGAATTCCACGATAGATCTGTTTTGGTAAGTACAGTTAGCTGCATAAGAAAGTGTACAATCAATTCGTAACTTTTACGTTTTAGTTAGGTACCAACATGACAAAACAAAAAAACATGAAATCAATTGATAAGATTATAATTTTCGCAATATCATAATTCTCTCTTATCTATTGTATATATCTTTCCTATAATCTGTATTAAAATATTAATGACATTTGTTTAATTAGTAAGACTTAGTTGCAGTTACATTCCTATTTATTGTTAAATTATGTATGCCCCGTCCATACTCATGCAATATGTTGTCTGGAAGAGATTGCTCTTAGCGATAAGACCCCCCATTGTTTCAAAGTGATCCTTTTGATACCATTGAATAAAGAAATATTTGATTTTGACCTCTGGGTTTTTTAAGTCATTTTATTTGGTTTTTTGTAACCTTTCACGTTTTCGTATTTTCCAAGTTTCATCATCATTCACCATAATGCTGCGAGACTAACTTTAAATTTATAAACTAAATAGTACATGCTAGTGCAGCCGACTGTACCTGCAAGCAGGTAGAAGCGTACGTGGTGATTTGCATGAAGGTAGAGCAGTAAAAAATTAGGTAGACAGCTAGAATACTTTCTTAAATTACTGCCCTACCTTCATGATACTAACCTAAAAAGGTTAGTATCATGAAGGGCAGTAATTTTAATAATAGTAATTTGATAATTTAGGTACCTGACATAATTTTTAGTCCAGAATCAGAATAGTTTATTGACAAAGGATACACTTCTTCTTCCTCTTCTTAATTAATGGCATCCATCCATTTTGGATCAATTTTGCCGGTGTCAAGTAAGAAACACTGTTAAATATCGCTGACATAATTGACAGCGTTTTAAAAATCGCTACCAAAGAACGCTTTAGTGTGCGTAAGATCCATCGTCTACCGTACTCGGAATTGAATCGAATATTTTATGCATAAAAAAACGTGGGTACCTATACGTTGAAATGTAATTTTAGCCAAGGAACGTGACATCCAACCTGCATATTTTCCTCCACGATGTATCTATACGTGCTAAGCATACCAATGAAGACATACAGTAAACTCAAGTAGGTACCTACGTCATAGAAACGTAGTAGGTATTGGGTATTCCCTCCTTGAGCGTGTGAACAGTCCCCACTCTTGATGCACCTGTCTTAGGGATCGGTTACACTGCAGCGAATAGTAGAGAACTGCGATGGGGAATGAATCATTCCGAATGATGCGATGATCGTAAGAACCATGTGCGAGTGCGAACGCTGGCGAACAGCTGAGTTCGCGATAATTCGCCATTTGTCATTTGTAATGTCGTCATTTGAGCGTCCCTGGCGGGATGCGTGAACTAAAGTTGTACCTAGCGTTTGTAAGTAATGACATTAGTTCTCGATATCCCGCCAGGGGCGCTCATCGTTTCTCCATAATACAAAATCGGGATTCGGATGATGTTAAAAGTCAAAATCAGGTTACGAGCAACATTACCTAGCAAAAGCATTTTTGCTTTTTTGTGTTACCTTAGGTTAGAACGAAAATTCATAGATTGTAACATCCCAAAAGCTAATAACCGAGCAGGTTTTGAACCCATGACCTTACCTTAGTACAGGGCTGCGCTGACCGCTTCGCTATCGGAACTTAACCACCAATACCAAGGGGAACCAAGGGGAAGGTCGTGGATTCAAATCCCGCTCGGCTCCATTATAAATATCGATATAAAGTTGTATAAAAAAAGTATTTTCTCCTTGAAAGTGAACTCCAGATAGATATTACGTTTATCTCATCGGCTCATAAAGAATAGGCAATAATAAACCGATCAGATGCAGACATTGTAAGCAGTAGGTACAAGCCAAAATGATTTGCATTATCTAATCGTGCTAAGGTAGTAGGTAAGCAAGTACTTGATAAAAAATACAGCCCGTGATATGAGTGTGATCGCGATATAGCGAGCGATAACGACGTTCAACGCCTAACGACTGCTATCGTAGCGGCCGTTACACTCTAACGGATTATATAAACGCGTGCAAATGATAATATATTTAATCCATAATTGTCATTCCGAAATAAATAGACCTGAGTATATTTATTAAAAATTAGCAAGTGTTGACTTGCTGTCGACTTGGCCGTGCTATGTCGCAATGGCTTGCAATTCTATTTCATTTTTTTTTGTCTAGGCGACTGATCGAATCGACGCGTGACTGCTGATGGCTGATGGGTATCTGGCGCAGCGCATTAGCATTGCTCTTCAGCGTGGCAATGCCGCTAGCGGCAGCGTCTTGGGAACGCTTCCTTCTGGTACTAACTTCGATCAGTTGAGCTATCTCTAGATCATTTGTAACGGTCTGCAGATAGCTTAACTGTTTCTTGTGTATTTTGCATATTTTGTTAATATTTATTTAATTGTTAGATTCTATTTTTATATTGTCTATATGTATAATATACGTACTTTGAAACTTTATCTTTATCTTTACTTATAGATAAAGTTTCGACAAAAGATAGTGACAATCATGTAACGCTTGTAAAGCCTTGCGCACAGCTATGGCGATGGCGATCAGTGAAACGCTGTCAGATATGACAGCGATATTTGATATTTGGCAGCGTTTCTCTGATCGCAACGCATAGATGTGCAATGTGCACAGGCCTTAAAGTAACAATCGATTTCGCTAACACTACTTTATCAATGTGATATCTAAATTCACGGCCGATAGACCATCCACTTTGTCAATCCTAATATATATAAGAATTAAAGCAAACCTTCTATGTTTAGCAAATTGATAGAGGCTGGGCCACAAGCTGCAGTGGACTTTTTAAGCATGATGGTGAATGAAAACGGCCCTACTCTACAAAAACACTTCTTTTAATCTGTGTTAAAAAAATGATTGTCTGTAATATCGGTTCTGACGATAGTTGAACGTGACAACGTCATAAGAAAATATAAATAAATAAATAAATAAATATTGTGGACAATTCACACAAATACTGACGCTGCCGAACGTGGAGACCGATTGTGCCTCTTTGTCACTCGTTCCGCGCTCTCGCTTGCATTTCAAGCCTTTTATGGAACGCCTCAGAGCGAGGTAACGCCGCACGAGTCATGTTTTTTCGTGCGTGCAGCCGGCTCCATCGAATTATAAGCCGTTGTCACGCCAAAAAATATGTGAAGTTGAATTTAAAAACAAACATTAACACAGTTAAAGTTTTGTTTTCTAACGACGAAAACTTTGTCGTTGTCGTTAAAATTCGTAACGTAGGAAGGAACCTTGGACAGAGTCGCGGAAACGAACGTGTATAATTTTATACGTGACATTTGAAGGTTAACATCTATCAGACCAATAAACAAGAATCAATTATGCAAAAAGCAATTAAAATCGTTACATCAAGGGCTTCAAATGCGTTATGTCGCGACATAGTCGTTAGCCGCGGCGATTCGTTACTATTCATTCCGCGTTATTATTGATTCGTAATGTTTCGTAAGATTGTTTTTACGAACTACAGGATATTTATCATGATTTAATTTTATGAGATTTGTCTTCCAACCCAATTAATTTTGAGAGTTTTGACTCAGGTCGTGATCATGGTGCAATCAACTATGCCATAATATCAGGAGGCAAAACTGTCAATTTTAAATAATGGTAAATACATAAACCATATTTTAAATACGGTTTAGACTGGCACAGGATCGAGGTAGATGGCACAAACTAATGGAGGCCTTTAACCATCTTCATCGATATATAACGACGGTATATTCATCATCATCGTGAACATAAATGTTTGTTCTCTGTATGGGTGTTATATTGTATTCTAAGTAGGTATTTACAAAAAAAAAAAAACACGTATTATATCAGCTATCTGGTTCCCATATTACAAGCTCTGCTTAGTTTTGGGCTGGGTAGTGTATGTGAATTGTCCACAATATTTATATATTTATTTATTTATTTATTATTATTTTTTCCTTTGGAATTTCTTGTAACTAATATGAGCACGGTCATGTCATGACGAAATGTGAGTCTCACAAATGTTCACTTATGAGACTCACATATGAGACTCACACGCGACCACATATTGGACTCACACATGACCACATATGGGACTCTCACATAATATGTATGATGAGTCTTACACATGACCACATAATTATGAGAATCATACATTACCGCCTTTAAGACTCACACACTACCATAATATGCGACTCTCTTATGACCACATACGAGACCCACACATAACAACATTATGTGACATAGGTACACATACACATGATCACAAAAGACTCACACATCATTACATATGAGACTTACATGTGACTGCATAATTATGAGACTCAAACGTGGTCACATATGAGACTCACACATGACCACATGATTACAAGAGTTTTACACATGACCACATAATGAGACTCACACGTGATCACTTAAGAGACTCACACATGAACACATGAGTCACACACATGATCACAAGAGATTCAACAAATGACCACATATGAGATTCCCACATGGATTACATATGATCACATGAGACTCACAAATGACCACACACATATACGCACCCTTACGAGGCTAACACACAATCACCTAAATGACCACATTATGAGAAATGTGAGACATGAGATAGATGAAAGACAATTATGTTTACTTACTTTTATGTCTATACTGCGCAAAAAGGAGTTTCCAATGTTGGGTGAGGATGGGTGGGTAGGATTAAAACTGGATTATTTCCATTATATCCAAACATAATCAAATGCATTTATTGCATTTTATTATTTTATCTGTTCCTGATCAATCGAAGGGAGGAAGTTCATAGAAGTTTTCGTTTCCAGTCTTACTAGATACGCTACGCCACGCCATCTATGATTAAGTAGCATTTTATAAATTATTGAAACGAATTAGTTTTTACGTCCTCTAGTGGAGAGTAGCTAGAGCTTTTAACTACGTTCCATTTCACTCAGCATACTTGAATCGTAGTAGTAATTTTTATTCTGTGCCCGAATGCCTTCTATTTTATTTCCAACGATAGATGGCGTTGATCTCAATCTAAAATTATGACAAAACAATCCGGCCCATTTCGAACTCGCTAATTTGCATAGCCGAGATTGTTTTCGTTATTTCACGACTTCTAGTTCACTGAAAATTGCTATAATTTGAGATTATTGAAAAGTTAAAGTTATTTACATTGCGCATGACTATTTATACCGAAGGTCAATGCGCATAGTCAAAGGATTGCGCATTTCGTGGCCAACCTCATCGACCAGCGAACGGGAGGAGGAAGCTGTCAAAAGCAAAAAGCCTCTTGATCTCGTCATTGTGCTGTATTTTGGTGCTTTGTGGGTGTGCTGAGTGACTTCGGCTGTTTTTTGTTTAACCTAAGTGCCAGCAACAAATAATTTATCAGGTGAGTGGCTTTTGTTTATTTTACCGGGTCCAATCTCAATTTAGCTTCAAATCCACTTGTCTATCTACGTTTCTACGCCCACCTAGTTTCCAGAAGATAATAGGTATATTATTGTAAATTACATGTTAACCTACATAGTTCTATGGTTCAATAGACAGTGTAAAACTAAACCTAAACTTGCACAAAAGGCGAGTCTGTCCTGCCAGACCAGCACCTTCAAATGTCTTGGTTTCAAAAGACAGTTGCATTTTTATGAAGGAAAGAAATTCAAAGACAAAAATAAAAAATCAATACCAATAATCCAATTTTACCAATTTTTTTATGTTTTTCAACAAAAGTAATGCCCCCAAGCAGAACAACTCACATTGCTCTGTTCTGATAAGAAGACTGGGTACAGTGCAATAACTGAGACAGCAATGCCACTCGGTCCACATCCTTGATGGACTCAATAAGCCATATTTGTTCTATCACAAAAAAGCTTTAAATTTTTTGTTGTTACATCCACTTATTGTAAGATTTTTTTACACAACTTCTTCTTCTGAGTTCTTCTTATCAGAGTGGTTGTGGTCGTCATGACGGGGCAGTGGCTCGCTTAACAATTTTCCACAACTAACTGATGTAAATAGTATATGTAACAAAGCATTGCTTCGTAGGCCATGCGTCAGGAATGTGCCCTACAACACCCTACCCTATGTCCATCAACTTGAGACATACAGATGTTCAGCCGCACGTGTCAGTAATTTCACCGGCACCCAAGCCCTTCAAACCAAAACAGCAATGCTGCTTCATGGCAGAAATAAGCCTGGTGGAATAACTTCCCCGGGCGAGCCCTTCACGATGTGCTCTACTACTACTAATAATGATTGTACATAATTAGTAAGCTTTAATTTTTTATTCTTGATTAGATATACCTACTAATTTTATGGGGTATAATAGTTGCATCTGGGGTGTCATTTTTATCAACTTAATCTAAATCCTATCTGGTGCCTATGTAGGCTGGTATGTAAGTTTGTCCATTTTATCACACATTATTGTTGTGTGTCTAAATACTAAATATCAACACAACAGCTTCAAAATTAACAATTACCTACCTACACCCAGTTCCCTAGTATTTAACAATTAATTTTCCTGAACTGCACTGGCAATAGGATATAAATACAGTAGCCGCGCCCCGCCTTCTCATCCTAAGGTTGTGGGTTTCTGCCAAAAAATTCATGTTCACTATGCCAGTACTCTCAAACGGTGAAGGAAAACATCGTGAAAAAACCGGCGTGTCGTAGAACTTATAAAAGTTCGGACAACTCGTGTCAAGCGTCGCAAAAAGGGCCCGCCAGCGGCCTACTTGCGGAAACCAGTCCGCACACCATGTGCGGATGATGAATTTGCCAAAGGACCATAGTGAGTGAAAACCTTGAGTTGAAACAATAGAAATCTTAAAACATGTGATTCTATCAGATTGTATCACCTGCACAGTCATGGATTAAGCGCTGAGTCATCAACATACAATCAACAGCTCGTGGAACTATTAGTCACTACTTTTGTTCCCTCCAAACTAGGATCTCGCAATTTCCGTACACATAAAAAATTATAATTGTTCGCAAGCCACCTTGCCAATGTAACATAAACGACCAGCTATTGAAACTAATTACAAATGGGAACTCATGTTAAACAAGTAGTAGGTATATAGGCATCAAATACTGCTTGCCTGCAACCGTATATTGGTTTGCCAAATTTGATGTCAGCCCTCGCAAATTTTGGAAAACATACAATACTCTTTCACATACAATACCTAACCCCGAATCATTTGTTAAAGGCCTGCGCAATCTAGGAGATGGCGATTAGCTGAAACGCTGCCAAATATGACGGCAATATTTGACAGCGTTTCAGCTGATCGCCATCGCCTAGATGTGCGCAGGCCTTAAAGGTACAGGTTACTATAGGTTCCGTAGTACCTAGGCACTTTTTGAGCCCCAACATCCGACCATTTGTTCGATTTAAGTAACTTTTGGCAACAGATCTTTATAGTAAAATCTCTCGATTACTCGAATTCCATATCAGACATTTTTCAAGCTTTATTGAAGTTAGTTTTAGGTACACCTAGTTCCTAAGCTACCTATCTCTTGTTTTTCCAAAAAATTATCCGTCATCAAGTCTACGTCACTATCTGATCTGCAACGTCCTTGCTACGTTTGCGTTGCACGTCATTTTTATTTGCGGCTGCGGGGCAATTTTCTCGTTTAGATAAAAACAATAGAGTACGAGTATATGTAGCTCGACCAAGCTAAGTTTGCACCTCGCGTTGATTACAAAAAATCGTCGGTCTGAAAAATGGATAACGCTATGATCTTAAACAAATTTTTGTTACATTTTACTTCGCATTTATTGTTTTTAACATTATATTATACATAGGTGCACAAATAAGCGAGGTGCAAACTTATCTTGGTGGAGTTTATAGGTAGCCAGTATTATTACAAGTATAATTTTCTTCTATGCATAGCCGAGCAAAAATGTATGAACTCTAGCATGTGGGCTGTTTCAGTGCTCTAATATAAATATTAATAAGCTCCTGGAAACTACCAAACTGGTGTGATGCCATCAATATCAAATCAAAAGAGCATTGGTGGTCTAGTGATAGCGGCCCCGCTTTCTGATCATAAGGTGTTGGGTTCAAATCCAGTCCACCATTGAGTTTTCTGTCGAATAACGTAGATGCAATAAGACAATCTCTCAAACGTGAGGAAGCAGGAGCATGACGTAGAATCTAAAAATTTCTAATTGTGTCAAGTGCAAGAAAGGAGCGTCTCCGAGAAGCGACTTTAGCAACACGATTAGAAGATTGAATGCTAAAAAACCAAGGATTTTATATACTTAATACTTAGTTAAGTACGTAGTTCAGAAATTCCCCGTGAGAAACTCAGATCCCAGTAAACGGCCAGGAACGCTACTGAAGAACACAAAAGAAAAATAACAGCCAAAAGTTTATCAGGTAAACAAGGCAAAGATAAAAAACTCCTTTGTAAAGGTGAATAAACTGTTACGAAGCCAATAAATACACAAAAAGTTCGTCCATTACCGTCACGGTCTATAAACCATGCGCAAGTGGAAGAGTTTATAAATGGGTTCTCACAGGAGAAAGTAATGTGTACTGAATCTATGACGCAGGTATTTATAGCGTACTTATATTACCATATTTTATTTATTTTCCCGACCTTGGTTTTTTATAGATAGCTAAGCATTTGGTTGCCATCACACCTGATGGAAAGTAAGGATGCAGCCTAAGATGGAGCATGCTTAGCCATAATCCACCTGTTCACTCTTGTTTTAATCATTTCTAAATTAAAACGTTACGGAAATACTGACGCCGGTAGAGAGTTCCTTAAGCAGATCGTACTATAAAAGTGTAATTAAAACGCTTTTTACGAGAATGTGGAATATCTACCATGAAGGAGTGGCACTTATACGTTCAGAAATTCAGTATTTTATGAGCGCAAAAGTTTAAAAAGTACGAAAGAAATGTGTTTCGTTGGTCTAATTATAGAAAGTGATCAATAACCAACGAATAAATTCGAGTTCCTTGATCCTGCTCTGGTTGTCCTGTTGATAATATTGGCAGCGTCCACTATCGTCCAATATGATTTAGAGTTTTTGCTAGCGATAAAATCCTGCAATAGCTTATTGAACTAACTAATGCTAAAGACAAAGAAGAGAATGCGCCACTCTGCTGGAATAATAAGGATCAATTCAATATTAACCAACGATTTTATTCTTTTTATTACTCTAGCTAGACTATTCTCCTCACAATCCCAACAAACGTAGTTACCAGAAAACACATCCCAGCTTAGCCCGCCCGGCTAACTACAAACTACGTTCTGATTGGCAGACAACAAACCACGTATAAACCTACGTGCTCAGCATTAGTATACGACCTCAGCCGTACACAGCCGATAATTAACACGCATCCCTTGTTAACTCCACTCCTACCTTTTTAAACAATTACCTTTGTACGAAAGCCTTATTAATTAAATGAAAAGCGGCTTGGCTTTTGTGAACCTCCACTTCAAAGCCGCAACAAATTTAGAATATTTTCGTGCAGAATTTGAATCTTTTTCATCTCTCCTCTATTTACTTTTCCTTTAAACTCAATTAATTTCGTCCTTAAGAAATTCGTCAAATCCAAAGAATATTCTGTGTGATATTTTATTAAGAAGAAAATGTTATCATTGGTTACCTTATTACTAAGCATTATCTTGTTGGAGAACCCCACTCGGTACGAGTCCTAATTGGTTATTTAAAGGGCGTCTTCGCCACACTTGGTCTCAAAATTGTAAAGTTCGTCGCCTTTATTCAGGTGACGTGTTTCTAAGGTTCGACGATCTTTAACGCTTGCAAAACGACAGTCTTTCGCTTGATTGAACGTTTAGTATTCATAATTAAATGAAGACTCCACTCTAATAACGGAGCTGGCCTAGACTATACTTTCTCGCGAGCTTATTAGATGACGTCATAAATTGTGAGATGCTGACTATCTTTGATCTCATTTTCGAGCTGAGTTTGCAACGCGATAGGAATCTTAAATGTATATCTTATTTTATGTTTTCTCCTTTGACATCTTTAAAGAATCTTAAGTTGGTACTAAAGAAATCTGAGGAGATATCTAACGTGTCTGGGGATCATAGTCGTGAAGCTGGTTCTGTTTTTGAATTCTAGTCATTTTTGTTATTTCAATCCAAGCTACCATCTTCGGAGACTTTTTGAGGATTTTATTAGTATTTTGCAGTTTCTAATATCTGGTTACATCGCTTTGGTGCGATGGGGTCCGTCACACAAGCGGCTGATTAAGTGGCCTATTGATGCCTACACCTTTACTGATAAGGGAACATTCGCAAAGTGATTTATCTAACATCAAAATCGTGTCGCTTTTCACAGGTTTATGTTGAGATTTAGCGATTTTTATTTAGGGGCTTACAATGGTTACATGGATCATATAAGAAGAGTTTAATTAAAACAGGCAACTCTGAAGTTGCAAACGTTGGGGTGGTAGAATGGGACTTGACGGCACGGGATGCGCGCGTCTATCGATTTTCCGCCACAGCCTCGAGGACTGGTTCGTAGCTGGTCCCCAGAACATTACCAACGTAATATGCACTAAGTATGAAATAAAGTTGCAGATAAACATCAACTTAGCGTTTATGAGCCAACTTGTTTATTTAAGGTAAAAGCTTACTGTAAATATTATCTTTTCATCATTTTCCATTAGCAGTGTTCTTTGAAATCGTTGAACAGAAAACATGTCGAACATAGAACCAATGCGTAACGTTTCTTCAACGCTGTTTTCAGCAAAAGGTATGAAATCTACCTCTCCATAAATCAGTTTTTCGGAGCCGCAGCGCAGACCCTTCGTCACCTTAAATCTTCATTATAATAAATATCCCTTACATATTCTTTATTCAGGACGTATACTTTATGATCTACGAAAATGCGGTGACCCGCGCAAACCAGGCTCAATAGCCCCCACAATGCCTATAAAGGTCAACAAAAATATGACCGAGATACAACAAGACGAAAAATAAATCTTTCAGTAACACAAGCGTTGTAAAAGCTCAGGGAATGGAAGATTTACTCTGAGACGGTTTTCTGAGAAAATGAAGTGAGGTTGTTTGTTCTTTGCGGGTGACACATTACAGCAATATAAAATCAGCCATTTCTCTGTGGAGATGTTATTTGTCAAGAATGCTCAAATAAAAGCACTTCCGAGGCCTGACGTTTTATTGTCGACTGTTTTCAGAATATTTCCTCTTTTCCCCGATTCATGGGATCGTGATAAGGTATTGGTAATGCTATTTATATTGAAAACTTCTAAGAGCTGACTGAAACGCCTTCGAAGCAGAAACTTCATCCCTATAATATCGACGACCCGGTTGCAAGACGTTGCGCTCGTAAATCTTCTTATGCTGTAAAATTGAACCTTCAGATTTATCGGATTTATATACTTCTGCTGGTAAATTCAATTTCATTCTGGCAGTCCTTGTTTTGCTGCTGTTTTTTAGAGAGTTAACTAGCCGCGATCTGATTAACTACAACGATTTATTTATTTTCATATCGTTCAATGCTCACACGACCTATATTTACTTCGTTCACTTCGTTTGGACCAAGATCCATTAAGATCAAAACTCAAGATGGTGTAATCTGGTGGATGGACCTAAATGGTCCTCTTCAACCTTCAGACATTTTCGAGGATCTCGACTTGTGTAAGAGACACCTCCAAACAATAGTTATTTTACAATACAACATAATATCACTAAAATAGTGCTGTTTTGTAATCAAACAGGATCTATTCTGAATAAATTATAAAAATATGCACCAAGCACTGCAAACATCCTCTCAGGTTTTGGTGCGTCCTAATAACCTATACTGCTCAGGCTCATGATATTTTTTTTTTGCGAATGTGCTTGGATCTAACCCCTTTGAGCCTTGTGACGATCAGTGAAACGCTGTCATGTTTGACGTTTCTGATCGCTGCCGCCTGCTACCGCTGACCGGTTTTACTTGTCAATTCGTGATTTTGAAACAAGAGCTTTTATTTGTACAATAATACATATAGTTGATGTGATAGGGATTTTATACATATTTCGAACAAGCACTTCTATTCAGAAAATGTATTCATAGTATTTTTATCTCGAGATTTCTGAACGCTTCGTGTCACACAGTTTCCAACTCCTGGGGAATTTGGGGCGTAAAATTGGAGAGGCCGCCGGTAATTCTGTATTCTCTCGAGGACATTACCGTAACTCAGAAACGGTGAACGTGCTTATAGCCTGCGCAGTCAGTATTTATTTGCTATATTAGGTAGGGTAGACATTTTGCTAGTAGAAAACGGTTTGTCCGCTACTGTTCAGTTATTTTGGATACTGATACGGCAGTATGTGATAACTCAAATATATTTCCGTATTTGTTAGTTATACAGTAGTCTACGATAATATGATGTTACAGTTCATGGTTATTACTTTATTCACGTTCGGTAGAATCTATCGTTTCTTTTGTATGTTCACAACTAGTATGTATGTACCTAATATTTGTATAAAAAATATTGTTGAAAATTAAAATGTGTACCCAACTTAGCACAAGGAGCTAAGATATAACTATTGTGACAGCAAATCCACCCCTTATTGTTGATTGGATCCGGGAAATTCTTGGGGAAAATCAAAGCCAAATCTCTATTTAATTGAACTGCCCATTGAACCATAAAATCACTGGTTGTGTATGAAATGGATTTTGCGGAACTGAAATGGGCTTTGGCGGTGGTAAAATCGATATCACTTTTCGTATAGTTTAATCGATTTTAGTACCTCTACCTACGTGGTTTTGATCGCAGTGGATAAAAGGTCTAGGTTATGTTATTCAATCCGTCCAGATCCCACAGCGTGGTTGAGTCAGCACATCACTAACATCAAAACATCTATTCGCATTTGTATTAAATTAGTATGGATGTAATACTACGACTTCCTTGGCTCCAAGGGTTCGTGAGTTCTCAAAAATATGAGATCCTCACCTGCCGTTAACATATTTTTAGGTGAGTGGTGGTCACCTATGGAGGATGCCTTCTTCCAGCAGTAAACTTCTTTGGGTTGAATGTAGAAGTACCTGCTATACTTATTAAGATTTCTAGTATTAGTAGAGCTCTTTGTGAAGGGCTCGTCCGGGGAAGTACTACCATGCCTATTTCTTTCGTGAAGCAGCATTGCTGTGTTTCGGTTTGAAGGGTGTCGGTGAAATTACTGGCACGTGAGGCTGAACATCTGTATACCTCAAGTTGATGGACGCAGGGAATTGCATCGTAGGGCACGTTCCTGACGTGCATGACCTACGAGGCAATGCTTTGTTATAGGTTACGGTTACCACGTAACAACAGGTGAGCGATATGCTTGTTCCATCAGCAAGTTGTATAAAAACTCTTACCTAAAGCTGTTTAAGTGGTATCAGGCGGAGACAGGTAAAATACAGTGAAGGCAGTTCTAAGCAACCTCTGAACCAAGGCTTGATTTAAATTCAAAGGTCAACACACGACATGAATATACCTTTTGCATGTTTCACGTAGAGACTACAGCGTACTTAATGTTCCTGAAACATGCTTTGGAAATGACTATTATACACCTCCATTGTTTGTAATGATGATAAATTCATTAAATCTGCTCATTACTCAATTTATACTATCTCTACCTAGACAAAATTATCCCTCGGATCAAAATGCATATAACCATCTTTATTTCCTGCTATTTTTTATTTGCCGAATAGCGTTACTCCGTAGATAGAAAAATCAGTCCTTAAATAACGCTTGGAAATTATAGAATGACAAGCTATGATACTTCCAAAGACGACAGAAAATAGTATACCCGCTGACTAGGTTAGGTACTTTATGGTAATAGAATATAATACCTACTGTTGAAAGTTGAGTAGAAATGACACGATAATAATAGCACTGGTATCACGCGATCAAATCGAGAAATCTAAGGTTCATAAAATAATCACCTACATTCTAGGTCCGCATGCGACACCTTTAACTTTTACCAATATTTTATTTAACTTCCCTTCTCTAGTCAGTCCCTCATTGGTGAAAAACGTAACTTCTTTCCATTTTGGGGCCAATTTTCTTTCATTTGGAGCGGTTGGTATTCTTATTCTTATTATTCTTATTCATTTATTCACAAACAATTTACAAAAATCGTGTTTGAAATCACTTAAATTACTAGACAACACAACACAATACATGGTACACGAAAAGGATAAACCGAAAAATAAAATTAATAACAATGTCAACCAATAAAATGTCAACAATGAAAATACAATACTTAGTCTAAATTAAACATGTCTTGTCATAAGCAATAAATTCATTAATTGTGTAGAAACACCCTTTCAACAATAGCCTTGTGAGCCTAGATTTAAAAATGTTGAGACTAACATTGTCCTTCAAGTCGGTAGGAAGCAAATTAAAAAGTTTTACAGCTTGGTAACGAGAGCCATGCTTTGCTATATTTAATCTAGGGCATAAAGGTGCATCGAGATCTTTGCGTCTTGTAATGAGTCTATTCTTCCGTTGTTCAGCACTTTCATATTTATGTGGGTTTTTTACAATATCCATCAGTAGTGTCAAAATGTATAGGCTTGGAACTGTCAATAAATTTAATCTCTTAAAGTGATCCTTACAAGATTCCCACTGTGGAATACGCACTATTGTCCGAATTGCTCTCTTTTGCATAACAAACGCCTTGTGCATGTTATACTCATAACTATTGCCCCAGAACTTAACACTGTAGCGAAATTTTGATTCTACGAGGGCATAGTAAACCATTTTAAGATGAGAAACACTTACCTCATCTCTTAGGCTTCGTATTGCATAGCACGCAGAACTTATATGGTTTTCAACTGACTCTAGCTCTTTTTTCCAGTTCAAGAACTGGTCAATGTGTACTCCAAGGAATTTGACACTCTTGGCAAATTCCAACGCTATTCCCTCACGTAGAACCTCCACAGATTCGTTCGTATGTGCAGTCGACCTGAACAGAATAGCTTGTGTTTTTTTAATATTAAGCTTTAAACTATTTATACTAAACCATCGATCAAAAACGTCAAGTGTATTTCCTATTTTAAGTTTGAGATCATGTATGGAAGACGCTGGGATGATCGCGTTAGTATCATCCGCGTACACCACCAATTTAATGTCAGGAATTGATTTTGTTACATAATTAATTAAGTCATTAAGAAAAATAATAAAAAATATTGGCCCTAAAATTGAGCCTTGTGGAACACCACGGCGAATATTTATCACTTTAGACTTTGCTGCCTCTTCCTGTCCATTCACAACGTGTTTAACTTCTATAAATTGTTTCCTATTGCTAAGATATGATCTAATAAGACACAACGCATCGCCTCTTACACCATAATGCTCTAGTTTAGCAAGTAGAATGGTATGATCTACCATATCAAATGCAGAGGAGAGGTCCAGAAACAAACCAGCTACCTTTTTTTTACTGTTGAGATTGCATAAGACATCGTTTATCAAAAGATCAATTGCATCAATAGTCCCGACACGCAGTTGATACCCAAATTGCCGGTCGTTTAAAATGTTATATGCGCGCAGATGTGAAACTAACCTATCTTTTATTAGCTTTTCAAAGATCTTAGATATAATTGGAAGCAAAGAAATTGGCCTGTAGTTTTTAGGATCATTTTGACGTGATAACGTCTTATAAATCGATGGAGCCGGCTGCACGCACGAAAAAACATGACTCATGCGTCGTTACGTCGTTTCGTCGTTCCATTTACCTGAGCCCGAGCCCGGGTCGGGTAATGGGTAAGGGTAAATGAGGGTAAGGGTAAGGGTTCGGTCGGGTTCCGGGTCCGGGTCCGAGAGTTCGTGTCCGAGTTCGAGTCCGAGTCCGCGAGTCCGCGAGTCACAAATATTAATTAAAATTCTTTTGAAAAATGCAACCATTCCATCAGTATGTTCTTATGACGGTATCACGTTCGGTCGGGTTCCGGGTCCGGGTCCGAGAGTTCGTGTCCGAGTCCGAGTCCGAGTCCGCGAGTCCGCGAGTCACAAATATTAATTAATTTTTTTTTGAAAAATGCAACCATTCCATCAGTATGTTCTTATGACGTTATCACGTTCAACTATCGTCAGTAAACCGACTTTACAGACAACCGATTTTTTTTTTTTTCCTTTTTTATGGATTGGTAGAACTCTGGCAATTTTAAGTTGTTCTGGAAAAATGCATGTGACAATACATTTATTAAAAAAGATAGACAGTGGTTCGGCAAGTAAATCAATATTATCCTTAATGATGGCAATAGGTATTCCATCATATCCGAAGGAACGCTTTACTGCCATCCTCTTTACAATAATTCTGATCTCATTTCTATTAGTGGGTCCAAATTCTATGTCAGTGTCAACTCTGTCACAGCTTTTCAGTAAGAATGTCAATGCTTGGCCATTATTGTTATTATCAATGTCATCAGTTCTAAATTCAAATTGTTTTGCAAAAATGTCAGCTATGTCTTGGGCGTTGTCAATAATATGATTATTTATTTTAAGCTTCAAGTTATTATTAGTTCCTAAATTACATTTATTCCTATGTCTATTAACGACGTTCCATATCTGTTTCGATCTGTTTTGGGCCTTTTCTACTTCATCTGTAACTGCGATACGTTTTGATGCCTTCAATACCTTTTTATATAGTTTTATGTATTTGTTTTTATATTCTTTTATAGAGTCATGGCAATTAACCGATCTCATTGAATTTAGAAATCTCTTCATTTTACTTGATGTTTTAATGCCTTTAGTTACCCATTTTATTTTATTTTTCTTTATAGCATTAACTTTAACAGACCTTAATGCAAAACATTTATGAAAAAGTTGTCTAAAAGTCTTCAAGAAATCATTGACCCCACAATTCACCAGATCGTAGTTCATTAGGTTATGTCTAAAACAAAGCTTATTTCTAACTGAAAATAATCTGTGTTTAGCTGTATAAAATTGTTCGGTTTCTGTGCATTTGTTTTCAAGAGCTAGACTGCAGAACAAACCTGCATGTCCATCCGCAAGTCCGTTATGATCGACATCACAAGCTAATACATTTACCTCAGGAAGATTGGTCAAGATGTTGTCAATGCATGACTCAGAACTATTTCTAGAGAATGTGCTGGATTTGATAAGATGTCTAAAATTATAGCACTTGAGAAGAGTAACTAACTCGCTTTGATGCTTACTTTCAACCAGAAAATCAACGTTAAAGTCTCCTAAAATTATACATTTTTTATTGAAAAAGTGTTCCAAAAGTTTTTCCAGTCCAACAATAAACTCATTGAAAGTTTTATGATCTGGAATTCTATACAGGCAGCAAATATTCAAGTTATAATTTAAGTCACTGACTCCACATATTTCAAAACTGTTCATTTTATAAAGCTGTTTACATATCTTTAATTCTTTTGTGGTGTTAAAATTATCAACTAATATTAAGGAACCACCCCTTGTTTTATTAACTCTGCAGTTGTATGAACCTAATTTATAATTATCGAAGTTAAAAGCAGACATGCTTTGCTCATTTAGAAAATGCTCAGTGATGCAAATGAAATGAGGATTCGCCGCGCGCTCACTTAAGTAAACAATAACATCATCTTTTTTGTTTGATATTCCACACATATTTTGGCAAAAAAAGTTAAGTGACTTAAAACAAGACTTTCGGGAGTTACTATCTTTCACACTATTGGTCACGAAAAAATGTTTCACTATCCTGTGGAACAAGCGCGGGGTCCACCGTTTGAGTACTTATGGATTGCGGTACCCCGCCGCTTGTTTGTGTACATTTGTGAGACATGGTACCTTTTTTGTATTGTATGAAACCTTCCTGTATTTTGCGGCCATTAGTTTTGCGAAAAGTTAAGAATTTTTCATTAAACCTTGTACCTTGATGGAATCAAGCCACCAACCGCTCCAACAAACGCTGGCGCCTGACGCGCCAGCGTTTCCAGACGCTCAGATATCTGGTCTGAACAGCGCTTGGGGCTTCGGTCTAGTCTCGCTTTTGCCTTCTAATTTGCCCTATCCATCAGTCTAAGATATGATAAATTGTTATGCTGAAGTAATATCAAAATCAAAAATTTTAGCAAAATCATCCGGGAATTTCTCCGTATCCAACAAGCTATCCTACCATGTAAAATCGAAGTCTATTCCGCCAACTGAAGATTCTATTCATGTGAAGACATCCGCAACGGCAGACCTCAGACACTCGAATGTAATCAAACCGAACCGCTGCCGCTGTTAGAAGTGGGTCAGACAGCCTGCTACGGGAATATTGCCAACTTGAACATTGCCAAAGTTCAATGCTTACGAACTCTCTAGATTTTGTCTCCAGATTCATTTATGGAGTGTTGCAGAGATTAATGGAAGTCCATAACTGATCCAGAACCAGATTTGAGTGTCACAATGTCGATATTTTAACGGCGGGTTTTCTGGAATCGCGAACAACTAGTACGACAATAAAAACCTCTACGAGATTACAAATTCTGATGAGCATACGTTTCTTATAATAATGATAACCTGTGAAAGGAAACGTATGAAAATAAAGTGGCTTACCTTACTTTAATTTTTTTAATGCAAAACTTCATACTTAGCGCAAAGTATCAGTTTTATGTAGCAAAGCGTTCACAGCCAAAAGCAGCGGATGAGTCAAACTCGATCTAAGTTAGTTAGTGGCATCATCGCGTTATCCGCATTGAAGTTTTCCCCACTTAAGAACTTTTATGGATTCCGCTCGGAATGAATTCACCATTAAGAAAGAACAAACGAGAACATGGTGCGATATTGTGGATCCAGTCCCGTCATACAACTGAGCTCGTTAACCGAAAACGACAAACAGTTCTGGCTGTTGCCCGTAAAGATGTGGTGAAAACACAAACGAGGTCTCCCTTCCTTTGTTCCGAAGCGTTCAAGGTCGGGCCACCCAGGGCGCCCACTGGGGGCTCTCGATGCGTATTTACGATGCGCTGTAAGTTCATGGTTAAACGGAATTAAACGCTATAAATATCATTATGATCTTGACGTTTGCAGCACTTGAAGTCTTGAGTTGCGTTATTTGTTTGAAGAAATTTTGTTGGTTACCTGAAAGATTCTGTATTATGTGATTGAGACGAATTTGAAGCATGTTGATTGGTATTATTGCTTTCACGAAATTGAAATCGACCTGTTATACTCAATTCTTTTTAAAAGTAGGGCGTTGAGCTTTTTTATAAAGCCCCATGTGGAACTCATGGGCGGAAATTAGTGGGCGCCTGCGATTGAGAAAACAAAAGAACGACTGTGAGTTTCCGTATAGCCACAGCTCGTTTTACCTGCCTTTGTTATTCTCGCAGTGCCGCAGAAACTAGGCTAGGTTTAAAATATTCAGCATGCTGGCCTGTTGGCTCATAGTTGATTCAACGATCCTGCAACGATGAAACTCAAATTGCTTTGTTGATAGCACAAACCTTTTTATCGTCGGCATGAAGAGATCTCGAGAAGGTATCCCACTTAGGAAAAAAGAACCTCAAGGAGATAAAGGTTTTCGAGATTAAAATGGCTTCCTTTACATAGATCCAGACAGAAATCTTTTATGTTGAGCCTTGACACGCTTCTATTTATAAGGAAATCCAATATGCATGAGAAATGTATCTCATTTTTCGTGACTTTGCTCTGCTTTTATCGCAGACATCGTGAACAATATTCTACCATTTATTCCATTTCTTTATTCCCAATTTTAATAATTTGATAACGATGATGGTTTTACGAGTATAAAATTAACAGGCCCTAAATACTTCATGAATATTTCCCTAATTCGCTTTGAATTGTATGGTTCACGAGTCTGTATTAATTCAACATCGTCTAAAATTACGTTTTCCCGCAAACCTAACCTAATATTTGCACGAGTTATAAAGGACCGTATGCACTAACAATGCTTGGGTTGGAGTCGAGCCTCAAACATAGATTGTTTGACAGTTCAGTTGAGCATTGAAAAGTGTCAAAAATGAAGCCTGAGGCTTGATCAGACCCAAGCACTGTTTCTGCATACGGGCCTTAATCATTGGCATTGACTGTCATGAAATCTATAGTCACATATTTGTATAGATCGCTAGAAAAAACAATTTTAGTGGGCGATTAAGAAGAATCTCGTAAACCAGCTAACTTTTACTATGACTGAATAGGTTTATGGCTATAACTAACTAAACTTTATAGCTCATACAGTGGTCATCAAGAGTGTATAACGACATTGCTGGAATTGGGAATGACCGATGATCTTTACACGAATCCTATAAGGCTTCGCGAAAGCCTTTACACGTCGTCCATATAGGGATTATTACTTTTTACGATCTTCGTTATATCTACTTCTACCCTGAACCCGTATCCGTCCGTTTGAATAAACCCACTTCGTTTCGGACATTTTATCCTTCAAACTTTTAGCCTTGAGGTTTGGGAATTGTGGTTGGCCCCTGGTTTTTCCTAGAATCTGGTTGTTTCGGCTTGAGGTTTGGGAGTTGTAGTTGGCCCCTGGTTTTTCCTGGAATCTGGTTGTTTCGGCTTGAGGTTTGGGTATTGTTGTCGGCGCCTGTTTTTTCCTGGAAACTGGTTGTTTTGCATTACACGACTGCTCTGTGTAGACGCCAATTATTTTCTTATCTTATCTTACATCTACAATGCCACTATAATAATAGCATGCAAGTTTTCACTTCGCAATTCTCACACAAGTAACTTCATTAGATAGTTCCCAGTGTAATGAAAGTGCAAGGTCACGCGTGATGTTAGTACGAGGTCACCAGTGCACTTCACACAGGGTTACGTAACTAGAGGATTATTTCAGAGGGGTTTTTAATGGGTGTGTTCAACAAAAACAGTAGACTTATTGTTATTTTCAGTATCATATCGATTTTTTTGTACTAAGCAAACAAGCTTGCGGCTCACCTGGTGGAAAGCGATGAAGACTTGAATGAAAATGGAATAGTTAATTGTGAACCTATTTTGTTCCAGAATGCCTGCCGCAGCGCCACCCCCCGCTGAAAATGGAGGAGCAGGAGCTCCAAGGAGCGAGCTGGAACAGCTCCAAATGCGCGCCGGACAAGTCACCGATGATGTCAGTTTTTATATAATTTGTTATACTTGCAGAGATAAGACATTGAATGATTGACTCAACCTTAGAGCAATAGGGGAATTTATCAAGATTGTAGTAGATAGATTAGATGCTTCAAGTTGTGGTCCTTATTCCTTGTTCCTTAAGAGCAAGAAAGAAGTGAGCACTTAGATGACGAATGATAGAGGTGAGTGGAAGAAGAAAACCTATTGTACCGACCCCACTTAGACTGGGGTAAGGGCAGGAAGATGATGATGTAATCGAGGTCCTTATTCATATTCCCAGCCATTTTAAAAGCAGCTCTTCCCTGGAGAATGAAGAATTGATCTGTCTACTACGGGTTCTTTAAAGTATCCTTGTCATATAAAACAAAAGAGCTTATCAGTCATTTTAGCTAATGGAGCCCTCAGCGAACAATATATGTAAGACCACAAGAATTTAGTTAAAGGCCAATGAGATGAGTCGAAACCAGACCGGTACATAGTGCCTATAGATTTTATAATTATGCAGATTAGTGCAAAGTGTGCCAAGGTCCTAGAGTTCAATGATCCGCAAAAAAGGTTGACATATCTAATTAAATTATCATATTGTCATGTGCTGACTTCTATATCTGTTTTTTTTACACTTATTGGTTTTTGAAAAAAAACAGGCACTTGAATATTACTTGGATTTTGAATGTTTTTTCTCGTTTCTGACTTATTAACCTTCCTCATTTCAGTCATTGGAGTCTACCCGGCGTATGATGCAACTATGTGAAGAGGTATGTGTGATAGCTTCGTATTCTAGAATAAAAATCAAATTAATAAGTTAATTGAGCCATATCTATCTAAAATGGATAATGATGATGATAAATCTGGTGGCCAATATAATTCCAAAAACTAATCTGGAATTTATGTGTTTGCTTACACAAGCAAGTGTATTTGAGATGTGAATTATTAATTAATTCAGTGCCAACAACAATTACTGGGTAACGAAGAATATTATGGATGGTTGGGAATAAGATCGAACTGAAAAGGATATTTCTTTTGTGTCTGAATTTGATATGAAAACTGATGATATTAAAAAACATCCTTGCACATCTTACATGATGATAAGAGTTAAAGCATAAATATTTTTCATAGTTTTTATATCAATTTCTATAAAACTTTATTTAAATTATAATAACCTGAAATGTGTGATATGTATTGATTTTCCAAGCGTCCGAGATATGTGGAAGTCCCCTTGTCAAATCTCTTTAAATTTTTAAAACGGTGCGGTCGCATCTAGAGCGTTTCAGTTGAATTCAATTGGTTTCCCCCATAGTTTTAATTATGTTGAGTTGTTCAGTTGTTTGTGATTATTTATGATCATCTGTGAGAGAGGTGTTCTCGATGCGAGGGAGTGAGGGGTATAGCGGCAGTGTCCTGGATAGCCCCCAGCTCGGCTGGTCTCCGAAGCCACCCCCCACCCCGTAGGGCGCAGCCTCTGCTACTCCTGGCTGTTGTGTTTCGATGTCGCTACTTATCATTTTGTTTTATCTATTTCTAAATGTGTATGTATCTATTGTAGCTATCCGTTCATGTTCCTTTTTGGTTTTCACATCCTTCATTGGGTTTTTATATGTAACCATTATGTTGATATAACCATACATAAATATATGGGTGTTGCATGATCCGTGCCTTTGTGTCCGACAATGTTAGACCTCTATAGCCCTTTGTGTTGTTCGTAGTGAACTGTATATTTTGTGAGTAAACCTTTCGGGCGGACCGGCCCTTGGAACTGACAGTTAATTAATTAAACGTTATCAAAAGATGTGTACTTCACCTTAAATGTGCATTTCAATGAGTTCGAAAATTAATCTATTTTAAATTTAACCGTCAGCTCCCAAATGTGGCCCGATTGCTGTTTTAGGTTCCAAAGCATGAGCCCATCATCGACCACTATAGACTCCCAAGCCCTATAGTATGAATACTTCTCTGAAATTAGTGTCCCCTAGTGTATTTTGACCAAAATGTGCGCTTGTCTGTCTGAAATAGTCAATCCATTGTGCTTGGGCTTGCTTCGAAATGAGAACTCTATATCCTGATTTTACGGGTTCCGCCTCTGGGGCGGGACCATTTCTTTCAAACGCACTTTCTACTTTTCTCCTTCCTTTCTGTTGACAATCCGTTAATTCTTTATAACCGTTCTCCTATGAATTCTTCGACATCAATAACTAATCCGGCACATACTGATCTGTGTGTCAGTGGCCGTGGAAAGCGATCAGAGTTTTGTTGATGTTCTATCCTGTTTTAGTTTTGTATCTTAGGTCTCTGTGTAGTGGCTGCTCTCTGTTGTGGACTGTATCTATTATGTTGTATGATTTCATGCCTTCTTGAACATTCACAATACTGTCAATATATGGGCGTACACACCCCCATACCTGCCACTTTACTCCAACAAATAGATCGAGCTACACCTTTGCAAACTCTCACACAATATACAAATCAAAGTTTTAACATTATTATTTGTATTTCTACTTACTGAGTTATATATTTTAAACCTATACTAGCTACATTTTGTTTCACATTTATTTATGTTATAGTATCCTTGTACTTTTCGTTACATATTTATTTAAATCGCGTCAATATGTATCTATGTCAAAAATGTTACATCCAAGATTGAACACAGTACCTACCTACATACATTACTCGTACAACAGGTTCATACCCCAGAGATGATGTCGTCTGCCTAATCTCAATTAAATTATCTCTAACTTTGTCGATCTATTTTAGAAGTTATTGAAATAAGACGGCCGACATCATCTCTAGCGGTACTGTTGTGCAACATTGTGTCTGTCCAAAACTTACCGCAACATGAAGGAAAGCAACACGAACTCACACCAGCTGCCCGCCGGCTGAGCAATGAGACTCCTCTTCCACTCCACCCACTGGACCCCTCACAACTAACATACTCTCTGAATTTTTGTTTCTGCGGCGTAGAGCAAGGAGGCCGGCATTCGTACTCTGGTCGCGCTAGATGACCAGGGAGGTGAGTGATCTGCAAAATTTGCAACACTACATTATTTACATTTTTATCTATTTTACCTTTTCGCTAACTTTGTTGAGCATCGTAGGGTTTTCAGCCGACCCGAAGAGGGCCCGCCGATGTAGAAGATAAGGGGGTAACGCGTCGGCTACGTTTTCCACGTCACAGCTAATTTAATGCAAAGGTGCGGGCATCCTCAGTTATAACCGTTGACATTTACGATTCACACACGGATGATAACACCCATGCAGGAAAACCCACATCTTTGTATATTTGTTCGTAATGTAGATAAATATACACCACTTGCACAACTAACAACGAGCTATCTTCCCCGACTCCAGGCAGGAGTTGACATTATACAAACTGTAAATCCGGTTTTACCGCTACTTATACATTCTGCATTTCAGATGTTCGTACTCGACTCTTATTCGACTACTTACTTTACCTAATTCACAAAACGAATCTAAATGAACGAGCAAAGTAAATTCGAAACGCTTCTCCTCAACGCACGACTCTTAACATCACACAGATAAATTCATGAATCATATTAAACTGAGCACAGATGAAACTGAATCTGGTTTTACTTGCAAGCTTTACTGCATGCATGTCGTTGTGGATGCGTATTGCGTAGTGTGTGTTAGTGAGGGCGCGCGGCCGGCGCGTGCGATGCGAGCGACGCGACGGCTCGGTCGGCAGTCGCACGCGCCGGATGACGCGCCGCAGCACGTGAGCACGCCGCCGCCACGCCACGCCACGCCACGCCCGCGCCACGCCGCCGCCAGTCACAACCACCGTGCGCGCTCCCTTGCCGGCGCACCGCACCCGACCACCCACACACCCCTACCGATATATCTCTCTCCTACCGATATATTATTTTGATTTGTATTTTATGTATAGAGCGAGGACGCCGGGGGGCAAGCGCTTCATATGTTGAGTCACCAGGGCGGTAAGAGTTAAACTTGACACGTGGGTAGTCGTTGAGAACGTCTGTGTTTGAATGTGCAGTAACAAATTAATCTCTTTGTTTTTCTTTGACGTTTCTCTTGAATAACGACTTATCTGATTCGATGTTGCGTGTGTATTCTATGTTTCGATGGGGATGACTTGAGTATAGTGTATATAGATACGCCCGATGGCCGTTCGTTGCTAATTGTCGCAAAAGACTGTTTCTATCTTTTGCTAAAGATTTAATTTGAATGAGCTGCGCAATCTGTTTAGTTCTTCCGTTGGTAAAATTTATCAGCTGGAACGCTTTTTATAGGTATATTTATTTATCTTTCCGAATCTCTCTCTTCTAATGACTCTGCGGTACTGAATTGAATGCGCGTTGACCGATGTCTGTTGGACGTATAGTTTAAATGGTGTACGCCTTCATTTCCATGCAATAGCAGCGTACTGTTTATGTTAGATGTAGGTCTGTAACTGTTAGTTCGATGCGATCTGTGTCTGTCTGCGAGGCCGCCCCTCGCCACTACATATTAGTTTGTTCATTTATCTTCTTCAACTAATCAATACTTTGCTATTTTCACGTTTCATTTAGGAATGGCTTTATGGAAACGCTCATTTGCTAAGTTGTTTTTGTTTGATCCATGACCACCTTGGAGGGCGAGCGTCATCGAGACACCGACGACGCCCGCCCTCGGCATTACGACCATGTATTGTTTGTTTTTGTTTGATTAGTGTTGAGTTGTGTTGAGTTCCGAGTTGTCCCGGAGCAGCGGCCGGCTCCCGACTCCTCACGCATTCGTTTGGCGAGCTATAGTGACATCATTATTGTGTTGTAGAGTCACGAGGTGGGCATGAAAACCCTGGTCATGCTGGATGAACAGGGCGGTAAGCATCCAGTAGTACCTAATATTTTGCATCACTCATAATTTAGTACAGCTTCTGTCTGAAATGCCACTTCAGATAATTTAATACTGTTCGATGAATGGCGATGAATTTTGAAACTAAACGTTACTGTTTGAAAATGTGCTAACAGTTTATTAGTATGGATAAAACGAGAAGGTAAAACAATTTGTCATGATCACTAGGTTAAATCAATACAATGATAAACTGCATCAATTGATCTCTCCCTCCACAGTTGAATGCCACTCTGTGAATCGGACGAGATTATCTGATTGAGTTAAAACAGCGTTCTTTTATTTAGTTTATTCTCACGCATCTAGCTATGCACGACTATTTCAATCTTGCTGTTGGTTGCATGTCTATTAGTATTTTATGAAGTTTGAATTACTTACAAATCTAAATGTTAGTTACTGTTTAAATTAAAGTAATTTAAATATCACATAGTATCAGCACATACATCATTATTATCAAGTTTAAAGAATTTTAACTAGTTTTAACCCGATGAAGTGTAAGACATCAATTTAAACACAACCCAATAAAGTCCTGTTGTTGCTTTGAGATTAGTATACCTACTAATCCTCGTTTTCACCAACCAAATTACCTCATGTATTATGTGTGTCTTTAACTCTATCGATACACCTAATGCCTGTCTATTTTTTTATAGATCTGTCAGTGTAAAGCGCTTTGAGCGTGCTTTAGAATATTGTGCTGATTGGTGAAAATGAGTATGATGGTATTGGGAAGATCTAGAATTGCTTTGGATATGAACTGAGCTTGCATGAGCTTACCTAGTCGTTGCAAAACTCAGCTGAATTACACGAGATGTGTCTTACACTTAGCTCGGGTTATTGTCGAGAGCGTTGAGAATTTACAATTTCAATTAAAAAGTAAAGTCAAATGTATTAACGTTTGTAAAATCGAAATCGCTAGGTGCTTTCAACACATTGGCAAGTTTGATAACAAGGGCAGTTCTAAAGGTTATGTTTGTGTGTGACAGAGCAATTGGACAGGATTGAGGAAGGAATGGATCAGATCAATGCCGACATGAAAGAGGCGGAGAAGAACCTTTCGGGCATGGAGAAATGTTGCGGGATTTGCGTTCTGCCTTGCAACAAGTACGTATACCCTCCTGATTCTGAAGGCCTGTCTAGAAATGCGTGTTACACCAACATATTTTACCGTGTAATATGCCATAAATCAAATAATGTGATAATTCTTATTGCAATCTGTCTCTATAATTATTGTAGCACTTGACATGTTCTTTGGTCTGGTCTTTATTATTTAAGAATGAATTGTATACGATGTTGGTGACTGTAATAAATAAACAAAACAAAAAATCCTAAGGTTTTGGCCATCTGAGCCTGTGGGACGGAGTTGTATAAAGAAGAGTCGCATAATGCTGCAATTCAAGAGTTAATAAACCAAGAAAGATGAAGTGCCATCGAGGAAACGACATCGTACGCCCAATAAGAAACATTCGTTTTCTGACTACTAGGTACTGCATAGGTTAACAGACGCAAATTATTTCGCGGGTTCGGGAGAAAGGGATTTCAAGCAGGAAAAATCATTTTGTATGGCACACCAAGTGATGATTGTAAATGGTTTGATTGTGCATTTTCCAGGGGAGCGTCGTTCAAGGAAGATGATGGCACGTGGAAGGGGAATGACGACGGTAAAGTGGTGAACAACCAGCCTCAACGCGTTATGGACGAGCGCAACGGCATTGGACCGCAGGCCGGCTACATCGGCAGGTCAGTAGATCCTCTTTATAATGCAATTGCGTCCGGTCTTGTGCCAGTCTTCTGCCATGGCTGCACTACTCTAACAATATCAAGGGCATTGTTAAATTAGTCTTAATAAAAAAAAAATTGAGAGGTGCGAAGAGACACGCGGATGGAACGAAGTTTCTTTATTATTATTTACAAAAAAAAAAGTATACACTCAACAAAAATAATCGTCGCGACACCACACTGTTCAATACGAAATAGAAATGAAAATATCTGGCTTGCTTTCTATAAGAGAGAGAGACAGACAGCGAAACATGCGCACGCCGCACAGCTTATAATAGCTTACTATAGCTAAAAGTGTCGTGACAACTTTTCGTAAGAATTTTTTCCGTCTAGCCCCCTTTCACAACGCGCGATAAGGAACTTCGTTCCAATATCGTAATAATAGAGTTACTTAGACCCTAACACTTACTCTCCAGTTATTCCTAGCCAAACCTACAGACGTTGTATGGTTTTTTTTTCACATTTGACCAAAACCATATATTATTATTTGTGAATAAGTTATTCTTCTTAACCGACTTCAAATGAAAACTTCGTCTCGTCTTTTCGTCATTTATCAACCGATTGGAAAGACACTTTAACACATTTGTCTGAAAGGTAATATCATCACTACAAACAGATTACAAATTGGTCCCATAAAAAAAATCTTCAAAATCAGTTCAGCAGTTTGGCCATGAAGTTGGTTTTTCAAGTTTTTTAAAGTTATACTATGTCAGCTTTCATTTAATGTAGAAATTCTGGCGATTTAAAGGAAATGCAGACATATTTCCTACGGCAATGTGAAGTGGGCAACGGAATGGCTGGGGTTCGGCCAAGCACTTTAGATATTTATACTGGCGTATTTACTTCCAGAATAACAAACGACGCTCGTGAAGACGAGATGGAAGACAACATGGGACAAGTGAACACTATGATCGGTAATCTGCGCAACATGGCGCTTGACATGGGCTCTGAACTTGAGAACCAGAATCGCCAGGTGGACCGCATCAACCGCAAGGTAAGGACGCAACGAACGCACGGCTAGAACGCATTGATAGGATAGCCAGGACCGTACTGTTGGAGTCTTATTGTGATTCAATTCTCAGAGCCGTTTGAGAAATTAAGAAATCAAAAAGTCAACTTGTAATAAAATTTAAGCAAGAATGGCGCTTGCTCTGTCTTATTGTGATTCAATTCTCTGAGCCGTTCGAGAAATTAAAAAATCAAAAAGTCAACGTGTAATAAAATTTAAGCAAGAATGGCGCTTGTTCTGCCTTATTGTGATTCAATTCTCTGAGCCGTTCGAGAAATTAGGAAGATTTATTTTTATCAGCTTCTCGGAAAGCCAACTTGTTATAAAATTTAAGCAAGAATGGCGCTTGCTCTGTTTTAATTAATTATCAATCCTTATCTCGATTTAAATCTTTGTATTGTGATTTTCTTAATCTATTTATATTTTATTCTGATTACTGATGTTTTGTGAGACCTTCAAAATTTATTTTAAATAAATCTTGATGAGTCTCGCTTTTCTTTCATTGTCATTTTCACCATCTGTGTGTATGCCTGTCACCTAGTCGTGGTTGCTATTCCGGACTTTCCAAGCTTATCGGCATTCAAAATTCTATCTCGCTTACCTCTGATGCATGTCCTATCGCCGTCCTTTTCACTCCTAGTAGATTTATAGAATCAATTGGCTGTTTTGAAATTATCTGTGTTGTACAGTCTATAGACTACAAAACACGTGCCCATTACTAAACATTGTACCGTTCATTGACACACGATCAATGTTGACCAATCCACTCATCTAACTAAATCTTATATCTACCATGTCACTTACACTGTCATCCTCAGTTAACATAACATGTGTTGAAAACAGCGACTGTGTGACACCTAAAACTCTGTTTTATCAACTCTAAAAAAATAATTACAGAGTTGTTAAAAACACATTCGTGAACTACAGACATAATAGAGTTGATAATACCGACCACAGTCGCTGTATACTTTACTGAACAGAAATGGAAACGAAACAATTTTATATCATAGGGTGAATCAAACGAAACGAGGATAGCGGTGGCAAACCAGCGTGCTCACGAGTTGCTGAAGTAAACAACAGCGGCACACAAACACACACACAGTCTCGTGGTTACTTGCATTATAAGTTCCAAATTAGAGTAGGACTGAGCTACGTTTTGCATCTCTCTCTAGCTAAACAAACCAGAAAGAGAGCGATACAAAACAGTCAGTCCTATTCTAGTTTGAAATCAGTTCGTTTTGCAATAATATACCTATCGCTTTTCAACAAAAGTGCTATTTTTTTGCATTGTTATATGAAATAGGTATTTACAGTTGTTATCATAAAAGAGATGTTATTTAAGTTATTCCTGAACTTAGAAGTACACAATATTATAGAAAACAAAATGTAGTGGCGCCAAAACTGATAGCACTTTTAGCATCTATCATTTTAGTTTATCAAAGTATTCTCTCAAGAATTTCAAACTAAAAGAGGTAAAATCGAGAATTGGCAAAGAACAAGCTTGCTAAACTAAACTTAATGCTAAAATAATTCAAAAAATATTTAAAAACAAAATGTACGTTTTTTTCAACTCTATTCCATTGTTTATTGTATACCTACTTAGATGAATATTATTTTTGTACTTTTAGGAGCTCACTTATTTTTACTATTTTTAGTACGAATTCTTTAGAATGTGTTTTCATTTTACACTAGTTTATTTAAAACTTAAAGGAACTGATAGTTCTTATATTATTTATACATAAGTCATTAATTTAGTCAAAGTGTGTGCTCGACCAGGGGGCTAATTCTCGGGCCGATCTCGATCATTTTGTAATTTTATTTTATTGCTTCTTTTCGAAGAGAGAATGCCAGATTTCCTTGAGTAATTCATCAACAACCTCATCATAAAAGCCTCAACAGCTACGATATACGGGAAACGTAGAAAAAGTAAGGGGTTGTGAAAAGAAGCAATAAAATAAAATTGCAAAATGATCGAGATCGGCCCGAGAATTAGCCCCCTGTCTTTAAATATTCTCTATCGTTTTAAAAAATCTTTCCTTCCTAAAGAATAAATCGTATAATGGCAAAAAAGGTATATCGCACTCCGCATTATAATGGCTACGTTGTACAGCATTGATTAAAAAATTTAGTTTTGAAGCTGCTTCGAAGCCTTTATTATTTGATAACCTTTATTCCTAAAAAAAACAGGCCTTTGCATCTATTTTCGATGATTTATATTGCATCAGGGGCAACTGGTGATCACTCAAGCCCTTCCTTTATTCCTCATAATATTGCGAGGCTTAAAATCTTTCCTTTTTGTGGTTTTGGTACTACTATGTTGGTGCTTATATGATTTGTTAGTCACAAAAAATATTATTTTGATTAATATTTTGTTTTGTAACCCTCCCAATAGTATTGTCAATAAGAAATATCTACCTAAATGGTTAATTATTTTGAGAATATGCATTTACCCCTTGTTAATAGTGTAGTGTTAACGTTATGAAGCTAGATTTAAATGTATTATAGCTTATAGCTAACTGTTAAATTATTTAAATCCTATTTATCTTAGCTAAAATTATTTAAAACGCGATCTAGAAAAGTTTTGAGTTTTTAAAAATATACAAGAACTGGAAACTGTTAATTTGAATGGTATATCCTTATCTTTAAACATAAACTAATTCGATTCATAAATTGCACGGGTTTTATACCTAATATAATTGCATATTATTAACACACAAAAAAACATTTTTGTTGATTTTTGATTGTAGTTACATAAAAAATCTTAATCTAATTCTCATTAAACTAGCCTACTCCAGTTTTCTTGTGTAAAAGAGAAGTCTAAATGGGATTTGTGAATGTATCGATAGTGTATGAGTTGATATGTGATAATAGAATGAAAATAAGTGGAAATAGTGTTTAGCTCGCGGAATGGTACTTGACTGTGGCAAGGATTGTTCATTTGCATCGTATCGGAACTTTTTCATAGGAGCATTTATGAAATAATATAAATATGTATAAGTCGTACATAACATACAGCTTTCGGATCAAAACAGTACGAAAAGGCAAAAGAATCTGCTCGCGTTTTACCAGATAAAAAAAATAGTATAATTGCGATCGATAGTATAAAAAATATCCAATTAAATTAAAATATTATACTAGTATTTCATATGTTACAATTGTCTGGTCAAGACATATCTAAAACCTTATACATATCTGCTTCTATGGAATAGTATAAAGCTAAACTTGTATCTTAAATATTAAAATAGCTATACAGTTTGATTTGTATTTTATTATTAGTAATTTTTATTTATTTTTGTGTAATGAATAAATCATCATTTATTGAAGATTTTATTTTATTTTTCTTTCCCATTATATTTGTTTTAGTAGATTTTATAATATTAAAATTTGTTTTTTTAACTAAGTAACAATGAAAGCAATAAAGTCGGTGAAATTAACAGCTAAGAAATGTTGTAAGTAACTAGAGCAATATACTTTAAGTAATTGATATAAATTATACGAAGTTTAAACTAATATTTGTACAGGCAAAACATTGATATCTATTAGTCGTGACGTGATGTTTAAATTCCATTCTTTGATAAAAATCTTACCTAGTTAGTCTATAAGATGTTCAAAGGTCTGAAGCATAGACCACATTACCATAATACCATACACCAAACTTATAATACGTATATGTATAATTAAGAGTTACAAAAGTACAAATTATAAATGGATGGAGAATCCGACTCATTGATAGTAGTATGTAGGATAATAGTTTACATAGTGCATACACCACGAGACTACCTCACAATCACACAAACAAACACACGCCGGTGACAACCGTGAGTATATTTTACTATTTACTGCGTGAGACAAAAAAGTGCTTTGAAATAGGGTAGTCTTTAATTTCAAGACAAAAAAGAGACCTATGGAAAATACAGCTATACGCTCACTACATTTTTGTCTTGGAATAAAGCCTATCCCATTTTATTTTAAAACAAGATGAGTCTTGTAAATGATTCCTGAACGCCTAGACGAATTGATCAAAAAGAACAAACCAGAAGGAAAAATATCAAAATATATCACAAACTTGGAACACTCAGGATGTCCCAGAAATCAACGTCAAGCCGAAAACGGGCAATGGTCTAACTAAGTCATGATAGTTATCAGAACAATATAAAAAAAATATTGTCATGTACTTTTTTATATTTTTCTGATAACTATCATGACTTGGCCCATCGCCCGTTTTCGACTTGACGTTGATTTCTGGGACACCCTGTATATTCTTTACATGAATATCATTTTCTGAAATTCGGTCGGTTCTATAATCGCGCCGTATTGGTCTAAGTGTTCTGGGTCTTGAGTATAATTCGATTCAGTCACACTTGATAAAAAAAGTCACAGTAAAAAACATAAGCTGACATAAAAAAAATACTAAACATGATCAAATATACCTAGTTGGTTTTAGGTTCATATACGTCAAGTGTGATTCGACCTCCAACATTGTCTTTTGGTGTGTATAAAGCTTTTGTGAACGCAAACAGTGGTGTGTTGTCTGCCTGTTTACTCAAGCCAAATTTATTGCTTCAATAAACTTGGACAAATATTGTAATAAAACATTTGTTAAACAAATACAGTGATAAAGATAAACTACATATTGAACGAAATATAATTACAATTACGTACAAGAAGGTTACGCTTACTCGTATGCAAATACTATCAATTTCAAACTAAACAAAGATACATAACATTACTTAAACATTTATTAAACCTTCAATTCTTTGTACAAAAAGCAAACCTTTCAAACCTAAACCTAAATCTTTATTGATCTCTTGGATCAATCTGTGTTTCTGTATCAACTACCAACGTATCTTTTATCTAAAAATCTTTCACTTTTTCAATATGTTGAGCAACTTTAGTAAGATCCATCTTTTCTTTTAAAACCGTTATTAGCAATTCTTACTGAAATCTTTTATTAAAAGTGTTTCCCTATATTATCACATCAACAACTTACTACCTAGAATATGTAAAAAATTATTTTATAATTACAGTTCTCGTTAATTTTTGAAATGGCTGATTTCTCCGCTGAACGCTTTTCGTTGATAAAAAATGTTAGTCCTTGTATTTGACAAGCCCAAACATGAGATGGGCATATTTTTATCTGTAGATTGAAAAAATGGGCTTTAGTTATACAAATAAGTTATCTATGAAAAAAAAAATCGGTTGTCTGTAAAGTCGGTTTACTGACGATAGTTGAACGTGATAACGTCATAAGAAAATACTGATGGAATGGTTGCATTTTTCAAAAGAATTTTAATTAATATTTGTTTGATTGATATTTTGTATGGATATAATATAGATAAGGAGGTAATTTTAATATATAATTATTTTTCTCTATGTAATTTTAATTTTAAAATTACATTTTGTCATGCCCGTATAAATGTTGTGTTATTGTTGTATTGTAAGCCCATTTCTGCCGAAAAGTAGCATTTTATTGCACCCTCGAACTATATTCGCCCTCACTCGCTTTGCTCTTTCGGGCATCTAAATATCTTGGGTACACTCGATCCATTAGCGCCCTATGCGGGCGGCGCAAAAGCTCAATTATTGCCCTTGTATTGTAGCAACACATTTGAAATGAAATGGAATGAAACTGAATGAATGTGAATGAAACTGAATGACACTGAATGAAACTGAATGAAACTGAATGAAACTGAATGAAACTGAATGAAACTGAATGAAACTGAATGAAACTGAATGAAAATCCGGACCCGGACCTGGACCCGGACCCGGACCCGACTCGGACTCGCGGACTCGAGGACTCGCGGACTCGCGGACTCGCGGACTCGCGGACTCGTGGACTCGCGGACTCGCGGACTCGTGGACTCGCGGACTCGGACTCGGACTCAAACTCTCGGACCCGGACCCGGAACCCGACCGAACCCTTACCCTTACCCTCATTTACCCTTACCCTCATTAACCCTTGCCCATTACCCGACCCGGGCTCGGGCTCAGGTAAATGGAACGACGAAACGACGTAACGACGCATGAGTCATGTTTTTTCGTGCGTGCAGCCGGCTCCATCGATTTATAAGACGTTATCACGTCAAAAATGGGGTTGTTGTGGCTGTGTGGACACGGCCTTTTGTTGTGCGTGAATACGTCTCGTAACTTCGGGGCTTCCCCCTCCGCCGCGCGCGATGTGTTACAGTCCTTACTTAGCGTAATAAATTCTTTGATTTTTTAGCTATTCAGTGGTGTAATTGGAATTTGGAATGGGGATGATAGATAACACAAAACTTAACTTATCCCCCGATTTTGTTATCATTAGTTTTTTTAACTGTGTCAATTTTTTTATTTTTATTTTATTTTATTTTATTTTTGTAATTTTAGGAAAACTTACAGCTAGGTACATACATTAAATAAAAGAATAGTAACAGAAGGCCAATTAAAAGTTTCCACAGATAAAATATGGTATAAACTAATAAAAACAGTAAAGTTAAAGACGTATTCACGTCAAAAAATAAAGCTTATTCTGTATTGCTTTGATCATATTCCTAGCATCAGCTATATGCCAAAATTACCGAGTACTGTAATTCTATGAAGGGTAGTTTGTAAACTGTTGTATATTTCTAGGGCGAGAGCAACGAGACACGCATAGCTGTCGCCAACCAGCGAGCAGGCAAACTTCTCAAATCTTAAAAACATTCAAAATAAACTGAAAAAACTCAACTATCACCCGGTCAATCCTCAATCACAGTTTATAAAGCTTTAATACAAGTAGCAAGGTTCAAATCTATCACAAAGATACTCTTTGGTCTTCAAATATTTCAATATGACAATAAAACTCTATTGTATATTAGGAGGTGATAACGGGATGAGAGTTGGGTATTTTCAAATATAACGGTAAGTACAGTAAAAAAATCGGCAATAATGAATGTTAGAAGCATTGACATTAAATGCATATCCCAATGTCGTTCAATATCTTGGATAATGTAGCAGGGAAAGATGGTAGTCGTAGGTATTCACCAACACATTATGCTAGGTTTTAGTGATATTATAATGACTGAAGTGATATAAAGCTGTAATCAGATTGCTTCCTATTATTCCAATCCAACCTTAAGTGGCCTGTATTTAGTAAACAACGCAATATAAACTGATAAAGTAATAAGTTATAGAAAACAAGTACAAACCTAAAACTAAAAATACTTATAATTTCACAATAGGTTAGAAATTTAAGCCCGTAGGTATAATAGCCGTCATAGACAGCTGTAGCAAACTTTTTTTTATACAACAGCTAATAGAACAAGCATTGTAGTTCCTCGATAGAGCGGTGTTTATCAAAACTTAAGCAAGGATTTTTGTGAAAAAAATGCGTGTGGTGATTATGTAATTCTGTTGCAATCAAAAGTATGATACTAATAAATAAATGATACTAACAATGAACAACGATAACATATCTTGTTGCCATCAGTTTTCGACCACTAATTGTTGCCTTACTAGTTTTACATAGCGAAGTTCCTATTCGCTATCTCATGTTCATTACGTCAACATTCGTCTTGTTGCAATCGTTCCTTGTCTAAGATAAGTTTTGTTTCAATCGAAGCTCTAAATGACAGATGCGACTAGGTTTGATTGCAACAAAAGTTACGCAATCACCCCAGGAGACCACAAAAGTGTCAAGCTACGAGTAGCATTGTTTCAAAATACAAACTTAGTTACACAAATAAACTTACAATTAAACAAATACTCGTATTTACAAAATGTACAAAATACACAAGAAACAGTTGAGCTATCTGCAGACCGTTACAAACGATCTAGAGATAGCTCAACTGTACCATATCAGTACCAGACGGAAACGTCCTAAAAAAACATAGTTGATACTCTGATTTATGTTGTTATAGCCTAGATGGCATTAGCAAAGTGTTTCGGTTGAATTACATAACCGTCCGTTATTGTGTTGGTGAGCCTTCGTTTGGTAAAGTGATTTGAGAATTTGGTCTAGGGTTTGTAAGTGTAGAAAAAGTATGGTACTGTGCTTACCTACCTTTCAACAAACGAACTAAAATATAATTTAAGAGCTATTTAATCTTGCCTAAATTAAGTCGTATCGTGCTTAAAACTCATTAATTACCTAAATAATAAACAAAAAGTTTTTTTTATGTTTCATTAAAATACAATTTATTTTAGTTTTAGTAATGTGCCAAAATTATAAGTATTCTGTCTGTATTTATTATTTTGCAATTGTTTCTCATGCGTTTTAGACGCACGCTATTATTTAAGCTAAATTAATATTCAAAAAGAAATGTGTGATGCGTCTCAAATGTTTGATACTTCATCATTGCTAGTTTTTAAAGTTTTAAATAAAGTTTTGCACGTCATGCACTGAACTGTTATTAATAGCACGCAAAAACTTAAATATTAAGTACATAAAAAGCACAAAGGCTCAACTATATTATTTTGCACGTAGAAGGCAGATACGGCAAATACGTGGCGTAAAACAATCTTGCTTTAAAAATACTAATACGTTTCACGTTATTTGAGTTACCGGTATCCGTCAAAAAGTATTTCTGTCTTTGTTTTAGACGAGGCTAAAGTAGAGACGGAAATATTTTCATCTAATAGCGCTAAGTAAAAACTGAAACAGGCAATTACTGGCATATAATTTAAATCCTATTTACTAGAGTCCGCGTAAGATAACTTTGCGCGAGTCAGACGGGGAAAAATCTCCCAATCACAAATATTATGCATGCATTAAACGCAATGCAAGTTCGCTTTGCCCATTCATGTTTATGATCGGAAGATATATTTTCAGTCAATTTTATTTATGTTTTTAGATCAGTCATGCGCAGACTTATCTTACGCGGGCTCTAGTGAAAGATATGTTGATATTAGGTAACTAAAATATTTGTTTGGATTTAAGTGTCACAATTTACAATTTATGCATTGTTTTTTATTTGTTAGATTAAGTTAGTTAAGATAAAGGTGCCTGAATTTGTGTAGTTTGTTTTTCTGTTGTGAATTTGTTCACAAACGCATTTAATAATAGCTAGTTTTTTCATGCATAGAATGTTTGGTTATATAATAATCTGTAGAAAATAGTTCTAAATATTTCTAAGCGTTGTTCACACGGGTAGAAATGAAATAAGGCTAGTACATCAGCGCCTAAGTCCCTAGAGTTAAAATGTGAAACTGTGTGAAAAATGCTTATTAATTTATTTATTGTAATGTAATTACAAAATGCAATAGTATATTTAAAAGTATATCAATAGTTGGACGTTAAAAAATTTATGACATATTACTTAAAGTGTATTGTAAGTATGACGAATATGTACCGGCCTTAGGAGTAAAGATTAGTGAGTACATGTTAAAAGGCAAAAGGTTTTGGCTTGACAAGAAATATACTCGTGTACCAGGAGCCTAATTCTCGGGCCGACCGAGATTTTCAATGTCCCATAAATACACATTGGCACAACCCCCGCACTTTTCCACGTTTTCCGTATATCGTAGCTGTCGAGGCTTCTACGATGAGGTCGTCGATGAAATACTCAAGGAAATCATCCACTCTCTCTTCGAAAAGAAGCAATAAAATAAAATTGCAAAATGATCTCGGTCGGCCCGAGAATTAGGCTCCAGATAGCGTTAAGAGTTTTCGAAAATTTCTCTATGTCTTTTCCTCTCGATATTAGTTACTAAGAGTTGATATTCAGTAAATATTTTAATAAATAAAAACATATTTTAATGGTGTTCTCTCGTATTTACTCTGTGGACACATTTGATTGCGCTGCGCTGTCATGTTCATTCAAAAAACGTTGATTGCAATATAATGTGTCCACAACGCGTAGAATGGTTTTATATCCGCTATTCAACATTACAATAGCTCTATGAATAACCGCCTGCGTATTCTACGTCTATTTAAATCAGCCTAAATAATAAATAAATACTTATAGAAAATATATTAATCTATTTTCTTTAAAAAATAGTAAATTATAGCATTAAATGTTGATTTCTAATTACATTATTTATTTGTTAAACTACAATGTCGTTTTATTTCAAGACCCCTAGATGTTCTAACTGTCCGCACCAAGCGTTTTGCTTCAACTTTTATGTTGCGGACAGCCAATGAGTGGAATTCCTTGCCGGCGTCTGTTTACCGAACACCTATAACTTGGATGTTTTTAAGAGTAGAGTGAACAGGTATCTTCTAGCCAGGTTATCGTGCTACACGTCTACCGCATCATAACTTAACAGCAGGTGAGATTGCGGTCAAACGCAAACCTATGAATATTGTACCTACCTAATAAAAAAACAATCGAAATACATCAGGAAAACATCCTAGAGGACCTAAAAGATTTGAAAACTGTGTCATGTGCGCGACAGGAATCTCTTTGAGGTGCACTAAAAATCTTACACTGGTACAAATAACTAGTCGTACTATAAGAAGTAGGATTAAAATACGAAGTGGTTCTTATTTTTTATTAACAACATAATTTACCTACAATTATTAACATTTTGTACAGTCTTATTTACATGATAGCAATACTTTCGCACTAAAACTACAATATTTAGACATAATAGGTTCGACGTTCTTTAGTTAAATAATAACTGGGCAAATACTCTGAAAATACTAGACTACCTACTAGGTAAAAATAATAACGTTAATTATAAATATATACCCTTTGTTTCTAGAGATGCTACTACAAAAAGCTTAGATACTAGGTACACACTAGACAAGAGTTCTTTAACGACGAAAGAAAAAAAGAACGTTTATTATAAATACCTACCCCTTGTTTGTTTCTAAAGATGCTACTGCAAAAAGCTTACCTACTTACACACTAGACGAGTTCTTTGACGACGAAAGAAAAGAATAACGTTATTTATAAATACTCTTTTGTTTCTGGAGATGCTACTACAAAAGCTTACGTACTACACACTAGACGAGTTCTTTAAAGACGAAAGAAAAGAATAACGTTAATTATAAATACCCTTTGTTATCTTTTACAATATGTAGGTACAGGGGCGTATTTACCCTTAGGCCAAGAGGGCCATGGCCCGGGGCGGCAGGCTGCGAGGGGCGGCGCAAGCCGCCCCTCGTTCATATTCGTGTGCCTTTTTTTACTTTACATCATCATCATCATCATCCACAGCCCGACTTTACCCACTGCTGGGTGTAGGCCTTCCTTAGTTTGTGCCATCTACCTCGATCCTGTGCCAGTCTAAGCCATTGCCGCCCCACGACCCTGAATATATCTGACTTTACATCCCTAAAGCAATTTTAAAAAGCCTACTAACCAAAACTAACCTCGTTCGTCGAAAAAAAATATTTTTTTAACACGCTCACACGCTCACAAATGACGAAGTTATGCGGTAACAAACATTAAAAATAATAATAATAATAATAAAATACAACCGAATTGAGAACCTCCTCCTTTTTGATTGGAAGTCGGTTAAAAAAAACTTTTTTTCCGAAAATTTATGGGGCGGCATATCTTTTAGGCCCGGGGCGCCAAATCTTTAAATACGCCTCTGTGTAGGTATGATTATTAATATCGGACGGCTTCTACTGTATTGCAACACCCTTACCTACAGGGTAAGCCCACCCGATGGATCGACGACATTTGAAGATCGCTGGAAGTCGATGAACAGAGAGAATTAGTCGTCCTGGAAATGTAGTAGGAGAAACATTTCCAGTTATAGACTTCTCGGGCTGATGATGATGAGTGCAGCCGACTAGTACTGGTCCACACAAATCAAGGTAGTTTAAACAGAGAATGACAAATTACATACCTATGTACTTCCTTAGTAGTTTATAACAAATTGTTACCTAGGTACCACTACTAAGTGTAGATAGATTATTAGCATTGTCAAAATATAAAAACAAACATTATAACAAATTGTTACCTACTATTATGTAGATAGACTATTAGCATTGTCAAAATATAAAAACACAAACATTATACTTAACTAATTCTTACCTACTAACTATAGGTGTAGATAGATTATTAGCATTGTCTTTTCAAGTCTTCGTTGCTTTTGCAATGAATAGTGGCTATTTTAGGTGTTTACCTATTATTCTTTATTCGGCCAGACTACCTTAATCGTAGTGTAGTAGGTATTCTGTCATATTCACGTAATCATACACAAATTACTCTACACAATCACAGTAGGTAAACCTGTGACAGGTCAAAGTCACTCCATTGCTCATGGACGTATCATGAATGAGTACCTTAGCTAGATATAGTTTGTCCAAAAAGGCCACGTATTTGGGCACTGTAACTTATATCCATAAACACATATCTTCGATTTTTCAGTCAGTCTTCAGCTCTTCAGGTGTTTCACACAGCTGTAAAAAAAACAAACATGATTATCTACACAAGTAGGTAAAGGGCACAGAACGAAGATAAGAATACAAATAAAAAAATCGTATTCGAATACAAAACGCTTTTGTACAATAATATACATTTTCAATTGATTATTACAGTTTTATTTTTAACATTTTAGTTCAATTAGTTATAAAAGCGTTTTTTTTTTAGTTTTTTAAACTATAATTTATTCTACAAAAGCGTGTAAAAGATTACCAAAATTTTACTTCTAATTCATTGGGAATAACTGTTGTTTAGTGCAACTACATGAGATAACCTTGAGTTCTATGTAGGTATCTAGCGTGACAAACAATAACATTAAATAAAATAGATTTCGTAGAATAGTTATTAATAGCGAAGTAGGTAATGTAAATTATGGTTGAAATAAAACAATAATTGGTCGGAATTTTACTATTAGGTACACACCTAATTTTAATTTGTCATTGAGAACCTATTAGTTCTATGTACCTAGTAGGTACCTTTTTCCCCTCAAACAGGTCACTGACCTAATGGAAGGTGATAGTGAAAGGAACACAGTGACACAAACAAGCTCAACAAATCCACATTATAATATTATAACTTATATAATCGTATATTATATGCGGAAATTAAAATATTTTGAAGTCTGTGACTAAATCTCGCCGTAACGGCTTGACCGATATAATAGGAGAAACATGGAATAGATAAATAAATAAATAATAAAATTGTGGGCAATCCACACATCACTATATAGCCCCAAAGTAAGCAGAGCTTGTACGATGGAAACCATATACCTAGCTGATTTAATAATCGAATATTTTTTTGTAAATATATACTCGTACAATATAATATAACACCCAGATAGAGAACAAGCATCTACGTTCACTACACAAATATTTGTTCTCGGGGGGATCGAACCCACGGCCTACAGCGCAGAAGGCAGAGCTACTAACAACTGAGCTGAGAGGTCAGTCAAGTGACAAGGCCAGAAATAAAAATGCTTGACTAGAAATATCACAGGCATGAAATCATGTAATGTATTGATCAAGATAGGTCCCTTCAGAATTGTGGTAGGTAGGCACTGTTTTGAATGTCTAAGTGAAGGCCAAACTAAGCCGTTCAACTTGCGTCTGCGATGAAGTGTATGACGCACTCTGGCGATATTTTTTATATTTTTTCTGGACATGCACGTACAAAACCATTGCTCAGATCTGATCGCTCACCAGGACACAGCTTGAACGTCGTTCCCAGCTTTTATGGCGGTCGCGATTTATAAACGTAGTACCTACCTAGAATTTGACTTACTAAGTTCAACTATAACCTCGAGTGACAGCATAACAGAGAAGCCGAGAAGAGAACAGACGAACTGCAGTAGCCCGCTACTTCTGCGCCATACTTCAAAGAACACCACGTACACCAGAGTTCCACATGCCAGACCCTGCAAATAAAGGTTCCTAGATGTATTAAATCTCCTGGGAAAAAAAGTTCTTGAATAGAAACCACCAACCGGAAGACAAAGCATAGGACGTTTTTTCTAGAAATTTAGGTAGGTACAGGGGCAAGCCTATGTTCAGCGGTCGATTTCTTAACATGATGATGATTAAATCTACATAGATTTATAAATTCTAGGCTACCTAGAACGTGACGTAGCGTGTTCTATCAATAAATCTAAAGTGATAAGTCATCCCCTTGCGCGTTGACCACTGCAGTTGGCTAGTTGGTCACAGTTTTGGAACTTCACAGTAAGACAGAGTCGGTCATATTTCACGTGCTTGCCTACCTGAAAACAAAGTTCGCTTTTTCTTACTTAGGAACATAATATCTGGAGCCTAATTCTCGGCTCATCTCGGATCATTTTGCAATTTTATTTTATTGCTTCTCTTCGAAGAGAGAATGACAGATTTCCTTGAGTAATTCATTAACGACCTCATGGTAGAAGCCTCGACAGCTACGACATACCTACGGAAAACGCAGAAAAAGTGCGGGGTTGTGCATTGTGCAATGCCAATGTGTATTTAGGGGACATTGAAAATATCGGTCGGCCCGAGAATTAAGCTCCTGTAGCGTTATGATTTACCTGTAATACAACCGAGTACAATCCAGCCTCAGCCGCACCGGCTCCTCCAACCAACAGAATCCCGATCCCGATGCCCAGCGCCGACATGAACGAGAACGTGAATATGTAGACCAGGGACAACCAGCGTTTGGTGCCAGCTGCTAACAGTTCCACGCCGATGCAGAACGCTATTATGTATTTGTGGGCAGATACTGCTGCGAACATGTACCTGGGGACATATTTGAGCTGCAGTTTTTAAACTGTTTAGAATAAACTAGGAGGTAGGTAAAAGGCTCGTTTACACTTGCATTGTCGATTTTCAAGATTTCGTAGAAGTCATGACGTAGATAACCTACGTCGTCAAGTCTCTTAGAGAATCTTGATAATTCAATGTCGAATGCACGTGTGAACGAACCGTTATCTACTGACTGGATAAAGATAAAGGAACTGGGGAAGGTCGTCACGATGGATGCGGTTGGGTCATAAACATTTCTAGATGGAACAACCCCTACCTACCTATGCGTTTTTATAATCAACCGTTTTAGAAGCGCTGGTGAAACTCGGCCTTTGCCGGTTTTTATTGATTATTATTCCGCCATGTTTGAAAAGGGCACCAAAAGTATCTTTTGACCGACTTCTGTTTTAAAAATACTAAAATTATAATAAATACGTAGTGTTTCCTGCCACTTGTTGTACCTAGGTACTTACCTAGGTTAGGTAGATATTTATAGGTAAGTATATAGACTTATTCTTACTTATGACTCATAAAACTATTCAGGTTATCAGTTAGTTATATTTTAACGATTTGCTGTTTACTTACCCAAAGTCACTAGTTCTCAACTCAAACGGACTTTTAATCTGATCTTATCATGTGGGTAATCGACCAATTGCCCAATTAATCGAAAATAGAAAGATAATACTTTGGTTATAGGTATTTGTTGAACTAAACAATCGATTTTACACCTTTAGACATTCTAACAAGAGCTTAGTCACAATAAAAATACGTACAAAGAATAGATAAAATTACCTATAGATAGAGTCTGATTTTCGCTAGAAGAAAATAATAGGTACCTATCAAACTTCCTAAAAATTCAAATTCATCACCCGCACTTGGTGTGCGGACTGGTTTCCGCAAGTAGGCCGCTGGCGGGCCCTTTTTGCGTGACGCTTGACACGTGTTGTTCGAACTTTTTTAGATTCTACGACACGCCGGTTTCCTCACGATGTTTTCCTTCGCTGTTTGAGAGTATGCTGGCATAGTGCACGTATTTTTTTCGACAGGAAAACTAATTGGTACACGACTGGATTTGTATCCATGATCCCGTTACCTAGACCACCAGTGCTCCATGCGAGGACCACCAAGCTACCTAGCTATAATTGTAATATAAATTCGTCAAGTGACCTCACCAAACATTAGCAACAGACGACTCCAAGCCGACAGCCAGTCCTTCAAACAGCTCGTGCACCGAAAGGGCCAGCACTATCAATAATCCTCTTAACGCTGACACCACCGAGTCATCTTCCAGCACAAGATGGCTGTGACCAGTTTTCTGTTCAAACTTAGAAGACTCTGGTTCTTCGGAAATGCTTTTCCGCAAGCTAAACGGACGTGTAGGGTTGGTGTCTTCGGGAGACGTTGCTCGGCTGTTGATGTAGAGGTGCACCAACTCTTCGATTAGGTACATCATGAAGAAACCCCCACACATGATCAGCCCGGCCAGAAATATCGGCATTTCGGGAATATCGCCGGCATCTGTAACACGGAAGGTTGGTAATACTGTTTACCACGAGGAAGACAGCTGCATGGAAGCTGCATGATAACTTTATCATACTTATTTCTGAACTTTATTACCATTAGAGGTTGTGATATAATAAGAACTCTATAGCTGTCAACGGCTGCCTTTTACTACAATTTTGATGATCCAAGGTGACCAATTAGCAAAGAGCAAGTATTCACCATTTGATATTTAATTTTTTACATGGAAGAACACTCAGTTTCCTACCAAAAATTTGAAGTCAAATGAAAAGATTTTTGAAAAAAAAATATGCAGTTATTGTTTTCTTGTAAATCGAGAGCATGACTCCTTTCACGACTTTTCGCTAACTCTCGTGGTTTCGGACTTAGCCATCACCGCTCTTCTCAAAAAAAAAACCCTGCATACCTAGTCCTAATCTAATATTCTGTGAAGTTAAGTCAAGAAAAAGTTACTTCCACATCAATTGCCAGACAGCGTTACTATACAGGGTTATTCATTATTAGCTGCAAATACTCAGGAATTAGGTTCAACAAATAAAATAAAAAATATTTATGAAATGATTTTTTTTAAGTTTTGTTATGAAAATCCCGAGAAAATCGATAAAGGAATCATTGGCGCCTGACCTATTTTGACCTTTGATCCGCGCCCGCGCGCCGTGAGTGACACTCTGCGTTCAGTCACCGCCTGGGTGGGTCATCGTCCTGTTCTCCATGGCAATCATTATGCAATAGCCGTGAAGAAATTAATAAAAATAAAATTTTGATACAAAAACTTGAAAAAAATTTTGATCAAATTTAAAAAAAATAATTTCATGAATATTTTTTATTCTATTTGTTGAACCTAATTCCTGAGTATTTGCAGTTAATAATGAATAACCCTGTATAGCTATAGTGAGAATATATTACATGTTAGGTCAAACAATAGATGCGAGTGCGGAAAGATTAACACTATGAATCTAAAAAATAATAATAAACTTGTCTATCGTATCATGGAGAATGCTGAGAGAGTTACTTTTTACTCTTTCACAACATGATCGTTGTAGAGCTATCTGTCTGTAACGCCCATTTTACCGCCATACTTAGGACCCTAAATATACCTATACCTATAAATTGTATGTATTTACCAAAACATTTCTTAGATTTACCCCCGCCGCTATCGGCATCGCCACTGTCAACTATTTACCCATTTAATTAGTTTAAATAACTTGAGAAACAGACTTCATGGCCAAGCTGCTGAACTAATTTTGATGTTAACTTTAATTTGTATTATCATAGGCAAATTATATAATTCGTCCATGGTATTATCGATATATTTTAATTGCACCTCGTTTATGAACCACTAATGGGTAATTTAAGTATGGTTGACATACCCTGAAGACACCTTTGATTCCGGAACTAAAGTTAAATCAATAGCTAGCCTGATCGTCTTTAAACTAACAGAGGTAACTTGAATACATTAGCATGTCACTGTAAAAATAAGACAAACAATGATTGTTAAGTCAATAATGTACCTACTCAACTACCTAATCGAGTGTTTTGTTTTTTCCCTGTAAAGGCCTGCGCACACCTAGGTCGCTGGCGATGGCGATCAATGAATCACTGTCAAATATCGCCGTCAAATTTGACAGCGTTTCACTGATCGCTACCGCCAGCAACCTAGGTGTAAGCAGGTCTTAAGTATAAGATAAAAAAAACATATTTTTTTTTAAATAACGCGTCTTTTCTTTTGTTTAGCTAAAACAATTTTTGAGTATTTTTTTATAAAAAAATCTTAGTCTTAGGTTTATTGATTAACTTTAGAATGAATAGTGAGACATCCGGCCGGAAGGAAAGAACGGCATATGGCCTCAAATTCAAAGAGGAAACGCGGGTTGCAAAAAATGATAAGAAATAATAAATGTGGACAATCCACGCAACACTATCTAGCTCCAAAATACTTGTATACTCAATGCTTGTAAGAGAGGAGATAGCTGATATAATAACTCAAATACTTACATTTTTTGTGAATACATACAACAATATCGTTCAATACAGAATATATTTTGTTCCCGGCGGGGATCGAACCAACGCTCATTAATCATAAATCATTTTATTCATACAAAAAAATACACGTCAGGACAGGTTGTCAATTATGTTTTACACAGAAGTTTACTTAGTGTAGTGAACTGCCTAGCCGTTTCACTTAACGCCTGAAAAATATCCGCTAGTGTTAAAAATAACCTAGAACCGGAACAAGACGAAAAACATGTAGGTATAGGTAGAACATTGATAGATAGAAGCCTACATGAATTGATTATAAACAAAAGGAAATAGGTAGGTACACATAAATACGTTTTTTAATTGCATTAAACTGGTGTTCCTTGGCGCACTTTATGCCGAACATAATAAGTAAACGATAGGTAGGTTTTATGTAAGATAATGTTAAAATATTACACACTTTGCTGTCTCGGTCTTGAACTATAAATAGGAAAGTACAAGAACACACACACATTACTCAACCTAAGGTCTCGCCTGTCTCCTGCCCACGGCTTGGCACCCACAAAGGAAATAAAAAATCATGGGCTAAAGGAAGGTGGCGTATGAGCTCCAGAGACTCAGATTAACAACGGAAGGTTTGAATCGTAAGTAATAAATTATTATTTAAACCTCACCTTGCAGCAATTGGATATTTTCATCTACTTCAGGAAGGAGATGCATAAACGTAGTCGCGAAGAGAACTCCCCCTCCGAACGCCAGGAGCCCCATCACCATTTTATTCGAAGAGCGAAGGTTTGGGTCAGTGGATTTCGTGAACCAGTCGTACTTCAGCGATAGGAGCAGCGGTACACATCCCACGATCATGGATACGCCGAAAAGGCACACCATGGTTATTATTTTAGCCATCAACGCATCGCCGGTAGACGCTGCCGAGTCGGTAGTGAAATTTAAATTCATTTTTGTTTGTTTTATTAGTATTGCTGCGCTCGCGACGATGTCTCCCAGCAATCAGTGATCGCTCGACTGAGCTTCCTGCGACGTGCGCTCGTAGGCGGGCTCTTGATAACAACTAATTATGAATGATAAAGCGATATACTCGTAAGCGCATATAGACACTGGGGGCGATGCAGCCTACGTCGCGTCAGGTCGAATATAGACAATATCTTTTAGATTGGCGATACTGACCTTGTCAATGTTCCCATTCACAAATCAATTTTTAATTGTAAGTCCGTATTGTAGGTAGAACAATACTTGCCTCATTCGAGACTCAAGCACAGTATTTTTTGTACCGCGTTTTTGATCAACACGATTCATCTAGACCAGTCTTATAAGGAGATAAAGGTGCTTGCATACAATACCTATAGGTAAGTACCTGGTTCTCTTAACAAAGAACTATAAAATAAGCAACTTATTATAGGGGGCAGACCGCCTTCGGTGACCTTATCACTCGCACACTGACCTTTTGAAAGATATAAAATCGCTTATGAAAAAACGTGAGCAACTATTTTGATTCCAATCCGATTGCACATAGCTAATTAATAATTCCACCACTCTGGTTAAAAAGAACCAGTGACACGATGAGAAGAAGAATTAATACGTTTTCCTACTAGAAAGTTTACAAAGGTAAGAAAACCAGAAAAGAATAGTTCAGTACCCAAAGTCCGTGTTTTGCTACCACATTTCGTTACCAAATGTTGTTTTCGTTTCGCCTACGTGTCTCTGTCTTTTGTATGGAGACAGCAAAAACACGTTACGTAGTTAGAGTTGTTGTCTCATAATTTTTCCATGCAAAAGAGAGAGACACGTAGGCGAAACGAAAACAACATTTGGTAGGTAACGAAATGTTGTAAATGCACTGGGACTTCGGGTGCTGAATAAGAAAACGTGACAGAATTAATTTTTTTTTTTTGTTGTTCACTGAGTTCATCGCCTTAAGTGGTTTATTTATTCTCCTTATTGTAGTTTAAACAACCAGGTGTAGGTAGCTTGATACACTAGGTAGGTACCTATATTACTCGAGAACCAAGCAAGCATACTAAATCATGTGTTTTGGGGTTCCGTACCTCAAAAGGAACAACGGAACTCTTACAGGATCACTTTGTTATCCGTCAGTCGGTCTATCAAGACCCTTTATCTCGAGAACGCGTTGAGGTATCAGGTTAGAATTAAAACGATATTAAACTCAGTTCTACAGTCTCTTGAAGCTCTGGATAAAATCAAACTTCCTCTTACAACGTCACAAACTCACTTCCTAAAAAAGAACTAGACTATTTTTTTTAAATACCTATGTCCCTACAAAATTGTAAGAAACCCTTGGTCGGGACTTCAACTCGCACTTGTATGGATTTTTTTAATACTTATGCGTATTTACCTACAAAGTGAAGTAAAAACCACGTTAAAACCTAGGCACTTAAGCACCCACACAAAAAGTGTACCTAAGTACCAGTAATGTTCACGGCGTGCTATATCTTTTCTTTTACAAAATTGAATAAGTTTACAAAATAAAACTGGTAGCTCAAAAAGAGAAGTTAAGTAAGAAGAAGGCATACCTACCTAATCATGAAAGTCATAAATTACTTACATAAAACATTTATCTAACCTCTAAGTTATTAGATTTTTGCGCTACCAAAATGTGAAATATTTGTTACGTGCTCTATCAGGGTTTGTGTTAGGCTTACTGCACCTGTACCTAACATAAAAGAAACACATACATGCACAAAATTATTCTTAAGTAGTTATGTTATTAGTATTTTGTTTTATTTTATTATTAAGTAGTTACTTGGAGTAGTTATGTTAAAGTATCTACGGCTTGGTTACCTAACTTTCAAAATGGTAGGAATATTATAAGCTAGCAACACAGAATTCCAATCCAATGTCGTTTCGTTCGTCTCACTCCACTTTCCCCTGTTCTCTGCTCTCCCTAATTCAATCTTGTTTCGTAGTAAAGTAACGGGTCGCGATGTTTACAAAGTATCTAATATATTTTTAACCTATTAATAAAAAAGTGAGCAACTATGATGATCAATGATGAAGAAAAAATATTGTTACTTAGTTATCTTTGTTGTTGCTTTAGTTAGTTGGGTCTATTGGAGCTCCAATACAGAATTTAACAAAGCTCTTATATTTTTAGAGAATAGTAATTTGATCAATGATATACTCATCCTACCTACAAATTCAACATGTCTAGGTACGTAAATATTTATATTTCTGTGTTAAGTACCAACTACATACATACATACCTACTTTACCCTACTATGAGTTTAAGAGGTAAATATAAAAACTTATTTTCTTGGCAAAAAAGATTAAATACAATTCTTAATACACCTATTCCATGGCTCCTAACAAATACATTCACTTAACTTTGGGAAATTATAACCTACCAAGTTAACATTAAATAAACACCCCTTTTTAAAAATTCACCCTGTATATTCCTAAATTAACACACACACAAAACGAATAAGGCTACGTGATAGGTATGGCTGCAAAATAAACAATTTAAAACACACTTATCTAGGTAAAGTAGGTAAAGCTGAGTAGGCACCTGACATTAAATTTTATGTCAACCATACTTTAAGGGGGTACGATTTCCATACAAACTTAATTTACACAACTATGGGCGAATAAAGTATTAGTGTACACTGAAATAGCTGTAATAGGCTTTTACAGTGGTCCTTATTACCGGCCAGCTAGATAAAGTTGAAGTGTCAGCCGTTGGTCGTGGCTTCAGAAAAAGAACTAATAGACGTTTACGTCTATTTTGAAACAGTGATGTACAAAATTGACTCTATGCTAAAAGCTAGTACCCGTTAGAAACAATGACGAAAAAATTACTTTTTTGGTTTTTTATTAATATTTCTGTTATCCTACAGTTTTCTCCAACTTTATATAACTGGCCGGCAATAAAGACCACTGTAAAATTCTATTACAGCTATTTCAGTGTACATTTTATACTTTGTTTGCCCATAGTTGTGTAAATTCAGTTTGTATCGGAATCGAACAACCATAATATATATACTTACGTAAATAGTAGTGATTTTAAAAGCGAGAGATTTCAAAATTACATTGCCCAGGCTGATATTGTGACAGCGTTGTCCCTACCTGAGTTGGTGAATGCTTATTTTCAGGTCGCAAATTCCTGGTGATAATAGTGACATCCTACGTAGGCCATGTGGAGCTCAGGAGTGCCCATAGGAGGGCCATGCCTCCTGAACTACTGAAGACAATGAATGCCAGCAGAGTGTTCTTATTGGCCAAAATACCGGATAAAGAAATGTATGATTATTACGTCGGTAATAACTGTTAGCTTTTTGCAGACATGTAGAGAAAATGGAAAATCGACGTAAGGTGCTTATGGCAAGTGTGAATGGGAACATAAAGAGCCCGAATCCTGAAGCATGTACCTATGAAGAAATGAGAGTGAATGTTGCAAAAAAGGAGAATTTCAGGGTCGTAGCATGTATACATCCGTATTCTCTGCCTACCCCAATGGGTAACAAGCATGATGCTAAGTATCTGTGTAGATCTCTAGGTTAGTAGGTACCTAACCTAGGTGTGTTTCGTGTGGAGGTGATTTTAATCATTGTTATTTAAAATCATTACAGATACATTACACAGCGGGCAATAGAAGATGAAAGCGAAACATTTGGCGACATCCTCCAAGGATCTTTCAGAGAAAACTATAGAAACTTAACTTACAAACACTTAATGGGCCTTAAATGGGCTTCAACGCAATGCAGTCATGCATCTTTCATCTTAAAAGTTGACGACGATACCGTATTTAGTTTAGAAAGGACATACAAATTACTTTTAAAAGAAAATCTTGATAATACCATGTTAGGCTACATGCTGAACAACACGAAACCTAGACGAAGCAAACAGAACAAGTGGTATGTAACCTACAGCGAGTACGCCAGAAGCGAATATCCCCCTTACTTATCAGGATGGTACTATGTTACCACTCCAAGCCTAGCAGGAAAACTTTGCAAAGAAGCTGTTTACCACCCTAAGTTCTGGATTGATGACATTTTGGTCACTGGGATACTCACTGAAGTGCTTAATATTAAACTAAGACCGTTACCTGATAAATATTGGCTAGAATACTATGAACTATTAGAATGCTGCTTAAATGAAATGGTTAAATCACATGTGATGTGTGAATATGTGGTCGGACCAAACGGCAACAGAAACAATTTAATTTACGAATTCAATGATGCTTTAAGAAATTGTGATAAAAACTGTACAAAAAGATTAGAAGGTCGACCGTTAAGGAAATCTTGTGTTGCTTTTAGAGAAAGGAATATTTTTAGTGAAGGAGCAGCTGAAATACGCCATATTAAGTTGTAAAAATGTAGGGAAACAATTAACTTTGTTTTAGTGCAGTAATAGAGCTAGAGCACTGGTGGTCTAGTGGTAGTGGCCCCGCCTTCCGATCCGAAGGTCGTGGGTTCAAATCCACTCGTGTACCAATGAGTTTTTCTGTCGAAAAATTTATGTGCACTATGCCAGTATTCTCAAAAACGGTGAAGGAAAACATCGTGAGGAAACCGGCGTGTTGTAGAACCTAAAAAAGTTCGAGCAACACGTGTCAAGGGTCACGCAAAAAGGGCCCACCAGCGGCCTACTTGCGGAAAAACCTGCCCGCACATCAAGTGCGCATGATAAAACTTGCCGAACTAAAACTAGTGCAGTAATATCTGCAGAAGAACCAATAACTGCTGGGATAAATGAGTTCTAAAGTGGAGACTGCGGAGTGTGGACGCCTTCACACTAGATGAAGGGATAATATATAAATATAAATATAAAGGAGAGTCCAGCAGTGGACTGCAATAGGTTGATGATGATGATGATGATGATGATGATGACCTATACAAATACTTGCATTGTTTGATTAGCCGTTATTTCAAAGCCTTGTTGTAAAGTCAAATGTATTAAGATTAAGATTAATAATAATTATACCTACTTAATTTATATTTGATAAGTTATCTGTGATGTTGCCGTCCAAAATACTGTTATCTTCCTAATAACAACTATTTGCTAGATAAAGTTTATTTAATGTTAAATTATTAGCCAATATTGATAGCAAATCTGATTTATTACTTTAACAATACCGTCAAAAATAAAAACTAGTTACTGAACTATAAGATATGGCACTTATTTTTACTTATTTTAACTTTGAACTTAATAACCAATAAGTCAACTTTACCTTACATTACAAAATTGCAATAAGTCATTGTATAATAAATGCAACTAATATGCCTTAAACTTAACAAAAGTAAAAAAAATCGAAATACATTTCAGTCTAATTTAAATTCATCTAATCAACATGAGCATTATAAAACTATAATAATTGTGCTAGAAGGGTTCCATACTAAATTAGTATCAAAGGAACCTCCAGTGGCTGGGTTAGCTATGACCGTCAAGAGTTTTGCCAACTATTAACGATCGAACAGCCATTAACAATAGTATCTTTGAAACCCTTCATAATGTAAGAAGATTGATACCAAGTTGCAACAGCTGTTGATTCCATCTCATGGAACTTTATGTCCTGATCTGTTTCCGTTCTTTCCGGTGGAGTCCTGACATCACTAAATATTTGAATTTCCTTACAACATGCAACACCATCCAGGTTTTTAGTTCTGAAATCAACAACAACAATGTTGGAATTCCTTGGTATCCGACAGCCACTGCTGTGTTGGAAATTTTCACAACAGACAGTCTCACGGTTGGCATTTGTCTTTTTCTTCAAGAAAATGTACATGTTTGTTGGAGGTAAAGGTTTGAAAATAACTTGGCTTAATTTCTCTGCAGTAACAAGCTCCCTGTAACAAAATTATTGATACTTTTTACTAGAGCCTGCTCAAAATAACATTGCTCAAAACAAAATGTAAAAAATCTTCCCATAAAATATGAAGTTGCATTTTAACGCAATACAAGTTTGATTTCCCCATTCATGTTTTATGATCTTAAGATACTTTTCCAGTCTATTTTATTCATGTTTTCCATCATCTAACGCAGACTAATCATGTGTGGACACTACAACATAATTCCTTTTGAAGGTCATACACTTATTATATTGTTGTCACTACAATAGGTACCAAAAAAAAGTTAATAATAATAATAAAAATAAAGCCATTTTATTCCCAAAAAATATTGATTACATTATATCATGTTTAATTATGTATAAGCACTAGAATTCAATTCTTTATTTTGGGCACCCAAAAAAAGTTAGAAAACTTTAAATGTCAGTGTACTTGTGTTTGGCTGTTTTTAAAAACAGGATTTAAGATTGTATTTTCTAGAGCTGTTTCTACCCAGGTATCAGACAAATAGGTATAAACAAGACTTGCAATACTAACTTGAATATGTTCCTCTGGATCTTCTGGTCTGTTGCAATCAGCGTTGAATGACATTGTGGTTTGTGGCATGTTGTGGGCAGAAGGAGTCTGTATACTTCCTTCAAAGCTACAGGAGTGGCACCCAATGCTATGCACACCTCATCAGGGAGGGAAGATCCATTTATTTCTTGCAGCAGACTCTAAAAATCAAAGCATAGAATCGCTTATTCATCTGGAGGTATTTCAAATTCCAGGGCAGGTGGCTTGCTGTTGTTATAAGCAGAACAGTGGTCTGGTCATTTTAATCAGGTTATCTACCTTAATGTTAAAATCCAAATTTTCTAGTGCAGTCGATGCAATGCGAAAGTGTCTTTCAGAATTGAAGCTTTCCCGTACTTCATCGTTCTTACTCAATTTCTTTTTATTTATTACTTGTTTCAACCATGGATAGGTGTAAGGAATCTGCTGTCTTTGATACGCGATGAATTTGACGAACTCTACCACGATGTGCCCGCAAGAAATCGATGTTATCTGGTCACCTATATTCAAATCTATAATAATTGGCTTCGAAACACTGGCAGAATTCATAGTATTCAATAAAATTAATGAATAAAACTTCAAAACACAAACGAGAGCAACAAAGTTTGAAAATAACGATCACGGATCAACAAATTAAAGTGCTGCCAGTTGCCTGCCAACCGGGTTTTGTCAAAAGTTACATGAAATAGTCAAAAAGTAGCCTTTTGGTGTGGAAAGTAGCCTATATTTTTTTTTAGGCAGATTAAGCAGAAGCAGAGTAACAGATAAACAAATTATGTAGTTTCATGGTTTTCCAGATCCTTTTTTCAACAATTAATTTAGAAAACACTAATCAAACTTTTGAATGCTAAAAACTAAAACTAAGACGAGAAGACGTGCAATGATATTATGAAACACAAACTTGACTGAATTCGACCATTGGCATCCATCCAAGCCAGAAGCTTCAGTCGTTTGTAATTTCTTTTATTAAGGTACATTAGTTAATGTGTGATAAAATTACGTATTAGAAGTTGCACGCATCTCCATGGCTCTACTTTTATATCCAATATATTTAAAGTTTTAAATTTGAATCGTGTAACCTAAGAGTAGCTTGTCGGAGTCAAAAGTTACCTTATGCATAAAGGTTATACTTCTGGCAACGCTGCAAGGTAACCAATGAGTGGGTTTGACCACGGTTTGACCGATTTTGATTTGACAACTATGTACGTCCAAAGACAAAGTAATCTTTTTCTTTGTTCCATCTTTACCTCGTCTTTCGATATATATTTCCTGTTTTTAAAATTGCCTATTGCTCCTCGCTAGCGTAGCGACACTAGTCTGGAAATAGATGTCCGATTATTTCATCAGGGACGGTCTGATCTAGAGAGCTAAATTCCTTGGTCTGATCAGACACTCACTCAGCTTGAAAATCGGACATGTGGGTATTGATTACTTAGTCTGATCGGATGAAATGAACCTAAACAATAGTAAAAGTTTAAAATCTATGTTTTCGACGAAAACAGCAAGGAGTTTCAAAGTCTGTTCTGAATTCAAATTCAGTTTGGCGCATTATAATATTTTGAAGCTTGTCGGCTTTGTAAAGTTGTCAGTAAAGTGTTTGAAAAAAAGTGCTATAGTTCCAAGTAATTTCAAAATGTTTCGTATACTCCATATTCCACAATTGATCATGAAGAATAAAAGGTATTTCTCTAGGTCTCCTTTTAACTTTGCCAAAGATATAAGATTTGGTGCAGATGTACGATCGTTGATGCTTCAAGGGGTAGATATCCTTGCGGATGCTGTTGCAGTTACCATGGGCCCTAAGGGCCGTAATGTAATTCTTGAGCAATCTTTTGGACCTCCTAAAATTACCAAAGATGGAGTAACTGTTGCCAAAGGCATTGAACTAACAGATAAGTTTCAAAATATTGGTGCTAAGTTGGTTCAAGATGTTGCAAGTAAAACAAATGAAGAAGCTGGTGATGGAACTACAACAGCAACTGTACTGGCTAGAGCTATTGCGAAAGAAGGGTTTGAAAACATGTCAAGAGGAGCCAATCCTATTGAAATCCGAAAAGGAGTCATGTTGGCAGTAGAAGCAGTAAAAGAGAACCTTATAAAAATGTCAAAACCGGTCAGTACCTCAGAAGAAATAGAACAAGTGGCTACTATATCGGCAAATGGAGACAAAGCTATTGGAAAGTTAATTGCAGCTGCAATGAATAGAGTAGGCAAAAATGGAGTCATAACCGTTAAAGACGGAAAAACCCTAGAAGATGAATTAGAAATCATTGAAGGGATGAAGTTTGACCGTGGTTTCATATCACCATATTTCATAAACTCATCTAAGGGACCAAGAGTAGAGTATAGCAATGCATTGATTCTTTTTTGTGAAAAGAAAATATTTACTGCATCACAAATTTTACCAGCCCTAGAAATAGCAAACGCACAAAAGAAACCGTTGATTATTATTGCTGAGGAACTTGACGGTGAACCTCTATCAGTCCTTGTAGTAAACAAGTTGAAAATCGGACTTCAAGTAGCAGCAGTCAAGGCTCCTGCTTTCGGAGACTTGCGTAAGAATACTTTGATAGATATGGCAACTGCAACTGGAGGTGTGATCTTTGAGGATGATAACAATCTGATAAGACTTGAAGATTGTCAGCCTGAGAGCTTCGGGAAGGTGGCTGAAGTTATTATTACTAAGGATTCAACAATTTTGCTGAAAGGTGGGGGTAACAAAGATGAAATCCATCAGCGTATTGAACAAATCAGAGAAGAGATTGACGAAACCACCGGTGAATATGATAAAAAAAGACTTCTGGAGCGACTTGCTAGTCTGCAGTCTGGAGTTGCCGTTTTAAGAATTGGAGGCTGCAGTGAAGTTGAAGTAAACGAAAAGAAAGATCGTGTCAATGATGCTCTCAATGCTACTCGGGCTGCTATTGCTGAAGGAATAGTACCTGGAGGTGGGTCGGCATTACTGCGATGCATTCCTGTTCTTGCAAATTTAGAAGCAGCTAACTCAGATCAGGCTATTGGAATTGATATTATCAAGAAAGCCTTACGTACACCTTGCTTAACTATTGCAAGTAACGCTGGACTTGATGGGTCGACAGTAGTTTCAAAGGTGGAAAATATGAGTCATGATTTTGGCTACGATGCATTGAACAATGAGTTCGTAAACATGATAGAGAAAGGTATTATCGATCCTACCAAAGTCGTAAGAAGGGCGCTCACAGATGCCAGTGGAGTAGCTTCTCTTCTCACTACAGCGGAAGCTGTTATTTGTGATGCAATAAAACAGAAGGGAAAACCATCTCCAGATCTTGCTGGATTAGGCGGCTATTAGAGGGATTTACACCTAGTTTAATTTGAATAAAATTGTTGTTTTTGAGGTTGATGATTAGTATTATTTTATTTACCTTCCCTTGATATCTATTTGGAGGTATCTACCACGCACGCATGCAAAAACAGTGCTTGAGTCTGAGTCGAGCTTTAGGCATTGATTGACAGTTCTCGGCTGACCGAATACTCCGCTGCGCTCGAATAGCCCTGAGGCCGTGGGCCCCTAGTGCAAACTGTGAGCGGCTGTTTGCCTCTAGTTCATCCTCGTCTTCCCTATATTTTTATATGGATGCCTAAGCAGCGCGTACTGAATCGATTGAATCCAGTTTGCGAAGTTTTGCCTTCCGTGCTTCCGTGCCGATGCACAGCGAACGACGCTCACAACCCGGCTCTAGCGATCCGGTGTAAGGATTGACAATAATAATTATTCGGTGGCTCAGAGTTTTCTAGCAAACAGTCAGCCGCTTACAGTTCGCATAGAGCCGACCTAGAATGCTAATAACCGATGCTATCTATCCTTAGACAAAGTATCTATCGCATCCTCGATCGCATCATGCTTCTTTGATGACAATATTATGACAGTGACGGACATCATACTCAATTTGATTTGACTTGGACTTGACGCAAAATTTGGCGGGAAATACCTACAAAGTTTTTTTTTCGGCACTCTTGTATTTACGAAATTGAATTTTTATTTTAACTTTTAGGGCTAAAGTTTTTTGTAATATTCGACTATTTTTCTACTTCTTCTTTCTTTGTAAGCTTAATTACGTTAAATCTCACTGCACTCATTTTGCATTGATTTTTTATTAAACGTTTCATCATTAAACAATAATAGGTTGATGATGCACACTAGCAAACAATTAGCAAGCATTTTTTTAAGGAAGTCAAATCTTTCCGTAACTTTCACTTTTAATGGATGCAACTATGTAAAAAAAAGAAAAAAGGTGTTCCTCACGACAGGGATAGGGTGATGATGATGTTAGATTTCGTGACTCTAAGATATTTTCGAATTACAGATACGCTAGTAGTTACTATGACACGGTAACGTCACAGAATAGATAATAGTTAGTAGGAAGCATACCAAGGCGTTTTTCGTGACTGTAGTAGGTATAGGTACATACCTATTATAGATTTTATGAACTAGCGGCCGCCCGCGGCAGGCTTTGCCCGCGTAGTAGTGGTCATTGCATTGGTACATGATTTTATAGATCTACTGCATTTATTTAGGTATTATGAATAAGGTAGGCAAGGCACTGATGCCAACGACGAGCTTCGGCAAATTCACCATCCACACTTGATGTGCGGGCTGGTTTCCGCAAGGCCTCTAGTGGGCCCTTTTTGCGTGGCGCTTGACACGAACGTGTTGCTCGAACTTTTGTGGCTTCTAAAACACGCCGGTTTCCTCACGATGTTTTACTGGCATAGTGCACATAAATTTTTCTACAGAAAACTAATTGGTACACGACTGGATTTGAACCCAAGACCTTAGGCGGATCGGAAGGCGGGTCCGCTACCACTAGACCACCAGTGCTCTCTGCCAACGAGCTTACCTGATGGTGGATTCAGAGGAGCTGGTAATCATTAAAATCATATAGGTAGGCGTTCTGTGTGAAAATGGGACTTCTCAGCAAATAGGTAGGTATGTACTTATGGGTACATAGGTAGGTAACTTATCATCATCATTATTATTATTATTAAAAGCCTGTTGTGTCCCACTGCAGTGCAAAGGCCTCCCTTCCTTCTCTCCATTTATCTCTTGTTTGGGCTACTGTGGATCATCATTGTTATTATAAATTATACAGATTTGTATTTTTGTAACAAATAAACTCAAAAACTACTGAACTGGTAAATTTCTTTTGCCACTATAATGCTGAATTAGGTATCCCCGAATAACATAGTTACATTATACCTAGTTCGAGCAAATTAAACCTACAGGAAATGAGTCTCTCACCAAAAACTCTGCCTCTGTAGTTCAGTAACTACTGAGTAGTTCGACAGGTGGTACAATTATTAGATCAAGAATTTTGTATATCGGAGAATGATATACAAAATTCAAACAAAACGTAAAAAATATAAGTAAAATTAAAATGAATCAGTGTGTCAGAATAATAACAATAATCAATTCAGAATAATAATTCTTAAAGAAAATAGAAAATAATTTATATGAAATCTTTAACGCTATAAAAACATTGATACAACATTGTAGATATCTTTAGTAGGTAGTTACTTCATCACACACATCTACCTAGTTACTTCATTCACAATCTGACTTCACACATTTTTGGCAGGGTTCTAGACACACATCAAACAGCCACTAAAGTCTGGTCTACCACTTTCTAGCGCTAAGTTTGACACACATCTTCAGCCCACTGAAGATGAAAGCCCATGAGGTGTCTGGCATGCGGCAGAGGTGTCCAGCCCTGAAGAATTAAAAGTTCTTCTCATTAGTGATGACTGCCCAGTTCTAACTATGCGTAGAAGTTGCTTAGGAGCGGTTGGTTCCCAACGCTGCTGGAGGCATTGGAGTCGTCTGTGCTGTAGGAAATGGTAAATACTCTTCAGATGATAATAATAAGACAAATCATTAGTTACTGATGCTGTTGCAGCCATCGCATTTCTGTCTTATTAATATTCCGGTGGATTTTATTTATTTCGTAATTAAAGTAGCCCGTATCTCTTCTTCTTAATGAAAATGAATGACATCTGTCCTTTTCGAATCTAAACAGTAGCAAGCAGAAGCAAGCATGACATTGACCTCTTGACATTTGACAGTTTGAGATGTCAGTTTTGACAGTTGTAATTTATGATTTATGCACACAAATGTAGATATACATACGTATACGCACACATTTACTATAGAAATCTGCTTCTTCTTTTTTCGTGAAAATAAGATCGGCCTTTTTTTTTGCGAGTACCATCGCAATTTTTTGTTTACTGTTGTGTGATTATACCTATAAAAAGTAATAATAAAATTGAAGAATAGAATATTCATATTTCAGACAATTAAACCTATACCTACATAAAGGTACATAGTCTGTAGTCTACTGATTTATTTACTAGCGGGATTTACTGTGCAATGTGAACGTGAGGTTTGGGATAAAGAATAAAAAGCCATCATGGCAAAAGTTCTGAATCGGACAAATATGACTAAATTATCTGAAAATGATGACGCTGAAAGTCTGAAAACCATACAGAGAAGTGCAAGTAAAACTTCAAACTCTTCTGCCGACAACTCGGATGATAACCTCCAAGCAAACGGTGAAGATAGTGAGGATGCACCGAAACAACGAGTAAGAAGACGTATCCAAAAGATTTCTGATTCTGATAGTGATAAGGGGGTAAAGCAGAAAAAGGTTACATTAGGGTCTCCTGGCGGACGCTTTAGTCATAGAAATATTGCTGGTGATGGAGTACCCTTCAAAAGTATTCTTCAAAAATCTCGGATTCGACTAGCGAGTGGGGGAAGCTCGTCAGATTCTGATCTATGTGATTTAGATCAAGCAGTGAGTAAATCAAACTGCAAAGAAAAATCAGTTCCCTTTAACAGTGATAGTGAAAACCATACTCCAATCATCACTCCATACAAATCCATATTGCACAAATTGAGTAATGGAAGCTCTTCTGATTCAGAAAAAGCAGTGAGATATGAAGAACCACAAAAGAGGATGAAAAACAAAAGAAATAAATTGAAAGATAAGTTCAAAAGTCTGATAAATTCTCGAGGAGATGAACACTCACCAGCTGGAGATGGAACAGAGTTAACTAAGAGCTCAGGAGAATCCGAAGACAATGATTATGCTTCATCCATTGAAAAAATAAAACAGGTAGGTTTTAGACAATTGAATAAAATTACAAAAATTACTTAACAGAGTTTCTTATTCTAAGAAACCCTGGTAACTAATTTTTGTTTGTAATAATAATAAGAATAATGATTATTTCCAAACAAACAAGACATACAGTTATTTATAAAACTTATACTAGTACTAATGCCATTAATAAAATGCCAACAGCATCTGAACCTGGAAATAATAGGCAACTCTAGGCAATAGGCACATATTGTGGTTTAGAGCTTTACCTTCCGTGCTAGTTAAAAAACTGTGTTACGGCAAGATAAGAGCTTTTCACCCAAATGTTACAGAACTTTCATCCATGTTTTCCTTGGTCTACCTCTGCTCACTTATCCATCCACATCCATACTCATCACTCTCCTAGTCACATGACTTTCATCCCTCCTCACGACATTATAAAAAGCAATTATGATTTCAGAAAATAAAAGAGAGAGTATCCTACAAGCCATCCATATGTGACCCTGATACATCTGATGACGAAACACAAAGCTATCATCCAAAATCTATGCCAAAGCAGCAAAAAGAGAGAAGAACTAAACTGACATCACCAAAGCCGCAAAGAGTAAGTGTCACCTCTTATAAATATAAAAAATAAATATTGTGGACAATTCACACAACACTACCCAGCCCCAAACTAAGCAGAGCTTGTAATATGGGAACCAGATAGCTGATATAATACTTGAATACATTTTTTTTTTTGTAAATACATACTTAGAATACAATACAACACCCAGACAGAGAACAAACATTTATGTTTACCACACAAATATTTGTTCTCGGTGGGGATCGAACCCACGACCTACGGCGCAGAAGGCAGAGCTACTACCAACTGAGCTAGAGGCCAGTCAGTTTTATTACCTGACTGTGGTGAAGCAAAAAAGAGGATTATGATGTTAATACAAGAGAGCCTAAGAAAGACACATTATGCATTAAAATAAGATGGTGTTTGCAAAAATTTATGGTTTTGTACTTTACTGGTTTTTAATCCTTAAATTATATCAGAGATTTAAGATTTGATTCGCTAAGCCAATAAGCTGGCTTCAGGGTTGTTTTAAACCAAATCAATAGAATTGTATTAATCTATTTATACCCTACAAAATATTGTAACATTTTATGCCTGTACGTGGTCTTGAATGGGTGTTAGCCAATTTATTTATGTCTTTTCATATTTAATTTTCTCTATTGCACAAAAACTTATTTTACACCTTTTGTACATAAAATATATGCATACATGTACTTACTTATTAGTTATCGTCTGATGTCAGTCAGTCGTCTGCTTCAGGAAATGAAAAAAACCAAACGCTTAGATGCTGATCATACATAATTTACAAACAGGGACTAAGCTAAATTAAGAATTGTTTCCATAATTAATATAATTATTATAATTGAAAAATAACAACAAACTTTATTACAACTCCTCAGATGTCTGCTAAGCAAGCAATGGAGAACATGCAAAAAATAAAAAGTGAATCAAACAGAATGCTAAGAGAGAAAGAAGTGTCACTACCTTACCACAGGCCTAAAGCTCTGTCATTGAAGGATATTATGAGCAGGAGAAAGCCAGCGCTCTCTTCTGATGGGAAATGTTTGCCATTGAAGATGAATGGGGAACAACTTAAACAATATGCGTAAGTTATAAATAATCTGAAAATTGTAAGAAACATTTTTATTTTGCAATGTATTGAAGAATTGTGCCTGTAATTTGCCCTGCACCCTTCAAACAGAATCGTAGCATTGTTGCTTCGCGGCAGAAATACTATGGTAGTACTTCTTTTCATGAGCCTTTCACAAAGAGAGCAAGTTCGGCAAGTTTATCATGCGCACTTGATGTGCGGGCAGGTTTTTCCGGAAGTAGGCCGCTGGTGGGCACTTTTTGCGTGACCCTTGACACGTGTTGCTCGAACTTTTTTAGGTTCTACAACACTCCGGTTTCTTCACGATGTTTTCCTTCACCGTTTTGAGAGTACTGGCCTGTGCACATACATTTTTCGACAGAAAACTCATTGGTACACAAGTGGATTTAAACCTACGACCTTCCGATCGGAAGGCGGGGCCACAAAGAGAGCACACTGGTGGTTTAGTGGTAGCGGCTCCGCCTTCCGAACCTAAGGCCGTGGGTTCAAAGTTTCCAGTGCACCAATGAGTTTTTCGGCCCAAAAATGTGCACTGTGCCAGTACTCAAATGATAAAGGAAAACAATGTGAGGAAGCCTTCATGTCGTAGAACCTAAAAAGTTCGAAAACATGTCTCAAGTGTCACGCAAAAAGGACCCGCCAGTAGCTTCTTGGGGAACCAGTCCGCCCAGTTACCAAGAGCAAAATCAAAGAATTTTGCCTTAAAAGCCTATTACTGCTGCTAAGTACTTAATTTTTTCTGTTGCAGACAAATGCTTGAGGACAGACAAAAAGAAATGATGGAACTATGGCAGAGTGATACTGATGAAGAAAATGATGAGCAGAAATCTGATGGTGAAAAAACTATTGATGATGATGATAAAATATCAAAAACAGAAAGTGAATCTGTTGATGTACCTACAGAAATTGAATCAGTTAGTGAAATTACTAAAGATTTAATCGAAAATACCTCAGCTGAGGATAATGATAAACTATTTGATGATGTTTTAAGCAATAGTATAATTGAAGACAGCAACAAAAAGATTTTGGATGAAAATGAAAGTACTCAAGTAGAAACACCCAGTTTTGACAATATCACTGAAGAGCAAACCTCTGTAACAAACATGAAATTAGTTTTTAATGATTCTGAAACATCAATAGCTGAAAATAATCAAGATAATATAGATAATGTTGAAGAAGACACAGCAATTGAAAGAATTGAAATCAGTATCAACGAAACTGCAGTTATTGAACAGCCGCTAACAGAAAGTGCGAAAGAATATACAGAATCAGACAGTCAATTGATATCTTTACATTATGATTCTGAAAGACTTGAGAATTTCACTGAAACAGTGGATAAATCTAATACAGAAGTTACTGAAGTAGACATTGAAAAACCTAATGGTAGCCTTGATAAAGAAATTGAAACTATGGATGTAGATAACGGCTTTTCAGATGATGATATGAATATTGAAGATATTGATAGTATAATTGAAAATGCTGAAATCATTCGAGGTGAGTACATTCTTATTGTAGCTTAGATTGATATATTATATAGATACAATAGACGGTTGTATCGCTAAAAGCGATCTCTTTCAGGCAACATCGTTTTAGCGTGCAGTGTAGTCAAAGTGAAGTGACAAAATAATAGAATAGAATAGCAAATTCTTTATTGCACACCTTAAAACTAACAATGGAAAAACAAGTAACAATAATTTAACACATATGTACTAATGTACAATGGTCGGTCTTATCGCTGAAGTGCGATATTTTCCAGGCAAAAGGACAGGCAACAAATTTACTCCTTGGTTCCTACCGTCGTATTAGAGATTAAGGCCCGTATTCTGAAACAGTGCTTAGGTCTGAGTCGAGCCTCAAGCACAGATTTTTGACACTTTTCAATGGAGAACTGTCATAAAATCTATGCTTGAGGCTCGACTCAGACTCAAGCGCTGTTTCGGAATACGGGCCTAAGACCCGTATCTCAGCCTCAAGCATCGATTTTTGTAATTTTTCAATGGAGAACTGTCAAAAACACTATGCTTGAGAGGGTCTAAGCAAGAGTGTAAGGCTGCGCTCACTTTGGATCGGGAATGTTCGTACGTGTTCGTACGATGGAATTCGTACGAAAACGTATCCAAAGTGAGCGGAGCCTTAGGCTAAGCTAAATGACTGCTATAGAACCATTATATGTGTAGCCTAAAGAAAATAAGTATTCCTACATGTTTTACTGCAGTATTTCGTTCTAATATTATGTTATGCCTTCCAGATTTTGAAGATAAAGTAAATTCCCAAGTATTGATCAGGGACAGGCCGCTAAACCTAAATCCCAAGTTGACCGGCGCTCCCGGTATGGTGATCGACTTGGATGACAGTGATATACTGCCCAGAAAGTCCGGTATGGAACTACTGAAGGAACGTTTCATATTCTTTGCCAAACTAAAGACTCCTGAAGAGCTAGAGCGCGCTAAAGATAGACAGTAAGATATTTTATAACTTTTTTTTATACTACTAGCTGATGGAACAAGTATATGGCTTACCTGATGTTAAGCGGTAACCATCGCCTATGACAAAGCATTGTCTCGTAGGTCACGCACGTCAGGAACGTGCCCTACGATGCACTGCCCTGCGTCCATCAATAGTAATTAACTTTCGATATCAAATCACAGTGGTATTGAAATTAAATAAATAAATATTGTGGACAATCCACACAACACTATCTAGCCCTAAATTAAGCAGAGCTTGTACTAGGGAACCAGATAGCTAAAATTTTTTTTTTTTTTTTTGTAAATACATAGTTGGAATAAAATATAACACCCAGACAAAGAACAAACATTTGTGTTCACTATTTAAATTATTGTTCTCGGTGGAGATCGAATCCACGACCTACGGCGCTGAAGGCAGAGCCATCCAACTGAGCTGAGAGGTCCTTTTTGATAACCTTTTTACATAAAAATATATAATTATATTCCAGAATAAAACCAGGAAATCAACATTCTCGGCTAAAACACGAGCTCGAACAGCAAATGGCTGAGCAAAGATCTCTCGAGTGGACCAAACGTGTTGAAGACGAGAAGCAACAACAAAAACAGCTGAAGGAATTACGAGGAGAGGACTCCGATGATGATAATGATATCGATAAGCTTGAGGCTAAGCTTGAGGAAGGTATATTTTACCTAAACTTTGACAATCCTTTGTGTAATGGAAACTCAGTTTTGTTCGTAAAACATAATGTTTTTTCTTTCTGAGCATTACACTTTAACATTTAACAAACTTAGGTACATCTTTTAGTTGTTTTAGAGGCAAGCGATAATCAAATATTGTCGAGAACATACTCTGGCTTCTTGTACCGCGAGTCCCAGTTTTGCTACCACATTTCGTCCACGAAATGTTGTTTTCGTTTCGCCTGTTTGTCTCTCTCTATTGAATGGTGAAAAGATGAGACAGCAAAAATACGTGAAGTAGAAACGATCGAAACAAGTTTTTGCCTCATCAATTTTCCATACAAAAGAGAGAGACACGTACTCACACAAAACATTCATTCATTGCGCATAGTTTTTTGTGCAATAAATTATTTTCAAATCAAATCAAATTAAATCTTGGGGGTTTCAGGGTCACGTACATTTTAATATAATTACTGTACTGTCTTACACCATAAGTCACGGTTGAACTCTGCTCTTTAATTAAGTTTATATTTTTTCCTTTACACATAAAACCACAATAAAAAAACGTTTAAATTCTTTCATAAAATATTTTAGGAAACAAAGAAAACGAAGCGGAAGAATCTTCAGGCGAGAGTGAAGAAGAACTGCTAGAAAATGATGTTGAATTAAAAGACAAGCCTAGAACAAAGAACCCTATGCTTGAAAACGAGGCTGAAGAATCTGACTGTGATGATACTGAAGAGGGAAATAAACTTCAACTCAATGAAGATGAAGAAAATGATCAAGGAGATGAAGTACACGATGGTAAGAGTGCAAACATTGTTTAATTTGATTTTAGGAAAGTGAAATAAAACATCGCGAGTAAACCAGTTAGTATTTACCACTGGTAATAGACTTGTAACACCTTTTAAGGTTGTACAAGTGGTAACATGTATTGTGTCCAATTTTATATTTGTATCTGCCACTTTTAGTATCGGGAACCCAAGGCTTTACATAATTCAAGAAATAATTGTCTAAAACTAATTTTATTAATATGTGAAAGTCTTTTTTCTATACTGTTTCGAAAGAACACGTCAAGAAAAAGAATAATATATTTTAAAATTCAGGTGATGACAATGAAAATAATGATGCTGATTCAAGTGAAGATAGTGAGTCATCAGAATCAGATGAAGAACAGCCAACTGCAAAGAAAGGCAGGATACTGAAAGCGTTTGAAGATTCTGATGATGAAGACACGAAGGTGGAGGGGAAAGAAATTAAATCGGTTGGAAGTGTTGATTTGTTGGGGAGCCAAGGTATTTTTTTGGATTTAAAATATAATATTAGCTTATGCCAAATTGAGACACCGTAAAGGTAAACTAAGTAGAACCAAAGACTATGGAAAACAAGAAATAGAAATAGCCCGGAATTTTACCATTTTTTGAGTCACAAAATTTTGTTCTCTATTAGCAGTCTACTTGTTTTCCTTAGTCTATGGTAGAACTGAAGAAAGTTAAAAATAACAAGGGTATCTAGAAAAACAAAATGTTTTTGATGTACACAGTACATACTGTTACTTTATAGAAAAAACTTTGCTTATAGCAAATGTTTTGAAATCTATAATGTTGGGGTTTAAATGTCTATTGAGAATTCATGAGAGTAACTTGGGGAGGGTGCTAGAAGAGTAGAAATTAAATAGGTACGTAGATTAAAAATCACTTGATTGTACCTATATTCGAAAATTTTTCTTATATCGCGCCAAACTGTAATTTCAGATGATATCCTAACACTGGCGCAAAGACACAAATCAGCATCAGAAGATCTATTTACAAGTCAAGGGAGCAGTTTGCTTGCATCCCAAAAAGCGAAATCACAGGTTGTTTCCGAAAATTTGGAAAGTGATTTGGATTTGGGGACCCAAACATTTTCCATACTTGATTCAACTAACAATGCAACTGCTGCGTTGTTGGATGCTAGTATGAGCAGTTCGGACAAATTGAATGTTATTTGTGAAACACAGCCCTATGTAAGTAAGCTAAAGCGTAGTAATAAATATGAAAAACGGAAGTGCTTGATTGCGGGCTATGTCTTATAAACGATATATTTCATTGCTTGATACGCAACTGTTAAATCCTACGTCAGTTCCGTAAGATCCTTTCGATTTCTCTGGTCTGCCGTCATCAAACCTTTATTTCCTTATCATGGGATCACCTTTGAAATATCTTCTTTCCAACAAAAAAATAATCATCGAAATCTGTTCATAAACAACGAAGTTATCCGCGATCAAATATAAAAATGCGAATACACGGTCGAATTGAGAAACCTCCACCTTTTTTGAAGTCGTTTAAAAAATGCAGGCTAAGACTAAACTTGTAAAATATGATATTTAAAAAAGCTCAATTAATGTTAGCTTTTTAAAATGGACTGCATGAATTCTGATGTGTGCAATGTTTATTTTTCAGCAGGGAAACTTAGATACTGTCGCTGGTATGTGTTCTGGCTCCTTTACACAAAGCATACCTCCACTGCCCATAACTCAGTTCTCCCAGTCCCAAACAATAGGAGAAGACGTTCTAGCACTTTGCACCGGCAAGTTTTACGATAACCAGTTCATATCACAAGTAGAAGATAACCAAACGCCGCTTGGAGCTTCGCAGGAATATGATAGTCAAATTTCAAATGAACATAGTCAAATCTTAGATGAACATAGTCAAATCTTAGATGATAACAGTCAAACTACAAATGAAACTTGTGCAATTGACAAAAGCTATGCTCCAAAAAATACTACACAAGATGAAGGTTTACAATCTCAAACAAATATAAAAGTAAATGATAAAGTAATTGATAAAACTAGTGAAAATGCAAATAAAGAAGAATTTATCGAGTTAAAAGAGAAGCAACATCAAAAAGTAGATGATAATCTCAAATCTATTCTAGAAGAGTTGGATAATCCTGACTTTCATACTCCGAAACCGAATAGGTTCTTCTGCGGTGCTAAAACACAGATGCAAACAGGAACGCAGAAAGAGCAAGAAGTTACAAAGAAGAGGTTCATAATAGATTCCGATGATGATACCAATGATGCGAACACGAGTGAAACTAAAAAACTAAAGAAATTCAAGAAGAAAAAGCCTGAGAAAAGAGCTTTGCAGATTTCAGGTAAATATTGTTGTACAAAAACATTTATTTAAATAAAATACAATTGCAATGATGATATTATGCATAAACCTAAGTCTTTGAGTACTCACATATTTGTTTGTATTTTCAGATGATGAAGAAGAAATCTCTGAACAAGAAGTAGAAGAATACGAATCGGATATCGAGGAGGAAAACGAGGAAAGACTTGTGGAGTACGACTCTGAAGAAAATGAGGTAAATAATTCCACCTAAAAATGTAAACAGGGCTTTGCATCTATTGTAGATGATTTATATAGCGTCAGGGGCAACTGTTGTTTTACTCATGCCACTACTTGCAGGACGCTATAGTGGCTGGGACAGGGTTTTAGATGGAATAGGCTTGCCCAGCACCTCTACCATCCCGGTAGCTTAGTCGGTCTAATCCACAGGAAAGACAAGGTCAATATGTGCGGAGCTGACTAAGGCCAACAAGCTACAAGCCATATAATTCCAATTCCTGTAGAAGTAGTCTGAAAATACTATTGAACCTTATCTTACAAAAATACATACATAAAATCACGCCTCATTCCCATGGGGCTACCCCCATTTTCTTTTTACCTCCATTTTCTTTTTTCTAGTTTCCATCAAGTTCCATTCATTAGGATTGAATTTTGGTGGTGGTGGCGTTGCTTATGTCAGATAGTTATACAATACGAAAGCTACAGTTAAAATTTAGGCTAGGTTTCAAATGTCAAAAATTAAGCCGATGTCGATTACGAGTTGACTTAGACAATAAAGCTCCAGGCCTTTCATAATATTTCGATCACTTTTAGATTGTCGTAAAACCTCAAAACGAAAAACCGTCGAAGAAGAGACGCAAAGGTACAGAGTTCTTCGAGCAAGAAGCAGAGTTGACGTCTGAAGACGAATGGGCTGGTTCCGGGGACGAGGACGAAGCCGGTTTGGACCGGATGGAACGTGAGGCGGGTGACGATGAGAGCTTCCATCAGGGACGGCTGCAGAGAGAACTGGGACAGATACACATGTAAGATATCTGTTATCTCCTAGCTAGTTAAGGTTGTATTCCGATCTCTCGCAACACTTTACCTTTACCCAATACTTTTTGTATAGGTTTATACGAAATTCCGAGCTCTGCAGCAGTGTCGCTCTGTCTCGTCGCGAGACCTGAGGGCTCATTCTGAGTTTTATAGTTAACGTAATCGTTAGCCCCCATTTTGTCTGGAGAAACAATGAGCGCCCGTGGCGGGATTTGGAGAACTAATCTTCTATTACTTACGAACGCTACTCCCCACCAGGGGCGCTCATCGTTTCTCCATACAAAATCGGGGCTCACGACTACGCTAACGAAAAGTCAATTTGCGCGAAGCTAACGACAAAATGATCATGTTAAAACTCAGAATAAATATAATAAATATTGTAGAGCTTTAAAACCGCTTTGTAACATGCTTTTTTACATGGAAGGTCGTCCAGATTGGTCCCATACAAATTCCATCGAAATCGGTTCAGCAATTTGGCCATGAATTGGCCATTCGGTTTCTCAAGTTTTTTAAACTTGTATTATTTTTGTTTAGTCAGATACCCACCGAATACAGAAGAGTTAATATCTGTAGATACACCTAAAAGTTGATAATATCTTTCTCTTTCTCTCTTTCAGGCGCGACGTATTAGACCAGGACAAGAGAGAGGTGCGAATAATCCAAGAGCTTCTATTCGAAGATGGTGATCTAGGCGCTGGTGGACGACAGCGCAAGTTTAAATGGAAAAATCTCGGTAAGTTCGGTCTATAATAATATTATAAAGAGGAAAGATTTATATTTTTATATTTTTGTTATGATTAAACTCAAAAACTAAACAGCTACAAGTTTGACTGCAACGTCGAACCTGTAGATGGAGCCACAGTCGCTTTAGTGCCGAACAGTCCCTAAGAATTATTCGTCGAGTGTGATTAGGATCCGATGGCGCAGGGGTCAGCGCAGCCCCGTACCAATGGGAAGGTCGCGGGTTCAAATCCCGCTCGGCTCTTAACTTTTGGGACATTATAAAAATCTTTGTGATTTCCTTAAGTGTAGTAAACATTATAAAATCAATAAACAGTTTTAAATCCGTTATTGCAGATGGCGACGAAGAGGCAGACACAGGCGATAATGAGTTCAGAGACACGCAGGAGGAAGAGTTTGACTCTGAGGAGCAATGGAGGAAGCAGAGACATGAACGAGAAACGTTCCTCAGGCAGATGGTGAGTCCACGTTTTTATCCTTACGGAACTTTTCCGACCGCCTGTAAGCCGGTGTTCTAATATTTCTTGGCCTCTCATGGCTGATGTGGTAGTTGCTCTGCCTTCTGCGCCCCAGATCGTGGGTTCGATCCCCACCGAGAACAAATATTTGTGTGGTAAACAGATGTTTTTTCTCTGTCTGGGTTTTATATTGTATGCAAAGTATGTGTTTACAAAAACAAGTATGTTTAAGTATTATATCAGCTAAACACAATCTCTGCTTAATTTGGGACTAGATAGTATTGTGGGACTAGATTGAAAAAAACAATCATTGATGAGGATTATAAATCTTTTTAATATATAAAAATGATTTGCTGTTCGTTAGTCTCGATAAAACTCGAGAACAGCTGGACCGAGTGGCTGATTTTGGTATTGAATGATTTGTGGAGGTCCAGAGAAGGTTTAAAAGGTGAATAAATAAGTTTTCAACGGGAACGGTAACGAGGCGAGCGAAGCCGCGGGCGGCCGCTAGTCATGCATAAATTTCAGCTCGATCGGTGCAGAACTTTTTGAGTTTTTGAAGCGTACACAAGTCAACATAACATTTGTGTATAAATAGAGATAGATAGATAGAAGGTAGACGACACAATCTGCTAATGTTCCAGCAAAATAACGGAGATATCGACGATGGTCTCAACGTTAGCATCAGCAGAACCACGATCATGAAACCCAACCTGATGTCTAACACAATGTCTATGGTACTAGAGGGAAACCAGCCTGCCGACATGAACCACATACCAGTTGAACTTGAAAAGAAGAGTAAAGATATCCCTAGTCCGACCAAACCCTTCTCTTTACTACAGGTAAATCAATCATTTTTGTGTTTATATAAGTGGTACCACACTGGAACTTCACTGCTATTATTTTAGATTATTATTGATTTGTAAAAGGATCATACAAAAAATGGCAGGAACCAAGCTGTAGTTTGTTGCCTGTTCTTCTAGGTTTAGTCGCGTGGAACTGGCACCTAGACTCACCTAGCTATAAGACGTTTCAAAGTGATCCGTGTGATACTACTGAATAAATATATATTTCACTTTGACTTTTGTAAAAAAACAGCCCTCACAGCTCAGATAGTAGTAGCTCTGATCTCTGCGTTGGAGGGCATGGGTTCGATTCCCACCAACAACACAATGTGATACTAGCTATCTAGTTTCCATACAAGTCCTGCTTCTGAATTCTGGCTCAATAGAATTGTGTGGATTGTCGAATACTATTCTTCTTCTTGTCGTTCTTTCAAACCAGTGTGGTGAAAGGATTTTAAGTGTTTCTCAATATTTTATTTAGGTAACTAGCTGATGGAACAAGCATATTTCCCACCTGATATTAAGTGGTAACAAAGTATTGCTTCGTAGGTCACGCACGTCAGGAACGTGCCCTACGATCCACTGCCCTGCGTCCATCAACTGGAGGCATACAGATGTTCAGCCTCACGTGCTAGTAATTTCGCCGGCACTCACAATATTTCCCTTAAAACTGAAACACAGCAATGCTGCTTCACGGCAGAAATAGGCATGATGGTAGAAATTCCCCGGACGAGCCCTTCACAAAGAGCTCTACTACTACAATTTATTTATGTATTATTAATTTCAGCCAAACTACCAAGGGTCCATATTAAATCGCGGGAAGGGAGCGTTAGCACGGTTGGCCGCCTTGGCGACTCCTCTCGCGGTCGACGACGATGGCCCTAAGGGCAAATCAGCAGCCACCAGTAGCAGAAGAAACTTTGTCTTCGCCACTTTGACACCTGAAGCACCTAAGGTATACCAGCGCATAGCTTCCTCGGCAAATTCATCATCCGTACTTGGTATGCGAATTGGTTTCTGCAAGTAGACCGTGCTGGCGAGCCGTTTTTTCGAACTTTTTAGGTTCTACAACACACTGGTTTCCTCACGATGTCATTAGTGCACATGCATTTTTCGACGGAAAAACTCATTGGTACACGACTGGATTTGAACCCACAACCTTAGGATCGGAAGGTGGGGCTGCTACCACTAGACCACCAGTGCTCTCTGCATAGCTTCCTCACAGTAGCATTATCCTCAGTGCCCTTTTACTACTGTAACTAATATGAAAACTTTTAGACAAGGCTAACTGATAATCAAAGCGCATTTTGTACTTTCAAAGCATGAAGTTTGGAAGAGATCTTTAACAGAAACACGTTTTGATCCCCAAGGAAACTATATATCCCTCTCAGAGCTACAGTTTCAAGTACCAACTCAATAAAGTGGGTTTGTGATAGATGTATGTCTTTGGTCGTGCGTCTCACTTCCCCCATAGATCTTGAATAATCTAACATAGGGGTATACTGTATGAAGAAATTTTAAACGCATCTGGAATACTAAATTCTTTTTTTTAATATAGTGGACAACACAACACTAACTAGTCCCAGATATAGTGCTTATACGCCTTTGTTTTGTAAAAACAGGCTTAGAATACAATATAACACCCAGACAGAGGACAAACATGTTCACCACACAGATATTTGTTCTCGGCGGGGATCGAACCCACGACCTATGGGCGCAGAAGGCAGAGCTACTACCAACTGAGCTGAGAAGCCAGTCACATTCTGTGTCAACTTGTATAGCAATACATTTTTTTTAATATCCAATATGGTAGGTACTTAGGTACATATGTAAAAAATATTTGATTTCAGGTGACAAAAAGGAAAGCGGTGACGAACCCGGGGACGCCAGCATTGGTGAAGAAAATGAAGACTGAGGAAAAACAGACGTTGACTAAAAGTAGATTATTAGATCATATGAATGTGTAAAATGTAAATACCTACTATTTTATATTTAGACAACAGCTAAGAATTTTATATAGGTGACATCTAGTAATTTTAAAAATAAGTATAGGCAGTACAAGGTAAAGAAATATGAATAAATTATTTTTGAAAGATTTAGAATTTTTGTTTTACTTTTCAATTATTTGAGTAGTCCTCTAAGTCTCAATCACGAATTGTTGGTAGCAGCTCTTTAGCTATTTATTGTTTCACGTTTGGATTACAAAGTAACGGGTAGTTTGAAAAAAAAACTAGAGAAATTGCTAGTTTGATTTGTAAAACACTTTTGTAACCTTGTCTGGGCACCATTTAGTTTTGAAGTTGACTGTACCAGAGTTTTAGTAGCAGCCCAAGATTTTATCCATGTCAAGCCAAGCAAACAGGCATTAGAAAGGACTATTATATCCTGTACGTTATTAGAAGCTTATAGTAGTATGAGAATGGCAACACTGATTTCCGGTAGAGTTCTTACCTCTTTTTCTACCCTATAAGGCTATCTCTTTCGCACACCCTTCCACCAGGCGCGTGGGAGTGCTGGATGGCCCAAGCACTTTGCTCGTCATTGGCTTTGAATTTCCCGTTGAGTTAACTTGTGCTCTAAAGCTTATACCTGTACTGGTACTATAATTTATAGCTACTTACTTATTCTGTTGAAACACTTATCATCTTTATTTCAACTAGAAAGAAACAGTTTTAGTCCATGCTTAATATTTTAGTGTTATAGTGGAATCATCATACTTACACGTAAGTTGCACAAGTATATACCTAAATTGTAAACGGTGTTACCGTTCGTTGATAATAGTTGGATAAATTCCAGAAAAATTTTCTTTTCAAATCTACCCTCACTTTTATTTTTATTTTTATTAAGTTAAGTTTATGTCCATTTAGCTTTATTTAACGTAGCTAAACGTTAAAATGGATCAAACCGAACTCGCAAATGAGGCAGCTTCTAGTCCTAGACCACAACGGAGTAATGTACGTTTACCGGAACGACGACGATCAAGATCGTCTAACAGCAGTAGTAGTTCGTCGTCTTCGGCTAGTTCTTCTGATTCTCCGCAAGAATCAAAGAAAAAGAAACACAAAACCCAGCATCGTAGGTCTAGAAAACAGAAGCGACGCGATCGTCGGCGTATTGAAAAGTTATCGAATGATGTAGGTAAATTGCAAAATACTATTGCTATGTACGAAAATGCTCGAAACTACCCTGAAAACGAGGCTGGTTTATCTGATGTTAGTCGTGACATGTACGATGATTGCTGCGCCTCGCAGGCGTCACCATCTCAGGTTACAGAAAATCCTATACCAGATTTAGCTTTCAAGATTGAAACCAGAGTCAAAGACCCAGCAGTCCCTAAAGCTCCTCAGGAGTACCTTAAGATGCTAGAGGAGGTTCAACGGTTTGGCAGCATTACTTGGTCAGACATAAGATACGCGGAAACGCAAAAGTTTTATAATCATGCACCGGGTTTTATAGAGCTTGAAGCAAACGAGGAGGTGAAGGCGTATGATAATATACGCCATTTAGCGTACTCAGATAAAGCTTATGCAGGTATTACATTTTGCATTTTGAAACAAAAGGAAGTACTACTTAACAGTTTGCGGAGCTTAATATTATGGTCTCAAACTCCTGAAGCGTCACTCGTTGACCTCAACGAGCAAGTTATTGAACTTTTTCTAAAAGGCGATTTCCATAAGGTATCCACAGACCTATTGCAAATGGCGTGCGGTCACAGAGCAGAGACTTTAGAGATGAGAAGGGATGGGATTCTGAAATCAGTTCGGGACCTGCTAGTTAAGGTGTCTATAAACAAAATCCCTCCTTCAAACACACACCTCTTCATGCCTGATGTTCTCACATCGACATTGGAGAAGGCAGGTGGTGTCAGAAAGGCTTTTTGGCCAGTAAATAAGCCTAGCAGCGGGAATGCTTCGCGAGCAAAACCCACAAATGCTTCGGCACGGCCTCCCTCGCAGGGATATGCCCATCAATACGCACCATCGCATGGTCGTTCTGGTTACTGTTGTGATCCTCCAAGCACGTCCGTGCGTTGCCATCATAATCAGCCCTCGCAGGGTAACTACCAATCGCAGCATTACTACCCGAGAGGCCAAAACAATGCTGGTGCAGAACAGCGCAGTTATAACCCTTCTAATAGGGGCCCTGCATTTCGGTCTCGCGGATCAAGGCACTATCGGCAGTCACAAAGGGGACAAAAACGTCATCATTCGCCCTCTGGCTACAAGGGCAATAAGAAGCAAAGACAATGACTCACAGCTTTTCAAGGCCGGTCGGTTAGCACAATATGTCAGTCGTTGGAGAGAATTGAAAGCGCCCGACTTTTTACTCCGAATAATTACAGGGTATCGCATACCTTTTTGGCAGAAACCACCCTTGATAACACCGCATCTAGAAAGCGACCGTCGTCGCACATTAGAGTCGGACAAAATGACGGGTATCATTCGTCAAATGAAACAGCAAGGTGTTCTGCAAGTAGCAGCTATCTCTCCAAGCTTTCTGTCCCCGTTGTTTCTAATACCAAAAAGCGACGGCACCGATCGACCCATATTCAACCTGAGAGGGTTAAACCAATATGTTCTAACAGATCGTTTCCGATTAATAAATATGTATCGAGTACCGGATTTCCTTCAACCGCAAGATTGGATGTGCAAAGTCGACTTGTCGCAGGCTTATTTCAACCTACCGATAGCCCAGTCTCACAGGAGATTTCTGCGTCTCGTATACAAAGGCGAATTGCTCGAGATGACGTGCCTCCCATTCGGCCTAAGTACAGCACCGAAAGTCTTCGCATGCCTAACAAACTGGATAGCTCAAACTCTTCGAGAAAAAGGCATAAGAATAATAGTTTACCTCGACGATTTTCTCTTAGCACATCAAAGTCAGAACATTATAAGTCAGCACGTGAATCTACTGTTAGAAACTTTGGAATTTCTGGGATTCCAAGTAAATTACGGAAAGTCAGTTCTGGTCCCTCAGAAACAAATCACGTACCTAGGAATCGTCTGGAACACCTGGACAGATTGCAAGAGACTGCCGGCGGAAAAATTGGCTACCGTAATCAAAAAAGTATCTCATGTTCTGGAAACTGGAGGTGTATCACTGAAAGAGCTTCAAAGTCTGGTAGGTCTGCTAAACTTTGCCAGCTTTGCTGTCCCCCGCGGCAGGCCAAATCACCGAGCCACGCTCAGTTTCTTAAATACGCTGCCAGAGAGCGTGACTTCGGCAAGGTTCGTTCTTCCACTCACAGTTCAGGAGGAGATGCATTGGTGGCTTCAAAATTGCTCCCTGGCAACGCGGATACACATACCGCCTCCAACTCACTTTTTAACCACCGATGCCTCGGATACCGCATGGGGAGCTCAACTGGACAACCAAGCAATATCGGGAAACTGGCATCCAGAAGAACAGAATCTACACTGCAACCTGAAGGAGTTATTAGCGATCCTAAAAGTCCTAGAGACCCACGCGGAAAACATGGCAGGAAGTTCGGTTCTGATTCAGTCAGACAATCGATCTGCCGTAGCTTATCTTCGCAACGAAAGTGGAACCAAATCGCAAAGGCTTATGGAACTAACGCAGAGAATCCTTCTTTACTTAGACATCCATCAAATTCAATTCCAAATTTATCACATTCCCGGAAAGTTCAACAATCAGGCAGATTCTTTATCCAGACACCGGCGGACTCCGGAATGGCATTTAACTCCGACTTGCACAGATATGATATTTGCAAAGATGGGAATTCCCGTGATCGACCTGTTTGCATCCAAGACGGCTCGAGTGCTAGCGAATTACGCAACATTAGACCTCAACGATCACGATGCGATGTTTCACGATGCGTTCAGCTTAACATGGAACTTTCCACTAGCATGGATATTTCCTCCGCCGTTTCTCATCCCCCGAGTGTTGATGCACCTGAACAACGCAACAGGAGTTTATCTAATTGTAGTTCCCAGGTGGGAGAAAGTATTCTGGCGGGCGGATCTGAAGTCAAGAGCCATTGCACCCCCCTTCACGCTGACGAACCTGAAACGATTTTTAGTCGACACAACGACGGGGCTGCCACCTCCCAAGGTTCAGGACATGATATTGGAAATTTGGAAATGTGGGGGTGGAATGAGAGGATAAAGGCATGGGATGCGAACCAAATTTCATTACTTAAATCAGCGTGGCGACCTTCTACTTGGAGAACATATAAGGCCCCTTGGAATCGGTGGGTTTCCTGGTCAAAACTACACAAAATAAATCCTATGCACCCTGAAGGGGCTGAGGTAGCTCAGTTCTTAGCGGATCTTTATTTAAAGTTTAAATTTTCTTATAATACTATTTTGCTTTACAAATCTGTGATTTCCACGTTCTGTAACGCAGAATTATCTGGTAAATTAAGTGAAGATATTCTGGTCAGACGTATATTGAAATCGATTTCTTTAAAAAATCCCAAGTCTCCGAAACTGCCTGTTTGGGATATTAATATTTTGTCAAATTTTATGAGTAATTATGCTGTAGACTGCGAAAATGTTTTTCAAACGGTCAGGCATACTGCAGCATTATTGATTCTTTGTTCAGGTCGTAGAATTCATGATCTAACCTTATTAAGCGTTGACAGTGATCATTATACGGCTGAAAATGACTTTATTGTTTTATGGCCTCAATTTGGGTCCAAAACTGATTGCAGAGAGTATAGACAATCAGGTTGGAAGCTGTTGGCTAACAGACAAAATCAAAATTTAAATCCTGTGTTCTGGGTCAATAAAACTATCGAAATTCTTAGCGACAGGCGTGGTATTTCTGGATCATCAAATTTATTTATTTCTTTGCGAGGCTCACCGTCACCTGCCTCTCGCACAACCATCGCTGGTTGGTTCAAGTCTCTTATGAAAGCAGCCGGCATATCAGCTACCCCAGGAAGTGTGCGCGCCGCTGTAGCTTCTAGAAACTGGGTTGACAATTTTTCTATTGAGGATATTCTAGCTAGAGGAAATTGGAAAACAGTTAAAACATTCCAAAGGTTTTATCGCCGTGAAGTAATGGTCTCGTCAACGAATAATAAGTCATCGGTTACTTCATTATTTAATCCGGTACAATGATGAGACACCCTTAAAGTATCACTATGCTTGTACAGAACATAATTAATAGTATCAAAAATTAAGGTTTATCCTGTTATATATCCCTAGAGATGATTATATGATTAAAAACACCTACATGGGTAGGTATATAACCTGATGTAATGAATATTATATACATATTATAATATACAACCTGCCTAATTGGTTTGTATTCTGATCATCGTTTAATATAGTCGAGGGTTACCCCATGTGGGTTCTATCTAGACTCAGGAATGTTTGTAACTTTGCTGTTTTAACTGATTGTGTGTTTCGATCTATCAGAGTTAATATATGGTTTGTAAGGAGAATACCTATGTATTGTGTTGGCTGATATTTTACCAATTAATGGTGTTGAATAAAAGTATTAAGTTCTATGCGCACACACATTTCATTTTTAATACATACTACCTACGGTTTGTGGACCTACTACCTACTAGATCTAACTACCTTCCTAAAAGTAGGTAGGTGCCTTCGTAGGTTGGTAGTATACCTTCACATTGGCGTTTTATCCTTCTCACCAGGCGATAACAAACAGGTCTCATACTACTATAAGCTTCTAATAACGTACAGGATATAATAGAGGCGTTTTACCTGAAATAAAACGCTTATTATATACTTACCTTATTAGAAGCTTAATTTTTATCGCTGCCTGGTGTTATTCGACGCAATGACGAGCAAAGTGCTTGGGCCATCCAGCACTCCCACGCGCCTGGTGGAAGGGTGTGCGAAAGAGATAGCCTTATAGGGTAGAAAAAGAGGTAAGAACTCTACCGGAAATCAGTGTTGCCATTCTCATACTACTATAAGCTTCTAATAAGGTAAGTATATAATAAGCGTTTTATTTCAGGTAAAACGCCTCTATTATATTCTCAGAATAAAGACTAAAGCGGATTACATTGATGCATTCCATTCAGCCACTGAGTGCACACCTGATTGATAATAATATACACCTCGGAATTACAGTCCAGCTGACTGCCCGCCGGCCGGCCGGGCGGGGCCAGCTAAAACAGCCGGTTGTTATTTAAAAAAAACCGCCAAAAATTTCTTTATGTTGGTGAAAGCTTGTGTGGAGCTGCCAGTTCAAATAAATAACACCAAATTATTAAAAAAAATGTTATCAAAAGGTAACTTATATGGCGATGGTAGCATTGAGCTAGGGGTTTCTAAAATGAGGTGAAAATAATTCGATCAGTACCCAAAGTCCCAGTGCATTTACATCATTTCGTTACCAAATGTTGTTTTCGTTTCGCCTACGTGTCTCTCTCTTTTGCATGGAAAAATAATGAGACAACAACTCTAGCTACGTAACATATTTTTGCTGTCTCATCTTTTCTCCCTACAAAAGACAGAGACACGTGGGCGAAACGAAAACAACATTTGGTAACAAAATGTGGTAGCAAAACTCGGACTTCGGGTGCAGTACCCGAAGTTGGAGTTTTGCCACCACATTTTGTCTGCGAAATGTTTTTTTCGTGTGACTACGTGCCTCTTCTTTTGTATGGAAAATTGATGAGACATCAACTTTTTTTGATATGTACAATACTTTTAGAATTTGCCGCAGGTTTTCAGCCTTGATTTTTAATTTGACAGACTCATAGTCATACATAGCAAACAATGATTGTGTGCTTGTCTACCACCGAGAAAAGGCCACGCTAAAGAGTCCTTTATAAACATTACCTATATCCAGATATCCTTATACAGAGTTATAGAACACTTCTATTTCAGGATTGTTTTTTGTATATTTATTGGTAGTAGACGGAGGAAATTGTTTGGCAAAAAGACTTAGTTTTGGAAAATACGAAAGTATGTAACTATGGCAATACTATTTGTTCCTATGTTGGTGACATTGCGAAATGATCACATCCGTCCGGTTTCAGAAAATTCTCATCCCCTTGCTCTTTTGTTTCGTATTTCTGTCCTTGTCAACCTTCAACAAACCAGCTGTTTTATTCCGCATCCATCTCTGTCGTTTACTCCCCGTGCCGCACGGCGTACAATCGCGGCTCGCGTTCCCCGTCGGTATTTCAATCAATGCTTATTTCTTGTGGTTTTGAAGGATCGCGAAATATTCTAGTCAATTAAAATCGGTAAATATTCGCGATAGTACTCCTGCCAAAGGACGTACCTAAATAAACATCGAAATGGCGAAAGAAAATAATGAAATATGCGATATTATCAAAAAGTGCAAAATTCTTCTGTTGGATATTGAAGGGACAACAACATCGATCAGCTTTGTTAAGGTAGGTCTCATGATTTACCGGCCGGTGTTTGGTTTAAAAGTATGTTTACAGGAAATCTGGTGTGGACATCGTACTTCCTGCATATATTTTGTGCTTCGATGCTGTTTTCCGTTATTTGGGCATGCAAAATGTTCGCATTTTCGGATGCGCAACATGGAGGACGAAAATCAAAATGGTACCCCGGTTCATGCCCCTTTCATTGTCGATTTTACCACGTGTTATCACTTATAACCGTATCAAATCCCCTTGAAAACTGTTATATAGTTAGCTTAGCCCGTTGTAGTGAGAGCCGGCGTAATGCTCGATTTATCATTTAGGTCTTATTTCGTTACCACGAATGAAATGCGTCTCCTTTGTAGATGGGTTTAATCGCAATTCCAAAGTACCTACTCGAAAATTTAAGGAAAATTGGTGCATATTTTTATACCAGCTTACTGGCGGCATATTTATTGAATGCGTTATCAATGCCGGCATGAACAGCTGTTCGAAGCAGCTGGCTGTTTAAAAATGTGGAACAGTTAGCTGTCTGCCTGTAAAGTGTCTTCTTTCAATAGACATCAAGTTTCTATAGTTGTCTTTGTCTTTCTCTTGAGGTGGCATGCAGGTTTTATAGAGACAGCCATGCAAGAAAATTCACATGTGGAATGAAATTACTCGAATAATTTGGTGCTTCAATGAATATGCATTAGGTTCCAGCTACATTCCAAGCACTAATGTGAAATAATTTTGCTCTGTAGGTATCCTAGGCATCTTCTTAGATAAATTGGAAGACATTCTCCATCACACAGCCTCAAATTACTAAAATGAGTAGGTGAATTTGCAGTTTTTCTATTTTGTTTTACAAAAACTTCAATCTCTGCTTTAAGCTTGACAAATTATTTAGCAAATCGGTAAGATAGGTATACCTGACTACCTACCAATTGCCTAAAAAATATTTCATGAAATTAAATTCTTAACTTAATTTCAATGTAATCATTGTTGGTAAAAGGAAATACCTGGTAAGGAGTACCTCCCTAAACATACAGGTTGAAAGTACCGCAACAATTAAACTTAAAATATTTCTTTGGTTTAATTGTTTCCAAACCTTCTTAATGTAGAATTAAACTTAATACCTGTGTTAGTGACACAATAAAACTAAATAAAATTATGGCAATAATGGTTTGAACGTAACTTGGCCACAAATGCCTATCTACTAGTGCCAATCCATCAGAAATGTTCTATGGATGTGTGGTAAACCCGCCAAAATCTAAATCTAAAAATGAAGCAATTCTACGCTTAATTTTTAGATAGTTAAGACATACCGACATCCATAGTTTAGCAACGTAGCACATATCTGCTGAAAGCAGCCTAATATCCCAAAAAGAAAGTAGTTTATTGGGAATTAATAATAATAACTCGGTTCAGACTTATTTACAAGGTACATCACCTACGTAAGCCACAGGCCGACTTCAACCACTGCCGGGTACAGGCTGCTATGTGCCACTGGTAATGGTCCTGTGCTAATCTTATCCAGGCCTTGCCCACAAGGTTACATTAGTTGTTTACTAAAAGGTGACTTCTTATTACATAAATTTGTGGTAGGTAGGTACATAGCCCTGACCCACTTAGCTCGGAGTTTCAGGACAATTACTATGATTAGATAGTGTAGGACATGACAACGCTCGGACCTAAGAAATATTTGTCCAAAAGTTGAAAACATAATCAATAGATGAACCTACTGAAAACGGAGTATTTTACTGTGATCAAAATGTAAAGAGCCCTAGGTTCCGAACAGTATAGTTTCATGAACTGGGTGCTGAGGTGACGTTCTGGCCATGAAACAAATATTTGCATGCCATCAATATTTTTTACTAGAATCGTGATTTCCGGGTTTCGCTCGTGCTCTTTGTCTCATAGACTACCTGAACTTTTTGTCAACTAGTTGTCTCTGCACCCTCTCTTAAAACCGGTTTTGTTATGGCCTCAACTGTGCACATCGCCTTTCGATATCATTGGTAAGATACGTACAGTATAGACGTTTTGCCGGTCCTTGCCGGAGGCACATTCAAGGAGAGTTAGGATCTACTTATGAGGAAGGTTAGATGATCAGTTTTATGTCCGTCAAACGCCTACCGATGTATTTAATACATCAATGGTAACGCCAGGTGTAATCTCTAGACTCTTTGTTTTGTCTTTTTTTACACTGAATAGACCTTCATCTGATGAGTTCTTGGAACAAGTACTTACTACCTCAGGTATAAGTACGTTATTGAATAGAAATAAGGTTAAGACCTCCTCGTATTTAAGTCGTGTTCTGATGACTGGAATTTCGGACTGAATTTAACCCTAATAGCTCACAGGACCAAGGAGGCTGGTATACAATGAAGGAAGCCTATACCCAGCAATGGGTATTACCGGGCTGAGATTATCAAGATCGTGACGTTGTGATTAAAACTTAAAAACTACAGACGCATGCAGAGTCCAAATCAATAATTTTGATTGCACTACACGCAGACTAACATACATACCTACGAAAATAGCCACATCGAATTCAACCCTCTGCAACTGGACCCCTACTTAATTAAACTCCGACGTATGGCATTGACGAACGGATTAACGTGTATCAAAGGGCTGCTGCCCAATCCATGGGGCATAAGGAACTCAAACTGAGATCAAAAGAGAACAGTCTGTGTTATGTTCAGTGGCAAACCTATGTTAAATATTGTCTACCTAGGTACCTAGGTATGCTAGAAAATTTTAAGATTGCTGAAGATTTTGTTGACTGACTTGCCGAATTTGGTTGATCCTTAGCTTTACGCCTAATTTACGACTGCTTTTATATTATGTTGATGGTTTAAAATAGGGTCCAGAGTCGATTGTTATCACAGTATACAAGACAGTACAGAAGAAAGAATGTATTACTAGTCAAGAGTTAACCTGCGTGTTTCTAAATTTAGATTAGTAGGTAGGTCTAGGTACCTACACATTCAGTCTAGTCGACACTGTGGCTATATCGACGCACCCTGGGGCGTGCAGGCATAGAATACAGCAGTTACCATTTGCAGAAGTTTCATTTCACCGGTACTGTATCAGACAGACCGCACGCATATGGATGGTACCTACCTACTAGGTACTGCTGCTGTAGGCATTTTGAATAGCAGAGCCAGCGTTCGCATACCTCGGTCGGATGGCTATGTAACCGAATACACTCTAGAATCAGAGTAATGCCTGTTAATTTACATCGAAAGCTTATTTAGAGTGGCAGAGATCTGGTGGGTCGTTTGGATAGGTAGGCTCGTTATCCGGTTTGGACACCGCGGCCGGCGCGCCAAGTTCGTTCACCCAGTACTTGCCGCATCGTAGACTATGCAGTTTCACCAGGATATCGCAGTATGCTAAAAATACCTATTTATTATAGGCAATTTTTCCTTGGAATTTTACCTTTGGCTGTCTTGGCGCACAGGGACTGCGAAACCATCTTTAGAGCGAGGTCCATGGACAAGTTATCCGTGTCCATAGGTCTTGCCATGTAAAGTATTGTTAGCATTGTTCGATAGGTCTTCGATGAATTGCATTGATTTTTTTATTTATTTATTAAATCAGACAACTTTGTGGTAATGGGTTCTAGCAGCTTACCTACTACATATTCCTATTTTCGAGTGTAAATTAATAGGTATTTTGATGACTGAATATTGCCTGCCCTATGCATGGAAGCTATTAGTTTTTCCTTTAGGGTACGAGCACTACCTAGGTACCTACTAGGCACCCCACCCTAACATTCCTCCGCCCAGTCTAAATAAATTATTGATGGTACGTCACAAGAAAGCGCTTAGCTGCGCTGTATGGACGAGCTAACAACGATAATAGGCCCTGATATTTTAAAGCTACTACGCCAGCCACACCCTTCATGAGATACCTAGTCATACTCATGCCCCAGGCATACGGAATAAATACTAAAATAATGTCTAAATTGTGATTGGTCGCGGGACATCCATCCATCCCGTTTCACATCTCCCTATCTCGCACAGGTCAGACTGCGTATCGATTTTACCGTACCCGCCGTCGCGGGATTGAATTAAAATGCAGGCTTTTGTTGACAATGCAATTACTAGCTAGATGATAAAATAATGCACAGTATTTTGGGAACTGTTAGACAAAGGAAACATTTTTAAAATCACGGTTTATATGCGTGGTATGAAGACAAAGAAGCGAATGGTATCCCTGAGTGGAAACCGCATTCAAATTTGGCATGTTCTTGACGACTTCTATGGCGCAACCGGCGACAGGTGCGGGAGAACCAATTTGATTCCCGCGGCGAACAAAATGTATTTGCTTATCAAGCTTTTGATAAGCCTGGGTGTGGTGCATTGTATACTGTAGTTCCTGATACCCAGGACGAAGGACATACTAGAATCTCGAATGCTAAATGGACTTTCCAATAAAAAATGTAGTGGCCTACAGTTACAAAATTTAATACAGCTTTCACTCAGCGTTCAATTTACTACAAACCTGTTCCTGTTAATATGCCCAGACGGCAAGGTACCTATGAAAGTTCCCGACATCCTACAACCTACCTACAGAGAAATCGATAAAGCGTTGGCGTTCCTACCGGCTGAGAGCGCGGTCCCTAGTCCCGACTTATTATAGCGAGGTTTTCCCTTAGTCTGCTATGGATTTATGTGTATTTGTACTAGTCTATTCAATTGGCACTTACATTGAAATAATAATAATCTCTGTCTGATCTTTTGAGGGCTTGGTAACAAAAACACAACCTTGAGAATTTGAAAAGTACTCTTACCTGAGACCTTTTACGATACGATCATACTGTCTTAATTATTGTTTAAATTCTGGGAAGTACAAAAGGTTTCATGGATTCTTTGTTGCGTTAGATTTCGACGTTTCATTTTGTTTCAATATCTATCACACTACTACATTATACAGTTATGTACGTAATTTCGCAGGTATTATCTTGATGTTGGTTGAATGTGTAACGGCGACATTCGACATTTACACATACCTACCTTACCTATTAGTGAATAGTTCTTAAGATTTGGGAGAGGTGATGATTTACTTGAGACTCGTATCAGACTACGCATAGGGGCTACCGAAAACAGGAACACCTTACTAATGGCATAGGCTCACAATAATTGTAGATCGTAGATACACATAGAAATCCTCTTGGTGCGTGGTTTTTTTAAATGTAAATTGCCCATGTGCCTTTCGGACCACGCACACAAGACATGGATGGATTCTCAAGGCAATAAGGTATAAAAACTCCGTCAGTACAGTTGATCTCTAACTCATACGAACATACTTTACTGAATACGTGACCATTTTGGGTGAAGGCTTCTTGTTTGAATATTTATTTTCAGCCTATCTTGTCCCACTAGGACAAAGGCCTCGCTAATCTTTCTCCATCTCCATCTTCCTTTGTCGGTCCATTACGTCGAACCAGTCTGGTAAAATTCGGTAGTAGAGAATAATATCTCGTAATAATTCGTCTTTCATTTGTTACAGGACAAGCTGTTCCCTTACGCGGAAGAGAATGCGAAAGGATTCCTGGAGGGCCATTGGGAGAACGATGATGTGAAAGAAGCGGTGGCTGCGTTGCGCAAGCAGGCGGCCGAAGACCAAGAGAAAAGCGTTGAGGGCTTTGTTGCTATTCCGGGAGAGGTAAACTACTGTTGTTGAAGTTTATTCTGTAATTTAGTGGTTCTGCAAGTTAGTGGTCACTGGTAAGGTAGAGGAGAAGATGGAATTGCGCTCCGAAACAGATTCCTCCGAGAGCGATGCATGCAAAGAATCTACCCGATTGAGAAACATTGTGTCGCCTAGGTGTCCTGCACAAAGATTGAGACCCTCACCAGTAAGGATAAGCTGGAGGAGATGGTTTGCACGCATTTGCAAATTGTGGGTATATGCCAAATTTAATGATTGAACGTATAGCTTGCGTCACGCAAAAATAACGCTGGAAGTAGGTTCTCTGGTATCTGGACCTCTCTCTCAGGTCCAGTCAGTTGCTCAGCTCACTGATCCTAAAGTACTTGTTGTGATCTTGTTTTCATTTCTTTGGCTAGGAAAGCTTCTATCCCAGGTTCGCTTGAGTAGCACCATTAATTGTGCTCACGTCTAGTCTGATAGATCTCTATCATTACTTTTGTATCACGCATGGTACCTATGCCAGACGTCGAAACAAAGGCGATCGCGCCATTTTGAATATGATCAAGTGGGTGTTACCATATTAGTGCATGTAATTTTACCCAAATTTATAGGTTTTTTAGATCTCCAAGAATCCAAACTTTGGCATCAGAACAACACAAAACTCCATAAGTGAAAAAGTTGTATTATAATTTCCCACTGTACTGCGTAAGTACTACGATCGATTGTGCTTTTTAAATTGATCGGGTTATTTGTTACTATCAAACCACAGGGTACCGGTTTTCCTGAACCGATAACTGACAGAAAGGAATTTTCATTGTAGTGAACAAGTTGTATTATATAGTCCAATGGAGTGGGCTTAAATTTTCCCACTGTACTACGTACTACGATCGATTGTGCTTTTTGAATTGGTCGGGTTATTTGTTAGTATCAAACCACAAGTTACTGGTTTTCCTGAACCGATAACTGGCAGAAAGTAATTTTTATTGTAGTAGTATGGGATTGATGAGCATCTATCTATAGAGTCAGCTAACATGATTCTCTAAACTGTACTGAATTTGATTTCAATGCTCAATGGCAAATTGGAACTTCATTACAATAATAATTGTCAATGAAACAATTATACCCAAAGGCTATCTTTGGGTCAAAATAACTTCAGCAATCAGCATACGTCTCGTACGTCATTAAAATGTCTACTAAGTGTTAATTATTTACTAGGAAGTATGTGAGGGAAGACCTAATAGTTCGGGTTGGCGCTGAAAAGATGACGGGAAAATATAATAAAGAAAGTCGTTACACTAATTTATAACTCAAGAACGGCTGAACCGATTTGTCTGAAAATTGGCGGGGAGGTAACTTAGAACCAGGATACCTTTTATCCCGAAAAAGTAACGGGAACATGTTAAAAAAACAATATAAAAAAAATAAGTATAGTGATATAAAAAACATGTTTATTCAACACTCAAAATGTTTGCTCTGAGGAGATTTGAACTCACAACCTACAGCGCGCAAGGCAAAGCTAGGACCAACTGAGCTGTTTTTTCGGCTACAGGCTCACTGAACTCTTTTCAGGCATCGTACGTTACGCCCAATATTATACCTACATGGTAATTTATAATAATGAATAGTACCCGGAAATTGGGGTCATTCACCTGGGTGTGAAATTTGCGCAACTAATTTTTAAATAAAGAAAGATAGAAAGAACTAGCCATAAAAATTGATCATACGAACAAAATCAGCTATTTTGGTAGGTTACTGATGCGACATACAGTTGTCAAAGCGTTTTTAAAGTAAATGAAACACAAAGAAAATTTGTAAATGAAATATGATACTTAATCGGAATTCTACGCAGCGGTTCATTTTCGTGGCCACACTAATATATTTACAAATACGAAAATGTGTCTTTGTTGTCTGCTATTTCAACCTATGGTATACTGCAAATTTCATCAACTGATCTCTTCTGAGTCGTAACACTCTTGACAGAGTGGTCGTGGTCGTCATGGCGGGGCAGTGGCTCGCCTAACAATTTTCCGCCAACATCCCGCACCGCTGCTCTTCTGGTGCATTCGTTAAGAGGGGCGTTTGCGGCTGATTTGATTTGGTCCGTCCATCTCATGAGTGAACTGCCGCGAGCTCTTTCAATATTTCATTTAACAACTGGTCTACTTACCCTAAAAAGTGGGGTAACATGAAAACTGATGAAAAACTATTCGGGCTTGTGAAATGTTTTTTTATCGTCATTTCAGGACGCCACCAAAGATAAGCAGATCGAAGGACTGGTGAAGAATATGAAGTGGCAAATGGCGGCTGATCGCAAGGCCGGCCCCTTGAAGCAGCTGCAGGGACTCATCTGGAAACTTGGATACGATAAGGGAGATATCAAGGGCCAGTAAGTGCTTTGTTAATTTCAGTGTGACTTTCAGGAAATGCTTGTACCTTCGGAAGGTACAAGCATTTCTTGAAAGTCACACTGACTTCCTATTCGAAAAAAGATCCTCAGTCCCTGTCTCCCAGTAACACAGACACTAGCTCACAAACACAAATCGCAGCTGTAGCTTCGAAAGCCACCAAGCTGAAGTGGAGTTAGTCTGGCCATGTCTGCCGTATGTCACCTGAGCTTTGGGCAAAGATAACCACCAATTGTAATCCTGATCCAGTGAGAATAGCGTAACGGGCTTGATGGTTTTCTGACGGACTGGACGAGCGTAACCCAGGAACGCGATGTCTTGAAGGAATGAGGGGGAGGCTTTTCCCACCAGTGGGATCTGGAGGACTCACAATTAATATAATAAACCTGTCTCTCGATTTAAGGACTCTCAAAAGCATATCCTCTGAATCAGTGAAGAAAAACATCTTTGGGAAACCAGTGACTATTTCAGCTCCGCACAGAATAGTCAAGTCTTCGCGTGAATAATGTCGTGAAAACACGATGGTTCAAAGCGTGTACGGGCGTGCATATGCTTATGCGTGATCTCCAAACTGACCGAAATCTTCACAATTTCCAGCGTTTATGAAGACGTAACTCCGGCGCTCGAGCTTTGGCGTTCCACTGAGGGCCAGAAAGTGTACATCTACTCTTCAGGCTCCGTACAAGCCCAGAAGCTACTCTTCAACAAGTCCCTGGCTGGAGATATGCTGCCTCTCATCGAAGGACACTTTGATACGGCTATCGGGGCGAAGCAGGAGGCTGCTAGCTACGCTGCCATTGTTGAGAAGATCGGATGCAAGGCTGAGGAAATACTGTTCCTCACAGATATTGTCAAAGGTTTGCATAGTTCAACATTTGTATAATAAGGTTTTTAATTCTCAGAGAATTCCAGAAAGAACTAATAAGTTCTTCCTCCAGATTGTCTATGATTTGAAAAATATGAGATCAGCTTGTCCGCGATAACATGCATCTTCCTTCCCGTTGTTTAAAAAAGGCAAGCGCATCGTCGCTTCTGGAAGTCGTGAGCTTCATCGTGACACTTTTTTATCATCAGCCTTAGAAGTCCACTGCTGGATATTATATACATTTCTAGAAAAAACGATTCTGAACCCTCTGCATCCACCGATTTTCCGTGATCGTAAGTTCGTAACAATGTCGCCCTAAGCTTATTTGTATTATAATCCACAGAAGCGGAAGCGGCGCGTGCCTCAGGGCTCCACGCCGCTCTAGTCAGCCGTGAAGGCAACGCCCCGCTGCCGACAGAGGCCTCTGCCTACCCCGTGCTGCATTCCTTCGAGCAGCTCACTGTCACCAACAAGCGCAAGCCGGAACCACAGGTGCAACCCCGATCATTACTAAATACGCTTTGCTTGCTTACACATATTTAAAGGTCCTAAGAACGCCCGGTTTTATTATACGAGCGTTCGTTAGTAACACGACGGATTTGCGACGCTGAATAATCTAATCTCATTGACAAGTAAACAGTCTTTATTTTAATTCATTTCTTTCGGGCACCATAGTACCTACATAGATCTTAAAAATACAGGGTCCTTACCTTAGCATACCTTAAAAGTAAAATATTTGACCTACCTTAAAACTAAAACACATATTATATGACTTATTTAACTAGCGCATAGTGACTGCGATATCTTTGCCACATTACCCAATAATAAATATTTTTGACAATCCACACGACACTAACGTCCATAGATCGATTAACGGAGAATCTTAGATATTATTGGCGTTAGACTAAACCTTCAAACTGTCCACTTTTTTTGGTGTCCTAGGAGTGTAATCTCATACATTTACGGAATTAATGTATAGTCGCATTGAATACTAGCTTTGTTCTCTAGGTTCAAACTATGACACCTCCAAAAACTCATTTTTAGACTGGTTTATCTATACTTTATTACAGTCGTAGCCAAAGAGTACACGAAAAATAATTCTCGTTTGGAAACTGGGCGTCAAAGCGGAATAAAATATTTTTACATAGAAATGGAACCGAAATTTAGTAATTTTCTAGACTCAAGTTCCTAATTAACTTATCGGGAGTAGCTTTTTTACGCACTTTTGCAAGATTTATGTAGTTAGTAGTCTGTAGCTTAGTTTGGTTAACAGACGCTTGTGGTAGTACAGGTGAGTGTAGTTTGTAAAATCTTATTCTGATTCTAGTTGTGTATGTCTCTACGAAAAAGTTACATTTAAATCTATCTGTCCATAATGCATGGGTTTAAAAATCTACATGGGCTCTCATTTATAATGTTCCCATAGCATTAGGCTTAGCAGATGGATAAGTCTCTTGCCATCTCTATTTTTTTACATGAAACTGACAGTGACAAGGTACTTTTAGCGAGCCGCTGCAAAGAGTCAGGCATTATGAATGAGGGGGATGGTATTTATTTTTATTATAAGTATTTTATTAATATAATCTAAAGTACTTTAGTTTAGATATTTAGGCCAATGAAAAATTACTTATTAGCCGGAATTTGGCTAGATTGTAATATTATTAGAGTAGGTTATGAAACATAGAGTACACTAATTCTAAAAAAAATAAAAAAATATAATCATCTTTTATTATAAGTATGTTTAATAATTTAAGTATATGTATATCATTTAAATGTAAAATATGCATAAGTATACATATTATTTTAATTAATATGTATTCGATCTTTGTTGTGATACTATAAGCTGTATATAATGTTTATATACATACATAATGTTTTTTACATTGGGTTAATTGTGCTATATTAATTTAGGTAATAATGTTTATACTTATCATAAATATTAAATTTAATAAATAAAATACTTTTATACCGATTCACTGTGCGTTTTGTTACTTACACCTCCTTATTTAATTTCTTTGATAATAAATAACTTTAACGATAGCTAAAATACAGATTTACGCTATAAATTGACTCTCAATAAATAGGCAAAATAATATTAATATTTAGATATGACCCGGCAAATCTTGGCCAATAAAGAAATGAATTTATTAAATGCTAATCTTTAGTTATTTTTATACACAACCAGGAATCGAACCCAACGATTTTTGTGTTATTGATAAAAATCGTGTACACTGTCATGTTTCAGTCCTGAAAAAGCTGTCGCCTGCATCATTCTTACTGAAACAAATAATTTGCAATAATAAACACTCTAATAATTTATAGAAAAGGCTGCAAACATTTAACACGGGTTTTTTTAGAGAGTAAATGAATCCTTAAAATAAAGTCTGCCCCTTATTGTGAGCTTATTTTATAGTAGGTGTACTATAAGTGCTTTGCTTTTGTATTTTTGGCAGGCGTTTGTTTCCGAATAGACAATGTCAATAAAAAAACGCGTTACTGTGTAACAATAATATTAAAAAGAAATATCTTTATCAATTTCAGATCGAAGAAGTGCCCGCGAAAGTACCCAAGACCGAGGCACTGAATGATGTGACAACGGCTGAATCTGCCATAACCAATGGTAGCTCAAAGTCTGTAGAGACTATGGAAACAGCAGCTGTCGTAGAGAAAGCTGACGCACCAGAAACCATGGAGGTCGAAGAAACTGTTGATGTTGCAGTGGTAGGAACTAAAGAAACCCTCGAGAAAAATGAACCAGCTGTAGAAACTAAAACTGTCCCTGCTGAAATCGCGGAAATAAGTGAAAAAGATGTTACCATGGATGATGCAGTAGTGGATGTACCCGCTGTCATCGAGTTGCCTGTTGAGACGACTGTAGCAATGGCTGATTCTACAGAAATCGCAGAGACTGTCGCCCCTGTATCAAATAATGTAACCGCTCCCACTGCTGAAAATGCTAATGCTGAAAGCTCCATTGCAAAAGCAGAAGTTGTGGTTCCTGAAGTAGCGGAAACCGATGTGCAAGAGGTGATCGACGCGTCACCAAAATCAAAAGCTAAAATGGTTGATGTTGCTACTATTACAGACGTAAATATCGTAACCGCTAAGGCTTTAACCGCTAAGGCTTTAGCATTCTTCGGTCCTTCCGCTGACGTGATAAAATCTCTTGAATCTAAATCTGCAGAAGCGGTAACAGAAGTCGCTAAAACCAAAAATGGCGAAGATGCTACAATGACTTTGAAAACTGAAGCATCTGAAAAAGAAGAAACTCCTGCTGCTGAAGCAACAGCTGAAGTATCTTCTGCCGTAGAATCAACTACTGTGGACGTTGTTGCTAAAGATACTATGGATGCGCCTAATAAAGAATCCAAAGACATGGAAGCCGATCCTTCCCCAATTACTGAAGTTGTTGAACCTACCGTTTCAAAAATTGAGGTAACTCCCACTACTGATTTGAAGACTGCCGATGTTTCTTCTGTTGATTCTAAACCCATGGAATCAGAGGATATTGCCGAAGCAGATGCGAAAAAAGCTAATGACACTGCTCCAGAAATTCTAACACAAGATTCATCTAGTGTGCCGGATGCCACCAAAGTGGCAGCCGCTGCCGTTGTTGAGAACCTCAGTGCAACTGAGATGGAGTCCGTACAAAACGGAGTTGAGAAATCAACAGATAAACCAGCAGAAATGGCTATTGAAGAAGTAGAAGAAAAAGTTCCTGATCAGAAAGACCCAGATGATGCGCAAGCTAGTGTGATTGAGCCTATAGTAGAAAAGATAGAGGAAAAGACTGAACCTAATGAGACTGAGAAAATGGAAACTGATACTGCAGTGATTGTAGAGGAAGTTGACCATGTTGTGGAGCCAAAGGAAGCTGCCGAAGATACTGTCAATGAGGCTATTCTGTCTCCTCTTGAAGTCAAAGACATAACAGATGATAAAGAAAGTCTAAGTGAAGTAACCGACATCATGGATGACGTAGTGCCCATTGTCGAGGAACCTTCACAACTCGAGGAAATGGAAGAGCTGCAAAACGCTGGAGACGTACTCGAGAAGGAATGCGATGAAATCTTATCAAAGGTACAAGATGTCACGAACTTAGATTATATGCCAGTTAAGCCTTTGCATACAATCGCCGAAGAAATGGAAACTGAAAATACAGACACTAACGATATTGTAGAACGAATCCTAGATTCTGAGATGGAGCTTAGCATGAAGCCTGAAGATATCGATCTCAACACGGTTCAGGAAATCACTGAACCGAAAACAGATACTGACGAAAGAATTGGTAAAATTGAGCCAGGCACCGAAAAATTAAACGAGACCCCTAAGATTAAAGATGTTGCTGAGGAAAAAATGGAAGTCAGTTCTGATGCTGAAATGGTTTTAGAGAAACTTATTGAACCAGCCATCGACAACGCAAAAGAAGCCACGAACGAACCAATAGTCGAGGAAATGGAAACAGAAGAGGCTAAAGTAGAGTTAGTGAAGGAAAGCAAAACGGGTATAGATGTACCTCTAGTCGTGCCAGTGGTTGAGTCAGTGGCTAAACCAGATGAATCTGAGGCAAAGGCGGAAAACAAAGAAGCCGAGAAAGCATTAGTAGCCGAGACAGTTTCAGTAGCCGAGAAAGCTTCAGTAGCCGTAACACAAGAGAACGGTGGTTCACAAGATGCCAAAAAAGATGAAGCCACAGATTCGAAAGTCAACGGAAAATCCAACGGTGACGCAATCGTAAAACTAAACGGAGATGCTCGCAAAGACGACGATTTAAAGTCCCGTCTTACAGCAGAAGAGACCGTTAAGGAAAAAGTGAATGGATCCAACGGTGATTCGGCCAATACCGAAAATGCGCAGGGCGACAATAAAGCGGAAACTGAGACACCTGACATCAAAGTAAAGACGGTAGCTACCGACGAGGCACACACCCCAATGGAGCAACCTGTGGAAGCATAAATTGATTCGGTGAGTTTCTTGTATACTTTTATAATAATAAACCTTTATTTTAGTCTTCCTACTAGCCTTTGATAACCTTTGACCTTTGATAAAGTCACTACACGATGTCATACAATGGTTTCAAAGTTACTACACAAATGAGAAATAGCCTTCTCTAAGAATAGATACTAAAGGACTATTCTGTGATCTTATTTAAGATCTTTGAACTGGCAAGGACTGAAGGCTGTGTCTTGGCGTGCCACTACTTGACAGGCGCTTTATCAAAGGAGTAATGTCACATGTGCTTTTCCCTGTGATTCCCTGATTCCAAGAGTAAGAATAGAAGAGTAATGTTTTCAACTGACGTACAACCAACCCCGTTCACGTACAGTCGCTTGCAATAAGTAGAAGGTACTTTTTTCCTCTACAACTCTCAAAAATGATTTTAAATTCACATCTGAAGGGCAAGTCCCACTTCATTTCGTCACGTTTTCGTTTCGCCTATTTGTCTCTCTAATTAATGGAGAAAAATGAGACAGCAAAAATATATTAAGTAGAAACGATCAAAATGAGTTGTTGTCTCATCAATTTTCCATACAAAAGAGAGAGACACATGCTCACACGAAAACAACATTTGGTAGACGAAATGTGGTAGCAAAACTGGGACTCGGGGTACTGTACCCGAAGTCAGAGTTTTGCTACCACATGAACGACGAAAGAGTCCCACTCCCACTTCATTTACGAAATGTTGTAAATGAAGTTGGACTTGCCTTGAAGTGTATGTTACTCAGGGTAAATGTAGCTTTCTAATGGTGAAAGAATTTGTGAAATCGGCACAGTAGTTTTGTATGTTTATACAAACAAAAATACAAATCTTTCCTCTTTATAATATTAGTATGTGTGTAAGTGTCGAGTGGTATTCACTAAATTGCTCTATAATTCTACAACTTTCAGTGTCGGAGGGGCGGCGCTAACGTCGTGAGTCGCAGCATTTTCATCTCGGGAAAGACAAGATCGAGTTTTCTTCCGTGCAAAACTCACACCTGTCGTTTTGTGTACACTGTTGACGAAAACTATTCCGTAAGTATGTATTGACCAGTGAAATAATTAGTGTTTCATGTTGTCGAGTTTAATCTGTTGACAAACAAACTGAATGTAATCAAACAATAATAGTCTTTCTTTTTTTAAGCTAAACTAGTTTATTTATTCAGCAGATTGACTCTACAAATATTTTATATGTAGATAGGTACTGTAAGATTGTCTACCAGTATCTGACTGTATCAGGATGTTTCTCGAACTTTTTTATATCGCCCTAAAATTAGTAAACTTCGTTCTGAAGATGATGACCATTTTGGATAAGTCACGAGTTTGTTAATTTTGTTGAGCTATAGAATTTACCAAAAGTGTCAATTTTAATAACTATGCGAATAAAATGTGCCATGAAAAACTTTGTATCTTTATATTTTCGTTTCGTAAAAAGCTATAGTTTTGATATAGTTAGATATTGGTACACATGTAATTTTTAACCTTGACATAAGTAAAATTAACTGTTAGCTTGTAAGATTTTGTCATTCCTCAATTTTATTCATAAGATTAATTGCGATTCTCATAAAAACAATTCAAATATTTACACAGGCAATGTAATGTGTCCGCTAGTCTACGCGAGTGGTCTAATCGTTGGATGATGATGAACTAAAATGATTTTAATTTGATTATTCGCACAAACTGTACCCGTAGTTTTACGCGATCAGTTTGAACAATTCGTCTCGCCTACGTGTCTCATTCTTTTGTATGGAGAAATGATGAGACAACAACTCGTTTCGATCGTTTCTACCAAGTTTCTACGTTACGTATTGTTGTTGTCTCATCTTTTCTCCATACAAAAAAGAGAGACGTAGGCGAAACAAAATGTTTGTTTTGGTGGTTTCTTCTCCTGCATGACATTGGTATGCATCCGCGATTGCATAGGGCCGCGCCACCCCTTTATATTTTCCGTTTAGTGGGATCGCGGATTCCAAATCATTGTATACGTATTTTTAATCTTCCAAATGAATTAATTCCAATCCACCAGCAGTGTACACAAAAACCGTATTAGTTCTTAATAAGTATTAATTGTAATGTGATTCTTAATTATTATAATGTGTATACCATAATTTAAAATACTCGATTTTTGATTTATTTTACTAACTGCCAAACTCTGCCGCTTTGAAGTTGGTTTCGGTGAATGGTATTAATGTGATATCCAACTTGACAAGACTGGTAGTGATCGTTTGGTAAAGAAGGGAGGGGGGCTGTGGTTATTTATTAACACACAAAACTGCATTTACGTATTTTTGGTTTAATTTATTGACACAATTTTAAGCGGTTTAATTTTATTATAATTTATATGTATAACACTGAGCTCTGCCGATAGTGTTGCTTTGTATTTAATTTAATAATTTGTGCTATGAAATTTGCTGAGGCAAGTTACGTGCTTCGATATTTATTATCGAACAATATCTGGCTATTGGATCTAGTCGAATCTATTCGAATCTCGTGTTCCCATTTTTGACTGACTTGTATTAATTATTGGTATTTTATTTTTTAAGCTATAACTTTGGTTCCTGTACGACTTAGTTTTAAGGTGAAGGGAAAGGAAATGATTTACGGAAACCAACTTCAAGTGACATGAGCATTCTTTATCTGACTGATTTTTGACTTCCCATGGTTGTATTTATTCAGGAACTTTGAAAAGATATGAGCATTTTTGTATTCAAAACTCCATTTTATGTTCAATACTATTCTGTATAAAAATCTTAATTGTTATTTTAATAGTCACTACTAATGACGTTAAAATATAATGGATGTAGAATATATTTGTGTTTTTATTGTAGTTTGCTTACCTACCTCTTAGGTTAATATCTCATAGGCCGGAGCAGGAATACTGAAATAAGGAGGTACATAGTAATTAGCCCACCGTCGATTTTAGATTGCTATACATAACTATAGCTTAATTTAATAAGTTTTATAGCCCGGCCACACACATGCCACAATCCTGTGAAGTTTTGAATTTCGCAGCATATCGCCTAGATGTGGCCGTGCCTAGTCGACATTACCGCGGTTCAAGAAATAATAGATTTATATTGTGCCAAGTAGACCACTTCGGCATCAAATGGTGAGCGGCTACCGTATGGACGCATGTCAATACCACCAAAACCAATATCAACTTGTGCCACACACTGTGGTGTTTTTTACCTAGTTGGTTTAGGGATTCTAGTATAACATATGCATCATCATTATCATCATTTTCTTGTCCTTATTTCATGTGGGGTCGGCACAACAGGTTTTCGTTCACCACTCCTCTTACTCATGTTAACATGTTATCCATCTTTTCTTTATCCTACCTCTATTTCCGATATCCATTCATACCTTGCACTCTTCTCAGTGTGACCTACATGAAATTCTTTCCTTCGCATGATCGTTAACTACAAAAAGTAAAAAGCAAATGATTAAATGTACCTAACTAGGTACCTACCTTAAATCCATTTTTTTATATATAAAAAGGACTAAGAGGCTCGAGTAACCCCAGGATGTCCTTTATGATAATCAGATCCAAATCTAATTAGCACTTTAATAACTAGCCTGGATTCAAAAATGAACGGAGGACTTCGTCCCACTAAACTCAAAACGCTAGGTAACGGCCGGTCGTCGACTTCGGTAGGTACAGTCAGCGTCAAAAGTAGATTGGCATGTCTGGCTGGACTGTAGTTCTAATATTTCTTAAACCAGCTCACTTTAGATTTCAATTTTGAGCTTTATTTGAAGATCCGAAGTTGCCATATTTGACAAATCCAGAACAAAAAGGGCATTTGCTTACTGAAGTTGCCAATCTACGTGTGATGCCTAATACCTAACAATTTGAAATCAAATTTTACGTAGTTTTGGGGAAGTCCCTACTATAAACTGAAAGTAAATCCTTACTGCTACCTGTGGGGAAAGCCTAAACGAAGAAGAGTATCAGTCAGCGAGTGGGAATGCCATCTCAGGGTAGCGCTATGCGTCTGGTTAAAATATTCCACTAACGCGACCGTGGTTCCATCATACGGGTTCGACGTTACATGCAGTCGTCAACTACTCTGACTGAGCGTATAAAACCCACTAAGTTTTATACACCAACTCAGTAACGCTCATGCACGCATATTATGTAGGTACTATCTCAGTTTTTAAGAACATTCAGGGGAGCAAACAAAATGTAAGTAAAGCAATGAACCTACATGGCCGCATTCGAATAAAAAATAATTAGAATCGGAGCCGAATAATCTCAGTAGTAACGGGAGGTCTGCGAGGTGATGTGGAGGTTGAATACAAAGGGCATAGAAACTCTGTGGTCGGAACGCGCGGACACAAAGCTAATAGGGTTGCCATATTATATCCATACTTGGCCGGCTCTTTGGCCTTCATGTCCAGTTTGTAAGAACACCAAAAGATCACCGAGACATAATTCAATATCACAAGTTTTCTGTAAAAAATACAACCAAATAAAGATTGGCAGCCATTCTTATAAACGCAATTTACTGTCACTGTTTGTCATTGGTCAGTGGTGAGAGATAGCAATAGTCTAAGCACTGTTTATCTTTTGACATAATTATTTTTTTATGTAAGGCCATGGGGTTGGAATCGTGTATCGGTGATAGGTAACCACTCATTCTATAGGTTATTATAATATCTATCTTCTTCCAGCCCTTTTTCTCACTTTGTGTGTGGCACAAGAAGGTTTCCTCCTATAAACATCTTAGTTGGGACCTATACTTGAAAATAAAAGTAATCGGTCTTTAAGGGGCCAGCGGAGGGCGAATTTTCATACAAACGCAATACCAAAATGATTACTAGTTTAGGCAAATTTTCACTATATTATTGTAATAATTGTAATTGTATAGTATTTATCTAGGTTCCTGAACAATTTTTATTTTAAATTACTTACCTCAAATGAAATTAACGCCAATCGCATTTTACAATTTTTTTTCATTGCAAAATGTGAATGGCGTTAATTTCATTTGAGGTAAGTAATTTAAAATAAAAACTGTTCAGGAACCTAGATATATACTATACAAGTACAATTATTACAATAATATAGTGAAAATCGGCTTAAATTAGTAATCATTTTGGTATTGCGTTTGTATGAAAATTCGCCCTCCGCTGGCCCCTTAAGAATAGATTAAAAAAAAAGCTAAAGGCTCGAAAAAATATGTGTCAATTGCACGAAAAGATCCTCTTTGAGGCGCACTTAAAATCCTTTCACCACACTTGGTTCGAAAGAATCAGTGACACGATAAGAAGAATAACAAGAAGAAAAGATTTATTTCTGTTAGCTTCTGTACATTGTATGTATATCCGGCTTTTAAAATAGCAACCCTACGTGGCGGGTTATTCCCTCAAAGCTCTCGCTGCCGAGTGGAGTGCTGACCGCAGTGGACATTGTGGTAGCTTGGAGTCACGTAGAGCTGAGCTGAGTGAATATACAGATACCTAGGACGTACTATTAAGATTCAATGACTCTGGGGGGGTTTTATGATTTATGTGTCGGGCGGATAAGATTTGATATTCATATTATGTGAATTTGCAATAATTTGTAAAGATGGTGTTTTTTTTTAATTACAATAGTTTTAGATGAGGTTAACTATCACAGAGTATAACGTTATTTGACAGATTCAAATGTCTGGCCCCTTCTTTTTTACAGTCTAGAAAAGAGAAAAATATATTATATTTTTTCTGATCCCTCACATTAAATAGGCATTTAGGTACATCCATAGTGATCGCGAGTTGAGCTTAATTCTGAGATGATACCTAAGTGAACTAGACTCACTCTTGTCCGTACTTAATTGGTAGAGCACGTGGGCGGTGTAGAAAAAACAAGGTCCATATAAAAAAAAAATTTTTTTGCTTAAATTTTTCTTTAATTCACTTCAATGTAAAATAAAAAAAATATATCATATTAGCCAATGAAACGAGAACTTATAAGAGTACTTGCGGATGTTCGTAGAATGATGCACAACTGCTCGTTTTTCGCGATCCTTTTTGCCGCGCACGAGTAAGTTGTGGAATGAGCTGCCTTCTGTGGTTTTCCCTCGGAGCTTCGACATGGGGTCCTTCAAAAGGCGGATGTATCGTTACTTAAAAGGCCGGCAGCGCATTAGCACCACCTCTGGTGTTGCAGGTGTCTATGGGCGACGGTGACTACTTTCCATCAGGTGGCCCGTATGCTCGTCTGCCTGCTATGGCATTAAAAAAATAAATGTAAGAAACCGCGAATAGTGGATGGTTAACTGATTCACAGATAGAGCCGGACACGAGCTGACGTCACGGATTCTTGTGCCCGCGCACTTGTCTGACTCACTCGCATGTGTCATCGACGCCGACGCCCTGTGCATACCTTGTACCTTGACGACTGGCACACCGCCTTTTAGATCCGCCCTCCATACTTGACTGGCCTCTAGCTCAGTTGGTAGTAGCTCTGCCTTCTGCGCCGTAGGTCGTGGGTTCGATCCCCACCGAGAACAAATATTTGCGTGGTTAACATAAATATTTGTTCTCTGTCTGGGTGTTATATTGTATTCTAAGTATGTATTTACAAAAAAAAAAAAAAACTATTCAAGTATTATATCAGCTATCCGGTTCCCATATTACAAGCTCTGCTTAGTTTGGGGCTGGGTAGTGTTGTGTGAATTGTCCACAATATTTATTTATTTATATTACGGAGCTTGCGACTGAGCGGCTACTACAGCGGTGCTATTCCAATCCCAATCTCAAGTTTTTACGGAATTTTGACAGAAAACCAAGAGTACCGTAAAACGTGCCTACTTTGCACCTTAATGGGTAAAAATACTCCAATTTTTTAAAAACAATATTTCGTTCATAACTCAAAATTTACAAAGTAATTCAAAAATGTTTGAACGCATTCGAGTAGTCTTTGAACTTGTTGGCAACACTGAATACCCACTTCCGGTATCCATCATTTTTTTCTCTCATTATCAGCCATTCTTTCAGAGTGTAACAAAAAGTAAAACAAAAATAATCGGTAAAAGCCACTTCCGATCGAGATAACCGCTTATATGTTTAAGGTAAAAGGGGGTTTTATTTAACTAGGTATATAATTAGCTAGCGGAACAATAAAAGTTTCTAATTTTTCTTATACATTTTTTTTTTGTTTCGACCATAAAAACTAGCTAGAAACACCTAAATCTACTACTTTATGGTTTTCTTCAGGAGCATAGTAACAGTTTATGCTGCTATCTATTCACCAGATCTCAATAGTACACTTTTTTTGTCCGGAGATAGTGCAGGAGCATTGTTTCCCAAAAGGGTGGGTAAAATTGCTCAAAATTTAGCGTTTTATATATACTTCAGAACTCAATAAAAATCATTTTTACTAGTGGAAGTCTATAGCCTATAAGGTCTTTTTTCAATATACATTAAAAAACAAGCTTTAATGTAGAAGTTTTTTAAGTAATCACACTTTCTCTAAATTTGGAGCCAATTTTGGAGCAAAGTAGGCACGTTTTACGGTACATCATCATCATCAGGCTGAAGATGCCCACTGCTGGCAATAGGTCTCCCCTACACATTTCCAGGAAGAACGATTCTGAGCTCTTTCCATCCACCGACTTCCCGCGATCTTAACAATGTCGACTGTCCATCTGGTGGGTGGGCGCCCCACGTTTCGTCTTCCGGTTCGTGTTCGCCATTCGAGAACCTTTATTCCCCAACGGTTGTGGGTTCTTCGAGCTATATGGCCTGCCCATTGCCACTTCAACTTACTAATTTTAAGACCTTGATTCTTCTACGGATATCCTCACTTCTGATACTATCACGTAGTGAAACTCCCAACATATTAGCTGTCTTCATAGCTCGTTGCGCGACTGTGAGCTTGTGTACGAGGCCAATAGTTAGCGACACGTCTCAGTTCCGTAAGTCATCACTGGCAACACGCACTGATGAAACCTTTACTGAGGTTAGCGGAGGGTTTGGTTTGAGGATATAGGAAGTGTGCTTTGCCTATGTGGCATTGCGCAGTGCCCATAGCTCTGTCACCCGACTCCGCTGTGGTATTGAAAGGTGCCGTCAAGTCAAGCTACCAAGAAGGTACATTAGAAAGGTTGTCTGGAAGAGATCGCCCTTAGCGATAAGGCCGATCGATTGTACTGATTATTTTTGTAATAGTTTCTGTATATATTTCTTTGTGTACAATAAAGTGTTAATCTATCTATCTATCTACATTAGGGAAACTGATCCTGAACCTGAGCCTGGTTTCAGGTTGAGGTTTACCATCAAAAATTGTATGTGCCCGGTACTTCCCCGGTACGTTCGATACCGATAATTTTACCGGGAGCATGCCCGAAACAAAGAAACACACAAACAGACAAACACACAAACAGATCCAAAATTAGAACGTGCCACACAGTTAGTCCCGTAGCAAATGTAGCAGCTTAGTGCTACGAGAATCGTCACTAAACTACACCACACACTCTGCACTAAATAATAAGGAAAATTGTTTATTATGTAGAACAAAATAAACAAAAGTACCTATCGTCCAGTTTGCTGTTTTTAAACGCCGGCGCCGGCACAGGAATGTTTTTCTTTCATCAATCGAAAACTGCAGTTATTATTTAGGTACAAGTGCACTGAATAACTACATACATAATATATCATGTAGGAAAAACTAATTGGTAGCAATATGTTTTTTCTTTTGGTTTAAACAAACCAAGCCCAAGACTGAAACGGCAGTAAACTAAACTGGCATAGCAAAGAAAGACCTCGAGGCATTTGCCTGAGAGTACTTAATGAAGATGTAATAAAAAAGTTAAAAACATGACTTAAATGACTACACTGAGCAGAAATTTCTGCTCAGCGCTCGACGAGGCAACACGTCCTTTAGTGCAGAAGTGAGTCAATTTTCCTGAAGATGCTTCGTAGAGAGACGAATCACGTGTCGAAATCTTGTTAAGTTAATTTTTGTTGTGACTACTAAACCTTATTTCACTTTGCAGGATTTGCGGGTGCTGCGTAGTGCACAAGTCTACATTAAGTTTACTTATATAGACAAGATTGGCGGATTAGTACTATTTGTTCTAGTTCATTTATGTGCACTATGCCAGGACTCTCAAAACGGTGAAGGAAAACATCGTGAGGAAACCGGGGAGTCGTAGAACCTAAAAAGTTCAAAACATGTGTCTAGTGCACGAAAGGAGCCTTTCTGAGGTGCACTTAAAATCCTTTCACCACACTGGTTTCGAAAGAACTAGTGACACGATAAAAAGAAGAAGAAGTTCATTTATGTCTAAAAGTTAGTGGTGATCGCAGTGGCACGCACTCGGTGGACGTCCTCGGTTATACAATTGTTATATGTATAGGCTGAGGTTACTGCTCAACTTCATGTGGGCCACCAACACTAACCCTCGTTAATCTTATTAAAAATATAATTAAATACAACGTGTATCAAAATATGTGTACTATCCTGAAGGGGGGTGAATTTCCACCCCCCGGGGAACAACTTTTGTTCAACGACTTTTCGAACTTCGATTGGTATCTCTGAAAAAAACTGCAACGAAGTTTCAACATTAACAGCTGACTTTATACAAAGTGACAACCCTAAACTCAGCTACAGAGGTAGTAGGTAGTAGTAGTAGACCTACAGAGGTAGTAGGTCAAGGGGTCAAGGGGTTACAAGGATAGGGTTGTCAATTTATTTAGGCATTATGAAATTAAATATTTTTGTATGGGAAACTGAAAGTAGGAATTTTTAATTATCTCCCCTCCACAACTGATCACCATTGTGGTCTGAAACCCCCCACCTTCGCATAGTACACATATTTAGATACACCTTGTATAACACACAAAAACATTAATAAAGTAGGTCCTTGCAATATACCAAGAACCTAAAAAGCAGTTTACATTTTCTTCATTTATTATTTTCACAATGAACAAAACTTCTAGTAGCAAACTGACACAGTTTATAAATAGGTACCGAAACGTAGAAAATACTTTCTCTAAAATATCGAAAGCATGATGCTAAGCAGAATATGCAGTGGTTCTAAACGGCTTAGGACGAAATCCAAGAGCATCGAAAAGTAATTTGCCGTCGATCATAGAGACGCCGAAGCAGCAAATATGAAAAGGCATTTTCTCAATGTAGAGAAATCATAAGTTAAATTGGGCAGGAGAATTATTTTCATTTGAAAACAAGCGATTAGTCATGCCACCTGATGTTGAGCTGTTACAAATAACAATAGCAAAAAAATAATTCGACAAATAAATATGACGAAAGATAGGTCGCCTTGTGTATTGAATTTTATGTATTTTCTTTCATTCTTAGGGGCTTGCCATGAGTAACAAATCATAAATCATTTATTTGCTTCAATGGTGATACAAAAGATCTTTTAAATAATCTTAAAAATAAGTCGCACTCATTCCCCACATTTCTGGGATGCAAATTTGTAGTTGCCGGTTATGTATAAGTTTTGGGCAGCAATGAATATAACATAATATTTATGAACTGACTTGTAGGTTAACTTACATTTCTTAGTACACCTACAACCACCAGTCACCTCAGTTAAAGTACTCGTATCTATCTTATTAGTTATTTTAGTGATATAAAGAATACGCCTCTATGTTCCCGCGCTCTCAGTTTTCTTGAGTCCGCGCGTGTATGCGTCGCACCCTATACCCTTGGCTCGAGCGGGGGTAGTCAGGGTGCGTGCCCCCGTGTCCTCGGGCCGACCCCACGCCCGCTGCCCCTGCGTCCTTGCACACCCTTGCAGATATACTGGAGATCATTTTCGGCTGCACGCGGTTTCAAGAAAATTGCCGTCTGCTTTTGTTTTGCTCTTTAAATAGTTCAAGTTAAAGTGGATGTTGTATAAGCTATTGCGAAGAAAACAAGATTTTTAACTGATAAAATATGAAGTCAAACATATTTTGGAGTAACTCTTATTTTTTCAGTGCTTAGGTACTTAGCTTGGCTCATCTACCATGAGCCAAGCTAAGTACCTAAGCATACCATACAAATTATCAATAGTGTAGGTAACTATAGCGTAACATGGTTCATAAAAATTATATAGGAGTCAGGGCCAAGTCCAGTCTAAGTATTCACAAACTTAATAAAAATTACTCTCTCAGCGGGTCATTCACTAACGGTCTTTCCTGACAGAATTCTGGTACGTTCGAGCATGTTTTCGAAAAGGCATGCGATGTTTCCTTGTATTCTGGTGAACAACCGGCACCTTGAACGTGTTATCAGTGTCGGCAGGCCTATTAGCTAAGAATAAGCAATAGCGATAGCAGCGGTAGTATAATATAGTTGCTGGAAAATTGCAGTTTTTGCCAAATAGATAAGCAATAATAATAATCAAATAGTTCTGTTTAGTTGAAAACAGAGAGAAATATGGCATTGCTGTGTTTTTATACCGAATAGGTAATTTGTTTATAGTAGTAAGAAACAAATATTGCACATCGGCTAATTTCGGCTTCATAATGCGTAGCGTGCGTCAGAAAGAGATAGCGCTCTACGAAAGCAGAAAAGTCGATGTGCAATTTGTATTGCCTACAACCGTACTATTTTTAGTTTAGGGTACTTACGTGTCATATTATTTTCATTACTTAGATACAATTCAAATTTAATCTTGGGCATTTAATCTGTGTTTAACTATTATTTTTTTTTATCGCAAAAAATACCAGTTTCTTCCATGTAATTTTAAAGGCAATGGCAATCCAGAGATAAAGAAAATAAAGAAAGTAAATACATTTATTTGACATACATAAGGGGTCTTATTAATAATCCTAGCGTAGCGTTGGACTAGTTGATCCGTGTTTTGTCTCTTGCATTGACATGCAATTGTCAACTCGAACAAATGTGACAAAACACGATTTAACTACTCCAACGCTACGCCAGGATTATTAATAAGACCCAAGGTGTTAAGGTGTGACGTTAACAATAGATAATCTTATACCTCTAAACGAGAAAAAAATCTTGTATATATATATATATATATATATTTAGGATCTCGGAAACTGAGCCAACGATTTTCATGAAATTAAGTATACAGAGGGTTTCGGGGGCGATAAATCGATCTAGCTAGGACTAATTTTCAGAAAAGACGCAGGGGAGAAGTTATTAAAATAACTAAAAAATTTAGCGCCATCTGTTGATGAGTAGTCAAAATCACGAGTTAGCTGTCGTAGAGAGTATTATGTAATTCGTATTTAAATATAATTTCTAAACACACAATTTACAAAAAAAAAATACCGAGCAAAGCTCGGGCATACCAGCTCGTGGTAGTAATATGACAAATAGGCCCCGACTCAGCTTTTTGCTGTCTGACAAGGCAGGTCTACCATCAAAATCTACATATAAAAGAAGCGCTGGTTTTCAAAAAGATCTAGAGGTCTTCTGCATATTCATTATCAGAGAGGCCACTACCTCTTAACCATCCTAACATTATGCTACGCTACGTTTGGTGGTACGCTATGCTTGGTAAAGTTCACCGAGCTTAACAATTCTTGATTACATCCGACCAATGGTTCAAATCTTTACGGCAAGGCTGATGGCCGATTGGCTGCATGAAATCAAGAGTTGTCTATGCTCGGTGAACTTATCCAAACTTGGCGGTAAGACTACGAGGCCACACTCGTCACCAGAGGCCACTGGCAATCGTATTGTGTCATGGCTACACTATCGTTTGGAATACGTTGCCCACCTTTCTCCTCTTCTAACAATTCGGCTGCCCGGCGGGTTCCGCCTATTCCCACGCAGCTTTCTAATTTTCGATCAGTACAAGTCCGAGTTTTTTCTTTTACTTTTATGTATTGCCAGTACAGAGACTCTGCCCAAACCAAGCTCCTAGCAGAAGTTAATCGCACGTTTTTGACAATGTATAGTGTGGTCACGAACAATTTGTATGGAAACATGAAAGCTCCCCTAGCTTACATTTAAAACTTGGTGATCCCATCTTCCTATTTTTTTATGTAGTATTTGCTTTATAGATATTCAATTTTAAAACAACAATTATTTATACATTTTTCGCTACTAGAACTTTAACATCACGAAGCTGATGGTATATCGCCATCTCGTGAAGCAGTTTCGCTTCAATCTCAAATTAATCGATATCAATTGTGTGTGTACCTCACCATACTCTGTCAAAGAACGTGCGATCAACTCCTGCTAGGCGTTCACGTTTTGTTTGGAGTCACGCGAGTGCTTAGCAAGCCCGGTAGAGGCGCTTATCGCGTCCATACCCGGGCTCGCAATACTGACAGAAAACTATGCACGAATAACGTAAAAATAAGCTCGGACTTGAGGTACTGACCTGATTTTATTTCCGCATCTCTTTTCCTACAGCGACGGTTTCCTAATAAACGTTAACGGTTTTTATGAGAAAAGTGTTGGAACTAACAAATGGCCCACCTAATGTTGAGTCTATTTATGACGCGTGAGGGCTGGAGAGTATTTGGTTCAGAGCATCAGCATTGCCTTTCAGCATGGCAATATACGAAAAGCGTCTTGGGGAAGTATTAACATTGATTTTAGTAAACCTTTAGATTTTAGTAATAAAATCAGTTGTCTGTAAAGTCGGTTTACTGACGATAATTGAACGTGACATTGTTAAATGGAACGCCTCAGAGCGAGGTAACGCCGCATGAGTCATGTTTTTTCGTGCGTGCAGCCGGCTCCATCGAATCATACTCTTTTTTTTGTGGCCAACCCAAAAATCGTTTCAAGATTCAAGATTCAAGATTCAAGATTCAATAAGCGTTTATTCAATACGATACAAGAATCACTTTGAAACGTCTTAAAGCTAGGTGAGTCTAGGTGCCAGTTCCACGCGACCAAGCGTAGAAGAACAGGCAACAAACTACGTCTCGGTTCCTACCGTTTTTTTATATGATCCTTTTACAAATCAAAAATAGTCTAAAATAATAGCAGTGAAGTTCCAGTGTGGTGCCACTTCACTTAGTCAGACGTATGCAATGTAATTATACAAAAGCAAAAGTTTCAAAGACAGCACACGCTACGCTTCAAAGTTATAATAAAGTATCTACACAGATATAAAAATAAGATATTAAATAGTAGGTACAGACATTGCAAATTGACATGCTAGCTTCCTATGGGTAGAGTGACCGGGACATCGGGCCACGCAGTTTTATCATTCATATAGCTATCTAGAGTATAGTACGCTTTCTTTATCAAATTACTCTTAATAGTTTGTAAACAACAATAAGTTTTGTCATTCATCAGAGATGCTGATGACATTACCTACTTCTAAAGGCCTGCGCAAATTTAGGCCATGGCGATGGCGATCAGCTGAAACGCTGACAAATATGACAGCGATATTTGGTTTCAGCTAATGCAGGCCTTAACGGCGTAGGAAAACATCGGCATGTCCTGGATTCTGCAAAGAAAGAAAACACTATTTGTTTTGTTTGTATTTGTTATTTGTGCAAGAAATGAGTTTTTAATGGTTTTTAGGTAATTAAGTTGTAACCATCGGAAACTTTTTTGTAATAAAGTAATGTCTTGGTTCGAATGGTTGGACTCGAACTTAGAATACATCATTTTTTTAGTTTATCTCCACGCTGTTGCTACGTTGCCTCTCCCCCATTGGGAGAAAGTGGGAGAAAGAGGAGTAAATTCATAAGTAAAGTAGATTACGTATGTAGGTAGACACTAATATTCATGTGGGTGTGAAAGTGGATTACAATGGTGACCCAAAAATTGCCTGATGATTTTCTACGAAATGTAAAAACATCCTATGCGAACTATGTATAAGTACCCTTTCCGCTGTTGTTAGGCAATGCGCGAGGGTATTATTGGACCTTACGAAAATACTCGTCAAATCCTTGCTATCCATCACTTTGATCATTCACTGGTTTTGTGCTAACTGATAACAGAGAATAAGAATAACTGTAACTGTTGTAACTGCCCAGCAGTGGGCTAAGTCGGGCTATGGACGCTAATCATCATCAACCTATATTAGTCCAACGGTGGACGTACGGGGTCGGACTTGGGCGGAAGAGTCCGGGTGGTTGATCACAAGCCCGGGGTGGCCTTAGGCAACCATTTTTCGATTTTTTCATTTTAATTTTTCTCTAATTAAATGCATCTGTTATCTAGTGTTACATTTAGGTTGCAAGAGCTGCGAGCCTAGCCAGCGCAGGCCTCCTATCCTACGGTTGCCGCAAGCCCCGCAAGCCAGGCCCATGGTGGGCCCGTGGAGGTCCGTGGGGGGCCCGTGGAGGGCCCGCGCAGGCTGGAGCCCGGGTGGCAAATTCCATTTTGACTATATGTCCATGTCCAGTACGACGCTGGACGTACATACTCGCTGATCTCTCTAAAGACGCACCATTGAGCCCGTCTTCGGGTCTTATCCTCTAGTGCTTGCCAGCTACATTTCGCAGATCGTCACCTCACCTTGCCGGAGGGCGTCCTACACTACGCTTACCTAAAAGCGGTCTCCACTCTAGTATTCGGTTACTCCAACGATTGTCTGTTCTACGGCAAACATGACCAGCCACTTCAGCTTACTAATCCTTTGAGCTATGTCGATTACTTCGGTTCTCTGTCGGATAACCTCGTAACAATTTTATCCTTCAGAGAGACTCCAAGCATAGCCCTCTCTATAGCTCGCTGGGCGCTGAGTGACTTTCAGTTTGTGGACCGATCCTGCTATTATAGTGTCCATGTTTCGGCAGCAGGTGGGACGCACTGCTTTTCTGGTTGAAGACTTTGGTCTTCACCCGATGCTAAGTGGCAACCATAGCCCCATAACATAGCAATGCCTCGTAGGTCACGCACACGCACGTCATTACAGAAACGTTCCCTACGATGCACTGCTTTGCATCCGACGTGGTGTCAGTCAGCAACACATTGTCCAAATTAACCACCTATCTACGGGCTAGTTCCAAATTTTAAGTTTCTACGTCGTGCATACTCGCGATGTTTTTCTTCACGGTTTGAGAATGCTGGCATAGTGCATATACATTTTTAGACAGGAAAACTCAATGGTGGTGACTGGATTTAAACCCACGACCTTAGGATAGGAAGGCGGTGACCACCAGTGACCTAACGTATAAATATTAAAAGAAAAATATTTCTTTAACTTCTATAACGACAGCGAGTCGCAGTTGCTGCGTTGTATCGCACTCTTACTGGTGTCACGGAAGACCAGCGTTATAGTGGCGTTCGCTACTATAGCATATGCTGGCTGACGACTAATTTTTATGACGGCAAGTCGGCAAGTTTATAATGCGCACTTGATGTGCGGGCAGGTTTTGTCGCAAGTAGGCCTCTGGTGGGCCCTTTTTGCGGGCCCTTGACACGTGTTGCTCGAACTTTTTTAGGTTCTACAACACGCCGGTTTCCTCACGATGTTTTCCTTCACCGTTTTGAGAGTACTGGCATAGTGCACATACATTTTTCGATAGAAAAACTCATTGGTACACGAGTGGATTTGAACCCACGACCTTCGGATCGGAAGGCGGGGCCACTACCACTGGAATATCATCCTTGTGTGATACTTGTGTGGCATTAAATGAATAACCTTTGATTTTTATTTGATCTACATTATTTAAACAACAAGCAACGGCTCAATTAACGGCTAATCTATCGCTATTGTTACTTTTTAAAAAATAGTCCAGCCAAAGAACTTTTATTCGCGGCGTTACATAAAATTTTGACACCGAATTCGTGGCGCTCTACCATACCGCATATCGGCCACCCCTCACCATGAAACACAAGCGACAGTCCTCGATCTCCTATCTCCATACTGTCTTCACCAGTCGTCGCTTGATATCGCAATGGAAGTGGATATCGTGGTACGGAGGTAGCTGTTTTTCTGATGCGATCACAAACCGGTTGACCGTCGGCGTAATGACGGCGCGGCCGTGGTGGAGAGTTGAGCCAGCGTTATAAATGTCGAATACCTACTTTGCATTTGTTGAAATAGGTATCACTATCGTCATATTACTGAAGAAATGAATTATCAATATGCGATATGAAGATATCGACTTGACTTCACTTGACTCGTTTATCGAAGACGGGCATCCACAGCATAGGACAAGGAAGAGTGGAAATGGGTTAAGGAGGCCTTTGCTCTGCAGTGGGACGACGCAGGTTAAAATAATGCAAACATTAAATCACGCTTCATTTCTATAGGGTCGTTTCCATGGGGGTAGGCAGAGATCACGATTTCCACTTGCTACGATCCTGACACATACCTCTTTCACTTCATTCACTCTCATATAGCATTCGTAACCTATCTAAAAATAATAATTATAAATATAGATATTTTTCTAGTCTAGTCTAGTCCTAGTTCTAGTCGATAATAATTTTGTTTTTCTTTTGTACATTCTGATTTCTGACCCTGCCTTTTTCAAAAATATAGCGTAGGCTCACAACTTTTATAGACAGTAGTCACTTTTGTATACTAACTAGCGGCTGCCCGCTGTTTCGCTCCCACTCAACATATAGACTGGCCTCTCAGCGCAGTTGGTAGTAGCTCTGCTTTCTGCGCCGTCTTGCGCCGTAAGATCGTGGGTTCGATCCCCACCGAGAACAAATATTTGTGTGGTTAGCACAGATGTTTGTTCTCTGTCTGGGTGTTAGATTGTATTCTAAGTTAAAGTTTACAAAAAAATATATATAATTATTATATCAGTAGGCCTACCATGAGCTCTGTCTGGCTCTGTCTCTGGTTCTGGTTTTGAGTCTGTGTGAGTTTTGACTAAATAAATCCTACGTCACACACAACGTCACACACACAGTATAATGCACTGGTGAGCACTCACATAGACTCGAAACCAGAGCCAGAGACAGAGCCAGGCAGAGCTCATGGTAGGCCTACAGCTATCTGGTTCCCATAGTACAAGCTCTGCTTATTTTGGGGCTAGATAGTGTTGCGTGTCCAAAATATTTATTTATATTTTTAGGGTTATAGAGTCGAAGTACTTTATAATAAAATTTAAGGACTCAATGATTATTTCAATTATTTTTATTTTCAATAAATAAAAATACAAAATATAATACAAAAATTATTAAAGGCATAATATAATAAACAAAGTTCCATAGATGTTTGGTTTCAGTGGTAAAAAAACAAACTCGTCTTCTTCTTGTCATGCCAATAGTTCCTTCTAACCAGTGTGGGGGAAGGAGTAGCATTGATGATGGAAGACCCTTGCTTCGTCCGCTCCACGGACGCTGCCTACTGCGATGTAGGGTCATCACTAGGCGAGTACGTTGACCCCGGGGTCACCAAAACAAACGGAGTTCATGAGGCCGTATTTACAATATTTACCCCTTTATGCATAATTGCGAATAATTACTTTGATAGGCCTTCGTGTTTTTTATCGATAATCTTTATCATATCGACTGGCCTTTCAGCTCAGTTGGTAGAAGCGCCGTAGGTCGTGGGCTCGATCCTCAGCGAGAACAAATATTTGTGTTATGAACACATGTTATGTTGCTTCTCTGTCTGTTTTGTTATATTGTATTTAAAGTATTTATGTATAAAGAAATATAGAAGTTTTATATCAGCTATCTGGTTCCCATAGTACAAGCTCTGCTTAATTTGGGGATATATAGTGTGGTGTGGATTGTTCACAATATTTATTTTTATTTTATTTCTCGTGTTTTTTTCAGATAGAAGAATATATCATTATATTACTTTTATAGTGTACAGCAAGTATTTATGGAAATCTTTAAAAGATTTCCACAAGTGCCCAAACATCCCAAAGGTGTGCACCGATTGGGGTTCGAACCCACGACCCTCTCCTTGATGCGTGAACTTCCGCAAAACCGCAGTGAGCGTATCGTAGATATCACAACACACAACAACAATGTCACTTAAAACCAATTCAACATCCACATCTCTGACTGGCTGATCTTTGACTGGCTCTCAGCTCAGTTGGTAGCTCGCTCTCCCTTCTGACCCGTAGGTCGTGGGTTCGATCACCACCGAGAACAAATATTTGTGTGGTGAACAAAGTTGTTTGTTCTCTGTCTGTATGTTATAATGTATTCTATGTATGTATTTATATTTAAAAAAAATCTCGCTGTTTCAGTGATAGAGGTAACTATGATGATAAATCGAAAGAATGAATCCCAGATATAGAGGTTTGCTTTGTCCCACTAACAGATGTATTTCAGTGCCAAAGTGTCGGGACCTCAGCATGAGTTCCAGTTATGAAGGTTTCCCACTTATCCAGGTCCCACTAAACCAAGTTTCACTGTATTTATTTATTTATCGTCCACATTTGAACTGGTAACATTAATGTTCAATGAATAAGTACTAAGAGAGTTAAAAACGTTTAGATAATTTATTACTTCGTTCCGCATTAAATTATTATCCGTATTTTCCTAAGGTATTTGATAAGATGGATTCGAAATACGAACTCCTTATTAAATAGGCTTCAAAAACCACCCCAGTTCTGAAATTTGTTAATTCAAGGATTTAACTTGGATCCTTCTCTTGGCGAAGTCTGAAACAGACTTTGAACTTCAGTCAAGAAGTTTTTTGACGCTATTTTAGTAGCAGGCTATTTGCTGAAAAAAATCAACGCTTATCTAATGTTCGGATTGAACTGCCATAGCCATCTTTTTTGATTGAAAAATATCTAATTAAATTAAAATGAGGTTAGGTTATATTGCATTTGATTTACATAAATCTTTGGCAGAACGGTTTCAGTTTAAAGTATAATAGGCTATAAGAACATCTAAAAACTCTATACACAACTTGCAAAGCCATTAAATAATTTGAAAAAGTCCGTTGTGGGTACTTTCGCATAAATTCACAAGTGAAAAGAGCGGGGACTCTCTTGGCGCCATCTTGGATTGGGATTGGGTTCCATTGTGAGCGGGTCCACAGACTATATAATAACGAGTACGGCAGGGAACGGTCGATGGGTACATACAGCCACGTGTCGCCTCGCATACATCTGCCAAGCGAGCAGTGACATCACCACCCTCCGTTAACATCTCTGCCAGATACATTCATCTGGGTACCCCAATCGACTGGTGTATTTAATTTTAAAACTAAAACGGGAATATGTGATAGTTTTTTAAAAGTTTAAAATCAACCGGTCTACTGTACCTTATGTCAAGCCGTACTGTAACTTATGTCAAGAACAAGATGGATAATATAGAATCTTGACGCAATGACTATATACTGAACCCCAGGATTTCTAATATTCGTTAACGGAGCAGACGAGACAAAACGAAACCGTAGAAATCGTATTGAGAATTCTGTAGACTTTATATCTTCTACGATCTATTTCTAAATCGAATTAGCAGGTGAGATGTTCATACATCCCTTCAGGAATAATTTACGAATCTGGTTGAGTGAAGGAATACCTGAAACTAATAAATAATTAACTTGGAATTTAATAAATTAAACGGGAGAAAACAACAGAACCGTTGTAATAAAACCGATATAAGCGCGAACTGTGAACGCATGCGCAAAGGGCCCGGCCTCCCCTTCCTATTACGCACTCTATTTAGGGGCTGATACAAAGAACGAGTCGGCCTGACTCGGGCCTATCTATTTTGGTACTCCGGAATATGTCATAGACAAAGTTATTAGATTCTGAATGCTCGTAGGACGAAATAAATGATGGAGGTGAGCCAGAGACAACTGAAATTGGTGGTATAATGCGGTGGTCAGAGGTTCTCTTACACTGATGAAAAATTACTTATTTTTTATTTTTTTCTATTTAACAACTGTTCAGCTAGGTGCCAGTTCAACTAGGATAGGCCTGTACTTTTAGACTTGGTCGCGTGGAACTGGCACCGAGACTCACCTAGCTTTAAGTGATCCATGCGACTCTACTGAATAAATACATTTTTGATTTGATTTGATCTAAAATTATTGAAGGGAAGGAAACATTATTTTCCTTTATATAATATTCTTATAGATTAGAATATAAGTGTCGGATCATACCACTGCCACCTGGTGTTGAGCAGTCACCTCTGTCTATAACAAATATGGTGGTTGCTGATCAGACTTTGTTGTCTTAACATGACCGACGTAGGCTCAGGGCAGTAAAAAAAAAAGATATTGAGAAAAAAAATGAATGAAAAGTACTCATTTTTGTGATATTTCATAAACGTCGAAAAGTCCGTTCACGTATCACGATCACTTTTGAAACTTCACAAATTATGTCAAAATGTGTTCATGATCAAGGCACTGCTGGTGCAAGCGAAAACCGACTCTAAGGTGACGAACATTTTCATACCGCGACTGTACACACCTATGGAGATCATAGTTTCAGCAACAGGCCATCTTTTCTTCTCGTCTTTTCTTTTCTTTTCAGTGTGGTGAAAGAATTTCAAGTGCGACTCAGAGAGGCTCCTTTCGTGCACTCATGTTTTTCGAACTTTTCAGATTCTACGACATGCCGGTTTCGTACATTGGCATAGCGCACATAATATTTTGATGGGACAGGACTGGATTTGAACCCACGATCTTAGGATCGCAAGGCGGGGCTGCTACCACTAAACCACCAGTGCTCTCACCAGGCCATAAAAGCTTGTTTTTAATCTTGTGAAGTTGAGTTATAATCACAATTTCAATGGCAACGTTGCTTTCACGGAAATAAATTAATTATTTAAATATAATTTCAAAAATATACAGTTTATTAATAAGGTTCTATAAACCGGATTACCAAAAATAATACCGGTCATACTAGCTCGTAAGCATTTATTTAGGCTTACCTAGTTTTGTCCAATATCCACAATATTTTTTTATTTATGTACTTACTCAATTTGATTATTATTATTTTTAATTTTGCAAATATAAAAAAATATTTGAAAATTATTTTTTATATTTGCTAAATTTGGCAAAATCTGAGAATGAAATACGTATTTTATTCACACAGAATAATTATTTATAATTGAAATGGGAGGTTTTTCTATGGGGTAAGAAACCCCCAATGTTACCAAACTGAAGCTAAAATCAATTGACGTTCCATATCCATTAATAGAGCCATCATCTCGATTGTAAACAATTAATTTGTCAGCATTATCTCGGCGTGACCTTAGTCGGGGGCTTCTTCCGGCGGCCGGCAGCCGGCACTTCCGGCCCTCGGGCTGAATCACGATAATGACTACAGGGAGAAGTTAGAAATAAAGCCTTCATTTTCATGATAGTTATGATGATCTAAAATCTTGTCCCAGGCTATTAAGCGTCCTGTAAATAGGGGTATGAGGGAACAGTTGCCCCTGACGCGGTTTATCTCGTCTATTTTTGATCGTCTTATCTATACTTCTATACTAATATTATAAAGAGGAAAGATTTGTACCTATTTTTGTATGTTTGTATGTTTGTAATGAATAGGCTAAAAAAGTACTGGGCCGATTTAAAAAATTCTTTCACCAATAGAATGCTACATTCTTCCAATTTGACCAAGGCTACATTTCATTTTGAAAAAAATTAGGGATCCTTGGTAAAATTTGAACAATGTAACCGAAGGTGTAGAAAAATGAGTCTTAAAATGTCTTTCGTCGAATGCGCTGCCGAAACTATTAGCGATAGAACAAAATAATGTACAACAATATTGTCTACCCCGTGCGAAACCGGGACGGGCTCCTAGTCAAGCATAAACACTGTATAAGAGTGTGACAAGAAAATCCCCCTAAAAGCTGTTCTATTCTCCATTCGCTGTATTTGCTGGGAACTGCCTGTTGTCGTTTTGTTTTGCTCTCATGCTCTAATTAAAGTGATGCGATGCTTTCAGCAACTTCCACGAACTGACTCCCGTTGCCACGGGCACTTCACGTCGCAGCTACTAAAACAAATATAATCAGTATTTCAAACTATTACCATCTTTCAGCAATACAGACAGCGCTTAACTTTATAAACTAGCGATCCACCCCGACTTCGCACAGGTGGAAAAATTCAAAGACACGCGGTTTTTTAACTTCTTTTTTCAAAATTACACCCGTGTATAGATAGCTAGGGTGGTTTGCTAGTAACAATAAAGACTATGATAATCACAAATAACGTGGCTTCCTATCGATAAAATAATTTTTAAAATCAGTAGATTCAGAGATTACCTACCATAAACACTCACAAAATACCAACTCACAAATTCAAAAACTCAAAAACTGTAAGTACCTCCCACCCGCTCGGCATAAAAATCTATGTGATTTCAAATCAATAAAAAAATTGTAAGTACCTCTTTATAATATTAGTATAGATGAATTTAATTATTCAAATAACCACAGGATTTTGTTAGTAAAACTTTAAACCTTTTTTAAGTATCAATTCTTAACAGAGAAATGTATAACTTAATATATAATAACTTAAATGATAGTATTTTTGTGATTATGGTACATAAGATTGGTTGAAAATGCTGTCTAGCATTAAGCTCTCCTATTGTCACGTATTTTTGGTGCAATAAAGAATTAAATAAATAAGATTGAACGTAAGTTGAGTAAATGCTCAACTATGAATTTATTTGCACTGAAGGCCTACCACAAGCTCTGTCTGGCTGTCTCTGGCTCTGGTTTTGAATCTGTGTGAGCGTTGACTAAATAAATCCTACGTCGAAATGTCACACACACAGTAAACACTGGAGCACTCACAAAGACAGAAGAGAGCCAGAGACAGAGCCAGACATAGCTTGTGGTAGGCTTACTGATGATTATAGCAAAAATATTTTCTAAAATCCTGCAACACTGTCTGCAACTATTTATAATGAACAAATAATTATCTACACCTAGTACACCATATTGTTCGTGTGAATTCGAATTTTCCAATAGGTACCACACCATGTTGGTCAGCCACCGCCAGCAAAATTGATATAAAATTAGTGGGTAATTTTAATAAATTCTGTTTTTCGCGTGTGTTCGCTTGCTAGTGAATTGAATTAATCCATCGATAAACTGAAACTGAAATGCAAAATGGCGGCGGAAAATCTCGAAATAGATGAGAGCTTTTCCCAGTTAGCTATTTATTTTAAATAAAGGAGTTTAGGATGTTCTTTGTCGAGTTAGTTCGGGCTTGACAATTACTGTAATTTGACTTACGGTGAATATTGTACGTAAAAGGTTAATTTATTTATTAAATAAATATAATATGTTTGACTGACTAGATAGAAATGTTGATTGCTCTACCTGCCTTCTGCGCTAGTAGGTTGAGAGTTCGATTCTTACTCGACAGATATAAGTTAATACTCATACTCATATTTATTTATTGCAATTATTACGTTACATGGTGGAGTTTGATTGGTTTTGTTGATAAAATAATACTTGCAACTTCTTCTTCTCACTGATTCTTTTTTTAATCAGCGTGATGAAAGGATTTTAAGGGTAATTTTAATTTGCAACACCAATCATTAAATTGACACTGTCAAAATTTCAACTTAGTCACTTTGGTATAAAAATCTTGTTTAGCTATTTGCGCACCTTTAGATTTTGACACCCTGTATTAAGGCCTGCGCACACCTAGTTCGCTGGCGGTAGCGATCAGTGAAACGCTGTCAAATATTCGATGTCAAATCTCAAATCTGACAGCGATATTTGACAGCGTTTCACAGATCGCTACCGCCAGCGAACTAGGTGTGTTCGGGCCATTAAGGACCTTTTTAGCTACCAAAGAAAATTAGCACTCAGCTCGGTCGTCCCGATTTACGGTTCCAATCGAGCTAATAAGGGGATACATGGAAATAGAAAAGGAAGGAGTTTTGTTTGGTCTGAAATCAGGGGGTAAAGGAGGTCGGAAGCATCGATCGTGTCAGATAGAAAACTAAAAATAGTTTTACTAGCTGATCGCCTATAACAAAGCATTGCCTCGTAGGTCACGCACATCAGGAACGTGCCCTACGATGCACTGCCCGGTGACCATCAGCTTGTGGCATACAGATATTCAGCCTCACGTGCCAGTAATTTTACCAGCAACCACACCCTTCAAACCAAAACACAGCAATGCTGCTTCACGGCCGAAATAGGCATGGTGGTAGTACTTCCCCGGACGAGCCCTTCACAAAGAGCTCTACTACTACTAAAAAGCTAATGGCTGACATGAGTTGCTTTGGGATGTGCACATATCCTTATCAAACCGTTCTGCCTATGTGGCTCAATCCTGAAGTACAAGACCACATATACAAGACTAGACTATACTTGCCAGGACATCTCTCACAGTTTAGTTGGTAGTAGCTCTGCCTTCTGCGCAGGAGGGCGTTGGTTCGATCGCCACTGAGAACCAATATTTGTGTAGTGAATTGATCTTTGTTCTCTGTATGGGTGTTAGGTGTTAGTATGGTATTTTATGTACATGTATACAATAAAAACATACTCTTCTATAGAAATAGTGTTTTCTATTCATGAAGAGTGAAATCAGTTCCAAGCCTACCACAAGCTCATTCTGGGTCTGGCTCTGGCTCTGGTTTGAGTATGGGTTTATTGTATACATGTAGATAGAATACCTTGATAACACCGCTGCGAAATTCGAACCTGCAACACTATCAACGCGATATGCAGAGTATGTCCATAAATAAGTAATGTCGTATGATTGATCATTTTTTAACTGTGACCCAAACGAAAGAACAAACCAAGCCCAGAGAATATCTAATGTGGTAGCTAGGGGTCAGCCATCACTATAGCGTACACATTCACCTTATATGGACCGCTTATATTATTGTATTGTAAATTATTGTGTCTTTTTAATCGTTTGTAAGCTGTATAGCAGTCATATAGTTTTGTCATATAACTTGTTCAGGACACAATACTATGTTTTTCGTAGCGTAAGAGTCCACCGGAAAGATGACTGAGCGCCCACTAATTTCCTTTAAAATCAAAAGACCATCAGCAGCGATTGGTTGTCCATGCATGCTTTAAGAAACTTGGCCGTAAGGCTGCTGTTCCAATTTTCAGTAGATTTCAGACCACTTGGACCGTAGTTTTAGAGAACTTCTTATAATTAAAACAGTTTTTCATATGACATAAAAAACGATTCAGTTCGGTCATTTGAGGTCGAATCATAAAGCTGCATTGGCCTTAGGCACCCGCCATCCGACCTTCGCTTGACTTTTGAACGCTTGTATTTTCACGAAACCGAAAAACTTTACTGATAGCATTTTTTCTTAGAATAATAGTCGGATCAGCCGGAAAGAAAACATGTATAGGTAGATAGATACAAGACGAGACAGAATACAATGATGTTTTTTCAGATATTGATATTTTCAATGTAACATTGCTCAAATATCGCCGGGACGTTAGGTTTTGCATTGCCAGTAAATAAATAAAAAGGTAATTTTTATTATTAGTTTAAAGTTAGTTAATTCTATGTTTAAACAGTGTTTTTTTCATTATTATTATTAGTTCTGTTCACAGCTATTTTGTATCACCTAATTATGGAAACTTCATTGGTTTATGTGTTTTTATATCATACTAGTGGCCGCCCACGGCTTCGCTCGCCCCGTTTGACGTTACGCCCCGTTGATTTTTCCTTTAAAAGTTTTTCCTCTTTTTCTCCGCTAAGGGAAATAATTTTCCAATTTCCTTTCTTTGTGCACCCCTTTGCTATAAAAGGAACATACCCTCCAAGTTTCATGCTTCTAGGACTTACGGCTTAGGCTGAGCGTTGATTGTCAGTCAGTCAGTAACGTAAGAGTTTTATATATTTAGATTTAGATTTCTTATAATGCTATTGTACTGTTTGTTTCCCTAATAAAATAAAATAAAAATTAATGTTTGTTATTGTATATAATGTTTGACTTTGATATATTTCGTAGGTCATTTAGTATTAAGGGATCTTTGGTTTAGGTTTCGTCCGGGGAAATACCACCATGCCTACTTCTGCCGTCACCCGCGTCGCTGTGTTTCGGATTGATGCGTGTATAGTGAAATTACAGACACATCAGCCATTTGATGACGGCAGCGGCACGATTCTTTTAGCCACCTTCGGTCAAGTCAATTCAAAATTTTAGTAATTGAGTTGTATCACTTAAGGATCACTTTGAAACGTCTTAAAGCTAGGCAAGTCTAAGTGCCTGTTCCACGCGACCAAGTCTAGAAGAACAGGCAACAAACAACGGCTTGGTTCCTACTGGTTTTTAGGCAGAAGAATGATTTTACAATCAAATTTATGTTAAACTGACTGTGCTAATGATGATTCAGTCAGTCGGTCAGGCTTATACAATTAGATATGATTAAAAATTACGGAATAATTTGTGCAGAAATCAAACCAGCACGTCTCGTTTAGTAGCTCGGATAGTCTTCGCCACACCACACTGTTAGCCAACACTCACTTTGCTCTTGGCAATACCCATGGGACAGGAGTGGACCCGGTAACCCTTTTAGAGTATTTTGTAAGCTCTTTGTAAGTTGGAGTATTTTACAGAGGTTCAAACTGGGAATCCTGGTGAGGGAACTTTAAACAAATGCCAAAGTAAAACATGACATGACATTATTGATAGATCGTGTGGAGATCATTTGCTATGTAAATTATAAGCTATGTACTTAGGTAAGATATTCTGCGTGGTTATAATTTGGATGGGTGACCGCTAGTATTAAAAAAGTTGTTGAGCCCCTGAATATTAAGAATTGCGCAAAAAAACCGTTTTTTTATTCGACATCAAACAAAAAAGGAGGAGGATCTCAATTTGGTTGTTTTTTAATGTTTGTTTTACCTTACTTAATAAATAACTTCGTCATTTATAAGCCTATTTGAAAAAAAACTTTTTCATTGCTCATACTCTGAAAGTAGGTCTGAAGTTGCCTGAGGGGCCTAATTGAAAGTAATACTATCAGCCCTAGGGAGAATCGCTTTCTACTGACAGCTGTCAAATTATAAAAAAAAACAAGTTCTATTTTATTCAACCATGTTCCAACTTTCTAAACTGCAAAGAGGTTGAACCAAATTCCAACTTTTTATTCAGCAAGTAGGTTGGAAACCCATTACAACGGTAAGAAGTTTAAAAACTCTAATTAGAGCGCAATGTAAAATTTAAATAACATAAAGATAGTATTAAATAAATAATATATCTTCTAAATGACTTGATTAATATATAACTTCAACTATTTATTTAAAATAACATAGATTTGAGCAAACAATTTACCATTTTTTAAATTATGAAAATGAAAATAAGGGCTGAATAATGCTGGCGAGCCGTAGCCGAAGGCCCGCCAGAGAAAAAGAAAAAAAAACCGGGAAGGCGGCCATTCAATCTTCATTTTCACAAATTTTTCATTCATGTTTTTATTTTTACTTTCCTTGTATTCGTAATGAAAAGCACAGTGTTTACCTCGGGTGAAAGTCTTTTAAGTCCCTCAAGCTCCATTGGCGCCCTCGCTAACGCTCTGGCGCCAAACCCGTCTCGGGACTCAAAAAACGTGACTTTCAACACTCGGGTAACAATGTACTATTACAGATAAGTTATACTCCCAGATTGTTCCCATATAAATTTAATCAAAATCGGTTTAGCCGTTTTTAGGGTTCCGTAGCCAAATGACAGAAACGGAACCCTTAGAGATTCGTCATGTCTGTCTGCTGTCTGTGTGTCTGTCTGTCTGTCTGTCTATCTGTCTGTTCGTCCGTATGACACAGCCACTTTTCTCCGAAACTATAGGAGCTACACTGATGAAACTTGGTAAGTAGATGTATTCTGTGAACCGCATTAAGATTTTCTCACAAACATAGAAAAAAACAATAAACTTTGGGGGTATACTACCATACCTACTTAGAACTAAAATTCAAAAACCTTTTTTTCATCAAACCCATATGTGGTTTCCCTGTATACCTTAAAGCACGGTACACTCAGGCACTTATGTGGGTATTCGTACCTAAAGATAAAGATTATTTATTTGCATAAACATGTGTTAAAATAAAGATGGTGAAAAAATGTGTGGTACAAACATGCTTTACCAATGTTGGTGCCCAAATATGGAAATGGCACTTAAATAATTTCAATGAAAACGACAATTAAAAAATATGTAAACAGAAAAAAAATAATTATACATGTCAAAAAAAAATAATAATAATACAGTCGTTAGTGCAGTCTAACTTCGTTAAATGTATGTACTGTTGTATATCTTATAACTGAAAGCCTTCAGGCTTCTCCAGGTAAGGTGATATTGTGTTTAGTAAGTTTACATATTGAAAACATTGATGCGTAATTATAATAATTACTTACCTAACCTGTATCAAGGGCCTGTTTCATGGCTAATCAACCAATCATAGTTGATCGGTTGATTAGCCATTGTCGTTTGACAGTTGTTTTGGAAAATGCTTTCAAAAGATAAACAACTGTCAAATATTTGATCGGTTAATTAACCATCCGTTACATCTGAGTGATAAATAAGTAGTACGCCTCTCGTCCGATGGACCAAAGACATACTGGAAGACGGTGGGAGAAAATGGCTCGGCATTGTTCTTTCTGGAAATGTGTTCAATGTTTAGCAGTGGACTTCTACGGGCTTTTTTTTTTATGTAACTAGCTGATGGAACAAGCATATGGCCCACCTGATGTTAAGTGGTAACCATCGCCTATAACAAAGCAATGCCTCGTAGGTCACGCACGTCAGGAACGCGCCCTATATACGATGCACTGCCCTGCGTCCATCAACTGGAGGCATACAGATATTCAGCCTTACGTGCCAGTAATTTCACCGGCACCCACACCCTTCAAACTGAAACACAGCAATGCTGCTTCACGGCAGAAATAGGCATGGTGGTAGTACATCCCCGGACGAGCCCTTCACAAAGAGCTCTACTACTACTAAAGCTGCTGCTGATGTTCTGCTGACTGCTGACAGCTGGGCTGATGCTGATGCTGAAAATTAAAAAGCAAAGGTCAACAGGTCAATTTGTAATAATAATTACATAAAAAGTACAGCACAATAATTAAGTAATGTATCACAACACGTACATTTTACTATTCACTAATATTTTTATTAGTAACTAGCGGCCTGTCCCGGCTTCGCACGGGCAGAAATTCATTTTGTAAACACATAAATATAGCCACTACTCAAGGTGAATGTAGCTTTCGATTGGTGAAATATTTTTTTAAATCGGCACAGTAGTTTTTTTTTCGAGTTTATTAATTACACACTATACACACTAAAATACAAATCTTTCCTCTTTATAATATTAGTATAGAAAACACGCAATAAAAAACTTTGAAAGCAACAGTAAGTTCAGACCTAACTAAAAAAACAAATACGAGATTAATAATCCTCTAAAACCACGCTCATTAAAAAGTAGCGTAGCAGACAATACGACCGCTACGAAGTGCTACGAAACGAACTAACTAAATAGTTTCAAAATATTGTGTGAAAGTTGTCGGTTCCCGCGCATTGTGTTTTGGCGGGATTCTACTCTCATAAAGGTGGACTCACACGAGCCGAGTTTATGTGTGACGCACCGACTGACTGGCGCCACCTAGTGGCTGATGGCGTAAGAAAAAAACGGCTCTTTGTTCGCACAAGATTCTTGTCGGAATCATTAGACTATACTTCCCAACTATTTCAGTATTATTTCGTGGAATAAGGTAGAGTCTTACCTATTTTCAATCTCACATTCCAAATGGTTTATTTAAAAATGTGTCTGCTCCTAGAAGCCACAAGTAGGCAGTTCACAGTTCAGTGATACCTACTAGAATTCTTTGTATTATTTTCATCATGTTGACTCATCATTACACCGCTAGATATTTGGTATTCTGTGGTTCTACTTAGAAAATAAAGTTGGGTGCAGTATCTAACCTACCTATACATGGTACATGGGTGTTGTGTAGATAGATACACAGACCCGGTTAGTCTAGGCTATACTTTTTTTAATAATTTCGTTTAAAAAAAATTACTCAATCATTTAGAGGTTTATTGTCAATTTTTTTAATTCACATTTAAAGTTAATCCAGATTAAATGCAAACAATATCGACATGCAAAGCACAAAGGCGGTTCGCATTTCACTCATCGGAGCTTCATTGTGTCGACATTACGGTCACGTAATGTACTAAAGTGGAGCCCGGAAAAACTAAATTCGAAATCACAAACGCAGTCGCAACGAGCGGGCGACATCTCTGAGCCGCGAGACAAACTTCAGCCTGAAATGCGTTTACGATCTTTATTATCGGCAGCGGTAATGCTACAAATTTAGTTCTTGCCCTACAAAAAGCGTTTCTCCTTTCATAATAATAAGAATACGTCGACTCGGTAGTCGGGTCGGTTGGCGCGCTCGGCTGGCTCGATACACACGGACGCGGCGCGGCGCGCGTGTGTGCGTAGGCGCGCGCCTGTGTGGGTGATCGCCCCCTCCCCGGCGCCTCCCCCGCGTCCGTCCGGGCCGCGACCGAACGTAGCTTTCTGTTCATTTATATAACGACATACGTACATAACCCTGGTAAATAATATACGCTGTGAATAGCGTTCTATGTGCTGCCACCTAGCGGAGCGGTTCGGTTTCACGCGAACATAGCTCACGGAGTATTATTGCAGTGTTTTTCAGATTTTCCTTTCCCGCCATAACATGTTCTTGTACCGTTCTCATAGTTTCGACTTGATTTGTGTTAACACTAGGGTTTATTGACTAGCTAGGCGAACTTTCATAATTTCGTAAATTAGGAATAGTATGGACACCAACCTCGGCTATTTGTGAAGAGATTCTGGTAGATGAGTTTGTTGATGATATTGTAAAGCATATTAAACTTAAAGGTATGTAATTAAATAGATATTCATGATCTTATACTGTTTTTTATCTATTTTGCTTAAAAAAATGTTTTTATAAAATCGCATGTTGCGCTTCAGAGTTGATCTCGTTGAAGTCTTTTCCAAAATAAAAGTCTGTAAGACTCCTTGCGCAAGGGAAAAAACTTAAGGGTTTTATAGAGTTTCAGGGTCATTCTTCTAAAAAGCCAAATTAAAATACAAGAAATCGGCTTAGAACTTTTAGTAAGAAAAATAACGCAATAGTTACAGAAGTAACTCGTTTTGGGGTTATTAGGTTCAATTTAAAACAGATTTTCCTGTTAAGTTACGAAGCAAACTCTACAGGGAACTTGATAGGTAAAGTCAAGCTGATTTGAACTCTAATTGAAGCTACCATGGCGTATTATTGTATGTCAAGTCAGGTAAGTGAGCACTGTTGGTTTAGTGATAGCGAAACAAGACGGTGCTCCCGATCCTAAAGTCATGTGGGATCAAATCCATTTGGGTAGCATTAAATTTTTCTTTAAATAATGAGGTTTAATTTGCATGATGGTTGGCAGAGAAGATGGTAAATGCTTATTGCTTATGCTTATTATTATATTATGTTCATAGCCATGTCCAAGCATTACACAGCAACAGCTTTTACTTTTTTTATACAACTAGCTGATAGAACATGCATATGGGCCCACCTGATGTTACGTGGTAACCTTCCCCTATAGTAAAGCAATAACTCATAGGTCACGCACGTCAGAAACGTGCCCTACACTGCCCTGCGTCCACCAACTTGAGGCATACAGGTGTTCAGCCTCACGTGCCAGTAATTTCACCGGCACCCACACCCTTCAAACCAAAACACAGCAATGCTGCTTCACGGCAGAAATAGGCATGGTGGTAGTACTTTCCCCGACGAGCCCTTCACAAAGAGCTCTACTACTACTAAGTAGGGGCAGGGTGAAATGTTGCCCCTAACTTTGTACAAGCCATTTGATAGAAGGATGGTAATGATGGGAGTTGATAACTGTTTTGCAGATACAATATGTTTGGTATAACATAATGTGATATGATGATGACAGCAAATTAACAAAATCTTTTTTTAAACTAAGGATCGTCGTCTACACGTTTTTTTTTATAAGAATCGAACCCACAACCTTCTCATCTTCCGTCCGCTACGCCACAAAAGTCTGCTACCAGCTGGCTTAAGTTTGCATAATACACCAATAGATGGCGCTTCTTGCCTCTAAAACTAAAACATCGTAAGGCTGTTTCGTTTACAAGCTTAGCGGTATTTTCTAGTAATATTAGAGTGATATATTTTATTTTATTTACTCTCTTTAAGTTAACTCTCTCTCACTTCGAACTCTCTTTGTACCTAAGATATTCTCACGTATGTTTACGACTGACGTTCTCGGAATAATGAAACATGAATCACCGACCGTCCTCGATACAATAGGGTCAAAGTTGGTATTTATTGTAACTGATTCGAGAGCACGAAAACACTTCGTAGACTGAATTCAGTACCTACTTCACTTTGGCATTACTAGATGGGCCACGTGACCACTGAGGCGGGCAAAAATGTTTGAGGCGATCTTGCAATTCGTGATCATTATACCTACAGAAGCCTAAGAATTTACTGATGATAATGAAATGACGAACCGAACAGCCGGTCTACCCTTGAACGCGATTCCGATCCTAATCTTAAGTTTTGACGGAATTTTGACAGAACTCCTATGGGTTTTCTGTCAAAATTCCGTCAAGACTTAAAATTGGGATCGAAATCGCGTTCAAGAGTAAACCGGCAGTACCTAGGAATGACAGTTTTTTTTTTTTTTTTAATTTATTTGGGTAAACAAACAGTAACACAATACATATGGCTAAAGTAAATGTTATGTCTAAGTTTTATTAATTGTGGTACCAACACCGTTTACCACAATTTCTAGGTTATTCTGTCAATGACTCTTCTTCTTCTTCTTCTTAATTATGGCATCTGTCCATTTCGAATCAATTTTGCTAGTGCCGAGTGATGATATATTACATAAATAAGATAGTTTTAAGTTAAGTCAGTCAATAGACAAGTTTTGAAGAGAAAATAAAAAAAAAATATTTAAAAAAAAAATAGTCTAGCAGTATACTCTCTTTAAAAAAAAGTTGTTAAATTATAAAACCTAATACCTACTACCCCCTCTGATTCGCGACTGCATTCAATCAGCGAACAGCAGCTAGAGTTGGGCATCCGACAACACTAGGCAAGTCAGTCAAGAAACTTGAATTCACGAAGAGTGGTATGTAGAGTTGGGTCAACTGTGATTGTAATAAAGTAAAGGCTTTTTCACACATTCATGTTGTGATTACATTATCGTAATGACAAAGAATATAATGTCTCAAAATTTTACTTTAGCAGAATTTTTTTGTATAAAATGCAACACTACGTGTTAGATTAAAAACTAGTCTTTTTACAGCAAAATAGGAATAGATATATTATATTTGATAATATTTTTAACTGCCTTTGCCATGTTGAACAGAGATTTTTGTGCTAATGTTTTTTTTTAATATTTGTATATATTTTAAATAGGTATTACCACTAGCACATAATTTTATTTTACTGAAATGTTTGTCAATCAAATCCTAGACCGCGTTGTAATATACAGGAAATAAAAGTTTCCCCTCGCGAATGATCCTGCATAGATCACTTACGAAAATGCATTTCATTATTGAATCCCGTCCCGACCAACTGTGCTGCCTACTACCGCCAGCGCCATCTAGGAGGCATAAGGGAAACAATATTAAAAATAATGATCTCCTTTGTAAACACCGATGTGTAGAAGCCTTTACAGTGAGGCGAAACGCAAGCAGTCGAGCATGACTGCCGATTCCATGCGTCAACTCTATGCGCAGCTTTCTGCGCAGCGACGATGACGGCGCCGCCTCTGTCTGTCGCGTAACTCTATGCCCCTTTACAGTTTTATTAGAATACCCGCGGTTTTGTTTGCATAGATAGATTCATTTTAACTTAATTTTTTAGTTTCTGTTCTAATAAAAAAGGAAAGCATTGCTAAGTTCCCTGTTTCCAAGGAAGATTTTCGAAAAAATATTTAAATATTTTTTTGAATAGAAACGGTTGTTTGGATTTCTACATGACTAAAAACTATCTCAGTACATATAAGGTAAAAAACATTCAAATCGGTATATTTATTTCGAGGCGAGGAGTGTACAGGCAGACAAACAGACACACACTCACTAATAACACCCCCTCCTTTCAGTTGGGGGTCATCATCATACTCGTAGCTAAAATGCTGAGAAGCACTTCTATAAGCGCGCTGCTCTTGTCTCTACGCGTGCGCCATTTTAGTTTTCATGACAGCATCGTATTTTGGTAAATGGGTAATAGACATAAAACGGTCTCTATGGCGCGGCGGACGACTGCTCAGCTGAGATGCGGGTTCGGTTCTTCAATTAATTGCGATTAACGAATAAGTATTGGTAATGAAATGGACACAGTGCCAATGTACATTATTACAGAAAACATCTCATACAATTCAAAATTTCTAAAGTAGTAGAACAAACATTGTTTGCGGATGTGGCCCCTCTTTTCGGGCTTATATAGTTTTAATAACCTGAATAAATCACGAATTATTTAGGCTGTATAATACCAGTCTGCTTTCCGCTATGTGAATGGGATGTGATTTTATGTATGTATGTATGTATTATACCAGCCTCCATAAAGAACACAATTAAAAATAATAAATAAAATCTTTTATTTAGTTCGTAGTGTCCGTAGTGGCGATCAGAATCATGATTAAGATTTTAACAGACCTACAAAACATTGATCGCCACCGTGAACGCTATCGCGGACGCAACTCGAACGCCTTGGTTTGACTGGTGCTTTACAGGGAATCCCCCGACTTTGACAACGTCATTTTATCGCTACCATAGAAATACCATGTAGGGATAATATGCGCAAATATACTTAGATATTAAAATTAAATAGCGGCGCTTAATAAAATAAAACGTGGCACTCGGGGAATTCCGATAGAAGAAACTTGGAATAAATACCCCTCTCCGACATTTGGTGAAGTTTGTCGATCTTTGCCGAAAAGGTGTCGGTAACGGTGACGTGATTACATTAGGTTTTTTCCACCTTGAAAATGAACAAGCATAAAGAAGTATTTACCTAAAAAAAAAAGACTACTGGATTAGGTGCAAGTTCGAATCCCACTGCGAAATCAAATCTCAAATCTTGTAAAAGTAGTACTTAAAGTTTTTGTTTGTGATCAGCCGAGTTTTATATTTTCGCTATACGCCGGTTTTCGAATACCAACGGCCACTACAAATGAAACTCGAAGCATTCTTGTTCGAACTCGATCGAATCACGATCACGATTGAACTGTCTGACACACAAAATGAAAAGGGTCAAAAAAACGGTAGGAACCAAGCCGTAGTTGGTTGCCTGTTCTTCTAGACTTGGCCGCGTGGAACTGCACATAGACTCACCTAGCTTTAAGACGTTTCAAAGTGATCCTTGTGATACTACTGATCAAATATACATTTGATTTGATTTAGAATTTATAATGCGTAAGATGGTTATTAAAAAACTGTTTCTCATAAATTGGAATATTGTGATAGCACAGAGTAAAACCTAATATTTTTGAATACGGTAAATAGTTATTTGTTATACAAGAGTTGCACTCTTGCACAGAGTTGCACAGCTGCTTTTTAACCGCGTGCTCAATTTTGATGACTGAGCAAGCGCAGGATTCTGAAGTTTAACCACGAGCGTAGCGAGTGGTTTAAAAGTAAGAATCCTAAGCGTTGGCGAAGGAATCAAAAGAGCACAAGGTGAAAAATCTTTGCACTCGAGTGCAACACGTAACTTTTCATCCCACCTCAGCGAGGAAATGACTAAATGGAAAAAAGAACAAGGCGCGACTAAAAGTAACACACCAAGAAGGTTCCGGGTATGAGTTATTAACAAATTTAAAAAGGTTGTATTATAAATTCGGCAGCATGCACGTAGAAGTAAATAGGTTTAATGGTGTTTTGAATTCACAAATACACCAAGAAGGTTACGAGTGCGGGTTTTTAACAAAATAAAAAAGGTTGTATCATAAGTTCGGCACCATGGAGGTAGAAGTAATAGTTAGGGAGGCGAATAGGGGAATTTTCGGAAATACTCGAGCGTGGCAGTTTAAGATATGAGAGATACCTTAGACCTAATAGAAAAACCTTGTAAAGTATTTAGCTCTATATGTAGTGACGCGCGCCTAGGATAGACGATCAGATTAGTAAAAAAAAATGGATAGTCTGAAATACTCGAGCGCGTCAGATTTAGATATTGGGGGTCGATTTTAGTGTCTAAAGACTAAATTTAACTAATCTGACGATAAGTCCTTGACGCCGCCGAGTTATAGGGTCGCGAACTTGTAAAAAAAAAAACGTTAATCCGGCATTCTCGAGCGCGATTTGTTTTTTTTTTATTTTGAAGAATATAATCTAAAACTTACTAAAAATACAAAATCTGCCGGTTTCCGCATGACCGGAAGTGTGGAGGAGCCATTTCGTCTTCCTAAGAACGCGTTACGGCATATAAGTCGCGAACGATACATTTTACAAAAAAAAAAGTTTAAATAAACAAAAAAGGTAATTTTATTTTACACAAAAAAGGTCTCTTTACATTTTTGACAAAGAAAGGAAAAAAAAGAAACCAAAAAACCTTTTTCGGTCAGATTAAGAGAACCCACCAACATTTTTGTCAGATTAAAAAAATATGCTTTCAGGATACCGAGATAAACCTCCCCTATGAAAATCTGACGCGCTCGAGTATTTCAAAAAAACTTTTTTTTTTTGCATTTTCAAAAATTCATCGTAACTTATCGTCACGCCGAAATCGTCAGTTTTTTTAAAGGGAGCTTCCTTGGGGCCTACTTAACACCCCTTCCGAAAATCTGACGCGCACGAGTAAATTTTTTTTTTTTGCATTTTTGACTACTTTATATGCCTACCCCCACCACGCAAACCGGCAGATTAGTATACCGTTGTTATCAGAGGCACTCGGGGCATACGTAGAATGAATATCTGACGCGCTCGAGAATGCCCAAGTAACTGTTTTTTTTAACATTTTTGAAAAACCGTACACGCCAAACCCACCGCTAAAATGGTTTTTGCCATACGAGCTTTTCTTTTCGAAATTATTTTATCTTTCGATTTTGATAGGTCTCGACGGCGCCGTTGAATTACGCCATTTAGCTACCTCGCCTCCCTAACTATAAATAGGTTGTGTATTCACAAACTTAGTGAACACGATATTCTAAATTCAAATTTACTTTATCCTCTAGAGGATAAAAACGGCTTTTGCAGTCAGATATTGAACAGCAAAAACACACTTTCAGAGCTGGTGGGATGAAAAAGTGATTTTAACACTTATTACATGATTTTACGTAAGAATTAATTTTGGTTTTTCTCGTAGCATACTCGTAGCGACCTCGTAGCACGCTCGTAGACTTTAATAAATTCGTCATTTTTACATTAAAAGTTATACCTAGATTAGTAACTATGCCTGCTACACAAAAAAAAGAAGCTTGAGTCAAGACCCGATGCCTCAGAGAATACTTTCGAAAACTTATCAACTTCGAGTGTCTCGCGAGCTCCCTTCGTATGGACACCATAGTACAGAGTTGTTTTGTTGAGCCGGGGAACAGAGTCCGTACTAACTGCTACTCCTTCTGTGGTCGCAAGAGAGGCATTACTAACTGTTACTCCTTCTGTGACCGCAACAGAGGCCGTACTAACTGCTACTCCTTCTGTGACCGCAACAGAGGCCGTACTAACTGCTACTCCTTCTGTGGCCACAACAGAGGCCTTACTAACTGTTATTAAATATTGTGGACAATCCACATAACACTATCTAGCCTCAAACTAAGCAGAGCTTGTACTATTGGAACCACAGATAGCTGATATAATACATAAATACTTTTTTTGTAAATACATACATACTTAGAATACAATATAACACCCAGACAGAGAAAAAACATCGATGTTCACCACACAAATGTGTGTGAATCGTGGTGGGGATCGAACCCGCGACCTACAGCGCAGAAGGCAGAGCTACTACCAGTACCAACTGAGCTGAGAGGCCAGTCAAAGTTGTTACTCCTTCTGTGGCCGCAAAAGAGGCCTTACTAACTGTTACATCTTCTGTTGCCGCAAAAGAGGCCAAACTAACTGTTACTCTTTCTGTGGCTGTAACAGAGGCCTTACTAACTGTTACTCTTTCTGTGGCTGTAACAGAGTGTCGACTGAATGATAGAAGTCGAACCGAAGGGGAATGACACCTTTCGAGCATACTGGTGCCAGATGGCGGCGGGCGTACATTGAACGCAATGACGGTGATGTGGACGCGGCAGGTGATGTGGAACGAGAAATGTATCGGCAACAGATATGTAGTTGCTAAAAGTTGCGATAAGTCTGAGTCTTCGATGATTTTTATTGAGACAATATTTTTTTGGCCTAATAACAGTTTTGATGCTGATAAAAACTTTTTTTTCTGTTGAATGAATCAAGGAGGTGACATCTACTTACAAAAGCTTTACGTACCTAAACCTTTATATTTAGCTAGATAATAGATAGTCCCAACTGTGGGCATCAATATATAAATGTACAGGGTCAGAGGTTGAAGGTCAAAGAAAAAAATAATATGTAAACAGACTCGACAGCCCCATCACCCTGACCCGAAGACCCTGCGGTCACTTCGATTCGCTAACCATGGACTTGTTTCGCTATTGGCATCGCTACCTGCCACTTCATTCCGAACCCTATTCTCAGAGGTAAAGGCGCAAATTCTATTGTTATCACTCGCTCTGATAACGTGCAAACGCCAGCGAGGAGCCGTCAACGAAAACATATGTTTATCGTAAGTCCCGGACGAGAACGATTTGAGATGATGACGTTTCGAAACGACCACTCGCTCACTGAAATAGGTTAATGAATTTCGAACGAAGATAGAGATCAAGATAGAGACGTTGGTAAAGCGAATCGCAAAAGATTTCAAATACGCGATGACAAAAAGAGGCGTTATTTCAAAATACCTATTTCAGAATTTCAGGACCGAAATCAACTTCATAACAATTAACGATACGACCCCCCGCCTCTAAATTCCTCGCCCCGAGCGTGCCCGCTATACATGGCGATACGACGACGCCTTCGCATAGATAGAATAGAGAGCGGTTTCGGAACGCACCAGCACAGGCGAGAGACGAACACAGCCGGTCTTCTGTGTGCCTGTGTCCGTACAACCACGCACACTCGCGCACGCCGCTCGTACGTACACGCGCACACAGGCACGCTGCCGGTGAGCGCTGTTCACCGCACTCTGTGAGCGCAAACAACCATCTATAAGGCCACGCTATAGCTGACGGAGGAACGGGTCGCGCCTCAGGCCGATTGCTCGATACTGTTTTCTTTGTTCAATATTTTCCATAGAAATATGTAGGAAAACCTTTAAATAGAAAATATTGATATGTTTTTGGGTTGAACGTATGTTTTATAGCGATGCCAAGCTGGCAATGGGGTTTAAAGTATTTTTTTTTCTATTTTTATAATGTACATATTTTGTCAATAATTATAAAACTAACATGGATGAATATTAATTTCAACTATACATGACTATGGTTGAATGGTCTTATACAGCAATATAATATTTAAAAGCCAAGTAATATTAATAAAATCATTTAATCACGTTTGTATAAATGATTTTAAGGGTATGTATTTATGTATGTATTCATAAAAAAAAAAGTATTATATCAGCTATCTGGTTCCCATCGTAGCAGCTCTGCTTAGTTAAGGTCTAGATAGTGTTGTGCGGATTATCTACAATATTTATTATTAAACCACTTTTAGATTTTTGTGTTGCAGAGAAGAAGAGTGGAAGTTGAAAGGAGGCTCTTTGAGGCGCACTTAAAATCCTCTCATCACACTGGGTTAATAAAAATCAATAACACGAAAAGAAAAAGAAGAGTGGAAGTTCTTGGAAGGAGTCGATGTAAGCATGTAGAAACATCCTCTTTTCTTCTCCGACTGTTTCTTCTACTTTTCTGTTTTTTTTCTCGGGTTCTGTTATCTCGGCTGCTGTTTCAGACCATTGGTATTTTAGTCTCAAATTTAACGGGTTTTCTCTTTCAGTTTAGTGCGTACGATATTTTTACTATTCATTAAAAGCCTAATGTGTATCCTATCAGTTTGTTTCTTTAGAACATTGACGACTCTTACTTATAATCTATCAGATAAAAAATAGATTTCATTTTAAGGATCAGATTTTCTAACGCCCAACTTGCATTTTTTTCTATTTATATCATAATATCAACCCGAATAAATACTCGATTTTATCAATTTTTTTTTAAATTGTTTATTGATATTATAGTGTTTACTACACTTAAGGAAATCACAAAGATTTTTATAATGCAGCCCCGTACCGAGGGGAAGGTCGCGGGTTCAAATCCCGCTCGGCTCTTAACTTTTGGGACATTATAAAAATCTTTGTTTTTTTTTTAAGTTTTTTAGGGTGCTTGATTACACGATATTCGGGTCCTTTTTATGCTTTTTTAATTTTGAAGACAGAATTAATATCATCACCAGCTTAAAGATGAGCACCAGAATCCAGGATAATTATCTAGTATTGAACTAGAGATCGCAAGCAGGATTTGATGATGATGGGACTTAGAATTATAGTTTTATAGTTTTTATTTAGGACAACAAATAATTACAAAACATTGCACTCACATTATTACAAAACAATTATAAAGTATACTAAGTAGTTCTTAGAGTGTAATCAGCCCCGTTATCCGCAAATGAGACTTATGAAATATCGGGCGGTATGAATGAATGCATAAATAATAAAAAAAATTAAGATAGATAGATAGATTTAATCGGAAATTTTATTAAAACTAATCATTAAAATAATATTTAATCAGTACAAAATAAATTGGTAAAAACTTTTATTTTACCAAGCATTAGTTATAAAAATAACATGGGTACCTAGTAAATGGAAATGTGTGGCTTCTGCCTTCCCCTTAAATACGTGTTTTTTTTCAGACAAAAATGTTTTTAAGCTTCTTTATCATCATCATCATCATCATCATCTCAGTCCCGTATCACCTCCTTTATTATAGGCTAGTCAATGAGACAAATCAATTAATGTGTACCAATCACAGAAACAAAAGTTAAGTTTTATTAAACTTAACTTTTGTTTGTTTGTTTTGTTTTAACTTTAGCGACGGTATTCCGTCGCTAATTATTATCTGTAGATAAAGTTGGACTACCTCCCCTTCGAAAAAAAACATGGCTTTTTAATTCAAGAATTTTGATTTTTGTTAATAAAATGAGAGTGTTATCCTGGAGAAATATGTTAGACTTTTAGTTTCTTTTTCTGTTATTCATACTAATAATACGATGGACAAATATTTTAAATTTTATAATTTGTTTATTTTTCAAAGCTTTGACAAACTCAATATAGGTTCAATGACAGCTTACCTTGTACTCTATATTTTAGCAAAAGAACGAATTCAATAACTTATTCTAACACTTTAAAAAATCAAAATTAAACTTCCCATACAAACTAAATCGTGAAATGGTGAATCGGCTTGAGGCGCGGCCCGGCCGGTATATTTCCGACATAATACCGCTGCGTCGAGCGATTACTACTATATATTCTATATACATTTAATAGCTATACAGGCGCGCATAGAACTGGCCGTACTTATGTGAGCGCTGTGCCGCGCGCACAGCCAGCGCTGTAGCGCTTCGTAGCACAGCGCCGTCTAGTCATACCGGAGTCTTCAGCGCTTGAACGAGACGCTTTCTAGGTAGTCGGCTTATTATTATCGTAGATTGGCGTCGGCGCAACTACACGGCGTTAGAAGGACGTTCCGTTTTAAATATCAGGTTTTATTATTATGAAGAGCGGCGCAGCGGAGTGCGGACGGCGGCGCGCGGTGGACGGTTGCGTGCGATAACATTTGACATTCGTAATTACTCGAGCGCGGACGGGCGGCGGCGGCGGCTGTAGCGCGGGCGAGCGAGGCCGGCTCGCGGGCATTCCGTGGTCCGCGGGGCCGGCGCACAAAGAGGTCGCGCGTTGCGTCAGCCTCCGTCGACCGTCGCTCGCCCGCCTGCCTCTTCTGACGGACGCCCCGCACCGTCGCCGATGCCGTGGTCGCCGTCGACGGCGGCGTCGTCCGCCTGTATTTCGCATACACTGCCGAAATCCTAGCCTTGGCTAACATTGACTATTTCTACACAACTCTACATTTCAGTCTATTTCCGTATTCAAATTTTAAAGAAACCGCGTGACTCTATGACTCTCCCACCAACAAGCATTATCCTAGTTGTTCAACAGAATTCATATCTAAATAAGCTCACATTAGTTAGTAACCCACTATGAATTAAAAACTTAGTACGTTTTAGCTAATTTCCAACCCAATAGCAAAAAAAAACCAAAGAGAAAATTCGGTCTCTAAATTTTGTTTACTTCGAATTTTCCGAATGACTGTAATGAGTCCGAAATTCGGTCGTATCGTGGTTTTCGAAATTGGTGCTTTAAGTCGGAGCTGTAAGGTCGACTCTAGGTCGAGTACGTCAGCCGGTGTCAAAGAGCAGGAGATAAACCGCGGGAGGAAAACATTGAGAGCACGGTTGTTGTTTAATCTGTGGCGATACCGCCTCGACTCGATAACACGCGAAACTTTTACCTACTTCACAATCGAGAATTCTTCGATGGTTGCGTCGTAGGAGTTATCGCGCTGTAGCTTGCTGGCTTGTTGCTTACCAATATACGCGTTGAGTATTTAAATTAAGCAATGAATTGACTATACGGCGCAATTTTGACTATACCATGGTTCTATGGAGTCATAAGTTTGACACTTTAGGGTTTTTGCAGCTATCGTTCGATATTGCTTGTTTTTTTTGTCATTGGGCTTGGCATAATCTGTGGTTAGTATGTTTATGTTGGTTTGTTTAGTCCTCAGGCAATTTATATCGTTTTGTCTAACAAATTCACGTTTATAGCATTGTTTCAGGCATGTGTTATCTACTAGATACGGGCTACGGGTTTCCTAATTTCTTGCGTTCGCGGTATCGTCACGCGTCTAATGATTTGCAAAGACTATGCGTTATCTGTGGAATGGTTAGCGCGGCAATTTTTAAATTTTGATTCTGTATAGTTATAGGTTTTTGATTGGTGACCACGGACTAGATGAAGCGTAAGACGGCAGCTACCGATGGACTGAGGATACTGTAAAATTTGGGGAAGTGATTATGCCTTAAAATCGATATTTTGGAACAGTGGACATCTTCTAGCTAGCTGATGTTTGCAGTCACAAATATTTACTTACAGCACTGACTTCTGTGTAACGGGACGAACGAGACGTAAAACGTGAATTTTATCATCATCATCAGCTTGAAGAAGTATGTGAAGAGAATGTTGTTGTGATTTATGATTATACAATTTGCAAAAAAGAGTTTATTTATTATGAGCCCTCCAGTCTGGGGCCCACTGCTAGGCAATAAGTTTTTTTTTAATGATATTGATGATTTCTCCGATCATGTTAAGCTATCGGTCGCTAAGCCATGACATTTATAAATAATACATAATTAAAATTTATCCCATCGTGAGAATCGAACCAGCACCTCTGTCTCCAATTACGCCACACAGAAACAGCCTAAACAGCGTCGGTCTATCTTCAAATAGACCAAAACCCACATAATTAAGTGTAAGTTAAAAGAATCTTGTAATGCTTATTTCTCATAAACCAGGTTTCAAACGAATCCATTTCAAAACCAGTTACCTCTAGGTACAAGAGCTGTTGTGATTGTATTCTACCGAAATAGTTTACAGTCTTATGTCGTTGGTATTAGGTTGAATACTGCGTAGCAAAATCATTATTAGAAGTGTCAAAATTATATAACTTCTACGCCCAAACTTGCTTCATGCACCCACCCAATGTTTTAAAAAATTCGGATCTGCTCTAACTTCTTACTCACCAAGCAAGTAGCTAAGTAAACTTCTCTAGATATATCTTCTCTAGATCTAGATATTTGTTATTGAAAATTTATATATATCTTTGCTAATATTATAAAGAGGAAGGATTTATATTTTTGTATCCTACGAATATTCTCAAAAACTACTGGACCGATTTCCAAATTTCTGTCACCAATCAAACGCTACATTATCCCTACGTAACATAGGCTATATTCTTTACTAGTGACCCGCTCCGGCTTCGCACGGGTCTCTTTTGAAAAAGAGAAGTTGAAATGTGAAGTCACTTTGAATTGTTCCACCCGTGTAAAAATACATTTAATTTATATATATTATATTAATTATATTGATTTAAATACATTTTCAAATTACACAGTTGAAATAACGTAGTGCCTTAAAAGTTTTCTTAGTTCCTGGATAGATGGCGCTCTGTGAAACATCCACCATTTTTTATTCACAAACATGACGTCGGTCGGTTAGCATGACTTACTTGTAAATTAAATATGCATATTTTCCTAGTTTTGCCAACGTAATTTTACCACTCGCTGTCTTCTTTTCAGACTTGTTTCTTTTTCTACCATTGTAGAGAATTACTCTATGAAAAGATTTATTTGTTTTGCAAAAAAAAATTGCTTTACTTTGGGAACGCATTTTTTTTTTAAATCCTCACACTACTCTATTTTTTATATAATAAAGGAGTAGTAGTAGTAGTTCGGTAAAATAAACTAGTAAAATAATAACCTTTATTCTCACTCTGTTTCTTCTTCAAAAACTCACTAAATATACCGACAGGGTGAAGTAAATAAATATATTGCAAATAAATATTTTTCATTTCATTTCAGGGTGAGAATTCGAAATGGGCCAATGTACTGTTTTTAAAATCATTCTGTAGCAAGTGCGGCCCCCAGCCAAGGTTAGTTGCTCTGCAAGCACTACCAAAAAGTTTTCGCAATGATCTTCGGTCGGACCTTCGACCGGTGTTCTCGAGTGGTCGACTACTAGTGTGTAGTGTGTGCTTTGTATACTCTGTGCCGAAAGATGAAAGACGCGTCCAAGATATTTAGTCTATCATAGACCTGTCAAAAATAATCGGTCAAATATAATCTGTAGCTATTGCTATCTCTTACTAATGGGTAATGGGAATGACAAACGGATAAATAGATAGATTAATAGTAAATAATAAATAAATTATATGATAAATAGTAACTGTCATATTTGACAGCGTTTCACTGATTGCCACCGCAGAACTCTTAGATGTTTGTGAGGCTTTAAGCAGAGCTTGTACTATGGGAACAAAATAGCTAATATGATACTTTTATATTTTTTTTGTATAAATACCTACATAATTGAGATACAATTTAACATCCAGAAACAACATCCAGAACAGTAATACTATAATGTATACAATATACATACATACATAAAATCACGCCATAATCGCATGGGGGTAGGCAGAGATCACGGATTTCTACTTGCTACGATCCTGACACACCTCTTTCGCTACAATATACATTAAACAAATTAAATATTACAAAATGGGGGTCCTTATCGCTATGAGCGATCTCTTCCGGACAACCTTTGGATGGAGAGGAACTAAAAACTATGGAAGAATGGCTGGGTGCTGGGTGTAAGACCGCCCATTGTTCATTTATTGAATAATATTTACGTGACCTTAATTATCTTTTTGTTAGTTTTTAAAGTGTACAATAAATAAAGTTCTATCGATTTATCTATTTGTAAACAAGGCAATTTAGTTCTCGAAGTTTTCGCTAGGAGTACCAAAGAGGTACCGCTGATCGAGCTTCACAAAAACGAAGCTTGTTTAACTTCTACGTCTATCAAAAAAGTACTGGACACAGATTTTGTGATTCAAACCTCAGACTAACCCTCTTATTCACAATGCTTGACACTTTTTAGCAGCTCGCTAAAAGTCTCTTGTCACTGTCACTTTCATATCAATAAATAGAGATGGCAACAGACTATCGGTCTGCTAAGCTAAAGTACTGCTATAAGACCATTATGAATACGACGGTAAAGTATTAAACAGGCTGAGCTTTTTCTGAGCCTCAGAACTTTCCTGGCACGCAACACCAAGTTACTCCTAAGACTAAAACTGCCAGCACATTCGACTTTATTCACATAGAAATACGGCTCAATTTACATCACGAAAAGGCTTCTATAACATTCATTGAATGCTTATTAAAAAGAAAATGTGTCAAGTGAGGTCTAGTCCTTGTGAGGCTTTCTTGAAGACTGAAGCTTAGATTTGTTTTCATAATACAAATTCTTCGTATTATAAAAAGTTATCAAGGAGACCAGATTAAACCAGTTTCCAAAGAATAAACTACATCATCCACTGTAGTCTGAGCTCTTTCGAGGAAAGCTTAAAGCTGCATTGCAATAAGGACGCTAAGCGTAGCAGTATAAAATACAAAATGCTGAAAATAGCCCAGCCTTCAGTGCTAGAAGTTTTTTAGGAATAAGTACTGGAGTTGGTACAGAGTTAATTACTATCCAGTGCAGTACGTACAAAGAAAAGTGAAAAGGACAACATCCAATTGATGACTTGCAGGTAGTTAGAGAGAGATGGCGAAATATTAAAGATGTATCTATTCGTAATTAATTTAAACTTTGACAGCTTTTACAGCTCAGTTGGTACTAGCTCTGTCTTCTGCTTTGGAGGGCGTTCGATCCTCTTTGCTTTGGCTTTTCTTTAAAAGATTCAGTGACACTCTTAGACAATTTAGATCTAAATTGTCTAAGGTGACACTACAAGAAAAAGTGGCGTTCTCAGTAGGCACAGCGCTTGCAATAAGCTACGTCCATAACACGACACAAAATAAGCTACTCAAGGTTTGACAGCGCTTGCGAAAGTAACAGCCGCACAGAGCAGAGAAAATTGCTACGAAAGACCTGGTATTGAGACAAGAAGAAGAAGAAATAAATATTGTGGACAATCCACACAACACTATCTAGCCCCAAACTAAGCAGTGCTTGTACTATGGGAACCAAATAGCAGATATAATACTTAATTTTTTGGTATACAATATAACACCCAGACAGAAAACAAACATAGGTGTTTACCACACAAATGTTTGTTATAAGTGGGGATCGAACCCATGACCTACGGTGCAGAAGGCAGAGCTACTACCAACTGAGCTGAGAGGCCTGTCAAAATGTCAAATGACAGTAAGCTACTCAGTAGGCGCAGTGCTTGGCATTAAGTTACGACCATAACAAGACACAGAGTAAGCTACTCGAGATACGGTTGCAGTCGTACAGAGCAGAGCATCTTTAGAGCAAGAAAGAGAGCAAAGCATTTTTAAATAAGTTTTGAAATTGATTACATTGCTTCCAAAGAACTAAAGGGACTTGCCTTTCTGGTACCACAACAAGAAGAAGAAGAAGTGACAGAAAGCTACTCAGTAGGCCAAGTGCTTGCAATAAGTTACGACCATAACAAGACTCAAAGTAAGCTACTCGAGATACAACGATAGCCGCACCGATCAGAGCATTAAAAGTAATTTTAAAATCAACTAAATTGCGTCAAAAAAACTGGTACCACAAGAAGAAGAAGAAGAAGTGACAGAAAGCTACTCAGTAGGCCAATTGCTTGCAATAAGTTACGACCATAACAACACTCAAAGTAAGCTACTCGAGATACAACAACAGCCGCCCCGATTAGAGCTTGATGCTCTGATCGGGGTAGTAATTTTAAAATTAACTAAATTGCTTCGAAAGAACTGGTACCACGACAAGAATAAGAAGAAGTGACAGAAAGCACAGTGCTTGCAATAAGTTACGACCATAACAAGACAAGAAGTAAGCTACTCGAGATACGATAACAGTCGCACAGAGCTCTAATCAACAGTAATCAACGGAGTGACGACAGCGGGAATTAACGCGACACACGAGTCGTATTCAACCGGTTATAGATCGTTGGTATGAACGTAACATGGGTATGATCAGTAGAAGTTTTCATAAAGTGTTGCCCTACACTGTTATGAAGTCGTATGTTCAAATTGTAATTGGTAATAACTTTCAGGATAGAAAATCTATATATAAAAGCTGTTAATTAAATATTTTATTAAAGGGAAAATTTAATTAATAATTCAAAAAATAATAATTTCATATATGATTTGCAAGTTCTTCTATTTTCACGGTAGCGCTAAACTAAGCCTTTCAAGCAAGGGTACTTATAGTTTTTAGAATCTTTGTAGCTGAAATTTTCATTTTCTTCATGAAGAAGCTGGAGGCATAAAACATTTTGTTTACGTTATTTATATCATGATATACATACATATCTCATAGAATGTTAAAACCAAAGTATGCTTACGGTAGTTGAAAGTCAACGCTGGTCCTATTATTGTTTCTCTGAGTGTCACACTTGACGTAGCGAAGAGAGTTGGGATCAATTGCCAAGTCCTGAACCTACCTTTTTACAAAGTTTTTAAGTGTTTTAGGGCAGTTGTACTAAATAGTGGTGATAAACATAGGCTGGAAAAAAGTAATTAGAGGTCGTATTGGAGTAAGAAATAAGTATCTGAAGCCTTGAGTAGGTACGCGATGGCAACCAGTGTATCGCTGTGTCTAATATTTAGAGAAGTCTTCTGATCGGAAAGCCTTGCCTGCCTGTCTGTTACCACTACCTGTCAATGTGAAAAAGCCTTAAAATGACGTAATTCATAACGTAAGTTAGCAAGTTATTTCAGTCCATAGTTATTAATATAGAAATGACGCACTCAGTCGCGCCATGTTTCAGGAAAACCAACCTTTAACGCTCTGTTGAAGTCACAAAATACAAATACTTACCTATTACGTTCTCATGAAAATTGCTACTTTAGGAACCATCCACCCACGGCTTTGCCCTCTTTTTAATGATAAATAAATAATAAAAACTATATAAATAAATTGGTTCATATAGCTCGAAGAACCGACAACCGCTGGGTGTTATATTGTATTCTAAGTATGTATTTACAAAAAAAAATGTATTCAAGTATTATATCAGCTATCCGGTTCCCATATTACAAGCTCTGCTTAGATTGGGGCTGGGTAGTGTTGTGTGAATAGTCCACAATATTTATTTATTATATTAACCAGAACTTGTACTATGGGGACCAGATAGCTGGTATAATACTTATACACATTTTTCTTAGTAAATGCAAAGAACAAAACTATGAGTATGTTCACCACACAGATACTTGTTCTCGGTGGAAATCGAACCCACGACCTACGGCGCAGAAGGTAGAGCTACTACCAACCGAGCTGAGAGGCCAGTTTATTTTATAACTAGCTGTTACCCAGGACAGTGTTATATTGGATATACTTGTGATTCAATCCTGCCGTGGTAAGAAAACAAAACCAAAGAAAATGGATGAACTGTTGAACTTGTGAAAGATAACATGGATAAGTAAGAGAGGAGTGAATGCAGAGATGACGGCTGACAGAGGGAATCGAGAAGGAAGACACGGCACAACATGAAGTGGGATAAGGGCAGGAAGAAGAAGAATCATGCCGTGATAACTTGAACTATAACTTTGAACAGAAATTGGTTCGGTATCTAGCTTTTTAATCCTAGGTGCTCAAAGTCAAAACTTTGCATCACAAGGATCACTTTGAAACGATTTAGAGCTAAGTGAGCTAGAATTTATTTTCAGAGAATCATGATGATTTTTAACGAGATCACGATATCAATAATACACATTAATGAAATTGTTAATGACTACAGTAGCATAAAGGCTCTCCCACACCTGGAGCATTTGCTTGTAATAAACTTATATCGTTCATTTTCGAGCATTACATGTAAGTTAAAGGAATCGCGCATTTCAGCGCGCTATGTAATACAATTTGTAACATTACAGTAAACAATTGTAGTGCAATGTGAAACTATTTGCTTCGTTCGACATTGTAAAACATCAAGGGCCTTAGGTTTAATTTTACAAAAAAAACACATGATTGATATAACGTCAGAATCTCGGCCTAATTGAGTTTTCAGCTTCAGAAACGTCAAATTGACGTCGCCTCCATCATGAGATTTTTGGTCAAATCGAGCATAAGCCGGTAAGCCCCTGATTTGACCACAGGCGAACGCTCAAAAACAATTTTAGATAGAAGACGCTCAAAGTCAAATGGAATTTGAAATTGACCTTGAATTGTTAAATAAATAAATAAATAAATAAATATTGTGGACAATTCACACAGCATTACCCAGCCCCAAACTAAGCAGAGCTTGTAATATGGGAACCGGATAGCTGATATAATACTTGAATACATTTTTTTTTTTTTTTTTTTGTAAATACATACTTAGAATACAATATAACACCCAGACAGAGAACAGACATTTATGTTAACCACACAAATATTTGTTCTCAGTGGGGATCGAACCCACGACCTACGGCGCAGAAGGCAGAGCTACTACCAACTGAGCTAGAGGCCAGTCAAACCGTTACATTACATTACATTATAGATGCTCCAGGTGAGGGAGCGACTTTAGACAATCACTAAACAAATGTTCAATACTATTTTGAGACCACAAAAGAGCATGAAAATATTTACAAAATTGTCGGTAACGAAATGATACTGTAAATTAAATAGAGATAATAGATATCAATTAATTTCGACAGCAGTTTCATCATACACAGAAGGCAGTAGCTTTTCAGGCTTCAAATTTGACAGATTATATTCAATTGAAATTTAATATACAGTGGTGGCCAGCTAATTAGGGACGGGAATACTAAATAACTGAAATTATTCTTTTAGGGTATGTTGGTACTTATCTATCAACTAATTTTAATATATTTAGATACATAATTAATCAAATTTTGTTTAAATGTTATTGTTATTCATGTAAAATGGTTCTTGTAAAATTATACAATACGTACAAGCGGCCGCCCGCGGCGTCACTCGCCCCATTCCCGTTACGCCCCGTTTCCGTAAAATTTTCGGGATGTATGTATGTGTGGGACTCCTGTTTCCGCAATTGAACTCAAATGTCGGTCCGTTTTGCGTCAGGAGACGCTGGCTATGCTTGCAGCCAGCCTAACTCCTCCCAGAAGCGCAGAAGCTTCCTGGGGGCTTCACAGGCTTGGAGGAGTGACCTGGGTTGGTCCAGGATTTCGCGACGTTGAGTTGCTACACCCTCGCATTCCAGGACTACGTGGGCAGCTGATTCTTCTTCGGAAAGGCATCCCCTGCAGAGTGGACTGTCTGTGGCTCCGATGTTGTGAAGGTGTTTGTTCAGTGGACAGTGGCCGGTTAGGGTTCCCACGATGGTTTTGAGGTCTAGCCTGTTAAGGCTTATTAGACGACGTGTCAGTCTAGGTGTGGTTGCTGGTTTTGCTGCTCTTGACTGTCTGCAGTCAGTCGCGCGCATCCAGCGCAGGTTGTGTTGGTTCTGCGAGCGCTGCCGTATCCAGGTTCGCAGCTGTGACAGTGGCAGAGGTAGGAAGGGGTTTGGTCCTACTATAGGTGTTTCTGAGCCTCTTCTGGCTAGCTGGTCTGCGGTCATATAATTTTCGGGATAAAAGGTATTCAAGGTTCGTGTCCTGGTTTTAAGCTCTCCACCAATTTTTAGCCAAATATGTTTAGCCGTTCTTGAATTATAATATAAACACGACTTTCTCATGTACATAATGATTAAAATCAAATCCGTCCCACGGGAATCATACATTTTACCGGGATTAAAAGTAGCCTATAATCTATCTCTGCGCCAAATTTCATCCAAATCCGTTCAGTCGTTCTAGCATTATTGAGTAACAAAAATCCATCCATTCATACTAACATCTGTCGCGTTTGTAATATTATAATAGTAAGATGTATATTGGACCTAGGGAGAATTAGTGTGTTCACTGTGGACAATTCTCAGAGACTAAACTCACAATATTGCTAAAAATAATAAATCCTTTTTAGTCTTTAAAAGAAAACCTTGAAAAAGGATTAACATAGAAATGTATTCTGTTCCTAATTAGTTGGCTATTCATAAAACTCGACGCTAATCATTATCTCTCACTCGGGCAACTTTAATAATACAAGTGTACGAGTGAGAGGGTTGCTAAGAGGCGCCATCTTGGATTAGTTTTGTCATTGAAACGGGTGGTACCTGTATTTATTTATTTGTTTTATTTAAACATTTACTTCAGTTTAACAGGACTATTCCTGTTTTTTCATTCTCATAAGAAATGCATTAACCCATAAGTTCCAAGCAAAAAATTTCTAAGCTTCGAAGTATCTAAATACCTGAGATTCAAGGATTTTTTTTGAAGTAGGTACCGAAAAGTCAAAGCAAGTTTTGATAAATTTTGCCTTGAACACGAGAGTTCGGTAAATCGTCAATCAAAATATAAAATTAGTAAATATATTTTTCTGCAGGTGACTTTTTCTTATCGGGACGATTTTTTTACTAAATATTCAGGCGACTGTAAAACTGTAAAAACAAAAACTTGAAACTTTAAAAAGCCGAGTGTGAAATTTTCACCAATACATATTGTTAAAATTAATGTTACTCATATGCGTTAGTTAAGTACGTATTGTTTAGTCTCGCAATATAAATAAGTAGGTATAAAAGATATGGCCTCATTTGACATCATGCAGTAAAACAACACCACGTCTATTGTCAGCATTTGACAGGCTTGAGTCTCAAACTGCTTGTGAAGCGAAATGTGGCTCTTGCGCACGCAGGTAATACTTCCCCCTATTTTGAATCTTAGCTTTAAGAATATAAGGTTGAAAATGGCTAAGCTGTTATCGACACATGTTTCAAGTTTTGCAGCTTGGCACTCGCGCACCTTGCGCATAAAATAATCGTATAATGCTATAGTGAGTTTTTACAGTGAAATTTAGATGTTATAGGTATAATTTATAGCAGAGTTGTGTTTACTCGTAAATTAGATTTATAATTATAGAATAATTATAATTCATGTTTGTTGACAGACCACGTTTTCTTTTTGAGAATTATTAGTACCTTCTTATGAATAATCTTAACCATAAACTGTAAAAAATAGTAAAGAAAAACATCGTGAGCAAACCGGCAAACCGGCACCGAGCAAATCGTAGAACCTAAAAAATCGAAAATATGTGTCAAGTGCACGAAAGGAGCCTCTTTGAAGCGCATTAAAATCCTTTCACCGCACTTGGTTCGAAAGAATTAGTGACACGATAAGAAGAATTGTAAAAAAACTGTTCCACCTAATAAATGTGTTTATCCATTTTTTTGCGTACAAAGTTCATCTATGTATCTGTATCTACTGGCATGCAAGAAGAAGCAGAACAAAACTCATAGACCGCATAGACCTCCCATGGATGGTCAGTAAAAGAACCGTAAAAATCTGCGTCAAGAGAAATTTATAACTACCTACAATGAAATTTATAATTTTGTTTAGGGTCATATTTTTTTTAATAAAACTATTTATATTAGAATATTGTTTTTGTTCACATAATTAAAGATCTCTGTTCAAAATTGGCGCCCAATGTATTTTCCTTCCGCTAGTAGATATTGTCGGCAGCAATGATATCGATCGGCGCACTTCCCATTGCTGTGATGCAACCATCGCCAAATCGCTCCGAATGAACAATACCAGGAATGTACTGCAAGAAACCAAGCCGCTTTCCTCAAGACATGATTCGCAAAACGAACATCTAAACACAGTAAGGGCGTAGTCAGAAAGCAGCCGAGTGGCGCACTCTCGCGAGAGATGAACGAACAGATAAATCTGAGAACTATGTGATAATGCGTAAATTTCGGTAAAAATAATACATTGCTGCTTTCCGACCTGAGCCTTGACTTGAGAGTCGAGGATACGCCGCAATGTAGATCGTACATTGCGCAACACACGTCGTGGCTAGCGAGCTCGCGCGTGGTGAGGAGGGCAGGGTCGCATAGCTAGTGCGGCCTCCGGCCCTCTCTTCGCCGCAACGCAAATCGTTGAAATCAAAACTTTCACGCTACGAGAGCGCTACGAAGTTTTACTGCTACGAACTTCCTGCTACGCCAGTCGTAGCGCGCCGTACTCAAAACTTTGTTCAGTAAGCTTTTTTATTTGTCACTTTGTGTTATCATTATCAGCCGGCTGAATATATCAACACTTTATAAGTGAGTGGTAGGATTCATATTTCAATGCTCACGTTCAAGTGCTTGTGTTATCAAGTGAGAACGGACACCGGAGTCTTGGCTGGTTATTGCGTCTAGGTAGGTAGTCAAACTACTGCGTCTAGTTATGTAACCTACCTACTGACGAAAAGTAATGAATCAAAATCAATATTTTTTACTTACAAAAGATTTAATTTAGAACATTGCCATCTATATCAGCAAAGTGACACTAAAACAAAACTTCCTAAACTTAATTTTACTACAGCTCAAGTAGGTATGCAAGTTAATAAAGTGAAAAATATGGGTATTTCCAGCGCGCGGATAGATAGGGCTGGCGCTGCGCGGCGGCGCGATGGCGGGCATTCGGTTTTGTTGTTCGTGGAACCAAGTCGCAGGTGGGCCGAGGCTTGCCGAGCAGCGCCGAGCGCGGGCCCGATGCTGAAAGCCGTAACCGCCGCTCCGCTCCGCTCGCCTCAGTCTGCGCTCGGCCACCACCCTGCTCGCTAGTGACCGTGACGCCGGTGCTGTGAATTTTGACAGTTGTCGTGATCGTGTTTATGTTTTCGTATTGGAACTATGCTGTATCCCAATGAAAATGTGGAGTGATTTTCAAGTGAGTACCTACATTTAATTGAAAAACTTGCTGGATATGAAATTATTTCACATTTTTTATTTTCGACTTTTGTCTTCACGGAAACTTTTGTAAGTTTTAGTTTTTTAAAATAAATAATGATTTTCTGAAACTATAACCTCCTTGAAGCCTTGAGCATCATACCCACCGAAGAGTTTTATCAAAATACAAAACTTTTCAAAACGAAAATGTTGATTGCCAACGCATTTTTCCTGCAAAAGTGGGTAAACTTTTATTTGTCAAATCATTCATGGCTTAGTTTAAATTTACGAACGAAGTACTTTAGCTCATTTTACAATTTATCAGATCGGTTAATAATTATCTGAAAACTTTTCGAGATTTATGCTATCGAAATGAAAACGTTGTGAAATACTTTATTATCTTACTGTATAATAACTAAAAATTTACTTTCAGTATGCCTTATTGGTATTCTCAATGTTTCGCCATACACAGACTATTTTAAAATTGGGCAACATAGAAAGGTCGGCTACGTGACCACAAACCTGTTTCCTAAGCTTTTAGGCAATTATAATCTCAGGATTCTCTGAAAAATATTATTGAAAGATGTTCACTTCGCGCCTTTTTGAATCTGACAGCTCGGCGCGTTTCCGCCGACCTGTCAAACGCCATGTGATAGATAGAAGGGCGCATTCGGTGGAGTTTTAAATCAAAGCGCGGTATGCTAGTCGAATCTCGATAACTGCGCGACGCCCGAGGCAAGCGAGGTTCGTCACAGAAATACGTAGCTGCAGTTGTCTCGTTCTTGCACGTAGGATTGTCTCGCTCTCGCACCGGGTGTTTTGTGTCGAAGCGGGTTTTTTGTCGGCTGTGCGAGGCTGACGAGGCCCCGCTCGCTCGAGTCGACTGACTCCACACTCCACATTAATTATCGCCGAGTTGGCTAGCTAGCACGAACACACTTTACTTTCTATATTGCTGCGTTATTGCTGACTATTATGATGAATTTCTGTATCTATGTCCTAGTATTGGTGAAACACAACTTTAAAATTCCGTCTAATTGACTTAACATGGAATACCTAAAAAAAATTAAGAAACTACATTGTCTTGGCATGAAAATCAAACCTACTATATGCTGGTTCCAAAGGTTTAGTTCTAAGCCACTCTCCTACCTACCTCCTTTGTTAATTTACCGTTTTCAAGACCAGTCCGCATTCTCACCATGACGTCATGACACAAGCCAACCATTTCTCAATTATTATTAACTAAGTATTTAACTTGGTTGCAAAGATTTTGCAAAACTTTTGAAAACAGTAAAGTTTTGTAGAAGAGAGAGAGTTGTGGACGAGGCAAGAGGGCGCGTTGCCATGGCAACCGCTAGGGCGCCCCGCCCAGTCTTCAGTCCGATCCGCCTCTTTCTGGAACCTTACCTTTTAGTTGGCAACCCTGGCCAATGCTCCACTACCGTTCGAACCTTGTGGTTTGAAACAAGTCTTTTGAATTGATGATGTAGTTTCATTATTTTGATGATACATCGTAAAAAAAAACATTTTTTTTAATATGTTATTTAGGCAGCTTATAATGATCCTCCGCTATATCATCATATACCAAATACAAATAAATTATTATGAAATTTACCAAAAAACGTATCCTATTTATTTTTCATTTTACAATTGATCTGTTATCGAGCTTTATAAATATGGGTAAACAAACCACAAAAGACACGAAAATGTCCATTCCTATAAGCAGAATATCATTTCATTCGATAGTCAAAAATTTTACCTTTACTGCGTGAGCTCAAATTAGTCAATCAAATATCAAAAGTGCTACGCAGGACCCTCTACGAAACCGCTACGAAGCCCAAAAGATATAAACGCGTGACAGCCTTGCAGATTTAACAGTTCCGCAAACAAATAAATCTAATCTGGATAACCTATCCCGAATGTGATTGATAAGTAAAAAATCTGAACTTTTTAAACCTAATGTGAAAAAAATGCAAAGAAGGAAGCCAGTTTCTTTATTGAATACTACAAACACGGAGGTATCCTTATTGAAACTATTTATTAAATATATAAAAAGCTTTCTTTTCTAACGTTGAAGTAAGTTTTGCTATACACAAACTAAAAATAATAAAATGAAAAGCTACAAAACATGCTTTTCAATATAAAATGTCCAGTTTGTTAGCTATACTGTAGGTAGGTTTTCATTTGGGTTTGCCTCGCGGTAGGCCTAGGGGATGAGGGTGGATGGGGTGCGGAATGCGACTTGTTGCAGTCACGTGCATCCGCTAAGAAACTATTCGCAAACTACCCTTATGTACACCACATTGTTGATAAGGCGCTCGGTCGCGTGGCTTTCAACTATCTTCAACACCTCACAAGCCTTACTCAACCTTATTGTAATACTGTAGAGGTTTATTTTGAGTTTTAGCAGAACTCGGCACGTTGCCGACGGCAATGGCATACCCGTTTGAATTTATTAGTTTTGTAAGTGATTTTATGTACAGGGATAATATACAGCTTTGTGAAACCATACGTTGGTTTTACTATTGACATTATTATGATAAAAAAAACTTTATCGAATATTTTCATCAAAATGGTTTAACAGAAAACAGTTTGAAAGCGGCGGTCATGCTGACTCAGCATCTTCTGTTGATAAAGATAACTAAGCATGACTGCTTAAGAGTATTGTTCGGTAGTGCATTTTATCCCATCGTTATTGAAATTATCAAGGTTATCAATGAAAAAAATGATATTTTATAGAAGTCAAAAATTAATTCATTTTTATTGTGTTTACTTGCACATAAGGAAATGCGCAAACTAAAAAGGACCGTCGTGGGTGTGGTTTGAATCCCACTCCAATCCACATACGTGCCGTTTTTTGAAATATTCAATTTTATACAGATATTTATTGATTCTAGATTGTATGTATTTCAATATTAAAAATATGTTTATCTAAACAGATTATTCAAAGATAAAAGTCCTATGCAAAAAAATAAACCAAAATTATCAGTTGATAAGAGAACACGTTATCAGGTAAATAAGACCATTCCGCGTTGGGAATCACGTAATAATTACACATAATAGCTGTTAAATTCACGGCCGCATTGTAAACAATCGACCACGTGTAGTAAAAGTAATAGTGTAAACTCATAAACAAATGAATGAATTAGCCATAGCATAGACCGCTACGTCATCGACGAAGACACGCATAATAATCGTTTATGCAAACGAGCATAATTATGTAAAGCATTATGAACCATGCCGACGTGTTTTGACATACACTAACGACCAATTATTTGCTCATTGTGTGACTCAGTGAACTTGAAAGATACCATTAATATAGGGCATCGACACCCGATTGAATGACGTAGTACAACATGAGTTTGAAAAAATATATGCGAATGTCATGTGCATAGTGTTCGACACGCGATATTCTAGCTATATTAAAATCGTGCTTTAAGAATGGATGCCTCTTTTTGTTGCTTAAAAATATTATTAATAGTTATCTTTACTATTAGTGTTACAACTCATTAACTCTGTAGTATTTTTTGTTGATACAACTGTTTTGAATAGAGTAATTCATCCATTCATATTTTTTACTTGCCTTTGTGTATATTTTCATTTAAATAATACCGTTGATATAACAGAACGTTGAAGTAGTATTTAAAAGCCGAACTTTTCTCTGAAAATACAGAAGACGTTATAAATCAGCTGCCTACACGATTCGTAGAGAATCGAGAGCATTAGGGATAATAATAATCTTTGGCATTCGTAGTGTCTCCCGGTTCCACGTACTAAATATATTTCCCATGGCCCCAATGTCGCAGCTTGACCCAATTACGTCTGGCAATAAAACAATTTATATATGTGTCGTTGAACCCTCCACTTTCGTGTACCGATACCTATGTAAACATTGCATCTGACGGGCCGTGCGACAGAGCGGGCGGGCGAGACGCTTCGACGCCAATAATTTATGTAAATTCACGTCATTGTACAAGAGTGATGTTTTTATTATTGCAATCTCCTTTTGGGGGTCAAGTTCGATCGTGGAAAGTTTGCTGTAAATGGTGTAATAATTCATAAAGTTCCGCGTTTTGCTCACCGTTTGTCATAAAGTTTGGTTTGTGCAGTTCAGTGACTTATAACTATTTGTGGTTGTGTGTTATAGTATTATATACTTTTAATAGGTTTGAATGAGTAGGCTAACTCAGAAATATGCGTCGAGAAAACTATAAAGACTTATTACAACTATTGTTTGAACTAGTAGGGTGCCTTCAAAGTTTACATTAGTCGTGTCGTGTGCCATTCATAAAATAAAATATTTTCATCGTGGGCGATTCAAAACAATGTAAAACTAATTATGTTTCTTCAAATACCAATGTTTGTAAATTGTTTTACTACGAACAAGCGGATCGTAGCGTAAAATCTTGTTTACAGTTATTATGATAATAGCCTTAATAAATACTACAGTAATCGATTTCGTAGGTAGTAAGTAACTATTAATCACTTATGAATGAATGAGTATTATTATTAGACGGCGTCGTTCAACAATATCAGAGTGTTGTAAACGTCATTTTATAATCATAAGCTCATAAATAAACATGGTGACGTAGTTATCACGATCACCGGTGATCAGCGATCGGAAGCGCGGCGCGTGCGCAGACGGTATGTAAACGCGGATAATTATGTAACAAATTACGTTTTGACATTCAACAACAGCGACACATTTAGCGCGGACATTAAGTGGATCAATGAACTTGAGCCGTTTGTTGTGTTGTCGTTACGCAACGATCGGCGTTTGAGTGAGATTAATGTGCGCGGATTATGGCACGCGATAGGTACATTTCAATTTACGTTCCGTTTCATTCATGCCTCGAGATAATGACGATGTACTCGAAACACTCTTGTTTGCTTTTACTTGTCGCTCCTAATAGGCTTCCCCCGTTTTGCATGTCAACACAACAACCGCCGTATTTATATCGTGTCACATCTTCAACCACATAAGTCATTGTCGACCGTCACTTTTTATACGCATGTTAACTATCACTACCCGTGACCATATCGAGCAAAGTGAGTGCAAGTGCGAGTTTCCAAGAAATTCTCGTTTCTTTACCGATAGCAAACATATGCGGAGTGGATGGCTCGGAAGATTGTACTATTAGCTTCAAGTTTGAGCACAAGACGGAGGGGTGAAGGGTGTACGTCTTCACCCATTGACGGTTGAAGCTCCGCGACACTTTCACTGCTCCGTTATTGCAGTTACTACGCGCCTACTGTGCAACGGGGAGCGCCACCCCACTGCAGTCACCCCTCGCCACCCCGCGTAGGGCACTTACACAAGGGAGTGCCTTTCAAAACTTCCAATACATTCCGTCTATTCTATTTATACCGAGACTGAACTCTCCAAGATTAGCAATTGCGGTTCGAGAATAGCGACCGGCAAAGCAAGACAAAGCCACGGCCTTATCGGCGACAGTATCTGTAGACGGGTTAAAGTGGGACAATGTCACCCGTGAGGGCTCGCCATTATTTGCGTAGACACGTGTGAGCGGGCGAGTGACAAGTGGCCGAGTCGTGACGGAAGTTTGTAAACACGCCGGCCGTCCTTGCTCCCGGACGCGGGCCGCTGCACCCGCCACTCGCCGGTTCTAGTCGCCGCAAGTCACGCACAATCTACCTCCGCGTGTTCCGATATCCAATTTCTCCGTTCTATCAATCATGAATGAAAACGATAATGCTCCCCGATCGACCGTGACAATCGATTCGATTCATATCTGCGAAGCACAGGTGTGTAATTAATGGTACACAATAACAAACTATTATGTCACGCGCGATTATTGCGAGAGTTATGTTACGTGGAAGTGATGTTTTTGCATTGTTGTGGGTGTTAGATAGAATAGCCGAGCGAGTGCGGTGGTGGCTGGCGGCGAGGCGAGGAGGCGCGGCGGCGGCGGCGGCGTCACTCGAGGCGGGATATCGGCGCTGATTGATGGGCGATAGATAGTCGCGGCTCGACATTGAACCCGTCCGACAGCCGGTGCACCGCACTGTAAATATATCTAGTGCGGACTTCCGCCCGTGACGTCGACCCACTGCCGACGGGTTCCCTCGCTGACGTAGCACAGACGTAACATATTTATTATTCTTTCTGTTTACACTATAAAACATCCATTTACATTGTTATTGTTTCGTGGGGTCGTCGCCTTATCTCTTTATTGCTTTATGGCTCGTTTGCGTTTATGGCGTAGTAGGTACCTGTCTCGTGAGACATCATGAATGGAATCGTCACTGATTGTGCATTCATTGCTTACAATTATGACGTTGCATTCGTAACTCCTTACCACAGTGTAGTGAGTAAAAACATAGTTGCTTGTGATCGTCATAGTTATGAGTTATGACGCAGGCATTATATTTTCTCCTTGTCTTGAATGTAAGTTTGCAATTGTAACACGGGGATGCCAACTGATTCAAATATGTCGATAGAGATAGAAAAACTGTCACACGTCACAAGAAATGTCGTCATATAACGGTTACCACGATCTTAGGAAACCCTGACATAATCGAATGTGTAAATGTAGGCACTAGGTAGTTGTGTAGAATTGATAATGTTCGTTGTTAGTAAGCCTTGCTCCCGGGACTAATCTTCTAAGTGCGTAGTGGAGTCGAGGGTATATCACCCCTACTGGGGGGGTTCATTAAAAATTCATTCTTATTTCGAAGCTCGCACCGTAATCAGCCACAAGGGGCGGGCGTACTACAGCATCTACTGATTTATTACTTTGGAATCAAACCTAGCCTACGTATGCCTACGTACAAAAATACTTAACCTACTAAAAAAAAAGTACTATTAAAAAAGTATTATATCAGCCATCAGGTTTTCATAGTACTAGCTCTGCTTAGTTTGGGGCTAGGTTATGTTGTGTGGATTGTCTTTAATATTTATTTATTTTTATGTTACTCTTTGGTGAAGAAAATAAATAAAAAAATACGAAGACGGCTCAAAAAATGGTTTAAGCAAGCACTAAATAGCGTGCTCTTTTTGTTACTGGTCATTTTCAATTACTTATGCAAAACATGTACGAACCAACATTCTAGACATACATTATCACACAATACCTAGGTGGATAGTTATTACCCTAAGTGTTTTAATGTCATCAACCTCTGTTGCTTTTCCTCATAAACGAAATGCGATGTCATAGTGTTTTTTCTTTTCTATAAATGGATAATTACAGTAATGTAGATGAGAGTGTGTGTGTCTCGACATATTTACCACCCTGTGGTGGTGGGTTGCTGCCTCACCCCAACCCTCGCCTGACTCTATCATAGCCACTACCATCGTTAAATACCTACTCGAATCTATCCAAAATATATTTTGCTGTTTTAGTAGCAAGTTTTCTGTTCGAGTGTTTTTTTCTAATGGTATTTGGAAATAGATAATATTCGTTGTGCCAATAAAATAAAATGCGTAAGTATAAAATATTATGTTTCATGTCCTGAGGTAGGGACGTGAGTGAAAAGTTGCATTTGACACTATGAATAAATAGTACTACAGAAGATGCTAAAGGCCTATCTAGCATAAATTACGTAAACCATAAGTACCAAAGTAAGTTCTAGGCATCATAATTTAAAAATGCGTTCTTAATTCTTACTAAGTCCATCACAATAGAAGAATTTCAAACTCGTGAGAACTCAGCGTGAGAGTTCGAGTCGGGTGTGCAATGGTAGGGGAGTTCCGTCGGAGGGTTCACCCGCCTCCCCCGCACACAGGCTTCCCCCATATCCCCCTCACTCCTAATCTCCTTTTAGCCCTCCCCGCCAACTCGAGTCGGTGACGTCACAACTTATAGGTTTTTTTGATAATGAAAAAACGTTTGAGATTTATTATTATTGCATATTTTCGCCGCTTATTTTTTGTGTTACAAGGTCGCTGCATAATTTAAACAGAAGAGCGGTGGGCACATAATCCTCTTAATCCTCCAAAGAGTATTGAAAGATGAATGTAAATAAACATCGGCACGCTTCGCTTACAAGTGATCAATTTGACAGCTCAATAATACGGAACGACTCATGGGCCGAACATCCAAACCTTAATTGGTACGATAATAATCTTTATTTAAGCAAAACGGCATTTTTTATAACAGCTGTCCTAAACCGGTTGTTGAATGAGATGCGGCTCGTGGACTGGTACACGCATCAATCACAAATCAGCTGATAGGCGCCGGCCATTTTCCTTTTCATCTGGCACTTTATTTAATTAATCGGTCGCCGCGGGCGGCTGCGGCTGTGACCGGAGCGCGTGCTCAGTGCTTACACTCAATCGCACACATACCGTTACACTAAACGCTATAAACTTACTACATTTACCGTCCTTGTGATCGTATTATGAATGAACCACGTTTAATCTCACTTTAATCGTGCACCGAGTTTTGTACAGAAGCCAACACCCGCCTTCTAATACATCATTTATATTTATCTCTTCAATGTTACTGCTTCTTCTTTAGTTTTACAAACTGTTTGTCATTCGGCTGAATGGCTGCAATCGCGTGAGCATGCGCCGCGTTATGTCATGTACTAACAATGGTGATTTCCACTCGTAACTGATCGTCAATGACAGACAACTGCAATGGACCGCAATAAAGAACCGTGTTTGCGGCTCACCGACCGATCCTTTGTTCGTTTATACACGCGCTACTGAAACAGGTGCTGAGTTTTATTGGGTATTATTTCACAGTCGATGGAATTCGGCGTTGAAAAACACTCTTATGACAAGTGATAGTGACCCGCATTCGGTAACGAGGTGCCCCTATGCAAGTCAATTATAACGAAACCGGGAACGCCCATAATCCTTCGTTTCATCGCATCTACCGTTAAATTTGTGTTGGCTAAAAATGTAAGCTCGGTCAGTGTAATTTTTTAAAGCTTGTCCGTGTTGGGTAAGAAAACGTGTCGAGCGGGGCCACTGCGTATCGCAGCGGAGCGCGAGGTGCTGTATTTCTCATACAGAGTGATGTCGCAACCGTCGCCGTCATGTAGCAAGACTTCGAGTCAAGTATCGAGCACAGAGAGCGGCTGGCTGGCTCCGACCGCGCCGTCTCGCCGTCGATGGTACGTCGACTTCAACGGTCGACCATAAAGCTGGGTACTTACTAGCGAGCTTAGCCATTGCAGATAAAGCACCCAGATTCTATCGTATTCAGGTGATGTTATAGATTACGTAACCTGCGTGCTGGACCAATCAGCTGCAGTGTTCGGTCCGTAGAGTTCTACGAATGGACACGTTTTGGAACATGTCACGGGACCCCTTGGTTCGTGGTTAAAACTAACGGTGTCTTCCGTTAGCTTGTTGCGAGCGACCGTCATGATCCGCTTACGGCAAGCTCGCGAACTATGTGCTCATTGATTTTTGGTTTGGTCTCCAACGATGACGGTTACTGCTCGCTAGTGAGTACCCGGTTTAAGGCACGCATGCTGGCTGCGCGTGTGTGAGTGACGTCAACGAGCCACTTTCTCCATACTTTCGTCGCTGCTGGTGCGCTAAAAAACCAAGCTCGCTCAGTAGACGACGACTATTAATATACGATGCGATGTCGTATGCTCTGTCGCGCGAAACGATACGGAATTATTATTTTCTAGGCAAGCACGATGTGCGTGTCGCGCACTGTCCACTGTCCAGTAAGTGAAGCCTGACTCTCCCTCGCAGGTACATAAGAAAATAACTAACGAATCTATTCCAATAGTCCACGAACTGACTATAAGTGGCATGTAGCGGTGCGCAGACGCTAATGTGTCCCGCAAATATTCACAGACAATTCAGCGCTCACGCGCTGAAGTACCTAGTACCTAAATGTACCTATTACGGTCCGGCCCGGCACTATTTCAGGATTTTGCCCACCAATTTGCGCTTAATTCGCGGCCAAGCATCGAACAAGTAAAATCCATTCGTAGCCATCGCGCGCCTGTCTAATTAAGCTCCGTCATACTCTTCCAAGGTTCTATTACGAGCCGCCTCCAAACTTAGAGCAGACTATAACGCATTTGGTATTCAATCAGAGATCTTGCTGAAGAAGAATGGTTTTTGTGCCCGGGTAGTAAGGTCGATAGCGCGAGGGTGGAATGAAATTCGGCTCACTCGGTGTGACAATTACGGCGATGCGGCCCGCCCCGCGCGCCGCAATCGATAGGCCTACGGGTGCGAGCCCGGGGCAGGCGGGCCGCGCGGGCGCGGGAGATGGTCATTACTTATGCAAAGCAGCATCGGCTCTTCTGCGACCGGAGCCAGCCAGCGGCGGCAGCGGCCACACCAACCCCTCGCCAACAAGACACCAGTCTTGCTAATTACGGCAAGAAATTACATCCTTTGCGTACAATACAATCAAAAAAATTGTAGAACGATAATTCTTGAATAGACGGTACCCTTCTGAAATCATTCATGACGAAACACCGTTTTATCTTCGAGCTACGGTCCCCAAATATCGAGCTATTCACATACTTGGGGACCAGCGGGTTTGTGCGCTCCCTTCTCTCGTTCCCTTCATGCTGTTCCATGGGAAGGGCCACCCCTGACTTTTGTCTACTCTTTGTATTCAATACAAAACACATTGCTGTTTTAAAGTAACGAATTCAGTATAACCATTGATTGTACGAATAGAGATACTGGTGCGATAGAGATTTTTGCTAGTCGGTGTGATATAACATTTCAGTGATCTGAAGCGATGATGTTGTTTAAGCTGAGCTCAAGAAAAGCCGGCGTCCTTACTCAGCGAGAGCTTTCGCGATAAAGTTTGCGCGGGAAAACTCATTCCCGCGCTTTATAACCTGCGAGTTTTCAGGCTGAGTGGGGGTTTATGTAACTCTCCCTTCCCTACAACCTTCGCCTCGACTTGTACATAATGTAATAGGCAGCTTGTGTTCAAGTTTCAACATTGAGAGCTCGCGCGTCTTGTTGGGTACACGTGCAATTCTATTTCACAACTTTAAGACGATAGTTTGAGAAAAAATAAAACATCACACGTTGATTACACAATTACAAAAGATAAAAGTTACATGATAATTAGCAACCTCAGTCTGTAAGTTATGTGACCAGGCTGGGATATCCCGTTTAATCATTAGTCATCTTTTTCGTTGTTTACTTACTGCTGCTACTACTATTAATAATAAAGAAGGCGAATGGAGCAAGGTTGATAAACTATTTTGTGTAAAGATCATCGTAAAAAAACAAAACAGCACTCATGAGGGGATAACAGCAAATCAATCACGACTCATCAAATCAATCGTCTTTTAAACATCAATAAATGCCAAACAGGTAATAACCGAGCACGTTCATACCCAGCAAGTGCTCGGTATCGCGTCTTATCATTCGTTATCAACCTTCAAGGTGAAGCTTGATGTAACTCCGTCGATTGCACGCCGCGCCGTCAGGTACAATTATTTTATTTGATTCCAGTAGTTTCACAATGTATGATTTAACTAGATAATTGTGTTTCATAATTTTAATAAATTATGATTGGTACCTTAGAATCATTCAAAACTAACCCCCTAATACACAAGAGGTTAGCCTTTGAACGGAGTGTTTACTCAACTCCTATCGAAACAAACCCTATCGTAGATTATTTTGCCCAAAAAAATTCAATAATATTGTCGCTGAAAAAAGTTTTCACATGTTGAACGCTTCTTGTGCAATTATGTACCGTAATGTCGGCAAGGCCACGTGCTCGGTTGACGTTAACAAAGTTTCCCGATGCGGGGAAAACTTTGTGACATGTGAGTGGTAGATACTTACAATATGTGCTCCAACCCTCCCGCGCCGACCCCGCGACGCCGGCTCCGACGTCGTCGTGACTCAGCGGCGCCCTCGCGCGACGTCGCCCCGTCTGCCCCCATGGAAAATTTATAACCACCCTCTGTATAAGATCATTACAATTCGCAGGGCCAAAATTCAACCTTATCGCCTCTCTGTAGAGCTCTTTTCCCTCAGACGCGCTGGAGCAAGACAAAGGAGATCACCAATTTTGCCGAAAACAAACTCTAACTCCAGGGGGATATAGTTTGTAATTTATGTGGCGATGCGGCTCACGTGCTTCGAAAACGCAGCAATGACGTCACAGGGTGGCAGGGAGGCTCATCAGCGTTTACTAGGTAATTACTTTTACTCTGAAATTCATTATCGGAGTGCTGTTTTCGCAACATACATTGTTTGAAAAAAAAGCTGAAACTAAATGAGGGTTATATTTGAAAATAGAGCTCATTTTGTTGAATTTCAAGTCAGATCCAAAACTTTTTACTTTTCTGAGTCCTTTTTAAACAACATGAAATGAAAAATAGAAGATCGCGCAGAACTGACAACGGTGGAGCTCTCCAGTTCTCCCTAATTCCCCGGCTGGCGCGAGGTGGCGCGTCTAGAGAGCGTGTGCTTTCTCATCTCCTTAATTCGTCCTTCGCCGCAGCCCCCTTAATTCTCCCTGTAGCAATGCGGGGAGGAGGCTCCCGCTAACCCGAGTTCGCCCCCCCTTATTTATGGCCGATGGAGGCGGGTGGAAGAGGGCGGCCGGGGGGTATCGACGTTGGCACACGCCGTGTCGATGTGCGGGTGAATTAAGAGCGAGTCGGCTTTCATTTTGCTAAAGCTTCCACGCTCGTGTGCTCGCCTTTCAGGCCGGTGGTGTGGTGTGCGCCTCCTACGCGAGCGGCTCTCGACTCTAAGACGGGCGGGTAAGGTCACAAGCCCCTGAGCCTGGCCGCCCGACCCGCCGCCCAGCGTTTTATAACTTCAGAGGGCGAGGAGGCACTTTTTGTGGAAGGACTTTTTTGACGTACGTTTTTTATGTTTTACTCCGTTAGGGTTCGCTAAGATAACGACATCTCGCAGAGAGGGTGGGATGCGTTCTGGCAGAAGATACATGGAGATCCAGCGAGAAAATATTTGTAACTAGAGACCATGGAACTTCTACAAATCTAACTGCTTATTTTTTCGAAATCTATGCACTCAAACCAAGACCAAACTGTACAGTGAATAGGCATAGGAGAAAGTGGACTTAGAAGCAAAGTCTGTCAAACTATTTTGTCAAGTTTGTAAGGGGATGGAGGCAACTGCGAGGGTGGCTAAGTCTACGCACAACGTCTTTGGAGAAAGTGAAATTTAGTACAAGTTTGGAGAAATACAACTGCTTGCCTCCCTCGTCCTCAGAGGAACGACTTGGGGGTGGTAGTCAGCAAAGGCTGCTTTTAACAATTAAGTTTATTCACTTCGAAATATAAGTTTTACTGGGTGAGTCAAACGTAGAAGAAAAAACTTAACAGTTGGCCTTTAGAATCCAGTAAAGATCAAATTATTTGATCAGATCTTTCCTCACCAAGGGTCAGCTGGAGGGTAGCTGTGACTTAGTACGATGTAAAAGTCTATTCAGAGTTTTATTTTTTAAAAACGAAGGATATCTAACTATTTCTTATCCTGGATGCGCTTGTCCACTGTCTCCTCCAGACATCGCCATCACACTCATATAAGGCAGGTTAAAAAACGAGTGCGAGGGCCTTCGTGACGGTTGAACGACCTTTGTTAAGGTGTCGGTTTCGGGCAGGTTATTTAGTGCGGAGCGGGGTGGTTAGGTGGCTCTGTGGGTGAGCAGGTGGCCCCCGGTTGGGTCGCCGAGCAACGGCAACTGGGTCACTCCGGGCTGCCAGCCGCCCACCAATTATGTACACGCTCGTTACTGGACACGCGTTTTTCAATCACATCCATATTTAATTGGGCATCACGAAGCTGGAAAATGTGTTTGAACCTCCATGTTTTACCAGAACTTTATTTGAATTGCGTTACGTATTACCAGGCAATCAATGATGCAAATAAAAGCGCATAAACACTAATTACAAAAACTTGGCATTTATAAAAATGTCGTCCTCAGTGCATTTCCACTAATCATTTCGCATTACCTTTGCATAATTTTATCACAATACTCCAATCTATTTAATTTTGTACCTAACCTATAATCTGTTTTATTTTTTCCATCATCATTAGTAGCGAAAACTTATTGATAAACTAAAGTTCTTAAACTTGTTCTTCATATTAAGTTCGCACAAACTTTGACATCGAAAGTAGATTTAACCGAGCGCAGTTTGGAAGTTGCACTCGCGGGTATACCAAAATCTTCAGGAACTTCTTACAAGACAGAGCTGTGCCCTAACTTGTTGCATGGATGCACTGAGGGTGAGGGGTGGGGAGGGGGTGTCTTCATAGTGAATGGGCGCGAGATGTCGTGGCCGGCCGCCACGTGCGCGTATGGAGATGCCTCCATTGATAACCGTGACCTCGCCCTTATCGCCCGCCTGCCGATGACGCGACGATTCTCGTCGAGCCTCTTAACTGCACGCCTATCAATATTGATCATGTACCTAAATCGATGTGCTCGAAGTCGCAATACCGATAAGCAGGATCTATTTGCTACAACGATTCAACGCTAGGAGATCCTTAACACCGTGGCAGTAAGAAAGACTTCGGTTCAATATCGCCTATCGGTATGCCTCAAATGAGTGCCTGAATTTGGAACATAGACTCTCTCTGCTCATTAGACCTTTTGCTCTGTTAGACATTTAGGTACTTAGACCTTCTGATCAGGAATCATTTCAGCAGAGGTATCACCAAGCAACCGTGGGTATCACATCACATGACATGACATGGTACAAAGCCGGCTATGCAATACTTCAGATGGGCAGCAAAGACTTGAATGAACGCAGTTTTTGGAATTGTACCCTTAACTTAAGAGTTGACCGTATACTCTTAGCATGCAAATCGAGCACCGCACACCTTTGGACAAAAAGATACGGCAACTTCCTGAGCAAAGTAATAACGGGGTCGGTAGTATTCGTGGGCAATTAGCATTTAGCGGAGAGCGCGGGCGGCGCATAGCAAGTGCAGCCTTGACATTGACCGTCTCGTCGCCCTAATGTCGTCGCATCGATTGTCCCGGCGAACAAAACCATCTCCGACCGGCACATAATAGTGTCGAAGCGATGAATGAGTGAGCACATTAGCGATCGAGCGGTGGCGGTGGCGGTGGCGGTTCGGCGCTAGCGGCGGACCAGGCTAGGCGCCGCGCCGCGCCGAGTCATTACGCGCCCCCATTAATCACTGCAACAATCGGCCGATATCTCGCTATTTACAAACGCGGGAGCACGTGTTCACCGCTCGTACTACGCGGAGTGTATTGACCCATTTAGATAGCTCGACCTTCGCGCGGCCATTGTGAGCGAAAAACATAAAAATAAGTTTTATTGCGGCGTCGTTATGCGTATCGCTGCGCGGGCCACCCGTCACGCCCGCGCCGCCAACAGCTGATCGCTACGTGACATTTTTATTTTATACGCTCTCTTCCGGGGATTCTCCGAGATACGTGCCAGTGACGTCATTATCAGCCCGTGTACGCCCGCGGCCACTGATTTATTATCTTTGAACGCGCGATGTAAACTCCACTCCACCCTGCGGACGGCTGTAATTTATGAGGAAATGCAGCGCACCGGTCTACCAATGTCAGTGTTAAGTGAGCAAAAGTTGTCTAAACACCATGCGTACACTCCATTTGTTCATTGCTGGCACACCACAACTTGTAAGAAAAAAACATTACGTACTAAATTGGTACATGATATCTGCGTCAGCTGCACTTTTTATTCTGTGAGAGAATGACGCGATCCCTGCCGCGCGCTGGTGTATGTAGTCTGTAAACATTTTTCACGATGACTTTTGAATAACCTATGCCAGCTGAGTTCATTCGCCTCTACGAAAATATATAAACGACGATATTTTTGTTGCGAGGACATGGCTTAACAAAGTCAGATTCGATTGGTTATGAATGCGTTACCTAATACGTAAAAACATTCAATGAATTTATTAACCGACTATCATAGCCGACAGCCATAGTTTTCGGAAAAAAAAACTTGGAAGCTTTTTAAAGACCTCATCATCATAAAAACTTAAGAAACAGGTAGTAAGTTTAAAAATCAACGCCACATCCATTTTTGACCATCACACCTTAGTTATGTTATATTCAAAAACTGAACCATCTTTGATACCTCAAGACTCAAATTCAGAGATGTAAAATAATTTCAGGAATTGAATCACCTTTGAGCAGTTGCAAAGCATAAGTGTTAGGATACTACGATAGTGTGTTTTTATATAAAACACAATGGGGAACAGTAACACGGGAGGCATGCTGTTTCACATACCGAGGAGGAAATCTCGCCTTCAAGCCCACATTCCGATCATTCAAGCCCGGCCCGGCTTCGAAGAAGAGTGTGCGTCACAGGTTCCAACAAAAACTCAGCACTTATCTACCTACCTACACATTTTCCCTTTCAACTCGCACAAAGGTTGTATAAAAGTTATAACGACAACCGCACGCGTACATCGTAAACAATGCAATTCGGGGATTCCCTCACTTTTTATGCGGGATCACATTCCTGAGGGATTCCTTTTGTTTGCTCAAACAACAGACTTTTTCACTCGTCACCTTGACTATTGACATTGCATAGCGGTACACGCCATAGATTAGAGCTTTCAACAATGACGGTTCAAACGGTTGATCGGACTGGGTTAGTGGAGGTGGGTTGATTATTGGCTCTGCTATAATATTGGTCACTCGTACTGGTAAAGTTCTAAAGTTAACTCTATAGTGATCAAGTTTATTATTTATGACGTATAGTAAAATTTAAATGACTACTTTTAATGCTTTTAACGAACGACCGAACTTCCGTAATCATTGTATAGTCGAGTCAATACACCTACCATTTAATACTAGACTCTTCAAAATGCAGGTTCTCCGTAATCATCTAGAACCATCGTAGCATTGTCAATGTTAAAAATAGCCAAAATTAAAGTTACTCCGACGTGGAACACAAAATAAATAACATTTCTGGGTATTCTCTCAACCATACTGTCAATAACAAGAATAAATTCTCAAATCCGCGGTGTCAAAATGCCAAAAAGACAAAATGTTAAAAGAATTCAGCACAGCATAGCAGTAGCCAAAGGCGTGAAATAAAAAGCTCACAGAAGCACGGCACAGAGCTGGTCGGGCCACCAAACAGGATGTGGGACTGGTTGCGCGCACACATGCACACGCTGGCGTGCGCACACGTCCGCGCGCACACACGCATGCACGGCCTCGCCGCGCGCCGCGCCACTCGCCGCTCACGGAAATTAAATGTGCGTGCCAGAACAAGCTAGCAGGGTTGCCAAACATATCCATTATTCAGCTACGCGTTATTAAGATATTCAATTATATAAACGTGTGTGCCAGCAGGCACTGCTTTGAAGAAACGCAGTCTTCTCTATGATGAACGCTTTTCAAAATAAGCTGGTGATGTAATCACTGAAGTTGCTTTAGAACTTACGGTAAAAGTTTAACTGAGACTGCGACTTGTAAACTCAACAACACAAATGTCAGTTGGTATTCGTTTGTAATTAGACGAGTTATTATTGCATAGGTATTAAATGAAATGCATCGCCTCTCAGCATTGAGCAAACCATTTACAAAGAGTGATGGCAAGCAACACCTGGAATATTGTGCCATTAACTGTGTGGCAACCCTCGAGCAAGGCTCTGCCTCGATGCTTGCTTTGCTTGCTTCGCGCGAACCCAACTTTTTTAATTCTTCGCTTGCTGGTCACTGGTGAATAAAAATACCTACCTAGGTACCTAAAAAAGGTAGGTTCATACTTAATTAAAAAAATATTAAAATAGGTAAGTACTTACTTATTTATTTTGTTATGTCAAAACTCTTTCGAAACTTCTCTAGTTTTTTTTAGACAATTATGATGGTGGCATTTATAAAATAAAAAGTTCATGTTTTTATTCAGTCGGCATCTAAGTTTTTCCCTTTGCAAAATGGAGCATGTTGAATTTCAACATGTCTCGAATGTTGATAAACAGACAGGTGTACTCCTTATAAAAAGATATTCTCAAAAATAAAATGGACCCACATAACAGGTGCTTCGACACGCGTCAGATTAAGAATGTGTAAAGTTGTACCTATGCCATACAACCCCTCAATGAATGAATTACCTCAGAGTAGTATACGGTCACGTGCACTATTGTACACAAAAGGAGCTAATGGCCTAATCGGTCATTCGATCGCAGCCCGCCGATACTGCAAACGCAGCCTCTTGCCTCTTTACGATTTTCTTTCATGAATGGAAGTAAAAAATGAAATAAAGCTTTTACTACGGTGGTATAATCGTAAACAATCCACGAACCTTAACTGGGACGATGCAATCAACAAAAATAATCATAAATGAGAAGCTAAGCACCTAATAAAATAAAGTTTGGAGTTCCTAAGAAGTTTTATTTGCTCTACATTACGCACAGTAAAGCTGTAAGTGTAGAGACGAGCGAGACCACAAATCTTATTTGAGAATTTGTTTATATACATTTAAATAAAAAGGCAGCTCTGATGCCGAAGCCCAGCTCCATAATGCAGAGCCACACAACGTCCACACTTCACCCCACGCTATCAACCCCGCTTTATAGAGCACTATAATATTATAACGTTCCTCGAGCTCGCTCCATCCACTGTAGGTAGCTGTAGCGCTAGATAGAAGCGATGTTATTATACCTTGCTTGTGTGCGCGTGCACGTGCACCGAGCACGCACACAGACAGCCGAGCCGGTCCCCTCGCCTGCCAACCCCCCCTGCACCGCTCCCCGCCGACCCGCGCACGCTACCTCGACAAGGCTTTAGCGCTCTGTGAGGCAATGCCGTTGCCGCGCCACCATCTATTCGGTCTCCACAATGCCATAGAAAGTCTCCGTATGACTCGCCTCGTCGACGACCAAACTTTTCCTACCTACCTCCTCGAGCGAGAGGGGCTATTATTGCACTGCTCTACGACTCTACCTCGACGTATACGACTTCTCGGAGCATAGAGTAGGATTCTTTATGGTTGTTATTTTGAATAAGCACTAACTTCTCGACACTATAGCGAACGGTACTGTTATAAAACGCCGTATATCCAAGACCGGCGATAAAATAAACGTCGGACATTTCCAAGTTTCGAGCGGAGAGAAGCAGAGACGCGTTGCGCATCAGAAAAAGAACTTTACGACAAGATTAGAAAGAGCGCGCGAGGCGGCAACGTCGCATTAAGCCGCGTTCCAGAGGCACGGAGCGGCAACGCCGAGCGCCAACGTCATTTACTAAATTTATTTTCATGCGCCAGCCAGCGCTGGCGACGACACTGCTACATACATACGGCTCCGGCTCTCAGGCGCCGCGTGATACCGATATACTCTTTGTGGATGTTATCTATTTTTGCATACTTATTAAAACTAGTTGCGCGGGTTATAATTTTTCTACATTATTGAAGCATTCAGAACTCTTGCCATGTAGCAATCGTCGTCCGTACAATGGAACGGCACGTTTTCCGCAGAGCGATAAAGGGGTGACGCAAAGTGATTATTTGCAGCGTTGCGATGAGTGGCCGCTGAGTCAACGCAACGGCATGACAAGGAGTTAGCCACTAGGTATGGTATCATTGTTAGGCGCTCACTTTACTTTACTGGCAATATTTTTTTTAGAATATGTAGGCCCGTATTCCGAAACAGTACTTGAGTAGAGCCTCAAGCATAGATTTTTGACTTTTTTTCATGGAGAACTGTCAAAAAAACTATGCTTGAGGCTCGGCTCAGACTCAAGCACTGTTTCAGAATATGGGCCTTAGTTTGTAATTTTTACTTGGAACTGTTTGTCTTTTAACTCTGCAAAGTTTGAACTTCGTAGTTGTGATAATGATAATTTAAGGAATTTGAGATATAATAAAATGAAAGTTAATGTTAGATAGGTATACAGTCATCGTCAAAAGATCAAACTTTTTCAGTACTAAGACAAATTTCTTAGGAACCGCTAATTGTATTCAGATTCAGGGGACTGACTACCAGTCTTCTCGCATATGACAAATTTTTTAAAGATAATATATAAACCACTGAACTTGTTTATGAAAAATCGCAAGCAGTAAATTGCACACGGTTCAGCAAAATTATCATTTTGATCGAAGCAAGTTTTACTTACGAAATGTTTACTTCACAAGTTCGTACATATGCAAACTTATTCATGATTCCGTTGTAAAATAATAAGGTTTATTAATACAAGTAGCAGATACCTAGGTACCTAACCTAGGCATAGGCAGTTCGTCGAAGAAGCGTGTGCCAGCCACCTAATTGTAGGGACAGGTGTAGGGGCATCTGCCGCCTTCTGGACTTGGCCTTTACTATTCCATTTTTTATTGCACGTTCACATCGCTTCGCGACACATACACTGAGCTCCATCAACACAAACGTCCGCCCGGTCTTAAACTAAAGTGGCAATGTATGGCCAATAAAATGATAAACAAGTCTCGACGTAAAAGTCAACCCTCCACATCGCATATGCACGTCCATCATTTATCCACGGCAGCTGGCGGCATGATAGCTAGTTATTCTAGTTTGTGGAAGGATTAACCACTGACCGAATGCGTGCAAGTAGCCTATACCTAGAAAGAAGTAAAAGAATGTGCCGTGTCAGAATATTCTGTTAATCTCGAAACCGTGCCAACACGCAGTTGGAGGGATATCTTCTACCTGAGCGGACCCCAGCCCAAAGCAGGGGCAGCGCTCCGGGAGTGCATTGTGTTCCAAAAAAACTGAGAAGGGTCGGATCGAGGATAATAGCGTACAGAACTCGGGACGCACCCCGCAATACCGCCGCCGTCCCTATCATCCGTATGCCACTATCGATGTGAACTTTTTGTTGCATGCTGTATGCCGACTCAAACTCTACCTTAGACGAAAAAAGAACAGGTAGCATGCATCAGAGCATGGATAGACAGATAACCAACACTTTATTGTACACAAAGGATACGATAAATCTGGGTGTAACTTAATTAATTACAATGGGTGACCTTGTCACTGAAAGAGATTTCCTCTATAAAATCTGAAAAAGATTTCTTACGATGAGTGAAGAGAAAATATGTCTACTGATGGAAAATACTTCATAATCATAACTAAGCAACTGGTGAAATGAAAACGACTTATCAATTGAAAAGATGACCTACTATTTCTTGTTGCTGGTTTTCCCATCGTTTTCCGACGGTCACTCGAAGCAGTACGTCTTACCGGTCTTACGGTACTTTCGCCAGGCGACCAGCGACCGCCCAACCGAACGACACTCACCTTTACGAATATTTCGGTATTATACAATCACAAACCTACATTATCTTATAAAACATTTTGAGTCGTAAAGATTTCTAGGTAAATAAAAACACTTATTGGATAGCACAATAAGGTAGAAATTGCCAAAATTTTGCGCAAAGAGTGTATGTTATATGGAATATTTATCACAAAAACCCTGACGGAAACGCCAAAGGAAAGCATAATATAAATTTAAATAATTATAAGTTTAAAAAACTTGAGAAACCGACTTCATTGCCAAACGGCTAAACCGATTTTAATGAAATTTGTTTGGGACAATCTGGACATAAGAATAACCTTCCATATAAAAAAATAATTTTCTAAATCGGTTTATAAATGACGGAGGCATGCAGTAACAAACATTAAAAAAATTATTTAAAAAAAAATGGCAACACCGATTTTAATAAAATTGAAATGGGACCAATCTGGAAGCAGTACCTTTCAGACAAAAAATAATTTTTCAAATCGGCTCATAAATGACGAAGTTATGCGGTAACAAACATTAAAAAAAAAAAAAAAAAAAATATAAACACAACCGAATTGAGAACCTCCTCCTTTTTGATTGGAAGTCGGTTAAAAAAGAAGACGTAGAGTAGGTAAACTAGATAACGATAAAACCTTTGGGGAAAGAAAATAGTATAGACAGGGTATTTTGGGACGGCTATGGTTATTGAATACAAAATAATCAACAACATAAATTATTGTTATACATATTTATGCATAGCTTTCAAAAAGCATTGTTAGCGCCCGCCCCAGGCTTTCAAGGGCAACGACCCTGGATGGCAAGTCGTAAAACATAGTCACTGACTTCGCAGCCCTACTGATCAGCTGGGCACTGGGTGCTTGTGCTTGGTTCGCGCATTTACACAAGACTTGTCCAAACATCTTGGCGCTATATTTTAAGGTTAGAGAATGCCTTCGGCGCTGTTTGGTATTCGAAGGCGTTAGCATCTGTGGTTTTCCAACAACCGTAAAACTTTTGCCATTTTCAAAAAAGTTTGTTTTCAGAATGGCAAACATGTCAAGTCATCAAGTCAATGTCATAATTTTTGACTGAGATTTTTGACATTCAACTATTGTTCCTGATAGCTTCCGCCATCAGTATCACAGAGTACTATTTTAAAGATTGAAAAGTCAGTATTTTAGCAGACTATCTGACTATTATCAATTAGCAGCCTACAGCGAAAACAGTACATAATAAGTTATAGTGGCCATTCATGGTATAGGGATGCATATTAAATTATTCAGATCAATCAATAAGTGGGAAGAGTTTCGACTAAAACTTTCGTGCTTACCTATTGCAAACGCAGTCGCGAGTGATATTTGCTATGGTCTGTGTATGGTGGAAAATTGACGAAATATTCTATTGTCTGTATGAGTTTTGTGTTATAATCCCTGTAAGTGGAACTTTTATTTAATGTATGCTTTTTGTTATTGCAGGGTTCGGGCGGTGGGTGCGGCGGCAAGAGACGCGCTGGCTCGCCGTGCGAAGGCGGCGGGAAGGTAGCGCGCTGGGAAGACTCGATAGCGCGGCTGGAGGCCGTGGCGGCCGGCGCGGGCGGTGGCGACTGCTGGCGAGGCGACGAGGAGGAACGGCGCGCTTGTCGCCGGCGGTGGTGCGGCGGCTGGTGCGGCCAGCACGACACCATCCGTGCCGAGAACGGCAAGTCCTACCTGGAGCTGGGCGGCGCCGCGACGCGTGCCTGCTGCGACGGCCGCGCTGCCGGCCGCTGCGCCTCGCGCCGCTGCTATCGCGAGCGCCGGTTCAAGATGATGAACCTGTGCGCGTTGAAGCTGGCGCGCTTGCGTCAGACGGCGGACCCCTCGCTGCGGCGCTCCGTGCTAGTGTGCAACACGCTGCGCGGCATCGAGCGCGAGATGGAGCGCGAGAGCGTGGAGGAGGCGCCCGCGGAGAGCGGCGCGTGCGCGGCCCGCTGCGAGCTGCTGGGCGCGCGCGACCCGGCCGCGGGGCGCGCCACCCCCTTCCCCGCGCCGTCGCCGCCGGACCGCGACTCCGGCTATGGCGACGAGGAGACGCGCACCATCGACTGGGGCTCCGTACTGAGTCTCAGTTCGCGGTCAGCGCTCGATCCCCCCGAGGACGCGTGGCCCGACGACTGGGGCTGGAGCGAGGACAGCTTCGTGCGGCTGCTGGTGCCGACGAGTTAGTGCTTGGCGCGCGGGCAGGACTCGCCCGCGCCCTTCTGAGCCTGTGATACGCCGCCGCCGGCCGCGCTCGGCGCATCTAGTCGAGTCGCCGCGCCGCCTGCGCCCGCTGAGCCGCGCCCGCGCCGAGGCGACGCGACGCACGCAGTCAGTAGTTAGTATTATGTAATTGCTAAAGGGAAGGTGCTAGCTTCGGACGTGACGCAGGACTTGAACGCGAGCCGAGTTATTTTTGATAGTTTTATTTCTTTAAGTGAATTCCAAACCGAAACTGAAAAGTGACTTAGCTAATGACGTTACGATCGTTTAATTAGACATGGGTGTTTGAAATTTTGTTGAAATTATTATGTAAATTATTAGGTAAATGCTATATTTATTATTATTTCGTTAAACAGAAAAGTGATAGTTTGAAATTATTTCTGTCTTGATAAATTGTCTCCCAATATATTCGAACTGAGCAACGAGGATGAATTTGGTTTTGTTGAGTCACTGCAGGTTGCAATATCTGAATCTAGTCTGTGACGGTGAGCGTCTCCTACCTCAGAGGTTTAGCTAACTCGGCCGTCGCCCGTCGTCGTCCGTCTCATTTGACGCCGTCTCTGGAGACGCGCGCCCTCATTGACCAGTTTCGCTACGAATGTACGTATTTAATGTGTGGACATGAACCAAAAAAGTAAACGCATGAATAAACTCCACTGCCGAATATTTGTACTAACAAACTCTAGAGAGTTATTGAGAGTGACATGCTCGACGCAGTACATAGGAATGTACTTAAATTAATGAACTTTCAATAGTTACACATCCAAAAGCAGAATTGAGTAACGGGATGTCAATTAAATCGAGCCTTACAACTGTGACTATGAAAGTTTCATCTACTAGAATCGTGCATTTAAAAGCTGAAATTTGGAAACAAACTTGACTGACTGTGGCTGAAAGTACTTATTTCATCCATAAACCGGAATTGAAAGTCTGTCCAGTAGCTCGAATGCCTCTCAACGAACTCGTCTAGCAGATAGTCTTAAGAAATTGTAATGCAGTACCTAACCAAAAATTGTGTCACATAATTTATTTACGAATACTAACAGAGAATTACAGTTCCTATAAGCAATTACAGTAAACTATTGTAAAAGTGGTAAACTAATTTATTTGGGATTTTTAATTCTAGGTTTTGTACCTTTTGTTGGGAGGCATTCGATAGTAAGTTGAGACGCGGAGTGCTGTTACAGGCAAAACTTGGAATGCAATGAGATTTGAAATGTTATAATATAAGGATTGGTAAACAAATGTTAAATACCGGATATAAGCCATAACCTACTATTCCTAGTGAAAGAGTGAGAGTGATTCGACGTAGATCTATCGAAATAGTCATTTAGGTGACAAACTCTTTTATTAGTAAAATTGGGTTGTGCGCGTCGCGTATCTAATGGTATGCCTTGAAACTGTATCATCAGAAAGGTAGTCGAAATACAAATTCAACGTACATTCAGTTTTAGAATAATGTTTTCAATTTTAATCCAATTGATGTGTGTATAAACAATTTTTCTACTAGCTAATTAAGTGATGAAATTTTAAGGTGTTAATTGCTTTGGCTGACAAATTGTTCTGATGATACTAAGCATCCATTACGATACGCGTCTTGGGATTGGAACTGCATGGACCAAACATACCTAGCACGACATTTAAATAGAGCAAAGTACAAATTTCCCTAAGATGCATAAGTGTTCCGGCGAATGTTTGTCCACCGTTGTCAATTACTCAAATATTTGAATTGTGATTCGGTAGCTAATGAGAGAAACTATGTTCTTAAATCTAGTGTACATAGTTATGGAGATGGGCATTATGGCGTGAACGTTCGCGCTGCTGTATATATAATTGTAAAGTAATGTTATTGATGTCGATGAGGATTGTCGGGTAGCTCACTGTCGATTTCGGCCTCGCTACCAATATTTCACACAGGGTTGTATAACCATACAACCTTATTCTGTCCAATTCACTCACCAAGTACAGATTTACAAATAACATACGCATTCTATTGTATTATATGTCACAAATTTGTATTGCCAGTACAGACCAATAATTAAAACGACTTTTAGTTTATAATATTTTTTGGGTTCTGAACTCATAAGTGATGCACTGAGTTAAAGGTACGAACAGCTCAATATTTTTTGTTTTTTTTCGCGTGGATATTTTGTTGAAGATGTCCGCATGGTTGGTTGTGATGGTTTACTTGGTAAGTTATGACTCTTCGGCAAATAGTTCTGTTTCGCGTAGGTATACCTACGTAATTTATATTTTACTATGTATGTACTAACAATTGGAAGTCTGTAGTTTTTTAATTCTGTCGCATGGGTTTCTTAAAACTGACTTATCGAAGTACTTAATTTATGTTCATACTCTATTCAGGACTGATTATTTTTGAAAAGGTGCGATAGGATTCAAAAAACCCTGTTTACTTACAGTAGGTTTATGTACGATCACAGAAAGTGTTGGCTCAATGTTTCAAACTTGCCTGTTTAAAATCTAACCAAAAGAGCTGATTAGCTTTTGATAGTCAATATGAATTTTACCATAATAATAGTTTGAAACCATTTTTTATACACCTTACTATAGTGAGAACATTTGACAGTACATTTCTTGGGTCGTACTTGTAAAACCTTTTTTATCCTGTCATTTTCATAGTGCAGCCAAATAGTAGTCATTTTGTACTTTGTGTATTTTCCTAAACCATTGGACTAAATATAAATGCTTCTTCCTTGTATAATTGTGTATGATATCTGGTGAGCACTCTGTATTGTATAAAATACTTTGGCTATAATGTTTGTGTTGTCATCGTTCACCGTGTGTGTACCCCATCCTCGTGGGACTCGCTCACTCCTGTGGGAGTTCCATGGAATGTGTTGTGACCTTCAGCAATAAAATTGTTATCTCAGTAGACTCTTCGTTCCATCCGTCTTCTCGTTACGGTCTTTCAAAGAAACGACCGCAACTGTAACGTACGTAACTTTATCTGTGTAAGTGTATCCTTAGTTTTGAATGCCATTGGTTACCAAAAAATGACAGGATTTTTTAATTAAAACGATTGTGAATATATTTTAGAAAGAAAATACTCTCGTTAGAAAATTGTGAAAACAATTTTGGAACTCCGTTTTGCACATCGAATTGTTAATACGTTCCTCAAGTTTTCGAGTTTTTCAAAATTGTTTCTCTAATTGTCTAATGATAAATTATAATTGTAATATATTATTGTTTAAGCCGTTGTATCGAAAATACAAGAACAGGAATAATTTTGTGAAACAATGGCACAAAGAATAAACATAAATATTATTATATATAGAAACAGAAATGTGGCTATAAGAGCAATTTTTATAATAAATATTTACTGTTGAAGAACCTCAGACTTATTATTTTTCATTTCTAATCCCAAGTTTACTTTCAGTGCAATTAGGGAATCAGAAAAACAGCCAATTAGTTAACATAGAACTTCAAATCAAAAAGTTATATAAAACATCCGCGTAGTAGAAATTGTTACATATAATATTTTCTAGTTGTCTAAGTATGAGAAACGTTAGAATTGTAGCATACCCAGAACCATTATCTAAGCATAGCCTAACCCAAAGGCAAGGTATGACCAATTTTGGCAAAGATGTGAGAAGCAGAGATTCTTATTTGTTAGAGATACCTAGACAAAAATTAGACATGCGTATAGGCGTTATGCGTATACGCGACCATCGGTTTTCTCACGATGTTTTCCTTTACCGTCTGACACAACAATTTTCAAAAACAAGATTCAAACCCACCGCATGAATAGAAAGTGGGATTTCTGGGAGCACTAGAGCTGGCATCATTTATTTCAAACACTTTTAATCTATGTTACCTATATGCTGAGAAAAGGAGAAAGATCAAAATGAAATGATCTCCTAAAAATGTATTTCTGCTGAAGCAATGGGCGATGAATGAACGCGTGGGCGAATGGATGCCGTCCGTAGGCGGCGCGTGAGCGGCAGTAGGTAGGTAATCTACTTGTGAGTTCGCCATTTCCCTTCTTAAAGGGCAAATAACCTTTATCACTGTAGTCGATTGTTATACATTTTCAAAATGAGATGATCTGCATAGAACTCAAACAATATCTACTATACAAGTTAGTTAAGAAATTCCTGGCACGTGAGGCTGAATATCTGTATGCCTCCATTTGATGGACGCAGGGCAGTGCATCGTATAGGGCGCGTTCCTGACGTGCGTGACCTACGAGGCATTGCTTTGTTATAGGCGATGGTTACCACTTAACATCAGGTGGGCCATATGCTTGTTCCATCAGCTAGGTACATTAAAAAAAAAAAATATAGTTAGAAAAAAGAGAGAAGAATCTGATTACAACAAAAACATTTTTTTGACCAAATATCTGATTTTTGCGAAAACTCATCTCAAAGTCTGAGTTTTAACATGATCATTTGAGCACATACAATTGGTTTCTACACCTGCCAACGTAGACGACATAGTAAATAAATATAATTATGTACCAACCTTTCTTAAAACTACGTAGTTGACGTAGCGGTCGCTACGTCAGCGTAGAGGGTCTACGGTTGTCTACGATAACATTTCTCTTACATAATTACATTACCTACCACCTACCTGAGTAATATTTTCTAATAGTATAATCCCTCGAACATGAATATTACTGTCGTAGGTTACGATGTGTACCATAATATTCGTTTTCCTAAGCCCGAATACAAAATTATTGCAATCAAGAATCAATTAAGTATTCAAATATCAATCAAAGTAAATAGAAAACTACTTTCAATCTGTGAAAACATTTTGACAAGATCTACCGATAAAAAATGTAAGTATCTAATCATATTTTTCTTGCATTTTTTGTCACACTTCAGGGCAAAGCCGCATAAGTGCATTGGTGGCCTATTGGTAGGAAACCCGCCTTCTGATCCTAAGGTCGCGGGTTCGAATCTAGTCTGTAGTTTACTTAAGAAATATAGGTCAATGACAAAATTACTTATAAGCCGGAATTTTGGCTAGTTTGTAATATTATTAGAATAGGTTATAAAACAAGGCGTACATTATTTTCTAAAAAAAAATATATTTAGAACACCATAAATTGTAAATTCAGTTTTTTATTTAAATATTATAATGAAAGCAGTAGTAGGTATTCTATATAGAATAGTTATATGCTTATGTAGCTAATGTACTAAAATCAGGCTCCGTGCAAAGTCCTTTTGTGCTTCCACATATCTCCTGAACGCCTGAAAATGAAATAAACACTATACAAACTCTGGATTTTCGCGGAGAATAAAAATTTTTTTCATCTTTTTTTATTGAATTTTATTTCACACAACAAACTAACCATAAAACTAAAAAATATGTAAAGTGTAAATTGGTTTTCTTTAGCCTCGTGCACATTTAAGCGTTCTGCAGTGGCGATCAGTGAAAGTCTGTCATATATGACAGCGATTTGATAGTGATTCAATCATCGCCACCGCAGAATGCAAATGAAAATTAGTTAATACACAACACTATCTAGCCCCAAATCAATCTGAGCTTGTACTATGGGAGCTATAGCTGATATAATACTTAAATACTTTTAAACATACCTACCTAGAATACAATAAGCACCCAGACAGAGAACAAACATTTGTGTTCACCACACAAATATTTGTTCTCAGTGGGGATCGAACCCACGACCTACGGCGCAGAAGGCAGAGCTACTACCAACTGAGCTGAGAGGCCAGTCTGTGTGAGAGATGTGCTCAGGCCTATCTCATACTTGAGTGTCAAGTCTAGACTATACGTTTACGACAAAAAAAAAAAACAATATGATATTCCAATACTGAGTTCGCTAAAGTTGAAATTAGTTCGTTCCAAATGGGCTTGTATCTAAGTTTTTGTGCAATAGTTACCTGCAGTCTATCTTTTTGAATAATTCCTAATTCAATATCGCTATTTTATACTTACATAGAATCCATGTGAAGATTCATGGTTTCCTCGAAGTCATGGCCAACATAAAAATATACAAAAAAGAAAAAAAATGTAACATCACAATCATCATCATTTAATTATAGACATGAGACAAAATAAAGTTTTTACCTAAAGGCAGTTCCACAAACATCACACTCGTGAGGCTTCTCTCCAGTGTGGATCAGAGTATGAACGGTCCTGGCGTAAGGTCTTCGGAAAGCAGCTCCGCAGATATCGCAAATGTATGGCCTGCAAATACCAAGATTGGTAAATCGATGCTGTATTGAACCTTATGGCAATGAATATAAGAGTTGTATTGATCTGTATCGAGCACTCGGGCTTAACCCATAGGAGGAAAGAGGGAATTCCTTGTTCGTAATGCCTACTACAGTTTCTATGTGGAACAAAGGAAATAAAACTTGAGTATAATAACGTTGGATGTTACTTATTATGGATTTTTTAAAGATGGTAAAATTATGTATTACACCTATTAGTTATAGCAAACGTTGCACACAGCGTTAATAAATTTAGGCAATGTACAAGTTATCGAAGCAAGCGATCCAAACAACAATTTCAAACTTTCAACTCATTATTTGAACCACTAGCGACATCTATCCAAAACTGCACTCAACAAAGTTTAAAATGCTTTCCGCTAGAGGCGCTGGGGAGCTTGTTCTAAAATTGATTACGTGAGGTTTGTAACAGGTGCGAATGAGGTTTCTATAGGAAAGAAAGGAGTTTTTTTACAACTAGCTGATGGAACAAGCATATGGCACACCTGATGTTAAGTGGTAACAAAGCACTGCCTCGCATGTCACGTACAATGCAATGCGAACATCAACTTGTGGCATACAGGTAGGTATGGGTGAAATTACTGGCCTCACGTGCCAGTAAATACCCTTCTCCTTCATTTCGGTTCTTTCGAACCAAAGTGTGGTGCAAGAATTTTAAGCAAACCAAAATACAGCTAGACGGTAGACAGGCATGACGGTAGTACTTCCCCGAACGAGCACAAAGGAGCACTTTGTGCTACTGTTTTGTAATACTGCTAAAAGCTAACGCTGTTGTGTTCTAAATTTGAATTAGCTGAGGTTCGTAGCAGGTGCGAATGAGGTTCCTACAGGAAAGAACAGCACAGGTAAGTAGTAGAGTTCTTTGTGAAGGGCTCGTTTGGGGAAGTAGGTAGTACTTCCCCAGACGAGCCCTTCACAACCTGTACCATGACTATTTCTGCCGGTGTGAAGCATTGCTGTGTTCCGGTTTGAATGGTGTGGGGGCCGGTGAAATTACTGGCACGTGAGGCATGAATATCTGTATGCCTAAATTTGATGGACTCGGGGCAGTGCATCGTAGGGCACGTTCCTGACGTGCGTGACCTACGAGGCAATGCTTTGTTATAAGCGATAGTTACCACTGGGCCATACGCTTGTTCTATCATCTAGCTGTATAAAAAAAAACTTCCTCGAACGAGCCTTTCCCAAAGGAGCTCATTGTACTACTGCTAATAGCTAGAGAGCTAGAATTAGCCGAGGTTCGTAACAGGTGCGAATGAGGTTCCAACTGGAACGAAAGGAGTTTTTGCTAGGATGGTCGTAAAGTGCTGGTAACCTTTGGTCCGTGTGAATGCGTGCGTGTTCACGCAAGCGTGCCGCAGCAGTGAACGTCTTGGGGCAAGCAGTGCACGCGAAGGGACGCTCCCCAGTGTGAGTTCGTCGGTGATCGTCTCGCTCCACCTACCACCACCATTTTCACATGCATTATCATACGAAGACGGATCTAGGATGAGCTAGGGGCAGTTTTTTTATCTTTATTCAAACGGCCGGATAATCCGTAACATAGAACTGCGCTCACAAACACAAATCGCACATGTAGCTTCAAAAGCCGCCAAAAGTGGAATTGGGCTGGTGGCATTAATCTATCTCTTTTTATTGACATAGAATCCATATCTTTTGGTCGGTCGGTTCGTGAGCGAGAAAACAGTTGATAGCTAATCGCTTGGTTGCTGCACAAGTACGGCCATATCTAGGTGATAAGCTGCGATATTTGACAGTCAATTATTGCAGCCTATCGCTAGCATACCTATCGCTTAGATGTGGTCGTACCTTTACAAAAAACATTCTCAAACAACCCGCAAGACAAGCAAATATGCCCCTTTTAGGAAATTCTGGATACCCTTTTGTCGTCAAACGGAAAAAATAGACACTGGGAACTATAAGGAACTTTACAGTGCCAATGATCTAGCAATTGGCTATAAAAGATAGGTACATGGGTAAGGTTATTAGTTACTTGCTTAAAGAAACAAACGGCTACAAAGACGTATCAAAAGGTCGTGGGTTCGATCCCCACCGAGAACAAATTATGTGCGTGAATGGGGGACACTGATGTTTGTTCTCTGTGGTCTTGTATCTGTGGGTGCTATGTTGTATTCTAAGTATGTATATACAAAAAAAGCAGCCAAAAGCGAGTCTGACTCGCCCATGAAGGGTTCCGTAGCATTAAATAACATAATATAAAGGTTTTTTTTGAGTTTCAGTTTCAAGTATGGGGACCCCCAAAATTTATAGTTTTTTTTTCTATTTTTGTGTAAAAATCTTAATGCGGCTTACAGAATACATCTACTCGCCAAGTTTCATCAGTCTAGCTCTTACGGTTTCGGAGAAAAATGGCTGTGACACGGACGGACGGACAGACAGACAGACATGACGAATCTATAAGGGTTCCGTTTCCATTTGGCTACGGAACCCTAAAAATGAATATAAATAAGTACAATATCAGCTATCTGCGACTCAGCGACATGAAAGACGAAACGTAAAATATCGAGCTCACATACATTTATTCTATGGAGAAAATGCGATCCTGTCACCACCCCAACCCCATGCCATCTCTATATAGAAAGACATACCTTAACTTTGAAAGCCTTAGGGCAGAGGTCACAAGGATAGGGCCGTTCTCCGGTATGCATCCGCATGTGGGTCGCCAGGTGCCCAGACTGGTTGAACCGACGCCCACAGATCCTGCATGGGTAACCCTGAAGAGGAACAATAATCGTTGATTTAAGTGATGTTTTATTGACTTTATCGTCACACTACACTTTATATTATGTTCATTACATGCGTATTACATGATTCGTTTTCTGTCATTTTGGGAAGTCACATATTAGCTTTTTCATTTTAATTGTTTTTCAGGTGTTAATATTTTGAGTTCTGCTGTGTAATTTCGGTGGTAGTTTAACCAACAATAATTGAGGCCCTAGCTCAGTGTTAGAAGTTGGAATGAAAGTGTAGTACCTATTCTGATTTAATCAAAAATGCTTCAGAAAAAAACGGCCTTTGGAAAAAACGGTCATCATTTGTTTTCAAAACCAATTAGGGTAGGGCCGACTTGTCTATTGACTGACTTGACTTGATTAAAAACTATTTAGTGTAATCTAACCTCACTCGACACTGGCAAAATTGATCCAAAATGGACAGATGCCATTAAATTAAGAAGAAGAAGAAGATGTTCATTACATGGAAAACAAAAGAGCTATGCAAACTCTTTGGTGAAATCTCTTTTCTTATAAAATGATAAGAAAACTTTTTACTGAAAAAAAAATGCAGACAGATGTGCATTGATGTGCGTCTGCGACTATTTTAGCGGATACTGATGCAAATCTTTACTATTAATTTAAATAAATAATTATGTATGAAAATTCATTCATCATTTTGTCATACCTATGTATATGATTTATTTACCTCGCATGAATAGTGGAAAGTAGATAAGGGAGGCGATAATGTATGTGGAAAGAATTGGCATCGTTTTAATTGCGTGTATACATATACATTAACCGGACCCGTTCATTAGTTCCCAACTTACCGGCTTAGAAACCTTGTGCATTTTCTTATGAGTGTGTAAGGCACACATGCTGCCTAGAACCTTGTCGCACTCCTCGCAGACGTATGCCGTCAGTGGCGCCCCCTCTGGACGATCTTCACCTCTCTTGTGTTTGTAAAGTTCTCTGTGGAATTTGCATACAGTCTTAGAATGATAACTCTACTCTTCATTGCGAAGAGGCTGGATACCGAATGCCTCTTCATGGAGTACCTACATCTGAAGTAGGTACCTACACTTATTAATTTTATTTGTCTTTTGTATTTAGATTATATGTGTTTATCTATGTGAGACAGCTATTGAGGAATTTTTAATGACTTAAAGTACCTAATTGTAAGAATAAAAATATTGAATTTATAGATTTGTTTATAGATTTTCTGTCCTACTGCTTGGCATAACCCTCCCCTCTCCTTTTCCCTCCCTCCCGGGATACATGAGGCTAGTTCTGTTTACACAAAGCTCGAATTGCTAGCTTACTATCACATCTTGCTATACTGGTTGAAAAACGAACCTCGTGTATCTTGGGCATTATCAAAAAAACAAAACCATGTATGTTATGCTATTTTTGTTACATTACGTGACTTAAGTTCGTAGCATTGACGTAGCACTATGTGCGCGTTTAAGTTTTTTTCATACGAGTAAGTTTCTTAAAATTTACCCAACATAATAGATTGACTGCACTTTATAAATCAACTTTCGAAATTTTGGTTGTTTCTTGGTAATTCTGGTTTTTCTAGAAGAAAATTTTGAAAAGCGTAATTACGCAAATAGTTTGTAGCTATTTCGTAGCAACCGGGGCGCGTTGAAGTCTTTCATATGAAACGAAAATGCATTCTATAAAGAATGCAAACATAAAATTAGTGATAAAAAACATAAATGAAACAACCAATGACTCCAACACGATTAAATTGTGTGCAAAATTTTAAGTTTTATTTTTTTAGTCTTGTACTTTCGTGAGGAACCGGCAATTCGTAGAACCAACCTACAAAGTTCGAACCATGTGCCAAGTGCACGAACGGAGCCTCTTTGAAGAGTACTTGGAATCCTTTCGCCACACTAGGTACACTGGTTCCAAAGAATGAGTGATACGAGGGACACATAGTTTTAAGACCTCTAACTGGAGGGACGCAAAGTTTAAAGGTGATTTTGTATCTGTTGTATTGTATTTCTCGTGTTTCTTTTGTTGGATTTCCTAATTAAATGAGAAGAAGAAGAAGTACCTGGCAGTAGTAAACAACTGATTGCAAGACCCACAGTTCCACATCTTGGTATTGGTAGCTGTTGCGTACGCCCTGCTTCTCCGGACATTTCTTGGTCTCTGGCATCCCAGCAAGTGCTTCTTCAGATCTTCAGCGGACGGGAACTGCTTTCCGCAAGTGTCGCATGTGAAACAAACATCGGGGCACCGTGGGATGCTTAGCGAGACGTCTTCTTTCAGCGTGGTAGGGTTCTGGAAAAATCAATGAGTCAATTATCCATAATTATGATAGCACAAGTTTTTTTTTAATCCCCGGACCAGCCCTTCACAAAATAGAGAGAGCTGTGTTTCGATCTGAAGGGTGTAAGTGCCAGTGAAATTACTGGCACATGCGGCTTAATTTCTGGTATGCCTCTAGTTGATAAACTCAGGCAGTGCCGGCTCTTGAAACCTTTATTATAGGCGAAGGTGGGACATTTATGCGTGTTCCATAAGCTAGTTGTATAAAAAAAAACCTAACGATCAACATCATTTGGAAAATTGATAGGTTGGAAAGTACCTCATAAATCCCATCTTCCCCGTAACACGTGATCCGATGGTGGTCAAGCGACTCCCCATCAGCGAAAAGGCCGCTGCAAATATCACATACGAACATGGTGTGCAATCTCCTGGTCGTGACGCAGCATTTTCCATTGATATCGATGCAACACAGTTGTTCTGAAAAATAGAACCTCTGAAAAAATATACTACTAGCGCCATCTGTTGAATTTTTTCCCCAAAAACTTTGCTTATCGTAAAACGCTAGGCGTGCGCTAAGCAAAAGCGTGTTTGGTGCTCTGTGCGTGCGCTAGTTATGCTTTTAAATGATGTACCTAAATTTATTCTGCATTATAAAATAAACGTAGGTCAATAACGTAGAACCCCTTGAACCTGATGGACCGGTGACATCGTGCTGGGGGCTAATTCTCGGGCCGATCTCGATCATTTTGCAATTTTATTTTATTGCTTCTTTTCACAACCCCGCACTTTTTCTACGTTTTCCGTATATCGTAGCTGTCGAGGCTTTTACAAAGAGGTCGTTGATGAATTACTCAAGGAAATCATCCATTCTCTCTTAGAAAAGAAGCAATCAAATAAAATTGCAAAATGATCGAGATCGGCCCGAGAATTAGCCCCCAGAACTGAAGCAGTGTCGTTGGAATCGTCACTCAATTTGATAGTACTTACATATATGTAACTAATTATTATAAACACTTCTTACCGACAGGTTCAACTTCAGCGGTGGATAGTACACGCTGGCACACACGACAGCAAAGCCAGTCTGATTCGAAATCGGCACCGGTGGTGTTATTGTTGATTTCTGAAAGAAATTTAACAATAAACAATAGTTTCTTCTGCGCAAGCACTACCTTCAAGGACAGTGTACTGGGGCCTAATTCTCGGGCCGATCTCGATCATTTTGCAATTTTATTTTATTGCTTCTTTTCGACTTTTTCGCACTTTTTCTACGTTTTCCGTATACCGTAGCTGTCGAGGCTTCTACGATGAGGTCGTCGATGAATTACTCAAGGAAATCATCCATGCTCTATTCGAAAAGAAGCAGAATTAGGCCCCAGGTCTAGAAGAAGTCTAGTAAGTTTACTACTTACTGAGTCATAGAGTCTTGTAATTATAGGCAAATAAAGTAGAATGTGTTTTGCTTCTGAACCACGAAGAAGCTAATTTATGTATGTACACATAAATTAGCTTCTTCAAGTTCAAGTCTGACTGAAACCCGCTTTAACCCCCAATAGGCTCAGGAAACTCCTTGCTGCAGCCCAGTTTCCGACCTCCTTGGAACCCCCGCAAAACATAAAAAGGTACCGGTATCCCTTGCTCTGATTGGACTTTTGATTCCTCTTCCTGGACTGGACTGAAGGAAGCAAGCGATCACCGTTGATTTTAAACCGATGGAATTCGATTTTTAAATAAAAAACGTATCGACGCAATAAGGTTTAAAGTTTCTGGATCTTACCATTTGTTGCAGTTGATACGGGCTGTAGGGCTTCCGGTAGTTGTTCTGGAAGCGTAATGGAAGCTAGGTCAGCTTCTGTGATATTCGCTGAGGCGTGGAAAGCTATAGTGTGATCCAGAAGATCAGCTTCCGTCGTGAATATATCGTGACAAATCACACAAGAATGTAAAGCCAGCAAATCTGGCCCGCAGTTATCAATATCCTGAAAAAAAAAATTTTTTATTCGAAAGAAGAACGTCTTGAGCCTGCTACCGGAAACAGGAAATACCATGATGTCCTACCACTTCCGGTAAGGTAATACTAGTAGCTAGGTAGATTGGATTCTACACTGTGCTGATTCGATTACTATTACTATGATGTACCTAGATCTAAAAAATGATTATTATTATTATTATTATTACCTTGTTACTATTATTTGCAGAATCTTGGAATGGTATCAAAAATTGGTTGACCGTATTTTCATCTAACAGTGTTGGTTCATAATTTAACAAGTTTTCAGATTGAATTACGTATAAATTTGAGATATTCGGTGCTACAATTGAATTATTCTCCTGTAGAAAAGTCCCATCTGCATTGAAATACCTTCCAGAGTCATTCGAATGGAATGGCAATGGATGGGATACGTGGTTGATAATTGTATCAGGTGCAGCTTCTGGGGCATCTGAAGCGGTGTTCTTACTGAGGAGAAATTCATCAAACGTATCTGATAACTCCTTGTAAGGGTAGTCAGGTGGATCGAACATCATTTTCATACACGTTCTGAAAACAATTAATTAGTAAGTTTAATGCATCGATTTGGCCAACCTCCCACGAATCGATTTGGTATAAAAACAATTTACTGTCAAAGTCAAATGTTAACAAAGAAAAGTCAATTAAGCAGTCAATCAATGTCAAAACTTGGTCACTGCACTGGTACAAAATAAAGAATCCAACAGTTTGTTATTTCTCTTCGCTTGTGCTAGTTGTGTACGATTGTTCTTGTGAATTTGTTTGGATAATACAGTTTTGATAAAACAGAAAAATGAGAGTTGATACAGCTCAAACGCCGGCAGACAAACCGAAAATACCATTACCGACACTTTCCCAAATTAATGCCGATCGAATAACCCAGGTAAGATAAGTTAGAACTGAATTTCATGATCATCATTGTCACAAAACCTAAAGCTCCTGTGATTCCAAGCCGGTTACTAATATTTGACATGATTTAGTTAATTTGTTATTATTTTGATAACCTCAAATTGCACCTCAGAGCATAAAGTTACCCCAGGCATACCTTTCTACAGCAGTCTAATGCCTTTTTCTTCATCTTCTTATTACCTTAGAATGTGCTTAGGTTATCAGGAGGATGTAGAAAAAGCCTGATTTTAAACATGCTGAAGTAAAAGAAGATAAACCAAGAACAAACTAGTGTAGAGTCATTTGAACTTAATAGTTTTATCTAATTAAATATCATGATATCACTTTGAATCATCTTGTAAACTAAATGCTTAGCCACATATTAACCAGGTCTCGCCTTCACATTTTCCCAGCATTCTTTTTACTTTACGTAAACTATGCATACTCTAGTATTGTAGAGTTTCTTTTGAAGTAAATCTACCTCTTCACAATAAAATAGGATCAATTCTACAACAAGGTCTCAAATGCATTAGGCAGCCTATTTTCCTATTTTATGGCCTATGCAAAATGTGTGACTGCTTAAAAATGTCCAAAAGATAGCCAGTTCTCATTGCCCACTGCGGCCAAGTCAGCAACCTAATAGTTTTGAGCTCTTATATTATATTAGCTGAAGATTATATTATGAAGTAATATTTTTTTACTTTTAATAAGTAGAATCAGCATAGATCAGATTTGTATCACCAATTGACAGACGTCACAGCTCAGTTAGGAGTAACCTTGCCTTCTGCGCGGTAGGTTGTGGCTTCGATCCCCACCGAGAAAAAATATTTGGGTGGTGAACACAGACGTTTGTTCTCTGTTCGGGTGTTATACCTATTGTATTCTAAGTTTGTATTTACAAAAATTTTATTCAAGTATTATATCGGCTATCTGGTTCCCATCGTACAAGCTCTGCTTAGTTTGGGGCTAGATAGTGTTGTGTGAATTGTCCAAAGTATTTATTATTTATTAATAAAAACATTTAAAATTGGTCTCCTCATTTTTGGACAACTTGTGATAAATGCTATGTGAGTAGGTACTATTGAGCCATTATCCATTTTGAAAGCTAGGAACCAACACTTGTAGGAAAGTAATTAAATCTTGTCTATGTAACTTAAATAGACAACACCTTATCAAAAAAATCAGGGGCCTACTAGTGTTTATAGGTCCATTGCACAAATCTATATAACACTCCTCATAGAATTGAGTTAGATCAACATGGTTGCATTTATTTCAGCTTGCCAATCAGTATTGGTCACCGTCTACGAAAGACAACCACTTACCTTATGATGCTGCTATTGTGGAGTCTATATACCAAGCTGAAATACTTGGATCTAAGTAAGTATATTTACTTTATTTTAAAATTTTGTTGTGTTAATTTTTAAAACCACTTTCACTCTCAATGGCCATAGCCTTACTGATTCAAACAAATGAAGCAAAATGTGCCAATGACCTTACAGGTGGGTACGTTGACCTGTTTTATTCCTCTAATTTTTTCAAAATTAAATGGCCAATGAATAGAATTTGATGGAGCTTCTTTGTAGTAAAAGGGGATTACTTACATACATCATTTGTTAATTATAATTATTATAGATAAATAATGTAAAAATACATAATTAATTACCTAGCTTTGGAAAGTAATTCTATTTTAATTTATAGGTATAGTAAAATATTACATTGTGTAAACACACCTAAATAAATACTTACCTATATTTATTACATAGCTTATGTTAATATTTTCATTAATAGAGAACCCTTACATTTGAATTTATTTGCATCAAATCAATAACCACAGACTTATTTAATGGCAAAAAATATAAATATTGAAATGAACAGACTAGAATGTTTTTTTGATAAAAAGGTTTCTTCAACAATCTTTTTAAATGCTCTACTGTGTTTTACACTAAGCCAGTGCTCTCAAACGGTGAAGGAAAACATTGTGAGGAAACAGGCATACCATAGAACCTAAAAAGTTCTAAAATATGTGTCAAGTGCACGAAAGGAGCCTCTTTGAGGCGCATTTAAAATCCTTTCACCATACTAGGTTCGAAAGAATCAGTGACACGATAAGAAGAAGAATGCTCTACTACCTACTTTACGTTTTACGCTTACGACTATTTTATTTTCAGCTTTTCAGTTCGCCGTATCATGATGCTCGAATTCTCTCAATATCTGGAAAACTATCTGTGGCCGTACTACGAGGCAGGCAAGGCGACGCATGCGCACATGATGTCTATAATAGCTATGATCACCGAGAAATTCCGTGAACGTGTACCGGCTTGGCAGGTTCGTTTCGATAACTTAGACTTAGGACTTTCTGCAGGAACAATGCTTGAGTCTTTGTCTAGCCTCAAGAGCACTTGTGGTCTAGGGGTAGCGGCCCCGCCTTCCGATCCTAAGGCTTCAAATCCTCAATGGTGTAAAAGCTTGTTTAAAAGCTTTGATCCACTGTTAAGTGTTTAAAGGCGGGTGCTTTGTTAAGTAGACACTTTTTACAACTAGCTGATAGAGCAAGCTATGGCCCACCTGATCAGTGGTAACCAGTGGTCCTGATGAGTGGTAACCATCCTATAATAAAGTGTTGCCGAAATGAAAAAAAAAATTAATTAAGTAAAATTGTTGATACCATAAAATTTTCGTCTTATTACAGGCTTTTCTTAGAAAACCGGAGCATTTCGCAGCATTTTTCGAGCAAGTCCTCCAAGCGAGTGTCGCTGAAGACAGCACAGCCCGCAACATGCGAGAGCAGACCGGTCTGCTGCTGTTCCTCAACCATTGCTTCGGCAGTATGGAGGTGCAGCTGTGCAGAGACCAAGTGAAGCGACTTGTGTCGCTCAGCATGTGGGTCAGCTTGCAAGAAGGTGAGCTATCTTTTACGCTATAAGGTCTAGAATTGAAAAACAATTGCATCGTCATGGGGTGGTACTATGAAGATGTGCCACTGAAAGAACTAAGCCCATGAAGGGTTCCGTAGCACGACGAACTACAAGAACCTTTATATTATGTTGCTTGATGTAACATAATAAGGTTCTTGTAGTTCGTCGAAAGGTAAATTGCGGTTTACGGTTTATGACGTATAAAAAAAAACTACTGACTAGATCTCGTTCAAACCAAATATCGTTGGAAGTTTAGTTATGTACAACATATATTTTTTTTAGTATTATCATTCTCTTACTTTAGAAGTTAGAGGGGGGGGACCAAATTTTTTCCACTTTGGAAGTGTCTCTCGCGCAAACTATTCAGTTTAGAAAAAAACGATATTAGAAACCTCAACATCATTTTTGAAGACCTATTCATTGATACCCCACACGTATGGGTTCGATGAAAAAAAAAACTTTGAGTTTCAGTTTCAAGTATGGGGACCCCCGAAACATGTAGTTTTTTTTTTATTTTTATGTAAAAATCTTAATGCGGTTCACAGAATACATCTACTCGCCAAGTTTCATCAGTCTAGCTCTTACGGTTTCGGAGAAAAATGGCTGTGACATACGGACGGACAGACAGACAGACATGACGAATCTATAAGGGTTCCGTTTTTGCCATTTGGCTACGGAACCCTAAAAATGGCAAATTCATCAACCGCACTTGGTGTGCCGACTGGTTTCCGCAAGTAGGCCGCTGGCGAGCTCTTTTTGCGTGACGCTTGACACTTGTTGTTCGAACTTTTTAGGTTCTACGACACGGTTTCCTCACGATGTTTTCCTTCACCGTTTAAGTTGTGGCGAGCTCCACAGTCCTGAGTACCACCCTGCTGCGAGTACATTGGAGTATATCTCTGCGCGTTTAGTGTGACTGGAATATGCCGTTCGCATGTGATTGGCGCGAGCGCAGCGACCGACGACGCGACAAAACCGTCATCGTCATCCTGCACCGCTGCGACCCGTCATCGTCAGTGTACTACTCGGCCTCACACAGAGAGCACGCCCGTTCGCGCCCGGGTCGCGACTCGTAATACCGCGAATCCTAGCTCATTACTAGAACTGTTGTTTTGTGACTGTCTTGTAAACTGTGGTAATAATAAACTCTCTAAAGTGAATCTGGTGTTTTCCCCGACACTAGGCGGCTAGGCTACAATATAAACAATATCAGTAACTCACGCAGGCATCTACGTAGGTACCTACATCATCTATCTATACTGGATGGTGTGCTATAAAGTTTTAGCATGGGACTTATGTAGGCGTGATACAACCTCTAAAAGCCTGTCTGCTTTTATAATAAATTTAAACTAAACCATTCCACAGGAAGGAGAACTCAGGAATTCAAAGCAGTGCCGAAATGGAGGAAGTATTGGCGCGCGATTCAGAAGAAAGACAAGCCAGAACTAATGGATAAGCTTAATTGGGAGAGGCGATATCTGCAGCGGCTGATGATAAAGTTCATGAGGATACTAGAAAGTATTCCGGAGAGTGATGATGTGGACACTCATGCTATCAGGTTAGTTAATTTTTGAAGTGAAAACTTCTTTAGCGGCGTTGAGCACTTTCTGTAATGGGTATAAAATCTTAAACTCGCGTCAGGGCGTCAGGGCGTCAGGATCACGTGACCTTCGAAAAAGCGTAGGACGGATTTTTTGCAGAAATGTACCCTAAGACTACAACGTAGAGTTCATAATAAAAATCGAAAAAAAGCGTAAGACGCTACAGATACGCTAGTAGTTACTATGACACGGTAACGTCACAGAATAGATAATAGTTAGTAGCAAGCATACCAAGGCGTTTTTCGTGACTGTAGTAGGTATAGGTACATACCTATTATAGATTTTATGAACTAGCGGCCGCCCGCGGCAGGTAGTAGTGGTCATTGGTACATGATTTTATAGATCTACTGTATTTATTTTTCGAGTGGAGCATTGCGGCGAGCGAAGCGAGCCGCCATGCGACCATGGGAACAGCGCGGCGAGCGAAGCGAGCCGTGCTGTGACTCCCCCCAAGCCCCCCAGAACCCCCTCCTCCTGAACACGGGGGGAGCGTCGCGGCGAGCGAAGCGAGCCGCCACGTGACCACGGGGAACAGCGCGGCGAGCGAAGCGAGCCGTGCTGTGACCCCCCCTAAGCCCCCCAGAACCCCCTCCTCCGAAACCCGGGGGGAGCGTCGCGGCGAGCGAAGCGAGCCGCCACGCGATCACGGGGAACAGCGTGGCGAGTGAAGCGAGCCGTGCTGTTACCCCCCTAAGCCCCCAAGAACCCCCTCTTCCTGAACCCGGGGGGAGCGTCGCGGCGAGCGAAGCGAGCCGCCACGCGACCACGGGGAACAGCGCGGCGAGCGAAGCGAGCCGTGCTGTGACCCCCCTTAGCCCCCCAGAACCCCCTCCTCCTATGTCTGCCGTTTTACTTCATTTAGGACCTACTTGTAGGTCGCGCGACAAGGTCCCTTCTAGCGGTTCCGACCCGTTGAGGATTTGGCTTTACGTAAAATTTAGGGTTCCGTATAGGGTTTTGATTAGGGTTATACTATATTGAGGAATTTGATTAAATGGTCGACGAATGTAAACAATTTTAGGGTTCCTTAGCACTTTGATTGGAATTTCAACTACACTTAGGAGCTTGATAATGCTAAAATTTTTAGGGTTCCTTAGGACTTTGATTGGGGTTTTACTACATTGAGGAACTTGATAAAATAAACAACTTTTAGGGTTCCTACGTTAATAATCAAGTTTTCACTTCTGCCGGCACTCCCGGAGTGCAACCCGTATTTTATTTTTTCTTGATTGTGGCCCACAAGAAAATTAATAAGGCCGGTTACCCACAATTTGTGGGTAACCGGCCTTCTTAAAGCCCGCCACACACGTAGCTATAATATAATTAATATGCTGTGTTGTAATATATATTACGGTATAAGTTGGTGACGTCATATAAATATATATCACAGCTGCGTGTGCCGTCACTTGAATATTTGTATAGAAAATGTATCATAATATGCCTTGCTATAATTTTTATTAATAGATTATAGCTACGTAGCTTAAAGAATCTTGAGTGGGTACATAATATTGGTACTAAAAATCCGTGTTTTAATATATAAACCAAAATATCTGGTCACTATAAATCAACCAAGCCTAGAAGAATAATCATACTTTCCCATATTAAAAGCTTTGCTTAATTTGGGGCTTGACAGCGTTCAAATATCCACAATATTTATAACCTATAACTGTTCAGATACTGCGAGCGTTTCCTGGAGCTGATGATAGACTTGGAAGCGTTACTGCCGACGCGGCGGTTCTTCAACACGGTAATGGACGACTGTCATCTTGTCGTGCGCTGTCAACTGTCACCGCTCTCGCACCGGCCGGAGGGACAGCTGTTCTCACAGGTTAGTGTAGGCTAGCCCTTCGTTCACTCATTCGATAGCACAAACATCAACAAATATCAATACCAAAAACATCGATTGAGTGATCGCTGAATTCGCGTTCTATTTTAAAATTTTTCGAACAAAAATTGACAACTCACATCGATTTACGCGACCGCTTGAGTAATTTGTGTTGTTGGAATCGATGCCCATGTTGAGTTAGCCGGTTTTGAAAATATGAGACCGGGCAACGAGACACATCACTTGTCGAGGAATACAAAGATGGCGTCGGTATGCGTGGATTATTGTTTTCCGTGTTATATAGAAAAGAGAGTTCTTATTGCCGCTCGCCTTATTAGTTGGTAGCTCAGTTTTCTACGCTGGAGGGCGTGGGTTCCAAATCCCCACTAAGAATATTTTTTTTAGGTGAACCCAAATGAATAGAATATAACTTTATTGTAAGTACACCAAAGTGAAAGATTACAAAAAAGAAAACAAGAATAGGTACTTAGAAAAACGTAAGGGTACAATGGGCGGTGGTATCGCTAAGAGCGATCTCTTCCAGACAACCTTTGGATTGTCGTGGCCTGGGCAAATGGTTCTCTGTCTGGGTGTTTATTTACAATAAAAAATATATGTAAATATTACATCAGCTATCAAGTCGGTTAAAGAAAAATCGTCTTGATTTCGTCTTTGCGTCATATTGTTAAAGTTATAATTTTGGTGAACCCTGTCCCTTGCTATTATTTTCTGCCTACGCTCGCTCATTTGTTAAATAGAAACTGTTGATGTTGTGCGGAGACGTTTACATAATAAAATAATAAAACTCGTTCAGTCAGTTACATAATGTTAATATATTTAAAAAAAGAATTAAAAAATAAATGCTGATAGTAAAAATAATACATCATTAAACTCACGGGGTGTTATTAATAATCCTGGCGTAGCGTTGGACTAGTTAATCCGTGTTTTGTCACATTTGCTCGAGTTGACAATTGCATGTCAATGCAAGAGACAAAACACGGATTAATTAGTCTAACGCTACGTCAGGATTATTAATAACACCCACGAAGTTTATATAAAAAAGTAAAATCGATAGAAAAAAACATAAGTTTGTTACAGTCATAATTAAACAGTTTAAAAATACATTATCTTAAATATTAAAATGGCTTATTTCCTTAATTTATAATTTTCAAGGCCTATAAGAGAGCACACACAGTCATTGCCTTACAAATCTAATCTCTTGTCGCGTTTGTAAGTACTGGACGGAAAACTCGTCATTTTTGAGCTCAAACGTTGTCAAAATTTCTTAAGGTTGTTCGATTCCGATACAAACTGAATTTACACAACTATGGGCAAACAAAGTATAAATGTACACTGAAATAGCTGTAATAGAATTTTACAGTGGTCTTTATTGCCGGCCAGTTATATAAAGTTGGAGAAAACTGTAGGATAACAGAAATATTAATAAAAAACCAAAAAAGTAATTTTTTCGTCATTCTTTCTAACGGGTACTCGGCATTGAATACGTGAATGAGCTTAAAACATATGTCTCAAAATAGCCGTAAAAGTCTGTTAGTTTCTGAAGCCCCGACTGTCACGACCAACGGCTGACACTCCAACTTTATATAACTGGCCGGTAATAAGGACCACTGTAAAAGCCTATTACAGATATTTCAGTGTACATTAATACTTTATTCGCCCATAGTTGTGTAAATTAAGTTTGTATGGATATCGTACCCCCTTAATGTATTATAATTATTCATATTCAAAAGAGCGCACGAAAAGTGCATCTAAATATCTAACATTCTTACAAATAGTTAAGTACCTTTGTGAAATGCTGATATGAACTTATCACGACATTAAAGCTAATAATATCAAGTGTATTTACATTTTATTAACTGGTCATAATACATAGAATAAATTTCAAGGCACATTTAACTTCTACTAAAATTGACAAGTGCTTCAAAAGCGTACTAAGCCTCTAAGAAAATTGCGTCCCATATATTAGTTTTTCGAGCTTTTTCGAGATTCATACAAACCTATACCTAGCATTAGTTTGTTCCCAATGTTATTAAGGTTTGTCTTATGAATCAGATAACCATTTCCTTATTCATAATGCCGGTTACTTTTTAACGGCTTAAAGTCTCTTGTCACTGTCACGTCACCAAAAAGAGATGCAACAGAGAGAACAGTGTCTTAGCTTTTGTCATTTATAACTATGTGCAGTGCTTTATCTGCAACGTTTAAGAACGGTGGTAAGTTTACGGACGTAGTCAGTTACCTAAATTCATCTATCTTTAGTATCAGCTTCATAATGCATTATTTGTATAAGATTCAGTATCACCTTTAGTAATAATTCCCACCGTTCATATGGGTCATCTCGTCCCCCCATTCGCCCGTAGGCACGGGTTCCGCGTAGCAGCAACTTTTGCGCAGTAAGAAAGTCACGTGGTTCTGCCGAAGCACGCACACATAAAATATTAATACAGCTTGCAGTAGATTCACGAAGACGTGTGCGTATATCAATCCATCGAAGTTGAGCCATGATAGAAGTAGGAACAGCCATGCCGTCGTCATTATTAGAAACAGTTGGAGGAACAAATTGAAACTGTAAAAAAAGAACCCTTATTTTTTAAGCAGTACCCCCTAGTCTGAGTTTTACTCAATCAATTTGAACAAGTTTCGCCTACCTGCTGTATCTCTCTTTTGTATGATGAAGAAATAATAAGTCAACAACTCGTTTCGATCGTTTCTACGTAACCTATTGTTATCTTTTCTCCATAAAAAGAGAGACACGTAGGCGAAACTGATTGTTCAAACTGATCGAGTAAAACTCAGACTAGGGGTACAGGTATTTTAAGGCGCACTTAAAATCTTTTCACCACAATGGTTCGAAAACTTACCATCCTTTTAGCTTGTGGTGAATCCTTCCATAGATGTTTATTCTCTTGATGATTTTTAAGGTAGTCACGTAAAAAAACACGTTGAATAATATCGTGAATGCAACTGGGGTGAAGAATATTGCAATACCGAGCAAACCTGAAACAACAACACAGTTCTCTAAAGGATATTTTTTTCGAAGTTACATTTTCCTCACCTTAAACATTTTATTTTATTTATTATACAGAAAGTTAGGTACATTTAACATCGAACAGTGGTTTAAAGCCTAAGTACATTCATCTTTACAAATTAAAAGCTCAAGTTTTCTGGAGTTTATTCACATAGCAAATAGTTTTTAGAATGCATAGGAGCAGGTATTCAATCAAATAACGGAATCTGTTTCCGTCTTTGATTTGACAGTTTAATAAGTTTAATATTATCTATTATCTGTCAAATAGTGTTACTCGGAGTTGGGTGTGTGTACCCCCAATAAAAGATTATAAAATACTAGCGGCCTGTCCCGGCTTCGCACGGGTGGACATGTATTTTTTAAACACCACATAAATATAGCCTATGTTACTCAGGGTGAATGTAGCTTTCCAATGGTAAAATAATTTTTGAAATCGACACGGTAGTTTTTGAGTTTATTAATTACAAGCATACACACAAAAATACAAATCTTTCATCTTTATGATGTTAGTATAGATAGTTTGGATATCGAGTAGTGCACTTTTATTTCGAAATATCTTACCAATAGTCTCCTGTTCAACATCGTCAACCAGAATAGACGATGCGAACTGTTTCTTCATCTTCCTATTGGGATGAGTGCCCATGTCGAGTAGGAAATGCGCGCAAATAGCCAGAGCCGCCATGCCTGCCACACACGTCCACACCACACTTGAGTAGTAGCAGTATTTCCGAACATCTGTCACTCGTAGGAACACGTTTCTAGACCTGGAAAAAAAATTAAGTAGTTATTTAAACGATAAGCTTAATGTTTAGTGGTAACCATCGCCTATAATAAATCATAACTAAATAGTGGCTATTTAGTATATACTCCATAATTGTTATAATTAATGACCATTCTTATAAAATTAGGTATGCCAAAAGTTTAACACTGGTATAGCCCATTATCTCTTTCCACCCATTGGGTAATGACAAACAGTGACAGGGCTTACTTTAAGCAATGATTAAATTTAAATTGCCTATAAATAACTATGGCTATGAATCTGATATATCATAGTCTTCATCAATTCCAAAAATCAATTGAAAATATCACCTGCAATTCATTTAGATCATATGAGGGTCATATTTTCTTTATCAATAAGTTTCTGAAAAAAAGGAAAACATACGAGCATCGAGCACGTATAGCAGATCTGGATTATAAGAGACAAAATGGTTACTCTAGCTAGAGGCATTATCCAGGGAGGAAATAGGGGACTACGTTTGTATGGAGAGTCGCCTGTGTGATTCCCTCTAAAGTGTTAGCCAACGGCTCTAATAAAGCATTGCCTGTTAGGACACGCACGTCAGGAACGTGCACTACGATGCACTATATAAACATCTGGATGTTTGATCATTTGGGATACTCACTTGAATGTCTTCCATATGTAGAAACCAAAACTATTTAACCAGAAAAAGGCACTTAGTAGGCTGATGTATAAAATAATATCTGAAAAAAAAAAACATGTGATTCAAACTACAAAACGTTTTAGAGAAAGGCTTGTACCCTAAACCGACAAGCATGTATGATGTATGATATACGAGTGAATGAAGCTAAAGAGGTATGTCATGATCGTAGCAAGTGGATATCCGTGATTTCTGCCTACCGCCATGGAAATGAGGCATGATTTTATGTATTTATGTTTTCATTGTAACTAAATAAAATCAAGTAAGAATCAAATAAAATCAACATTTTGTAGTTAATACATGAAAAAATTACCTGTGATCATAAAACTGATATGGTTACTGAACTCTGTGAATATTCGTACCAAATCAGCGGCTTGGCTCACAATCAAGCTCACCATTATTGTTGTTATAATGTTCCCAGCCAAGTCTCGTAATGTTGGCAGAACAAAGTATATTATAGCAACTAGTAGGTACAGAATCATTGCTATAGCATGGAATGTTGGATTCAATACTTTCTTCAATATAAAACCTGTATCTTTCCAATTTCTTTTTACTTCCGGCACACATACAAATACTTTCAACCCTGTTATGTTTGTGCTTGTCATAAGTATCTGTAATTATATATAAAAGAAGTTTGAATATGTGTGTTGTGTGCACCAAAGGAGCATCTCTGAGGCGCACTTGAACTCATACTCATACTCATATTATTTATTGCAATTATTATGTTACATGGTGAGGTCTTAAAGTTAAAAATAGTAAATACATAATAGGCCCTAATGTTCAGGGCATAGCAATATCTGGAGTGGAAAGAACTGATCATGAAAGAACCAGTGACACAATAAGAAGATAAATATATGTTATTGAAGATAGACATAGTCAACAATTTAATAGAGAAGTTTTGTTTCTCAACATTCCTTCACTTGCATTGTAGTAATGTTATATTTATTTATTTTATAGCTGAGTATAAAATTATGGATGTGATAGAAACTCACCTTGTCCATACAATATTGGCTTTGTTCATAAATATGAGATAACGGTTCTTTAACCACAGGTATGGGTATACTCTCATGCAAATTAAATGAGTTGCTAACGGGTTCTTCTTTAATACTATCTGAGCTGTGTTCGTGTCGAATGATATGTTGGAGTCTCCCATCAGTCAATAAGTTTAATCTGAAATTATTATTGAACATCTACTTAGTATTCAGATATATCTTGTGTTTAGATCAGTCAAATTAACAAAATACATACTCATCCTCGGATTTTGGATTTCCCACCACAAATATAGGTGATCGTTGAGTAGTATCACAATCTGGCAGACCGAGTACAAATTGATAATACTTTACTTTTGTAACTTTGCCATCTTCAGTCTTGAATTGGGGTTTCCATATACCTGAAATGTTTATTTACATATTTTTTTAAGATTTGTTACTATATGTGTTAAGTATTGTTCGAGATCCCAGAACAACCTCCTCCAGATAACTCCTTATCATAATACTGTAGGTATTGCAGTCGAGTGGTATTTAAAGTGCCTACTTGTAACTTAGTATGCATGTCTGGTTACCTGAGAAGGAAGTTTCTAGTAATAGTGCAATAAGTTCTCGAGTTACCAAGTTTGCCTGCAGTTTGTAGGTACTTACTAAACGCGACCTTTAGCAGAACTTGATATCTTACTCGGCAGTTACCTACTTACTTTGATTGTATTGTTCAGCTAATCGGCAAACCGAGTCCACCATGAGCTCATTGCTTTCACAACACTTATTTATCTTCACAGAATTCTGTTGCTCTGATAAATCATTTAGGTCCGTGTCTCCCAATTCGGCAATGGCATTGTGCGTTATTAGTAGTAAATAAAGTAATCCGAACGCGAAATACATGATGCTTCGTCTGCGTAAAAAGTTTCTGACCGCGTTTCTAAAGGCACTATGACTCACAACTTACTGTAGAAATTACATATTATTATAAATTCTTCTGCAATTGGTACTTTAACGATTCTTTATGAAATATTTTTCTGTATTGTTTGTGTAAAAGACTATGAAAGAAAATAAAGAAAAATCGTTGGCGTCTTTGCTCGGTCGGTTCGTTTGTTGTGTAGTTTTTTTGACGTTTGCTTGACTTTGACTTGACTGTTTGATTTGTATTTGATTCTTTGCTGCGCGACATTCTGCTGTCACTGTCAGCACCAGAGCGGTGTTGCCTGTATACAAAATAGAAACAGCCAGGCACAGTGCAATGCATGCACGATAATGTGTGTTCTGTTCTGAGTGCACGGCACAGTGAAATGAAGTACTATAAGCCCGTCCTGTCATTAAAGCGAAGACAACCGTCGCCGTCGATTTAATTTTCGCTCGCTTTTATGGACCTTTTGAAAGATATAAAAACACTGCACTTATTTATCGATAATCGCGAGCAACTATCTAGTGTGCATGTGCAATTCGATTGCATGCAGTAAAAAAAATGATTTTGATTCTAATACGTTTTCCTACAGAATCAGAATCAGAAGGAGAGGTCACCCTTAAACCACCGATGTCGATACCGGTTAAATATGATTTGAATAAAAGCACGAAGGTGGGATTATGGTTTCGTGGTTATATTTGTATTTTATGCCTACTGGGTAGCTAGATCATCATCATCATTATCAGCTTGCAGAAGTCCACTGCTGGACATAGGCCTCCTCTACACATATTCAGGAAGAACGATTCTGAGCCCATTTCATCCATCGACTTCCTGCGATCTTAACAATGTCGTCGGTCCATCTGGTGGGTGGGCGCCCTACGCTTCGTCTTCCGATTCGTGGTCGCCATTCGAGAACCTTTATTCCCCAACGGTTATCGGTTCTTCGAGCTATAAGACCTGCCCATTGCCACTTCAACTTACGAATTCTACGAGCTATGTCGGTGACCTTGGTTCTTCTACGGATATCCTCATTAGAATCAGAAATGAGGATATCCGTAGAAGAACCAAGGTCACCGACATAGCTCGTAGAATTCGTAAGTTGAAGTGGCAATGGGCAGGTCTTATAGCTCGAAGAACCGATAACCGTTGGGGAATAAAGGTTCTCGAATGGCGACCACGAATCGGAAAGAGAGAAAGAAATCACGTAGTGAAACTCTCAGAATAGCTCTCTCCATACATAGCTCGTTGCGCGACTTTGAGCTTGTGCACGAGGCCAATAGCTAAGTTAGTGTATAATGGGTAGCTAGATTATTGTAAAGTAAAACAATTTTGATTACAATTTGTTTCATAATATTTATTATTAAAATAAGGCATGCTTTCTTTACATACTTGACATAAAAATATTTTTGAAAACTGGCAATCTAAGAAATACAATTTAAATTATTGTTGCCTTTTGTTACGTTTATCCAAAGATAAATGTAAGCAACTAATCGTATAAATTGAACTATAAATATAATATGTTTTTATTATTAATAAAAATACATGCATAAATGGTTTAAAACCATGATGGCGAATGACGTACCTTACCTACCTAACTAGCTCTGTATATTAGATGTTTACCATCCATTAATAGCGAGGTACAAGTGTGTATGTACTTATCTACAGATTACAATATACACTTAATAATATAACCTTGGATAGGTTTAATGTAATATTATTAAACCTTTTTAATTTGATTGGAATTTAAATTATATTTACCTATACCTACGGTGTAGGGAATTAATTTTTCTATACACTGAGAATGGAGACATTCCATAGTAACCTATGAGCTAGGCTCCTTTTACACTGCCTCGTTTATTCGACACTGATAGCACGTTAATACTACGAACATTAACTTCAGTCTCAAAGATTTGGCAAGATAGAAAACGTACTCTCATTTCGGATTATTTAGTTCCCTTGAAACTATGAAGCGAAATAGTATGGAGCAAAGGATGACAAAGTGTAACATTCTCCGATAAGACTAAGAAAACAACGATAATGATAGCTCTTGAACTCTGTGCAGCGTGACATTTGACCATCTGATCAATTAATTGTTAGGGCTTTATTCTCTAAGGTTGCCTTTGGGTATGAATCAGACCGTTTTCTACAGTCCGTCCGTATGTGTCTGTCACAAGATAGTTTTCAAATAAAGAGATACAGCTTGAGATTCTTTTGAGTCAACTCAACCCATCATTATATATAAGTACCCTCTAAATTCTTAATCAGTAACCTAGACCTAGACGTTGTTCCATGAACATAATTACATTCGAAGTTCAGAGTACTCTAAATGACTTGGTGACCTTAAAGTTAGGAAAAATTTAAACAATTTGGAAAGAATTAGGATACTTACTTAAATAATTAATTGATTAATAAAATGTTTGCTTTGGTAACAACTGAATAAAGACCTTTGTGCTATGAGCGATTGTACTCTGTAGTATATGGAATAAGAACTAGTTCAGCCTGACCTCAGCCGTATCGTCGGCCAGGATCTGCTGGTCTTCCGCGTCATCGTGTGGACTCAGCTTCTCCGCCAGCGGGCGAGTGACCATTAGGCAGCAGTTGTCTTGAGCTAGTCCTTGTATAGCACGTCTTCTGAATACAACTAGCAGGAGGAATATTACCACGCCTTGAAGGGAGTTGAACGTGTCCATGATCTTCCTGAAAACAAAAATAATTAATTAGAAATAAGTTTAGATTAAATAGGCTGAAAAGTTTAGGCAGCAAATTAAATAGTTTTATTTAGTAACAGTTATTAAATCATCAGGTATTTTATCATAGTCAAAGACAATATTTTTTTATTCAGTAGTATCACATGTTTTTATTCAATAGCAGGTACCTATCATAAGGATCACTTTGAAACGTCTTAAAGCTAGTTGAGTCTAGTTGCCAGTTCCACGGCGACCAAGCTTAGAAGAACATGCATCAAACTACGGCTTTGTTCCTACCGTTTTGATCAAAATCAAACAATAATTCAAATGGAGAATTATGTAAGTAAATGTTGTGCTTACCAAATAATATGGGATTCTCCATGAGCAAAACTAGCTATTTCAAATATCCACGATATGCCCATAACCAGGAATAGTTTGAGGGACAAAAGGAACCTGCAACAAAATATGCACTGCATTACGAAGAAGTTCTAAAGCGATGCACATTTAAGCGTTCTGCGACGGCGATCAGTGTAACAATGTCTTTGACAGTGATGTTTCACTGATCTCCATCGCAATCGCCTAAATGTGCGCAGGCCCTAATGGCAAAAAGTCTTTGAAAAACAAAATGAAAAAAGTTTATTGAATAAACACTAACACAAAAAAAACTAAAGGTAACTAGATCTAATTATATTCTACAATTATTATGTTGTTGCACAAATAATAATAGGGAAGAATTTCATGTAACGAGAAGAGTGCTAGATATGAATGTGGTTGGATATTGAAGTAGAGGTTAAGCCAAAGAAAAGATGGATGACATGGGTAAGAAAAGAGTGACTGCTGAAACGACGGCTAATAGAGGAGAGTGAAGAATGCTGTTGCAAAAATGTGAGTTTTAGCAAAACTTGCCTGTGCTTTAGGATGTTCAATTTGTTAACATCATATTTAATTGTTTGCCTCCATAAAGTAAACGATGACATTGCGAACAACACTATGTTTGCAGTGATGAGCACCGCGATCGGCCCGTAGAAGAAAAACCACGTTTCTGCCCTTCCTGAAATAGAATGATGATAAACACCGTGAACCATCTTCTCTCATCTGCCTCGCACACTTTTACCTTTCAAAATATGAGAACTTATTTATTTAAAATCACAAGCAACTATTTTTTGGTTACCTAATCCGATTACACACTTTAGCAAAAACAATTTGTTGATCCTGACTCGCTATCCTTCTAAAAATGTTTCCTAACTGAGTTAAGTCTTTAGTACATAAGCAAATTTTCCCACAAAGTGTGTAAATAATAAGGTTATCACGGTGGTCTGTCCCTTAATATTGATTTAGAATTAAATTAATACCACAGGGCAGACTCCCCTTAAATTTGTTTAGTAGTCATAATCCTGCACACGTATTTCCACATATTTTGATGTCCGACAGCATCCACAATAGGCCCATTGAACGTAAAATAGCATTTTTGCATCTCCCGACTCGGAAAAAAATGCTATTGGAAATAGTACATTGTTACCTGAGTGTTGAAAGTCACGTTTTTTGAGTCCCGAGACGGGTTTGGCGCCAGAGCGTTAGCGAGGGCGCCAATGGAGCTTGAGGGACTTAAAAGACTTTCATCCGAGGTAAACACTGTGCTTTTCATTACGAATACAAGGAAAGTAAAAATAAAAACATGAAAGAAAAATTTGTGAAAATGAAGATTGAATTGCCGCCTTCCCGGTTTTTTTTTTCTTTTTCTCTGGCGGGCCTTCGGCTTCTAGGGTTGAAAGTTTTACTTTCAATTAGGCCCCTCAGGCAACTTCAGACCTACTTTCAGAGTATGAGTAATGAAAACTATATTTAATACCTAATACGCAACAGGGACTCACCGCTGAACCAGCAGCTGCCTTTTCCGAAGTTAGGCTTAAAATGTTCTCCTTCAACGAAGTTGGCGATAAGAGAGATGATAAGTAGCAGAATAGTGCCGCCCCACGCGTAACAGCTGTACCAGAAGTACTGCCTCATTTCTGTTTTCTTCATATAGGTTGAATCCCTGAGGACGAACGAAAACTTAATATCAAATTACTCGTTTCTACAGCATTAGAAATGCATTAGAATGACGGCCAATTTTGTCACTGTTCTTTTCATTCTCTCTTGCATGAAATTCCGTGTAAATGTGGCATAAATAAAATAATGAAAATTAAAGGACTTATTGATAAAAAAATGCTATTATAATTTAAATGACTTTTTCAATGATACACTGCCTACGTTATAATAATAATTAAATTTACTTCACAATTGAAAACTAACAAGTAGCTTTTAATTTATCTATTTTTTTAGACTTCGGCCCGCTTTCACTCCAAATATTGCTATGCCCTGAACATTAGGGCCTGTTATGTATTCACCATTTTTAACTTTAAGATCTCACCATGTAACATAATAATTGCAATAAATATTATGAGTATGAGTATGATGAAAAATTACATGGATTAATTTAAATTGACCTGAAAAGAAGGTGAATCTAAATAAATTAAATATGAGAATGCCTGTCATATCTCAATGTGGACAATGGACATGGCAGTTGGCAGCTATTGAATTACATTTAATGATGATTGATTATCATCGGCAGTAAAAAGAGGCGGCGAAAATGTCCACAGTCTAATTTACGTCAATACGCGCGTATTATCAATAACAATACCTGTGCTAATATTCACATACTTTGATGAGTATCGATGACGAACGAATCTCACACGGTAAAATACAATTTAACGCAGGCCGTGTAAAAAATAAAGATATTTGCCCTAAGCAACGTATAATTTCTTTGAAAGATGACATCTTTGTAGTACTAAGAAATTGATGGAAACGATTGGGATTAGGAAAGAACCGTGTTTATAAATAAATGTACTGAATCTATTACACGGGTATTTATCGCGATTCAGTATGTGTTATGATCGCGAAAGTTAAAAAAGTACTATAAATAAATGTATTATGAAACTTACTTGACTGATCGGTACATATTAATGCATATCACGTTCATCCAGAAGAAAGTTGCCATCATCCATGAGTAAACGAGGAACCCTTAAAAAAATTAATGTAAAAATATTATTCATGCTTATAGTCGTCAAGTAGGTAACCTTCCTATATAAAACTAACGTGGAGTACAATAACTAAATGGTATGTTATTGTTGTGTTTATCGTACCTGTGATCGTGCAAACTTGGCCTCTGAAACCGGGACTTAGCTGCAGTATACCAAGGGATAGAAAACCTAGTGCCATGCTGATACACATACACATGTAACAGAGGCCTTGAAGATCTCTGGAAAATAAAAATTAAATTATTTGTTATATGCAATTAAGCAAGCTTCCTACGTATGGATTATCTACTGGCTTATGTGTTTGGGTATCAGACTTTTTGAGGGACCGATCAATTCGAGTAGTCGTTGACGGCTGCTCGTCTGGTCAAATGGCAATTAATGCCGGAGTTCCTCAGGGGTCAGTTCTCTCTGCAACACTTTTCCTGCTGCACATCAACGATCTGCTTAGGCCCGGTATCATTGGGTATGCAGACGACAGCACCGTTGTAGAGAGATACATACCTGAAGCACGTTCCAGTGGATCTCAGATCCAGTCTCATAGAGAGGCAATGATTGAACGCATGAACTCAACGCTGAAGGTAGTCGCAGAGTGGGGCGATGCCAATTTGGTGAAGTTCAATGCTTCAAAAACACAGGCGTGTCTATTTTCCGCTAAGCGGAGTCAATTTCACCTGACTCCTACTTTCCGAGATGTATCCCTTCCGATTTCAGACCAACTAGAGCTTCTAGGGTTTACGCTAACCAGTAAATTGAATTTTGGCTCGTTCATAGAGTCCAAAGCCAAGACAGCTGCGAAGAAGCTAGGCGTTCTATCGAAGGTGAGACGGTACTTCACACCGGGACAGCTTCTTAACCTGTACCAAGCACAAGTCCGATCGTGTATGGAGTACTGTTCTCATCTCTGGGATGGCTCTGCCAAATACCAGCTTGAGGCATTGGAAGCTATTGAGAAACGAGCCAAAAGGCTCATTGGTAGCGACACTCTAGTCGAGTCCAAGCTCCTAAGTCTCGAACATCGCCGTAAAGTTGCCAGTCTATCGGTATTTTACAGGATACATTTCGGAGAGTGTGCTACGGAACTTCACAATTTGGTTCCCCCATCCCCATTCTACCATCGGACCACTAGACGCACGGAAATGCGGCATTCATACTTGGTTGATGTTCCAACTGTCCGCACCAAGCGCTTTGCTTCAACTTTTATGTTGCGGACAGCCAAGGAATGGAATTCCTTGCCGGCGTCTGTCTTTCCGAGCACCTACAAATTGGATGTTTTCAAGACAAGAGTGAATAGGTATCTTCTAGGTAAGCGTGCTACATCGTCGACCGCATCATCACTTAACAGCAGGTGAGATAGCGGTCAAACGCAAACCTATAAATTGTAAAAAAAAAAAAAAAAAAAAAATTCCAAAGAAAATGTACATGACTCGTAAGTGTGCAGTGAACGTAAATAAGTATTCGATGCTGATGTGACGTTTTAGTTAGGAGAAGACCACAGAACGAGAATAAAAACATATATTGAACCCAAAATAAATCTCGTACCTAGTACCTACGTATATAGTAAAAAAAAAAACAAAACCCTACTTAAATTAAACGGCATCGGACTTTAAACTCTCCTAGCGAAGACAGTCAAAGCAAAATCAAAGATATTCGTGACTTCTTGATCATGCTAATGGTATAATTATGGTGTAAAGTGAAAGAGCCCCATTAATGTACATACCTCAATTGGGGCAGATATGTATACACTGCTAACGTAGCCAGCAGGAATATCACCGATATCAGGGTGAGGATCCCGCTCGTCTCAATTTCGCTAAAGCGGTTTTTATTCTCAGTTGACTCAAAACAAACCAAAGCCACACGTATTTGAAGGCCGGTAACATTGTTTAGCATATAACCGATGCAATACCTGAAAAAAATATGAGTTTATTACTCCAGATAATTATTTACCGAACAGGGTAAGTCGCGCTACGATTGGTGTTGATATCATCGACTTACTGTGAAGTGTCTTCAACAAAGATGTACCCAGGACTGTCCTGCGTTGAAACCTTATCTCCATTTAAGGTTATATCTCTCAAAAGCATACGGCCATTAGGGCAGTTCATGCGGGCGAGTTCCTGGGTACCGCATTTTCCCCTATTGGTCATTATTTCATCGTTGGGGCAACATTTTTGTTTAGTGCTAGTTTCAACTGCCAGAAAGGCGGAACAGCTGAGTACTAGTAGAAATATTAACTTCTGAAACCAAACGAAACGTGATTGATTAACCTTATTCTTTTTCATTCCACGATAGCTTTTATGATCATTGATGATATTTTCATGTTATAAGGTTCATGTTTTATTGACAGACAATCATAATTATGTTTCCTACATAATGGTATATTAAGAGAAGAGGCAGCACTCAACGTAGGTAGGTGTATAGGTGTAGTTTATTCGATTACTAAACTAGGTCGGTCACCAATAAATGATCGGCTGATGATATGTAAAGGGGCTAATATGATTTAAGATTTGATGCTAAGGTCAGTACGAAATATAATGAAAATGTATATGGAACTTGTATAGAAGTTCAGGCTGGTGCTGACATCTGGCGGACAACTTCTCACGCGCACAGCTAAATTTTAACATACAAAAGTTGTTCTATTTCCATATAAACGGATTTCTACCATTTTACATGTATGTGAGATTCAACCACATAATAGTAACATAAGGAAATCTAGTTAAGGGGGTACGATTTCCATACAAACTAAATTTACACAACTATGGGCGAATAAAGTATTAATGTACACTGAAATAGCTGTAATAGGCTTTTACAGTGGTCCTTATTACCGGTTATATAAAGTTGGAGTGTCAGCCGTTGGTCGTGGCAGTCAAGGCTTCAGAAAAAGAACTAACAGACTTTTACGACTATTTTGAGACATAAGTTATAAGCTCATTCACGTATTCAATGCAGAGTACCCGTTAGAAAGTATGACGAAAAAATTATATATATATATATATTTAGGATCTCGGAAACTGAGCCAACGATTTTCATGAAATTAAGTATACAGGGGTTTTCGGGGACGATAAAACGATCTAGCTAGGATTCATTTTTAGAAAATATCGGCGTTCGGACTTAAAAACAAACAACTTTTTCATAATATCATTACTCCTAGCGCCATCTGTTGCTCAGAAGCAAAAACTAAGCTCTGTGAGAACCTGAGAACTCAAGGGTTATGTTTCACAGAGAACGCCATCTATTGTCGAGTTTTGGAACTAAAGGACTACGTAAATACTCTGTAGACAAGTTCCAGAAGTTTGCACTCATTGCACTCGTGATTTTTTTTATTAAATAACCATCAGTTCTTATTTTTTATAACGCTTTTATTAGCTTCACCTGTATGTATGTATGTATGTATGTAACCGACCTCTTTGAGCTCGATTTTGTCCTACTTTGAACTTAGACAATTTAACCTAAGGACTTGCCTTGCATCTATTCAGCCTAACAAATTTTTCTGCCATATTTTGAGGGGGACGAGGAAAGCACACACTGAAACGAAAGCGACACACATTCAAACGATCGTAACACACACAACAATTATTTGTGTTGTTATGAACGCACACAAATACAAATCTTTAACACTAGTTCAAGTTTACTGTATAAACAGGTGACACACATTCAAAATACAGAGAACCGCAACAGTGATGCCGTATCATCATTTTATTTTACCCTATGTTAAGTATGAAAGAATGTAAGGCTTCCGAAGTCAGTAAGATTTATTTATTAAATATTCATTCTGAATATTATTTTAGATTTCATGGCACTAATGGTCGTCGGGTATTTAAGTTCAAGACAAACAATATAAAAATTATAGGCCTATCTCGTTGCTACCTATTGTTTCTAAAGTTTTTGGAAAACTTATCAGAGATAGGTTAGTATCACATTTAAAAATTAACTCTATATGAACGACAGTTTGGCTACCAGGTGAATGTAGGTACGGTAGATGCTATAGACTATTTGGTGAACGATGTTGTTACAAATCTTACTAATAAAATGAAAGTGTTGTTGTGTGTGATCTTTTTTCTGCTTTCGATAGGTACTATAAAATCATAAATTACTGATTGCTAAGCTAGAACACTACGGTATCAGAGGTGACGTACTTAATCTGTTTATGTATATACCTTACGAATATAAAACCATTCGTAGAGATAAGAAGCATTTTTGGTAAACAAGAAGTTGTTACAGAATCCGGGGCAGTTACCAATATTTTTTGGCATGTTCCTTAATGATCATAAAGATATCAGGCCTTTTAATTATATTATAATTTACGTATTGACATCAAAATAATAGACAGTCTACATTTATTCAAAACTAGACTAAAGCAGCTTTTGTTGAAAGGGTGTTTTTATTCTACTGATGATTTTATAAATATGAAGTGACATTGCTGGTATTATTCAACAATTTCTTTGATAATTATTTAATTTAAGATATGACTCATATTATTTTTGCTTATTATGTACTATTTTTCAGACACAAATGTATAATTGTTAATGAATGAATATCACAGGCAGACTAGTTCATTTCGTTCAATTGATCTGGACTGGACAACAGTTTCAGCCAGCTCTCTAGGATGCCATGAGGGACAAATCCTTTATTGTATGTTACTCATTACTTGCACTAAGAACCTATTTTTACCCCAAATCTCAACAAACTACATCTTGATTAAGTTGGCAGCATTACTACTCAAAACTGACACTTTCATAGAGATTGATAAATTTTCTGAGCTTAAAATCAAAGATATCGATGTTTTTATTTGGCCTAAATAAACTTATCATTTTAGGACCAATATGGGGTCAACCTCAGAATAAGAGCGAATAAGCTGGAAACTCGTATACACCGTCATAAAGGTGTTCTAAAAGTTCTTTAAAAAATAGCATGAAATTCTATGATGACTACGTTAGTTTTTCAAGGTAAAAGATCACAAAAACTATCCATCTTATAAAAGGTGGGATGAATAAATGTTTGGAACTAAATTTGTGTCAAATGCTATGCTTTTGGATGTCCGAATACGCAAATTGGCAAATTTTATCATCCGCACTTGGTGTGCGGTTTCCGCACTCCAATGTGCGGGCTGGTTTTTCCACAAGGTATAAAGTTAAAAGTTTTTTAAGTTCCTAAATTGTTCAACAGCTACATTGTTAAATTAAACATGTAGGCTACGTAATGTTATGTATAAAATAACACGTTACAACTTCAACACAATCCGTTGGTGCACGACTGGATTTGAACCCACAACCAATCAGAAAGCTAAGACAAATCTACTCGCTAGAACACCCGTGCTTTTATCGATATCGATAAAAAACTGTGTGTAAACATTTATCCACCTCTATCACTAGTCTCGCTACCGGAGGGCGGGGTTTTGATGTCTCGGGCCTGTCAGGTCTGGAAAAATTCAAAGCCAAATCGACTTAATATCTAAATCTGTAAGGTCAAAAATTCATTTTTGAAATGCCAACTAGTCTCGTAGGGAGTTCATAGGTACGTCATAGGTAGTCTCGTTACAGTTTTAAATTTTTGCTAGTGACTTAAATTGCTTGGCAATTAGAGATTATTTCGCAATTATAGTCTATTTCATTTTGTGATAAGGTTGAAAATTAAATGCGGATAATTGACGGCAGGAAACTCGAGGCGATTCGATCTTTTTCGTATAATCGTATACTGAATCGATGTTCTAGAGCTAAACGCCGCACAACAATTTCACATTATTTTAATAGAAAAAAACATTAATTATGCAAAAAAATAATTACATATGAAATGTTACACCATCCTTTTACAAGCTTGATGTGTTGGACTTCCTATTACACACTGCAACTGCACATGTTGGCATTTTTAGAAGAGGTCCTTTCACCGCGATACCGATACTGACACTGATAAAGATCGATTACGAAGTGGTTTTTATAAACGTGCTAGATATGTCAGATTCATTAGTCTTGTACCTTTTGGCAGAGGGGAAGATCCATGCAAGGCAGGTCCTGATCTAAATTGTCTAAGACTTTGAACGATCAGATTTGATTCAAACTTTGCACACCTGTCAAAGGTCGATGACAATGCAATAATATGAAAAAAAAAAAAAAAAAAGAAAAAAAAAAAACTAAAAAGTTAAAAATAAAATAGTTTAAAAAACTTAAAAAAAACGCTTTTATAACTAATTGAACTAAAAAGTTAAAAATAAATTGTAATTATCAATTGAAAAATGTATATTATTGTACAAAAAGCGTGGGGGGCTTGATTTTGATTGTTGTAAATATTTTATCAATAGTTTATTATATCTGAAGTTATTATAAAAAGCACCCCACGCTTTTTTGTACAATAATATACATTTTTCAATTGATAATTACAATTTTATTTTTAACTTTTTAGTTCAATTAGTTATATAGGTAAGCGTTTTTTTTTAGTTTTTTAAACTATAATTTATTATTATTATGAAGTATGTAAGTAAGATCGAAATATGTATATGATTTCATCATTCATAAGTAGGTACGTTATCAAAAAAATACCGAGCCAAGCTCGGTCACTTACTGCTAGTGTTATATTATGTACAAATTGTTCGCGTGACCGCGGGTCACCTAATTTGATCGATAGCAATGGACCGCACAAAACACATAATCTTCGCGGTTTTTAGGGTTCCGTAGCCAAATGGCAAAAACGGAAACCTTATAGATTCGTCATGTCTGTCTGTCTGTCCGTCCGTATGTCACAGCCACTTTTCTCCGAAACTATAAGAGCTACACTGATGAAACTTGGTAAATAGATGTATTCTGTGAACCGCATTAAGATTTTCTTACAAACATAGAAAAAAAACAATAAAATTTGGGGGGTGAATTTCAATTTTTTTTTTATCAAACCCATACGTGTATCTATGAATAGGTCTTCAAAAATGATGTTGAGGTTTCTAATATAGTTTTTTTTCTAAACTGAATAGTTTGCGCGAGAGACACTTCCAAAGTGGCATTACCTTACATTACAGTACCCAATACCATATGTCAGCTACTACAGCAATAATAATTAGGTAGTATGGTTTGATATCTCGGTGTAGCTATATCATCACAGACCACAGAAATATAGCGCTGTGGCATTGATGAACGGAACACTCTGATAACGCTATCGTAGTATCTTATTACCATTGCAACGATGCGTTTTAAATAGAAAACAGAGTATTGATTCATAAATCTAGTTTTAACAAATAGGCATTTATTTCGATTAGCGTGCAACTAAGAAATTGAATTTATTGAATATACTAGCTGCTGCTTTCGGCTACGCGCGCGTGGTACTTTTTCTCGTTCCTGTTAGTTTATAGGGGTATAAAATAGTCTATTATGTTAATCCAAGCTTCTACTTTTTCTTATTTTCGACTGGCCTCTAGCTCAGTTGTTAGTAGCTCTGCCTTCTGCGCCGTAGGTCGTGGGTTCGATCCCCACAGAGAACAAATAGAACACAGATATTTATTCTCTGTCTGGGTGTTATATTGTTTTCTAAGTATAATTTACAAAAAATATATATATTAGTTTTTTTTTAAATTTAAATGATAGACAAACGGGCTTACAGCCCACCTGATGGTAAGTGGTCACCGTCGCCCATAGACACCAACAACACCAGGGGTACAGTATTATAATTATCAGCTATCTGGTTCCCATAGTACAAGCTCGGCTTAATTTGGGGCTAGATAGTGTTGTGTGGGTTGTATACAATTTTATATTTATATTCAACTATAGTGTCACTGTTCTTTCAAACCAGTGTGGTGAGATGATTTAAATTGCGCCATTCATATCCAAGCTACAATCTATACTGGTTCCAAATTTCATCCACCTCAGTCCAGTCAGTGGATAGTGCGTGATTGAGCCACATGATTGTATAATATTAGTAAGATAAGATTTTACATGACTTGACAACCGTTAAATTTTCGAACGGCGACCACCAATCGGTAGACCAAGCGAGGGTGTAATTCTACTGTCAGGCAGAGTCGCTGCATTTCGGTTTGAACAGTGTGTATGCCGGTGAATTTACTGGCACACGAGATTTAACATCTGTATGTCTCAAGTTGATGGAGGTAGGGCATGTTAGGGCATGAGAGACTGCCTTCACAGCTCAGTTGGTAGTAGCTCTGCCTTCTGCGCTGGAGGGCGTTGGTTCGATCCCCACCGAGAACAAATATTTGTGTGGTGAACACAGATGTTTGTTCTCTGTCTGGGTGTTATATTGTATTCTATGTATGTATGTACAAAAAAAAAAAGTATTTAAGTATTATATCAGCTATCTGGTTCCCATAGTACAAGCTCTGCTTAGTTTGGGGCTAGATAGTGTTGTGTGGATTGTCCGCATTATTTATTTATTATTTATTTTATTTATGTTCCTAACGTGTCATACCTACGAGGTATATGCTATGCTTGTTCCAACAGCTCTTGTTGTATAAAAAAAGACGATGTTTACTAATATAAAAGACACATTACAAATTATTAGTACCTATTGTTATCATTATTGACCTATGATATATTTTTTTGGCATGTTATGTTCGTTAATTATCATGTAAAGTGGTGACCTCTTTGACCTCAATATTAGTTATTTAAATGGCCAGTATTTCGCACTTAATAAAGATAAAAAAGCGGCCAAGTGCGAGTCGGACTCGCCCATGAAGGGTTCCGTAGCAGTAAGCAATATAATATAGAAGTTCTAGTAGTTCGTCGAAAGGTACATTGCGGTTTACGATTAGATTTCGTGCAAACCAAATATCGTTGAAAGTTGGCATAGTAATGACCAACATATATTTTTTTTATCATTCTCTTATTTTAGAAGTTAGAGGGGGGGACCAACATTTTTCCACTTTGGAAGTGTCTCTCGCGCAAACTACTCAGTTTAAAAAAAAAAACCTCAACATCATTTTTGAAGACCTATTCATAGATTAGATACCCCACACGTATGGGTTCGATGAAAAAAAATGTTTTGAGTTTCAGTTTCAAGTATGGGGACCCCCAAAATTTATAGTTTTTTTTCTATTTTTGTGTAAAAATCTTAATGCGGTTCACAGAATACATCTACTCGCCAAGTTTCATCAGTTCGCCAAGTTTCTCTTACGGTTTCGGAGAAAAATGGCTGTGACACGGACGGACAGACAGACAGACATGACGAATCTATAAGGGTTCCCTTTTTGCCATTTGGCTACGGAACCCTAAAAAACGATATAAGAAACCTCAACATAATTTTTAAAGACCTATTCATAGATATGCATTTTGAGTTTCAGTTTCAAGTATGGGGACCCCCCAATTATTTTGTTTTTTTTTCTACGTTTGTGTAAAAATCTTAATGCGGTTCACAGAATACATCTTCTTGCCAAGTTTCATCAGTCTCGCTCTTAAGTTTCGGAGAAAAATGGCTGTGACATACGGACGGACGGACAGACAGACAGACAGACTGACATGACAAGCTATTAAAGGCCATTATTTTCATATTATACTTACTATACTTATTTACTTACCTTAGTCTTATTTTCTCTTTGTAAATTAAATTATGCTTCTGTTTTCCTATACCTGCTTCTTCTTTTATCTACCCAGTACCCATCACTTACATCGATCGCTTACAAAATGTAGATTCAAATTCTTTGCTGAACAGTGTACATCCAGTAGCTTACAATAGAGAATAAAAGAACTGTGAATCTTTAAACTCAATAAATAAACATAAACATACCTACCTGCAAATAATATATGCATCAGTTAACTGGTTTCCATAGGCCTTATAAAAGCCGTCAATATATTTAACACAATGAAACAGTAACTTTTGTCGTATTTTATTTATTTGTAAACTGATTGGCATTTCTAGACTAGACACGTGTCATAGGTACGAGCCTGTAGGTCTCAAGTACTGTGCTCTCGAGATAAACGCAAATTTAGACCGGCCATAGCAGGGGTATTGCATTTTTCTCGATATAAATATTTATATTTAGATCTTTGAGCAACTCGATTCTGGTGTAGTGCGTCCTTTGTTCATGAACTTTGCAAATTGATGCAAAATATTTCTATATACTTATTGCTGCATTTATCTTGAGTACGATAATTCAACATTACGATAGCTAACAATAGTTTTATCCAGGCTACTCCTTTGTATCACAAATAAACATACCCAAAGATTCCTTCAAATAAAGATAAAAATACCAAATTCGGTGTAAGAAAGAGCTTTACACTACAATGCCTTTCTACCCTCCACAAAAAGTTAAAACTAGCTGGAATTAGCTGATATTTGATTGTTTTTCTAGGAGAATTACTTTAAGATTTATCACAGTATAATAAATGATTATTTTAAGTACTCACCTTCATAATTACCGTGATTGGAAAGCACTTTTGAAGTGTGAATGGGCAACGATAGTAGGCGGTATCGCTGCATGCGCGTCCTGTTCGACGACTGCCAGAAAGTGTCGTGCATGTAGTAGAATGATCCGTGCGTACTTCCAATGTACGATTTTTTTTTTAACTTAATTATGCCTGGTTTACACTTGCGATGACACCGCCAACCGAGTTGCATCCGACTTGTCGCTGGTGCGTTGTTCGACTCGAATTTGGAAGCGCGGGCGCCACTCGTGGTGTAGCTTAACTTGCTTGGTCATTGCTTACGATGAACAATATTATGTAAATAAGTTTAAAAAACTTGAGAAACCGAATTTATGGTCAAACTGCTGAACCGATTTTTATGAAATTTCTTTGGGACCAATCTGGAAGACCTTTGAGATTTTTTTTTTCATTTGGCCCATAAATTACGAGTTATTCGAAAACAATCATTTAAAATACAACCGAATTGAGAACCATCTCCATTTTTATTTGAAGTAAGTTTATTTGAATGAGACGAAAAATGCGCTTTTTCGAACTCTAAAAAAGTATTTTCAACGTTCGAAAAAGCGGAATGTAGTGGTATAATCAGGCCTCTTTCACTCCATGTACTTGCGCGCGATAAGTACCTACCGGCCGCCGGGCAGTCGACTGCTTATTTCTCAGTGGGTTGCCGACAGCCGCGCGGAGCGTTCGTACGCGAGGAAATATTTTGTGTTACCGGCCTTGTAGCCTGATGTTCGTTGTTTGTTTTGTTACTTACTAATTCCCCTTGCCCTTGTTTCCCACAAGAATACCTAGTTAAATTATTTATACGATTCAGAATATTTTCCACAATTAAGTTTATTAACCGAGAATTTCGCCAAGGCAAAAAAATTATTAAACATTACATCAAAATAAAACATTTGTAAGTTATGTATAATTTCTTGATAATAAAAAAATAAAACATGTTAAAACAGAAGAAATTCTTTTTCTTTCAATTATAAAGTTTACTGCAAATACCTACTGACATATATATCGAAAGAGGCAGCCCTGACAATCTACGCTGAGCACGTGGCGGCGCGCACCTACAGAGCAAAGTCAACTTTATGTTCGTTAGCTTTGGTTCATTTTGGCTTGCAACGTTTAGCTACTAGAGGGAGTAGGTTATTATAGCAGTAGGTATTGTCATTTTTCCTTGGAGTGATCGTAGTAACTTTATTAATCTGTGGTATAATCTTGGAGAGTTTCCGTTCGTCTCTCCGTCCGTTGTCGTCCACCACCATCAGTCACAAACTATTGCCCTAAAAATCTTTGTGTGAGTATCTGTGGTATTTAATCATAATAATAATTATTAATTTCAGCCTGCATCGTCCATTCTTCCCTGTCCTGCGTATTATCCACAGATGACAGTCTATAAACGAGTTGAGATCGTCAACTTGGTCAACTCTTTCGTCGGCAGGCGCCCTATCTAGCCCGAGTGCCGCGCCCTTGAGCGCCACTGACTTGACCCTTTTAAAAAAAAATGTTTTTGTTGTGTGTAATATTTGGTACCTAATGAAAGAAAGAAAGAAAGAAAAGCATTTTATTGACCTATTAGCATACAGGACACAGGAATACCTACCTACTTAAAAAATAAAAATCACATAAAAAATTATAAAAAAGAAAATAGTCATTATAGGCAGGTAGGCAGCTGTCATACCTACAGTATTACTAGAAATGGGTAACAATATTAGAGGTCAATTAGGCCCCGGCTCAGTATTTGTTGCACTGTGTAGGTCACCCCACTCAGTGCAACACTGGTATTCTGCCGGGCCTAGAGGCGAGTAATGCCATAGATAATAAATAACATTGTTTTATCTGTTGCCCATAGATAATTAATAAAATGATATCGTAGACTGATTTCATTACACATAGTTAAAATAAGTACTACGTAGTAAAGGGTCGCATCACTATTTACCCCAGCGCCTTTCACATAAAAAACTTCTGATTTCAACCAATCAGGATCAAATCTTTATCAAGGTTTGCAACCAGCTTGCAGCTTGTTGCAGCCGATTTGTTGGAATCAGGAGTTTTCTATGCTCGGTGAACTTCGACAAACTTGGTGGCAAGGCTGTAGCTACTCAGGTTATTTTAGTGCTTGCTACCCACAAATATGCTTTGCCACTTACCTACTATGAGCTGTCTGACTGGACTGTGATAAAAATTTTGTCTTACGGGAGTTAGCTAATCTGCCGATTCAAACTGTACAAAAATATTATCTACGGCATTTTTTTAAACCTCGTGCAAATCGTACGTGATCTCGTTGAATGGCAAAATAAGGAGTGGGTAAGATGAATTCTTAAAAAATGCCATCGAAATTATGGATTTTCGTGGCCACCAACAATAGTGAAGTCAACCAAATATGAGATACTTTAAGTTCTTCTATACTAATACTATAATAAGGAAAGATTTGTATTTTTGTGTGTATGTTTGTAACAAATAAACTCAAAACCTACTGTGCCGCTTTCAAAAAATATTTTACCATTGGAAAGCTACATATATTTATGTGTTTAAAAAATAAATGTCCATCCGTGCGAAGCCGGGACAGGCAACTAGTTACAAATTGAATTGCCATTTTTTATAACGAGCACCTAGTCTTAATGTCACAATAGTAACCATCGTACCGCTGCTCTAAAAACGACGCAGGCGCCATACGAATTAACGCACTGCCTCATTCACAAACTGCACTAGTGTAACGGTAAAGGAGCATTGCTTTTGGTGCTGCTTATATTTTTCTTCAATGAATACATTATTCATTCCCTACGATCTAACCTAGTGTAGTCTTGTCTAGAGCCTAGACAAGAATACACTTGAATTTTATAATGTCCCAAAAGTAAAGAGCCGAATGGGATTTGAACCCATACACACACAATAAAATAAACTTATTCACGCATGCCTTGAAGAGATTGAGATTGTAAAGGATAGTTTTGAAATAAATATTGTGGACAATCCACACAACAACTGCTGTCTAGCTCCAAATTAAGCAAAGCTTGTTGAATGGGAACCAGATAGCGGATTACGCTGTTTTTTTTTTGTAAATATAAATACTTAGAATACAATATAACACCTAGAGCTAGAATAAACATAACCGAACAAATATTTGTTTTCGGTGGGCATCGAACCCACGGCCTGCGCGCTACGGCGCAGAAGGCAGAGTTACTACCACCTGACCCGTGACGCCTGTCATAAGTGGCTCGGCCGCGGGTCATTGGTGTTGTATTCGTAATTCAACTTCATAACTTATTTTTTTAATGTTACTAGGTTAGATATAATCTAGGTTCAAATAATTAGGTATATGGTAAGCGCAAATTTCCTTATCAAAGGGAGGGTCCAAATTTTCATATTTTTTGGAAAATCTATAGGTAACGGTATCATGCTATGATATTAAGTACACCTTACTTACCTCGTGTGTCCTATAACTCAGTGGTACAAGTTCCAATGACCTACCTAACTCATTTGAGCAGACTAGTAATACCTAGGTACCTTTTAGATGAATAGGTTGTTTGTAGATGTGCGAATGTTTAAATGGATGTGTGGAATGACATGAATGGACAAGATACGAATGAGTACTTCAGGGGAAGTCTGAAAGAAGCACCCAGTTGCAGAAAAATTGAGGAGCAACAGGCTGGCGTGGTATAGGCATGTCATGAGGAGGGATGAAAGTCATGTGACTAAGAGAGTGATGAGTAGTATGTGGGTAGATCTAGGCCAAAGAAAAGATAGATGAACAGTGTGACAGAAAGATGACATGGATAATTAACGAAGTGAATACAGAGATTACGGCTGATAGAGGAGAATGGAAGAGAATAACATGTTGTTCCGACCCCACATAAACTGGGATAAGGGCAGGAAGAAAAAGCAGCCAAGTGCGAGTCGGACTCGCCCATGAAGGGTTCCGTATCCGTAGCATCAAGTAACACGAGCTGGTGTATATACCGAGCTTTGCTCGGTATTTTTTAATGTGAATTGCGTTTTTAGGAATAATATTTAAATACGAATTACATAATGATGAAATGGTGAAATATGAATAATATTTTTCGATCTTTCTAACAGCGCCACCTTTTGTAATAGCTAAAATAAGTTTATGTTTAAGTTGATTAATAGATAAAGTTGATTATTAAAAACAATAAATTAGATTTTCTAAAAAAATATCCCAGCTTTAAAAATCTATTTATCGCCCCCGAAACCTTCTGTATACAAATTTTCATGAAAATCTCCAGAACTGTTGTCTCGAGTGTTTACGTAGAAGTTCAATAGATGGCGTTCTCCGTGACACTAACCACAGAAAAGCAAAATCACTTTTGCTACGCTAACTCGTGGTTTCGACTACTCGACAAAAGATGGCGCTAAAATTTTTAATTATTTAAATATCTTTTTTGCTTTGTCTTTTCTGAAAATGAATCCTAGCTAGATCGATTTATCGCCCCCGAAACCCTCTGTATACTTAATTTCATGAATATCGTTGGCTCAGTTTCCGAGATCCTAAATATATATATATGTATACAAGATTTTCTCGTTTAAAGGTATAAGATAATATAAAGGTTCTTGTAGTTCGTCGAAAGGTAAATTGCGGTTTACGATTTATGACGTATAAAAAAAAACTACTGACTAGATCTCGTTCAAACCAAATATCGTTGAAAGTTTGCATAGTAATGTACAACATATATTTTTTTTAGTTTTATCATTCCCTTATTTTAGAGGTTAGAGGGGGGGGACCAACTTTTTTCCACTTTGGAAGTGTCTCTCGCGAAACCTCAACATCATTTTTGAAGACCTATTCATAGATAACCCACAAGTATGTGTTCAATGAAAAAAAAATTTTAAGTTTCAGTTTCAAGTATGGGGACCCCCAAAATTTATAGTTTTTTTTCTATTTTTATGCAAAAATCTTAATGCGGTTCACAGAATATGTCTACTCGCCAAGTTTCATCAGTCTAGCTCTTACGGTTTCGGAGAAAAAGGCCTGTGACATACGGATGGACAGACAGACAGACAGACAGACATGACGAATCTATAAGGGTTTCGTTTTTGCCATTTGGCTACGGAACCCTAAGAATCTGATGAACATTATAAAATCAAAAAAAATCGTACGATATTGGTTGGGGATGAATTTGACGCGATGATGACGCGGCCTTAGGCTTCGTTCACACGGCATTGTCCTGCACGTTTTTTTGCAGTATACGTCTTAACGTATAAATAGTGACCATACAACGTACATATATCCATTCACACGTCGATTGTACTGCAAAAAAACGTGTACCGCTTATACGTTTAAACGCATACTCAACGGACTTGTCAAGCAAATCGAATGAACTTTAACGCGTGGATCCATCAGTGACGTCTACTCGCTGTGACAACTATGTGAAGACTGCGGCTATTCGTCTTTTACACGAATGATAATTTACCGTGTGAAGACCCGGATGATTGTACGTTAAAAAAACGAATACGAAAAAAACGTGCAGGACAATGCCGTGTGAACGAAGCCTTAACCGGCAAAAAATACGAAAAAGTTGACTTTACTGTTCCCTCTGTGTCCTCTTTATTGAGTACTATCGGCTATTTTTTTATTGTGAGACCTAATTTTAAATAAAGTTAGTAATATAAAGAATAGGTTAAATAACAGTCATGTTTTTATTATCTTACATACTAGGTATTATTTTTATCAAAATAAGGCCCTTTGGACCTACAAGTAGGTATGCCGATGAACCGCAGCGATTGTCTTTGCATAAACAATGAGACAGATAACTCTAAACGGTTATTTCTGAATACTCTTTGTAAAAAAAATAGTCATGTGTAGTAAAAGAAACAAACCTTAAATACACTCTTCTTCATTGCAGTATGATAGTATTCTGATAAATTTGACGTAACCGAAAAGAAAATAATACAATAAAAAAATAAAAGTTGTTTATTTCAGGCATGATTGTACAATAATACATGCTATACCCATATCACACAAAATACAAAACACAAAGAGAGAAAAAAAAACTAAAGTTAGGACATCAATCTTAATTCATATAATTAGATAAGTTGTAATATGATTAGAAGGTTTACTTAAAAATAACTTACAGAAAACACACACACAATTAAATTGATAATATTAATCAAAGTTTTGTTAAGTTATTATTTCCAACCTAATATAATAAATAACCCTAATCTAACAAATATAATAAACAATCCGTAACATAATAGAGGTATAAACAAATTTCGTTTATAGAAGCATGTCAACTTATGTAATAAATAATAATTCCAACCATATGGGACCCAAAATGAGGTAAATAAGGTTTAATATGCTTAAACTATTTTCTCCACAATAGTAGTAGGTATAAATTAAGATCATATCGTGGGACAAAAAAAAATCTGTGTTGTAATAAAAAAAATACGAAGTTTTAGCATGTTTTTCTTGAGAAACAACGAGTCAATTTTAAAATCGTATGGTCTCTATTTAGAAATGCCATCATTAATTCAGCGACCAAGTTAAACCAGAAGTATTAACACTAAAATTCATTCAAATGGCATTGTAACAAAGCGAATTGTTATCTTTACACCACAATGGTTTTTTCACTCGATAACACTACTCACTACACCACAAGCAAGTTTTACTTGTGCATTTTATTGTTATAGCGTTATTGAGTAACAAACATAAAAACTCACATCTTTATAAACTTTCGCATGTTTCACTAGATTTTCAAAAAAAATAATTTAAACAATTTCGTCTCTAAAAGTTGTCTGTAGGGTACTAGCGCTCGGTCATTGTCACAGCCGTAGGTTGAACGATGTCGTCGTCCGCTTCATCACAGTTGGCCAGTCTCCTCTCGACAATTCCCGAAATGCAAGGTAGCCAGCCACGTCTATGCATCGCCTTTACCACTCGTTTGCGAAACACAACCCAAGCCAAGAATATCCATAGACCTTGAAGGCTCGTCACCACGTTAATAAATTTCCTGAAAATATTTTAGAGGATTATTAGCCATTCTAATAATAATGTCCTTATATAATAAGCTACTTTTCTACACGTAAATACGATGTCTGAGAAAGTCATTGAAGTTTAACTGGCCTTTCGGCTCAGTTGGTAGTAGCTCGCTGCCTTCTGCGCCAGGTGGTGAGCTCGATCCCCACCGAGAACAAATATTTGTGTGATGAACGCAGATGTTTGTTCTCTGTCTGGGTGTGATATTGTATTCTAAGTATGTTATTATTACTATTACTACTAGCCTGTAGTGTCCCACTGTTGTTTGAGTCCTGGGTTCGATCATACAAGTGTTATATTATAACACCTAGGTATGGTTAAATGCTCCTGAACTAATATTACACCTTTGGGTTTTTTATGACGTGCACCGACACTGCAGGGTATAAGCTTCCCTTTCACAACGCCATATCGTGTGCCAGTGATCGCCGTTATTGAGCTATGTGAACTTGGCACCCGACTTTAAAAAAAATGGGTTTTTTTGGGTTTATTTGGTAGATTTAGGTTAGTAGTGGATAGTAGTGAAGCTAATTTCGTTTGTAGTAAAACCAAAAAAAAAATAAAAAAAAATAAAAAAATCGCAGCCCCCGACTTTACATAAATCAACTTTTTCCATTTGATTCTTATAGATAATCGTTAGTAGTGGATTGTAGTGAAAAAATTTTTGTTTGTAGTAAGCCAGAAATTAAAAAAAATGAAAAAAACTGGTTTGTATCATTTGCGGCTTAATAACTTCAAGACGATGGATTATACTATTACTACAAACGCTGAAATCGACTAAGAGACCGTCGTAAAAGATTGTAGTGAAAAAAGTTTCGTTTGTAGTAAGCCAGAAATTGAAAGAATTGAGAAATACTGGTTTATAGCATTTGCGGCTTAATAACTTCAAGTTTATGGATTTTACGACTACTACAAACGCTAAAATTGACTAAGAGACCGTCGTAGAGGTTAGTAGTGAAAAAAGTTTCGTTTGCAGTAAGCCAGAAATTGAAAGAATTGAGTTTAACTTTTTTTTTGATTACACGATTACTACAAAACACTCGGAATGTTAGTGAGAGGGCCGCAGAGGTTTGTAGTGAAAGAATTTTCGTTTGTAGTAAATCAGAAGTTGAAGAAATGAATAAAAACTGTATTTTAGCATAGGAGGCTAAATAACTTCAACTCTATGGATTATACGATTACTACAAACGCTGAAATCGACTAAGAGACCGTCGTAGAGGTTTGTAGTGAAAAAAGTTTCGTTTGTAGTAAGCCAGGAATTGAAAGAAATGAGAAAAACAGTTTTTTTCGCATTGGAGGCTTAATAACTTCATGTCTATGGATTATACGATTACTACAAACGCTGAAATCGACTAAGAGACTGTCGTAGAGGTTTGTAGTGAAAAAAGTTTCGTTTGTAGTAAGCCAGAAATTGAAAGAATTGAGTTTAACTTTTTTTTTTGATGATACGATTACAACAAACGCTCGGAATGTTAGTGAGAGGGCCGCAGAGGTTTGTAGTGAAAGAATTTTCGTTTGTAGTAAATCAGAAGTTGAAGAAATGAAGAAAAACTGTATTTTAGCATAGGAGGCTAAATAACTTCAACTCTATGGATTATACGATTACTACAAACGCTGAAATCGACTAAGAGACCGTCGTAGAGGTTTGTAGTGAAAAAAGTTTCGTTTGTAGTAAGCCAGAAATTGAAAGAATTGAGTTTAACTTTTTTTTTTGATGATACGATTACAACAAACGCTCGGAATGTTAGTGAGAGGGCCGCAGAGGTTTGTAGTGAAAGAATTTTCGTTTGTAGTAAATCAGAAGTTGAAGAAATGAAGAAAAACTGTATTTTAGCATAGGAGGCTAAATAACTTCAACTCTATGGATTATACGATTACTACAAACGCTGAAATCGACTAAGAGACCGTCGTAGAGGTTTGTAGTGAAAAAAGTTTCGTTTGTAGTAAGCCAGGAATTGAAAGAAATGAGAAAAACAGTTATTTTCGCATAGGAGGCTTAATAACTTCATGTCTATGGATTATACGATTACTACAAACGCTGAAATCGACTAAGAGACTGTCGTAGAGGTTTGTAGTGAAAAAAGTTTCGTTTGTAGTAAGCCAGAAATTGAAAGAATTGAGTTTAACTTTTTTTTTTGATGATACGATTACAACAAACGCTCGGAATGTTAGTGAGAGGGCCGCAGAGGTTTGTAGTGAAAGAATTTTCGTTTGTAGTAAATCAGAAGTTGAAGAAATGAAGAAAAACTGTATTTTAGCATAGGAGGCTAAATAACTTCAACTCTATGGATTATACGATTACTACAAACGCTGAAATCGACTAAGAGACCGTCGTAGAGGTTTGTAGTGAAAAAAGTTTCGTTTGTAGTAAGCCAGGAATTGAAAGAAATGAGAAAAACAGTTTTTTTCGCATAGGAGGCTTAATAACTTCATGTCTATGGATTATACGATTACTACAAACGCTGAAATCGACTAAGAGACTGTCGTAGAGGTTTGTAGTGAAAAAAGTTTCGTTTGTAGTAAGCCAGAAATTGAAAGAATTGAGTTTAACTTTTTTTTTTGATGATACGATTACTACAAACGCTCGGAATGTTAGTGAGAGGGCCGCAGAGGTTTGTAGTGAAAGAATTTTCGTTTGTAGTAAATCAGAAGTTGAAAAAATGAAGAAAAACTGTATTTTAGCATAGGAGGCTAAATAATTTCAACTCTATGGATTATTCGATTACTACAAACGCTGAAATCGACTAAGAGACCGTCGTAGAGGTTTGTAGTGAAAAAAGTTTCGTTTGTAGTAAGCCAGGAATTGAAAGAAATGAGAAAAACAGTTTTTTTCGCATAGGAGGCTTAATAACTTCATGTCTATGGATTATACGATTACTACAAACGCTGAAATCGACTAAGAGGCTGTCGTAGAGGTTTGTAGTGAAAAAAGTTTCGTTTGTAGTAAGCCAGAAATTGAAAGATTTGAGTTTAACTTTTTTTTTTGATGATACGATTACTACAAACGTTCGGAATGTTAGTGAGAGGTGCCAGAGGTTTGTAGTGAAAGAATTTTCGTTTGTAGTAAATCAGAAGTTGAAGAAATGAATAAAAACTGTATTTTAGCATAGGAGGCTAAATAATTTCAACTCTATGGATTATTCGATTACTACAAACGCTGAAATCGACTAAGAGACCGTCGTAGAGGTTTGTAGTGAAAAAAGTTTCGTTTGTAGTAAGCCAGGAATTGAAAGAAATGAGAAAAACAGTTTTTTTCGCATAGGAGGCTTAATAACTTCATGTCTATGGATTAAACGATTACTACAAACGCTGAAATCGACTAAGAGACTGTCGTAGAGGTTTGTAGTGAAAAAAGTTTCGTTTGTAGTAAGCCAGAAATTGAAAGAATTGAGTTTAACTTTTTTTTTTGATGATACGATTACTACAAACGCTCGGAATGTTAGTGAGAGGGCCGCAGAGGTTTGTAGTGAAAGAATTTTCGTTTGTAGTAAATCAGAAGTTGAAGAAATGAAGAAAAACTGTATTTTAGCATAGGAGGCTTAATAACTTCATGTCTATGGATTATACGATTACTACAAACGCTGAAATCGACTAAGAGACCGTCGTAGAGGTTTGTAGTGAAAAAAGTTTCGTTTGTAGTAAGCCAGGAATTGAAAGAAATGAGAAAAACAGTTTTTTTCGCATAGGAGGCTTAATAACTTCATGTCTATGGATTATACGATTACTACAAACGCTGAAATCGACTAAGAGACTGTCGTAGAGGTTTGTAGTGAAAAAAGTTTCGTTTGTAGTAAGCCAGAAATTGAAAGAAATTTAACTTTTTTTTTTGATGATACGATTACAACAAACGCTCGGAATGTTAGTGAGAGGGCCGCAGAGGTTTGTAGTGAAAGAATTTTCGTTTGTAGTAAATCAGAAGTTGAAGAAATGAAGAAAAACTGTATTTTAGCATAGGAGGCTAAATAACTTCAACTCTATGGATTATACGATTACTACAAACGCTGAAATCGACTAAGAGACCGTCGTAGAGGTTTGTAGTGAAAAAAGTTTCGTTTGTAGTAAGCCAGGAATTGAAAGAAATGAGAAAAACAGTTTTTTTCGCATAGGAGGCTTAATAACTTCATGTCTATGGATTATACGATTACTACAAACGCTGAAATCGACTAAGAGACTGTCGTAGAGGTTTGTAGTGAAAAAAGTTTCGTTTGTAGTAAGCCAGAAATTGAAAGAATTGAGTTTAACTTTTTTTTTTGATGATACGATTACTACAAACGCTCGGAATGTTAGTGAGAGGGCCGCAGAGGTTTGTAGTGAAAGAATTTTCGTTTGTAGTAAATCAGAAGTTGAAGAAATGAAGAAAAACTGTATTTTAGCATAGGAGGCTAAATAACTTCAACTCTATGGATTATACGATTACTACAAACGCTGAAATCGACTAAGAGACTGTCGTAGAGGTTTGTAGTGAAAAAAGTTTCGTTTGTAGTAAGCCAGGAATTGAAAGAAATGAGAAAAACAGTTTTTTTCGCATAGGAGGCTTAATAACTTCATGTCTATGGATTATACGATTACTACAAACGCTGAAATCGACTAAGAGACTGTCGTAGAGGTTTGTAGTGAAAAAAGTTTCGTTTGTGGTAAGCCAGAAATTGAAAGAATTGAGTTTAACTTTTTTTTTTGATGATACGATTACTACAAACGCTCGGAATGTTAGTGAGAGGGCCGCAGAGGTTTGTAGTGAAAGAATTTTCGTTTGTAGTAAATCAGAAGTTGAAAAAATGAAGAAAAACTGTATTTTAGCATAGGAGGCTAAAAAATTTCAACTCTATGGATTATTCGATTACTACAAACGCTGAAATCGACTAAGAGACCGTCGTAGAGGTTTGTAGTGAAAAAAGTTTCGTTTGTAGTAAGCCAGGAATTGAAAGAAATGAGAAAAACAGTTTTTTTCGCATAGGAGGCTTAATAACTTCATGTCTATGGATTATACGATTACTACAAACGCTGAAATCGACTAAGAGGCTGTCGTAGAGCTTTGTAGTGAAAAAAGTTTCGTTTGTAGTAAGCCAGAAATTGAAAGAATTGAGTTTAACTTTTTTTTTTGATGATACGATTACTACAAACGTTCGGAATGTTAGTGAGAGGTGCCAGAGGTTTGTAGTGAAAGAATTTTCGTTTATAGTAAATCAGAAGTTGAAGAAATGAATAAAAACTGTATTTTAGCATAGGAGGCTAAATAATTTCAACTCTATGGATTATTCGATTACTACAAACGCTGAAATCGACTAAGAGACCGTCGTAGAGGTTTGTAGTGAAAAAAGCTTCGTTTGTAGTAAGCCAGGAATTGAAAGAAATGAGAAAAACAGTTTTTTTCGCATAGGAGGCTTAATAACTTCATGTCTATGGATTATACGATTACTACAAACGCTGAAATCGACTAAGAGACTGTCGTAGAGGTTTGTAGTGAAAAAAGTTTCGTTTGTAGTAAGCCAGAAATTGAAAGAATTGAGTTTAACTTTTTTTTTTGATGATACGATTACTACAAACGCTCGGAATGTTAGTGAGAGGGCCGCAGAGGTTTGTAGTGAAAGAATTTTCGTTTGTAGTAAATCAGAAGTTGAAGAAATGAAGAAAAACTTCATTTTAGCATAGGAGGCTTAATAACTTCATGTCTATGGATTATACGATTACTACAAACGCTGAAATCGACTAAGAGACCGTCGTAGAGGTTTGTAGTGAAAAAAGTTTCGTTTGTATTAAGCCAGAAAATGAAAGAATTGAGTTTAACTTTTTTTTTTGATGATACGATTACTACAAACGCTCGGAATGTTAGTGAGAGGGCCGCGGAGGTTTGTAGTGAAAGAAATTTCGTTTGTAGTAAATCAGAAATTGAACGAATGGAAAAAAACTGTATTTTAGCATTTGCGGCTAAATAACATCAACTCTATGGATTATACGATTACTACAAACGCTGAAATCGACTAAGAGACCGTCGTAGAAGTTTGTAGTGAAAAAATCCATAGACATGAAGTTATTAAGCCTCCTATGCGAAAAAAACTGTTTTTCTCATTTCTTTCAATTCCTGGCTTACTACAAACGAAACTTTTTTCACTACAAACCACTACGACGGTCTCTTAGTCGATTTCAGCGTTTGTAGTAATCGTATAATCCATAGAGTTGAAGTTATTTAGCCTCCTATGCTAGAATGAAGTTTTTCTTCATTTTTTCAACTTCTGATTTACTACAAACGAAAATTCTTTCACTACAAACCTCTGCGGCCCTCTCACTAACATTCCGAGCGTTTGTAGTAATCGTATCATCAAAAAAAAAAGTTAAACTCAATTCTTTCAATTTCTGGCTTACTACAAACGAAACTTTTTTCACTACAAACCTCTACGACAGTCTCTTAGTCGATTTCAGCGTTTGTAGTAATCGTATAATCCATAGACATGAAGTTATTAAGCCTCCTATGCGAAAAAAACTGTTTTTCTCATTTCTTTCAATTCCTGGCTTACTACAAACGAAACTTTTTTCACTACAAACCTCTACGACGGTCTCTTAGTCGATTTCAGCGTTTGTAGTAATCGTATAAACCATAGAGTTGAAGTTATTTAGCCTCCTATGCTAAAATGAAGTTTTTCTTCATTTTTTCAACTTCTGATTTACTACAAACGAAAATTCTTTCACTACAAACCTCTGCGGCCCTCTCACTAACATTCCGAGCGTTTGTAGTAATCGTATCATCAAAAAAAAAAGTTAAACTCAATTCTTTCAATTTCTGGCTTACTACAAACGAAACTTTTTTCACTACAAACCTCTACGACAGTCTCTTAGTCGATTTCAGCGTTTGTAGTAATCGTATAATCCATAGACATGAAGTTATTAAGCCTCCTATGCGAAAAAAACTGTTTTTCTCATTTCTTTCAATTCCTGGCTTACTACAAACGAAACTTTTTTCACTACAAACCTCTACGACGGTCTCTTAGTCGATTTCAGCGTTTGTAGTAATCGTATAATCCATAGAGTTGAAGTTATTTAGCCTCCTATGCTAAAATACAGTTTTTCTTCATTTCTTCAACTTCTGATTTACTACAAACGAAAATTCTTTCACTACAAACATCTGCGGCCCTCTCACTAACATTCCGAGCGTTTGTAGTAATCGTATCATCAAAAAAAAAAGTTAAACTCAATTCTTTCAATTTCTGGCTTACTACAAACTAAACTTTTTTCACTACAAACCTCTACGACAGTCTCTTAGTCGATTTCAGCGTTTGTAGTAATCGTATAATCCATAGACATGAAGTTATTAAGCCTCCTATGCGAAAAAAACTGTTTTTCTCATTTCTTTCAATTCCTGGCTTACTACAAACGAAACTTTTTTCACTACAAACCTCTACGACGGTCTCTTAGTCGATTTCAGCGTTTGTAGTAATCGTATAATCCATAGAGTTGAAGTTATTTAGCCTCCTATGCTAAAATGAAGTTTTTCTTAATTTTTTCAACTTCTGATTTACTACAAACGAAAATTCTTTCACTACAAACCTCTGCGGCCCTCTCACTAACATTCCGAGCGTTTGTAGTAATCGTATCATCAAAAAAAAAAAGTTAAACTCAATTCTTTCAATTTCTGGCTTACTACAAACGAAACTTTTTTCACTACAAACCTCTACGACAGTCTCTTAGTCGATTTCAGCGTTTGTAGTAATCGTATAATCCATAGACATGAAGTTATTAAGCCTCCTATGCGAAAAAAACTGTTTTTCCTCATTTCTTTCAATTCCTGGCTTACTACAAACGAAACTTTTATCACTACAAACCTCTACGACGGTCTCTTAGTCGATTTCAGCGTTTGTTGTAATCGTATAATCCATAGAGTTGAAGTTATTTAGCCTCCTATGCTAAAATACAGTTTTTCTTTATTTTTTCAACTTCTGATTTACTACAAACGAAAATTCTTTCACTACAAACCTCTGCGGCCCTCTCACTATCATTCCGAGCGTTTGTAGTAATCGTATCATCAAAAAAAAAAGTTAAACTCAAATCTTTCAATTTCTGGCTTACTACAAACGAAACTTTTTTCACTACAAACCTCTACGACGGTCTTTTAGTCGATTTCAGCGTTTGTAGTAATCGTATAATCCATAGAGTTGAAGTTATTTAGCCTCCTATGCTAAAATACAGTTTTTCTTCATTTTTTCAACTTCTGATTTACTACAAACGAAAATTCTTTCACTACAAACCTCTGCGGCCCTCTCACTAACATTCCGAGTGCTTGTAGTAATCGTATCATCAAAAAAAAAAGTTAAACTCAATTCTTTCATGTTCTGTCTTACTACAAACGAAACTTTTTTCACTACAAACCTCTACGACAGTCTCTTAGTCGATTTCAGCGTTTGTAGTAATCGTATAATCCATAGACATGAAGTTATTAGGCCTCCTATGCGAAAAAAACTGTTTTTCTCATTTCTTTCAATTCCTGGCTTACTACAAACGAAACTTTTTTCACTACAAACCTCTACGACGGTCTCTTAGTCGATTTCAGCGTTTGTAGTAATCGTATAATCCATAGAGTTGAAGTTATTTAGCCTCCTATGCTAAAATACAGTTTTTCTTCATTTCTTCAACTTCTGATTTACTACAAACGAAAATTCTTTCACCACAAACCTCTGCGGCCCTCTCACTAACATTCCGAGCGTTTGTAGTAATCGTATCATCAAAAAAAAAAGTTAAACTCAATTCTTTCAATTTCTGGCTTACTACAAACGAAACTTTTTTCACTACAAACCTCTACGACAGTCTCTTAGTCGATTTCAGCGTTTGTAGTAATCGTATAATCCATAGACATGAAGTTATTAAGCCTCCTATGCGAAAAAAACTGTTTTTCTCATTTCTTTCAATTCCTGGCTTACTACAAACGAAACTTTTTCACTACAAACCTCTACGACGGTCTCTTAGTCGATTTCAGCGTTTGTAGTAATCGTTTATTCCATAGAGTTGAAGTTATTTAGCCTCCTATGCTAAAATACAGTTTTTCTTCATTTCTTCAACTTCTGATTTACTACAAACGAAAATTCTTTCACCACAAACCTCTGCGGCCCTCTCACTAACATTCCGAGCGTTTGTAGTAATCGTATCATCAAAAAAAAAAGTTAAACTCAATTCTTTCAATTTCTGGCTTACTACAAACGAAACTTTTTTCACTACAAACCTCTACGACAGTCTCTTAGTCGATTTCAGCGTTTGTAGTAATCGTATAATCCATAGACATGAAGTTATTAAGCCTCCTATGCGAAAAAAACTGTTTTTCTCATTTCTTTCAATTCCTGGCTTACTACAAACGAAACTTTTTCACTACAAACCTCTACGACGGTCTCTTAGTCGATTTCAGCGTTTGTAGTAATCGTTTATTCCATAGAGTTGAAGTTATTTAGCCTCCTATGCTAAAATACAGTTTTTCTTCATTTCTTCAACTTCTGATTTACTACAAACGAAAATTCTTTCACCACAAACCTCTGCGGCCCTCTCACTAACATTCCGAGCGTTTGTAGTAATCGTATCATCAAAAAAAAAAGTTAAACTCAATTCTTTCAATTTCTGGCTTACTACAAACGAAACTTTTTTCACTACAAACCTCTACGACAGTCTCTTAGTCGATTTCAGCGTTTGTAGTAATCGTATAATCCATAGACATGAAGTTATTAAGCCTCCTATGCGAAAAAAACTGTTTTTCTCATTTCTTTCAATTCCTGGCTTACTACAAACGAAACTTTTTTCACTACAAACCTCTACGACGGTCTCTTAGTCGATTTCAGCGTTTGTAGTAATCGTATAATCCATAGAGTTGAAGTTATTTAGCCTCCTATGCTAAAATACAGTTTTTCTTCATTTCTTCAACTTCTGATTTACTACAAACGAAAATTCTTTCACCACAAACCTCTGCGGCCCTCTCACTAACATTCCGAGCGTTTGTAGTAATCGTATCATCAAAAAAAAAAGTTAAACTCAATTCTTTCAATTTCTGGCTTACTACAAACGAAACTTTTTTCACTACAAACCTCTACGACAGTCTCTTAGTCGATTTCAGCGTTTGTAGTAATCGTATAATCCATAGACATGAAGTTATTAAGCCTCCTATGCGAAAAAAACTGTTTTTCTCATTTCTTTCAATTCCTGGCTTACTACAAACGAAACTTTTTTCACTACAAACCTCTACGACGGTCTCTTAGTCGATTTCAGCGTTTGTAGTAATCGTATAATCCATAGAGTTGAAGTTATTTAGCCTCCTATGCTAAAATACAGTTTTTCTTCATTTCTTCAACTTCTGATTTACTACAAACGAAAATTCTTTCACCACAAACCTCTGCGGCCCTCTCACTAACATTCCGAGCGTTTGTAGTAATCGTATCATCAAAAAAAAAAGTTAAACTCAATTCTTTCAATTTCTGGCTTACTACAAACTAAACTTTTTTCACTACAAACCTCTACGACAGTCTCTTAGTCGATTTCAGCGTTTGTAGTAATCGTATAATCCATAGACATGAAGTTATTAAGCCTCCTATGCGAAAAAAACTGTTTTTCTCATTTCTTTCAATTCCTGGCTTACTACAAACGAAACTTTTTTCACTACAAACCTCTACGACGGTCTCTTAGTCGATTTCAGCGTTTGTAGTAATCGTTTATTCCATAGAGTTGAAGTTATTTAGCCTCCTATGCTAAAATACAGTTTTTCTTCATTTCTTCAACTTCTGATTTACTACAAACGAAAATTCTTTCACTACAAACCTCTGCGGCCCTCTCACTAACATTCCGAGCGTTTGTAGTAATCGTATCATCAAAAAAAAAAGTTAAACTCAATTCTTTCAATTTCTGGCTTACTACAAACGAAACTTTTTTCACTACAAACCTCTACGACAGTCTCTTAGTCGATTTCAGCGTTTGTAGTAATCGTATAATCCATAGACATGAAGTTATTAAGCCTCCTATGCGAAAAAAACTGTTTTTCTCATTTCTTTCAATTCCTGGCTTACTACAAACGAAACTTTTTTCACTACAAACCTCTACGACGGTCTCTTAGTCGATTTCAGCGTTTGTGGTAATCGTATAAACCATAGAGTTGATGTTATTTAGCCTCCTATGCTAAAATGAAGTTTTTCTTCATTTTTTCAACTTCTGATTTACTACAAACGAAAATTCTTTCACTACAAACCTCTGCGGCCCTCTCACTAACATTCCGAGCGTTTGTAGTAATCGTATCATCAAAAAAAAAAGTTAAACTCAAATCTTTCAATTTCTGGCTTACTACAAACGAAACTTTTTTCACTACAAACCTCTACGACAGTCTCTTAGTCGATTTCAGCGTTTGTATAATCGTATAATCCATAGACATGAAGTTATTAAGCCTCCTATGCGAAAAAAACTGTTTTTCCTCATTTCTTTCAATTCCTGGCTTACTACAAACGAAACTTTTTTCACTACAAACCTCTACGACGGTCTCTTAGTCGATTTCAGCGTTTGTAGTAATCGTATAATCCATAGAGTTGAAGTTATTTAGCCTCCTATGCTAAAATACAGTTTTTCTTTATTTTTTCAACTTCTGATTTACTACAAACGAAAATTCTTTCACTACAAACCTCTGCGGCCCTCTCACTATCATTCCGAGCGTTTGTAGTAATCGTATCATCAAAAAAAAAAGTTAAACTCAAATCTTTCAATTTCTGGCTTACTACAAACGAAACTTTTTTCACTACAAACCTCTACGACGGTCTCTTAGTCGATTTCAGCGTTTGTAGTAATCGTATAATCCATAGACATGAAGTTATTAAGCCTCCTATGCTAAAATACAGTTTTTCTTCATTTTGTCAACTTCTGATTTACTACAATCGAAAATTCTTTCACTACAAACCTCTGCGGCCCTCTCACTAACATTCCGAGCGTTTGTAGTAATCGTATCATCAAAAAAAAAAGTTAAACTCAAATCTTTCAATTTCTGGCTTACTACAAACGAAACTTTTTTCACTACAAACCTCTACGACGGTCTTTTAGTCGATTTCAGCGTTTGTAGTAATCGTATAATCCATAGAGTTGAAGTTATTTAGCCTCCTATGCTAAAATACAGTTTTTCTTCATTTTTTCAACTTCTGATTTACTACAAACGAAAATTCTTTCACTACAAACCTCTGCGGCCCTCTCACTAACATTCCGAGCGTTTGTAGTAATCGTATCATCAAAAAAAAAAGTTAAACTCAATTCTTTCAATTTCTGGCTTACTACAAACGAAACTTTTTTCACTACAAACCTCTACGACAGTCTCTTAGTCGATTTCAGCGTTTGTAGTAATCGTATAATCCATAGACATGAAGTTATTAAGCCTCCTATGCGAAAAAAACTGTTTTTCTCATTTCTTTCAATTCCTGGCTTACTACAAACGAAACTTTTTTCACTACAAACCTCTACGACGGTCTCTTAGTCGATTTCAGCGTTTGTAGTAATCGAATAATCCATAGAGTTGAAGTTATTTAGCCTCCTATGCTAAAATACAGTTTTTCTTCATTTCTTCAACTTCTGATTTACTACAAACGAAAATTATTTCACTACAAACCTCTGCGGTCCTCTCACTAACATTCCGAGCGTTTGTAGTAATCGTATCATCAAAAAAAAAAGTTAAACTCAATTCTTTCAATTTCTGGCTTACTACAAACGAAATTTTTTTCACTACAAACCTCTACGACAGTCTCTTAGTCGATTTCAGCGTTTGTAGTAATCGTATAATCCATAGACATGAAGTTATTAAGCCTCCTATGCGAAAAAAAACTGTTTTTCTCATTTCTTTCAATTTCTGGCTTACTACAAACGAAACTTTTTTCACTACAAACCTCTACGACGGTCTCTTAGTCGATTTCAGCGTTTGTAGTAATCGTATAATCCATAGAGTTGAAGTTATTTAGCCGCAAATGCTAAAATACAGTTTTTCTTCATTTTTTCAACTTCTGATTTACTACAAACGAAAATTCTTTCACTACAAACCTCTGCGGCCCTCTCACTAACATTCCGAGTGTTTTGTAGTAATCGTGTAATCAAAAAAAAAGTTAAACTCAATTCTTTCAATTTCTGGCTTGCTGCAAACGAAACTTTTTTCACTACTAACCTCTACGACGGTCTCTTAGTCAATTTTAGCGTTTGTAGTAGTCGTAAAATCCATAAACTTGAAGTTATTAAGCCGCAAATGCTATAAACCAGTATTTCTCAATTCTTTCAATTTCTGGCTTACTACAAACGAAACTTTTTTCACTACAATCCTCTACGACAGTCTCTTAGTCGATTTCAGCGTTTGTAGTAATAGTATAATCCATCGTCTTGAAGTTATTAAGCCGCAAATGATACAAACCAGTTTTTTTCATTTTTTTTAATTTCTGGCTTACTACAAACAAAAATTTTTTCACTACAATCCACTACTAACGATTATCTATAAGAATCAAATGGAAAAAGTTGATTTTTGTAAAGTCGGGGGCTGCGATTTTTTTATTTTTTTTTATTTTTTTTTTGGTTTTACTACAAACGAAATTAGCTTCACTACTATCCACTACTAACCTAAATCTACCAAATAAACCCAAAAAAACCCATTTTTTTTAAAGTCGGGTGCCAAGTTCACATAGCTCCGTTATTGCTCAATTATATCTCTCTGGTCTGCACTTCATGACTGAAGATCGTGATCCCTAGGATGTCCTTGCTGTACAGAATGGACGGCCTGCCTCCAGCGCGTCCTATTTGTAGCCATGTTCACCATATCATAAAACTGGCTTCTCCCCACCACGTTCCTCTCTTTAAGTTGGTCAGTCCACCTAGTTGGGGATCTACCGCGAGACCGTCTTCCTTCCACGTTCCCAACGATAACCAGTTTTTCAAGGCTTTGGTCGCCGCGCCTTGCTATATGGCCGAAGTAGGAGGGTATACGGCGGTGACATATCGTGGATAGCCTATCCTTAACTTTCAGTTGCGTAAGAATTGATACGTGTTGGTGCGTTTTGCAGTCCACGGTACTCGCAACATTCGCCTCCAGCACCACATCTCGAACGCATCAATTCTTTTCCTTTCTCTAGCTAGGATGGTCCATGTCTCAACGCCGTATAACAATATAGGAAAAACCAACGCCCGGACCAAGCGTATTTGTCCTCCGAGAGATCCCTCGGTTCTTCCAGATTCCACTTAGCCGAGTCATTGCGTCCCTTCCCATGGCCATACGACGTTTTATCTCGGGCACACAACTGCCATCGCTGCTTATGTAAGAGCCAAGGTAAATGAAGTTGTCCACCGCTGCAATGCCCCAATTGCCTGTTAATATAAATATATATATATATATATATACACCCCCTACTTTTAAATTACCAAAAAAAAAAAATGCCGATATTGGCTGCCAATACTGAACACATCCACGAAAAAAAAAAATTTTTTTTTTGAGACAAAAAAAAAACTTTTTAAATAACCACAATTTTTAGTCAAATATTGAGAAATGATTCAACAAGCAAAAATCATTTCATTCATAAACGCTAAATACCAAGCGGAACCGAACAGCGTAATTTTTTTTCTCTCTAGTACTACGTAACTAATATGTCCATAATTTTATGCAGGATTTCTGAAAATTTTAACATTTAATAACTTTGTCATTTTATCGAAACTAAAAATTCTGATTGCACATTCATAATGTTCTATCCCTACTACATTACCCTATTTTTTTTGTGGTAATTAAAAAGTAGTGGTGTATATATATATATATATATATATATAAGATTTTCTCGTTTAAAGGTATAAGATTCTGTCCAGTCGTTAGGCCAGCGTCCCGTTTTCCATACCGCATTACATAACTGAGTGAGAATGTCTATACCAACTGGTGGAAGAGCCTTTATAAGCTCCGCTGGTATTCCATCGCGATCAATTATCTAGCAATATAATTAAATACAGTTTTCTAATATATTAATTAAATAAACATACCAAAAACCATTATTGTCATTGTCAACTAATGTAGCTATTAATTCAATAATCCAAAATAATCCCATGACAACAAACAGTTTGACCGCCAGCCCGAATCTGAAATAACAAAACATAAGAAGTTATGATTTTGAATATGATAAAAATGACGGGGACGTATAACGTTCAATCAATGGTTCATAGTTCATTACTTAGTGCCACAACCCCTTCCCGTTGTGTCGTTACTTTTATTTATAAACACGACCGAAAAAAAGGTGTTACCTATGATGGATAGATGGATGGATGTTTGTTACTATTTCACGTAAAAACTACTACATGGATTTTAATGAAACCTTTCAATATTATAGCTTATACATCAGAATAACGTATAGGCTATAATTTATAAAGATATTGTAACGGAGAACGGATGTAAGTAACTGGAACGGGGCGTAACGGGAACGGGGCGAGCGAAGCCGCGAGCGGCCGCTAGTATTGTAATAAAAATGTAAAGAACATACAACAATTATTTTATAATCAGTTTTTATAAAATCAATTATATTTCTAAAATGGGGACGAATGTTACTAAACATTAGAAAAAATAATCTTTCTTTTAGAATTGACTTCCCGCTAGTCTCCACTGGTACGAAAAGTGGAAACCAGCGGGAATAACCCCATCTTTCCACATTACCTGTATTTGACCGTCATTACTTGACTAGACGCAAAGTGGTTACGACAAAAGAATAGAGAGATGTAGATAAATATCATAATGTTGATAGCCATAAGAATTGCCAACACGCCGTATAGCCAATACCATATATGCTTTGGTTCAAACGGATCTGAAAGAAAAATAAAACTATGAAAACCCAATAGACACGCATGGACGCACCATGAAAAATGATTATGAACAACTCCCGGGGCTGTACCGTAGATTAGATATTGTTACAAACACACAAAGTACAAAGATACTAGCGCCATCTAGCATCAACCAGTAAAACCACTCAAAGAACAAAGATAACACGAAATCTCCCCTACTTAATACTAGATGGCGTTAGAGGAACCGAGTACATTCGCGAACTTTCCAGAGTCATCCAACCCGGTCGATCACGAACCGCGAGTCGGGTACGTTCGAGAAAGGTTTCTTTCTCGAATGGTCTGGGACTCGTATAACATAATATAAATAGCCACAGGGAGGCGAACGGGGCAGTTTGGTTTGAGCAACCTCCGAGGCGATTTGTTGGTGAAAACTAGTGATCAAGAGTGATACCAGTGAAACCTACGACTAGTGTGACCTAGGACATCGTTAGTGCTTAGTGTTTGAAATTAGTGCTTTGTGTTGGTCCTAGTGCTTTGTGTTTGGACCTAGTGCTCAGTGCTTGACCTAGTGCATTGTGTTGGTCCTAGTGCTTTGTGTTACCTAGTGCTCAGTGTTGAACCTAGTGCTCTGTGTTGGACCTAGTGCTAGTGAATAAAGTGTTTAAAAGAGTCAGCAGGTCTTTCTTTCCAAATCCTTCGAACCCTAACACGTAACAAATGGTGTCAGAAGTGGGATTTGGAGATGTCATTGACTCCGAGAGGGGACTTCAAGGAGGGCGTCAGGACAAGGGCACAACTAGGTGCAGAGGCCACACCCACTGGGGACCAAGCTCCGCCCACCATGGGCCAAGGCCCGCCCATAAGCTCCGCCTACTTTGGCGCAGCCCCCGCCTACTTTGGCTCAGGCCCCGCCCACTGGCTCCCACCCACCTTGCCACCAGCCTAGCCACGCCCACCAGAGGGCCCGTAGCTTCTACAGCCCATCAAGTGGCTTTTCAATTAGGAAGTTTAATTGAATTAATGGAGCTACAAAGGACTGAAATTCAGGCAATGAAAGAGTCACAAGAACGCAAGCTGGCTACGGTTCGAGAATCACAAGAACATCAAAAAGACCTCCAAGAGAAAGCGCTTTGGGCTATAAATGATGTTAGTGACACGGTGATTAAGCTTCGGAAAGATGTTGACATAGTGGAAGAACGAGTTACCGGGTTGGGGTTGAATGTTGAAAATGTGAAAACTGGCCTCACTGAACTACAGAAGAAAGTAGTGCGCCTTGAAATCACGGGAGTTGCGATGTCTAGTGGAACTGCTGGAGTGGCGTAAGGACCAAGAGTGAAGGTGCCGCCATACGACGGCACTACTTCTTGGAACGCTTATCGTCAGCAATTCCAGACTGTTGCTACTGCTAACGGATGGACGGAAGAACAATTACGGACTGCTCTCACTGTTGCGCTCAGAGGGCAAGCTTTGTCGGTCCTGGAAGCACTGCCATATACAGGAAATGGGTTCCAAGACCTGATGGAAGCACTTGAATCCAGATACGGGGAGCGACACTTGGAGCACGTGTTCCGTGCCCAACTGCGTGACAGAGTCCAACGCTCAGGAGAAGGACTACAACAATGGGCTTTGGAAATTGAAAAACTCGTCAGGAAGGCACACCCAGGAGCCGACACCAAGATGGTAGACACGAATATTGTGCAAGCATTTGTCGACGGAATCAAAGACCTGGAAGTCAGAGCTGCAGTGAGGCTTCGTCACCATACCTCGCTAAAGGAGGCATTGGCGCATGCTTTGGAGGTCGAGGCTGTTCGCTATGACATAACGGCAGACTCATAAGATCCGCGAGGTCTCTGAGGAAGTCAAGGAGGTTAAGGCTCCTACGATGAAAAGTGCTGGAGCCAGGTGCTACAAGTGCGGCGAGAGGGGTCATCTTCAGCTCAACTGCCCGCAGAAGGAGACCCAAATGGCAAGGATGAAAAAGATCGAAGAACAAATAGAAGAGCTGAAGAAGCAAGGGGCTTCGTCCCCTATCTGGGATCAGGGAAACGAATAAAGGCCAGGACTAAGGGGCGAGTACTGGCTGACGCGGAGGAAGCCCCGATAACTGTTATCTCCCAGGCTTGCAGCGGGAATAGTCTTGCGATTCAGGGGACTATTAACAGGACAGATTGCAAAATGACTCTGGACACAGGAGCCGTGGGAACCTGCGGTTGTATAACGTCGGTGCACCGTGGGAACGAATTGCAGTTGCTTTGTGTTACCTAGTGCTCAGTGTTGAGCCTAGTGCTCTGTGTTGGACCTAGTGCTAGTGAATAAATTCTTTAAAAGAGTCAGCAGGTCTTTCTCTCCAAATCCTTCGAACCCTAACACGTAACAATGTCATATGTTTAACCTGCAATCCAAGTTTTTATAAGTTTCAGTTTCAGTTTCAGTTTCATTTATTGATAACAAGTTAATAAGGTTACACGTCATTAAACATAAGTAAACATTGTTTGTACCTACAATATCTGATAGAACTTATGGTAAATTTACCTAGTTACACAACTTTTTTTATAAATTAAATATACACCGTTTATTAAAAAATTATTGATGTCATCAAATTTAAATAAGTAGGTACTTAATTATAGATATAATTCAAGTCCAATAAAAAATCATAAAACAAAACAATAATTAAAATAAAATAAAACATGTCAAATGGTACAAGCATTAGGTAATAAATTCGTCAACCCTATAATAGGATTGCTCGATGAGCCAATTTTTTAATCTAAGTTTGAAGGATTGCGTTGTCTGGGCATTCGTGATTGTGTCCGGAAGACGATTATAGACCGCCGGCCCCATCACATGTACCAGCTTCGACGACTTAGTGAGGCGTCGTGGCAAGGCCTTGAGCTTTTGTGAGTGTCGCGTCAAGTACGTATGACTGTCTCCAAATTTCACGTAGCCATCGAGATGGTTTCGTGTATACAGAGCTGCGTTGAAAATGACAAGACCTGGAACCGTCATTATCCTAAGGGAACGAAAGATAGGCCGAGCGGGAGTGTCCCATGGAACTCGGACTATCGCCCGAACAGCCCTCTTCTGCATTCTGAACACTCGCTCCCAGTCGGTAGCTCTGCCCCACAAATCTACACCGTACTGGAGGAGCGAGTGAACAGATGCGAAGTAGCAACTCCTGGTCATGCTCGGCTCCAGAGTTGCGGACAAGCGCCACAGAGCAAAGCACGCTCGACTCATCCTCTCGCACAGTTTGTCAATGTGTATTTCCCATGTCAAACCTACGTCCACCTGAAAACCCAAAAATGTCGTGGATTTTACCTGACTGATCGATTTACCCCCCAGAGTCACACACATGGGTCTTTGTGCGCGGCCAGCAAGATTCAAAACCATGAAGCTGGTTTTTGAGATGTTAAGCAGAAAACCGTTAACATGAAACCAGTTATGAAGCTCTTCTGCCACCATGCTCAGTCTCCTCTCCAAGATGTCTAGAGTAGGTGCCTGAACGACTGCAGCAACATCATCAGCATACATTAAGATGTGTCCGTTCGCTATGCATTCAGGCAAGTCGTTGAGGAGGAGAGAGAACATGATGTTAGACAGCGACGAACCCTGGGCCACTCCGATCGCAGAATTGAGTGGAATCGACGCTACCTTGCCACCTTCGCTTGTGACTATCTGCGATCGATCAGTCATGAAATCCGTCAGAAGTGCCAGCGACGGACCTTCGAACCCATAATGTCGCAGCTTCGCAGCTAGAACAGCATGGTCGGCGACGTCAAATGCCTTCGACAGATCGCACATGATGATCGCAACGTGCTGCCGGCGCTCTCGAGCCTCCATCACGCGTCTCACCATTTCCCGTGCCACGTCCGTCGTCGACCTTCCCATACGATAGGCATATTGCCTATCGGAAAGAGAATCGGTCGAGGACAAGAAGTCGATCATTCTCGAGCTAAGACCATGCTCAAAGATTTTAGCGATCCCGGGAATGATGGATACAGGCCGGTAACTATTTATCTCCTCTCTTTTTCCTTTGCCCTTGTAGAGTGGCGATACCCTTACATTTTTCAGTGTTTGCGGATATCTACCTTCCCTTACGCACGCATTAAATAACTCAGAGAGGATGAATGCTAAAGGTTGCGCGGCAGCATGCATAAGAGACACTGACATTTCGTAGATGTCTTTAGTAGGCTTGTGTGCCACTCCCTTTGAGATGATCTTGAATACCTCTAAAGGTGAGAAAAATCGTAGTCTGATCGATCGATCTGCAGGGGCGCAAGCGCCTGCTAGCGCATGTCGAGCACCATTCACGTCCGCTTGAGGCGCGCCGCACGACACTGCAGCATTTATAAAGTGTGAGTTCGCTGCATTGACAGCTTCTATTTTGTTAAAATACTTGGAGCCATCAGGCGCCCTAATCGATTCAGTGAAATCGAGCTTCCGCCCGCACCGTCCGGTTTCCAGTCTGACTATTTCCCACATAGACTTAGTGGCGTTCTTAGAATTATATATAATACTACGGTAGAAGTTGCTGCGCTCCTTATTTGTAACATCCTCAAGTAGTAAGTAGTAGTAGGAGTAAGTAGTAGGAGTCAAAGTCAAATATATGTTATATTTATTCAGTATAGTATCACGAGGATCACTTTCAAACGTCATAAAGCTAGGTGAGTCTAGGTGCCAGTTCCACGCGACCAAGCCTGAAGAACAGGCCTGTGTCTGTTTAACAGTTAGGCCTGGTCTCATACTCCAAGACTCCAAGATGGATCATGTTTTGATAGAAATCCATGCTGACAATTCCATGTTGTGAGGATATTATTACCTATGTTTTTAATAAAACTTAACTTATCGTCTGACACACACACAGACAGTTCACCCGCACAGTGGTCGTTTGTAATGTCCAACCAAAATTTATTAATTTATATACTCACTGAACCAGCAGGTATAAGAACTCACGCCGGGCTTAGCATGGTCTCCTGGAACGGTGTCGACTATCACCATACATATCGTCATTATCGCTGGACAACCCCAGGCAAATAATGCATACCAAGCAAAAGGCTTCCAACCTTGGTTTTGAACTGAAGACGAAGATCTGTCAAAAAATATAAATGTGTTAAAACCAGCCAAGTGTGAATCGATTTTCCGATGAGAAGTGCTTACGACCAACAACATGAATAAGCCTTCTTCTTCTTATCGTATCACTGATTCTTTCGAAACAAGTGTGGTGAAAGGATTTTAAATGCGCCTTTCGTGCACTTGACACATATTTTAGAATTTTTTTATTTAGATTCTACGATATGCCGGTTTCCTCACGATGTTTTCAATAAGGGCTTAAAACTTTCCAATCTTTTACATACCGCTTCCATTGCCTCGTACTAGTATCATTAACATAACACAATCATTATTGACCGAGCGAGCAAAGCGTCTAAAGTTTCTTGATTGGCCAAAAATGCTTTTGTCTGGCTATATGTCTGTCTTATCTCGCCTACAGGTTGCATTTTTCAACCGATCTGGACGAAACTAGTCATACAAAGTCAAAAAACTTGTATAATTACCCAAGTTGTATGACTTTGTAGTTTTATTGTCGTCGTAGATTTTTAATTGGAAGTGTACCTACTTCCTCCAAAAAGAGGCTACTGGATATTTCCGTCGTATGAGATCCGATTTCTATTATTTTTTTCTATTTGAAAGGTAGTAAGCGATGGTCTCTTGCTGGCTAAAAAATTGGTGAAAATCTGATGATGATCTTCGGCGTGGTGAGCAGAACAGCTCCTCGAAATGCATTAGATTGCTTACTTTTAGTGCGATCGCGAGGTCTATAGCTCACAGATATCTTACCTTATACTCAGCATCAGTTGCGTAGATATTGCAGTTGTCCAGAAAAACGACGCCAATAAGAAGAAGTACGCAAAATAACCTGAAAATTAAAAATAGTTATATAAAATACAAGAATGCAAAGCTGCTTTTTAACCGCGTGCTCAATTTTGATGACCGAGCAAGCGAAGGAATCAAAAGGGCACAGGTGAAAAACCTTTGCACTCGAGTGCAACAAGTAACTTTTCATCACACCTCAGCGAGGAAATGACTAAATGCAAAAAAGAACATGGCGCGACTAAAAGTAACACACCAAGAAGGTTCCAAGTATGAGTTTTTAACAAATTTAAAAAGGTTGTTTGATAAATTCGGCACCATGTAGGTAGAAGTTAATAGGTTGTGTATTCACAAACTTAGTGAAAACGATATTCTAAATTCAAATTTACTTTATCCTCTACTCTAGCAGATAAAAACGGCTTTTGCAGTCAGATATTGAACAGCAAAAACACACTTTTTGAGCTGGTGGGATGAAAAAAATATTTCAATGACCAAATCAAAAAGATGTTACGTTTTTTTTAACTGTTTTGTAAAAATGAGTAAAAATGTGACTGTAATTAACATATAAACTCCTTACCGACTTCATAGTTTGACGATTGGTAAACGTCTATTTATTCAAGGAGTTCCAGATTAGTCGAAAATGACAAATCTGGCGGAAAATTACAAAAAGTATTTTTTTATAGTTAAAAAGTTTCAAAAATGCCAACGGGCAAGACCCAACGACCAACGAAAATTATAAAAGCACAAAACTTATTTATCGAAAATCGGGTCAGTAAATCGACGGTGGTCTTCGTCTTAAGCTTGGAGGAAGTCTTAAGTCATGATTGTATTCGTAAGCCAATTATTTTTTTTATTTAAAAATACCTCTTGCCGCGCATCCACCGCCTGGAATTGCTCCTTTTTCGTCGTACTCCGCCATCAAGTTTATGATTGCGAATATACATAAGCCTATCGCTAAGCTAGCGCATAGGTTTATGAAGCTTTTGCTGAAAAGATCTCTGTAATATAAAATAAAGAATTATTTAAAAACCTGATTGCCGCCCGCGACTTCTCCGCGTGTTAGTGCATGATTGCTAACATCTAAATTTAAGGCGTAGGTATTCATTTTTTTTCAGAATAAAATGTAAATTATAACTTTGACTGGCCTCTCAGCTCAGTTGCCAGTAGCTCTGTAGTAGGCTGTGGGTTCGGTCCCCACCGAGAACAAATATTTGTGTGGTGAACATACATAGTTTAAGAAAAAATCAAAATCAAAATTGTCTTTATTCAGTTCGATTACAATTAATCGCTTTGAAACGTCTAGCTAGGTGAGTCTAGGTGCCAGTTCCAGTAGTGTTGTGTGGATTATCCACAATATTTATTTATTATTTATCTATACTTCTATACTAATATTATAAAGAGGAAAGATTTGTACCTACTTTTGTATGTTTGTAATGAATAGGCTCAAAAAGTACTGGGCCGATTTAAAAAAATCTTTCACCAATAGAATGCTACATTCTTCCAATTTGACATAGGCTACATTTCATTTTGAAAAAAATTAGGGATCCTTGGTAAAATTTGAGCAATGTAACCGAAGGTGTAGAAAAATTAGTCTTAAAATGTCTTTCGTCGAATGCGCTGCCGAAACTATTAGCGATAGAACAAAATAATGTACAACAATATTGTCTACCCCGTGCGAAGCCGGGACGGGCTGCTAGCTATAATTATACTAATCTAGTCTTCCAGACTGGTGTCTTACTCTAATCTATGTTTAAGTTATCCCTATATTTTGTAAAAGTTATGAAAAATGGCATGATTCCGAACAAGGCAGCAAAGTTGCGCGGTTCGAAGCCTGACTGTTGCTGAAATCGGAATCACACCATACGGATAAGGTAATTATCGTCAATTTGATGGCAAAAACAGACAAAAATTTGGTTTTCTTCAAATGTAAGTTTCCACCATTCTTCTTCTTTCGTGTCGATTCGACTACACTACTTGGGTACTAACAAGATACTAATAATATCTTGTTAGTACCAACAAAGCTGTGGTGCCAGTCCAGAAAGGAATCTAACGTACCTTATTTCATTTAGAGCACAATAGGTAATAATGGTCAGCGTGAGAAAGACAACAGAGACTATCAAAATATGTCCAATTATGCTCACTTCTTCTTCATCATAGCAAACTATTCCCACTTTCAATGTGTTATTTGACTTTGGATAATAAGACAAGGTGTTGACACAGTATCTGAAAATATAAAAAAATGAAAATAATGTTGGAAAATATGCGATATTTATATTGGAAAATATGAATTCCAAACTGTTGTTTTTGGACTATGTTATGGAACTGAATTCGTTACCTTTGGGCATTTTCTATCACTGAACCATTAATGTTAACTGTGCCGTCATTATTGAAAATGAATTTGCTGTATAATGTCTTATAAAACCCGGACTCACAGTTAGGAGTCGTAGGTGAAGAATCATTACTCCCTATCTCAAAACATACTGCTTTTCCTTCTACTTGTGAAAAAGACAAAAATTTATCTGGTGGACAACACGCTACTTCTCCGTTTGCTTCTGCTAAAGTTCGAGCCACCACAGTCAACACACCGATACACGTGATTATAATCATTTTATATTTAAACACTTTAATTAGATCGACGGTTTCGCTTTATCAGCTCGATTAACCAACAAAATTTTAAACGGGCAACCACGCGTTTGGCGCTCGTCGTATTTCAGACCAAACTGAATTCAATGTCGGACATTATTCACTATGACATTGGAGATTCCGTGCCCAAAACGTGTGACGTCACAACGTGATTTAAACACCAACGCGATTCTTACCGTGCCGGCAGTGTTGCCGTTTTTTATTTTGAGAAAATGCTAGAACTTGCTCCAAATAATGCTAAAATATGCTAAATTTGTATTAAAAAATGCTAAAAAAAATGCTAAAATACTAATTTTGTTATTTAACCTTTCTGGTTACAATTTTTTGGTAGAACAGTAGCCTAACATGTTATTCTAGGCTCTAAAGTATCGTTACGCACCAAATATTAGCAAAATCCATCATTCATCCGATTCGGCATTCAGTGCACGAAAATACTTGTATCTACACAATTTGCCACATTTCTGATGTTACTAGGATAAGAAGGACAGGAAAAAGGACAGGTTAATAATAAAGAACATTTTGGTCGTTTTAATCATTTTAATCAAAATCAAACATAATTTCTAAATCATCGTCATGTTCGTCAGTTTGGGCTTGTGATGTCGACGGGCCACTTTCAACATCCACCCTCATCGGTGGCATAATTGAATCTTTTACTCCTCGAATATGCCTTAGTACTTCTTCAGGTACGTTATAAGAATAACAAGATTTACCGGATCTTTTAAGACCATATCTAATATGAAGGATAGAGTTGAGAGTTCGTAGTGCCATTCGATTTCGCAATTTCGTCTTAACTACGTTCATTTGGCTGAAAACTCTTTCTATTTCTGCATTCGAGTGTGGCAAAGACAGAATAGACATAACCAAATTGGCCAATTCAGAAAATGGATTGTTATCCGCTGAATCTTTGTAATCGTTCACCTCCGTCCAAAATTCAACCGTTGATGATTTATTTTTCCAATCGAAGTGTACAATATTTCTCCACTGTACAACAATACGTTCTATGTCATCGTCCTGGCAGCCAAAATTTTGTGCGAGTTCAATTATTGATGGTTTAGTGGTTTTTAAAGCTTCTCGTACTGAAAACATGTTAATAGTTTGGAGTATCTTAACATTTACTGGAAACCTTGATCGCATTTCTTGAACCAACTTCAGTGTAAACTGTTTACAGCGATGCCGAAGGTTACGTTCTGTTTCTGGCAATAAGTGATATTCAGCTAATTTTAGTTCTACACGATAGCCCATGTATGGAGAGGGGTCTAAATAACTTTCGATATTTGTAGCTGTCAAAATATCTATCTGAGCTGTTGGCATTAAGATTCGTCTAGCTACTGACTCAACTAAATCTACCAGATCCTTCAACAGTTTGGTCGGGTCTCGGTCATTGCTTTCAAAGTTCTTATTTACTCTTTGTACTTCATCTAAAATTGGTAATAAATATAGTAAGTACAGATGATTGGCAGGATCGTTATACATGGAGTAGAGCATTTCGGCGGTATAGCAATTTTCATTTTGTTTTACAATTTCAAAGTGCGTTTTCAGTTCTAACCATTGGTCAATAATCCGGCGAACAGCAGGTTCAATTGATAACCACCTCGTGTTGCACATCTGAGTAATTTTTAAGGGTTCTTTTCCACAGTTTATGGTTTTGTAAAGTTCTTTGTATAACAGCTGTCGATTTGAGGAGTGGCTAAACCAATTGTAAGTTTCACGAATTAAAAATTCTATGTTTCGTGGTAGGGACTCCTCTGACGCGTGTGTTATAGCCAATTGAAGCGAGTGGCATAAGCAACGCACCAAAACAAGATTTTCATTGCCCGTTTCAGTTTTTAGAAGAGCATGGACTCCATTGTTTACTCCAGTCATAGAACTTGCATTGTCAGTGCCTATCCCTATTAAATTTTTTATATTTATATTTAGCGCTGTAAATAGAAACTTGATCCCGTTGACTATAGCGTTTGCTGTTCCGTTTTCAATTTCAACCAATCCCAAAAATGTGGTAATCATTTTTCGGTATGAACTACTATAATATCGGATTGATGTACCGAGTACCTTTGTGACCGAAATATCTGTTGACTCATCAATCAATATACTGAACTTATTATCTCCTATGTCTGCTACCAATTGCGATGTAAAGTGTGGTGCCAAGGCGTATTTAATGATATTGGTACATTTCGTTCTATGTAATTTGATTTCTGCACTTTTGCTATCAGAGAATGTTTTTTTGCACATTTCGGACAAGTGGTCAACTGTTAAAATAGACGCATGTTCGCATATAAAGAGCGCGAGTGAAGACTCCGCTCTTTGGACATCAAGATTAATTTGCATCGTAGGAAAATCAATTTTTCTTTGACTTTTCATCGGCCCAGCACATTTAACATGTTTCGTGGTGGCAATGTGTTGGTTAAGGCAGTATAGTTTAGCCAATAAGGTACACTTACAGTATTTGCAATAAGCTTTGGTCGGATCTCCTTTATCTGATGACAGCCAATCCTTAAACTCGCTTAACTTCTCCCATTCTTCGCGATAATGTTGCTCATATTTAGGAGGCATACTTTGACTTCACATTCACCAATAACATTGAATTAATATATTCAAGAATTTCAAGAGTCAAGTGGGGTTCGGACGCGAAACGTTCGCTAAGTAAAAACAATCAGAAACTAATTTCAGGGAAGTCCCTGATCCAGAGAGAGAGTTGCCATACCTCAATGAAAACCATAGATAAAAAATAATGTCTCTGGTCGGTCTCTATTAAATAATCTTTTGACATTGACTTTTGATTTGAAATGCCAAAATATGCAATATGCTAAATGCAAAATTTATATGCTAAAGAGTCATGAAATATGCTAAATTTAGCACTAAAAATGCTAAAACGGCAACAGTGCGTGCCGGTGTGGAATCGAAAAATGGTATTCTTTAGGCCACAAGACTAGTTGTCTAAGCCCCACGTTTTATTTCACATGATGCGTTCAAACTCTTGCGTCTGATCCACTCGGAAAATTATCGGTTTTTAAATAAATTTGCAGGATTAGTTTTTGTTTCCAATTTTTCAACTCAAACAATAAATATTTTGAATTATATGCATGCTAATCCATCTTGTTGAGCTTACAATATTTTAAAGCGATTTGAAAATTTAGAACCAAACATATTTATAACACTAAATGACATTCCAGTCACCTTTGACTAGTTTCAGAACGTATGTTTTGATTGCGTGAATGAAATTAAATAGCAATGTCCTTCATCCAAATAAACCACGATCTACACTTTGAAAAGGCAAAAAATAAAGTGGATGTTATTCTGCGAAGATAAAATGGATATTATACTGCGGTCCTACAAGGCTACCAAAGAATTATGTGTATTTTTTCCTCCTTGAGATCTTTGCAAGCAGGATAATGACTCCTCAAAGGTTTACCAGCATAACACCAAGTAAGTGCATCGATAAAATAAGAATACTACGGTACTAGTAGCAGTGGTAGTAGGTACCTAGATGCCTGCCTTCAGCAGTGGAGTGCACCATTTCAGGCTGCTGAGGTGAAGTGGATGAATGTACCTACCTACTTGACTGGCTCAGTTGGTAGTAGCTCTGCCTTCTGCGCCGTAGGTCGTGGGTTCGATACCTACCGAGAACAAATATAATTTGTGTGGTGAACACATAATATGTTTGTTCTCTGTCTGGGTGTTATATTATATTCTATGTATTTACAAAAAAATATACTAAGTATTAATATCAGCTATCTAGTTCCCATAGTGCAAGCTCTGCTTAGTATGGGGCTAGATAGTGTTGAGTAGATTGTCTACAATATTTAAAGGTTGATATTGATTTCAGGACCTCATACGTCCAATAATGAGGTCCCGAAGGAGTAAATGGACGTATGATTGCAGTCTGGTACCCTAGAGATGGAAAACGCAACAGAGGGCGGCAGTTGAAGCGTTGGTAGGATGAGCTCCCTAAGGAGTGGCGCAGAGCATGTCTGGACCGAGCCAAGTGGCAAACCCTGGAGGAGGCCTTTGTCGAAGGACAACCCGACCGACCTATGTAGTACCACCACGTCGGTGTCATACATAATAGAAACTTTTGCTTAGTTAGTATATTTAGTAAGTAGGATTAGTATAAGTTAGGTTAAGCAAAACTGTTTTGGTCAGAGAAATAAAGGCTTATTTTTATTTTATTTTATTTTATTTATTGATTTCAGGTAAAGTCGCTGTGAAGAGGAAGTTGTTAATGCCCTCAATGAGCTGCTTCCAATCTATGTGAAATTTCCTACCACCGAACAAGAAAGGATGTAATCAAACAAGTGTATAATTTAATTCTACTAAGTATTTGTTTGAAATCTTCATACAATCCTGTAAAAAAAATGGTTTCAATATTATAAAAGCTAAGCCACACTACTTTCATTGTTTTTCTTTATTTTATACCATGTAGATAATTGTATGATACTTTGTTGATACAATGATAAACAACTTTCAAACATAACCTCAAAACATGCTCAAGAGAAACGAGCCATACTAACTTTATCAGGAACACGCTAATCTGTGGCGTATCGCGCAAGAATCGAGCGCGTTCATTTGACAGATCTAACCGTGCCCAAATCGTACCGTGCCGCGCTATGGAATGACAACTTTGGCATAGGGAATACGATTTTAAGCGATTCCACGCCGATGTCTTATCGTGTTCACGTAACACGCGTGGTTTGGCAATAGTGAATAACAGCCCAGGGCTAGTAAACACGTTATGCCACGTTTTTCTTCTCACCGACACGGGACTCGGCGCCGACTCCGGAACGGAGTCGGCGCCGTACCCAGGTGGGCTCGTGAGTTTTAACATCATTTTGTCTTTAGCTTTATCAAAATAACTACGTGGGGTCTAATGTTTGTTTATTTTTTTACTTACGAACGCTACGTAAAAACATTAGTTCTCGCAATCCCGCCATAGGGGCGATCATCGTTTTTTTCTCCATATAAAAAGCCCCAAAATGATGTTAACACTTAGGCCTTGGGCACACTAGACGGAAATTCCGTCGCCGAACTTCCGCGGCGGAACGCCAATACATGTTATTGCATATAAAATACAAATATCGGGCACACTACGCGGAAGATCGGTCGTTCCGTCGCGGACGATAGCGGACTGCTCACTCGTTTGCGTCTGCTCGGTCGTCCGCGCACCGATCTTCCGTCAGCGTAAGATCAGCAACGTCGCATTACAGGTATTTGTATGCGACGCGCCACATTCAGCGGATAACTCGCTATCACTTCTATCGGATCCATCACGAATTACGACCACCGTATAAGCGCAGGCAGCCGACTGATGATCTGCTACTGAAATACAGTGTGGCTGGTATCGCATAGAACGGATTGACCGCCGCGGAAGTTCGGCGACGGAATTTCCGTCTAGTGTGCCCAAGGCCTTAGGCCTTTGCCACACTAGACGGAAATTCCGTCGCCGAGCTTCCGCGGCGGAACGCCAATATATGTTATTGCATATAAAATACAAAAAATACAAATATCGGGCACACTACGCGGAAGATCGGTCTCGCGAGACGAGATTGCATTCCCTAGTCACTAGGGCATGCAATTATCGAAACTTTTCGATAATCTTTAACTGCTCGTTTTGTCCTATCGACACCCAACAAGAAGATATACGTATAACCTACTATGATCTATCTATTTCTACTCATAGCGTTATTTTTCTTTCGTGTTGATGTTACAATAATATTGAGTGAAAAGTGAATGAAACGGCATTGAACAGAGGATGCCTTCTGTCACTTTCTTGTTTATAATATCATTTTTTTTAATGACAGCTTTCGGCTTTTCACTGTTTATTCAAGGATTGCATGAAGGTACCATTAATACGGAAAATAGCTTAAATTTCTTGAACTTTACATCATAATTTTGGGATTGATAACTCATTATTTACAAAAAAATATGATTTTACTAGCTGTGCCCGCGACTTCGTCCGCGTGGTATAGTGTCTATGGGTAGCATTTTTAATTTGCAGCGGAAGAAAACAGTAATTAAATAACAACGTCATATTCGCGTGCACGTGACACAGTCGTCTGTCCTCTTACTAAACTTAGACATATGGCGTGGTACTACGCCACACTTTCATCCCCCCCGCATTCCTCTCCGAACTCCCCCACACTCCCCCCACTCTCCTCAACACCCCCCCACATTCCCCCCGCACTCCCCTCCACAATCCCTCTGTACTCTCCCCGCACCTCCCCTTCACACTCCCCCCTGTACTCCCCTCCACACTCCCCCCTGTACTCCTATCCACACTCCCCCCGCACCTCCCCTCCACACTCCCCCTGTACTCTCCTCCACACTCCCCCCGCACCTCCCCTCCACACTCCCCCTGTACTCCCCTCCACACTCCCCCCGCACCTACCCTCCAACTCCCCCCGCACCTCCCCTCCACACTCCCCCTGTACTCCCCTCCACACTCCCCCCGCACCTCCCCTCCACACTCCCCCCTGTACTCCCCTCCACACTCCCCCCTGTACTCCCCTCCACACTCCCCCCGCACCTCCCCTCCACACTCCCCCTGTACTCTCCTCCACACTCCCCCCGCACCTCCCCTCCACACTCCCCCTGTACTCCCCTCCACACTCTCCCGCACCTACCCTCCAACTCCCCCCTGTACTCTCCTCCACACTCCCCCCGCACCTCCCCTCCACACTCCCCCCTGTACTCCCCTCCACACTCCCCCCGCACCTCCCCTCCACACTCCCCCCTGTACTCCCCTCCCTCTACCCCCCCAGCACAAACTTTGAATGTCATATTTTTTTATATCAAATCAACAGACTAAAAAATAAGTTTTAAGTTTCTAGCTCTAAAAATGACGATACTTCCATACAACTTTCAACCCCTATTTTCAACCCCTTACAACCCTTTTTTCGCAATAAAAAGTAGCCTATGTCCTTCCTCAGGCCCTCAACTATCTGTGTACCAAATTTCATTTCAATCGGTTCAGTAGTTTTGGCGTGAAAGCCGGACAGGAGGACAGACAGACAGACAGACAGACAGAGTTACAAACGCATTTATAATATTAATAAGGATTACATATTATTTCGACTAGTGTCACTTATCGAATAGCTTTTAATTAGTTGACACTTTCCGTTCTAATAATTATAAGCCATTTCACGATTAAGTTCATAAGTAAATCAGTCAGTAGATGGCTTGGATTAGGGGGTAATCATTATCTACATAGGTTTTTTTGAAGTGAAAACTTCTTTAGCGGCGTTGAGCACTTTCTGAATGGGGATAAAATCTTAAACTCGCGTCAGGATCACGTGACCCTGATCGAAAAAGCGTAGGACGGATTTTTTGCAGAAATGTACCCTAAGACTACAACGTAGAGTTCATAATAAAAATCGAAAAAGCGACGCTACAGATACGCTAGTAGTTACTATGACACGGTAACGTCACAGAATAGATAATAGTTAGTAGCAAGCATACCAAGGCGTTTTTCGTGACTGTAGTAGGTATAGGTACATACCTATTATAGATTTTATGAACTAGCGGCCGCCCGCGGCAGGTAGTAGTGGTCATTGGTACATGATTTTATAGATCTACTGTATTTATTTTTCGAGTGGAGCATTGCGGCGAGCGAAGCGAGCCGCCATGCGACCATGGGAACAGCGCGGCGAGCGAAGCGAGCCGTGCTGTGACTCCCCCCAAGCCCCCCAGAACCCCCTCCTCCTGAACCCGGGGGGAGCGTCGCGGCGAGCGAAGCGAGCCGCCACGTGACCACGGGGAACAGCGCGGCGAGCGAAGCGAGCCGTGCTGTGACCCCCCCTAAGCTCCCCAGAACCCCCTCCTCCGAAACCCGGGGGAAGCGTCGCGGCGAGCGAAGCGAGCCGCCACGCGATCACGGGGAACAGCGTGGCGAGTGAAGCGAGCCGTGCTGTTACCCCCCTTAGCCCCCCAGAACCCCCTCCTCCTATGTCTGCCGTTTTACTTCATTTAGGACCTACTTGTAGGTCGCGCGACAAGGTCCCTTCTAGCGGTTCCGACCCGTTGAGGATTTGGCTTTACGTAAAATTTAGGGTTCCGTATAGGGTTTTGATTGGGGTTATACTATATTGAGGAATTTGATTAAATGGTCGACTTTTAGGGTTCCTTAGGACTTTGATTGGAGTTTCAACTACACTTAGAAGCTTGTTAAAATTTTTAGGGTTCCTTAGGACTTTGATTGGGGTTTTACTACATTGAGGAATTTGATTAAGTGGTCAACTTTTAGGGTTCCTTAGGACTTTGATTGGAGTTTCAACTACACTTAGGAGCTTGATAATGTTAACATTTTTAGGGTTCCTTAGGACTTTGATTGGAATTTCAACTACACTTAGGAGCTTGATAATGCTAAAATTTTTAGGGTTCCTTAGGACTTTGATTGGGGTTTTACTACATTGAGGAACTTGATAAAATAAACAACTTTTAGGGTTCCTTAGGCCTTTAATTGGACTTTCAACTACACTTAGGACCTTGATTATGTAAACAATTTTAGGGTTCCTTAGCACTTTGATTGGAATTTCAACTACACTTAGGAGCTTGATAATGCTAAAATTTTTAGGGTTCCTTAGGACTTTGATTGGGGTTTTACTACATTGAGGAACTTGATAAAATAAACAACTTTTAGGGTTCCTACGTTAATAATCAAGTTTTCACTTCTGCCGGCACTCCCGGAGTGCAACCCGTATTTTTTTTTTATAGAAACCAAATAATAATAATCAATTAGAATATACGCATTGTTTAACATTTTGTTATTGTTAAGAATAAGAATGAACTATTCGTAATAATAGTTCATTCATACATTTTTGAATTTATCGTTTTTTTTTCGATAATTATCGCTGGCGAAAATGAGCCGATTACCGATAATTTATCGATTATCGGATTGCATGCGCTAATAGTCACTGAATGAGCCCTCTATTTTTCCGCTGACTGATACCGCCCGCCGGTAGGTATCAGTCACAGAAAACACATATTTATAATTTTCTAAAAGAGTGGAAAACATTCGTTTGACGATTGACTTTCATACAAAGTTCGCTTTATTGCGTACGATTTAAGGCTTGAACACACCGCCAGCGAACTAGTTCGCTAGCGATGGCGAACTAGCCCCCAAATAATTTGAAGTCTCCGAAATGTACATTGCCATCACAATGGTGCTTTTGGCGCTAGGTCTAGCGCAATTTCAAAACATTTAACTGCTATTATTTTGTAGGCTAATCTTGGATTAACTTTGGATTTTAAATACGTGTCGCAGTTTGTAGTTCATATAAATTGCCAAGTTAAAAAAAAAATACATTTCTATTGAGTTTTCAAAAAAAAAAGATATTTATTGAGCACTGTGACATGCGCACCTATTTTATCGGACAACTTGTGTCTATTCAAAGTATCTAGAAGCATTTAAAGTGTCTAGGTTTATGACTACAATGCTTAATTTAAAAAAAATAAAAATACATTAGTAAAAATAGCCAAACCCTGGAATGGACCTGGCAGCACTGGCCGCAATTTAGACTGTCAAGATATGAAAGATATTTAGCCCAATCAAAACACTTAACTACTGCTAGGCATGGGAAATAATTACCTGCAGTTAATCGGCTCATTTACAACCTTGAGCTTGTTCAGCTCAAACAACTCAGCGGCTCAAACATCATGTAGTTGTTGTAGAAGTGTGGAAGTGCGAGTGCAGAAGTTAAGCCGCTTACAGACCTTCTGGCTTCACTTCGGAATCATTCAGTTAATATAGTTACCTACTTTAATTTTTTTCACTGAAATACCTAACCTACCTACCAAAGTAGCAAGCAGCAAATAAACTGAATAAATAAAGTCTGTTTAAACTGTTATCGCCACTGTTTGTTTTGAGCCGTTATTTATGAAAATTAAACTGCTAGCTATGCTAAAGTATAAAATGCTATGATGTGCGGTTTTGGCCCTTACGTATTTATTGCAGAAGCAAATTTTCAACATAGTTTCTATTATTGGCTATGCATACCGTAAACCTTATATCTCTTTGTGCTTCTTCCAGAACGACTTCCAATTTGATCAGGGCGAGCAACGCCAGGCTCCATAGCTCGTCTTAATCTAGGTCTTTACCTATGAAATTGTACATTTGAATATTTTTTATGCCATTAAAATTAGATAGGCGTAAGGCTCCAAACCCCACAGCAAGCTCAGCCGTATAATTAGTTGGTCTAACTCCATCACGGCTAAGCTTGCCGCGGGGTTCCAATTCTTCGGTCCAACTTTTTCACCACTTCTACTATCGTCTTCAATTCAAGGCCTGCGCACACCTATGTGCTCTTTACCGTCGTCAGTATTTTCGAAGCATTACAACCTTGGAATTTTCAAGTCAAGAGTGAACAAGTGAATAATAGCTAAGCGTGCTCCACCTTAGGCTGCATTTTCACTTTCCATCAGGTTTGATGGCAGTCAAACGTTTTGCTATCAACAATAAAAAAAAATACCTATATATGTCGCTGGCCATGGCGATCAGTGAAACGCTGTCAAATTTGAAAGCGATATTTGACATCGTTTCATTGATAGCCATTGCCAGTGACCTAGGTGTACACAGGCCTTCATAGGCCTACAGGCGTTGTTGACAACGGTTGCCAGCCGACCACAAGGCTCGTTTTTCAACTCATAATTTGCAGATTTAAATTTAAGGCTTTGCAGGGGTGCAAAATACAAAAGCACATTTTGCCCTCCTTTTTTCTACACTAAGCCTGTGCAAAGCTAAGACGATTGGCTAGTTATGTACATGGAATACATAGTGAGATAACTGGCATGTCGTAGAACCTACATAAACCGTAAAACATTGTCAAAGTGCACGAAAAGAGCCTCATTGAGGTGCGTTTATAATTCTTTCACCACATTACTTTTGAATGAACTTTTGTCACCATAGTATTAAGTATGTTAAGGCTGCAATGCTTTCTAAGTGAGAGCTGAAATAAAAAGTTTTGGTTTGATTCAATTTTGGTGTGAGCTACACTGAGCTGCACAAAACGTAGATAATAATGACTCCTTCTGTCTTCGACCATATCACTTTACCAAACTTTGACACAAGAGGTGGGCGTGGCTACGCCGCCGCCACGACCAAAGAAGTAGGAAATATAAAACTTGTTAAACCCATAGAGCAGCAGCATTGTTTTTGACAAAGTCAAACGGCTTCGTAGGCTTTTACCCAACATGCTGATGCAAACAGGAATGTTATGATATTGACCACTATGTGTGTGTATAAGTATTTTATGATTGCTCATCTGTTCCCCTATATCAAATAAATATAAAAATAGAACTAGTTTATTTTAATTATATGACAGCTGTCAGTTGAAAGCGATTCTATCTAGGACTGAAAAGTATTATTTTCAACCCACTCCTCAGGCAACTTCAGACCTTCTTTCTGAATATGAGTAATGAAAAATATAAAATAAAATGTCAGGAAATTAAAAACAAAAATAAAGTAGAAAATCACACGCAGTTATACATCACGCTCGCAGAATCCCAAGCATTCAGAAATAGTTTTCATCCAGCGATCCTCAAACATCTCACACCCAAGATTAAATGAAATGCGTGGAACAGACATGTTAACATACATTAACATTTCACCGCTATGTACCTATGCTATGTAAGCATAGGTACATAGCGGTGAAAATCATAACCTTTCCTTTTTTATTTTCTTCGCCGCAGTCTATGTCTATATCTAGTCGAGTATAAATAGTATAAGGTCGGGCGCGATATAGATTAGATAGATCAGAAAACGTCGAATACAACAATTCAAATTCAATCAGTTTTAAATTTCTAATCCGCACAAGATTTTCGCCGAACACATTTTGTGCTAGACCTAAATGGTAAGAAAGTTGACAGACTGAACAGTATCCTTGGTTCATTAGAATTTTTCTATCAAACGTTTTCTGATGTACTTACTTAAGTACCTACCTATTAAACACCCGGCCTTATACTATTGAATTAGAGCACGGGTAGTCTAGTTTAGAGGGTAGCGAGCAATCCAATCCAAAGATTGACTGGACTCTCAGCTCAGTTGGCAGTAGCTCTGCCTTCTGCGCCGTAGGTCGTGGGTTCAATTCCCACCGAGAACAAATATTTCTTTGGTGAATGCAGATGTTTGTTCTCTGTCTGAGTGTTATATTGTATTCTAACTATGTGTTAACAAAATGATGTGCAGTAAAATGTATGTACTATAGGCATGAGATAGTTGATTGTAATACATCAACTATAATCTGATTCCTATAGTACAAGACAAGCTCGGGGATAGATAGTGTTTTGTGGATTGTCTACATTATTAATTTATTTTATAAAGATCGTGGGTTAAAATTTGGTCGTGCACCACCAATGTATACTATTCTGTCAGTTTATCACCTATCTTATTATATAAATAGATATACGGTAGCTGTAGGTTTATCGACAAGATAAACCTAGCTCTAAGACTTCTCAAAGTGATCATTGATATTATGTAATTTTAAAGGTACAATGAATAAAATTAAACATTTTTACTTTACTTTGACTTTCACTTTGAATACTGCTACTCCATTGTAATCTCCATTTGATAACTCTTTGAATTGCTCGAAATCAATTGTCAATTTGAAAAAACGTCAAAACTATAGCGCTTGCAAAACAGGAAAGTATTAAAAACCGGATTATCTCCGGCTTCCGGCCAAAAACCGTTTCCAGGTTTGGTCAACGTAATATTTTTTCATATAGTAGAATTTTAACAAGAAAACAATATTCTAAGATACCTACAAAATCAACTATTAAAAAATTGTACGAAATAGGAATTAGTATCTAGTGAAGTTTAATATTACTTACTTTATTATTGAGTAGTTTATTGTTGAGTAGATTAGTAGTAGTAGTGGAGCTTTTTGTGAAGTGCTCATCCAGGGAAGTACTACCACCATACCTGTTTCTGCCGTGAAGCAGCATTGCTGTGTTTCTGTTTGAAGGGTGTGGGTGCCGGTGAAATTACTGGCACTAGAGGCTGAACAATTGTACGCGTGAAGCTGATGGACGCAGGGCAGTGCATCGTAGGGCAAATTCCTGGCGTGTGTGACTTACGAGGCAATGCTTTGTTACAGGCTATAGGTACCACTGTTACTACTTACAGGCCTATACCCGAGTGGGATCCTAGCTAAAGAAAAATAAGAACACAAATGAACAAAAAGTAAAACTGAAAAAAAAACTAATAAAAATAAATCTAACATCAAAATATATGTATTAAAAATAAAGTTTAAAATTAAATTTAAACAAAATAATGACTATAATGTATGAATGTAAATAATAATGATGATATAATAATAATCAAAATAATAAGTAATAATATGCATGAAATGTAACTTAATGTAGTTATGGAATGAATGGGCTTTTTTAATTTTTTTTTATAGTTACCACTTAACATCAGGTGGACCATATGCTTGTTCCATCAGCTAGATGTATTAAAAAAAAAGACGCAGTGCAATAATAGAAAAACAAAGTATTGGTTTTATTATGTTTTATCGGTTTTTAGCTATGTATGCTTTTAGACAAAAAAAAACCATTTATAAAAATAATGCATCTTTTCAGTAATGTTTCAATTACCTGGACATATTAGGGCTAAGAATAAAGTGATGGTGAACTGAACGCGCGAACCTTGTGCAAACAACACCCACACCACTGCCTCCATATTGCCACTGTTATGACTTTTGAGGAACAAGATTTAGCGCAGTTTCAAGACAGTATCTAACACTAATACTAGCTCGCTGCGTACAATGACAGTTCGCGGCGCTGTGTGGGGATGAATGCAAAACCCTACGCTTGAAACTGATCGCCATCGCCATCGCAGTTCGAAACTGTTCGCCGCAATCTTTTCTAAGCTTAATTCATTCACCCGCTAGTCTGGGGTACCTAGGTAGTTTTTGTTCACGGGGATTAAAAACAAAACAATATTTTTGAGGCTCAATCAGTAAGATTTATGTTTCTGATACTAAGGAAAATCGGAATACGTAAAACTTCCCTCACTGTATAGGCATACGCCTATCTATCATTGCGTCCTGAAGTGAGGGTAGTTATTATACCTCCACCTCTCAACGATGATAGCACTCATGTCAATGCTCCAGTCTGCCCACGACCACAGTTATTACAACATAGCCGAAGCGTCGGGGAAAATTATACGCGGTAAACACCCATCATCATCATTATCATCATCATCAACCTATATTAGTCCACTGCTGGACGTAGGTCTCTCGCAAGACGCGCCACTGAGCCCGGTCTCTCTCTCTCTCTCTTCTTCTCCAGTGCTTGCCAGCTTCATTTCGCAGATCGTCGCCCCACGTTGCCGGAGGGCGTCCTACACTACGCTTACCTAAACGCGGTAAAAATACCCGTGTAACAGTTTAATGTGTGTTATGATCGCAAAAGTTTAAAAAAGTACTATTGATAAATTTTGCTTAGCTGTCCGGCTTTTCGCAAAACCGGAAAACCGGGTTTGCACGCCCTAGTCAGGACGTAATGTCAGATGGGAAACTGATGGGTGGCTGAACTAATTGATGCCCGCGACTTCATCGACTGTCTCCACGGGTGGTGATTATACACTTCCTTGTTTCGATATTATATTTATGCATTCCATCTCTTATAAAAAAGTCCCCAAATATTATAAATACATTCACTTGTTCTGTTTTTTCTCCATCAATCAAAATATTACACGCTGTTAAACATTCATATCGAATACCATAAACTTAGCCTTATGATTGTATTTGTTTTTGTATTTATTGATTTACTTTGATTATGACGGTTCATTCTAGGTATGTAAATGCCCTTATTTTATTTTTTATTGATATTTGATCTTATTCTAAGCTTCTCTCCATCCAAAATTTGATTGGAAAATACTGATTTGCAGCGATATAACCGCCCATTATGCATTACTATATTTTTAAATAGTTTAAAATAAGATTCTATCCTATTATTATCTTACACAACATCTTTTTTGCTTTTTACGTAGTTAAACAAATATTTTTAGAAGTAATATATTTTTTTTCTATTAACACTAATAGGAAAAACAATTTCCAGAGTTCAATAATATTAGAACGAATCCTCAATAGTTCTCTTTTTCCAAATTTTAGACTCTACGGGTCGTTTTCACCGATGACTAATCAGTAGATCAAATATTTGACGATTGTTTAATACACAAAATTAAGAAAAATTAAGTAGGGGGTAGTAAAACATTAAATAGGGGATGCTTTGTCTGTCACGATCTGGGAACTTTCGTTTTTATTAGTAGTGATCGCAGCGTGCAACTGTCAAAAGACGCGGCAGTGTGTGCGGATGTATACAATTCCCTATGTTGAAACTGAACGGTTCGCCACCGCGCCCGCCAGCGAACTAGGTGTGTTCGAGCCTTTACAGTCCATGCGAACCAGTAAGCAATCGCGAAAATTTTCGTTAGCCTCTAAGGACTACTGCAAGTACTTATTGGTAAGCTATTATGTATTTCAAGCAATAAATATACTTTAACTTTGCCATTCCTTAAAAGCATTATATTATTATTTCCAGACCTTCATTCTAACAGTAGTTTTGTCTTTCTTTCCCTTCCCTTTTGTTTATACAAATACTTCTTTTCCTACATTTCTCATACATCTAGCCATATAAAGCACTGGGAGCGAAATTAACACATACCTTAAATAAAACAAATTCATAAAACAAATTCATTTTTGGAAGCTCTTTATTGGATATCACAAGCGAATTATTTAAGTAAAAATATAGAATTATCTGAGTAAAAATATAGTGAATACAGGAACGACAGACAAGAGAAAACTTGAAGAATTAATAATGATTACAACTAGGTATAAAGTATGAATGTTGTAAAAAGAGGAAAAAGCAGCCAAGTGCGAGTCGGACTCACCCATGAAGGGTTCCGTAGCATCAAGCAACATAATATACAGAAAATAAACAGGAAACAGGTTCTTGTAGTTCGTCGAAAGGTAAATTGCGGTTTACGATTTATGACGTATAAAAAAAAAACTACTGGCTAGATCTCGTTCAAACTAAATATCGTTGAAAGTTTGCATAGTAATGTACAACATATATTTTTTTTAGTTTTATCATTCCCTTATTTTAGAAGTTAGAGGGGGGGGGACCAACTTTTTTCAACTTTGGAAGTGTCTCTCGCGCAAACTATTCAGTTAAGAAAAAAACGATATTAGAAACCTCAACATCATTTTTGAAGACCTATTCATAGATACCCCACACGTATGGGTTCGACGAAAAATTTTTTTTTGAGTTGCAGTTTGAAGTATGGGGACCCCCAAAATTTATAGTTTTTTTTCTATTTTTGTGTAAAAATCTTAATGCGGTTTACAGAATACATCTACTCGCCAAGTTTCATCAGTGTAGCTCTTATGGTTTCGGAGAAAAATGGCTGTGACACGGTCGGACAGACAGACAGACAGACAGACAGACATGACGAATCTATAAGGGTTCCGTTTTTGCCATTTGGCTACGGAACCCTAAAAATGCTTATTCAATAAGTTTAATGATCTACATTAGAAAATTAAGTACATCATTTTTGTATGGCGACTAGAATATTTTTAATAGTAGGTTGATTTAGTAAAAAAAGTGCCTAAACTAAATATCATACACACACACACCCCAAAGACACACCCATACATAAAGCTACAAAAAGCCAAAGTAAAATCAGGCATCACGCACAGCGACTTCTTCTGTTGTTTTGAAGGGGCTTTCGTTATCTATACTGTAATTCAATAATAATACGAAATGAAAATATCAGTTTCTCGCAATAAAAAATAATACGAAAGAAAGCCGATATTTTGGCTATTCGCTTGTTGCTGCGGCCCGGCCCGGCTGCTCGGCCCAAAGCGGCGCGCGGCGGGTCAATGACCATGGCATGTTGTACCTACATTTTGACGATGGACCGTATTAACCCAAGTACAATTAGACTTCTACTCGTTGATGTTCCGGGGTGTTGACCGCTAGTAGCTACGGAGTCGTTGCGCTAAAAAGCATCGGTGTCGCCCATTCGTAAGATATAAGCGGTCTGACGCGGGTTATACTATAAGAGCGGTTTCAGACTAGGGTTTTATACGCGCGTATGAGCTCGTTTATGGAAGCGCATGTAGGCGCGTATAGGCGCGCCTTTTGTCACACGCTCGACTCGTACGAGCGTTTGTAGCGAGGCAGAGGCCTAAGGGGTAGGGGGGATACATACGTACGGGACCCTTAAAACTACCACGCGAGCGAAGCTGCTAGATTAGTATAACCCGCATTGGACCACCTATCTTACTAAGTATATCTAACGAATGGGCGACACCGATACTTTAGCCCGTTTTACTATAGATGATGTATTTTTTTAATAAATACCAAAAAAACAGACTAAAATTATTATTTGAGGGGGCTCCCATACAACAGACATGGTTTTATTGCCGTTTTTATAGACACGGAACGGTACGGAACCCTTCGAGGCTGCCCCCGCCCCTTTAGAGCCTGTCCAGATGGGGCGTTTTACGCGCGAGTGTCCTCGCGCGTAAACATTCGCGCGTTCTCCAGATACTAGAGCGCTATACATCCCGTCCAGATGCTGCCGTGCGATTCCTCAATCGCGCGTAAAACGCGAGCACCTCGCCGGACTCTCGACTCGCACGTGTTACGCGCGAGCGCCACGGGAGTCGAGATACTCTGGTGCCATTGCTGCGTCCAGTGGCAGTGCTGCCATTTTAGCGCTTTCGGCGCTAGATCTAGCGCTTTTTTGCTATGTTCAGCGGGCACTTGATAATTTTAGCGCCTAGCGGATAATTTAGCGCTTTCTTAATTTTTAATATGGCAGCACTATTTGTTCCGTGGAGAATAAAATTATTGCATAAGTTCAATTTTGTGCTCTATGCCAGCTGGGTTTTAATATGGCAATAGAGCACGGGGAATCCCATGAACATTAATTACTGTTTGTTTCATGTTTGGTTGATTGACTTTGCTTCTTTCATTTTCATTCTGTCTATGTGAACGCACTGAAGTTCAAGTTTAGAAATAACGTTTTAAGCACTGTTTTATTAGTTACTTTTTTAAGTGTTCCACCGTGTTGTCTTTTGAAATGGATGTTACCATTATCAAAAAAAACTGTGTACAAACAAAGATGTAAAGTCGAATGGGAGAAATCGCCCAACTTTAAACAATGGTTGAAACCTGTGGCTGGAGATGATACAAGGGCAATGTGTTTGTATTGTAGGAAGGATTTTCATGCCAAGTTAAGCGATATCCAGAGACATTGTGATTCAACAGTTCATCACAAGAAGATCAATTTGATTACACAATCTACCATACTAAAAATTGTTTATTGGTTTGCGCTACGCGTGGCGACTAGTGCGTCGCCAAGCAAAGCTATGACTGCGGAGCGGCCCAGCGTGGCAGCGGCGGCGGCAGCGCGTCGCGCGTTATAATATCTCAATCTACACATAGAGCAAAAGAACGGAGCCGTAAACGAGATGCGTTTATACAATTCGCAATCTGCGTCTCGCTTCCAAAACTTTATCAGAATTGTTTTAAGAGCTCATGGTTACAGCCCATGTTTAGTATGGGAGATTTATTTAATCACACTGATCGTCTAAAAAGCGCCTTAGTTAAAAGTTCGAATTTAGCGCTTTATTGACGCGTTTGAGCCGATTTAGCGCTTTATTGGCTCGTGAATGTATTCGAATCTAGCGCTTAAGGTGATATCAGACGGTTCACTCGAATGATTGTTCACTCGAGTGAATGCTTCATTTTTTTTTCATTCTATGTTCACACGGCTTAGACGAAATGATACAGAAATGAACATTCATTGTTCTTTCTTTTAAATATGTCATCGAATGAAGTCGTACGTCGGTGGTGGGTGCGACCATGGATTGCAAGAAGAAATCCGAATGAACGTTCTCTCAGTGTTCAGACCGTTCATTTCTCGTTCATTCGGAGTGGGAATGAAAGATACCGGATGCCAATATCCAACACTGTTGGATCGGTTCACTAATGAATTCATTCGGCACTCGTGTTTCATTTTTTGTTCAGACATTTCATTTCGAGTGAAATGTACCGAATGAAAGGTGAAAATGAACAAAAAATGAACCGTCTGATATCACCTTTAGTGCAACGCTGTCAGCGCTGATTAGATTTTTTCATCTGGCAGAACTGTCCAGTGGTGCGCGCGAGTCCGACGCGAGTGGACGTATTTGGAACGAAAATGGAGAGTGATAATTTTGATAATTTCTAGTAAATTATCAAACGATGTTACTGACATCCGAAAGTAGTTAAAACACTTTTCGTTATGTTCTCTGAGCTTTGAGTATAATGTTATAAACATACTATGTGTCATTCTGTCACGTAGAATTGGATGCACATTAAATCGTCGACTTTCTCTTTGTTTACGACGTTTCCATCTGCGGTATGCAAGCCACAACACGACTGCTTTGTCTGGCTCCATGTTTATAACTGTCCCTGGGTCCCTCCCAAATACATCGCGCGTAGGAGCGCGCGTAAAACGCGGCGTCTGGACGCAATATAAATTGAAACGCGCGAGGGCACTCGCGCGTAAAACGCTCCATCTGGACAGGCTCTTACCTACTCCGTTTGCCTATCGATTTCATTGGAACCTTGAAAGGTTCCAATGAAATCGATAGGAATAGGATAGGATGGGCTTGGTGTCTTCATGAATGAAGACACCAAGTCTAGTGGTCGTTCATAGGAACATCCGTATGCTGAATTACGTTGTCTTCAGCGTCGCTGCCAGCGGCCAGGTGCTTCTCAACTCGGCTAGATATACAATCCAACCATCCATGCCGCAACAACGCTTTTATCACTCGTTTGCGGAACACAACTAAGACCAAAAATATCATTGGTCCTTGCAAAGCGTTCACGACATCTAGAATAGCCCTGTAAAAAAATGAGTTATAAATAAATAAATAATGTGGACAACTCACACAACACTATCTAGCCCCAAACTAGGCTAAGCTTGTATGATGGGAAACACATAGCTGCTACGATACTTGAATACATTTTTTTTGTAAATACATACTTAAAATACTAAGATGGTTTGGACATGTAGAGAGAATGGATGAAAAGAGATTAAACAATTGCATCAGGCGAGTGTGAATGGAACTGCTGGAAGGGGAAGACCTAGGCGCATGTATCTCGATCAGATCGCAGACGTTTTAGAGAAAGGCCAGGTTAGGAGTACCCTAAACCGACGAGCATGTATGAAGAATGTTATGAGAGTGAATGAAGCGAAAGAGGTGTGTCAGGATCGTAGCAAGTGGAAATCCGTGATCTCTGTCTACCCCCATGGGAATAAGGCGTGATTTTATGCATGTATGTATGTATGTATACTTAAAATACAATATAACACCCAGACAGAGAACAAACATCTGCGTTCACCACACAAATATTTGTTCTCGGTGGGAATCGAACCTAAAAGGCAGAGCTACTACCAACTGAGCTGAGAGGCCAGTCAAGTTATTATGTATGTCAGTTATTATGGACTAGTAAAGAAAAAAGAAAATATACCTTAAAAATACGTACCAAACGATATGCGATTCCACCAATGAACCGATCATTTCAAAAATCCATAATAAACCCATCACGACAATTAATCGAATTGTTAACGTAAGCCTGAAATAAAATATTTTTCATTGCTCATACTCTGAAAGTAGGTCTGAAGTTGCCTGAGGGGCCTAATTGAAAGTAAAACTTTCAGCCCTAGGGAGAATCGCTTTCTACTGACAGCTGTCAAATTATAAAAAAAAACAAGTTCTATTTTATTCAACAATGTTCCAACTTTCTAAAGTCTTTCTAACTGCAAGGAGGTTGTTCAACCAAATTCCAACTTTTTATTCAGCAAGTAGGTTGGAAACCCATTACAACGGTATGAAGTTTAAAAAGTCTAATTAGAGCGCAATGTAAAATTTAAATTTAAATTTAAATAACATAAAGATAGTATTAAATAAATAATATATCTTCTAAATTACTTTATTAATATATCATCCATGTCAACAATATTTATAAAAAATATGATAAAAATTAGCACTGCCTACTATCCTCGTGTGTTGATTCCTTATACGGCTTAATTATTATATTCGTACTCGTACGTTCAACTATTTCTTTAAAATAACATAGATTTGAGCAAACAATTTACCATTTTTTAAATTATGAAAATGAAAATTTTGGCTGAATAATGCTGGCGAACCGAAGCCGAAGGCCCGCCAGAGAAAAATAAAAAAAAAAACCGGGAAGGCGGCAATTCAATCTTCATTTTCACAAATTTTTCTTTCATGTTTTTATTTTTACTTTCCTTGTATTCGTAATGAAAAGCACAGTGTTTACCTCGGATGAAAGTCTTTTAAGTCCCTCAAGCTCCATTGGCGCCCTCGCTACGCTCTGGCGCCAAACCCGTCTCGGGACTCAAAAAACGTGACTTTCAACACTCGGGTAACAATGTACTATTGCATGTTACAGTAAGGCCTACCATAAGCTCTGTCTGGCTCTGGTTCTGTGACTGTGTGAGTGCTGTCTAAATAAATCCTACGTCGAAACGTCACACACACAGTATAATACACTGGTGAGCACTCACCCAGACTCAAAACCTGAGCCAGAGACAGAGCCAGACAGACCTTGTGATAAGCCTACAGAAATATCACAATTTCACGAAGTTGAGCGAGGGAGCAAAGATTTCTAAAAAAACTTGATGAATTTAGCTTGATGATCTTTTGTTTATGTAATTGTGTGTATGTGTGAGTTTAATTAAGGCCTGCGCACACCTAGTTCGCTGGCGGTAGCGATCAGTGAAACGCTGTCAAATATTCGCTGTCAAATCTCAAATCTGACAGCGATATTTGACAGCGTTTCACTGATCGCTACCGCCAGCGAACTAGGTGTGTTCGGGCCATTACCAATAGATTATGCCAATCTATTGGCATGGCGGTAGGAACCGAGCCGTAGTTTGTTGCCTGTTCTTCTAGGCTTGGTCGCGTGGAACTGCCACCTAAACTCACCTAGCTTTATGACGTTTCAAAGTGATTCTTGTAATCCTAATGAATAAATACACTTTTGATTTTGATTGAATTTGGTGGGTTTGATTGTAGGTAGGTCTATCATATCTATTCATATCACGGAGAGATTGGTTTTGACTAAGGGCTCGGATATATCAAGGTCCAAAAAAGGGTTATACAAAACACTCCTAAATGAAGTGGGAAATATGAAAATGGACATAACCTTGAACGCAGAAATCATGACTTCTTAGGGCCAAAACAAATTAAAAGTGTATTTATTCAGTAGGATTGCAGGACCACTTTGAAACGTCTTAAAGCTAGGTGAGTCTAGGTGCCAGTTTCACGCGGCCAATCTATGAAATAACGCTCCATAATACGAACTTGATTAAAAAAAAATACGGGTTGCACTCCGGGAGTGCCGGCAGAAGTGAAAACTTGATTATTAACGTAGGAACCCTAAAAGTTGTTTATTTTATCAAGTTCCTTAATGTAGTAAAACCCCAATCAAAGTCCTAAGGAACCCTAAAAATTTTAGCATTATCAAGCTCCTAAGTGTAGTTGAAATTCCAATCAAAGTGCTAAGGAACCCTAAAATTGTTTACATAATCAAGGTCCTAAGTGTAGTTGAAAGTCCAATTAAAGGCCTAAGGAACCCTAAAAGTTGTTTATTTTATCAAGTTCCTCAATGTAGTAAAACCCCAATCAAAGTCCTAAGGAACCCTAAAAATTTTACCATTATCAAGCTCCTAAGTGTAGTTGAAATTCCAATCAAAGTCCTAAGGAACCCTAAAAATGTTAACATTATCAAGCTCCTAAGTGTAGTTGAAACTCCAATCAAAGTCCTAAGGAACCCTAAAAGTTGACCACTTAATCAAATTCCTCAATGTAGTAAAACCCCAATCAAAGTCCTAAGGAACCCTAAAAATTTTAACATTATCAAGCTTCTAAGTGTAGTTGAAACTCCAATCAAAGTCCTAAGGAACCCTAAAAGTCGACCATTTAATCAAATTCCTCAATATAGTATAACCCCAATCAAAACCCTATACGGAACCCTAAATTTTACGTAAAGCCAAATCCTCAACGGGTCGGAACCGCTAGAAGGGACCTTGTCGCGCGACCTACAAGTAGGTCCTAAATGAAGTAAAACGGCAGACATAGGAGGAGGGGGTTCTGGGGGGCTAAGGGGGGTCACAGCACGGCTCGCTTCGCTCGCCGCGCTGGTCGCGTGGCGGCTCGCTTCGCTCGCCGCGACGCTCCCCCCGGGTTCAGGAAGAGGGGGTTCTGGGGGGCTTAGGGGGGTAACAGCACGGCTCGCTTCACTCGCCACGCTGTTCCCCGTGATCGCGTGGCGGCTCGCTTCGCTCGCCGCGACGCTCCCCCCGGGTTTCGGAGGAGGGGGTTCTGGGGGGCTTAGGGGGGGTCACAGCACGGCTCGCTTCGCTCGCCGCGCTGTTCCCCGTGGTCACGTGGCGGCTCGCTTCGCTCGCCGCAATGCTCCACTCGAAAAATAAATACAGTAGATCTATAAAATCATGTACCAATTACCACTACTACCTGCCGCGGGCGGCCGCTAGTTCATAAAATCTATAATAGGTATGTACCTATACCTACTACAGTCACGAAAAACGCCTTGGTATGCTTGCTACTAACTATTATCTATTCTGTGACGTTACCGTGTCATAGTAACTACTAGCGTATCTGTAGCGTCTTACGCTTTTTTTCGATTTTTATTATGAACTCTACGTTGTAGTCTTAGGGTACATTTCTGCAAAAAATCCGTCCTACGCTTTTTCGATCAGGGTCACGTGATCCTGACGCGAGTTTAAGATTTTATCCCCATTCAGAAAGTGCTCAACGCCGCTAAAGAAGTTTTCACTTCAAAAACCGTGGTCAATCCCGCAAATTAAGCAAAGCTTGTACTATGAGAACGACATAGATGATAATATAATACTGATATACTTTTTTGTAAATACATATTTGGACATAAAAAACAATATAACACCCATTCTGAGAACATACATCTATGCGTGTGTGGGGATCGAACCCACACCCTCTAGCGTAGAAGGCAGAGCTACTACCAACTGAGCTGTAAGGGCTGTCACACGCGTTAAACTTCTTCTAATTCTATCTCTTACCTATATCGTAATGCTCTTATATGTCCTGAAGAAAACGAATGCTGCCATACGATCGACGAAGTGTAAATGAATATTAAAATGTTCAATAATATGAGAATTGACATAATGGAATACATATAGTACCATTGTTGTTTTTTATCTGGAAAAAAATATGGGCGTAAGTATCAAACAAATGAATCATACATATAAATGAAAACCCAGCAAAATCCACTTTTATCCCTAACAGATTTTTTGGTACTTACCAAAAAATCAGGAATAAAAATGGATTTTGCTGGGTTTGCATTTATATGATTCAAATATTCATACCAGAAATCTTTATTTAATGCAAGGGTGCATACCCTTGCATTAAATAAAGATTTACAAAAAATAAAAGAAATATTAATAACGAGATCATTAGATATACCTAAAAACCAGCAGTGATTAAGTCCAATACCGGGCTTAGCATGATCACCCGGGTGGAAGTTAATGATAGCCATTATTATGGTAAGAACAGTCGGACATCCCCATGCGTATAAAGCATAATAGCTGAACTCCTTCCAACCGTGGACTACTATCGATGGTTGCCTGTCGACAAAAATAATCGTACTTTAACAACATCTGCCGAATACATCATTCGCAAAACGCAATATTCAGTTAGGTACCTGGTGCTCCTCAAAACTTGTATAGATAATGCATTTGTCCAAAAAAATGCTGCTAATATGAAGAAATACGTCAAAAATCCTGAAAAAAAAATATATATTAACATATCATCATATTAAATATATACAGGGTGGATACGACTGATGAGACAAAAAATAAACTCTATATACTAGGCACCATTTTCAAGCTCTGTACCAAAAATCTTTTAATTAGGAGCAGTAGTTTAGCCGCAAATAATTTTTCAAGTTTTTTCATATTTTGAACACGATGTATTTTTCATAGCAGATGATTACCTATACCTACGAAGCGTTTTTGCCACTCCGACGCAAGTAATACACACACAGACTCGCCTTTTCACTACGAGAGTGACATAGAGAGAGACAATGACATAGCAAAAATCCCGCGGGTAAAAGAAATAGACATAGGTCAGTGCGTTCTTTCTTATTGCTACCTAACTACTTTCAACTTCAGTTCGCGACCGCTGACCGTTCAGAACGGATGTGCCTACCTACCGGAACACGGAAGCTTACGTTTTTATTTTTACGAATTGAAAACGAAGACAGGCAATTTGTGATAGGACACTAAATAAGTTTAGGACAGTATTTCTTTTCTCTATTGTGACAGGATACGTAACTTGGGATTATTATTATTTAGTGTTAGTGTTTTTTTGTTATTGACTGTTTTTAATTGTGATGTGATGAAGACACGTTATTAAAATTTGGTTTTGTGTGTTCAACAATGCCTCGTGTAACTTACACGGCGTCAGAATACACTGACATGATTTTTATTTACGGCGAATGCCGTGGAAACGCATCTTTGGCTCTACGAACATACAGAGAGAGGTTTGGTGACAGCCGCAGTTGCTCTAGAAACGCCCGCACCATACAAAAGTACTACTTATAAATTTTGTGTTTGTTGTTGTGATCGTACCTACCCAATTCAAAGGCGGCTCAGGCCTCCACTCGCGTCGCGCCAGGTCATCGCCCCGGCCGCCGCGCCGCCTGCCTGGGCATGTCGCGCTCCGGCAAGCGCGCGACGTTGCCGTTTTACTATCAAGGGTGTTTGCGTTTTACTCGGATCGGTAAGCTATTTACCTAGTTTGTTTGAAATAAAAAAAAAGACGGGTTGCACTCCGGGAGTGCCGGCAGAAGTGAAAACTTGCCGCTCGTATTAAAACTTATTAAATTTTCATCTAGCGTAGCAACAGTGCCGGCCGGCGAGCGAAGCGGCAACGTCGCACACCGAGTACGGCGCGGTCAGTCGAGCGGAACGGCAACGTCCTCTCCATCCGTCTTACGCTTTTCGCGTCGATCAGGTCACGTGATCCTGACGCCCTGACGCCCTGACGCCCTGACGCGAGTTTAAGATTTTATACCCATTACAGAAAGTGCTCAACGCCGCTAAAGAAGTTTTCACTTCAAAAAATCACATTTTTGTAGCTTTTTATTTTTATACCGTATCGATTTAATACTTAACACGTATAGTGTACGTAGTGTAATTTAATGCCCATCTGTCGTATCCACTCTGTATATTGTAGCGGTAAACATCTGTTAACACCCACTGGTGGAAAGCGGTTTAACCGTTCTTGAGTTATAAATGTAAAAGTAACGAACACGACTTTCTTTGTATATGTATAGATTATATTTACCTACCTCTGGTTGCGCAGAGAGACATATCAGAATACGTTATAAGTTTCATGATTGATAGTATTCCGAGACCGATAGCCAAACTTCCACATAGGTTAATGATGCTTTTACCATGCAGATCTCTGTAACAAAAAACAAAGTATTAGCCATAACTTGCTCATTGATATAGTTATTCAACTAACTCAAACGAAATTAAGCTAAATAAATTATAGTTTAAAAAACTAAAAAAAAACGCTTTTATAACTAGTTGAACTAAAAAGTTAAAAATAAAACTGTAATAATCAATTGAAAATTTATATTATTGTACAAAAAGCGTGAGGTGCTTTTTATAATAACTTCAGATATAATAAACTATTGATAAAATATTTACAACAATCAAAATCAAGCCCCCCACGCTTTTTGTACAATAATATAAATTTTCAATTGATTATTACAGTTTTATTTTTAACTTTTTAGTTCAACTAGTTATAAAAGCGTTTTTTTTTAGTTTTTTAAACTATATTTTTTTTTTTACTTTTTAGTTTTTTTTTTTCATATATTTTTTTTTTCATATTATTGCATTGTCATCGACCTTTGACAGATGTGCAAAGTTTGAATCAAATCTGATCGTTCAAAGTAGGTTTTTTTTTAATTTTTTTATTTCTTTTCATTTTTTAATATTTTTTTTTCATATTATTGCATTGTCATCGACCTTTGACAGGTGTGCAAAATTTGAATCAAATCTGATCGTTCAAAGTAGGACAAAATCGAGCTCAAAGGGGTCGGTTACATACATACATACATACAGGTGAAGCTAATAAAAGCGTTATAAAAACGTTTTTATTTACAACATTTAAGAAAAATAATCTAATTACAATGTCTTATCCATATTATGCATTCATTCAGTGTGTGCACTTTTCATTCGATCACGCAAATCTTATACCTTTAAACGAGAAAATCTTGTATATATATATATATATATATATATATATATTTAGGATCTCGGAAACTGAGCCAACGATTTTCATGAAATTAAGTATACAGGGGTTTTCGGGGATGATAAAACGATCTAGCTAGGATTCATTTTAAGAAAATGATTATTTCTTTCAGAGTTCAATAATTAAACATAAACTGAATATGTGACTGCTCCTGCCATCTATTGACGATTGTGAGCAACTAACTGCAAGCATGTCCAGCAGATGGCGTTGTTCAGTAAGAATAAACCAGTAAAGATGATAATATGACTCTTATGATTTCTTAAAAAAACAAATTAACGAAAAAAATTCCGAGCGAAGCTCGGTTACTAACTGCTAGTATTCAGTTAAATAGCGAAATGTTATCTCAGCCTGGATCGCGTAATGTTTGCAGAATCTAAGTTTATTCGCGATTCATACAAAACAAAACCTTCATTTTGAGTAACTATGACGCCGACGTTTAGTGGTCCGAGGAACCTTCAGATAAAATAATGTGATACCTGCTCGCCAACAATGCAAATAAAACCTACCTGAGCTCACTCAAAAAAACATAAATAACGACAGTCAGCGTAAGAAATAGCGCGGAAGCTATCATACAGTATCCCAATATCCGATCTGATATAATCGCTGGTTTCTCTTTATCGTAGCACAGCAAAGCAATGCGCCTGGATCCTGTTTGGTTTTTGTTCGTCTCGTTGCCAACGCAGGACCTGTAAAATATAATGTGTGAAAAACAATGCGTGAGAGATAACCGGGTTATCGTACACATCAGAGTAAACTTACAAGTCTGGTCCGATTTCATGTGGTGGAAAATTACGAATAGGTATTTCAACCTTTCCGTTCGAATTTAATTTAAAATTAGATACTCGAAGTATGTTCGCACAGCTTAGCCGCAGGTTTGACGTTTCGTTACTGCTTGGCATCCAGCATTTACGTATGTTAAATGATACAAATAATCCAGGAGGACAACAGGCGATGCTGTCATTTACTGCTGACGATTGTACTATGATGACCAAAACGAGAACACTTATACACTTAAACATTATGTTCGATAATCACTGCTATAGAAACTGTCCAAGTATTTGGAGCACTGAACAGACTGTTTATTTACTATCATAACCGTATTTTACGACACACTGTTAAATATCATTGAACGTTTTCACAATATCAGAAACCATTGTATTTTCACTGTTTCAAATGTTAAATCCATGAACAAAACATTCGAATTACACATTTATAAATTACACAATTCTTTAAATCGTCATAAATATCGATGATCGATGAAATTATGTAAAATACGTAATTTTGCTGCTTGCCTTGCTGTATTGGCGCGTCAAACGCTCTTGCTATGTCCAAGGCGACTACGGCCCGCTCTCAACTCTACTTGAAACGCGATAAAAACTGCATTGCATCTTGCAGGAGTATACCATGCGTTAACCGACCATAGCATCTCATTGCTTGGTAAATAATAGCAATAATACATACTCGATATTGGTATTCGTTTTTTAGCAGCTAGGCCTTACTTCCAAATTTATTGCATATCCAACACAAGGGTATCAAGTTTTAAATCAGTAAACAAAACAAACATAACATACATTTTCTATGAACGTTAATTACATTTTTGGCATAATGGAGCCTCGGTAAACTCATCACGCGTATAAACAAAGAGTCAGTCCTACATAAAGCGATTATGTGCATGGCCGAAAGGCGGGGAAGCTATTATGGTTCGTCAAAAGATAAATGTATTTATCACTCGTATACATAATCTGTATTACAACTTATATTTTTTTTTCTTTGTTACAGCTCCTAAATATGTTGAAATTCTACGCTCGGTTCGAGATCAGTGACGAAACGGGAGACCCCATGACTGATCGCGACATGACGCTTTTACATTACTCCAGAATAACATCACTGCAGGTATTATTCCCTGGACCAGCTGGTCCAAATCAACCAATATACTTATTTAGTGTTCTGGACCAGTTTTGGAATAACGTAATAGATATCGCTCCGAAATTGTCCGCCTGTTTGCCACCGCTGCCCGCTACCACTAGAGCCAAACCAGCCGCAGCTAGAAGAGGCTAAAAGTAGTTCGTTATATTTTTAACGCCAGTGAATAAAATATTTCTATATTTCTAGGTTAATGTGGGGAGTGAAACGGCATTTATTGAACCAAATATAAATAACCACATTTTTTGTATACTAAATAAATTAGTACGTATGAAATACAAATCTTAGCTATGCCTTCTGCGCTATAGGTCGTGGGTTCGATCCCCATCCCCACTAGGTCTTGAGACTCGGGCTAGTTTTCAGCTCTGAAGTTGGGTTTCGATGCTCAGCTTTCCAACTCCGGAATTCCGGAGTTTCGAAGCTTCGTTAAAAAAGTGTAGTTTGATTATTTGTACTTACCTAAACGAATGTTCAGGTTTGTTGAGTAAGAACTACTAGGATAAAACTAACTAAACAGTGAAAAACCTTTATTAGTTTGCGCTTTGCGCACCTCGAACCTCGAAATGAGCTCCACGCTGGACGACGTGGGTCGCGGGGAAGCGAGGCGGGAATGGGTGTGCGAATGCGCCGCGTCTCAAGCTCACTTACATTTGAATATTTAATCGGCTTAGAATGTGGAGCAGATTAATCCTGAAAATCGGAACTCCGGTTTTGATCGTGATAACTCCGGTTTTACAAACGATGCTGTAATCATTCGAAGCTCCGGAGTTACAACAAAACCGGAATTCCGGAGCTCAAGCCCTAATCCCCACCGAGAACAATCTGTATGATGAACGCAGATTTTTGTTCTCGGTCTGGGTGATATATTTTAATATAACGTACTGGACTGGATATTTATATGGTCTGGAAGAAGACTCCAAACACTTTTTGTATCCATTCGTTTTTCGTAAATATGTATTTCGTAATAAATGTGATCTTATTTGTTTTATATAGAAGGCAGCATTTTCAAAATTCCCAGACCTGAGATTGTTCTCTTTGGCTAATGTGGCGAGCGTCGACACACGGGAATCTCTACAAAAACACTTCGGAAATCTGAGGTATAAAATAGTTCCTGCAACGCAGTTTAACAAAAAATATTTTTAATCCAAACTCGTTTTCCTGCTAAAAAGTTGCTATATCGGTTTTCGTACCTAATTAAATTTTTGTTTCGATTTTAAAAGAAAACCAGGATGGTCTCATTTATATTTTTTTATATTTATCAATAGCATAACAAACCATCAGCCTAGACCAAAACATCTGTACGTACGTACTCATAAAAACGTATACCTATGGTACCATACAAATAGTTATTTTAAAATCCTGTGGCTGTAGTTTATTTCTGCCTGTTTATGGTTGTCAAGTTATATTGATTAACTGATCAAGTTATATTGAAACTTTTTGTAGAAGGCAGCACGAGCGACTGTTCCGTTTTGAATCTATGGAGGTTGCTCTACGTATCAGTCGATGGTGCTGCTAAAGTGAGCAAACGTCAATATATATTTTTTATTGCTTGCCTTTCTAGTGATAAAGCTCTACGAGCAATTGCCACCTACTTGAACCTTGTACCACCAGAAGGAGAAGAGGCACAAGCGCCATGGCATAGGGTGGACAAAGCATTTTTAAAAGAATTATTGGTAAGTTGAATTTAACTTAATATGTAATTTATGTCTAGTAATCCGCAAATCCAAATAAATTTTAATTTTTTTTGCAAGCCAATAGAATGTTTTTTTCAGAAACCAAGCAATGCGGTACTACATAGGTATTAGGTACACACTAGGGCATGCTCCCGGGAAGTATCAGTATCGAAAGTACCGGGAATTATCGCTGATTTTGAACTTTTCCAGTACCGGTTCTCCACGAAGGAATTCCCGATACTTTCGATACTGATGACAATGATCAATTATTGGTGTTTTCTAGTACGATATAAATAAATGTCGATAAAAAACACTAGCTATGCGTTCAGTTTCACTTTTCTGTATACATTGCTAGATATTTTGACAAATTACGAACCTATAATTTACATCACTCAGTTAATATCTCAACAATTTCGGACAAGTCAAAACAAAAACAAATGCTTTTTCATTGCTCATACTCTGAAAGTAGGTCTGAAGTTGCCTGAGGGGCCTAATTGAAAGTAAAACTTTCAGCCCTAGGGAGAATCGCTTTCTACTGACAGCTGTCAAATTATAAAAAAAAAACAAGTTCTATTTTATTCAACCATGTTCCAACTTTCTAAAGTCTTTCTAACTGCAAGGAGGTCGTTGAACCAAATTCCAACTTTTTATTCAGCAAGTAGGTTGGAAACCCATTACAACGGTAAGAAGTTTAAAAAGTCTAATTAGAGCGCAATGTAAAATTTAAATTTAATAAAAATAAAATAAAGATAGTATTAAATAAATAATATATCTTCTAAATTACTTGATTAATATATATGTAGCTTCAACTATTTATTTAAAATAACATTGAGCAAACCATTTACCATTTTTTAAATTATGAGAATGAAAATAATGGCTGAATAATGCTGGCGAACCGAAGCCGAAGGCCCGCCAGAGAAAAAGAAAAAAAAAACTGGGAAGGCGGCAATTCAATCTTCATTTTCACTAATTTTTCTTTCATGTTTTTATTTTTACTTTCCTTGTATTCGTAATGAAAAGCACAAGTGTTTACCTCGGGTGAAAGTCTTTTAAGTCCCTCAAGCTCCATTGGCGCCCTCGCTACGCTCTGGCGCCAAACCCGTCTCGGGACTCAAAAAACGTGACTTTCAACACTCAGGTAACAATGTACTATTATTCCACGGCCGTTGCCGTTGAAGGTACACAGCTGCGTGCAACATGTAGTCTTGATACCGGTATCTCTTAAACATCAATTTGATGAAGAACTGAAGCAAAGACTTGTACAAGACAGGACATCATATCATATCGATACAATGATATTCGTAGTTCGGTTCAAGTAGAAATGGCTTTATATGAAAACGGAGGAACTATGGGACGATATTTGGCAATGGCTTACGATTATCTCATGACCATCCCCCCAACAAGCGTGGAACCTGAGAGATTTTTTTCATCTGCTGGTTTTATATGTAGTAAACTGAGAAGTTCTCTCAGTGACAAAAGTGTGGACGCTATAAGCTTTCTGCGAAGTTATTACAGTGAGAGAAGAGCTATTTTGAAGACTTGATTGATGTCAAAATTGTGTGTCACTCTTTACTGGCATTTTAGCAAATGATTTACATGCTTAGTTGTTGATTTGAGTATATATAAAGTTGATTTCATAAGATATTTTTATTAAACCTACATTTAAATTGCTGATTTAGTTAGATAACGTACCTACATAGTTTGTTACTTTTAGTTCTAACTGTTGATTTATTTGATGGATATTCGATTTCACTTTGATATAACCTAGCTCTGATTGTTTCTTGCACGCACAGAGAGTTTTAGTATTATAATAATGAAAGAAAGAAAGAAAGAAAACATATTTATTCACAGACACCTAGCAATTTAAAGTACGATATCTACGCTATACTTACATACATACAAGAAAACCGAGTTAATGAAGAACACCGGAATTGTACCGGTGTAATGAAGAAATACGCGAAATAAATGAGAGTATTTCGTGTATTTAGTGGTTGTGTGTGGGTTAATTTACGGTTCTGAATAAATAAATATATCTCAATAACACAAAGCGTCTTTTTAAGTAGTTTTTCTTTCATTGTTTATCTATACAATCAGTTTTATTAAAAAAATTAAGTCAGTATCGAAAGTATCGAAATTCCCGGGAATTCCCGGTTCCGAGGCCAGTATCGGGCGAAAATTCCCGGTTCTGAGAATGGTTCCGATACTGCATGCCCTAGTACACACTATTGTGTACCTAATACCTATGTAGTACTAATGCACTTATTCTGAATAACAAAATAATGATTCCATAATCATTATTTTGTTATTCAAAATAAGTGCATACATACAGAATATTTGATCAATTCCTAATAAGATGCAAGTGCAACCCGGTTTAAACACTAAAAAGTAAATACATTTATAAAATGATAAAATAAATTAAGTTTGTTTATCATTTTAAAGATATCTCGACACGAACGGCGCATATCACAGTTGGAGGAATTGAACTCAATGCCGCTATATCCCACGGAGGACGTTATATGGGACGAGAACGTGGTCCCAACCGAGATATACAGCGGTGAAAACTGTCTGGCTCTCCCCAAACTGAACCTCCAGTTTCTCACTCTACACGATTATTTGCTGAGGAACTTCAATTTGTTTCGACTGGAGAGTACATGTAAGTTATTCCATATTTTGTCACAAATTCTGCCACCTAGAATTCAAATTTTACATGGATGTTAACTCTGTGACTCGATGGCGACATCGTATTATGATTTATGTGCATACTATTTACCCATAAGATACTGCAAACTTGTCAAAGTAACATATTTCTTGTGCTTTTGATTCAGATCAATTTTCTTATTTCACAGATGAAATTCGTCAAGATATAGAAGACGCTGTATACAGACTAGCACCATGGTATGTTTTAATATTTTGAGAAATAGTAGATACCTTTCTAAGAATTGTAAATATCTCCTTTAGAATTTCTTCTTCTTTTTCGTGCCCTTATTCCACTTTATGGAGGGTCGGCACAACATGTTCGCCTCTTCCATTCTATCAGCCGTCATCACTGTATTCACTTCTTTCTTTTCCATGTTATCTTTCACACTGTTCATCCATCTCTTCTTTGGCCTACCTATACCTAAAAATCCATCTACATTCATACTCATCACTCTCCTAGTTACATAACTTTCATCCTGTCTGGGTGTTATATTGTATTCTAAGTATGTATTTACAAAAAAAATGTATTCAAGTATTATATCAGCTGCCTGGTTCCCATATAACAAGCGCTGCTTAGTTTGGGGCTGGGTAGTGTTGTGTGAATTGTCCATAATATTTATTGATTATTTACTAGCTGTGCCCGCGACTTCGTCCGCGTGGTATAGTGTCTATGGGTAGCATTTTTAATTTGCAGCGGAAGAAAACAGTAATTAAATAACAACGTCATATTCGCGTGCACGTGACACAGTCGTCTGCCCTCTTACTAAACTTAGACATATGGCGTCGTACTACGCCACACTTTCATCCCCCCCGCATTCCTCTCCGAACTCCCCCCACTCTCCTCAACACCCCCCCATATTCCCCCCGCACTCCCCCCAGACTCCCCTCCACAATCCCCCTGTACTCCCCCCGCACCTCCCCTCCACACTCCCCCCGCACCTCCCCTCCACACTCCCCCCTGTACTCCCCTCCACACTCCCCCCTGTACTCCCCTCCACACTCCCCCCTGTACACCCCTCCACACTCCCCCCGCACCTCCCCTCCACACTTCCCCTGTACTCTCCTCCACACTCCCCCTGTACTCCCCCCGCACCTCCCCTCCACACTCCCCCCTGTACTCCCCTCCCTCTACCCCCCCAGCACAAACTTTGAATGTCATATTTTTTTATATCAAATCAACAGACTAAAAAATAAATTTCAAGTTTCTAGCTCTAAAAATGACGATACTTCCATACAACTTTCAACCCCTATTTTCAACCCCTTACAACCCTTTTTTCGCAATAAAAAGTAGCCTATGTCCTTCCTCAGGTCCTCAACTATCTGTGTACCAAATTTCATTTCAATCGGTTCAGTAGTTTTGGCGTGAAAGCCAGACAGGAAGACAGACAGACAGACAGAGTTACAAACGCATTTATAATATTAGTATGAATTTATTTATCCCTCCTCATGACATGCCTGTACCATGTCAGCCTGTTGCTCCTCCCTTCCTTGTTGTATCTCCTTTAGAAGTTGTATATCCCAAATGATATTACAATTCAATAAAAATAAAAAAAAACTAATTCAATAAACTCCGATTTCTTGTTATGATAAGGTAGATTGCATAAAATGATATCATTAAACAGGCGTGCAGAAGACGACAGTGTAATGTTCGGTGGTTGGGCGCGAATGGCTCATCCCATAAAGAGTTTCGCCGTTGTTGAAGTTGCTAAGCCGAATATCGGTGAGAAGGCACCGTCTCGGGTCCGCGCCGATGTGTCAGTCACGCTCAGCGTTCGGAACGAGATCAAGCACGAGTGGGAGAGCCTCAGGAAACACGATGTCTGCTTCCTTGTCACCGTTAAGCCGACCAAAGGAATCGGTATGTTTATTCAATAGCGTAGCTGTTTCTTTTAGAAAAAAACTCTGCTATGGTATTAAAATTTGTTTCAAATTCACCATAATTATGTTAAAACTATCTTCGGTGCATATCTTTTGGGTTACATTTGGAAAATGATCCCTGTTCTTCTGGAGTGGTATGAATTTTTGTAAATGATGATAATAATCCGGGCACTAAAACTATGAGATTGCCTTTGTTTGTCGAGACGATTTTTTGCTATTTGCTTTTATGATTTATCTTTAAATTTTGGCTCCGTACACAAAAAAATATCAAATATTTTAAAAACATTGTAAATTCTTACCACAGGCACAAAATACGACTACAGAAAAAGCATGACAGATCAAGCTGGTATAGTGTACGTAAGAGGATGCGAAGTAGAAGGCATGCTAGACGCTTCAGGGCGAGTGATTGAGGAGGGCCCAGAACCGAAGCCAGAATTAGACGGTGACACTAGAACATTCCGGTTACTACTAGATCCTAATCAGTACAGACATGATCTTGACCGAGCCAGTAAAGGCACTGAGGTAAGATTTATACTGCCTTTGTTATTCCTTGCCTTATATGAATTCAACCTTCAATAAAATTCAAACATACACTTTTGATTATTTGTATCTCGTACGTATCTTCTTCCACAGGACGCATATGAAACCTTCAACATTGTGATGCGTCGTAAGCCAAAGGAGAACAACTTCAAAGCTGTTCTGGAGACGATAAGAGAGCTGATGAATACCGAGTGTGTGGTTCCAGAATGGCTCCATGATATCGTTCTAGGTTATGGAGATCCTGGCCAGGCACATTACACCAGGTAATATAGAGAACTATACTCGGTCCATTCCTTTATTTAACTTTTGAGAGACCTAAACTATTTTTGCGGAAATTAAACTTTTCTAATAGAACATTTAATACACACTATATTTTTTCAATGTTCGTGTTCGCATATATTTAAGAATTATTGATCGAGTGAGCGAAGCGAACGAAGATCTTCCAAACAACTTGGGCAATTTGGCATTTTATGTGCGTATGTTTGTCCGACGATAACTTTCGAACGGTTGGTCCGATCTGCACGAAATTTAACAAGTCGATAGCTTGTACTTGAGAAATTTGCTGGTAAGTATATGAATGAAATCGGATGAGGGGTTATAGAGATATGGGGTTTTTAAAGGGTGCAAAAATAAAAAAAAGCAGCCAAGTGCGAGTCGGGCTTGCCCATGAAGGGTTCCGTAGCATCAAGTAACAAAATATAAAGGACGTATAAAAAAAAACTACTGGCTAGATCTCGTTCAAACTAAATATCGTTGAAAGTTTGCATAGTAATGTACAACATACAATATCTTTTTTAGTTTTATCATTCCCTTATTTTAGAAGTTAAAGGGGGGGGACCAACTTTTTTCAACTTTGGAAGTGTCTCTCGCGCAAACTATTCAGTTTAGAAAAAAACTATATTAGAAACCTCAACATCATTTTTGAAGACCTATTCATAGATACCCCACACGTATGGGTTTGATGAAAAAAATTTTTTTGAGTTTCAGTTTGAAGTATGGGGACCCCCAAAATTTATAGTTTTTTTTCTATTTTTGTGTAAAAATCTTAATGCGGTTTACAGAATACATCTACTCGCCAAGTTTCATCAGTGTAGCTTTTATGGTTTCGGAGAAAAATGGCTGTGACACGGACGGACAGACAGACAGACAGACAGACATGACGAATCTATAAGGGTTCCGTTTTTGCCATTTGGCTACGGAACCCTAAAAAGTGACACAAAAAATCAAGTTACATGTCATATGAAAGAACTTTGCTTGGACACTCCAAAAACGTTTTTACTTTTTTTCTAGGACGCTCAGTTTTTGCTATACAAAACAAGGTTAAATTAGGATAACCAACGATCCGAGAGCCCCCATCTCTAAGAATTTCGTTGACATCAAGGTTTTTCTACTGGTCGGTCAATTCTTTAGCTTATTCTTATTTTTTTTCTTTTGATAAATTAAGGAGGTACTCTGCTGACATAAAACGGTGAAAGCGACCTGGTCTGATGATGGAGCCAAGTTATGTCCAACGGAACTCTTCAATCAATTGGCCAATTTAGTTAAAACTTGTTTACCATACAAAGTTAGTGAGGGATAGTCAGAGGCAAGGTCAAACAGTAAATCTGGACTGAAATCCTTCTCAAAATAGATAAACCACAATGCGTGATGGTGGCACATTTTTTCTGATTAGGTATTTATTTAGGTACCTATGTATAAACTTAACTTTTCGGAGCATTTGGATCGCATCACGAGATCTCAGTTCGGGGCGAACTACTAGTTTAAGAACCGTTTTGAAAAATCTTTTTCTTTTTCTTGTACGAATGAGTGATGACCAAAGGTGACAAGTCAAACTTCATCAGTCATTCGTAAGAGCGTTTGAGGCAGTTAATGTTTATTAATTTGTAAATAGGATGCCAAATGAAATAGCAACATTGGACTTCAACGATACATTCTTGGATATGGAGCATCTACGCAACAGTTTCCCTGGATACGAGATCAAGGTCCAGACAGATGATCCACGCAAATTAGTCCGTCCTTTCAAGTGAGTCTACCTTCAGTTCTATCTCAATTATTATGTTATTATCATCGACCCTTTCACCACACTTGGTTCGAAAGAATCAGTGACGGGGTGCTACTATACTCCGAATTATCGTTCAGTTTTGATAAACTAGAGAATTTATAGCTTCACTGTTTTTCTATGTTAATTTTTATATGAAGAATTATTTGTAGCATGTGATGATAACTAAATGTTTGTGCCAGCTGGTTATGCCAGCATCTGGATAGTGTATTATATATTTTTACATCTATATTAATAATAAGGAAAGATATGGATGTTTGTAGTACAGAAAGGCTATTGGACCGATTTCAAAAATTCTTCCACCACTAGAAAGCCACATTATTTGTCAAAATTTGGGGTGTTATTTGGCAAAAAGAAGATGAAAAATGCGAAGCCACTGGCTTTGATTTTTTCCACCCCAGCGAAGCCGAGGCAGATTGCTGGTACTAAATATAAATATGCAATTAATTATGAAATAAAACAGACGCCCACCAATTTAGTCTGGTAAATATACTCATCATGTTAAAATAAACATGATCAGTATATAGAGAGCACATACACGAATAGTTTTAATGGAAAAGTGTAGCCTTGAAATTCGTTTCGTCGACTTTTATGTAATTAGTTGATGGAACAAGCACACCTGATTTTAAGTGGTAACCATCGCTTATACCAAAGCACTGCCTCGGAGGTCACGAACGTGTCCTAATACGATGCACTGCCCTGCGTCCATCAACTTGAGGCATATACTCAGATCTTAAACCTCACGTGCCAGTAATCATTCTCACAGAAATGACATTTAAGTCGCAGCCTTAAAATACGAATTTACAAGATGGTGTTTTTTCTTTGCGTTCATAAGTGCCGCTACACGTTTTTGTTAGTTAGATACTATATTATACGAATTCTAATGATCAGGAACATTTACATTTGCCTACAACCGCGTGACGAAAAGCACGTGATGTGTAGCACGTTATCACATGCTGTACTTTCTAGTTTGTTGGAAACTAAATTTAGCGTAAGCTAGTATAAGTAGTTGATTCATCAGGTTTTAGCGTAAGATAGTAAGTAGTAAATCCATCAAGTTCTTAAAATTTTTGAAATACCTCGGTAAGGTTCCGTGTTTAAAAAAATATAGGTATAGTACTTTTTACATATTTACCTAGAGACATAAATCTCTTAAAATATTGCAGTTTCTCGGTATACCAACCTAATAAAATTATATTTTTTAAGACACTTTACCGTGCGTGAGGAAACCCGCGGCTTAGTCAGCAGCTCTGCACGTATTGACCATGTCTTTCCTGTGGATTTGGCCGACTAAGCTGTCAGGATGGTATTGGTGCTGGCCTATTCCATCTAAAATCCTATCCCAGGCACTATAGCGTCCTGAAAATAGGGCTTGCGTAATCAATCACCAGTGGCCCCTGTCGCTATTTGTATTTTTAGAATATAAAATATCTACAGAAAATGAAAAGGCCTGATGCGTGACCTACGAGGAAATGCTTTGTTATAAGCGATAGTTACTACTTTACATCAGGTCCATATGCTTGTTCCATCAGCTAGTAGTCTATAAGCTTTCTCTGCCGCCGTAGCTACTATAGCCATACATGGTCGCTACCAAATCAGGTAAAATTATGGCTTACAAGCGAATTAAAAACCTACTCAGTATGGGCAGAGAAAAGAAATGTCGTCGTACTCAACCGGTTTTTAGAAGACCTCTGTTGCATAACGGTACGCGTGTCGTATTTGATACTGTACAAGAGTACATTCACTTGTGGTGCGATTGAAAACCAACGATATTATTAGTTAGCAGTCATTGCTTCCAATGTTGACTGCAAAATCCTTTCTTGAGTGGTGGCGGTAACAGCCCCGCCCTCCGATCCTGAGGATTGAAATCCAGTCGAATGAGTTTACCTTTTCAAACATTTGTGTGCACTAAGCTTCTCTAAAACGGCGAGGAAAAACATCGCGAGGAAACCGGCATGTCTTATAAGTTATATTATAACCTAAATGTTCGTAAATATTCCTCTGAAAGAAGCTTAAAAACTTTCACCACGATAAGTTTATTATTTTTTGTCACCAATAACATACTGTTATGCGTACAATAACCTATACAAAGTTTCAAAAGATATGAATAGAGAAAGATTAAATACTCGTTCCCACAGTAAGGCGATGTACGCGTGCAATCTCATCTAGTCCATTCGGAACTCCTACTCAGCAGTCCTTGACATAAAAAAAAACACTTAAAAAATTTAATGGTGGGAGGAGGCCCAGAATAGGGGAAACTGGAAGTCTTTGGGGGAGGCCTTTGCCCAGCAGTGGGACAATGTAGGCTGAAAAAAAACTGGTCAAAGTTGGGGAAAAAGTTCTGATTAGAACGGTGTCGACTAGTAGAAAGAGAAGAAGCAATACTAGTTTTGACGACTACTGCAACATAAAGTGGATCAAAGATGAAGAAATGATGTCTTGACTTACCAGCTTCTTATATTCCAGGTTGACGTTTGATAATGTAGTAAGAAAACAGCAGATGGAAGACAACGCCATGGACGAAGATGACCCTAAGAAAGTGATCACTGTCGAACCCCATGTCCAACCAAAGAGGGGGCCATACCTTTATAACGAGCCGAAGAAGTAAGTTCCTGTGATTTTGGTTTCTTATAATTATGCTTAGTGTTGGTTTAGCTTTGCCGTGCTTCGGAAGGCACGTTAAGCCTGACTGAGGTCTTGGGGCGCACTAAAAACTCTGACCTGAGTTTGTTTTGGCCATAAATAAATAAATATTGTATACAATCCACCCGACACTATCCAGCCCGTATCCATTAGTCGCGTAGAACTGACCTAGACTCGACGCTTTGACAAATAAACATGGGAGATGGGATGCACAAGCGGGATTTCGAAGGGAAATGGGATGTACGAATGATGAAATTTTTGAAAGGCCTATGACAAAGTGATGAGGAATGAGCTATGGTCGGTGCTGTCCATGTATGGAGTGGACAACAACATGGTTCAGGCTCTAAAATCTCTATATGAGGATTCTAGTGCTTGCGTTAGGGTAAATGGGTCATACACTGAATGGTTTAGCACCCAAAAGGGTGTTAGACAGGGATGTGTAGCGTCTCCATGGTTGTTTAATTTATTCATGGATAGTTGTTTGCAAGATTTGAAAGATAGCGAATGCGGACTAAGAATGAACGAGTTACTCGTCAAATGTCTTCTCTATGCTGATGACCAGGTTATACTTGCGTCATCGGCGGACGAGTTACAGGAGATGGTAACAATTATGCATGGAGCTTTTTAGAGGAAAGGAATGAAAGTAAATGTAAGTAAGACAAAGATTATGGTTTTCGAAAGAGATGAATGTGTAACAGCATGTAATATTTTGATTGGTGGAGAAAAAGTGGAACAAGTGAATGAGTTTATATATTTGGGGACTTTGTTTACAAGAGATGGAAAGCATGAAGATGATATTGAAAGGAGGCTGACTGCTGGAAATCGAGTGAATGGGGCATTACACACATTTATGAGCAGCAGGAAACTGTCTAACAAGGCACGACTTGCTGTACATAAAGGAGTGTTAGTGCCGACATTGATGTATGGTAGTGAAAGTTGGGCATGGCAGAAAAAACATCAGAGCAGGGGAATACAGTAGAAATGAGAGCGTTACGTAGTATGTGTGGTGTAAAGTTGAGTGATAGAGTGAAAAACAGTGTGATAAGAGAGGAATGCGGTGTGAAAGAAGACGTAGTGATGAGAGTAGAGAAAGGTATGCTAAGATGGTTTGGACATGTAGAGAGAATGGATGAAATGAGATTAACAAAACAATTGCATCAGGCTAGTGTGAATGGAACTGCTGGAAGGGGAAGACCTAGGCGCATGTATCTCGATCAGATCGCAGACGTTTTAGAGAAAGGCCAGGTTAGGAGTACCCTAAACCGACGAGCATGTATGAAGAATGTTATGAGAGTGAATGAAGCGAAAGAGGTGTGTCAGGATCGTAGTAAGTGGAAATCCGTGGTCTCTGCCTAACCCTCATGGGAATAAGGCGTGATTTTATGTATGTATGTACATCGGATTTTTTTTTTGTGCAACACCTCTAGTGCCAAAATTTACTGATCTAGTTTAGTCATTGCAAACAATAAACCAGACAGTCACGTTTCTCTAGGAAAGTCATAAGACTTTAAGTTAAGACCTACCAAAACGGCGTCAATGAACAATGTAGATTTACCGCGAAGTGAGTCATATGCATTTTAAAAAATCCTAGTGATGCACAATGAAAGAGTTGATTTCTTTAGATAACAGTTTCCTTATCAACTTCTTTATGACTCGAATGCCGCACTTGATCAATATTACACGGAATATAACACCGATAAATATAATACCGAATACACAGCAAAAAAAGCAGCCAAGTGCGAGTCGGACTCGCCCATGAAGGGTTCCGTAGCATCAATTAACATAGTATAAAGGTTTTTGTAGTTCGTCGAAAGGTAAATTGCGGTTTACGATTTATGACGTATAAAAAAACTACTGATTAGATCTCGTTCAAACCAAATATCGTTGGAAGTTTACATAGTAATGTACAACATATATTTTTTTTGGATTTATCATTCTCTTATTTTAGAAGTTAGAGGGGGGGGGGACCAACTTTTTTCTACTTTGGAAGTGTCTCTCGCGCAAACTATTCAGTTTAGAAAAAAATGATATTAGAAACCTCAACATCATTTTTGAAGGCCTATCCATAGATACTCCACACGTATGTGTTCGATGAAAAAAAAAAATTTGAGTTTCAGTTTCAAGTATGGGGACCCCCAAAATTTATAGTTTTTTTTCTATTTTTGTGTAAAAACCTAAATGCGGTTCACAGAATACATCTACTCACCAAGTTTCATCAGTCTAGCTCTTATGGTTTCGGAGAAAAATGGCTGTGACACGGCCGGACAGACAGACAGACAGACAGACAGACATGACGAATCTATAAGGGTTCCGTTTTTGCCATTTGGCTACGGAACCCTAAAAAGGGTAGACATCTGGTAAAGGGCGTTTACCTCTTCATAAAGCGAATTGCTTTAACATTTTAAAAAACCCTAGTGATGCATGATGAAAAAGTTGATTTCTTTAGATAACAGTTTCCTTATCAACTTCTTTATGACTCGAATGCCGCACTTGATCAATATTACACGGAATATAACACCGATAAATATAATACCGAATACACAGCAAAAAAGGGTAGACATCTGGTAAAGGGCGTTTACCTCTTCCTATAGCGAATTGCTTTAACACGCAGTGCACGTGCACCGAGGCCGTAGTGTCATTGCTCTGTCTCTGCGTCTGCGTCCATTACGCTGGGCTCACTTTAGATGCGACTTTGAGACGTAAAGTTTCAGGCCCATGTGTGTGATGTGATGAGCGAGAATTGAGCCATGACCTTTCATCTCTCAGCCAGATAGCATTGCGCACTGAAGATCGTCGATGTTTTCAGATTTTTCTTACTTTTTCTCGAGTTTTGAAAATGCTTTGGATAACTGACAGTTTCAATCCGTTGAACGCTTGCACGGTTGCTTTATGGATCTAGCGATGGTGCTGCTATTAAAATTGAGCAAATGGCAGTTTTCCTCCTCATTCTGAATATAGAATAGATTGTTTCTACTGTGGTTACAAAGAGTTTCACTGCGTGTATCTTGCCAGCTCTGTTATTCCTGCAACTCGACTCGTTTGGTTGAACGCTGACTCAGCGTTCGATTTATAACTCACAACGGATTCAGTGCTCGCCTGAACGCACTGTGCTACAGGAAAAGACTGGCTATTCTTTTGTTGCATGCAGCTTGTATGATTCACCTAGCTTTAAGACTTATCAAAGCGATCGTTGCTATTTAACTGATAAATTGTCTTTTTCCGTTAACAGGAACAATATTCTGTTTACGCCGACTCAAGTGGAAGCCATTCGTTCTGGAATGCAGCCAGGACTCACGCTTGTTGTTGGTCCCCCAGGAACAGGTAGGAAACTGGGCAAAAGGTCACTAGCGTTCGATGTACTGAGGTAACCAAGCTCATCAGAGATTTTCTTGAGGTGTTTAATGATTTCATAATAATATGCTGATATAAAAGATATTGTAGGCAGCGCGTATGCAAAATGAACATGCACTGGTGGCGAAGGCGGTGGAAACTATTGGCGCTTCCCTCGCGACTTGCCCCATACCCTTCTCGATCTTGTATTCCCTGCACGTTATAGGCAGATACATGAACAGCATATAGTACGTTATAATATAGGCTTTTCTAAATATGTACTGGTCCGTGTCTCTTGACCGTCACTCCAAAACAAGGCCGAATAATTATTGACCATGACAATCAATCATAGCAATTGAATAAGTACTTTGATGTGTGCAAATGTTTAGTGCCAGTTTTTACTCATAGAGCTCACTCAGAGGTCAAAAGCAGTTGTCAATAATCAAACTAAAGCTGCTTCATGTTCTCATGTCTAGGTACATTTTGAAAAAAGTTTAAAAGACGTTTCATGATTGAAAAACTTCGAATGAAGTCGTAGAACAAACGTTTTTACCATGACGGGGGTGTGGTGTCACTTTTTTAGGCTTTTCTTTTACTAGTCTATAGCGTCGCACTGCTGGGCAGTTCTATCTTTTGGATATTCCTCCCACCATCTCCTTACGAAGGCGTCCAGATCGTCCCGTAGACGCTTTTTAGCCCAATTCCATACGGCCAAAGTGCCCCGCTCTTTCTGGACTTATGTTAAACCCTGTATTGTTTTAAAGGTAAAACAGACGTCGCGGTTCAGATTATATCCAACTTGTACCACAACTTCCCGTGGCAGCGTACCCTGGTGGTGACACACAGCAACCAGGCGCTTAACCAGCTGTTCGAGAAGGTGGCTGAGTTGGATGTGGATGAACGTCATCTGCTGCGTCTTGGGCATGGCGAGGAGGCTCTGCAGACGGACAAGGATTTCTCCAGGTGATGATGCCATTGTTTTTTGACAGGTAGCACATAAACCATGCGCTCACTTGAGATAGATAGATAGATAGATAACTCTTTATTGTTCACCACACAGAAACATAATACAGGATTCATGAAGATTTTTGGCAAAACAATGGGCGACCTTATCGCTTTGAGCGATCTCTTCCAGGCAACCTGAGGGCAGTTAGGGGAACTGCTTGGCTTGCAGGTGGCTGCAAAGGAGCGGGGAAGCAGCCACTCCGTTCACTTCAAGTCTTCACTCACGTCGTTCGTGCGTGAACAAAAACTTGCCGACTCAGAATCGTTCTTTGTCTTTTGACATTTATTTATTTTTAGACCAACAGCACAAAACAGACATGGGCAATTGTGGGTACCTCCTCCTCTTCTTTGCGATTTGGTCTGATCCAGGCTTTGTTCTCGTGGTCCCTTATCTTCTAATACGCCAATGATGACAAGTTACACAACTAGTGATAACTTGTCATCACAGGTAAAAGAGCGGCTTGGGCTGATAACGAGACAAACATGTGTTCCCACAGGTACGGTCGTGTGAATTACGTGCTAGCGAAGCGAATGGAACTGCTAGCACAGGTGGACCGGCTGCAACAGGGGTTAGGAGCTGGTGGGGACGCAGGAGCTACCTGTGAGCTAGCCCACCATTTCCATGTGTACCACGTGAGACCGCGTTGGCGGGCTTTCTGTGATACTGTCGCCGCTGACAAGGTAAGTTACTCTGAGGCCATTAGCTCATCGAATATTGGGCTATGACTGCAAGCACTCCTTTTACAGTAGTCTCTCTCGGCTAGCTACTGGTGTAGAAGTTTTTGGCTTGCCTAAATTTAAAAAGTTTAAAGGCACTGAGGACATTGGAAAGTTTCAAGAGTGGGCTACTGCAAGCACCACCCTTTTATGCCAGTTTATAGTGTTCTGTTTGTACGTTTATACATTCAGCATCAGCACACAGGCAGATAATCAAGCCGAAGATATATTGTAAAGGGTTCAAAGTTGGTCTAATACCGATGTTGAACACAGTTGACTACGGTTTTGTTCCAGACTAAATCTATTGAAACGATCGGCAAAGAGTTTCCGTTCCACGAGTTCTTCGAAGACGCGCCCAAGCCATTGTTCCCAGGAAAGTGCTATGACGAGGATATGGGAATAGCCAAAAGCTGTTACAGGTGAGTGGATAGCAAACAGTTGTTCTCTGTTCTCGAATGTAAACACTGCGTGATTGAGCGATTTTTGTTATCGTTAGCAGGGAATGCTTTAGGTCTAAATTTACTTACCTGTTAATCTTTACAGGTTCTGGTTTCACGATCGATGACTCATCAAAGATGATGCCATAGGGGTTTTTTTTTGCTTTTATAACTGTTCTGGTAATAAACATTCGAACCTATGCCAAGATCGTAAATATTCCGAAACTGAAATATTTTATTTTTAATTTAATGTATCTTTGTCAATTCATCATTTCTAGATATATCGTGCATATATTTGAAGAATTAGAAGAGTTCAGAGCGTTTGAACTGCTAAGGTCTGGACTGGACCGTTCTAAGTACCTTCTGGTGAAAGAAGCTAAGATAATAGCGATGACTTGTACACATGCTGCTTTGAAACGATCAGAACTGGTCCAAATGGGTAAGTCTATTCACCACCTGTACTAATTACCAAATGCGAAAACGTCAATACCTATTTGTTAGTACTGTTGGTACGGTTAACATCTGAACCGATCAAAATGAAATTTGGCACAGAGTTTGCGTTCGTGTGCAATATCCACTGTTAATTTTATTTACAATACGAATACTTCTATTATAATAATATACTAGCTGTGCCCACGACTTCGCTCGCATTGAATAGTGTCTTTGGGTAGTATTTTTAATTTGCAACGGAAAAATCAGTATTCACATGCGTGTGGCACAGTCGTCTGCCTTCATGTGTCTGCCCGTTCGGATAAGCACATTTAGGCATATTTTCCCATCCACACCGCGCCGTACCACGCTGACAGTAGTTTTGGCGTGAAAGCGAGACAAACAGACAGAGTTACTTTCGCATTTATAATAATTAGTAAGGATAATAACTTAAAACAGAAGGACTCTATGTAGGGACTAAATTAATTAACCAACTTGGTATTACATGGATCTCCCAACTTTTTACGGTAGAAGAACTGAGTAGCGAGACTTGTTATTGATCGCATAATTATGTTCAAGTCTTTAAAGCTCTTACACAAAATAGGTTAATTACGTGTGGTTGGCCAATAATACGTGTGGAGTTGAGAAAACATGGGTTGGGTTACGTTTTATTTCTCTCATTCCAGTTAAAAAACCCAACGGAACTGACCACTAGTAATAATAATAATAATAATAATAATAATAATAATAAGCATTGTCCGGAGGTTCCTCTCTCTGCAGCCTTGACCACCGGTAGCTTGGGCCTAGCCCCGTTGTCAGTGGCGCACTAGTTTTTAAGTTTTTTATAATTATGTTTTTTATTTAAATACCTATATTGTAAAAAACTTAAAAATTAAGAAAATAAATTAAATATCTGAATAATAATAATAATAATAACGTATATTTCCAATCAAACAAGACATACAGTTATTTTAATACTTATTACTCGTACTAATGCCATTTTATTGCCTTTTAGTTCCAGAAACAGCATCTGCTGAACCTGGAAACAATAGGCAACTCTAGGCGATAGGCACATACTGTGGTTTGGAGCTTTACCTTCCGTGCTAGTTAAAAAACTGTGTTACGGCAAGGTAAGCTTCTCACCCCAGATGTCACAGGTCACTTTCTTAAGTGAAACTGAGTACAATTTTGAATTAAGTGAGAAACAGAAAAAAAAACAAAGTGAAAGAAAGAGAAAAGAAAAACAAAAACAATACACAACAAAGGTAGACAGGTGAGGCACTAAATGTTAATACCTATTTGAAAGTAACTCAGAGTGATGTAGTGGATTCCTTGAATGATTCACGTCCTTTTGACTCAACCTCAATTTTAATGAGATTAAAATGCTTTCGATTAGGTACAGTAGGATACAGCTCAAGTTACCTAAAAACAAAGAAAAAGGACGCTTACTGCAAGGACATAAGAGCTAGCAGTGTATAGTCTGATGCGTATCCTTGTGTAAGCTCTTCCTTTTAGTCTGTGTAATTCCCATTTAGTCTGTGTGACTGTGCTGACAAGAGAACTGACGTGTTTTAGTAGAATTGAACGGAATAAACACCCGAAAGTTTTGGCAGAAACGCATTACGCCTAAGGAAACCAAAAACGCTAGTAGTTATTATGAAAGTCACGGATCAGAAATCAGAAATCAGAAATCAGAAATATTTATTGCATAACTGTTGTACAGAGAAGATCTTAATGGCTAGGTAGGTACAGTTTTCACAGTTTGTCCGTTCCGGACGTACAATAAAAGGGCAATGGGAAGTTTGTGCCCAATAACAACAAAACAATTATAGGTACTTAAATACAAGTTAGTTGGCAAGAACATTAACTACACATACATCCAAAATAATACGTAAAACTTGAACTATGTATTATCTTTCGAAATATTCTTTCAGATCGTAAAACGCATTTGCTACTAGCCATTTTCTTAAATGGTTTTTGAAAATATTTCCATGAAGAGGTTTCATGTCTATGGGTAAACTATTATAAATTTTGATGGCTGTAACAAAAGTACTTTTTTTGTACATGGTATTGTTAATCTGCGGTATACATATATTATGTTTATGTTTTATTCGTAAGGAATCGGCTCTAAATGATTTTATAACAAAGAAATATTCTGCATTATTTTTAACAAAGAGACACAATTCTAAAATATAAATACAAGTAAGTGTTAGCAATTTTTCATTTTTAAAAATACTACGCAGAGATTCCGTGGACTTCATATTGTATATAGAACGCAAACATCTTTTTTGCATAATAAAAGTGGATTGGATATCTACAGAGTTGCCCCAAAAAATTATCCCATAATTCAACTGAGGGTAAACAAATCCGTAGTATGCCTGTTTTGCGATACTTTTTGAAGATACAGAGCTAAGAACCGCTAATGCATAACAATATTTTGCGATTTTACTATTTATTTTACAAATATGGGCCTTCCAATTTAAATATGAATCAATGGTTATACCTAGGAAATTTGTGTTATTAATTTCTTTGAGTTCATTATTTCTATTAACAATTTTTATATTAAGTGGAGGTGTTTTATAATTTTGAAAACGTAGTATATTTGTTTTATTTATATTTACTTTCAGGTTAATACTTTCAAGCCAGTTTACAATGGAGCTTAGAGTTTTATTTATTTCAGTTTCATACTCGGATATAGTTTTTTTTTCCTTGCGGAATGAAAATTGTTGCGTCATCGGCAAACATGACACACAAGTGTGTGGTAACGTTTGGCAAATGGTTGATGTATATTAAAAATAATAATGGCCCAAGTATGCTACCTTGAGGCACACCAAGTATTATTTTTTCAAATTTAGATTGGATTGTTTCAACGGTTTTTGTCTTTTTGTTGTAACTTACTATAACAGTTGCTTGACTACGGTTGCTTAAGTAAGAGGTAATAAGTGAGAGTGCCACTCCTCTTATGCCTATGTTTTCTAATTTGCTTAATAGAGTATTATGCTCAACGCAGTCAAAAGCTTTTGACATATCCAAGAAAAGAGCTACCCCATAGGATTTATTGTTTATCTCATCCCAGACCTGTTTTAACATTTTAAATATAGCTAGTGAAGTATTTTTATTTTTTTGAAATCCGAATTGGTTAGAACTTAAAATGTTATTATAATCTATGAATGAAATTATTCGTCGATATATAACTTTTTCAAAGATTTTAGAAAAACTTGGCAATAATGCAATGGGCCTATAATTACCCATATCAGATTTAGAACCTTTTTTGTATAGTGGTTTAATTAAAGCCTTTTTTAGATCGTCTGGAAAACAGCCATTTGCTAATGATAGATTTATAATGTAAACTAAGGGATCAACTATGTATTCTATACTCGCTTTGATTATTTGAATTGGAATATTATCGTGACCTGCACTCTTTTTATTTTTTATACTCCTTACTATGTTTTTTATTTCTGTAGCATCTACAGGAGCCATGAACATACTTTTGCAGTTTTGCTGTGGTTCTTTTTCCTTTAATAAAGTACTATTTAATGAACTGGAAGTAGCAGTATTTAAATTAATGTAATAGCTATTAAATAATTTTGCCACATTGACCGGGTCATTTATTACTTCATTATTTATTTTTATGTTATTTAATGTCGTTCTTATATAATTATTAGGTGTTGTGTATTGTTTTATGATTCCCCATGTTGCTTTTACTTTGTTCGTGCTATTTTGTATATACTTTGTATTAATTAATTTCTTAGATTTTCGTATTACTTTTTTCATAGTTTTGCAATATTTTATGTATCTATCCAAATGCTCCTGGGTTTTATTGAATATGTACTGAATATATTTTTTCCTTTTTGTTTTGCTTGAAATGATTATACCCTTAGTTTTCCAGTTCGGGTTCTTTTTAAAAGTAACAGTTTTTGTTTCAATTGGAACGCACAGATTAAAAATAAGACTATATAATTCAATAAATGCTGTGTATGCTAAGTTTGCATCTGTATGATCATAAATTTCACCGAAGTTTAATTGGGATATATATTTTATGAAAATTTCCAAATGATAGTCAATGTTACGTTTTTTAACAAGCCAGTATTTTTCATGGTAACTTAGCGTTGTTTTAACTTTTATTATTTGTGCTGTGTGGTCTGAAATTCCCAAATTTAATACTTCAACTTTGTATTGTTTGATATTAGTAATGATATTATCAATACATGTTTGTGAAGAATCCGTTATTCTAGTTGGTTCGTTTATTGTTATGAGCATGTTGAACATTTTAAATGTATTAATAAATGTTTCAGTTCTTTTACTTTTCAATAAAATATTTGTGTTAAAATCTCCCATTATTATTACTTTTCTTCGATTATTTTTAGTAATTTTCAATTTATGGAGTAAGGATTCTAATGTTGCTATGGAAAGATTAAAATTACTATCGGGAGTTCTATAAATACATATTATAGCATAATTTATACCTGGAAGCGTTATACCACAGCATTCAAAATGCTTTTCTATTGAAAGATCCTCCAACCAGTCTATCTTTTTAAAGTTTATATTTTTCTTAATGTAAATGCATACTCCTCCTCTACTGTTTTTCTTCGAGGATTTGGTTTTCCTATTAAAATGCACAGCATTTTGATAACCATCTATATTCACCATGTCACAATCAATATCAGCTAAGAATGTTTCACTGAAACCACAAATATCTATTTTCTGTTCATTTAAATGTATGTTCAATTGATCTAGTTTCGATCTAATGCCTCGCACATTTAAGTGCATGAGACTCATATACGTTTTCTTATTAGACACGAAAAAACGTTGAATCATCTGTGTTGAGGTTCTGATGAACCGCAGGTTCAGGAATGTTTTTATTTATTAAGCCGCTATTGCTGAAATCTCTATTCAATATTAACGGCTTGAAATAAAACGGTATGGTCCCCGGTTTGGGCATTAAGCTACCACTGTCCTGGTTTAAGCTACTTTGTATCGCATGATGACTAATCAGGCTACCCTTTTTCGCGTTCATTTTTTCAAAATAATATGGTATAGTACCACGTTTTAGTTTTGATTCTTTAATGATACCTTTTTCGGAAGCAACCTTTGGTATTTTTGTTATCGCGATGTTTTTACCTATAAAACACTTGTTATAGTCCTTAGTGCTGATCTCATGATTTACAATCCTAACCATTTGCGAAATATCAATTGATGATCTGTGGTATTTGTTCTCATTTGAGAGGGATAAAAATTCAACATTGGGAAAATTGCTGGCAATAATTTTTAAGGTGCTATTCAGTTTACCCTCATTTAAATATGGGTTGTTTACAATGCCCACTATGATAATGTTAGGTTTTGACAGTGTTTTTATCATCGCGGATAGCTCTATGAAGAGTTTTGTAGGGTTTTTGTCGTTGGAACCTAAGGAAAATACAACCCAGTCATCAGCTTGTAGTGTTTTATGATCCTGTTTCATGCTCTTCAAGATATATTCTGCTGACGCGTCGGGGTAGCAGTGGTTACTTATATTGTATTCCTTTGCATTTTTGTACTTGTAGCGTTGGTTTATTAGATGTGAGGCAAGATGTTTGCATGTCTGGTCACCAAATATTTCAATTCTCGGATGTCTTAAACTGTTAAGTTTTTCGTTTCCTGCACGATTATGAACAAAATAATCACTTTTGTCATCAAAGCTAATCGGAATAGCCAATGGTATTTGAGACCCATCGCGTCGAATACAAACATCGTCCAGAGTATCGTTTGGGGCACTTTTTCCAGCAACTTCATTGTTCTGTTGTGTGTCATGCTCATTATCCTCCTTCAGTTTTTCAATTGTCACCTTTAAAGTTGAATTTTCCATATGAAGTTTGTTAATCTCTCTCTTAGCTTCTAAGAGCTGATTAGTCATTTCTTGAAGCTCAATTTTTAGGTTTTCTATTTCAGTTTTCTTTTCAATAGATGTCTCCAGCGTAGCATTTATGCTACTCAAATCGAAGCTATCATCTGTATTATTCGAGTCATTTTCCACTGATAGCTGCCTTAACACTTTTGGTTTTCTTTTGGTGACATAAATATTATCGATGTCATATCTTCTTACCGGGGTATTTGTGTTATCACCTCTTACACGTTTTTTCATGCACCACTGGCATTCCCATCTTTGTTTGCTTTCCCTGGTCATAACGTCATGGAATAGTCCTTCAGAGACGTTACCACATATTAAATCATAAGTAATATGGCATACTTTGCACGTCAGGAATGCTCTACTAGTTAACTTTTGAAGGCATCCACCACATTCTGGATATACAATTGGCGTTCTTTGCATTGCCATGATGGATTAAGAAGTTATACGATCCAAAGTATGATTACCTACCCTTCACCCAAGCTTTTCTTCTATCTCAACAGGTTATTAGTTCATGCCTTACAAAAAAGGAAAGTGTTATTTATAATTATCTATCACCATCATGGTTTATCAAATACCGTTGCCAGCTCAATTTGGAGTGTAATGCTGAAATTGTATTGATAGAAAGGCGTGAACATCCACAGCAGAATATTTTTTTACATAAAAAGAAAGAAAAATCGTTTATTCAACCACCACAATTACATAGTACAGTAAAAATTGTATAAAAAACAGAAAACATGAATGGTAGATATAAATCAATAAAAATTATATTCACAAGCAAAAAATGCCTACAGCCTACAGTTCAGCATATGCTACCATGTTAACATACAGTAGCGCTGGTCTTTCGCTGAGGCCTGCATTGAATTCAAGAACGGACGGAAATTTAGCCGTACATTGTTTACACATTGATAAGCACAGAAATAGTAGCCAAACAAGAAGCATTACAGTCAAACTGTTTCTACTTATCTCTAAAAAGAGCAAAAAGTTGGTAATAAAAAAAACAAAAACTGCACGAAACACCAAAAAGAAAAAAATACTGTATTATATTATATTACAAACCCAATCATGATCCCCTTTGTTCTAAATCAGACTCTTAACGTAAACAAATACGTAGTGCGTACAAAGGCGTGCTAGAAACATAAACAAACATGACTAACCCAACACTGAAAACCAGCGCTGCAAGGGCTACCGTGCCCTTGTAGCAACTGCTGATTGGTTTACCTTTTTATAACGCTTTTATTAGCTTCACCTGTAGGTATGTATGTATGTATGTAACCGACCCCTTTGAGCTCGATTTTGTCCTACTTTGAACGATCAGATTTGATTCAAACTTTGCACACCTGTCAAAGGTCGATGACAATGCAATAATATGAAAAAAAAAACTAAAAAGTAAAAAAAAATATAGTTTTAAAAACTAAAAAAAACGCTTTTATAACTAATTGAACTAAAAAGTTAAAAATAAAACTGTAATAATCAATTGAAAATTTTATATTATTGAAGTGAAAACTTCTTTAGCGGCGTTGAGCACTTTTTCTGTAATGGGTATAAAATCTTAAACTCGTGTAACAAAACTCCCACTGTTGTCCAATCAAACTATATTGTTCACTTCCTTCTACGTTACAATCTCTCTGGTACCTACTTTACAAATTACCAACTCTAAGCCACGTGGTTTTACAAAGTAGCTTGCATTGCATGCGACCAACTCTTCCGAGCGCTCGTTCCAGAATGGCGATCGAGCAGTCGAGCCCGACCGCCATCTTTATCGCCGGAAGCGTTGCCAGTATGCAGTGCAGACATTTTGAATCAATCACCATTAATAATACTTTTACATAAACTAAACAAACAAACTAGTTTCTAAAACAGTTATCATGATTAATGACAATTCAAATCATTATTTATTTACAAACAAATTATTCAGATCCACAGACATATTTTAAATCAATCGATTCAACTGACTAACCATACATAATTGCCAACGGCATTTTCTATGAAGTTGACAGACTATTTTACAAACAAATATGACAAGTGTCATCAAATATCATAATAGTAATTTCTATTAAACCATTTAAATTAGAACCATTATTGAAATTCATCACATTCGGCCATCCGATATTGTGCTTACTCTGGAAGCACATGCTAAGTGCACAATATAATATGATAACTTAATAAACAAAGCTTGAATTTAAAACAAATAATGGGAAAAGATGACCATTCAAACACAATCTAAAAAAAATGGAATGTCTAACAAACAAAACTTGAATTTAAAACACAAATACTTAATGAGAAAAGATGACCATTCAAATACAATCTAAAAAAAATCTAATGTCTATCAAATTCGGCCATCCGACAGTGTGCTTACTCTGGAAGCACATGCTAAGAGCATAATGATAACATGATAACTATGTATATGTATGAATAAACAAAACTTGAAACTTGAATGACTACCAAAATTCAAACAACTAATAAGAACAAATTAAGACAAATCCAAAATTACAATATAAAACTTGTAAACAAAATGAAATTATTAAGTAGAAGATACGAAGACACCCAAATAAATCTTAGTCATTTCTTAGAATAAACAGATATTAAAAATATAATTCTATCTAAAAATAACTAAAGTTAAATATCCCGTTTACCATATTCAAAGCCTGTATGCAAAAAAAATTAACTAAATGAAATTTCTCGTAAGATAATAATAACAGTTTTGTATCAGAAAAGTCTTCGCATCCCAGCCATAAACAATCCATTCGGGTAAAATATTATTTAAATTAAATATTCCAATAACATAAATCATACTCAGATTGTGATAGGAAGACATCTACATGGTTAAAAATACAGTCAAACAGTTAATTGTTTTAAAAGTCAAATAGTAATTTGGTCTCCCTACTACAATATTCACGTTGACCGGATTGAGAGGGTCCAGAAAAAGTTTCTGAATATAACTATACTGCAAAGCTCCATCATTTTCATTTAATGTTATTAGAAAATCATCGCAAATATCATGATCTACTGTATCTTTTCAAAATTATCCACTCGCATATCGACTCTCCTTGCTTACTTTATCTTATTAATCTAAATATAAAGCCTAGACCTCGGCAACCCTTTCAGAACACTTTCGCCCTACAAGTCCATTCAAACAACACTTCTTATTATAACCCCGTTGTCAGAATGTGTTGCCTTTTTAACGATTTATTGATTAAATACAGTGATAAAATTGATATCTTTAACAATAATCAAAATAAATTCAAGAATGCAGCTTTGGCCACTCTTTCATTAGAGTGTGCCGAAAACTCTTATTAGTTAGTTAATTAATTCTGCACTCTCTTCGAGTCTTAACTCGAAGTGACTTACTGTAATAAAATAATTGTATGAGTACACCTAAGTTCCAAGTAAATGTTAACTTTAATCACCTACTACTAGTTAAGCCTGGTTACACGGTATCTACATAACTTTCCTGTTCAATGCATTCTGTGTACGCATGTTTTGGGGTACTGTCTAGCTCATAATTTAATAGTATTTATGCCTGTAAATTATCGATTGTACTCTGTTTTGTGTACCTAATAAACAAATAAAATAAAATATAAAACAAAATGAAATTGTGGTAATAAACTACATAATTCTTCTCCTTAATACGGAACTCAGCCTGTTACTGCGGCACCTTCAGAGGCGCGTCATGGCTCAAGCTGCTGATGTGGTGCCTTCCATGGCGCATCACGGCTCAGACCACTGATGCGGCGCCTTCCGTGTTGCATCATGACTCAGGCCGCTGGTGCGGCGCCTTCCATGGCGCATCACGGCTCAGACCACTGATGCGGCGCCTTCCGTGGCGCATCACGACTCAGGCCGCTGATGCGGTGCCTTCTATGGCGCATCCCGACTCAGGCCACTGGTGCGGCGCCTCCCGTGACGCATCACTGCTCATGCTGCTGATGCGGTGCGTCACGGCTGTGTCCTGTGGCACCTTCTGCGGTGCATCGCTACTAACTTTGCCTGGAGTTTTAAGAATCTGAAACTCGTCATAAAATTTACAGATCTGCAAGCACACTGTGAATAAATCTATTATCATTCATCTGCTTTATATCTAGTTGAAATGAATAGGTTTTCCAATTGTGAAATAATTAAAAAGTAACAATATATTCCAAAAATATAAAACACTAAATGTACACTATCCACGGCATTTGGACGAGTTCTCTGTACTTAGTCTTGCGCTTTAAATACTACAAAAGATACGTTTTACTTAGCTCAGTAAATGCATGAAAACGCCATCATAAATTCTGACAGCGAAGAACTTATTTACTTGAATTCCTCCATGCCATGCCCTGCCATGGTACTGCAGGCACGAACATGATTGTACTGTCATATTCTCATTGTTTTTGCTGAAATGTAAACATCTTATCGACAGAGACTGTTTTGGTGCGTAACCAATCTAATGGTTCAGGTTTATGACGTATTAACTTAATTTGGAATCTTGGTTCAATTTTTATTTTTTTATTGAAAACTGATTCAGTTGTAAAGCTGAACTGTAAAATTGTAATTGAACTCCTATAACTGCAATTCATCTTTAGTTAATCTTAAGTTAATATTTTATTAATGTTTTATAAATCGCTAATCTTTAATTTATAATTAGTTCACATTTATTTTATCTTTAATTTATATTTAATTCATCTTAAATTCATCTTAAATTCATCTTAAATTAATCTTAAATTCATCTTAAATTCATCTTAAATTCATCTTAAATTCATCTTAAATTCATCTTAAATTCGTCTTAAATTCATCTTAAATTCATCTTAAATTCATCTTAAATTCATCTGTAATTCATCTGTAATTCATCTTTAATTCATCATTAATTCATTTGTAATTCATAATTAATTCATCGTTTTTTCATCTTTTATTCATCTTTTATTATAATATCCTCACTCGACACTGGCAATACTGAACGAATTTATATACTTGGAATCCAAAACATTAATTTTAAACTCAAATAACTTTAACTCTAATCCAGCTTAACTTTTACTCATATCCAAAAACTTATATAATCTTAACCCAAAATCTTTACTTTTAATCCAAATCCAAAAAATGATCTTCAGCTTTTCAAACATTTTTTTCTTTTAAACTTTTTGATCAATTTGAACTTTTTGAACATTTTGAACATTTTGAACATTTTGAACATTTTGAACATTTTGAACATTTTGAACATTTTGAACATTTTGATCATTTTGAACTTTTTGAACTTTGACCAAACAGATCTCGCATGGTTCCAAACATAATTTCAACTTCTAAGGCGTACATAGTCAAACTGAACTCGCTTGGTTTCAAAATCAATTTCAACTTCTAAGGCGTACATAGTCAAACTGAACTCGCTTGGTTTCAAAATCAATTTCAACTTCTAAGGCGTACATAGTCAAACTGAACTCGCTTGGTTTCAAAATCAATTTCATCTTCTAAGGCGTACATAGTCAAACTGAACTCGCTTGGTTTCAAAATCAATTTCAACTTCTTAGGCGTACATAGTCAACTGAACTCACTTGGTTTCAAAATCAATTTCATCTTCTAAGGCGTACCTACATAGCCAAACTGAACTCACTTGGTTCCAAAATTAATCTTTACTTCTATGGCGTACATAGCCAAACACAGATCCCAAAACACTTTCTTTAGTCGAGCAGTAATTACGTTCAATGGCCTGGTTAACGTCCCCAAACTAGATCTGTTTGCTCAAAACCACCAAGAATTGCTACTAACATTTTGTCAAAATGCTGTTTCGAGGAGACTCCCCAGGTTCCATTATGCTTTTTTTTTTTTTTTTTTTTTTTTTTTTATTGTACTTTTTGTTTTTCTGTTTTAATTGTAATTTCTTAAAAAAAATTGTACCTTCATTTTATAGTTTGTCTACCTTAGTCTCTCATTACTTAATATCATTTTTTTTTTTAAGCTCCCAAAATAGTCTCACTATGTGAAACCTGTTTAATGGACCCTAGTTGTCGTTTTAAATTATCAATTAGAATATAAGTATCTGCTGATTGTTTACCTAAGAAATAAAAATAAATAAATAGTCTACAATTTTGATAACTTTAGCTCACTTTGCTTCAAAAACTCGCTTCGGTAGGCTTGATCATGATCATTAACTTACTTATTTTAAATCCAGCATGGTTAGACATTTGCGGTTAGAGGCTACTCAAACTTTACTGAGCTGCTCTGGTATTAGCAGTACATGAATAGTTTTAGCACTATCGGATAGCCCCTGTATCAAATTTATGGTTAGGCCCGGTCCATGACAAAGACCGTACCGGCTTTTATGAAATTCAAGATTGTGCTCGGTCTTTGCTATTTACGGCCACTTTATTATGAAACTTTATTCAATCACTCATTTTTGATGTTAAGTAAATTATAAGAAATAAATATTTCCAGAAACTTTACAAATAATAATTTCAACAAAACCCAGCCAATAACACCCTGCTTATGCCAACAGAGATTCTAATTTATTTAAGGGTATTTATTTAATTTTGTACCTAAGCTACATCGGCACAATGGCGACTATTAGCATGGACATAAAAATGTTTGTTTATGGTTCTAGACAGGAAAGTAGGCCTTGCCTAAGTACCCAGAGTTCTGCATATCAAAAAGTAACAAGAATGCTACAGAGGACTGACTTGCGTTTAACACTCAAGCTTGTTTTTTACACTCAAGTACCTTCACTTAATTTCATACACGGTAACACGAGTCATGTGTTATCAGAGGGTAACCAATAAAATGATCATCGTAATGCATAATAATGTAAAACTATTTGCTGTTATTAAGTTCGTTAATATTTTTAAAATATCTTTCGGTAAACTTAGCGTATATTCCAAAAATTAAGTGAATGTCAATTGTTTGAAATGGAACAGCTTAACTAAGTAGTCAAAGTCGTTAAATATTAGGTGCAGGCCATTTCATGTTCGGATGAGCGGCTAATATCAAATTTCATATGATTTCACACACATTTTAGGGTAGGCATAACCTAATGAATAAATTTAAAAGAAAAGACCGATAATCTAAGAATAATGTTAGATTGTGGGTATCTCGTAAACGGTGCGTCGTAGCACAAAAATGACGAAAATTTCATCCCCCTATGAAACTCCACAACACATGGTAACAATGCTTCAGAGAAAGTTTTTTTTTTTTTTTGTTTGAGTACCCTCTTTAAATTTTCTCAAGGAAAATTTAAATATTTTATCAAAGATCCATTAATTCAATTAAGTTTAATTACACATTATCCATCATGCAATAAACGTCATCAGAACAATAAAATTGGGCGTGTACTTACCACTTCGGATATGTAACAAAACTCCCACTGTTGTCCAATCAAACTATATTGTTCACTTCCTTCTACGTTACAATCTCTCTGGTACCTACTTTACAAATTACCAACTCTAAGCCACGTGGTTTTACAAAGTAGCTTGCATTGCATGCGACCAACTCTTCCGAGCGCTCGTTCCAGAATGGCGATCGAGCAGTCGAGCCCGACCGCCATCTTTATCGCCGGAAGCGTTGCCAGTATGCAGTGCAGACATTTTGAATCAATCACCATTAATAATACTTTTACATAAACTAAACAAACAAACTAGTTTCTAAAACAGTTATCATGATTAATGACAATTCAAATCATTATTTATTTACAAACAAATTATTCAGATCCACAGACATATTTTAAATCAATCGATTCAACTGACTAACCATACATAATTGCCAACGGCATTTTCTATGAAGTTGACAGACTATTTTACAAACAAATATGACAAGTGTCATCAAATATCATAATAGTAATTTCTATTAAACCATTAAAATTAGAACCATTATTGAAATTCATCACACTCGCGTCAGCGCGTCAGGCAGGACACGTGACCTGATCGAAAAAGCGTAAGACGGATGGAGAGTAGACAGCTATCCCCTCTCTACGGCGCGGCGAAAATGTATGCCTGGGCCTACTGTTTCGTTTAGGCAGCGCAGGGCGCTTGCGCGAATGTTCGTGTATGTTACAGCGTGCCAAATAACAAACAAGCCCCCCCTAACCATTCCAAAATATCAAACATGCTCAACGTTAATAATCAAGTTTTCACTTCTGCCGGCACTCCCGGAGTGCAACCCGTATTTTTTTTTGTATAAAAAGCGTGTATAGTTTTTTTATATTTGAAGTTATTATAAAAAGCACCGCACGCTTTTTTGTTTGGCTATCTAGTAATATTCTCACGTTAAATGTATCTAAAACCAAATATTTGACCTTTGCTTTCTCCACAAATCATCTTCCTTCGGCTAGCTACTCTGTCATTGCTCATAATTGCTCCACTTTCACCTCCCCATGTTCCTGTCTTCCTCTACAAAGGTCTGATTGCATAAAGTACCTTGGTGTCATTATTGACCAAACATTAAGTTTCAAGCCCCACGTAGAAGTATTAGTCCCCAGATTACGTAAATTAATTTACATCTTCAAAACCCTCAGACATGTAGCAAAACTCGACGTTATTAAGAAGGTTTACTACGCCATGTGTCAATCAAATCTGGATTACTGCATAACCTCCTGGGGTGGTGCAGCTAAGACGCATGTTCTGGAGGTGGAAAGGGCTCAGCGTGCTATACTTAAGGTGGGTGCTTGCCTTCCATTTCGGTTCCCTACAGTACAACTATATGAAAAGTGGGATGTAATAACTTTCAGACAATCATTCATCCTTCAGACTGTCCTTAAAAAGCACTCAACCTTGAACTACGACCCTTTATTGACTAAGAACAAGAGAAAGAAAGGCAAAGTCTGTGAAATAACATCATTCCGTACTGCCCATGCCCGAAACTCGTACTGTTTCTTGGGTGCTTACCTCTACAATATCTTAAATGGTACACTAAACATTTATCACCTATGTAGACCAAAATGCAAGAAGGTTATAACCAAATACCTCAAAACACTAAACTATGAAGAAACTGAATATTTCTAATCCCCTTGAAATAATCCTCCATCACCTCACTCGTATTCCCACATTCAAACACACATTCACAACACACTCACCCACACCCACAACACACTCACCCACACAAATTTATCCACCTCCTATCACTCATAATTTCATTCATCCTTCCTTCTTCTTTATAATATATATACAGTGGTGGTCACATAATTAAAGACACTGGAAGCATGCTGAAAAAACTAAGCTATTTCTCCGTACAGATTTTATCATACTGCAATCGTAACTTGCTGCACTATTAATTTTTATTTGTGTTGTTACTGTGTAATGTTTAAACGAAACATTTACAATAAAACTAAGCTTTTATTCGGTAAAACTTAAATGTAAGCAGTGTAAATAAAAAATAAGATTAGTAAGATCTGGCCATATAATTAAAGACACTTCATTTCGTAACAAGAAATTAAGAAAAAATTGAGTTATCATTGAAGTTATATCAGTACGTAAGCTTTCTAACACATTTTTATAAAGTATTCCGATGCGTATTGACCCTTGGTCGCATGTTCTTTTGCAACAAAAACGGCACGACATCTCTTAGCCATGGAAGCGATCAATTTTGTACAAGCTTGTACCGGAATTAGTTACCACGCTTCTGTAAAAGCTATGTAAAGTTGATCGAAGTTTGATGTACGCTTTGCCGCCACTGTCTTCTTCATCTGGTACCACGAGTTTTCGATCTGATTTAAATCCGGACTGTATGGGGGCATTGGGGGCCAATCCAAAACTGTCTCAAACTGTCTCCGTAAGAAATTTTGACGTGATAACGTCTTATAAATCGATGGAGCCGGCTGCACGCACGAAAAAACATGACTCATGCGTCGTTACGTCGTTTCGTCGTTCCATTTACCTGAGCCCGAGCCCGAGTCGGGTAATGGGTAAGGGTAAATGAGGGTAAGGGTAAATGAGGGTAAGGGTAAGGGTTCGGTCGGGTTCCGGGTCCGGGTCCGAGAGTTCGAGTCCGAGTTCGAGTCCGAGTCCGAGTCCGCGAGTCCGCGAGTATTTTCTTATGACGTTATCACGTTCAACTATCGTCAGTAAACCGACTTTACAGACAACCGATTTTTTTTTACTACTTTAGTGGTGTGTTTCGGATCATTATCCTGTTTAAAAGTCCAAATGATCGGTAAATTTTGCTCAGCTTAGGGCAACATGGTTTCTTCTTAAATATTTTTGTACTGGCATTTATCTATATTGCCTTCTATCTTCATGACAGGTCCGACACCAAGTCATGAAAAACAGTCCCACACTTTGATATTTCCCCCTCCATGTTTCACTACTTTCTTGGTGTACTTCGGATCCATTTCTTTGGTTGGGGGGCGTCTAACATATTGTTTTCCGTCAGAATGAATCATATTTATTTTAGTTTCATCCAAAAAAAGCACATTTTTCCACTCTTGTTCAGTCCAGTGTTCATATTTCTTGGCAAACGCTAACCTTGCCTTAACATTTTGCTTTTTCAAAAGTGCCACCTTCCGAGACACTCTTCCGTACAAGTTCGCCTCCTATAGTGTCCGTCTTATAGTCCTTGCAGACACACTCTTCGACCCTCCTGCCCCATATATTTCCGAGCGTATCAGTTCTGATCCTTTGAACGGTTCCTTTTTTGCCAACAACACCATCTTAGAGTCTTCCCGGCGAGTAGTTTTTCTAGGTTTCGGTTTTCTGAAATACGTTTACGGTCGTATTGAACTTCTTGAAAAACTTTATAGCATTCATAACCATGTCCTTAGAATAGCTCAAATGGTTTGCGATTGTTCTGTATGACCAACCTTTGCTATGAAAGTTCAAGATTGTCTTTCTAGTGGATGAATCTCAACTCTTTGTTTTTTCCCATATCGATGGGTATAAAACGTATTAATTTGAATACAAAAAGTAAACTGCTGTAACTAATGTCGACGTTTCATGCAAATTCAAGGCAAAACAATGAAAAACCGAGTGTAGTTCATTTTTAATTTTTGAAATTCAGAACACAGCGTGCACTGTCTTTAATTAGCTGGCCAGCAACAGGTGTGTTAAAAAAGTTGGTATTAGATTCGGATAGTGAGCAGTGTCTTAACTACTAAGCAACGCAACTTTTTGTACAATAATATAATTTTTTCAATTGTTTATTACAGTTTTATTTTTAACTTTTTAGTTCAACTAGTTATAAAAGAGTTTTTTTTTTTGTTTTTAAAACTATAATTTATTTGCCTTCATTTCATTTTAGTTGAACTGTACCACCTCTGTCCCGTTTTGTTTTTTTATTTGGATTTTTTGTGTGACGTAACTCTTTTTAAAGGCTCTGCCTGAAAACCAGCGCTGCTTGGCATGGTAGGCAATGCCTTGTCAGACAGCAAAAAGCTGAGTCGGGGCTTATTGGCTTGGCATATATTTATCTTGGGATTTAAATTTAAATAGTGCCAGTGTAAGTGTCAAGAATTACATGATGTTTTTTCTAAATTACTGTAATCTAGAAGAGAAAAATAATATTGTAAATGAGCGGGGTAGTAAACTTGACGTAGTCCTAACCAGCGAACGGGTTCAAGGTGTGAATGTGAGTGTGGCTGATGAAGGATTAGTAAAAAAAGCGGATATGTATCATCCACCACTTGATGTCTTATTTAGTTTGGATAAAGCAGGCAGAGACATTATGCTGGAAGCAAGTAACATTAGCGATAAGGCAGACTATAATTTTGGCAAGGCTGATTTTACACTATTATACAATTTGATAAAAAAAGTTAGTTGGGACGAAGTTAGAGAGCAATCGGACGTCGATAGGGCTGCGGATAGTTTTTATGACATACTATATAAGTGCTTTGATCAATGTGTGCCCAAAAAAAAGAGGTGTGCTAAGGCCAAAAAAAGATATCCAACGTGGTTTACGCGTGACATCATATCTGACCTAAAACTAAAAGGGTCCCTCCACAATACTTGGCAATCAAGCAAAGACAAATATGTATATAGCTTCTTTACTGCTATCAGAGCAGATATCAAGTCACGTGTATCACTAGCCTACAATAACTATATTATTCAAGTAGAAGAAAATCTATCCAAAAACCCAAAAGAGTTTTGGAAACATGTTAAGAGCTTGCAGACTAAAGGTGGGTTTGAACCGTGCATCATATACGAGGAACGTAAGCACTGTGGCAGAGCAGCTGCTAGTGCTTTTGCTGATTATTTCAGTAGCGTATTTTTACCTCAAACGCCAGCTCTTACGGCTACTGCAGTAACGGGATGTATAGGTAATAATAGCTTAGTAAATATTTTAAATATATCCTACGAAGATATCGATTATCACATCCGGAAACTTAAACCCAAGAGTTCGGTAGGTCCAGATAGTATTCCGCCGTATGTAGTTAAAGGTCTAAATATCCAATTTACAGAACCCCTGTCACATATCTTCAATCTATCTTTAAATAAAGGTAAATATCCGAAAGTTTGGAAGCAGTCTAGAGTAGTACCTATTTTTAAGTCTGGAGACAAGACTAAAGTAGAAAATTATAGACCAATAGCAATTTTATCCTGTTTTGCTAAACTATTTGAAAGTATATTACACTCCAAGATCTATAAGCAGGTAGAGCCATATGTTACTAACGCCCAGCAGGCTTTTCGTCAGAAACGTTCAGTGAACACTAACCTGCTCACCCTGGTTGACCATATCTCTAGGAAGATGGATGAAAATGTCCAAGTGGATGTTGTCTATCTAGATTTTAGAAAAGCGTTTGACCATGTGAATAATGATGTGCTACTTGGAAAACTTAGCTCTATGGGACTTGTACCAAAGCTTATCGAATTCTTTGCTGACTACCTGAAAGACCGCAACCAATTTGTCCGACTAGGTTGTTATGACTCATTATCTTATCACACGCGCTCGGGTGTTAGCCAAGGTTCGTCTTTGGGACCACTGCTGTTCTCTATCATGGTCAACGACGTTCCGGATTGCCTAAGATCTAGTAAATCCCTACTGTATGCGGACGATTTGAAGGTGTTTAAAAGTATTCAATCGTATAGTGACTGTGCACTACTTCAACAAGATCTTCATGCTATTCAGGAATGGAGTGAACGAAACCAACTTTATTTGAATATTCAAAAATGTCAGGTTATGAGTTACACACGTTCTGCGAAAGGCATTATTGGGCAGTACACAATTAACGAGCAGAATATTACCAGGTGCCTGTTGGTAAAAGACCTTGGCATTATGTTTGACCCTGTTTTAAATTTTCATGACCATATTAGAAAGATAACAACAGAATGCTTCAAGCGCCTTGGGTTTGTCACGCGGAATTGCCGAGATTTCACAAATGTAAATGCCATTAAACTCCTTTATACCTCTCTTATACGATCGAAAATAGAGAACGGCTCGTGCGTCTGGAATCCGCACGAGACGTCCTATACACTAATGATAGAAAAAGTTCAAAAACGCTTCTTGCGTTATATGTACAAAAAAAGGTTTGGCTATCACCCGTTCATGTACCCGACAAAATATTTGCAAGGCACGCTAGGGTACAACTCCCTAGAAACACGTAGGATCTGTGAACAAATTATGACTATCTGCCGCATCCTACATGGGGTTCTTGACTGCCCGGAGCTCTTGTATGAAGCAAGTAGGCTCAGCGTGCCCGAGCAACGGGCCAGGTTCCGCCTTAGGCGTGTCCAGCTGTTCGCGCCAAGTCCAGCACGTACATCCGCGTGGCAAGAGTCACCACTTTTCCGCGCGCAATTTCATTTAAACGCACTCATACATGTGAATCCCGACGCTGACGCTTTCGCGGATAATTTAAGGCAGTTAAGTATAATTGCTTTGAAGTACTGTGAGGGGGATATTCAGGCTCATCTATAATATTGTTGTTTTCAGTAGGGTAAAATAAAGGCACCAACCTGACTGTCTTGTAGTGTGCTTATTATGTAATAGTACCTAATGTTAGTGTAGTTTGTCTTGTAATGTGTATATTGAGTAAGTAATAGTATTATTGTTAGTGTAGTAGCAGAGTGAAATATTGATTTTTTTAAATTTGTGATAGTGTTATAGTTTTGGCTAGCTGTTAAGATAACATCTGTAGTGAGTAATAATAATAAATAAATGTGAAATCTACTGTTAGCTGTTGTGAACGTCTACACCTATGTAGGGATCATCCAATCTTAAACTGCACGCCCCACTACTTCAGTCAGTCAAAGTAAATTGTTCTTTATTACCTACATTACAAAGATAATTTTGAAGTACCTTGCTGTGAGCCAACGTCAAGAAAACGTGGTGGAGGGGCGTGCATTTTTAGACTGGTTTATGTATGTCAAACAAAATTATTTTCTTTCACCTTAATTTTAAGCTGGCGCTAAATAAATTATTTCTATTTCTATAACCAATTCCAGGATTCAAATACGACAACATACTAATGGAAGAGTCCGCGCAAATCCTCGAAATCGAGACATTCATCCCGCTTCTGCTCCAAAACCCTCAAGACGGTCGGTCGCGGCTGAAGCGATGGATAATGATCGGCGACCACCACCAACTGCCGCCGGTCGTCAAGAACATGGCGTTCCAGAAGTATTGCAACATGGAACAGAGCTTGTTCACGCGCATGGTGCGACTAGGAGTCCCATATGTGGAACTCGACGCGCAGGGACGAGCTAGACCGACGTGAGTCCTATTCTTACTTTATCGTATGATATTGACTAGTACAGACGCTGCTGTTCATGAATAGAAAAAATAAACACACAACACTATCTAGCCCCTAATTAAGCCGAGCTTGTACTAGAACCAGATAGCTGATATAATACAATACCTTAACATTTTTTTTGTAACTACTTACTTAAAATACAATATGACACCCGGACAGAGAATAAGCATCTACGTTCAGCATCACCACACAAATATTTGATCCCGGTAGGGATGGGAATCCATGACCTAAGGCGCAGAATGTAGAGCTACTACCCAACTGAGAGTCAAGTAGAAAGTAGGTTATTGTTTGAACTTATAGGAAACTGTGTATTATAGATACCTACGATGTTTTGGTGTATTAAAAGTGTTCGTTTACGTATGTACTGTAATTATACTAGTGTGAGAAACACTCGTATAATAATGATTACAGCTTAATAATATACAGGGTTATTCATTATTAGCTGCAAATACTCAGGAATTGGGTTCAACAAATAAAATAAAAAATATTTATGAAATTATTTTTTTTTAATTTTGATCAATTTTTTTTTTAGTTTTTGTATCAAAGTTTTATTTTTATTAATTTCTTTACGGCTATTGCATAATGATTGCCATGGAGAACAGGACGATGACCCACCCAGGCGGTGACTGAACGCAGAGTGTCACTCACGGCGCGCGGGCGCGGATCTAAGGTCAAAATAGGTCAGGCGCCAATGATTCCTTATCGATTTTCTCGGGATTTTCATAACAAAACTTAAAAAAAAACATTTCATAAATATTTTTTATTTTATTTGTTGAACCTAATTTCTGAGTATTTGCAGCTAATAATGAATAACCCTGTATAAACTAAAATTCAACTATTTTTGTTATGGTTAAAACATATAAAACATAGTCACAGTTGAGTGTAAGTTGTATCTATCTACTGATACCGTGATCTGTTTACTTCAAAAAGAGAATTAATATGTCCTTGTCGAGGCTGCTGCGGCAAGCCCCGATGACGTATTGCCTCGTTAGAAAAACGTTCGCGAATTAGCAGTGTGATCTCACTTGTCTCACAATAAACCTGTTACCTTACTATTTTTTACGATAGTTTAAGTAAAGGCGCGGACCCATCGCTGCGCACGGAGAGGCTGCGTATGAGTTGACATCATTGGCACACGCGTGGCTTGCTCGAATATGATATAACGCTGCAGCGTTGAGTTATGTAATCGCAAATTCCAGTGGATTGGTACTTCATTGTCCGACACGAGGCAACGCGGTGTTCCCGGTATGCCCGTGCAATATGTCCGCTTTGTTTCGTAGCCTTCGCCTAACTGTCCAGTGGGTTCAACACCCGCTTCCCTCGCACCGCACACCGATTACACCCAAGCTTTGTTTATATCAACGCTCGACATTCCTCACCTCCGACATACCTATATATTTTTTTGAATACACGAATATCACCCACGACTACGTACATCTTGCTTATCGTCCGTGGATTGCAGTGGCGCATGCGTAGCCTCTCCGTGCGCCGTGCCACGCTATAGTCTTCGTGTACTCCAGTGGAAACGTAAACCCACGTTGTCTAACAAATTAATACACGTAGCTAAACTGCGCCGCGTGGCTGTGCATAGCGTGCGCCGCGGTGGGTCCGCGCCTTTATATGAGACCACCCACGTTTCGCGATTCTTGGTAGTGACCTAGTGACGCGATGCAAAGTTTACATAGTTTTTAGTTTTATCATTCTTTTATATTAGAAGTTAGAGGGGGGGGGGGACCAACATTTTATCACTTTGGAAGTGTCTCTCGCAAAAACTGTTAAGTTTAGAAAAAAACTATCTAAGAAACCTCAACATCATTTTTGAAGACCTATTCATAGATAAGATATATATTCATAGATAACACGTATGGGTTGATGAAAAATATTTTTTTGAATTTCAGTTCTAAGTATGGGGAAAATTTATTTCTTTTTTTTCTATGTTTGTGAGAAAATCTTAATGCGGTTCACAGAATACTTACCAAGTTTCATCAGTGTAGCTCTTATAGTTTCGGAGAAAAGTGGCTGTGACATACGGACGGACAGACAGACAGACATGACGAATCTATAAGGGTTCCGTTTTGCCATTTGGCTACGGAACCCTAAAAAGCCTTTTTATTCCTAAACAACTAATGTACATTGTTGTTTAAAATCTTAAATTAAAATTTAAAATATTAAGGACCCCTCTAGGGTATAGGCCTCCTCCAAATTCTTCTAGTTGTCCCGCTCCGACAAAATACAAAAAGATCAAAATACCATATTAATGATGATTATTGAACATTGTTTGCTAATCAATCCTGGTTTTTTGACAGTTGAATGGCACTAATTAACAGGGACTTCGATTCACAAACGTATGAGACAAATAATAGTACATTGTTCTAAGTATGTATTTACAAAAAAAAAAAAAAAAAAATGTATTCAAGTATTATATCAGCTATCTGGTTCCCATATTACAAGCTCTGCTTAGTTTGGGGCTGGGTAGTGTTGTGTGAATTGTCCACAATATTTATTTATTTATTTATTATTGTTACCTGAGTGTTGAAAGTCACGTTTTTTGAGTCCCGAGACGGGCTTGGCGCCAGAGCGTAGGGCGCCAATGGAGCTTGAGGGACTTAAAAGACTTTCACCCGAGGTAAACACTGTGCTTTTCATTACGAATACAAGGAAAGTAAAAATAAAAACATGAAAGAAGAAAAATTTGTGAAAATGAAGATTGAATTGCCGCCTTCCCGGTTTTTTTTTTCTTTTTCTCTGGCGGGCCTTCGGCTTCGGCTCGCCAGCATTATTCAGCCATTATTTTCATTTTCATAATTTAAAAAATGGTAAATTGTTTGCTCAAATCTATGTTATTTTAAATAAATAGTTGAAGCTATATATTAATCAAGTAATTTAGAAGATCTATTATTTATTTAATACTATCTTTATGTTATTTAAATTTAAATTTTACATTGCGCTTAATTAGACTTTTTAAACTTCTTACCGTTGTAATGGGTTTCCAACCTACTTGCTGAATAAAAAGTTGGAATTTGGTTCAACAACCTCCTTGCAGTTAGAAAGACTTTAGAAAGTTGGAGCATGGTTGAATAAAATAGAACTTGTTTTTTTTTATAATTTGACAGCTGTCAGTAGAAAGCGATTCTCCCTAGGGCTGAAAGTATTACTTTCAATTAGGCCCCTCAGGCAACTTCAGACCTACTTTCAGAGTATGAGCAATGAAAATATTATTTGATGTTATGCTGTCTTGTCTTCATGTATTCGATATTTTGAAGCGATCGATGATTCCATCGGCAAACCAAACATTGTAGTCTGTATTTGATACGTAGGTTACGTAGTTAATTTGCACAAGTGGTTGATATAAAACTGGCCATATATTATATTCAGTGACTCCACCCACTCTGTCACAAACAAAACTACATGAAATTAGGTTTTTATGATAACAGGAAGTACAAAAACCAATGTCATTTATGCTAAATGTATGTTATATGTTTTTAGGGTTCCGTAGCCAAATGGCAAAAACGGAACCCTTATAGATTCGTCATGTATGTCTGTCTGTCTGTCTGTCTGTCCGTCCGTATGTCACAGCCATTTTTCTCCGAAACCGTAAGAGCTAGACTGATGAAACTTGGCGAGTAGATGTATTCTGTGAACCGCATTAAGATTTTGACACAAAAATGGAAAAAAACTATAAATTTTGGGGGTCCCCATACTTGAAACTGAAACTCAAAAAATTTTTTTTCATCGAACCCATACGTGTGGGGGGGTATCTATGAATAGGTCTTCAAAAATGATGTTGAGGTTTATAACATATTTTTTTTCTAAACTGAATAGTTTGCGCGAGAGACACTTCCAAAGAGCCTGTCCAGATGGAGCGTTTTACGCGCGAGTGCCCTCGCGCGTTTCAATTTATATTGCGTCCAGATGCCGCGTTTTACGCGCGCTCCTACCAAATAGTTGCTCGCGTTTTACGCGCGATTGAGGAATCACGCGTAAAACGCCCCATCTGGACAGGCTCAAAGTGGTAAAAAGTTGCCCCCCCCCCCCCTTTATAGTTTTATAGTTTTTATTTAGGACAACAAACAATTGCACTCACATATAACAAATAATTATAAAGTATACTAAGTAGTTCTTAGAGTGTAATCAGCCCCGTTATCCGCAAATGAGACATGAAATATCGGGCGGTATGAATGCATGCATAAATGATAAAAAATAAAGTAAAGTAAGTAGGCACGCAGGTGTATTGCTTCGTATTCTTATACGAGTAAACAGGCTTTTGTATCTATTGAATTTGCTATATAACGCAATTTTAGAAGAAACAAACCAATACATCTTCTTACCCACTCACATAAGTACCTAAAATTAAGGATATAATAATTTGAGTTCAACCTAATCAGTGTCTAACAAAGACATCATACTGTCTTGTATGTTTTTTCTGAACGAACCTGGTGAAGTTGCAAAGAATTCAATGTTTGTGAAATGCTTATTATATTGATTCATAATTCTATGCAAAGGTGCACGTTTACCTGCGTTCGTTTTACAAGGAGTGGGACTTTAACTTCTAACGATATTTGGTTTGAACAAGATCTAGTCAGTAGTTTTTTTTTTATACGTCATAAATCGTAAACCGCAATTTATCTTTCGATGAACTACAAGAACCTTTTTATTATGTTACTTGTTACTACGGAACCCTTCATGGGCGAGTCCGACTCGCACTTGGCCGCTTTTTTATACATATATACAATAATGACATTATCGGTGTAGTTGGGCAGCAATGACAGAGAGACAGGGGCCTAAAGGCGAAAACATATTAGGCGGACGCGTCCGACGGACGCGGCTGACAGCCGCGACTGATAGTATCTGGATAATGAACGTACACTGAAGTGTGCGAACTATCGGATGTAAGCCGCGGACGTCGGACGCGTCCGGATGGTTTGCACACTTCAGTGTACATTCATTATCTAGATATCAATATGTTCCCAGCTTTATTGTCTAAGTCAACTCGTAGTCGACATCGGCTTCATTTTTGTGACTGACTCGACTTAACCAAAAAGTATTTTATTTATGTAATATATCCTCACTACTACTGGCAAAATGGACAGATGCCATTAATTAAGAAGAAGAAGATGAAACCTAGCCTAGACTTCAACAGTCACTTTCGTATTGTCTAACTATGTGACCTAAGCAACACAACCACAGTCGAAATTCAAACCCAATGAATTTATTTTCAAACCTAGTGAATGAATGGAATTTGATGGAAATTCGTATTTTTGAATTGCGTAACGCCGAAATGAACTTCAGTTGGATACCTTATAGCTTAGAGAATACCAACCAAATTCGTCGACCAGTGGCAATCGGCTTATGCTATGTTTCCATGCGTGCCGTGCAGCCCGGCAGGCTGCCTGGCGAGCTGCGCGGCATGCAACCAGTGTTACCAGGTACACGGTAATTACCGTAGATGCACGGTATTTTTGGCTTAAACACGGTATACGGTAATGTTTCACTACCGTGTCATTTTCTACGGTATTTTTAATTATGAATTACCTTGACAGTCAATATGTAAATAATTACGAAGTAGGTATTCCCCGATCATCAAAATACATCTAAATGTAAAAGTATGCCCTTTGCCCTGCCCATTAGTTAAACAATTAGTGTATATGAAAATTGCTTGTATAATAAATGAATGAATGAATCGCTTTCTCGCAACTCTCACCGTACTCTTTTTTCTTCGATAGTTTTGTTGGTGTTTGATTGACATTTGGCAAGTGCGCAGTGCATTATTCAATGAAACAATACTTTTAATTTCGTTCGACACAACGTACCTACACAAAAATGGGTAGTCATAGTGACACTGATAGCTTTTTTCCCCCAAGCATTGTGGATTTTTTTCTTGTCCTTATGGAATTAATGCTCGGGGTTCCATAATAATTCTTGTTCCTGGTAATGTTCCAGGAACGTCAAAATTGTCTCGTTAGACCAATCGACCATGTTGTAATTATTACGACCAATATAGAAGAGTACTCGGTGATTACGACTTTGTAACCTAACTAAACATGAAGACATTTGTCAAACAATAATTGACTCGTTGTCTTAGCAACAGTCACAGAGGTTTTATTCTAACTGATGCAACCTCAACAGTAATCTCCGATCGTAGCGACTTTTTTTAGCAACGTCCACTCGTCACGAAAGCGCGAGAGAGACTGACTGCCCACCAGTGTTGCCACGTGCCAAAGCAAAATATCTGGGGACAGACGGACAGATAGACAGACAGACAGTCAGACGGACAGACAGTGAAGTCTTAGTAACTATATTAACTATACTAATAGTATTATCAAAAGTGGATCTAAATGAATATTTTTTGCCTTTATTATGTTTAAAGATGTTCATCTTATCATAGACTAAATCAGATTCCAAAAATCTGTATAAAAGTAGGGTAAAATCTGTAATCTGTAATACTACCCTAAATTCTATATAAATACAGATAAATCTGTATAATTGGCAACACCAATTTGGCCCGCGCGCGCTCGGGCGTACCGTTTCCACGCGCGTGAATGTGAATGTGCACGTTGAATGTCGAGTTGAACGCACGCGTGGAAACGTGGCATTAAAGTTCACTGATAATGGATTTCAAGTTAGATAGATACAGTAATGTAACAAAACCCTGTCCGATCCTAAAGGATTTATTAAAGTATCGTGACCACGGATATGTTATCCTTAATAAGGAAAAAAAAAAATACGGGTTGCACTCCGGGAGTGCCGGCAGAAGTGAAAACTTGATTATTAACGTAGGAACCCTAAAAGTTGTTTATTTTATCAAGTTCCTCAATGTAGTAAAACCCCAATCAAAGTCCTAAGGAACCCTAAAAATTTTAGCATTATCAAGCTCCTAAGTGTAGTTGAAATTCCAATCAAAGTGCTAAGGAACCCTAAAATTGTTTACATAATCAAGGTCCTAAGTGTAGTTGAAAGTCCAATTAAAGGCCTAAGGAACCCTAAAAGTTGTTTATTTTATCAAGTTCCTCAATGTAGTAAAACCCCAATCAAAGTCCTAAGGAACCCTAAAAATTTTAGCATTATCAAGCTCCTAAGTGTAGTTGAAATTCCAATCAAAGTCCTAAGGAACCCTAAAAATGTTAACATTATCAAGCTCCTAAGTGTAGTTGAAACTCCAATCAAAGTCCTAAGGAACCCTAAAAGTTGACCACTTAATCAAATTCCTCAATGTAGTAAAACCCCAATCAAAGTCCTAAGGAACCCTAAAAATTTTAACATTATCAAGCTTCTAAGTGTAGTTGAAACTCCAATCAAAGTCCTAAGGAACCCTAAAAGTCGACCATTTAATCAAATTCCTCAATATAGTATAACCCCAATCAAAACCCTATACGGAACCCTAAATTTTACGTAAAGCCAAATCTTCAACGGGTCGGAACCGCTAGAAGGGACCTTGTCGCGCGACCTACAAGTAGGTCCTAAATGAAGTAAAACGGCAGACATAGGAGGAGGGGGTTCTGGGGGGCTAAGGGGGGTCACAGAAAGGCTCGCTTCGCTCGCCGCGCTGTTCCCCGTGGTCGCGTGGCGGCTCGCTTCGCTCGCCGCGACGCTCCCCCCGGGTTCAGGAAGAGGGGGTTCTGGGGGGCTTAGAGGGGTAACAGCACGGCTCGCTTCACTCGCCACGCTGTTCCCCGTGATCGCGTGGCGGCTCGCTTCGCTCGCCGCGACGCTCCCCCCGGGTTTCGGAGGAGGGGGTTCTGGGGGGCTTAGGGGGGGTCACAGCACGGCTCGCTTCGCTCGCCGCGCTGTTCCCCGTGGTCACGTGGCGGCTCGCTTCGCTCGCCGCGACGCTCCCCCCGGGTTCAGGAGGAGGGGGTTCTGGGGGGCTTGGGGGGAGTCACAGCACGGCTCGCTTCGCTCGCCGCGCTGTTCCCATGGTCGCATGGCGGCTCGCTTCGCTCGCCGCAATGCTCCACTCGAAAAATAAATACAGTAGATCTATAAAATCATGTACCAATGACCACTACTACCTGCCGCGGGCGGCCGCTAGTTCATAAAATCTATAATAGGTATGTACCTATACCTACTACAGTCACGAAAAACGCCTTGGTATGCTTGCTACTAACTATTATCTATTCTGTGACGTTACCGTGTCATAGTAACTACTAGCGTATCTGTAGCGTCGCTTTTTCGATTTTTATTATGAACTCTACGTTGTAGTCTTAGGGTACATTTCTGCAAAAAATCCGTCCTACGCTTTTTCGATCAGGGTCACGTGATCCTGACGCGAGTTTAAGATTTTATCCCCATTCAGAAAGTGCTCAACGCCGCTAAAGAAGTTTTCACTTCAAAAAAAATATTTTTCTGCAAGTAAAACTGTCTTCCTGCCAGTTATCAACGCACAGACGGCATAAACACACTTTTTAATCGTAGATATCTTTATAAATGGGAATGATTAGATCGCTCGTAACATTATGTCGTAAGGTGTATCTTTTGTCAGCCTTCCGTAAACAGTACCTATGATATCATTCGAAACCAATAGATATTAATAAAAGTTTATGTGTTCGTAGGTAGGCCATAATATGCTTTTTGAATCCGACAGCGAAAAACTAATTCTGGTCTTCACGTCAAGCTAAAATTGACAATTTAGTTAACACAAGGATTCATCATAAAATTTAAATTTAAAAATACAATGGGCACTGGGCAGCTTTGTCGTTGAAAACGATTTGCCTAAGAATCCTGACATAAAAAGCACTCGTGGACCATCGCATTATACTTTTTATTATGTTTCTGGTTTTCCCCAAACTTTTTAATTGTTGAAATCCTTTTTTAAAAAGGCTTAAAGAATTCCACTGCGGGACTTAGGCCTCCCCTACATATTTCCAGGAAGAACGAATCTGAGCCCTTTACATCCACCGACCTCCCACGATCTTAACGTCGTCAGTCGGTCCATCTGGTGGGTGGGCGCCCTACGTTTCGTCTTCCGGTTCGTGGTCGCCTTGCGATTACATTCCCTAGTCGTATTCACCCTGTATTTTTTTATCTTAATATATTTATTTGCACAAAATTATCAAAATAAGTGGAATAGAATCCATAGTCGTGTGTTGTTCTTAATTCGAAAATAACCGACGACCGTTAGGAAATAAAGGTTATCGCAAGAGATTATTTATACTAGGCAAGCACCATTTTCGAGCTCTGTACCAAAAATCTATCAAATAGGAGTAGTTTAGTCGCAAATGATACCTGATGTAGGTTCGGTATGTAGGTTAATGATAAGTAGTATATAAATTTCATATATTATCATTACACAGACAAATTGAGTAATTTGGATTAGTATGGGTAATCATTACCCATACATATCAGTATGGGTTCAAAGCTATCTACATTACCGGGTTAACACTGAAGTTCCACTGGAATTCTCGATAGCCTTATCGGTTGGCAAAACATTCTTATCTTTTTATAACGCTTTTATTAGCTTCACCTGTATGTATGTATGTATGTATGTATGTAACCGACCCCTTTGAGCTCGATTTTGTCCTACTTTGAACGATCAGATTTGATTCAAACTTTGCACACCTGTCAAAGGTCGATGACAATGCAATAATATGAAAAAAAAAAAAAAAAAAAATGAAAAAAAAAAAAAAATAAAAAAAAAAACCTACTTTGAACGATCAGATTTGATTCAAACTTTGCACACCTGTCAAAGGTCGATGACAATGCAATAATATGAAAAAAAAATAAAAAAAATGAAAAAAAAAAAAAAACCTACTTTGAACGATCAGATTTGATTCAAACTTTGCACACCTGTCAAAGGTCGATGACAATGCAATAATATGAAAAAAAAATAAAAAAAATGAAAAAAAATAAAAAAAAACCTACTTTGAACTACAGATTTGATTCAAACTTTGCACACCTGTCAAAGGTCGATGACAATGCAATAATATATAAAAAAAAAATGAAAAAAAAAAAAAAAAAATTATAGTTTAAAAAACTAAAAAAAAACGCTTTTATAACTAATTGAACTAAAAAGTTAAAAATAAAACTTTAATAATCAATTGAAAAATTTATATTATTGTACAAAAAGCGTGGGGGGCTTGATTTTGATTGTTGTAAATATTTTATCAATAGTTTATTATATCTGAAGTTATTATAAAAAGCACCCCACGCTTTTTGTACAATAATATAAATTTTTCAATTGATTATTACAGTTTTATTTTTAACTTTTTAGTTCAATTAGTTATAATAGCGTTTTTTTTTAGTTTTTTAAACTATAATTTATTTATCTGACTGGCTTCTCAGCTCAGTTGGTAGTTCTTTGCTCTCTCCGCCTTAGTTTGTGGGTTCCATCCCCACCGAGAACAACTTGTGTGGTGAACCCAGATGTTTGTTCTCTGTCTGCACGGGCACCTTTCTCGACCTCATCTCACCCTCTTTGAGCCGCGCTTAAAATTATTTCACCACACTCTGGTTCGAAAGAACTAGTGACACGATCAGAAGATCAGGAGTGACCGCGCGTTCCACGCTGCGTAATGTGTGAAAAATAATAAGTACAATGTTTATTTCCACATAAATAAATTGTTTAATATCCCGCTAACAACCAAACACAGAGCAAACATACTTGTTTGTTCAGGTTGGATATCGAATATACAACCAGCAGTGTTATAGAACTGAGCTGCGAGACAAGGCAAATATCAAGGGCCCAAACCAAGGCTAGCGACGGGCATGGCGCCGAGCCAACCACTAAAAAAGCAGCCAAGTGCGAGTCGGACTCGCCCATGAAGGGTTCCGTAGCACGACGAACTACAAGAACCTTTATATTATGTTACTTGATGTAACATAAGAAGGTTCTTGTAGTTCGTCGAAAGGTAAATTGCGGTTTACGGTCTATGACGTATAAAAAAAAAACTACTGACTAGATCTCGTTCAAACCAAAAATCGTTGGAAGTTTACATAGTAATGTACAACATATATTTTTTTTAGTATTATCATTCTCTTAATTTAGAAGTTAGAGGGGGGGGGACCAACTTTTTTCCACTTTGGAAGTGTCTCTCGCGCAAACTATTCAGTTTAGAAAAAAACGATATTAGAAACCTCAACATCATTTTTGAAGACCTATTCATAGATACCCCACACGTATGGGTTCGATGAAAAAAAAATTTTTGAGTTTCAGTTTCAAGTATGGGGACCCCCGAAATTTATAGTTTTTTTTTTATTTTCAAGTTAAATTCTTAATGCGGTTCACAGAATACATCTACTCGCCAAGTTTCATCAGTCTAGCTCTTACAGTTTCGGAGAAAAATGGCTGTGACATACGGACGGACAGACAGACAGACAGACATGACGAATCTATAAGGGTTCCGTTTTTGCCATTTGGCTACGGAACCCTAAAAAACGAACAAAAATGATAGACGCACAGACCACGTCACTTTCTGAAAAAATACAAAAGATAGTATGCCACCATGATAGTTTTACAATTACCTACCTACCTCCTCCTCGACCTCCGAGGTTCCTTATGTGCGCTTGACCCGTTTCGGAACTTTTAGGTTCTACGACGTGCTGGTTTCCTTCACCGTTTGAGAGTAATCCCATATTGCACGTGTATTCTTTTTCGGACAGACATTAGTGCCCGATTGGATTCAAACTCACGAGCTTATGAAAGCTCTTCTCCTAGGCAAAATTCTAAATTCTAAATGCATCCATCTGTATTCTGTAGAATCTGCAACCTGTACCGATGGAGGTACCGTGCGCTTGGAGACCTGAGTCACGTGACCCGCCAGCCGGAGTACCGCGCCGCCAACGCTGGCCTCAGACATGACTTCCAGCTGATCAATGTGGACGACTTCAACGGAGCTGGCGAGACGGAACCCAGCCCTTACTTCTATCAGGTAAGCGTGTGACTGTGTTGTAAACTGTGTGAGGTGTGTAGTGCTAGTGACATAGGCCTCTCTTATACATTTCCAGGAATACTGAATTTCTGAGCCTTCAGCCACCGACTTCGATCATCGTTCGTCGGTCCATCGGGTGAGGGCGTCATAACATCAGCCTGAACAAGTTCCATTGGTGGACATGGCCTCTCGTATATATTTCCAGGAATCCTGAATTTCTGAGCCTCCAGCCACCGACTTTGACTATCGGTTGTTGGTCCATGTCCATCAGGTGGGAGGGCTCTTCTAGTTTTTTTTTTAAGACTACTAGCTATTGGAACAAGCTTAGTTCGTGGTAGGTTTGTGTGAAGTCCTTCAAGGTCCTGATTACACCGCGATTTTAAGCTTCATAGAACTTAAAATGTTCCTTGTTTGTTGTGTGCGACAAATAAACGTATTTCTTCTTTTTGTGTGTGGATCTAAATCGCTCATTCTGTACTGATCGTAGAGGATGACCTCGTAAATGTCTCATAATATACGAGTTCGTTGTGAGGAGACGAGTCTTTTGTGTAAAATATTAAAAATAAGTCTTGAGCAGAGTTGGCACTAAAAGAACTACTCAGTCAGTGGTAGGTATAAGCCGTAAAGCTGTTTCGTATTACATCATAACCTAAAATTTGCATCCGTAAAATAGTATATGTTTAAATCAGTCAAAGTTATGTACCTATCTTGTTTTTTTAATTGGTTATTTAAAGGTGAGACAGAGCTCATGTTCGGCCTCAGTTGGTAGTAGCTCTGCCTTCTGCGCTGGAGGGCGTGGGTTCGAACCCCACCGAGAATAAATATTTGTGTGGTGAACATAGATAATTTGTGCATTGTAGGCAGACTTTACGAGGCAATGCTTTGATATAGGCGATCGTTACCATTTAATAAAATTGTATTTGTATAACCTTGGAGTGCAATGTAAAAAGGTCCACAGTTTGTCAAATCAAATCAAATCAAATCAAATCAAATCAAAACATTTATTTGCAACTTTGTAAACTAAAATAGGTTACACATAACTTATAACTAAACATTAAATATAAAGTTTGCTCACAGAGGCTCAGTCATGCTCTTTTTTGTACCGAGTTCTTAAAATAGCCGTTGAGAATTGATACGCCTCCCACAATGCTTGTGAGGCCTCCTTAGGGCGCTTGTACACGCTAAGAAAATTTGCCGTTCCTGCGACAGACAAGACAAATTCTTCGTGTAGACGACAAGAATTTTGTCTGTTCCACACACGAAAACTCCGCCGCTCCGCAACAACGTTCGCCGCGTCGTGTCTTGCGCAGATAAGATTTTTTTCGTGCACCGCTGCGAGCAGTGTACACAGTTATTTTCTTGTTACGACACGAATTCTTGGGTAGGCCCGGCGTTTTTTCTCAGCGTGTACAAGCGCCCTTAGGAGCCGGCTTCACAAGTAGGAGCCTCCTACTTGTGAAACCGGTTACTAGGCCGTGTCTTGTTCAATGAAGCGTTTGTTGGGTTTTAGGCAAACCAATTTCGGCCTTGAATCTTTGACGCACCTATTCTTAAGCCTGTGAGTAACGTCTTAGTTTTCACCTTTAGAACTTTCATACGAGTTAAGGTAATCACGAAGAATATTGAAATGAAAGAGTAGGAACTAAGTTATTTGTTAAAACAACACCTAAATACACCTGTTTTGACACGTTTAGACAAAAATGCGATTGTGATAATAGTGTTGTCCTCAACCTTCGTTGTGAAGGTTTCTTCATGGTCACCCTACTACAGTTCAGTGACCCATCCACAATGATATTATAGTATGTCACTTGTGGTATCCCGATTCGATGTGCTTCTTAGCGAGAAAAAAATATTTCGAATTTACTTACGCTTAAGGTCGCGGTTTCAAATCTACTGCCTAAACCTATGGATTTTTCTCTTCGAAAAAATTTTTTGCGCAATGCTCTCAAACAGTAGAGGAAAACATCGTGAGGAAACCCGCGGCTTAGTCAGCTCCACACATATTGACCATGTCTTTCCTGTGGACTGTCAGGGTGGTGTAGATGCCGATGGAATACAAGTTTCGCCCAAAAAGTCTACAAGCAAGTTCGGCACTCCAAACAAGTTTGGGGTCCAATTTTAACGTTGAGTCATCCAGTACCTCAAATGTTTTGTTTTCTGTATTGCGTTGCGAGACTTGCGAGGCGGTTATTCCAGCGGCCTTTTGTATGGAGATTTTGGAGATGCGATAAGTGCCCCATTGTGCGTGCTTGAACGACTTTAACTCTCGTGATATAGGAACAGCATAACTTGATTACCATAACTTCGCTATTATGATATCTATACCCTACCTACTATTATCTAAAGGATAATATTTTTGTGTTCACCAAAATTCTTAAGGTACACAATGTATGCATTTCTAAAATATTGATCTTCCCCGAAAAATACTGATCGTGCACCAAATATTCCTGAATGTTACACAAAGGGCGGATCCGACTTGGATAGGTTATGTTAGAACATAAAAATTACGCACAAGGCGAGCGAGCAGAACGAGCGTGCCGCGGTAGCGGCCGCCGCAGTGCCAGAGAATATTTTTTTCACAATAACCTCAAAGGGGCTGCCAGTTTAGTACAATTGTTCATTTTTTTATAACGCTTTTATTAGCTTCACCTGTATGTATGTATGTATGTAACCGACCTCTTTGAGCTCGATTTTGTCCTACTTTGAACGATCAGATTTGATTCAAACTTTGCACACCTGTCAAAGGCCGATGACAATGCAATAATATGACAAAAAAAATAAAAAAAATGAAAAGAAATAAATAAAATAAAAAAACCTTAGAACGATCAGATTTGATCTTAACTTTGCACACCTGTCAAAGGTCGATGACAATGCAATAATATGAAAAAAAAAAATTAAAAAATGAAAAGAAATAAAAAAAAAAAAAAAAAACCTACTTAGAACGATCAGATTTGATCCAAACTTTGCACACCTGTCAAAGGTCGATGACAATGCAATAATATGAAAAAAAAATGAAAAGAAATAAAAAAAAAACCTTCTTTCAACTATCAGATTTGATTCAAACTTTGCACACGTCCTGTCAAAGGTCGATGACAATGCAATAATATGAAAAAAAGAAACTAAAAAGTTAAAAATAAATTATAGTTTAAAAAACTAAAAAAAAACGCTTTTATAACTAATTGAACTAAAAAGTTAAAAATAAAACTGTAATAATCAATTGAAAATTTATATTTATATTTTACACGCTTTTGTATAATAATATAAATTTTCAATTGATTATTACAGTTTTATTTTTAACTTTTTAGTTCAATTAGTTATAAAAGCGTTTTTTTTTAGTTTTTTAAACTATAATTTATTATTAATAAAGCTACATTGGACATTAATTGGTGTTTGATTCAAATACATTTTGCAGTGCATTATCTGAAGTAAAACTAAAAAAATAAATGCTTGTTTTTAAAATTAGGTGTATTACTATTTTTACAAATTTGCAACAGTTGTTAAATAGATGCTCGTTTTGACATATTTTAATTAACATATTTTGGTGCACATTCAGTATATTTGGTGGAACACAGGCAAAATTAGGTAAATGAAATGGGAATAAATTGAAGTACCCTTAAATACCATCCTTATCTATAAGCCTCGGCCTACCTCCATTTTGCTATACAACATGTCCCAAAATTCAACGATAAGCCGGCACCAGAGGATGGACCTACTAATGACTACTCGAGAAAAAAAAAGAAAAAAAAAATACCTCTACTTTTTTTTAAATTACTTAAATAAATGGAAATTCTTCGAAAATGTATACCCCTTATGACACTTTTAACTACCATGACCACAATTTTTCAAATATTTCAGTTTTTTTGTTTGTATCGGCAACCTAAGTAGTACTACTATTCACCATAATCTTTGAAAATTACAGAATTTTTGTAGTTTTATACAAAAAAAACAACCAAAAAAAATTATTTCCCTAAAATTTTGAAAGGTTTTAACGTTCAGTAAACTTTAACTCATCGTAGTGTAAAAAAAAATATGGACACTACTATGGCAAGTTTTTTAAAAAATTAGCGCAACTAACCTAGATTTTAAAATGGTATAATACTTTAGGAAAACTAGCCACAAAAAAAAAAATACGGGTTGCACTCCGGGAGTGCCGGCAGAAGTGAAAACTTGATTATTAACGTTGAGCATGTTTGATATTTTGGAATGGTTAGGGGGGGCTTGTTTGTTATTTGGCACGCTGTAACATACACGAACATTCGCGCAAGCGCCCTGCGCTGCCTAAACGAAACTGTCTACTCTCCATCCGTCTTACGCTTTTTCGATCAAGTCACGTGATCCTGACGCGAATCAGGTCACGTGATCCTGACGCGAATCAGGTAACGTGATCCTGACGCGAGTTTAAGATTTTATACCCATTACGAAAGTGCTCAACGCCGCTAAAGAAGTTTTCACTTCAAAAAAAATAATGACACTTTTTCTAATCAAGAACCAAATTTCATAAGTTGTTGTTAATAGTAATCACTTCTACTATGTGCCCAAAATAGATTTTTGTTGTTGGAAAATGTTTAAAAAAAAGTAGAGGTATTTTTTTTTTCTTTTTTTTTCTCGAATAGTCATTCGTAGGTCCATCCTCTGGTGCCGGCTTATCGATGAATTTTGGGACACCCTGTATATACCCTATACGGCCGTTTTCACATACTGGGGCCTTATTGTATAAGTCAACTCGTAATCGACATCGACTTCATTTTTAGGGTTCCGTAGCCAAATGGCAAAAACGGAACCCTTATAGATTCGTCATTTCATAATTATTTATTTCGGTCAACATGGATCATTTTGTTAGTAAAACTTAAATCTATTGTTAGTAGTACTTAATTAACCTATACACATACATTTATATGGAGAGAACCCCGCAGCGTGTACCCTTTCTAATTGTAGTTTTGCTTGTCATTAAATGAACCATATCGCAATGGTTCATGTAATGACAATCAAACCTACTGGCAAACACGCTCAGGATGGTGTTGGAGCTGGCCCGCACTCTGCGCACCAGGGACGTGCTGCGCTTGCGCATGGTAGCGTAGAAACAGTCTACTCGCGCTTCTGCAAACATCCCGGATGCGCTGCAGAAGCGAGGCAGCCCCACCAGCACTCTGAACGCGTTATTATATTGTACGCGAAGGGCACTGTACTGCTTTTGAGTATAGTTCGCCCACAGGCTGCTCGTGTAGAAACTAGTACAGTAGGCTCGGAAAAGTGTAATTTTTACATCAGTGGAGCAACGAGCAAACCTGCGGGCGATCATGTTCGCTCTAACAGACAGCGCCCTCCGTTCTCTCTCTATATCCACATCGTCTTTCAGGTCGGAGGTTACTAAATGTCCGAGATATCTAAATTGTTCCACTCTATTTAGCGGCGTTCCATACAATTTTATCGGTGGTATGTACGACGGACATTTTCCTCTGGCCTGAAAGACCATGCACTCACTCTTCTTCACATTATATTTAAGGCCATGGCTATGGGCGTAGCCCTCACAGATGCCTAAAAGCCTCCTCAGTCCACAGGCTGATGCACTCAGCAACACCATGTCATCTGCGTAGCTAATGTTATTGACACAGGTATCATCAATGTGGCAGCCAACATAAGTGCTGCTGAGCTCATCTATCAGTGCGTTAACGTACAGGTTAAAGAGCTTGGGAGAGGTCAACCCCCCCTGCCTCACCCCACACTCCAACCTGTACGGCTCAGAATAAGCTCCCGACCATCTCACTACATTGACCTGGTTTTTATACCAAAACTTAAAGATGTTATTTAATTCTGGTGGCAGATCAATATCTTTTAGCTTCTGCCATAAGATGTCATAATTAACCAGGTCAAATGCCTTTGAGAGGTCGAGAAAACAGGCATAAACGGGCGTCCGCCGGTCTGTGTAGTACTTGACAGTCTGCTTTAAACTCAAAATAGCCATATCTGTAGAAAGCCCAGGCCTAAAACCGAATTGATTGTCATGTATTTCAAGATAACGGTCTAATTGAGTATTAAGCAAACTGTCCAGCACTTTCACAACAATAGTGGCCAGCGAGATAGGCCTATAATTAGACTTATCACTTATGTCACCGGTTTTGTTTTTCACAATTGGTACCACCACAGTCTTCATCATCTCGACAGGTAGGTATGAGTGCCCTAAGCATAGGGTATAGAACATCGCGAGTACTCTCGGTAAGTGAGGGCCTGCGTTCTTCAGATGTTCGATACTGAGTCCGTCGTGGCCAGGAGATTTGCCGCGTGACATAGATTTTATAGCTCTTTTGACATCTGCAGCTATAAATCTAGTACCCAACTCCTGAGCACTGGACGTAATCATCGATTACGGACTGTGATGGACCCAATGGTGAACATACAGTAAAGTGTTCTTTGAACATGTCAGCTATATGCTTGTGGTCATTGATGCCAGCTACACTCACAGGAAGGCTAGGCTTGCTATTTAGCTTATTTGTAGACTTCCAGAAGTTTTTAAAGTCCTGTTGAGCATGTTGTGACGTTAAGATGTCCATTTTAAGTTGATCGCTATGATTTTGACACCATCTTAAGCGTGACTTAAAAATCCGTCTGCTCTCATACATCTCGTTATAGAGACGTCCTGAAGTAGGCTTTCCATAATCTACCCATAACTTGTACTTATACCTAGCCTCCCTGTGCGCATCGCCCACATGCCTATTCCAACCTACTATTGGTTTTCTCTTCGTCTTTCGACTTACACTTAAAACACGACTATCAGCGGCGGCACTGCTCAAAGCACTTATAATTGAAAAATACATCCTGTCAATAACATGTCTATGGTCAAAATTATTACATCTAAAGTCAGCACAGTATCTTAATTCACTAGGAAAATGTATGTTTCTAAATTTTTCATGACATATTTTATTAAAGTGGGATATTTGTTCTGGGGTTCTCTCTCTCCATAATACATTATTAATTACATTATTTTGGTCAAGTATTAGATTGATTTAGGTTTAATTATGTCAAAGTTACATTCTAAAATTAATGGGTAGTGATCCGACCACATGACGTCATATTTAATTGAAATGTTCGAAATAGACTGAACAGCTGATTCAGTGAGGACACAGTGGTCTAGCCATCGTCTAGACCCGCTAGCTTCGCTTATAAAACTATACGTGTCGGAGTTCAGTCCCAATAACTCCACATCCGCACATAACCAGTTCTCCTCACAACAAAAACTTTTTAGTTCGTCAAAGAATTGTGTATTGGGGTGGGCATTAAAGTCACCAAGTATATAAACGCACTCAGTATTGTCATTTCTTATTATAGCACTCACCAAGCCGAGACAATCCGTAAACTCAACAACTCATGTCTGTCTGTCTGTCTGTCTGTCCGTCCGTCCGTCCGTCCGTATGTCACAGCCATTTTTCTCCGAAACCGAAAGAGCTAGACTGATGAAACTTGGCGAGTAGATGTATTGTGTGAACCGCATTAAGATTTTTACACAAAAATAGAAAAAAAACTACAAATTTTGGGGGTGTACTTGAAACTGAAACCCAAAAAAAATGTTTTTGTCATTGAACCCAGTGTGAGGTATTTTTAAATAGGTCTTCAAAAATGATGTTGAGGTTTCTAATATCGTTTTTTTCTAAACTGACTAGTTTGCGCGAGAGACACTTCCAAAGTGGTAAAAAGTTGGTCCCTCTCCCCTCTAATTTCTAAAATAAGATAATGATAAAACTAAAAAAAAATATATGTTGTACATTACTATGCAAACTTCCAACGATATTTGGTTTGAACGAGATCTATGTAGTCAGTAGTTTGTTTTTTATACGTCATAAATCGTAAACCACAATTAAAAAAAAAAAAAAACCGTAATTTAAGTAAGTTTAAAAACGTAATTTGACGAACTACAAGATCCTTTTTATTATGTTACTTGATGCTACGGAACCCTTATGGGCGAGTCCGACTTGCACTTGGCTGCTTTTTGATATTTGAAACCTAGCCTAGACTTCAACTGTCAGTTTCGTATTGTTTAACTCTGTCTAATCTGACATAAGTTGAAACACCACCACTGAAATTGAAACCTAGTGAATGAATATAACTTGATGGAAATTCGTATTTTGGAATTGCGTAACGCCGAAATGAACTTCAGTTGGATGCTTTAGTTTTAAGACAATAACAACAAAATTCTGACTGAGTCGACCAGTGACAATTGGCTTTAATTTCACTGATAATGGATTTCAAGTTAGACAATAAGGCTGCAGGGTCCATGTGATAATGGCTTACACCTAAGAACGATGTATTTACCTAAACTAAACCTTGTGTATCCAATAAATATATTGAGTATTGATTCGCTACAAAACACAGGCATGCCAATAAATAAAAAAGAAAACTTGGGATACGTATGGGCTCGAGTAGGCTGCGTTACTAGAATTCTTAAGTGCTATAGCGGCGACTTGTCTGTCTTACCAGACATATAAGAGCTTTATTCGTGATGTGACTGTAATGTAACTGATTCTAAGTACGTACTAAGTAAAATTTAGAGTTGTTTTTCTCTTGGGAATAGCATTTGTTTTAAAAACGCTAAAAATAAAGACTAAAATTAGGTACCTAATTTGAAGTTTCATATCTTATTATTAGAACAGGTTCAAGTACTAAATATCTGCGATCCAAAACCGTATGTGGTTAATTAATTAAATTACGTATTTCTTTCCTGACCTTTTATGATCTTTGAAGTTTATTAACGAGCAAAACAAGAAAGGCCTGATATAACAATGATATCATAGAACATTCTCTGTACCACGGATGATGATGATGATTTCCTGGCCGTTTTCGGGTACGGTGACTGTAAATGGTATTATTGTTTATTGTTTGGGGGCTTCGTTGTTCTGCCCTCTGAAGGGCAAGTCCCACTTCTTTTTTTCGATGTTTATTTTTGTTTAAGTTAACTTAAATAATAATAGCAGTGAAGTTCCAGGGGGCTAATTCTCGGGCCGATCTCGATCATTTTGCAATTTTATTTTATTGCTTCTTTTCGAAGAGAGAATGGATGATTTCCTTGAGAAATTCATCAACGACCTCATCGTAAAAGCCTCGACAGCTACGATATACGGAAAACGTAGAAAAAGTGCGGGGTTGTGAAAAGAAGCAATAAAATAAAATTTCAAAATGATCGAATGAAAATGTCGGATGAGAATTAGCCCCCTGGGGGCTAATTCTCGGGCCGATCTCGATCATTTTGAAATTTTATTTTATTGCTTCTTTTCGAAGGGGAAATGGATAATTTCCTTGAGTAATTCATAAACCACCTCTTCGTAAAAGCCTCGACAGCTACGATATACGGAAAACGTACAAAAAGTGCGGGGTTGTGAAAAGAAGCAATAAATACAAATTTCAAAATGATCGAGATCGGCCCAAGAATTAGCCCCCAGGAGCCAAATTCTCGGGCCGACCGAGATTTTCAATGTCCCTTAGGTACACATTGGCATTGCACAACCCCGCACTTTTTCTACGTTTTCCGTATATCGTAGCTGTCGAGGCTTCTACGATGAGGTCGTCGATGAATTACTCAAGGAAATCATCCATTCTCTCTTCGAAAAGAAGCAATAAAATAAAATTACAAAATGATCTCGGTCGGCCCGAAAATTAAGCTCAAGTTTCAACCTCTTTCTTGCTCACAAGTTTTTTTTTTAATTATACATAATTTTTTCAATAGTATAATTATGTTGATTATAGTACATATGTACCATATCATGTAGTATGTATTATTTAATTCTACTTAGCGGAATAACCTTGATTTTTAAATCAGATAAAAAAGTAACTGATTGAATACTGTACTCATTTGTAATATAAGGATAAGGAATTTCTCTGTTTGAATACACAAAGCTATTCTTTATTCGACGACCGCCCAAAGGGATGGTAATGATTTTCGAATGTATTTATGTTACTTTGTAAGCCAATGCAGCCTTGATATATTTGGCAAATTAAATGTAAGGCCTGCACACACCTAGGCCGCTGGCGTCAGCGATCAGTGAAACGCTGTCAAATTTGACAGCGATATTTGACAGCGTTTCACTGATCGCTGACGCCAGCGGCCTAGGTATGTGCGCAGGCCTTTAGGTATTTGCTGAACCCGCAGAGAAAACCGATACTGAATAACTGAAATGGTTAATCTACCTTACATATTTTGACGTTGACTATAAATTAACGGATATTATGTAATATTATCATATAAAATAGGTATATCTAAAGCTTAATCATATTATTAAACATACTAATATGAAAAAGAGAAAATAGATTTTTAATATTTGTAACGAATAAACCAAAAACTGCTGGTCCAATTTAAACAATTATATTGCTACTAGCTGCCTGTCCCGGCTTCGCACGGGTGGACTTTTTTTTTAAACACTTGTTTTTAAATACTTATAGCCTATGTTACTCAAGGTGAATATAGAGCTTTTCAATAGTACATGTAATAAGCCATTTTTTTTCCAAAGACAATTTTCGTTACCTACATAGTTATATTCATTCATAGTTTTTGTACACATACCTATTATTACTATTATTATTATTCTATTGGTATAATATAATGTCTTGGGACGCCCACTTGAGGGCAAAGGCTATCCCTCTCCAATTTCTCCTATTTTGAGCTAGCCGTCCAAGTTGCACCCGTTATTCCCATTATGTCGTCCCGCCATCGCATCGGTCGGAAAACACTTCACTTTGTTCACTTTGATTCTCTCTCCGATCTTTGTTCTATGGATACCAGAATGGAAATGACGCTATTCACCGAGTTCCTGCTTTTATACCTACAACAATCGAACTTTCCAGTACTTACTGCCGGCAATCGAAAATTCTTGAATATAATGTATACCTACCAAATTCTGCGGAAGTGTTGAAATCAAAAGCAACCGTTGCTACAACAAAATAAAGCCCAATTCCGCTCGCACCTACCTGTAATAAAACTACATCGCGCTTCTCTTTCTAACATGCAACTCTGTTGCACTTGTAACGCTAGGGTTGTCAACACGTGTTTTCGAACTACTTATTCATGACGTGAATATGTGATGTAATACTCACTTACCAGGTAGGGTAGGTAACAATCGAACTTTCCAGTACTTACTGCCGGCAATCGAAAATTCTTGAATATAATGTATACCTACCAAATTCTGCGGAAGTGTTGAAATCAAAAGCAACCGTTGCTACAACAAAATAAAGCCCAATTCCGCTCGCACCTACCTGTAATAAAACTACATCGCGCTTCTCTTTCTAACACGCAACTCTGTTGCACTTGTAACGCTAGGGTTGTCAACACGTGTTTTCGAACTACTTATTCATGACGTGAGTATGTGATGTAATACTCACTTACCAGGTAGGGTAGGTAAGCATTGTAGGTATCAACCATGCTAATGTTATTTTTAGAAATGGTTGTAAATCAACTAATTAGTCCGGGAGTCATCACCCGATTTTTTAAGTGTGTTCCACATTTTCCTTTAGCGAGTAAGTCAGTGATGAATCAGGTTGTTTAGAAGTCATTGATCGTTGAAAAAATATATTAAATATTTCTCGCGACCCGGCGCGGCTAACCGGCGAGACGTGTTGTGACAGCCCTGTGCGTTTCCTACATAATAATAAGAGCGCGCCGTCCGAATGTTCCCGAACCGTGGAGTGATTTTCTAGAAGAAGTAATAAGTTCGGGAAAACCAAGAAACGAAAATCGAACTGTTTGCATGGGTACCTTGGTATATTTGAGTATTCTAGATAATTCTGGATTACTAACGTTTGGATGCATTCCGGATGCTAGCCGAATAATTTCAGTCTTCGAATTAAATTTGATCATTCCAGAACCTCAAAGACATTCTAGAACGTTCTTTCCTCGTCAAAGTCGAGAATTTTCTGAAAAATCCCTAAGCGATAGAAAGGGATAGACATATATAAGTCCCTACGTGATAGAAAGGGATAGACATAGATTTCGAAACTTTTGCCCCTTATAAATTAATAACACCTAAATATTGAATATAAACTATCCTATCTTTTAAGTCCGACCATATTATAGGCAGTTGCAAAATTTTATCGAAATCCGTTCAGTAGTTTCGGAGTTTATCGCGTTCCAAATTGTGACACGAAAGATTTATATATATAGACTAGCTGCCTGTCCCGGCTTCGCACGGTTGGACATTTATTTTTTAAACACATAAATATAGCCTATGTTACTCAAGGTGAACCTACGTCCAGCAGTGGACTGATATCAATTGATGATGATGATGAAAGAACATTCTATAACGTTTAGGGGCACTATTTTCTAGAACATTTTGTCCAAATCTAGAATTCAAAACCGTTTGCATGGGTATATTTGAGTATTCTAGATAATTCTGGATTACTAACGTTTGGATGCATTCCGGATGCTAGCCGAATAATTTCAGTCTTCGAATTAAATTTGATCATTCCAGAACCTCAAAGACATTCTAGAGCGTTCTTTCCTCGTCAAAGTCGAGAATTTTCTGAAAAATCCCTAAGCGATAGAAAGGGATAGACATATATAAGTCCCTACGTGATAGAAAGGGATGGACATAGATTTCGAAACTTTTGCCCCCTAAAAATTAATAACACCTAAATATTGAATATAAACTATCCTATATTTTAAGTCCGACCATATTTTAGGCAGTTGCAAAATTTTATCGAAATCCGTTCAGTAGTTTCGGAGTTTATCGCGTTCCAAATTGTGACACGAAAGATTTATATATATAGATAAGACGATAAGGGAATCGAGGAAAAGATATTGAAATCTGCACTAATTTTTATAAAGACCTGTACTCAGACAACACAAACCTTTTAACATTGTCTACCAACAAACCTGATGATACCTTACCTTACTCGTGCCCTGAAACGTTTCCTTACATAACTGGGCTGGAAGTTCACAAAGTTCTGAGCAAAATGAAGTTCAATAAATCTCCGGGCAGTGATGGAATAACAACTGAAGCCTTAAAAACAGGAGAAACTACACTTTTACCACCGATAACGAATTTGTTTAATTCAATATTAAAAACAGGCTCATTCCCAGATCGATTTTGTCATTCCAACATCATCCTCCTCCACAAAAAAGGTGACAAAGCAGACATTAATAACTATAGACCCATAAGCCTTGTTTCACACCTTTATAAGGCGTTCATTAAACTCATCGAAAACCGCATATCGGGACAGTTGGAGCGGGAGCAACCACCAGAGCAAGCAGGTTTTCGACGAGGACTTTCTACAACCGACCACCTTCACGCTATAAACCTCATCATAGAAAAACACCAAGAAAATAACATCCCTTTATATATTGCCTTTATAGATTACTCGAAAGCATTCGACAGTATCACACACCCATCCATTTTTAAATCTTTAGAGAACATTGAATCTACTTACATCCACTTAATTCGTAAAATCTACTCCAATAACACAGCTGCAATAAAACTTTACTTGTTAGGACCTACTTTCACAATTTCAAAAGGTGTGAAGCAAGGTGATCCTCTATCTCCGAAACTATTTACAAGTGCCCTCGAGGAGGTGTTTAGGAAGCTGGCGGCAGGATGGGATGGAAAGGGAATTGACGTCGGCGGAGTAAAGTTGACTAACCTTCGCTTCGCCGACGACATTGTCCTATTTTCAACATCCTTTTCAGAGCTACAAGTGATGCTTGAAGACCTTAGCATGGCAAGCCTTGAGGTTGGGCTTAAGATGAATAGGTCGAAAACCAAGCTCATGACCAATAGCGTTAAAACCAAAGTTGAAGTAGACGGGGAAGAATTGCTTTACGTGGAAGACTACATCTACCTTGGCCAAATAGTATCCTTCGAGTCCAGGCAAGACAAGGAGATCGCTTGGCGAACCGAAAATGCCTGGAGGAGCTATTGGGCCATGGGAGATCTGATGAAAAATCCCGATTTCCCACTGTCACTAAAGCGAAAGCTGATGGACGCATGCATTCTCCCCGTCTTGACCTATGGTGCGCAAACTTGGTCATTGACGCAACTTCAAAAGTCCAAACTCAAGGTTTGCCAACGTGCGATGGAGCGCAGTATTCTAGGTGTCAAACGACTGGATAGAATCCGTAACACAGAACTGCGCTCACAAACACAAATCGCAGATGTAGCTTTGAAAGCCGCGAAGCTGAAATGGAACTGGGCTGGTCATATTTGCCGTATGCCAGATGAGCTGTGGGCAAAGATAGCCAGCGATTGGCATCCTGACCCAGCGAGAAGGCGACGCGGCAGACCAAAACGGAGATGGCGTGACGAGCTTGATAGTTTCCTGACGGTTTGGGCAGTCGTAGCCCAGGATCGCGATGTCTGGAAGGAATGGGGGGAGGCCTTTGCCCAGCAGTGGGACCCGGAGGGCATAAAAATTGCTATTAGAATTCAACATTATCTCTGAGTAGGTAACCCGGCTTCTCACAGGTGTAATTTAGAAAAAAGAAGATGTAAAATGTGAAAAACATCCTTTGAATTTTCCACCCGTGCGAAGCTGGTGCGGATCGCTAGTAATTAAGGCTTAATCACAAATGATCCAAAGTGATCTCAGAACACGGATCTCATAGAACACAAATCAAATTGATAATTGTGTTCCTAGGATTGAGTTTATACAGGATGTTCTTAATAAGAGATCTGAGGTAATACTTTCCCTGGTTCACAGTTGGGAAGCTGTTTCGGTTCTCGCTTAATAATAACTCATTCATACGCACAGGAGCGTTTTATTTTATAAATAACCAGATTCTCCCTCGTAATTTTTCTTTTCAATAATTTTTATCGCTTATTCTCTACCTACACCCTGTATACTGTATGCTAATACCGCCGATCTGAGATCATGTAGCTAAAACCAAAGCGATCGTCACCAAGTTTTATTGCTATTCAATTCGATTATCATGTTATTCAAATTATATCCTTCTAATATTATACATAGATCAAAAGATTATTATTGTTGATGCTAGTGTCCAACCCACTCATATTGTTAAGCGTCTGAACAGTTATGGATGAAACTTGTAGTGTACTTAGCTGGTTTTGGGAATAGGACATCACTACTGCGATGGGGCAACGAGTCTCATCACTAGTTGCGAGGGAAAAAATGGCGTCGTATGCGTGGATTGATATATTTTGTTTATAACTGTATTCAATGGATAGTTTTTAATAGGTAATAGTTTTTTTCGCCCTAATAATACATAGTTCGTAACCTAAAAGAACATTACTTAGTCTAAAAAGTATTTCATCTAGCTTAATTTTAGTATCTCACGGGAAAACCTAGACTCCTAGGTAGTTAGACCTAGCTTTAAGATTAGAACTTTTAGTTTAAAAGTGGTCCTAGTGATACTACAGAACCAAATATTTTTTGACTTAACTTTGATCTTCACTATCGAGCCTATACCAAGATAGAAGATAGATAGAATTCTAATCTCCAAGAAACGCATATCCTCTCAGATTCCTTGGTGTACTAACTATGGGATATCTCCGTCTTAGAGATCAAATTTCTCTTTCTATTTGAATGGTTGGTTTACAATGTTGATCTTACGAGGCCTACTGTTAGCAGAACTGCTAGATGTTTTCTCTTTTGCAGAATCTAGCAGAAGCCGAGTACGTTGTAGCTGTCTTCATGTACATGAGGCTGGTTGGCTGGCCGGCCGAGCGTATTTCAATACTGACCACTTATAATGGACAGAAGCATTTGATACGAGACGTCATTGACAAACGATGCGCCGACAACCCTCTGATTGGAAGACCGCATAAGGTAACCTACCATTTACATTATTAATTCATTTGCTTACATCATTCATTCATTTGTTTAGATAAATTGCCTTTATTTACATCATTTATTCATTTCCTGACGTCGTTCCATGGTTTGCTTAAATCTTTCATTCATTTACTTACATCAGTTATTCATTTGCTGGAGTCATTTCATTTATTTAAATCATTCATTTGCTTACATCATGCATTTATGACTGGCCTCAGCTCAGTTGGTAGTAGCTCTGCCTTTCTGCGCCGTAGGCCGTAGATTCGATCCCCACCGAGAACAAATATTTATGGAGAGTATAAGGTCAGTGCTATTTACGGCGACCTTGACAATAAACGGTATCACTCATCATTACACGACCACAAATCATTTTAATTGTTGTACTTAGGCAGGCATTTGACAGGGTTTGGCACGACGGCCTTTTAGGCAAGCTTCCATCGTACGGCTTACCCGCTGGCCTTTGTGTGTGGGTATCAGACTTTCTGAGGGACTGATCACTTCGAGTAGTCGTTGACGGTTGCTCGTCTGATCACATGGCAATTAATGCCGGGGTTCCTCAGGGATCAGTTCTCTCTGCGACACTGTTTTTACTGCACATCAATGATCTGCTTAAGCCCGGAATCATTGGGTATGCAGACGACAGCACAGTCGTAGAGAGCTACATACCCGACACACGTTCTAGCGGATTGCAGATCCAGTCTTGTAGAGAGGCCATGGTTGATCGAATGAACTTGACTTTGAAAGCAGTTGCTGATTGGGGGGATGCCAATCTGGTCAAGTTCAATGCTTCGAAGACCCAGACGTGTCTATTTTCTACTAAAAAGAGTCCATTCCACGTGACTCCTACTCTCCGTGATGTATCTCTCCCGATTTCGGACCAACTTGAGCTTCTAGAGTTCACGCTAACCAGAAAATTGAATGATTAATAATAATAAAATACAACTGTTTGATAATATTTATTAATATAAATTAAAGTAGGAACAAAATCTCGACATATCAGAACATCAATTTGAAACGGAATATCCCTAAATTAAATTAAACCCTAACTAAATTAAATTCTTCTTTCTAGCCTCAAAGGTTTGCTGTAAGAAAACTCTGCCCTCCCTTGAAATTATCTGAGCTGCTTTTAGATGTCTATGCTTACGGTTTGCTCTAACAAAATAACCTTTCATTCCCTATCTATCAATCCTTACTTCATTGGACAGATATTGTAAAAAAAAATCTTGATGAAGCAATTCCAGTTTAACGCTCGCAAGTGTAGTAGTCTAATATTATTGGAACTCGAAACTGACATACATATCGAAAACGTAATACAAATAACCTTTTATGATGTAACCATATTATACATTGTATACCTTCTTACAAAATTTACAGAAATATTCTGAGAAACAAGGACTTGGCAAATTCGTGTTGAACAAAGCGTAATATTATGTTACAATCATGAATGATGAAAAACACACATGTTTTTCATCATTCACAAAAGAATCTTTGTTTTACAAGTAAAACAAAGATTCTTTTGTAAAAATAAAGAATCTTTGTTTTACAAGTAAAACAAAGATTCTTTTGTAAATAACGCTAGCTCTTATGTCCTTGTAGTAAGCGTCATTTTTCTTTGTTTCTATGTAACTGAGCTGTATCCCACTGTACGAGCTGAACAGGCGCTATTCTTTATGTCAAAAAAAATGATGGAAAAAACGGATAGGCCACCAGTAGTGGTCTGGTCTGGCTCTGTCTCTGTCTCTGGTTTTGAGTCTGTGTGAGTGTTGACTAAATAAATCCTACGTCGAAACGTCACACACACAGTGATACACTGGTGAGCACTCACACAGACTCCAAACCAGAGCCAGACAGAGCTTGTGGTAGGTTCAACTGATGGATTGAATTACTGTCGACTTCAAATAGAAGAGGAGGGATTTTTTGTTTGTCACCGCATAATTTTGTAATGTATGAGCCAATTTGAATGAATGAATTAATACAGCCGTTTCCATGTTCTGTGGATATCATTAAATCATTAACGATCATACAATCATGTCTGAACATACATTTAGGAGAGACAAACAAGAAATAATTAATAAACACAAATTAAATAATAATTATACAAAATTTTACATCATCAAATGTCAATAAGTACTAGAAATGTCATTATTTATAAAATCATCAATGGAATAAACACCCTTTCAACAAAATATTTTTTAATTTAGTTTTGAATTTTATACTAATCATAGAAGATTTTTCACTCAGTCGGAGGTTTTTTTTTGTGAACCTTATCTGTATCTTTATCTTACCATCTGTGCACAGGTCACCACAGTGGACAAGTACCAAGGCCAGCAGAATGACATAGCTCTAGTGTCGCTCGTGCGCAGCAAGGCGGTGGGACACGTGAGGGACTTGCGACGGCTGATCGTGGCCGCGTCCAGAGCTCGCCTCGGTCTCTACATCTTCGCGAGAGCCAACCTCTTCAAGAACTGCTTTGAACTACAGCCGACTTTCAACCAGGTATAACTAGCGGCACATAAGACTAGCGCGAGGGGATAGCTGCGCATGTGTACTGTCGGCATTTTTTTTATCATCCGCACTTGATGTGCGGGCTGGTTTTTCCGCAAGTAGGCCGCTGGCGGGCCCTTATTGCGTGACTCTTGACACGTGTTGCTCGAACTTTTTTAGGTTCTACGACACGTCGGTTTCCTCACGACTTGCACAAGTTCTAACAACATTACATCATCTAGGTACAGTCGGCATTAAAAGTAGATTGGCAATTTCAGTCAGTAAATTCCCAATTTTTGTGGATTTGTCAAAGATAAATAAAATATAAATAAAACCACTGGAACTGCAACACTGGGAAACCAGATAGCTGATATTATTCTTATAATATATGGTTTTACTTATGCAATCCTGTTAAAGCAAAACCACCCGGTTTTTAGAGAATGGCGGTGACGGCCAAGTCCGAAACCACGAGAGTTAGGCTGATTTTAGTCTCACACTCACCGTCAGCGCTCATAGCTCAGCGCGTAGCTCGTCAGCGCTGAGGCTCAGCGTGGCTCGTTTTAGTATCGTACTGACCGCCTTACTGTACAGACGACAACCAAAATGCAGAGTGTATTAATTATTACCGCTTTGTACTATCTATCCCAAAAAAATAAAGACCGGCGAAGACGAAGACTCCATGTTCATCCATTGATTGAGCAGAGAGCCGTTGCAGGAGACTTTGTCTTGTTATATGGTACTTTGAGGGCTGACGAAAGTAAATTCTGTAACTACTTTCGAATGTCCACTTCGTGATTCGCCATGACTGTACGCGCTGACAACGTCCGCTCCGCTCGAAACTAGAACGCTCACTGAAAGCAGAGGCGCTCGTGCGATCGTTAGCGCCGACAGCTACGCGGGGCCGACGCGCGACGCGTACGGCCGCGTAGCTATCAGCGCTGACCACCGTGCGCGCTGATAGCTACGCGTCATTCAAAAACGCTTCCTAGAAGTTCAATATCTCGGCCATCAGCGCTGATGGTGCGCGTGCCGTCGGCGTGAGACTAAAACTAGCCTAAAACCAGCCTTAGGAAAAAGTTGTGAAAAGAGTCATCATCATCATCATCATTTCAGCCCGGAATCACCCACTGCTGGGTATAGGCCTCCTTCATATTTTGCCAGCCTCCCCTGTCATGCCCTCGATTAATAAGAAAACAATAACTGCATATATTTATTTTATTCAAGAATCTTTTGATAAAAGTTTGAAAAGGAGGTGAGTTTTCTTCCGTGTTAAAATATGAAATAGTGAAAAGTGTTGCCTGCGGCCAACCAACTGAGCTGAGATAGTCAAATATTTAAACAAAGTTAAAAGATTCAATCTAATGTTATAGAAATATGTGAACTTTACAAACCAGAAATGCCAATCGTCTTATGACGCTGACGATACTACTACCTGCGAACGTGAAGGTTGAATTTGGGTTTAACCTTGGGACCTACCATCGCCTTTTAAGAACCTTCGGATTGTCAGAATTTTATCAGGAAAAGAAAGCAAAAATGGAGTACTATGAGACGAACAAAAATGGACAAGAACAAAGAAACTGTGTGCCTATTGAAAGACTTTCAAGGTGGTCCTATTGTCCCATTTGTGGTGGGTTTTTGATTAAACTGGTTCTCATGACCATTCTGAAGCATCGGCCACATTGCGGCGAACAGCTGACTGCGATGGCGAACTGATCGTGTGAACAGCACGTCAGGAACGTGCCCTGCCTCAAGTTGATGCACTGCCCTGCGTCCATCAACTTGAGGCATACAGATGTTCAGCCTCACGTACCAGTAATTTCACCGACACCCACACCCTTCAAACCGAAACACATCAACGCTGCTTCACGGCAGAAATATGCATGGTGGAAGTACTTCCCCGGACAATCGAATGTGTTCTGGACTTATGGATAACCCTAAGTCCATAATACAATAGGCTGTAAATGTATGTTTTTGAGTGTTATTCTAACCACAGAACAAAGTAGAACGGCCATGTCAAACTCAAAAACTCAAACTCAATAATTTTTTATTCATTACGATGCAAGAATCACTTTGAAACGTCTTATAGCTAGGTGAGTCTAGGTGCCAGTTCCACGCGACCAAGCGTAGAAGAACAGGCAACAAACTACGTCTCGGTTCCTACTGTTTTTTTATATGATCCTTTTACAAATCAAAAATAGTCTAAAATAATAGCAGTGAAGTTCCAGTGTGGTGCCACTTCACTTAGTCAGACGTATGCAATGCAATAATACAAAAGCAAAAGTTTCAAAGACAGCACACGCTACGCTTCAAAGTTATACTATAGTATCTACACAGCTTATATAATAATTTAAGTTTAAAAAACTTGAGAAACCGACTTCATTGTCAAACGGCTAAACCGATTTTAATCAAATTTGTTTGGGACAATCTGGACGTAAGAATAACCTTCCAAATAAAAAAATAATTTTCTAAATCGGTTCATAAATGACGGAGGCATGCAGTTACAAACATTAAAAAAATTATTAAAAAAAAAATGGCAACACCGATTTTAATAAAATTAAAATGGGACCAATCTGGAAGCAGTACCTTTCAGATAAAAAAATAATTTTTCAAATCGGCTCACAAATGACGAAGTTATGCGGTAACAAACATTAAAAAAAAAAATTAAAAAAAAAATAAAAAAAAAAAAAACATACAACCGAATTGAGAACCTCCTCATTTTTGATTGGAAGTCGGTTAAAAATAAGATACGAAATAGTAGGTACAGACATTGCAAATCGACATGTTAGCTTCCTATGGGTAGAGTGACCGGGACATTGGGCCACGCAGTTTTATCATTCATATAGCTATCTAGAGTATAGTACGCTTTCTTTATTAAATTATTCTTAACATAGGCTTTAAACTTCCGAATAGGAAGCTTAGTTGCATTTTCCGGAAGTTTATTATAAAAGCGTACAGTGTTCCCCATAAAAGACCCATTTACCTTCTGCAGGCGAAATTTTGGAATATAAAGTTTATTTTTATTTCTAGTGTTAATATTATGTGAATCACAATTTTTCTGAAAGCTACAGATGTGCTTGTGAGTGTACAATAAGTTTTCATATACATATATATATTGTGAAATTACTGTGAGGATATTAATTTCCTTAAATCGCTCCCTCAATGAGTCTCGAGATTTCATTTTATATATGGCACGTATGGCCCTTTTTTGTAAAACAAATATAGTTTGAATATCAGCTGCTTTCCCCCAGAGAAGGATACCGTAAGACATAACACTATGGAAGTAGCTGAAATAAACTAGCCTAGCTGTAGCTTCATCAGTAAGCCATCTTATAGTCCGAACTGCATATGCAGCCGAACTTAGTCTAGCTGCAAGTGCTTTGATTTGTGGCCCCCACTGCAATTTTTTGTCAATATTAAGTCCTAAGAAAATAGTAGAATCTACAAGGTTAAGTGACTCTCCATTAAGTATAATATTAGTTGGCCGGAGAGTCACATTTGGTAAGATAAATTTAATACACTTGGTTTTCTTAGCATTCAGTAAAAGATTATTAACGTTAAACCAGTTAAGTATTTGCGACAGAGATGCGTTAACGTCATCGTAATTAGTCTTCAATCTATCGACTTTAAAAATTAATGAGGTATCGTCAGCAAATAGTACTATTTCACATAGTTTTTTAACCAAAAAAGGGAGGTCATTTACGTACACTAGAAACAAGAAAGGACCTAATATCGAACCTTGTGGCACCCCCTTGTCAATAATAGACCCAGAAGATCTCTCACCGCCCACATCAACTTTAAGGACTCTATCAGTCAAGTATGATTGTATTAGGTCAATAGAGCGATTTAGAATGCCGTAATGTTTAAGTTTAGATATTAATGTAGCATGATTTACACAGTCAAAAGCTTTGGAAAGATCGCAGAATACCCCAATCGCGTCTTGCGAGTTTTCCCAGGCATCATATAAGTGCTTTAAGAGTAGAATACCGGCATCAGTCGTTGATCGACCTTTCGTAAATCCAAACTGGTGGCTATGAAGTATCCCATTTAGGTTAAAATGTGATAACAACTGAGTAAGAATAACTTTCTCAAAGATTTTTACTTAGCGTGGGCAATACTGAGATAGGTCTATAGTTAGCAGGGTCACTTGCATTTCCAGATTTGAACAGGGGAATGAGCTTACTAGGTTTCATTAAATCAGGAAAAACACCCTCATCAACACACCTATTAAAAATATACGCTAGGCATGGTGCAATATCAGTTATAATAGCGCTGAGTAATTTTGTAGACATTCCCCATAAATCTTCAGTATTTTTAATGTTTAATGATTTAAATGTCTTCACGATTTTGTCAGCATTAATGTATTTAAAACTAAAGATATTATTACATTTTTTAACACTAGACTCAAACAATGCCATCGCACCAGATGCCGAGGAATTTAAAGATGATGTCACTACTTTAGGGATACTGGAAAAGAAACTATCAAACGCGTTGGCTACTTCAAAATTATTTGTCAAAAGATTATTGTTTACTTTCAAATGAATATTTTTATTACGGAGTTTTGATTTGCCAGTCTCATTATTGACTATTTTCCAGGTAGCTTTAATTTTATTTGTGGATTTTTCAATTTTTCTTTTGATATGCAATGATTTTGCTGCGTGACAAGCTCTTTTAAATGCTTTAGAGTAGTTTTTAATATGTAAAATAAATGCTGGGTCATTAAGCATTGATTCCCTAGCAGCATATAGCTCATATAATGTATTCCTACTTTTGTAAATACCTGGGGTGGCCCAGTCAGCGAACGCGACACTAATACTAGCTTTACATGTTTTAAGTTTAAAGGTATCCTTATGTTCTTCATTGATTAAATTTGACAAGTTGGTGAAAAGGTCATTCGGGTCAGTCAGCAGCCAGTGGCGGGAAAAAAGTCGCCAAAATACATGAGCATTATACTCCTTTCTCCATACAAATTCAACAGTTTTTTCGGGAGTCCTAAAGTGAAAAATGACTTGCAGCAGCGCCAGGGGCGTATTTACCCTTAGGTCAAGAGGGCCATGGCCCGGGGCGGCAGGCTGCGAGGGGCGGCGCAAGCCACCCCTCGTTCAGATTCGTGCGCCTTTTTTTACTTTACATCATCATCATCCACAGCCCGACTTCACCCACTGCTGGGTATAGGCCTCCCTTAGTTTGTGCCATCTACCTCGATCCTGTGCTAGTCTTAGCCATTGCCGCCCCACGACCCTGAATATATCTGACTTTACATCCCTGAAGCAATTTTAAAAAGCCTACTAACCAAAACTAACCTCGTTCGTCAAATGAACGAACAAAAGATGACACTCATAAAAATAACGTTAATTTTAACGGGGCGGCCGGCCGGCGGCCGTTCAACGGGCGCGGGCGAGAGTGGGGCGAGGCGTACTCCGTCGCTCGTGAGTGACTCGGGACTATTCGGGATGCTTCGACTTTCGTTTCTCGTGTTGTAAAGCAGCCGGGGCGGCGCGGTCGCGGGTGGACTAGCGGCTAGCGGCACGTAAGTCTAGCGCTGAGCGATACGTGGAGGGGATAGCTGTGCATGTGTACTGTCGCGCACGCAATACAATTATAGCTTTAAATAATTATTTAGTCAATTGAAATGTTACATAAGCTTTACATATTTTAATTGCTAACTCTTTTCCTTACATATAGAACTTTCCAAATTATTGTTTCTTGTAGTAATTTCTAAGAGGAGTGCACATTTTCGATAATGTTAGGCAGGTAGAAAAAGTGCGAGTTACTGTTTGGGGACAAATTAACATCTACCTGCTACGACTATTATTATTATTAAAGAAGCTTTTAGCAAAAAAGTGAGAAATTTTCTAGACAAAATTTCTCCCCATTTTGCTTATAACTTCTTTAATTTGAAATTTAAGGCAAAAAGTTAATGAACATATTTTTAGCAAAGCGATTTGCTACAAATTATTCCTTGATGATTTTTTTGTAGGACGTATAGTTTCCGAGATATCGCGAAAAAAGTGTTTGCACGCCTTATCGAAGATTTATTTTATATTTTATAAATAAAATATAAAATACTGGCAGAGTGTGCTCAAACGCGAACCTATTTAGGTAGTAGGTACGTAAAATAATTAAAAGTTTAAAAAACTAGAGAAACCGACTTCACTGCCAAACGGCTAAACCGATTTAATGAAATTTGTTTGAGACAATCTGGACGTAAGAATTACCTCCCAAATAAAAATATAATTTTCTAAATCGGTTCATAAATGATGAAGGCATGCAGTTACAAACATTAAAAAAAATATTTAAAAAAAATGGCAACACCGATTTAATAAAATAAAAAAAGCAGCCAAGTGCGAGTCGGACTCGCCCATGAAGGGTTCCGTAGCATCAATTAACATAATCTATAGGTTTTTGTAGTTCGTCGAAAGGTAAATTGCGGTTTACGATTTATGACGTATAAAAAAAAAACTACTGACTAGATCTCGTTCAAACCAAATATCGTTGAAAGTTTGCATAGTAATGTACAACATATATTTTTTTTAGTTTTATCATTCTCTTATTTTAGAAGTTAGAGGGGGGGACCAACTTTTTTCCACTTTGGAAGTGTCTCTCGCGCAAACTATTCAGTTTAGAAAAAAACGATATTAGAAACCTCAACATCATTTTTGAAGACCTATCCATAGATACCCCACACGTATGGGTTCGATGAAAAAAAAATTTTTGAGTTTCAGTTTCAAGTATGGGGACCCCCAAAATTTATAGTTTTTTTTCTATTTTTGTGTAAAAACCTTAATGCGATTCACAGAATACATCTACTCACCAAGTTTCATCAGTCTAGCTCTTATGGTTTCGGAGAAAAATGGCTGTGACACGGCCGGACAGACAGACAGACAGACAGACATGACGAATCTATAAGGGTTCCGTTTTTGCCATTTGGCTACGGAACCCTAAAAATGGGACTAATCTGGAAGCAGTACCTTTCAGATAAAAAATGTTTTTTCAAACGGCTCACAAATGAGAAGCTACGCGGTAACAAACATTAAATAAAAAATAAAAAAATACAACCGAATTGAGAACCTCCTCCTTTTTGATTGGAAGTCTGTTAAAAAAAACTTTTTTTCCGAAAATTTATGGGGCGGCATATCTTTGAGGCCCGGGGCGCCAAATCTTTAAATACGCCTCTGAGCAGCGCAAGAATTACTTTCCGAACAAGTTTAGCGACAATATAAAACATAGAAATACTTTCTTAACATTTTCCTTCCTTCCTTTTTCTTAGAAACCTCATATTTAGTGATATTTTATGTACAAGGTTATTCATTATTAGCTGCAAATACTCAGGAATTAGGTTCAACAACTAAAATAAAAAATATTTATGAAATGATTTTATTTAAGTTTTGATTTAAGTTTTTGTATCAAAATTTTATTTTTATTAATTTCTTTACGGCTTTTGCATAATGATTGCCATGGAGAACAGGACGATGACCCACCCAGGCGGTGACTGAACGCACTGTCGCTCACGGCGCGCGGGCGCGGATCAAAGGTCAAAATAGGTCAGGTGCCAGTGATTCCAAAGGATATTCTTTATCGATTTTCTCGGGATTTTCATAACAAAACTTAAAAAAAATCATTTCATAAATATTTTTTATTTTATTTGTTGAACTTAATTCCTGAGTATTTGCAGCTAATTATGAATAACCCTGTATAATAGTGGAAATGTAAAACTGGCGACATCGGCTCCCATACAAACGGCGCATGATCGCATTTCTACTTTATTCTGTGATTCTAACATTGTTGTTTCTTTACGCTCAGCTGGTGGAACGGTCCCTTCAACTAGAACTGATCCCGGGGGAACGGTACCCGGCCCAGCGCGGGATATCGGCGCAAGTACCGCCCGAGATGATCCTCAGCGCGCGAGATATGCCACACATGGCACGTCTCGTCTACGACATGTATCTCGAACGAGTGCAACACGCCACGCATCAGTATAAGGTAATTTTGAAAGTCATCACAGGTTTTCTAATAAAAAATAAGCTCAGTTGGTAGTAGCTCTGCCTTCTGCGCTGGAGGGTGTTGGGTCGAGCCCCACAGCAAACAAGTTTGTGTGATGAAAGATGTTTGTTCTCTGTCTGGGTGTTATATTGTATTCTAAGTTGTATACTTAATGCTAAGTATAAGTATTATAATCAACTATTTGGTTCCCATAGAACATGCTTTGCTTAGTTTGAGGCTGGATAGTTGTGCTCCTCTAGCCGATTCCTACAGAACTTCTTGTTTCTTGTTCTACAGTAGCCGTAGTTTTTTGCCTGTTCTTCTAGGTTTGGTTGCGTGGAACTGGAACCTAGACTTACCTAGCTTTAAGAGGTTTCAAAGTGATCCTTTTCCATATAAAAATTGGGTGTACGTATCACATTCTGTCAAAAAAGCGTACGATCATCTCGCAATAGAGATACTGGTCGCGTGAAACTGGCGCTATTATTTGTCTTGTATGATGGCTATTTGAAAATTCAACTTCAATTATACAAAAAGTGGGAAGGTACCTTTACCTCATGATACAACATGAGATATTTTGGGTTTGTGCTGTGTTGATATTTGCGGTTAGCTCATTCCTAAACTCATTCAACAAACATTCAACATACCTTTGTTTAAATGTTTACTCTCGGCTCGTTATACATATATACTTATAACATACTCAATACTCAATACATTTATTGCATAAACATGGTTTAATTTAGGTACATACATAGTTCTTAGGTGTAAGTCAGTATCATATGGACCCTGTGTATAGGGTAAAGCAACATGGAGGTAGGCCGAGGCTTATACACAGTAGTTGGTACGTATATATTATCATAGATTGAGAATTTCCAGGCATTATAATGTAGATAGTTTTTTACTTTATTATAAACTAATAAGCTTGGTAGAACAGATTAAACGATAATGTCAAGGTGGTCTTAAAGTTATAGGTCTTAAAAGTAGTCAAAGTTAGGTTTAGTGCGTAGTTACATAGTTTGACCGCAATTCACCTGCTGTTAAGTGATGATGCGGTCGACGGCTCTCAATAAAAAATCTAATGGTTATAAACTTCCTACTGGCATTTTAAAATTAGCTGAGAATAGAATGGTTTCAAAACTTTCTTTTGATATTGTATTGTTTTAGTTTGTTTCCTTTTAATAAAAAAAATTCTAAATGTTATAAACTTCCTACTGGCATTTTAAAATTAGAGTTTTCTGATAACTCATCAAGGTCAAATGATAAGATAACGTACACAATGTGTACACATAGGTACAGATTAGTGCACTATCAAAAAATACGACACTGAGCAAAAAAAACCCGCATCACTATCTACTTCCGCTTTTATTGGGAAAACGGTTACCACATGGGTTTTTTTCTATTTTATTGGGGAAAAAATTAACCACAAATTTCTGAGAAATAAATGAATAAAAATAATATTTTGTTGTTGACTGGCCCCTCAGCTCAGTTGGTAGAAGCTCTGCCTTCTGTGCCGTAGGTCGTGGGTTCGATCCCCACCGAGAACAAATATTTGTGTGTGAACGTAGATGTTTGTTCGCTGTCTGGGTGTTATATTGTATTCTATGTACATATGTATTGACTAAAAATTAAATTAAGGTACTAAGGTTTCATAATACAAGCTCTGCTTAGTTTTGGGCTAAAGTGTTGTATGGGTTGTCTGCATTATTAATTTATTTATTTATCTTCCAGGAGTCTCGTTCCACATGGTCCGCTCCGGGAACCGAACGCGCGGCCCGCTCGCAGCAGGCGGAACACTTCGTGCCATCGCACCCCGGTGCTGAGGCAGCCGATAGTGATGATGAGGACACACCGGCGAAGGCTACCTTCACGCCCACTCAAATCGTCAATGAAATCGAGACCAATGAATCTTAGTGTTAGGACTGTTTGAAATAAGGGAGAAAAATAAAAAAATATTTTATAATGCTGTCTTTTATTTTATCATTTCATTCTGGAATCCTTATAGATTCTCGTTGATTCTAGAGTCCGTCTTAATTAATGGCATCTGTCCATTTCGGAACAATTTTACTAGTGTTAAGTGAGGATAATATTGCATAAATAAAATTGTTTTTAGTAAAGTCAATCCATAGACAAGTCGGCAGTCACGATGCCTGATTTCATCAAACCCATCGGAAAACATTTTGTTCAAATCAGGATATCACATATACAGGGTTATTCATTATTAGCTGCAAATACTCAGGAATTAGGTTCAACAAATAAAATAAAAAATATTTATGAAATGATTTTTTTTAAGTTTTGTTATGAATAACCCTGTATATTACACTTTCATTCCAACTGCCTAATACTACATATTAGTGCTATATACTAACTAGCTCACACATTGTGATCAGTAATTTTGGTTAAAATACCATCGAAATTAATACAGAAATCAAAATAACACCAGAAAACTATTAAAATGATAAGGGTAAGTGACTTCCCAAAATGAAAGAAAATGAATCTCAATTCTAGACATTCTTGACTTCTAGAGTCAATAATGGAGGTGAGATATAAATAAAAACAAACTTTTGCAATATTTAACGATATGTCAATATATTAAAATCCATAGAAAAGCTATTCAACTAGCTTAAACTAGAAAAGTCCCTCGATTTCTCCCGTCTTGGTGTTCAGGTCTATATCATAGATGCTAGGCCTGGTGGGTAGGCCGGGCATTTTGGAGATTTCCCCCACCATGGGGACCACGAAGCGGGCGCCTACTGATGCAAAGATGCCGTTTATTTTAAGGGTGAAACCGGTGGGGGCTCCTTTGATCGCTGCGTCGCCTGTCAGAGAGTTTGATGTCTTTGCCATGCAGATCGGGAATTTGTCGTAGCCCTGTGAACGAGAAAAAAGATTACTACAGACGTAAGATCTTATTGAAGAACGGCCAAGGTTGCGTGGGGTTTCTTGGACCCTTTTTCAGCATTTGTGTAAGGAACCTAGCCGTAGATTCTTGCCTGTTCTTCTAGGCTTGTTCATGCGGAACTGGTACCTAGATAGACGCACCTAGCTTTGAGACGTTTCAAAGGGATCCTTGTGTTACTATTGAATAAAAACATAAGTATTGCCACCTAGACTCACCTAGCTTTAAAAAGTTACAAAGTGAAACATGGTTCAAGTGAATACCTAGGAAAATTATTTTTTACTTTGACGCGCACCATATTTAGTGCGGTGTGTGTTTTCTGACGAACGTTTTGTAGAATTCTCATCATTCCGTGAGAATGTATAAACTTTACTCTGTAATGTAAAGTGTTTACCTACGCTAAAGATAGCAAATTCTGGTTGAATAATGTGAAGTTGAATTTTTTTATGTAGCTAAACGTGAGCAAAGTCACGTTTATCTACATAATTTTTTTGATAAAAAAAAAATCAGCCTCTGTTGCTGACTAAAGAAAGAAAGAAAAGGCGAAGAGTAGGTACTCTGTGGAAAAGGCATTGATTGTGGATTTGACATAACTATGTACACTTATGACAAATACATTAAAACACACTGAACGAACAGTTGAAAGCAGGCAGAACATTTAAGTACATAACAATAGCTACCCATACCAATAAAGCCTTGCGCACATCTGAGCTGCGTTTTACCTATCAGTTTTGTGGCTGCGGTGCCCAGAGGCGTCTCTAGCCCATGTAGCGCCCGTGTGCAAACATTACCCAAGCGCCCCCTAGTAAGCGCGCGTTCAAAATGGAATAGATACAAAGTACAAGTAACAGCACATCAAGTTACCACAAACTGACAAATTTCCCCAATGGGTAATAAACTTGTTTTGAGATTTTTAGGAAGAAATTTTTCAGTTTGGTTACCACGATGTGCTGTTGAATGTATTTAGAATTATACAAGGTGTTCTGGTGTTTTCTATAACAAGCCAAAACGTATCCATGATTGTGATGTTGACATGACTATCTTCTTCTTTCTTCTAAATAAATAAAACTCTTACATTACTGACTGACTGACTGACAATCAACGCACAGCCTAAGTTAGTCCTAGAAGCATGAAACTTGGAGGGTGTGTTCCTTTTATAGCGTAGAGGTGCATTAAGAAAAGAAATCGGAAAATTCTTTCCTTATGAGGAGAAAAAGGGGGAAAATGGTTTTAAGAAAATCAACGCACAGCCTAAGCCGTTAGTTCTAGAAGCATGAAACTTGAAGGGTGTGTTTATTTTATAGCTTAGAAATGCATTTAGAAAGAAGATTCGAAAATGTTTTCCCTAAGAGGAAGGGGGACGCCAAAGGCCACGGCGCTCGGAGCCCCCCTTTTGAGCGCCACGGCGCTCGCCCGCTTTGATGTTATTCATCAAATATTAGAAGAGCTCAAGATGCTACTCAAAATCTATGAAGAGCGGAGCGCTTTATACGATGGTCATTGAAAGTGCGGCGCCCAGCCAACGCGCCCGCCGAGTGGCCGAGCGGGGCTAGGGAGCGCCGAGCGCCGCGGTGGCGCTTGGCGCTCCCTATGCTGTAATTTATCAAATATTAGAAGAGCTCAAGATGCTATTCAAAATCTATGCAGAGCGGAGTGCTTTTTACGATGGTCATTGAAAGTGCGGCGCCTGGCCAACGCGCCCGCCAAGTGGGGCCCCGTGGTGGTCATAGGGTGGCCGCAGCGTCCTGGGGGGCGCCGAGCGTAGCGCTCGGCGCCCCCTAGGACGCTGCGCCCGTGTGCACCGCACACCCTGCACAATAGGTAAAGACGCCGCTGGCGGTGCCGATCAGTGAAACGCATTCAATTGTCAAATATGACACAGCAGTGTCAGCAATGGAATGGAAACTGGGTCCCAGCCAGTCCCGACCCGTGCTGAATGATAAATAGGTTCCGACTCTGCTTTTTCTGCCATTTGAGATATGGCATTTACAACCATGCCATAAACATAATTTTGAAAAATAATTTTTGTAAAAAAAGTAGGTATTCTTGTTATTTTTAGATAGCACAAGTTTCATCAATGATTTTTAGAGCGCTGGTGGCCTAGTGGTAGCGGCCCCGCCTTCCGATCCTAAGGTCGTGGGTTCAAATCCAGTCGTGTACCAATGAGTTTTTCTGCCCAAAAATTTATGTACACTATGCCAGTGCTCTCAAACGGTGAAGGAAAACATCGTGAGGAAACCGGCACATCGTAGAACCTAAATATGTGTCAAGTGCACGAAAGGAGCCTCTTTGAGGCGCCGTTAAAATCCTTTCACCACACTTGGTTCGAAAGAATCAGTGACACGATAAGAAGAAGATCAACGATTTGACTATCTGATAAAATAATAAGAATACCTACATTTAAATACACCACAAAATATTATATTAATATACTGGGGTACTTATGTTAATATTTGAGCGAATAAAAAAATGACAAAGACAAAGACCGCCCATAGTTTGTGCCATTCATATTAAGTATTATTTATTATTCGTTTCACATAGGCACATATAAATTCGGCACAAGTCATATTGAGCTAGGCAGGAACAAAGCGTGTATTGTAATTCTTATCACGCATAAATGATATGACTATGTGTATGGTAGGTACGCGGTCAAATTACAGATAATAGTTAGTTAGTGATATACGAGTATACAGGCACATTTTTAGGGTTCCGAAGTCAAACAAGTAACCCTTATAGTTTCGCTCGGCCCGTCTGTCTGTCCGTTTGTCTTTCCTTGCTTAGAGCCGTTCAACTCGTAAGCCATGAATGCGATCACACTCAAATTTTGCAAAGATACACTCGTACATATTAAGATCGCGCATAAAGTAAAGAAACAAAACTTTTGGAAACTTTTGTATATTGCAACCCGTACCTACAAGTAAAGGAGTGCTGATTTTTATAAACCCTTGTGTCCTTCGAAAATATTATGATGTTTCACATGTCATTTATAAAAAAAGGTCTGAAGTGGTCATTCTCGTTACAGTTACAAGTCGCCCCCCTTCAGGCTAAACTGTTAATTTAGAACTCCTGAAACGTATCCAAATCTGCCTGCAACTTAAAATTGTCTAAACTCGTAAGAATTGTCGCAGCCTTGCAGGCTTTCTTAGTTTTCGACTTCACAGAAGTATAAATAGTAGTTTAATAGTAGTAGTAGATCGCCGCTTAGAATGCTTAGATGTGCTTGTGTGTGATGTGTGGGCTTTAGAGTCGTACTGACTTCGGAAGCGTGGTGTGACACGCGCTTTACAATTTGTTAAATCAGCACCACAGCGCTATCAAATTATACCACCAATAAATAAAGGTTATTAACTCTTCACCATCATAAATGTCATCATAAAGGCTATAAACATGTTACGTGGTAAGTATTTAGAAGTCTGTACGTATGCGTACGTTGTAAAGTTGTATCACGATGTGATTTACATAGATAATCATCCGCTTGTTAAGCTAGGTGCTAATATATTATGGGGAGGTGCTTATCAGTGGACTTATTTAGCCAAGACCATACATTGAGCTCCAAAGAAGTCATGCATTACGAAGTAACACACGAGCGCGCACATATTTGTTTAGGGGCATAGTTTCCTATCTGATTTAATCTTAGATTTAATCCGTCAGATAAAACCTATCCATCTCTTGTCAAAATCAAGGACGGACATTAATTCGAACAATAGCGTTACTCCGTTGTTGGAAAATTCAAGGGAAAAAATCAGCCATAAACAGATAGCGCAGATTTTCAAAATGCTCGTCTGACCACGGAGATTTTTCTGAACACATCCCAACATGAAAACTCAAGTGAAGGTGTAACACAAATGTACCAAGTGAGTCGATACGTAGGCACGATCCACTTGCCCGAGGAGTAGATTGATACCTACATTACCTACGTCCGAAACCACGCTACCCTGTTAAAACTGTCACAAAAAAGCCCTCGATTGACTTCACTTTAGTATTAACTATATCATCTCAAGAGTTCTATGGTGGAAGGGAGATGGTGGTATGCCACCATTTCCCTTCCACTAAAGGACTAGCAGACGTACGGCTCAATACCATCCATACCTGGTTAGCACCCCACCCATCCGCAATAAGCGTTTTGGCTCCACCTTTATTTTACGAACCTCCAGGGAAAGGAACTCATTGTCGTCGACTTTTCCCTGACCACTATAATCTGGGCCTCTTCAAAGCAAAAGAGAATAGGTGTCTTCTAGAGTCTAGTCTAGACTATTCTGCTCCATCGTCGCTTATAGCCAAAGGATAGTTTATATCATGTAAAATAAACAAAATTTACCTTCTCAGTGAACACCTTAATCTTCTCCAAAACATCATCAGTGTACTCGATCTGTCCAGCGCCGTACATCTCAGTCGCGATTTGTTTCACCTTCTCCTGGATGGAGAGAGTGAGAGGGTAGAGGTACTTGAAGGTGGTCTCTTTCTCGCATGCTTCAATCACTGCATCAGCCAGGTCTAGAGCGCCGGTGCCTCCTAGCGCCCAATGGTCGCAGACAACGGCTTTGAATGCGCCATTTTCGACGGCGTATTGGCGGACGAGGTTTAATTCTGCTTGCGAGTCGTTCCTGGAATATTGAACTAGTTAGACCAATTTATTTGTTTCACTACACTTTCCACACCAAATTGCATGATGATAAAAAGCCAACCAATCTTGTGCTAACTGTACAAACCAGAAGATGCGAAGGTTAACGGATATATGCCCTAGACTCTGAATTCTGTCATGCATAGATTTGGACATACGCATGGACATTTATTTATTTACTACATAAGAACTGGTGGTCTAGTGGTAGCGGCCCCGCCTTCTGATCCTAAGGTCGTGGGTTCAAACCCAGACGTGTACCAATGATGTACCTACACAATGCTAGTGTTCTCAAACGGTGAAGGAAAACATCGTAAGGAAACCCGCGGCTTAGTCAGCTCCGAACATATTGACCATTTCTTTCCTGTGGATTAAGCCGATTAAGCTAAAAGGATGGTATAAGTGCTGGGCAAGCCTATTCCATCTAAAATCCTGTCCCAGGCACTATAGCGTCCCGCAAGTAGGGGCATGAGTAAACGCCAGTTGCCCCTGACGCTTTAGGTATAAATCATCTACAATAGATGCTAACGCATATTTACTTTTTGACATAGGCACACATAAACCAGTAAAAAACAAGGACACTAAAAGAAGAAAGATATGGATGATAGATTGTGCGTTCAATTTCACTTTAGCATGATCTTTAATAAATCTGATATATTAACAGCTCAAAATGAATCAGAAATGATATTCAGAGACGCGCATGAATAAGTTTAGTATTACAAAAATAGATCGTTCATCAAAAAGCTTATTTTGTTTTTAAACAGGAAATCGTAAAGTAGAAGAAACTCATCATCATCTTCCTGCCCTTATCCCACGCTAAGTGGGGTCGGCACAACAGGTTTTCTTCTTCCACTCACCTCTATCATTCGTCATCTCAGTGCTCACTCCTTTCCTGCTCATGTCATCCCTGACGCATTCCATCCATCTTTTCTTTGGTCTACCTCTTCTTCTATAACCACCATCCACATCCATTCCTAACACTTTTCTCGTAATATGACTCTCATCCCTCCGCATGACATGCCCATACCATGCTAACCTATTACTCCTCATCTTGTCCGTTACCGGCGCCACTTTCAGACTTCCTCGAATATACTCATTCCTTATTTTATCCATCCTTGTCACTCCACACATCCATCGCAACATTCGCATTTCAGCAGCGTGCACTCTTCTCTCATCCGTCCCTTTCATTGCCCAACACTCAGATCCATACAGTACGACAGGTCTTATGATCGTTTTGTATACTTTCCCCTTAAGTTTGAAGAAACTCGTAGATGAAAATAGTTCAGCGTTATATTAAGAGCAAGAATAAGTTCATCAATCTTAAACACAATTATTAGCAGTAAATGTGGATGTCTACATCCGCTTTTATCTATTCATTTTACTTAAGCACGTAATACTACTACTTTCGAATAGATCAGCGTTTTATTAAAAGCAAGAATAAGTTCATTAATCTTAAACACAATTATTAGCAGTAAATGTGGATGTCTACATCCGCTTTTACCTACTCATTTTACTTAAGCACGTAATACTACTACTTTAGTAGTAGTAGAGCTCATTGTGCAGGGCTCGTCGGGAGAAGTACTACCACCATGCCTATCTCTGCCGTGAAGCAGCATTGTTGTGTTTCGGTTTGAAGGGTGTGGGTGCCGGTGAAATTACTAGCACGCGAGGCTGAACAACTGTACCTATGCTCAAGTTGATGGACGCAGGTTGGTGCATCGTAAGGCACGTTCTTAACGTGCTTGGCCTACGAGGGAATACCTTGTTATAGGCGATGATTACCACTCAACATCAGGCGGGGCATATGCTTGTTCCAACAGTTAGTTGTATGTATAATAAAAATAAATACTAATACTAGCAGTATTAGTATATTGTGTAATAAACCTTGGAGGAATCTCCTTTTCTGCATTACCTACCCATGCTTGTTGACAGCGACCACGACAGGCACTCCGAACTTATTGCCATTGCTGATGTGCTTGCCTAAGTTGCAGAGACCCTTCTTCAGCAGCTCCAGATTCTCCTAAACATCAAAGAAAAAAGTATTTATTATACATGCCTATTTTTGCGATAAACATAACACAGCTGCTTATTCGCAGGCAACTCATTCAAATCAGAATTAATTTATTAGATTTAATTTATCAAAGCGTTAGCCTAGAGCGCTCTAGGAAAACCTGCGTAGGTTTTTTGGTAGATTTTCCTGTTTACCTTTTTGAAAACAACAATAACAAAGTTTCTTAATTTTAGTTTTCACGGTGTTTGGCAAGCCGCCATAGCAACAGATGGAGCCGGCACGCACTTATATTGTGGGGTTCCCTACTACAAAAGTCCGATTTTAAAGTACCTAATACCTGTATTTGCACTCGCATACCAGGGTTCACTGGGACACTGAGGACACATGAATTTTAAACCGACTTCAAAATAGGGGGTTCTAAGAAATTAGTTTTTTTAATGTATTTTATCAATAAATGACTATTATAAATAAATAAATAATGAATGGCTATTAATTGTAAGTTTATTTGTGTAAATAAACTTACAATTAAAACAAATATAAATTCGTTTATAGTTATATTTTTATTTATTTATATATTTATTCGTTTGTATTGGTATCTCATAACGTTGTCATAATAGGAGCCGATTTATGAAACATAATAATATCTTAAAGTTCCAGATTGCCGATTTGAAATCGGTTGAGGAACTGCTAAAACTGACTTCACAGTCAACCGACTATCAAGTTTTTAGCTTAATTATAAAACAAAAATAAAAGCAAAGGTTGCTGTCATGTCGTATAAGGAAAACAAGGAGGCCGCATTCGAAAGACTCAACTGGAGAAAACTGCATCAAAACCTCGACAAGCTCAGAGAATCCTCACTGTGCAAGTAATTCGCTGTGATTTCTTATTAATAAGAAATCAAAGAGAATAATAATTATTTTTGTTATCATAAGATCCATTTGGTGCTGATGGGATTTGAACCCATGACCACCTTCCCTCGTCTTTTTCGTTTCGCATAGTCAGGGGCTAAAAATAGTGAACACGTTTGCCAAACATTGACGTTATATAAAAAAGTCAACTCGTAAGTCGTAACGACTAATTTACGTTCTATTAGCGAGTGATTTACGATGACATAATGTTACGTCTGCCGCGTAGGTACCTATACTATGACTATAATTGATATCAAGTAGTGTTATCAAGTATTTTTTTGTGAAATATACCTATCGTTGTTTTAAACTACGCTATGCCGCTAAGCAGCAAAAGCTGAATCAGGGCCTATTTGGCATAACATGTAGGCACGGGACGTGCCTGGTCCACGGGACGTGGACGGCATGGTTGGTAGGCATGAATGATAGCGTGAAATATTTTCGAAATGCGTTTTCGTTCATTGTTTACGTGGTTCAGCTCAAAGTCGCGCAACAAAGCTATGGAGAGAACTATGCTGGGAGTTTCGATAGAAAATCATTTCTATCGCGTATCGAAACCTTGGTGCTTCTACGGTGTATCCTCATTTCTATCAAGAAATGAGGATATCCGTAGAAGAACCAAGGTTACCGACATAGCTCTTAGAATTAGTAAGTTGAAGCGGCAATGGGTGGGTCATAAGTATAGCGCAAAGAACCGACAACCGTTGGGGAATAAAGGTTCTCGAATGGCGACCACGAACCGGAAGACACGAAAAGTAGGGCGCCCACCCATCAGATGAACCGAGGTCGCGGGAAGTCGGTGGATGAAAAGAGCTCAGAATCGTTCTTCCTGGAAATGTGTAGGGGAGGCCTATGTCCAGCAGTGGACTTCTTCAGGCTGATGATGATTATAATGATGATTGAGTGGTTCATGACTCATAGAGACCACTTTGTCGCTTACTATACTTACTATTGCAATTATAGAAGGCGCATCGAATTGCAAATTGATTGTTTCTAGACCTTGTGAGTTGTACAGTTAACTGAGAACTACTACTTAATATTTGTGTGGTGAAATGTTTGTTCTCTGCCTGGAGTTTTATATTGCATTCCAAGTAGGTATGCATGACTATGTATGTACTATTTACAAAAAAGTATCAGCTATCTGGTTCCCATTGCACAACCTTTGCTTATTTGGATTTGCTTATAGAGTGTGGATTGTAGATAGTTTAATCAAATAAAATAAAAAATTAAAACTTAATTTACATTAAGACTAAAAAACTATGTTATGAGACCGAACCAAATGTTAAACGATTTAGATATTCTGATATAATTTATCAACTTCTGATTCTAACAGTACCATACACATTGCATAGAAATTATAGGACTCAACAAAGGTATCATAACTGCATACTAGTTTCCTATAAGTCGCAAAAGGTTCAGCTACGTACGCTTTTAAGATCATACATTTAAGATCGAAGTTTCGAAATCACAGCACCCTTCCATGAATTTTATCTTTTAGCATATCGAATGGCTAACATATGGTTGGCGTCAACGCAGAACAAATCCTAGATTACAAAGTGATTCATTATAAGTGCTATAAAAGAGCCGACATTGTAATAACTGTATAACAAATTGTTTCGCTAATTTGAATTTGTCTTATTTTACGATCATAATCATAATCATAAATTTATTAATTCGTAGCCAAAAAATCATGTTACAATACGGTACCTATAACTACACTAGAGTATTACTTTTTGTATATTACTATATTACATTATAATAATAATGATAATAAATGAAGCATGCATGTTTAAGTTTTAAATTTTAGGCAGACAGGTATTTTGGTAGGTTTTTTAATGGAACTGGTTCTCTAGTGATAAGAGTTTTGCGCACATTTTTTATTCTAAATGACATCGTTTCTAAGCTAATGGCTATCACATAATCCCACCACGACAAGTGCCAACTGCCGAAATGCCCAGGATATTAAAAAATAAACAGGAATTTGGACCTAGATTAAAATAACATTTTCGAAGACGTTTGCCACTGATTCACTATTTTAGCATCGGCAAAGCGTGCGACCTGTCACGTATATCCACAGTAGTTATATATATGTTTTTTGTGATTGCCAAAGACCCTCCTTCAAAATGCTAGCTGTAAGAATACTGAAATATTATTTTCCCCAGAGTCTTCCCCAGACAAGTTCCCCATAGTATAAACTAACCTGAACATAAACATCGTGGAGCGGGAGTCCAGCTGAAACGGGTGGACCGCCGCCATGCATTTTGAGTGCACGAACTGTTGCAACAATGACAGCACAATGCGGCTTGTCTCCACTAGCACGGCATTTGATGTCGAAGAACTTCTCCATACCTGGTATCAAAAGACTCAGTCGCAAAAACTGTCAAGGCAGGAACTAAACCTGCTCTAACATCATCGTTACCATAAGGGTCCGTTCACACAGACCGGCTTGGAGAGGAGAGCAGATTCTTATCACGTTGAAAACAGAGTTTTTAGTAAGTATTTGTAGTAAGGTTTATTTTTGCATCTGCCCTGCTTTTGTCATTAAGAATGCTTGAACGCTCTTGGTGTGAAATAATAAGAGGAGCTGACCGGCTCCAATCGCGTACTTTTCTCGTCGGCTGCGAGCGCCGACCAACGAACTCCAAGCGTATACGATCCGGTCTGTGGGAAAAGAAAAATGCGCACCGATGCTCTCCGAGCCGGTCTGTGGGAACGGACCCTTAGGCGTAGCAGAACGTGATCGCACGTATTTTTGACAGTGTATAGTGTGGTACACGTTATTATTTTATAGAAACATGAAGCTGTATGTGTCGGCTAGGGGCGCTTTTCGGATATTCATGCAATTAGTAGTAGTAGAGCACTTTGTAAAGTGCTCGTCGGGGGAAGTACTACCACCATGCCTATTTCTGCCGTGAAGCAGCATTGTTGTGTTTCAAGTGCCTCAAGTTGATGTACGCAGGTAAGTGCAATGAAGGGCACGTTTCTGAAGTGCGTGGCCTACGAGGCAACGCTTTGTTATTGGCAATGATTATCACTTAACTTCAGGTGGGCCATATGCTTATTCCATCAGCTAGTCGTTAAAAAAAATGACAGCACTGTCAAAAAAACGTACGATCAACTCCTGCTGGACACATAGTTGAGACGGTAATAAAATAACTATAAGCACTTAATTGTTGCATAAAATGTTGTCTAACCAATATCAGAGCCGAAGCCAGCCTCAGTAGCCACATATCCATTCTCGCTGGCCAGTTTCATGGCGATCTTATCAGCCAGGATAGATGAGCAGCCGTGCGCGATGTTAGCGAACGGGCCTGTGTGGACTAACACAGGAGTTCCCTCGAGAGACTGCATCAGAGTTGGCTCGAAGGCATCCTTTAGTAGCACTAGGAGAGCGCCGGTCATACCCTGGGGAGAGACAGTTCTTTGATTATCTAAATAGTATATTACATACCCAGGGAAATAAAATAAGGAATGTCTCAGATCACATGTAATTGTTTACCGAGGCGAAGTCGAGGTTGACAAACATTTGTGATCTGAGGCATTCTTTTTTACTTCCCGTGGTGGTTATACGATTTTTCTGCTCGATGAGGACGGAAAGGGGGAACTTCGGTTCATGCAGCGGGCCGAAAGTTGCCACTTTCCACCCGGCGAGCTGAAAACAACTTCTTGCTCGATAATTTCAGCATTTTATATGAATCACTGAATGGCGACCACGAAGGTATAGGCATAATAGGCAAGGTGTGAACTTCTTGATCAAAATGACAAAAGCGTATCTTTCAGGGTAAGTTCTATATGAATCTTAGCCATACAATAACATCATCAGGAAAGTCTAGAATAATGGAGAATCAAACTTTGATGACATACTTGTCTAATCTAGTATCTACTCTTTGATGATCATTTCTCATAGCAGAATCCACATTATTACCCGTACTATTTTGGGTTCGCGGTAAAGAAGCTGTGTTCCCACATGGCGCAACTACGTAACGAAGCTTTTAAAAGCATATCTGTTTTATGAGTTTGGTCCATCTGCTGATGCTGTTATTTTTCTCGTAAACGCACAAGTGGTGATGAATCACAATATGTTTTTCGTTGGTAACTTTGAGAGTAATTTTACATCCGTGTAATTTGATCTGTGTCTTAATTTGAGTTTATTTTTCTAGTCGTTAACTAGATGTCTGCTTCCATGTATTTTAGTCTATCTGCTGTAACTTACCACTTTACATGTGGTCGGCACAGCGCGATTTCGCGGCGATGTTCGAAAATATGTGTACACGAAAGAAGCCTCTCAAGCGCCCTTAAGAAGAAGCGCGATTTCCTTTTGCATCACCTGCCAGTTATAATGCGGTCGGCCGGTCAGTCGTTCGGACGGACCGGACTAAAGGCCCGGTGTGGCCCGGAGCGGTTGGTGGCAAATGAGAAGATATTTATTTTTAGATTTATACAGAATATTGTTACAATTATATATTTACTAATTATAATTATGTAGTAATGCTTTTTCTATTTTTTAATTTTAGTAAGTTTGTTTTCTTCTTTTTTTACTTCATAATCATACTTAAATTATTTTCAGCAGCCGTGTAGTCACCCAAATTGGTCCTCACTGAAAACCAGCGCTGCCTCGTCCCCTTTTTGGAGGCGAAGTAGCATTTAAGCTGAGTGAGGACCTTTTTGGCTCAAAAACAAATACTTTATATACCTAATTTGATACTGTCGGCACCCTTTTCAGCAATAGAACTAAGATTATGTGTCTACTTATTTCTTTCTATGTGTTTCTGTATGTGTTCTATGTTTTATTTTCTCTTATGATTTCTTGTGTAGCCGTACCTTTACTCAATGTTCTTCTCTTTCTGTGGTCTCATTTTCTTTATAAGTTGTGTTTTTTGAGCCAAATAAAAAAGTTATCTATCTATCTATCAGTTGTCGCCTCGGTTTTCGCTTCATATCCATGTCTTCGTTCACACTGTCCATCCATGTTTTTTATCCACTAATTTTCAATGATCATCTTGAGGAACTGGCACCTAGGCTGAGATTCATAGACCGCACTTTGCTTTACAGCAAAGCAGTCTTCGCAAAGTAAGCTTTGTTTAACGAAGTTTCCTATGAATATTTTGAATAAAGAAGAGCTTGGCAGAACTATGAAATATAATTTTGGTTGAAAGTTGAACTTTCCATCAAAGTAAAGTCAAAGTGCGGTCTATGAATCTGGGCCCTAGACTCAGCTTTAAGACGTTACAAAGTGTCTTGCAGTAGTGAAATAATGTATTAAATTAGTTTATTTACCAGGTCATCAGCAGTAACAGGGTTGCCACTTTTGTCAAGCGCGACCACCATACTCGCGAGTCGCGTCTTGATGTCATCTACATCGTTGCCCAGCGCTAGGATGGCCATTATCTCGGACGCGACTGCGATGTCGAAGCTCGTCTCACGAGTGTAGCCTTTCTCTGTCGGAGACTGGCCCACGGTGATCTTGCGAAGGTATCTGTCGTTTAAGTCGACCACTGAAAGGAATTATTAGAATGTCAAGAAATCTGTGTTATATTTTTTTTATCAGCTGCCGTAGAACACACGGGATAGATGGAAGCATAAAGAAAAAAGATTAAAAAAAAAATAGTCAAATCATCATTCTAAAATTTATTTAATGTATTAAAACCGTCATTGGAATTCTGTCACAATTTTATGCTACCCAATTTTGTTAAAAAAACCTTCTGGAAGTCCGGAAGAGATCGCTCATAATAGCAATAAGAGCGTCCATTGGACCTCTAGGTTTCACCTCTAGGTTTTAAGTATTCTTATTTTGTTGTTTGTAATCTTTCACTATGGTGTACAATAAAGTTCTATTATTTATAGTCCATTCTTCTTGCCTGTTCCTGACATGACTATGCGTGGCACAGGCACATTGATTCACCTTAATGGTTTAAGATATTTATTCTCAAAACCTTGTATAATATTAAACGTTTCAAAACTATCCTTTTAGAGAAAGCAATTGAAACTATTATAATATATTAATTTTTTGCCAATTCAATGTCAGTTAGCACAGTAACATGAAGTTTTTCCTAAAAAGTGTCATTTTTGCATTTAGCGCCTATGAAACTTATCTGGGTAAAAAAAACATGTTAGCCACCGAATCAGGAAATAGCGACACCTGATATTGTTTCTACTAATAATTATCTAAAATCTGAGATACAGTTCTTTTGCGCCGGGACTGGGGCAATTTTGGCGGAAACCCTTTTCAGATTACTTAAATTTTAATTCACTTAGAACAAAGTAGGAACCGAAATACAAAATAATTCTAGACTATAGATAATAAATCAAATGTTTAGCACACAGCCAGCGCGCTAAATATTAGTTAGTGCCGGCTATTCACACCTAGGTAGATGGGTAAATTCACATTTACCAATTGGCAATCCCACTTGTAACAATTGAGTTTAATTTCGGTACAATGACTCCCTATTCAACTTTTATTGGAGTTTCAACGAGCAGGAAATTTTCATGACCTCATCTACTACAGAGAATCAAGTGCTAATGTCTGCTAATTATCTCTCAATTGAGAATTCCAAGAGGTTCATTGATATTAATAGTTACGAGAATTGTGCATCGGCAAACCTTAGAAACAATTGCAACCTCAAATAATTTGAGCTGTACCTTAATATACCTACTTTTGGAACTTCACCACCAGGACACAATCAGCAATATTAGCCAATATCATGCACTAAGCTATTTTTACACACCTTTTTGTCTGGCTGCAACACGCACTTCATCTTTATTTGGTTGGTAGTTTTGATTTAAGATTTGTTTTTGTTTTTCATTTTAATTTTACTTTCATTTTTTTATATGTTTATGTGTAGGCAAATATTTTTTGATCTATCGTATCAAGTTTAATTTAAATGTTCATTAAATTAAATTAACATTAACGTGTATTACCTCTGTTCCACATAATTTTCGTAGTATCAATATTGAGCCTCGCAAACTTAGTTTTCTCCTCGTCTGTCAGCGAGTCAGGGTCTGTTTTGTTGATGCCCAGTCTGACCAGCCTCCGGAGTTGGATGGGAGAGAACTTCCTCACGCCCTACAAATTAATTACATAATAATTAATTACATAATGTATAGTGGCGGAATGAAAATGTTCGTCGATTTTCAACTTGATTTGTTTAACGTATCACGATCACATACTAGTCATACTACCTTTTGAAACTGAATAGACAGAATACACAGATAAGCTAGCGTCACAATTTATGTCAAAATGTGTTCATGATCAAGGCACTGTTGCAAGGGAAAACCGACTTTAAGGTGACGAACATTTTCATACCGCGACTGTACCTAAGATCTACTTGTTTATTTTTGTTGAGAAACTTGTTTATTTGACTCACACGCCTATCGTACAAATTAGTATGTGACAAAAAACTTAAAAGTAAAAGGAAAACAAAGTAGGTACAAGATAAAAATAACAAAATCTAGTCACTTGCTTGGATAGGTACCTAGTTTAGTTCATAGGGATGTTTTTGTTTGCCTGTCCAAAAAGCTATGTGCCACTAGCCTTTCTAATGGTGAAGGCAAACATCGTGAGGAAACCGGCATATCGTAGAACCTTATAGAAGTCCGAAAGAGTGGTCAAGTGTATAAAAGGGGCCTATTATTTTATTTTATTTTATTTTATTTTATTTGGGAAACAAACAGTACAATAGATTTATAAGAAATATGATATAAAAACACATAAACCAATGAAGTTTCCTCAATTAGGTGATACAAAATAGCTGTGAACAGAACTAATACTAATAACAAAAAAAAAAAAAAAAACATAGTAAGAAGTATTAAACTTACTTAAAATCCATTGACCAACTGGTTCAACAAAACCAGTTTTCTTCAGAACCAAGTGTGGTGAAACTTCAATGAGGCTTCTTTCATGCACTTGACACACATTTTAGAACGTTTTAGGTTCTACGACATGCCGGTTTCTTCTAGATGTTTTCCGTAACCGTTTGAGAGCACTGGCATAGTGTACATACATTTCTGGGCAGAAAAACTCATTGGTACACGACTGGATTTGAACCCTCGACCTTAGGATTGAAAGGCCGCTACCACTAGGCTACCCGCGCTCTGACACAGAACCCGTGACAGGACAAGAAGTTTAGTAGTTTTTTTTAAACTTTCGCGATTATAAATAGTACATTGTTACCCGAGTGTTGAAAGTCACGTATTTTGAGTCCCGAGACGGGTTTGGCGCCAGAGCGTAGCGAGGGCGCCAATGGAGCTTGAGGGACTTAAAAGACTTTCACCCGAGGTAAACACTATGCTTTTCATTACGAATACAAGGAAAGAAAAAATAAAAACATGAAAGAAAAATTTGTGAAAATGAAGATTGAATTGCCGCCTTCTCGGTTTTTTTTTCTGGCGGGCCTTCGGCTTCGGCTCGCCAGCATTATTCAGCCATTATTTTCATTTTCATAATATAAAAAATGGTAAATTGTTTGCTCAAATCTATGTTATTTTAAATAAATAGTTAAAGCTATATATTAATCAAGTAATTTAGAAGATATATTATTTATTTAATACTATCATATCATAATATCTTTATGTTATTTAAATTTTACATTGCGCTCTAATTAGACTTTTTAAACTTCTTACCGTTGTAATGGGTTTCCAACCTACTTGCTGAATAAAAAGTTGGAATTTGGTTCAACAACCTCCTTGCAGTTAGAAAGACTTTAGAGTTTTCATTGTTGTATTATAATAGGGCAGTGTGGTCGCTAAGCGACAAAGCCCTTTAAATAAAAAAAAAAAAAAAAAAAAAGTTGGAACATGGTTGTTTTTTTTTTTTTCTAAGCAGGCTATAGTACCAAGACCATACCGCCTAGTCTTACGTGAACATGGCTGAATAATTTTTTTTTATAATTTGACAGCTGTCAGTAGAAAGCGATTCTCCCTAGGGCTGAAAGTATTACTTTCAATTAGGCCCCTCAAGCAACTTCAGACCTACTTTCAGAGTATGAGCAATGAAAACATATTTAAACTATTACACGGGTATTTATCGCGTATATTACCTTATTTTATTTATTTTCCCCGACATGTCGCCTATGTTACCCGTGAATACCCGTGTAATAGTTTGAAGAAGTTTAGTTTATAAATCACCTTGATTTTCGGCACCAGACGGTCATACAACGGCCCGTCTTTTTGTGTGAGCTCGTGGAAAATTCTGGCATCCATCTGTGCGGCTAGAAGATTGTTAGCAGCCGTCACGGCGTGGATATCCCCGGTCAGATGCAGGTTGAAATCTTCCATGGGGATCACCTGATCAGGTTTAATAAGTTAACCGACATGTAATCACTTGATTACATTAACTTATTATGAACGGGACAGTTTGCAAGTATACCTCATCATCATCATCATCAGCCTGAAGAAGTCCACTGCTGGACATTGGCCTCCCCTACACATTTCCAGGAAAATCGATTCTGATATAGCCCTGTCTGTCTTAATGTCGTCCGGTCCATATGATAAAACCAAGTACTAACTTCCCTTTGAATTAGAAATGACACGAATATTCGGGTGATAGTCTATGTACTTTTCTGGGGATATCTACACTGCAAAAGCGTTATAATTTGTCCTATAGCGACATTTGTTTTCTGTTTAAGTAAACTATTGTTTTGAGCGTGGTTTATTATTTCTGCGCGTGATACGTGTGGACTTTTTGACGCGACTGCTCAAAAAGTTACTCACAGTTGCTCGCGATTTGCGATAAATAAGTTCAGTGTTTTATATCTTTCAAAAGGTCAAAGTTTGCGAGCGAGAAGTGCATCGTCGGTTGTCTCCGCCCTAATGTTGCCTTAGGCCAGTGGAAAGTTAACAGGCGGCTTTTTTTTGAACTAGCTCATCTGCCATCGCCTATAACAAAGCATTGCCTCGTAGGTCGAATCGTGACATTCTTCTCGCTCCTCCCCTGCGGTGAGTGGGGATAGGGTGTCTGCGCTATGTCATCTTTCCCTGGCGCGTCTGGCCTAGTCTCTCCTCGTAGGTCACGCTCTGCTAGTATTTAGATACCTGTGAGTAGCCACCTCCAGCGGCGCCGCCCTTCACCCCAAAGGTGGGTCCTTGACTCGGCTGTCGCATGCACGCGAAGGCATTGCGGCCGCGATGTGCGCCCAACGCTTGCACCAACCCAAGTAGCGTGGTACTTTTACCTTCTCCGAGCGGTGTCGGAGTTATACTAAAACAGATAGTTATATTATTAAGAAAAAGAACACATTTTTCGTTTTATTTTGTCACTGGTTCTTTATTAATTATTCATTTACTTGATGCTTCATGTGGGTTAAAGGTCTTAAGGGGTAATAATGTCCAGAACATAAGCCCCGTTAGGCCATTACAATGGCCTTACGGCTAATTACAATAATTAGGTACCTATTAGGTAAACATAACCTAAAGGTAAACCTAGGAAACAAAATTTTATTCTTAATAATTAAACTTACCTATCTATATCTATACTAATATTATAAAGCTAAAGAGTTTGTTTGGTTGAACGCGGTAACCTGGAGAACTGCTGGTCCGAATTGAATAATTATTTTTGTGTTGGATAGTCCATTTATTGAGGAAGGCTATTATAGGCTATATAACATCACGCTACTACTAATATTATATGACAACTTTACTAGGTACTTCTTTCAAACCAAGTGTGGTGAAAGGATTGTAAGTGCGCCTCAAATAGGCTCTTTTCGTGCACTTAACACATAGTTTCGAGCTTTGTAGGTTCTACGACATGCGGGTTTCATCACGATTTTTTCCTTCATCGCTTGAAAGCACAGGCATAGCATAGTGTAAATACATTTTTGGATAGAAAAACTTATTGGTACACGACTGGATTTGAAGACACGACCTTAGGATCGGAAGGCGTAGCAGCTGCCACTAAGACACTAGCGCTCTGTTTAAGTTGAATGGAGAGATCCAGTTCTACATGATTAGAAATTCAAAACTTGTCAGTTCCTTACCCAGCAACAACGATGTACTTTCCTCCTTGCGTGCCCTTCAGCCGGTCGAGGACTGAGAGAGATATCTTGGCCTTGGTCCGTCCGTACTGAGACACTTCGTTGGGGAAGAGGCCAATCTCTGCGGCCAGCTCGCTGATGTCCTTCGGCTTTTGCGACCGGGCTATGGCGATGTCACTGTATGAATAAAAAAAGAGTTAGAAGGAAAGAGAGGAAGTGGAAGACTCTAATTTCACATGTCTATGCTCAGGGTTTGCTGTAAGAAAACTCTTTTTAGAGTTAAGCTTGCCTGTGTACACGTCTTAATTTTAAGTTAAAAAGTTGAGTAAAATGATGTATTTTTCTTTGTGTACAAAGAATGAAGAAATAAACAAATAAATAAAGATCAAGGAAAAGCTACCAAATAAAAGCAAAGATCGCCGTCTTGTGTATAAGGAGGCCTAAGAAGTTACCTGTAAACCTGTAAAAAAATGCATACATTACGCCGACAAGAGCAATGCTCTTAGGGTCGATTTACATCAAACGAGCGAATGCTCATTCTATCCCCACTACAGCTAATTCTTCTAGTGTAAACAGGCGTAGAGCATTCCTTCGTTGTTCTTAGTGCGTTCGCAAAGATTCTATGGAATATTCTAAGAATGCTCGCTCGCTTGATGTAAACGGCGCAAGAGCGCGCGAACAGTTGCTTAGAGCGTTCTAGCGTGTTCGGACGTGCTCGCGCCACTAAGCGGTCTCATCAAAGCGTTCTTGTGTTCTAGCTCTTGTTCTAGCTCTAGCTCTTTGTTCGTTTGATGTAAACGCTGAATACAAGTTTTCGTTTACACTAAAAGACCACGAACGAATGCTCTTGTTCTAGCTCTAGCTCTGTGTTCGTTTGATGTAAATCGACATTTAAATAAGAAGATGAGCATTCGTGTACTGACTAAATTGAATCTGGCGAAGTATGTAAGCCAGATTTCTTCCTTCTTTTTACCACCACCATACTGAAAAGAGAGCACTGGTGGTCTAGTGGTAGTGACCCCGCCTTCCGATCCGAAGGTCGTGGGTTCAAATCCACTCGTGTACCAATGAGTTTTTCTGTCGAAAAATGTATGTGCACTATGCCAGTACTCTCAAAACGGTGAAGGAAAACATCGTGAGGAAACCGGCGTGTTGTAGAACCTAAAAAAATTCGAGCAACACGTGTCAAGGGTCACGCAAAAAGGGCCCACTAGCGGCCTACTTGAGGAAAAAACCTGCCCGCACATCAAGTGCGGATGATAAAACTTGCCAAAACTTGCCACCACCATACTTCAAGAAAATAAAGATACTTGTACTATTGTAAGTAGTAGTAGAGTTATGCATGTGGTTCATCTGGGGAAGTACTATGTTTGCTATGTTTCGGTTGAAAGGTGTGGGTGCCGGTGAAATTACTGGCACGTGAGGCTGAACATCTATATGCTTCAAGGAATGTGCCCTACGATGCACTTCCCTGTGTCCAACAGGGAAGTGCATCGTAGGGCACATTCCTGTGCCTGACCAACCAGTCAATGCTTTGATATAGGCGATGGTTACCACTTACCATCAGGTCCTTGTTCCATCAGCTAATTAATAGATTCAGGCGAGATTTTGCGGAATTCCATTGCGAAACATAAATTAAGTAGAACAATAAATATATAGTACTAATCCGCTAATCTAATCTAAGTAAGTTAATTTAATGTAGACTTGTAACTGGACTATAAGAAGTCTTCGCGGCGTGGGGTGCACACACAAGTCTACATTAAATTAACTTTCTTAGATTAGATTAGCGGATTAGTAATATATATTTATTGTTCTACTTAATTTATGTTTCCATCAGCTAGTTGTATAAAAATTAACTTCATTTAATGTGGATCCTCGCTGGCTACATATACCTGGGCGGTGGCGAGACGGGTGTGATCCGCAGCGGTCGCAGCGGCCAAGCAGGCGCCAGCAAGCGGTCGAGCTGCCTCCGCGCCGCCAGCACGGTGTTCCTCATCAGCATGGCGACGGTCATGGGGCCCACTCCGCCCGGCACCGGCGTCACGTGCGACGCCACTCCCAACGCCTCCTGGTACGCGACGTCGCCAACTAGACGCTGCCCGCTCTGCTTACTGGAATCTATAAACAAACACTTTTCAGTTCAGGCAGGGGACGTTATAGTAAAACACAGATCAATCGCAATCCACACAACACTATCTAGCCCCAAATTAAGCAGAGCTTGTACTATGGGAACCAGATAGCTGATATAATACATACGTACATAGTATAAAGTACACATTTTTTTGTAACACCCAGACAGAGAACAAACATCTGCGTACACCATACAAATATTTGTTCTCGGTGGGGATCGAACCCACGACCTTCGGCGCAGAGGGCAGAGTTACTACCAACTGAGCTGAGAGGCCAGGATGATATTAAGCGGATTTAAGGCCTGCGCACATCTAGGCGATGGTGATGGCGATCAGCTTCTTCTTCTTGTAAATAAAGCACTATAGGTACAAAAGAAATATGAAGAAACAAAAGAAAATAACGAGGGCCAAACGGCAATTTGAGTTTTTGAGCCAAATTAAAAGATATCTATCTAAATAAATATTATTTAATCTTAAGTCTATCAGAAAAGAAAATTCAGGATCATTCAGTGCATTCCAGTATAATGTGGGGAATGAGTGCGACTTATTTTTAATAATATAAAATCTTAATTTTTTTTTCATCATTAATTTTAGGGTGTAGAAATATTTTTCAAATAAAACTATGCAATAGCTAATAGATTTACCCGAGCACAAGACGAAGGCGCGCTAGCTAATTATTTCAAATACATAAAACTTGTGTTACTTCGGATTACTACGATAACAAAATGAAACCTTTTGCATGCATTCCGAAACACAATTACAAAACTGGTATTTTTTAATTTTGAAAAAATAACCCGATTAGCCTAAACCAACACATTTTATCAATGCAAATGAGATGCAGTAAGTACTTACAAAAGATAAAGATACCTAATAATGCACTTACAAAGTCTTCAGTTAAACTGTTTTGTTTCCATAAATACGTACACTACATCGTTATAAATAAGTTTTGTCATTCTTAGGAATCATAAATTTAATATAACACATTTACTCCGTTACATTTATTATCTACTCTTGTAAAAAAATAAAAGCGAAAACATTTATTTAAATAATTATTAATCCAAAATGATAACGTTTAGTTTAGTCAGTGTAATTTAGTCAACTGTTTGAATGTTGCTTTCACTATGGGGATGTTTCATTACTGTTTTATCAATATTTATAATCCTTCGCCTTTCCGTCGTTTGTCGTCTACCCCTGCTGTTTACTAACTCGTAGAAAGGTGGATAATATGCTTTACGTTTTTCCAATTGTAATTGAAAGATTTCGATGATAAAATTAAGTACTGGCTAAAACAACAAATTGGATCTTTTCTGAAATAAAAATATAAAAAAATATTGAATAAGTACCTATCCAAAAGAAGCACTCTTATCTAGAAAAAAAAATATCATCGATTTTTTTCAATTATGTAAAAGGGTGGCATAAAAGTGAAAGAGTTAATTTTTCCATCTACGGAGTAACGTTATTCGTAGCATACAAAAATTAATTCCTTGTTATTGACAAACAAAAAGAGAAGGATATATTTTTATTTGACGGATAAATTTATCTGTATATAGAGTGAAGACATAGGGCTAAGGAAAACAAATATAAAAGCCGGGATTACAATTAGTTTTTATCATTCCAAGTGGTGACCCCGACTTAACTACGAGTAGGTACGCAATTCTTCTTGGGCTATAATGTGAATTCGCTTTGACATTTTTACGATACAAAACATAGGAGTTATTGTAAGTATTTTGTAGCTATATTCTCACCTGGAATAGGGTTGATTCCACAGTCGATGACAATCGCTCCCGGCTTGATCCAAGACGCACGAACCATTTCAGGTCTTCCGATCGCTACCACTAGAATATCAGCTGTTTTTGTCTGAAAATAATATATTTTTTGTTGATCAAGGCAGTAGACTCCTCATAAAATATTAGGACCATACGAACTAAATTAGTCACACCATCATCATCATCATCATTTTAGCACGGTATCACCCACTGCTGAGTAGAGATCTCTTTCATTTTCTATCAACCTCTTCTTAATTCTTTATTGCACACAATACAAAACATAGGAAAAGAACAGAAATAGAGGACATGTACAAAGGCGAGCTTAACCCTGAGTAGAGTTTTCTTACAGCAAACCTTTGAGGCTAGAGAGAGGTGACTATATAGGCAGGTTTGTGTACATTAAAACAAAAGTAAAAAATAATAAAAATACATAAATGAATAAATTTACTAATATGCAAAATAAATATAGGCATACATATAATACATAAATAATAATAATAAAATACAATACATAAAATACATAACAATACGTATCACAGTTCAGAGAGACAGATAGACTCCTTTTGAACCGATCTAATTAAAAGGAGGTTCTCAATTCGGCTGTAGTTTTATTCTAGTTTGTTAAAGCATAACTTCGTCATTTATAAGCCGATTTGAAAAAAAATATATCTAAAAAGTATAAAAATCGGTTCAGCCATGACTTACATGAAGTCTTTTAAAAGATTTTTAAACTTATATTACCTATTTCTTTCTCTACGACCTTTACGAGTGTTCCTCAAATTTAAATAAATAAATAAAATATAATACATTTGTATACGTACAATCTCGCTCAAATTCTTCGTTTTAGAATGACAGACGGTCACAGTAGCGTGTTCCCACTTCAGAAGCTCAGCGGCCGGCGTACCAACGATGCGACTTCTGCCTAGCACCACCACATTTTTTCCAGCGATCTCCACACCAGTCCTCTTGATTAGTTCCACGCAGCCGGCTGGAGTGCAGGGGACGAAACCAGAGAAATCCCCGCAGGCTATGCGGCCCTCGTTCACCGTGTTTAGACTATCGAAGTAAATAAAGTATAATTCGGATGACGTTTATAGCGCTGACTTTAAATTCAGAAAAATATTTTTCATCCCACCAGCTCGGAAAGTGTGTTTTTGCTGTTCAATATCTGACTGGAAAAGCCGTTTTTATCCGCTAGAGGATAAAGTAAATTTGAATTTAGAATATCGTGTCACTAAGTTTGTGAATACACAACCTATTTACTTCTACCTCCATGGTGCCGAATTTATCATACAACCTTTTTTAATTTGCTAAAAACTCGCACTCGTAACCTTCTTGGTGTATTTGTGAATTCAAAATATCATTAAACCTATTTTCTTCTAATTGCATGGTGCCGAATTAATCATACAACCTTTTTAAATTTGTTAAAAACTCATAACCTTCTTGGTGTGTTACTTTTAGTCGCGCCATGATCTTTTTTGCGTTTAGTCATTTCCTCGCTGAGGTGGGATGAAAAGTTACGTGTTGCACTCGAGTGCAAAGATTTTTCACCTTGTGCTCTTTTGATTCCTTCGCCAACGCTTAAGGTGATATCAGACGGTTCACTCGAATGATTGTTCACTCGAGTGAATGCTTCATTTTTTTTTCATTCTATGTTCACACGGCTTAGACGAAATGATACAGAAATGAACATTCATTGTTCTTTCTTTTAAATATGTCATCGAATGAAGTCGTACGTCGGTGGTGGGTGCGACCATGGATTGCAAGAAGAAATCCGAATGAACGTTCTCTCAGTGTTCAGACCGTTCATTTCTCGTTCATTCGGAGTGGGAATGAAAGATACCGGATGCCAATATCCAACACTGTTGGATCGGTTCACTAATGAATTCATTCGGCACTCGTGTTTCATTTTTTGTTCAGACATTTCATTTCGAGTGAAATGTACCGAATGAAAGGTGAAAATGAACAAAAAATGAACCGTCTGATATCACCTTTAGGATTCTAACTTTTAAACCACTCGCTCCGCTCGTGGTTAAATTTTAGAATCCTGCGCTTGCTCGGTCATCAAAATTGAGCACGCGGTTAAAAAGCAGCTTTGCACTCTTGTATAACAAATAACTATTTCATCCCACCAGCTCTGAAAGCGTGTTTTTGCTGTTTAATTTCTGACTGGAAAAGCCGTTTTTATCCGCTAGAGGATGAAGTAAATTTGAATTTAGAATATCGTGTTCAATAAGTTTGTGAATACACAACCTATTTACTTCTACCTCCATGGTGCCGAACTTATCATACAACCTTTTTTATTTTGTTAAAAACTCGCACTCGTAACCTTCTTGGTGTATTTGTGAATTCAAAACACCATTAAACCTATTTACTTCTACCTGCATGGTGCCGAATTTATCATACAACCTTTTTAAATTTGTTAATAACTCATACTCGGAACCTTCTTGGTGTGTTACTTTTAGTCGCGCCATGTTCTTTTTTGCATTAGTCATTTCCTCGCTGAGGTGGGATGAAAAGTTACGTGTTGCACTCGAGTGCAAAGATTTTTCACCTTGTGCTCTTTTGATTCCTTCGCCAACGCTTAGGATTCTAACTTTTAAACCACTCGCTACGCTCGTGGTTAAACTTTAGAATCCTGCGCTTGCTCAGTCATCAAAATTGAGCACGCGGTTAAAAAGCAGCTTTGCACTCTTGTATAACAAATAACTATTTTAGTTGGAACTTAAAAATGTTTTATAAGTTAAAAAAAGGAGCTGTTATGTCGTATAAGGAAGTCAGGGAGGCTGCATTCGAAAGACTTAATTGGAGAAACTGCATCAAAACCCCGACAAGAGCTAAGCTCTTAAATTTAAGACGAAGAAGTTGAAAAGTGTTTTTTCATAGTGCGGATATGTCTACTTTTTTTGCTATAAGACTTGTATTTATATCAAAATGCTGCTGAAATAACTTGATACCAGACGGACCGGCCAAGGATGGAGAATTCTCAAAATTGTTCTTCTAATCTTTTTATCGTGTCACTGGTTCTTTCGAACCAAGTGTGGTGAAAGGACTTTAAGTGAGCCTCAAAGAGGCCCCTTTCTTGCACTTGACACATGTTTTCGAACTTTTAGGGGCTCCTTTGGCTCGCAGGCTCGTCGGTTTTAGCTCGCCAATGGATCACCCACCTAAGACATGCCAAATAATAATGACAATTCAATTTGTGGCTGATTGATAAATTATTATTCATTCGCACCTATGCATAACGTAATAAGAAAGTATGAGAAAGGCATAAATCTTCAAGGTTTAGTCAAGATGTAGTCAAGGAACTTACTTCCACTGCTTTAGTGCTGGTGCCATGCATTGGTGGACAGATGGCGTTTTCAATAATAAAAATAAAGTAAAGTGTGTTTAAATATTTAGGTCATATGGTCACTACTGATTTGAAAGATGATGCCGACATAGAAAGGGAGCGCAGGGCGCTGGCGGTAAAGGGCAATATGCTGGCCCGCAGGGTTGCGCATTGTTCAGGTGAGGTCAAAGTAACTTTATTTAAATCATTCTGTCAATCTTTTTACACAAGCGGCCTGTGGTGTAGGTTTAATAAGTCGTCCCTCAGCGCCTTGCGTGTCCTGTACAATAACATGTTTAGGGTATTGTTGGGGCTACCAAGATTCTGCAGTGCGTCGGGCATGTTTGCTGACGCACATGTCAACGACTTTCACGCCATAATGCGTAATAAAATAGCTTCCGTCAAGCGCAGAATGTTGGCTAGCTCCAACAGTATACTTTAGAGTACTGGCTGGCAGATGGGACAGCCCACTACAAAACTACTGGGTGGCTGCCTTAATCAATCCCAATGCCAGTCAAGTTTATTACATTAACTAGGTAACCATTCGTGTGAACTCCTACTATAATGTTCTCTGTTTATTTTATTATTTTTTGATGTGCTATTGTATGTGTTATGTTAGTTTTAAGAAAATGGATCTTTTGACATCTGAATAAACAAATTTTTAATTTTTTTTAATTTTTTTTTTAATAAATAAATAGTTTACCCATCAACATCCTTGTCCGGAGATACTGCATCGGTGATGCGGTGATTGTCGATGGAATGGGCCGAGTCTAGCGGCATTTGGACGATGATGCCGTGGACGGATGGTGACTCGTTCAAGGCAGTCACTTTCGATAACAGCTAGAAAGAGGATGTTTTGGTTTGTATGTGTTTACTTAAGTATTTTTATATGGTAGAGAGCACTGGTGGTCTAGTGGTAGCGACCCCGGCTTTTGATGGCCGATGGGTTCAAATCCACTCGTGTACCATTGAGTTTTTCTGTCCAAAAATTTATGTGCACTATGCCAGTACTCTAAAAAACGGTGAAGGAAAACATCGTGAGGAAACCGGCGTGTTGTAGAACCCAAAAAAGTTCGAGCAACACGTGTCAAGGGTCACACAAAAAGGGCCCGCCAGCGGCCTACTTGCGGAAAAACCAGCCCGCACATCAAGGGCGGATGATAAATTTGCCGATTTTATGGTATCAGTAAAAAAATATTCCATGACTTGTAAGTCACTTATTCTATCAGTTATCTGGTCCCCATAAATGCGTGCGTAAATAATTTTATTGACTGATATCGTACCGTTATACTTTATCGGGGAAGTCAAGAGATCAAGGTACCTTTGTTATATAACTATACTATAGGTACAATCACTTTTTAAACCCAAAAATGCCACGGCGAACAAAAGGACCATACACTTTCTTTGGTAATTTCCACACAAAGCTATATCTTGTCCGAAACTAAGGAACTTGAACTATGGGAACCAGACAGCTGATAGAACACCTTCAATACTGTATAAAGTGCACAAGCGGCCGCCCACCGCTTCGCTCGCCCCGTTCCCGTTAATTTTACGGGATAAAAAGTATCCAATGTCCATCTCCTGGTTTTAAGCTACCTCTCCAATTGTCAGCCAAATCTGTTTATCCATTCTTGAGTTTTAATATAAGCACGACTTTCTCTTATAAATATGATTAAAAACACAACCATCCCACGGGCACCATACATTTTACAGGGATAAAAAGTAGCCTATGTGCTATTTCAGACTATAATCAATCTCTGTGCCAAATTTCATCCAAATCCATTCAGTTGTTTTAGCGTTATTGAGTAACAAACATCCATCCATCCATGCTCACAAACTAAGTTGGATAACACCTAGAATATCATTCATAGTTATACTGACCTCATTTTCAGTAATATCCCGTGGCAGACAGATCCGTTCGGCCGTGATGCCTATATTCTCGGCTGCCTTCAGCTTCATACGAATGTAGACATTGGAGTCTTCCCGCCCGCCCACCTGCACGATGGCAAGCTTGGGCTGGAAGGAAGGCAGCTTCGCCTTCGCCTCTGATACTTCCCGGCGAAGCTCATTTTCTATGGAACTATACATTTCAATGGCATTAGTCTTGTAATAAAGGTTCTCGAATGGCGACCACGAACCGGAAGACAAAGCGTAGGGCGTCCACCTACCAGATGGACCGACGACATTGTTAAGATCGCGGGAAGTCGATGGATTGAAAGGGCTCAGAATCTTTCTTCCTGGAAATGTTTAGGGGAGGCCTATGTCCAGCAGTGGACTTCTTCAGGCTGATAATGATGATGATGAGTCTTGTAATAATCGCTGAGATAAACAATTCTGGAGTGCAAAGGTAGTGTAGGACGCCCTCAAACTAGATAGAGCGATGACTTGCCCGAATGGCGGGCAGCAACTGTATGGAAATAGCCGAAGAGGGCTCATTGACAGACCATGGGAGAGACCTATTACAGCAGTGGACTGCAATTGGTTTATGATGGATGATAATGATGAGACTTTGTGATTGTGATGGTAAACTGGGTAAGTGTCTATAAACCTGGTGACAAAATTTTAAGGTCTACGTTATTGGTAAACCCAGGCCACCCGCTTAACATAGCCTCCCAAGCACAGTTACTATCCATCTAAATTGTGACCAGAATGTCAAACGAAACACCTAACATCTTCATCTTTCTAAGAAGTTCTGTAGCAAGAAGCGGTTTGGGTTATGCACATCAGGTAAAGATTCAAATGGTAAGCTATAAAATAAACAATGGAATCTAACGGGCAAGATAGGGTCCACTTTGTCATCAGTTACCAGTAGTACTTTTTCTATGCCAGTAGGTACTACGGTACGAGAATTTGATTCGTAAGCTAAGTGTCGCCGTATTCCTGTAGTTTTGTCGGTTTGCGCTTCAAATCGTCGCTTTAAACAATGTATGAAAAGAACAGGAAATACTCGTATATGCCAGCGTTTTGTGATTGTATGAACACTATAGGAAATATGCCAGTGGTGGCGTTTGTTCTTATGAAAACTACAGGAAATATGCCATTGGCGGCGTTTTGTGGTTGTGTGAAAACTACAGGAAATATGGCAGTGGCGGCGTTTTGTTGTTGTATTAAAACTACAGGAAATATGCCAGTGGTGGCGTTTTGTGGTTGTGGCTGGATGCCCGTGTGCGGGAACACAATGACAACATAACTATTGAATATGAGGAACATACTAATGATAAAATGACGCAGTAATTTTATGAAATTGAACACCATGAATATTATTGATGATAACTACCCTGCAACCTGAAGTCCTGATATCGGTTTTGCCATTTTGAAAGTGTTGTCCGTCCGTCAGTTCGAGCACAACTGGCAGATCACAATAGGTGATCGAGCAGTGCAGGTCACTTATGATAACCCTAGGAGATATAACCAACGAGGGTATTCTGGTTTTGATGGGTTTGCTACAAACCATGAATGTCAAATACAGTAGTAGGTATTACATCAGATTTGGGATAGATGTTTTACAGAAGGGACCAACTCTGAGACTTATGGAGGACACACATATTATAAATTGAATTGAACCTGTTACATTATTAACTACATTGGCAAAAAAGGATTATTTGTTCGTAACTTGAAATAGCAAATAAATATAGTGGACAAACCACACAACACTAGCTCCAAATTAAGCACAGAAAAAAAAATACAAGTATTATGTCAGTTTCCATAGTACAAGAGTATGGAAACTGACATAATACTTGTATATTTTTTTGTAAATACATAGGGTCTTAGAATACAGTAAAACACCTAGACAGAGAATAAACATCTGTGGGCATCCACCAAACCATTATTCGTTCTCGGTGGGGATCGAATCCACAACCGCATCACGCGCAACTGAGCTGAGAGGCCAGTTAATTAAAATAGGCCTTTTACCCGAAAAATGAACTTGGGGACACCAAAATAAAAAGGTGCCTTTAAATTTAATGTTAGCATTCACCATCACTACGCAAAATTCAGATTGCAGCTAAAAAACGCCAAAAATAGAGTATCATACCGTAAACAATTTTCACAAAACGTTTTCATAACAGATGAACTTAACTTTCTTACGAAACTTATCATTTTAAGTACTTATTCGATGTTGTTTACACTACAACTGAATTGGGATAAACATGTTATTATTTTGGTATTGAAATGAACTCGTTAGGTCATGATGGACTATTATCATTAGCGATAAGAAAATAAAGACGTATTAATCGGGAAGAACTCATGGTTCTGGAGGAAAATAAATAAGTACTTCAGTTTTTTTGACATTCGAATATTTTGTAGGTTCTAGCAGTAGCTTAAACCGATTATTTGAATAGCCGAATGCAGTAGCACTCGATTTAATTCTCCCAAATAACTACTTTATACTAACTCGCGAATTAAATCCGATTGAAGTTTCATCCAAATTAATCCAGCCGATAAGTCTCAATCACATTCAGATAAATTGAAATTCGTAATGATTGCCCATGTTTGTTTTTTCACGTATAAAAAAAACTACTGGCTAGATCTTGTTCAAACCAAATATCGTTAAAAGTTTGCAGAGTAATGAACAACATATATTTTTTTTAGTTTTACCATTCTCTTATTTTAGAAGTTAGAGGGGGGGGACCAACTTTTTTCCACTTTGGAAGTGTCTCTCGCGCAAACTATTCAGTTTAGAAAAAAACTATATTAGAAACCTCAACATCATTTTTGAAGACCTATTCATAGATACCCCACACGTATGGGTTCGATGAAAAATTTTTTTTTGAGTTTCAGTTTCAAGTATGGGGACCCCCAAAATTTATAGTTTTTTTTCTATTTTTGTGTAAAAATCTTAATGCAGTTTACAGAATACATCTACTCCCCAAGTTTCATCAGTCTAGCTCTTACGGTTTCAGAGTAAAATGGCTGTGACACGGACGGACAGACAGACATGACGAATCTATAAGGGTTCCGTTTTTGCCATTTGGCTACGGAGCCCTAAAAAGGAACAATGACATAAAAGTTAGCTGCCACTCAGTATAAATGCTATAGCGTGCATGTGCTACTGTAGCGCTGTTTAAAAAAATAACCTCTATGTAGCAATATAATCCGTGCAATCAACAACATAATTATACCTACTGTGCCTTAGCTATTTGCTAGGTTATGCTACAAGAAATAAAGACTATTACAAAGGTACTAACAAAACTAAGGGCAATTTTTTCAATCTACAGATTACTTAAATTATACGTCAGATAAAAGTATATCCATCAGGGGCCTAATTCTCGGGCCGATCTCGATCATTTTGCAATTTTATTTTATTGCTTCTTTTCGAAGAGGGAATGGAAGATTTCCTTGAGTAATTCATCAATGTTCTCATCGTAGAAGCCTCGACAGCTACGATATACGGAAAACGTAAAAAAAGTGCGGGGTTGTGAAAAGAAGTAATAAAATATAATTGCAAAATGATCGAGATCGGCCCGAGAATTAGCCCCCTGTTCTTTAGACTTATCAAAAAGTAGGACTGACATTTTCTATACGACAAACAGCGTTATTCCGTAGATTGATTAAACAGCTCTTAAAAGTCTCGTACAAGCAACAACTAAATAAAATATGTACTTACTTTAAAACTGCATCAATGTTTTCGCCCGAATTCCACATGTTTTGTTTTATTGCGTCACTTCTTATCAGTAAACATACACAAAGTAACCGGTACGCGACAATCTCAATGCCACAGACGAGCCATACGGAATGTGTAATTTATGCTGAACTGGTCGTCATGTCTATAAGTACCATTTTTGTTTATCACCACGAGTAACTTAAGCTATGGTTTGTATTGTATCATATTTACCGAGCCACTAACTTGAAACTGCCCAAACCGGTTTTAGCACTGTCAAGATAAAAATGTATTGGTACTTGGTAGTCATTGGATGAAGCTATTATTAGAGTAGGTATGTAGGTACTTAAATTGTATGAAAAATTACGAATTTATTATATTTCGTTACATATATACTATTATTTTAAATAGGAAATATTTGTATTTTTGTGTGTATGTTTGTAATGAATAAACTCAAAAACTTCTGTGCCGATTTTAAAAATTCTTTCACTATACGAAAGCTACATTCACCCTGAGTGTCATAAGCTATAATGATGTGTTTAAAAAATAAGTTTCCACTCGTGCGAAGCCAGGACAGGCCGCTAGTTATCTAATATGGCAGTAGCTCTGCCTTCTTATTTGGGTCTTAATTGTGGTGTATGGTTTTTTTTGTGCATGTTTTGTTATTTTGTTTGTTAAGTTTGGCTTAATTTTTAATCTAAAGACTTTTGAAATGAAACATTGACATTCTTGCAACTTTTATTTTATATTTACTTACTTTGGAACTATTTAAAAACAATTTAACATAAAAATAGTAGTTTTTTTAAACTATAGCTATAATTTTCATCGTTTTTTTCACAGAGAAAACATTTATTATAACAAGAGTTTTTGCTTATATTTAATTAAAATTATGGTACTTAATTGAAAAATATCAGGTAGTTAGGTACACTTCAATCAAACTAGGCAGAAACATCAAAGAAAACAAAAAAACTTGACTAAATCATTTTCAGTCTTAATTATAGAAAATAATGAATCAAACAATAAACCTATAGACAAAATCACAAAGGGAGTCCTAGAATGGAACAGAATTGTTATAGGACAACCATCTTCGTAGCTTACAACTTTCTACAATATTATAATATAACAAATGAGCTTCGAAATATGATAGCATCTACATAATAATCAACCAAGTTGATTCCCAAAGGAACGTCTCCTTAGCTATAAAAAAAAACAGCCCCATTGACACTACTTCCAAAAAGTTTCAAATTACGTTTCTAACACACTTTTGACACTTTTGTATGAACTTATCGATCACAGACATTTTTCCATTCACTACTTAAAACAGTACACAATAATGCTAGTGACACGGGCGTCACAAGAACTAAAAACACACATAGCTACACATAGACGCTGACAATCATACTTTCTAAAAGGACAGAGTTCTACTTATTTTTATCCAAAGTTAACTGTATAAGACAGGCTTTAATTGAGAAAACGCTGCCTTAATGAGATAGAGAGCGATTGTGCTCTGAAAAATATGGCACTATCTTTTATGCCAGGATTACAGATCAGACAGTATTTTCAACACTGATAATAAGAACATAAAAAATAGAATAGTACTTATTTTTACTGCAATTACATACAGTAATATACATAGCTAAGTGTAAAAAATAGTTAATATATACAGGGTGTCTCTTAGTTAGTAGGTATGTTACCGGATTATCGACAATCACGGAAAAGGTAACGTTTTACAGGTTGTAAAAGTTTGCTTCAAGATTTCTTAAAATATCACCGATTTTTTTTGTTGTTTTTAAGTTTCTAAGTGTCGATAATTTCCCTCCTTAGGAATAATACGGACACCCTGTATAAATAGTATTAAAAAAATATGAATTTGCATTATTAAATGCAATTGCTGCACGCAAAAATGATGTATAACACATACTTTATGACTGGAACACAAGGAAATCCTCTTCCTTCTCCATATGCGCGTTGCTGTACAGATGAATGCGCATAGCGTGGGTTGGCATTGGCGTGGTGCCACACAGCTTGCAAGACAACTCGGCGGCTGATGATATTGGTGTTCTGAGGACAAAATGTTACCGCCTCATTTAATAATGCCTGACACTTTTTAAAGGCTAAAAGTCTCTTGTCACTGTCATCAAACCAAATCAAAATGTCTTTATTTGGAACAAAAACAAGGGTACATACGGTTCTTCTTCTTAATGAATGGCATCTGTCCATTTCGGATCAATTTTGCCAGTGTCGAGTAGTTTAATGAGTTTAATGATGATAAATTACATAGATAAAATACTTTTTCGTCAAGTCAAAAACTGTGTTGCACTGCTATATAGTCATGTCAACAAATATAAATGACTAACGGCCGGCTTGTCTATTGACTGACTTAATACAGCATAAAAAAAACTAACCTGCCAACAAGCAGCTTGAGATTATCATTCTCCCGTTTGAGTGCCAACAGATATTCCATCGGCACTGGATGTAGTTCTTGAGGGGAATGCAGCGGGTACACTATCGCCCGTTCCACCATCTCAGGGACTGTGATCTCCAGTAGTTCGTCTTCGGGCACCGAACGCCATTCCCAAGCGTTTGGTACTATTTGCGGCTCGCGGTGCTTGCGACGCTTTGTAAGAAGCCTGTCAATATACAATCATGTATAGATAAACCAGTCTAAAAATGCACGCCCCTCCACCACGATTTCTTGAAGTTGGCTCACAGCAAAGTACTTCAAAATGATCTTTGTGATGTAGGTATTATAGAACAATTTACTTTGACTGACTGAAGCAGTGGGACGTGCAGTTTAATATTGGACGATCTCTACGGTTTTATATGATTGACTGGCCTCTCAGCTCAGTTGGTAGTAGCTCTGCCTTCTGCGCTGTAGGTCGTGGGTTCGATCCCCACCGAGAACAAATATTTGTGTGGTGAACATAGATGTTTGTTCTCTGTCTGGGTGTTATATTGTATTCTATGTATGTATTTACAAAAAAAAAAGTTATAAAGCATTATATCAGCTATCTGGTTCCCATAGTACAAGCTCTGCTTAGTTTGGGGCTAGATAATGTTGTGTGGATTGTCCACAATATTTATTGTATACATTACAAGCGGCTGCCCGCGGCTTCGCTTGCCCCGTTCCCGTTACTTTCTTGGAACAAAAATCGAGTATCCTATATCCTTCTCCCGGTTCTAAGCCGTCCAGGTTTGCGTAGGCCATAAAAAATCTTAATCTTAGTTTTCATACAATCTATAAGGGGCATAATAGTATATTAGTAGCCAAGGGCTGTAAGGAATCAATTGAAGCCCGAGCAGCGAGGGCGCCTATAGTTCGAGGGTGCAATTGGTGCTTACGACCGAGCTAACTATTCTGCTTTACATCTCGATGTGAGGTAAGTAGAAAAAACCGGCATTACAAGAATAAAACATTTTTTTTCAAGAACGAAATTGAGCTTCGCTGTTCGATATTTAAAATTGATGACTATTATACTCACACGAAGACGAGGCTGAATAGCAAAGCGACCTCTTTGGTCATTGGTCTGAATACATGATGTCTATTGCCAGTATGATAGTTGTTATGATGTACGCGAACTTTTTGGATGAAAGAAGTGTTTTTTTATTACTTACCGCCCTAGAGCTTTTCTAGCTACATTATTACCCTAGAGCGCTAATTAGTCACCTACAAGCCCCATTTGGAGGTAATAATAACCTACTTACCGACACAAGAGATGTAAAAAGTACTTAATAAACTAAGTGACCTTGGGCTTCTAGCATGATCCAAGACACAGGCGCCCTCTACTAACAACATTTAGTAACATTATTCTCCCTTACTTTATGAGATCTGCGCGTATGAACTTGGGTATACGCGGGCGCATTTCGTCATCAGTTGTGGGCGTTTCCTGGCCTTCCTTGCAATACATCATGTAGTCCATCAGATGGCGGATGTGGTTTATCTGAAAATACAAAATCCATATTATATTCAGCTGAAATAATCAAAGTTACAACGCACAAAAGTGAAATTATAAAACAAAACACTGCTGATTTCATTTAGTTCTATTGTCGTTTGAAGCACGGCGCGGCGACTAGTGCCAACACCGATGAACGCTGCGCGCGTTGGTCACCATTTTGTTTGTCATTCGGCTTCTAACCTCTGGTCTGACAGCACGAATGTTTTTTCTGCGCTCACGCTGTTTAGATATTCTTTTTGTTAAGTTTTTCGTTACGTTGTGTTTGTGGTAATTTTTGTGTTTATTTGTTGCTATATTGTTTCGCGCAATCAATATGGATCCTCAACCAAGAAGGTCAAGTTCGGCACACTAACTAGACAATCGAGGCAATTTCATTCGTTCAGGAGTTTTTCCAATCACTATTTTTATTTCATCAAAAACTGACAACACTGTTAACGTCAGTTGGCTTCGTCTAAATAAAAATCCGACTATAGCTGTGCGCAGGCCTTACGTCTTCAAGTATTGCACTTACCGAGCCTATATCATCAATGGACATGTCAGCGTCGATATTGAGCAGTAGATCGTGCTCGGGGAAGTAAGGCGTTCCATCCTCAGCGCTGCCCAGTCCACAGAGCGCGCTCACGTAGCGACTCCCGCCTGTGTCGCGACGTAGTTCCGCACTGTGTGTTAACAACCAATTATATAATATAACTAGCGGCACATAACTTTAGCGCTGAGCGATACGCGGAGGGAATAGCTGCGCATGAGTCATAGAGTGCGCATGTCGCGCACACTGGATGTGTGGATGTGTGCAGAGTGTCTGTCCTAAAGGTACAGAGAGCGGAGTGCGACTGGAGAGCCAATCAGCGCGCTACATACGCCCGCCCTTCATTCCGCTAGTCCCCCTCAGGTACCTTATTTTTGACTTCTGCGCAATAATGGTCAGCGCTAAAGTTATGTGCCGCTACCTATACACTCATCAACATTGTCTAGGGATATTCAACATATTGTAGATTTTTACAAAAACTGAAAATAATTTCTTTAGAAACTGGATATGGCAAGAATCTTTATTGTGTTGTTTATTAATAATAATAAAATACAACTGTTTGATATTATTTAATAATAAAAATTAAAGTAGGAACGAAATCTCTTGTTTATGTTCAGTTCTGTCCATCCCAAGGTTACCTGGTAGAGATCGCTGTTAGCGATAAGGCCGTCCATTGTATTACTGTGACTTATATGTGTGTGATTTTTAAGCTAAAAACTGAAGTAGCCTTGTGTGTCATTGTAATCAATAAAGAGTTATCTATCTAGCTAGACAATGTTGATGTGTGTATACAGCGTTGCTTATACACACATCAACATTGTCTTATACTTACACTAAAAATAACTTTTATCTACTCTGATACTATAAAACGAAGATAATAAAACTGAAATCAAAATTCTTATGACATACATTACGTACAGGCCAAAAATAATGAAAAAAAAAGTTACATTACGATACAGGTCTTGTATGGACACCGGTATCATAATTAGACCGTTCGAGTCAACGTATATTTTGCACATTTTGCCAAGAACGCACAAAACAATTACATCCACTATGATTGTCGTTCGTTTTGCCACGAAACGAAAATTTCAAAACTTTTGCCCACAGTGTCTCGAACGGGATGACATTTCACGCACGACTATCAAAATATTTGAGACAGGTGTGTTTGCGCGCTTTGATTGATTTTGAGTTGAGCGGCACGGGCAGCGGGATTTTGTTAATGATGCAGCGTTGGTGTCGGAAGGGTAGAGTATAATTGAGCCACAAACACTCACTCACATCCAAACATCGTAAGTTTCGCATTTAAATAATTATATTATGGGAGTTGGGGAAGCCACTTGTGAAGCTGCGTGTGTATGTGTCGACACATTTGCGTCTTCGCATCATTCCAATTTTGGAAGAGTTCGAGCATGAATAACAATTTAGCACTAGTACTAACAACATTGAAATAAATAATTAGAAGAACGATAAGAATTTATTTTGGAAACACAGACAAACCAAAGGACAAATAAATCAGTGTAGGTACAATTTGCAAGATAGCTAAGAGGTAGGTAGGTAGTAGGTAGGCAAACAAGTAGGCTTACCGTAATAAGGCGTAATGGTAGATTGAGACCTAAGAAAACAAAGGAATGAATTCTAAGTAAGTGTGTAGGTCCCCATGGTAGGTCCACTAGGTAGGTAGAGTACCCTGCTCAACACGTAGGCACAAAAATTTACGGGCCACAAATCAGTTCGTGCCGTGGTGTATGTACGCGTGAGACACAATCTGTTCCCAACTCAGCATAAAGCCGCTCCTTGAAGTGTAGCGACGCTGATTTTCATGTGGAACCAGTGAGTGGCTTCGTGAGTGTGTTCTTCCTTGGATTTTTCAGACGCCGAAGATCTAGTCCAGTTGCTTAGTATGAAAACGACATTCGTACGGCAATAGATAGCCCGGTTTGAGCCATTTATGGATATGGGTAGGGTTACAGAGTCCCCGTGTTCTCCATCTCAGTCGTAAAAATAATTAATTTGCTATAAATCTTTAACTTTTATTATTTTACATCATACATGCTCAGTAAATAGGATTTACTTTAGCACAAAGAGGCTGTGAAAGTAGGCGTGTGCAGCCCAGTGCATTGTAAATGCGTTCCATTTTCAAATCATTTTTACCGTCACACTATGCTTGATACGTAATGGTTCATTAAAGTTCAAGAGCTATGCAAACCTCCTTGGTGATGGTTCATTACAGTTCAAGAGCTATGCAAACCTCCTTGGTGAAACAATCTCTTTTCTTACAAAATGATATGAAAACTTTTTACTGAAAAGATATAGTAGCTCACAGATGTGTGCATAAGTGTGCGTCTACGACTGTTTTAGCAGATATCTACCGGTACAAATATTTTACTATTAATTTTAATAAAATTAATAGTATAATTATAATAATACTTATATTATTATTGTAATTTTATTTTTCTCAAATTAAAATTACATTTCGTCATACCCGTATAAATATTGTGTTAGTGTTGTATTGTAAGCCTATTTCTGCCGAAAAGCAGCATTGATGTGTTTCGAGTTGAAGGGTATGGGTACCGGTGAAATCACTGACACGTGAGGCTGAACATCCGTATGCCTCAAGTTGATGGTCGTAGGGCAGTGCATTGTAGGGCACGTTCCTGACGTGCTTGACCTACGAGGCAATGCTTTGCTATAGGCAATGGTTACCACTTAACATCAGGTGGGCCATATGTTTGTTCCATCAGCTAGTTAAAAATTTACCTTGCATGAATGATGTAAAGTAGAATGCTTACCTCGGTCATAAGTAGCTATTGCACCCTCGAACTATATTTGCCCTCGCTCGCTTTGCTCGCTCGGGCATCTAAATATCTCGGGTACACTCGATCCATTAGCGCCCTTTGCGAGCTGCGCTCGCACGGGCGCCAAAAAGGATCTTGTTCTGCAAAAGCTCACTTACTGCCCTTGTATAACAATCTACTATTGCAACACAACAACTAATCAATCTCAAGTCACTGACACAAATGTCAAAAAACAATAATTTTTACTCATCGACATAACTGGGTAAAAAGTGGCAAAAATCGGTAGCGTTTTTAGCGTTTTTATCCAACTCGAACCGGGGTGAAAACTGTTCAAAACGATCACAGTGATCACTTTTCTTTCGAACCGAACATGGGTTGAAAACGAAAATTTCGTTATTTTCGTTTTTACCATGTGACTCGAACGGAGCAAATATAACTTTTTTATCATAACGATACACCTATACAACCTTCAGCTGGACCAAGGAGGTTGAAGCTCTACTTTAATAAAAAAAAGGTTCAGTGAACGAGTCCAGACGACGCAACACGCATGCGCAAACGATGTTTGCGCCTTGGCGCCAACATTTGACATTTAAAAAATCTTTTCAATATTTAAACAAAGTTTGGTTTTGTTTGTAAAATACATAAGTTTTTGTGTAAAAACATGTCTGAAAGCGAGGATAGTAGTGATTGTACACCACCAGACATTCAGGAAGCTGACGAAATCTAGGAGCTACTATAGTAAATGTTACCACGAATTCATGGAATGGAAAATGAATAAAAATGCTACATCATTTGCTGAAAATGTGTTGTTAGCGTACTTTCAAGAGTTATCTGAAAAATATTCACTTTATATTTTAGTACCCAGTACACTCAATATTTACAACGAAGTTGACATAACTAAATATAGCAAGCTGATTGCATCAGCGTTTTATTTGCAATATCGTTTTACGTATTATAGTATGAGAGTAGATAAAGTAGTGTATGACACTGTACATAACTTGGTCTTATAACACTCGTGTGATACTATAAAAAAAACACGCCTACGGCTCGTTTTTTAAAACACACTCATGTTATAAGAACCCTTATTATGCAACAGTATCATAAACTACTAGTATATTACACTTACATAGGACAGAACAGCAGAGCCATGAGGGCTGGTAATCCCGGGATATCGGGCATCAGTGTGGTGTGGCGAAGCGTTAGTTTGTTGTTATGCTCGTTCTGGCCCACATTCGCTGCTACGACCAACCTGCGAAAAGTTTATGTCAAAATCAAAAAGTTTTAGGCTATATTTTATACTAGCGGTCTACCCCGGCTTCGCAAGGGTCCCCGAGGTGGGTCGTTAGTATTGAATAAAGTAACGATAATTACGCAACATTCCCTAATGTCTCATAAGTTATGATTAAAAAGGATACAAAAAACAAAAGGTACACAAATGTCTTACCTCTCGTGAGTTTCTTGCGGCGCGGTGTCCAGAAGTACCGAGTTGACGGAATTCCACTCGATGTTCACTTGTTTGTCGCGGCTGGCATACATCAGTGTGTACAGGGTCGATTCCAAAGGACTGCAAACATAAACATTGCTAAAGGGTCAAACGCTGAATAATGATGTATGTATTGTTAGCCAGTTTTGGGAATAGGACATCTCTATTCGGATCAAGCAAGAAGTTACATCTCTAGGAGAAAAAAAAGAGGAAGAAGAAGGAGATTATGGCGTCGTTTTTATAGAGTTGTATTATCTGGAGTGTATTAAAGTTTAACAGAGTTGTAGCTATAATCAATGAAGAGTTTTCGTCTTATTAGTATAGACCTAACAAACGCGGAACGAGATAATATATTCTTGTTCTTCCTGCTCCCATCTTCCATTCATCCCAATTTCCCTTTTAAGAGTAGCAGAGCTCTTTGTGAAAGGTGCGTACTACCACCATGCCTATTTCTGCCGTGAAGCCGTGCCGTGCCGTGCAATGCTTACATACATAAAATCACGCCTCATTCCCATGGGGGTAGGCAGAGATCACGGATTTCTACTTGCAGCAAGAGCGCTGGTGGCCTAGTGGTAGCGGCCCCGCCTTCCGATCCTAAGGTCGTGGGTTCAAATCCAGTCGTGTACCAATGAGTTTTTCTTCCCAAAAATTTATGTACACTATGCCAGTGCTCTCAAACGGTGAAGGAAAACATCGTGAGGAAACCGGCATATCGTAGAACCTAAAAAGTTCGAAAATATGTGTCAAGTGCACGAAAGGAGCCTCTTTGATGCGGACTTAAAACCCTTTCACCACACTTGGTTCAAAAAAATCAGTGACACGATAAGAAGAAGAAGAAGAATTTGCTACGATCCTGACACACCTCTTTCGCTTCATTCACTCGCATAACATTCTTCGTACATGCTCGTCGGTTTAGGGTACTCCTAACCTGGCCTTTCCCTAAAACGTCTGCGATCTGATCGAGATAAATGCGCCTAGGTCTTCCCCTTCCAGCAGTTCCATTCACACTCGCCTGATGCAATTGTTTTGTTAATTTATCTACAATGTGCCGTCATAAATAAACAGTCATTCTTTCTTTCTATAAAAGGCTTACCTGAAAGGTCCTTTGAGACAGACGTCAGAGCTGCATTCCTTAGGCGAGGCCGGTTCGATCTCCCAAAGCTGATCGTACGCCAGTTTTGTTTGTTCCTTGTTGTGCGCGCGCTTCTGAGCTAAGTTCAGCTCGTTTGCTGTTTGGCGGAGATCGTGGTTCAACTGTATAACATTACAAAAAACGTTCTACAAACAAGACGAGTAAATTATACGAGAAATTTACTCGTCTTGTTTTCTGAGAAATATTACGAGAGAGGGTAAATCCACGAAGGCGCGCCCCACTATTCCTCCTAACCGTTTATAGTATTTTATGTGTGCAAGCTTCCGTCAATGTTTGAGTGTTATGGGTACACACTAATTACCTATGAGTGCACACGCACACTACAATTAATAGACTACGGTTCGCGACTGCCGCTCGGATCAAACTCCCCGCACCCCGCGAGGGGCGCGTCTTCGTGAATTGCTCTAAGATCTGACTGTTAAATTTACATGCATAATAAGGCAATAAACATACTGCATACATAATTGCATTTTTATAAAAGGTACAATAGGATAATATTTGTAGGTCTGTGAAAATACCTTTGATTCGTAGCTCTCTTCACATGGAATAGCGAAGCGTTCTTTCAGTAGTATGGTGTTGATATTGAGCATGCCACCGTCTCCAAGCAGCTTGATGGCTACCACCCCGTGGACCACAGAGTATACCTGTTCAAATTATATCATTTAAGGGCCTTATTAGTTATCTGGTTTAGTAAGCCGCTAAGTCTGTTGCTATCTCCATTTGTTGACATGAAAGTGACAGAGACAATACTATTTTGGCGAGCCGCTCAAAAATGACAGGAATTATGAATGAGAGGGTAAGAAAGCTTTAGAGTTTGGATAGTGAAAGATATAAAGACGCTCATTTTGCTGGGGTGTCAAAGCGTGACGTCATCTTTTTCGAACTATAGCGCTTTTATAGACTGGCTTCTCAGCTCAGTTGGTAGTAGCTCTACCTTCTGTGCCGTAGATCGTGGGTTCGATCCCCACCGAGAACAAACCGAGAACAAATATTTGTGTGCTGAACACAGACGTTTGTTCTCTGGGTGTTATATTTTATTCTAAATACTTAATTACAAAAAAATCATTATATGAGAATTACATCAGGGATCTTGTTCCCATAGTACAAGCTCTGCTTAGTTTGGGGCTAGATAGTGAGTTGATTGTTTAAAATATTGATATACATTTATTTTAATATACATAGAAGAAGAGCCGACGCGAAACAAGACCCCCCGCGTCTTTTGTTTTGTGTTTAACCTCCTTTCAAAAATCGTGTGCCCTTTCAGTGCACTACACACGGCAATATTGAGTGATGTAGATATTACCTCGCCCAGCAAGGGAGCCCTAGTGCATAGGTCCCGGAAGTAGGCGATAGTTTGCTGCGTCCAATGTCCATGCGGGTCCTGCAACGGCGGCGGCGCGAGTGCAGCCAGGCGGCAGCGCATAGCTAGCGGCGGCGTGGACTGGCACGGCCCGATCGGTAGCACGCGGAGTTTAGTCACCGATATGCGAGAGGCTGTCACGCCGATGTCTATGAATAGCACCTGATGATGATAACATTATAAGCTTTAGAATTTTGTGATGTCCCAAAAGTTTTTGCGGAATTTGAACCCGCCTTCCCCTTGGTACGGGGCTGCGCTGACCGCTGCGCCATCGGATCCGAATCACACTCGATGAATAACTCCTATGGACTGTTAATACGGCACTTACGCGACCGTGGCTCCATCTACAGGTTTGACGTTACAGACTTGTTTACCTGTACCCCAAGTCCCACTGCAATTACAACATTTCGTTACCAAATGAACGAATGTTCGTTAACAAATAGGCGAAACGAAAACAACATTTGGTAACGAAATGTGGTTGCCAAACTCCGACTTCGGGTACTGATCGATAACCGAATTTGCATTCAGTTGAATCGACAAGAGATGTCACCTTGCTTTTTTATATTTTTTATTGATTCTTTAGTGTTTTTACTCATCATCATCATCATCAGCCTGAAGAAGTTCACTGCTGGACATAGGCCTCCCCTACACATTTCCAGGAAGAAAGATTCTGAGCCCATTCCATCCAACGACCTAATTAAAAAAAAAAAAGAAGAAATATTATAATATTATATTATATCAGCTCTTTCAAACACAGCACAGCTGCTTGTCGGCCGAAATAACGATGGCGGTAGTACTTCCCCGGACGAGTCCTTCACAAAGAGCTGTAAAACTTCATACGTGATCTTCCTTCTCTCTCACACTCACCTGAACCATGCCCCTAGGTAGTAGCTTCAGTATTTTAGCACGATAAATGGTATCGATATGCGGGGCCGCGAACAGATCCCCGCATTTAACGTCGCCAGTGTGAGCCATCAGCGGGGCTTTGTACAAAGCCGAGTGGATCTTGAACAAGTCGCTTGAGGTGGAGTCATCGTCGTGCTGGACCCAGAACTCACTTAGGCTGTTCAGCTGTGGGAAAGTTTGTTTAATACAAATTACTGATGCTTAAGAGAGCACTGGTGGTCTAGTGGTAGTGGCCCCGCCTTCCGATCCGAAGGTCGTGGGTTCAAATCCACTCGTGTACCAATGAGTTTTTCTATCCAAAAATGTATGTGCACTATGCCAGTACTCTCAAAACGGTGAAGGAAAACATCGTGAGGAAACCGGCGTGTCGTAGAACCTAAAAAAGTTCGAGCAACACGTGTCACGCAAAAAGGGCCCGCCAGCGGCCTACTTGAGGAAAAACCAGCCGCACATCAAGTGCGGATGATGATACTGATGCTGAAAGGTACACAGCATCCCTCTCATTCTGAAACGCAGAGATTTTAGTCACATGTGCCTATAAATATCGACTGGCTTCGCAGCTCAGTTGGTAGTAGCTCTGCCTTCTGCGCCGTAGGTCGTGGGTTCGATCCCCACCGAAAACAAATATTTGTGTTGTGAACGCAGGTGTTTATTCTCTGTATGGGTGTTATATTATATTCTAAGCATGTATTTACAAAAAAATATATATAAGTACCAGGAACCAGAACCAGGAACCCGATAGCTGATATAATATGTATATCAGCTACATGGTACCCATAGTACAAGCTCTACTTAGTTTGGGGCTAGATAGTGTTGTGTGGATTGTCTATAATATTTATTTTTATTTTTATTTATCTCTTTTTCAAGTTATTTTTAAGTTAAGACCGCCGATCATAGGACTAGGTACATTGTAATGTTACTTACATGCATTTTTAAGTACAATCTATTCGTCGAAGTTGAAAGAACAACTTACATTGCATATTTTCAATGGGAAGTGAGTTTCGTCGATGTCGGGTAGACGAGGAACCATCCTATCCAAGTCGAGGTCTACCTCTATTTCCTTCATTTCTTTAGCTAGAGCCTCCGCTTTCTCCAGCCTATGGGAACACAAATTATAAAATTATAGTTTTTCAGTATAAGCTTAATGACTAAGGCCCGAATTCAGAAACGGTGCTTGATGAGACTCAAGCATAGATTGTTGTCATTTTACAATGGAGAACTGTCAAAAAATCGATGTTTGAGAAAGCTTGAGGCTCGACTCAGACTCAAGCACAGTTTCAGAGTATAGGCCTAACCCCCGAATACTGAAACGCAACTCAGATTTAAGCACGTCTCAAGCGACGAATATTTGACAGTTTTCAAAGAAAATCTGTCAAATATTCGTCGCTTGAGACGTGCTTAAATCTGAGTTGCGTTTCAGTATTCGGGGGTAAGAAACACAAAATACTTTCTTACAAAAACTGTGGTTGTTTTAAACCTACAAAAACAAAACACTTTGCACCATGCTATAAATCATCTTATATTACATCAAAACATCTAAACCTCAATATGTCTAGTCGGATAGAGACTAGAAACATAGACAATAATTTATTTGTTTAGCACACAACATATAAAAAATATGGATGAAAAAAATAAGTGTCCATAAGTAAACACAATAATAAAAACAAAAGTTAAGCTGAGTCAAGATCCTTTTGCTGCTGTAGCTCACAGAAACACGACGCACTTCTCCAGTATCAATGTATCTTTCTTTTTTTAGTGTCCTTGTGTTTTACTGGCATAAGTGTGCTTATGAAGTAACTAAATAAATGTCTATGTCTAAAAGGAATCAAATTTAAACTAAGTTTTGACGTTATGGTACAAAATGCCGTATGCTAGAGGCAAATGGGTCTTTCTTTATCTCAGCATATTGCACACTGTTCAGTTTGAAGCCTAGTTGTTGTAATCCATCTTTTTAAAACGATTAGAAAGACTGGCTTTTACTGGCCAAGACTAGATAGACTAGGGCCGTAAAGAGCCGAGTATTATAAACGCTATTTCAATTTAAAGGTACACACAGCTTGAACACAAAGAAATCTAAGACACCCCAAGTGTGCATTGCAACTTTGCCTAGTAAATTCCAAGACACATGCAATGTAATAACTGAAAAAAAGGTATAACTTACGGCAGCAATGGTATCCTGATTTCCATTTTCAGCTGCCTTGTCTTCACCAACTTGTAAACTGGGAGCACTACTTGACCTGGCATAGTCGGATCCTGAAATATGTCACTTAATTAGCAACACGGTCTAATATCTACATTCAGAAACATACAAGCACTGTTTCTGAATATATGCCTTTGTTTGGACGCAGTGATCGCCCCAGTCAAGGAGGTTGGAAACCCTATGGAGACGTCACATGCGCAAACAGTACGCAAAAAATTATAAATCATAAAATTAGATTACAAGTTCCTTTATTTTTTCAGCATTTTGCCCTGCCGCGCGTCCATTGCAATGCCGCGGCTACCGTTAAAGTTAGTTTGTATAAATTGTAGTGCATTCGACTATACTTACACCTGCATCTCTGTCACGTTGTCGCGAACCACCAAAACGATCTTCAAACGTCAGGAACACTTTTCTGCAAATAAATAAGTTGAATTTATATGATAAGAGATAATTTGAAATCAACTCTCATAACGAAATCTCCAAAAGAACAGTTTGAGGGGTGAAGGTCTTTTTGTGAAGGGCTCGTCCGGGGAAGTACCATCCTGTACTTCCCCGGACGAGCCCTTCACAAAATGCTCGACTACAACTAAAAGGAGGTTGTGTGACGTATGCCCATGATGGTGGTATAAGTGGTTATCTTCGGGAAATTATTTGATCCGTACTCTTAGTGAGCGGACTGGTTTTTCCAAATTAGGCCATTTGGCAGGAGGCCCTTTTTGCGTGACACATTACACATGTTTTCGAATTGAATAGATTCTACGGCATGCCGATGCCGGTTTCCTCACCATGTTTTCTTTCACCGTTTGAGAGTACTGGCATTGTGCAAATACATTTAATGGACAGAAAAACTCATGGGTAAACCATATGATTGCAAGGCGGGGCTGCTGCCACCAGTGCTCTCAGTGTGTTCCTATTTATTTATTGCACCAAAAAAGTTTGTACAAAGGACAGCATTTTACCTACCAGCCAACCTTGAGAGGTGAAAAACAGAGATGCTTATGACGGTGATAAAGAGAGCACTGGTGGTCTAGTGGTAGCGGCCCGCCTTCCGTACGAGTCCCGCCCCGGTTTTTCTGTCGAAAATTGTACAAGCACTATGCCAGTACTCTCAAAACGGTGAAAGACATCGTGAGGAAACCGGCGTGTCGTAGAACCTAAAAAAGTTCGAGCAACACGTGTCAAGGGTCACGCAAAAAGGGCCCGTCAATGGCCTACTTGCGGAAAAACCCGCCTGCACATCAAGTGCGGATGATAAGAATTTGCCGACTATAAGGGTACTTACTGGCTGTTTGAGTCGAAGATAACGCGAGGCTCGTCCGAGATCTGTTGGCGGACGATGTTCTTTATGGTCGCTGCATACACCTCGCCCGGTTGATTGTCGGGGAAATTCTTCAAGTACACCTGAAAAGTATTGCATTCCGGTATAGATTACAAATACATTTATATATTTTTGAGATGTCTGCGTTTGCATTGATTCTAAATTTTTTGACTGTACTACGGTTTGCGTATAGTGTGTAATAAGTAGTTAGAACGCGGCTTTTTTGAAAGAATTTTTTACTGCCCTCATAGCTCAGTTGGTAGTAGCTCTGACATCTACGATGGAGGGCATCGCTTCGATCACGCAAAACACAGTAACACAGACGCGGTGAACACAGATGTTTGTTTTCTGTCTGTCTGCGTTTGTTATATTATATTCTTAGTATGAATTTAGAAAAGAATATGTATTACATCAGCTTTGCTTAATTTGGGGATGTTAGTGTTGTATGAATTGTCCACAATATTTATTTATTCTATTTGCCATGAAAATAATTTTATCCTAAAGATAGCATTACCAGAAACGGTCAAACTTTTTCATTAGTAGATCTAATATTACCGTGTTTCTTGGATCCAATCCGCCGAGCACTTTCACCGCATCGCGCTCGCGGTCTTCATCCAACGACACTTGGATAAAGTATTGTGGGTAGAACGCACCTGCTAAGACCACCTAGCAACAGACAAAATAATATCGGTTATGCATTTAAGAGGGAATCACACCGGCGACTCTCCATACAAACGTAGTCCCCTATTTCCTCCCTGGATAATGGTTCCATATTTTTTCAAAGAAAGATCGAACGAATATTAACTCTTGGAGGGCACCATTTTAGATTCGTTTCGAAACTAGTTAGGGGGCGTCCATAAATTACGTGAGATGTTTAAGGGGGGGAGGGGTCGAGTCAAATCTCATCTAATCTTTCGTTGGAGCGATGGGGGTCTCGGCAAATATCACGCAATTTTTTTCTGATTGAAACAAACAAAAAATTATACTATTTTGGTCCCGTAATGAGTTACTGTGCGCAAGTGCCAGCGGCTAGTTACATACATAGAGACAAGCCTAATAATTCACTAACCTTCAGAACTAGAGGTAATTCATTGTTCGACCAGGGTGAGTTTCCCTTGGGTGATTCAATGCCCTCTCTCGACAGTCTCTGTTTCAGCTCGCGAACCATATCGTCAGTTTCCCGCAGCGAGCGAATCTGTACGTAGAATCGACCCGCCCATTGGACCTCGCTGTTGCCTTGCTGCTTGAAGTAGTTTTGCTGGCGAAGATGCGCCCACACCTGGTTTTGGGCATGATAGATTGATTTATGAATTACTAGCAGCCCGTCTCGGCTTCGCACGGGGTAGACAATATTGTTGTACATTATTTTGTTCTATCGCTAATAGTTTCGGCAGCGCATTCGACGAAAGACATTTTAAGACTCATTTTTCTACACCTTCGGTTACATTGTTAAAATTTTACCAAGGATCCCTAATTTTTTTCAAAATGAAATGTAGTGGAAGAATGTAGCATTCTATTGGTGAAAGAATTTTTTAAATCGGCCCAGTACTTTTTTAGCCTATTCATTACAAATATACAAAAATAGGTACAAATCTTTCCTCATTATAATATTAGTATAGAAGTATAGATTTATTGCACACAATACAAAACATACAAAAAGACAGAAATGAAGACATGCACTATCACCAAAATTCCGCAAAATTTTACTAATGGACATTCTAACTTATCGATATAGAAATACGGCATAAATTGCAATGATTTAAAATGATCCCGCGGCCTCGAAAGGGATTTCATTGCGCGGCATTGAAACACGCGCCACGGGCTCCGGCGGCGGGATGCCGTGGCGTACTGCGGTAAGCAACGGCATGCCAAGGACTCCGGCACAAGGCGCTGGAATGCCGCGGTATCTAAGCGTAAGCTAATGTGCGCTGACTGACGGCAAAATCCCTTGCCATGCCGTCCCGGTCTGCGTAGGCCTTTACATAGCTTACCTTATAGACATTCATGAAGGCGATACAATCGCTCGTAGATCCGTCCGCCCACGTCAGTTTGGAGTTGTACGCGTTCAGGCGATCGCGGAAAGGACTGCTGAATAAACTCTTTGCAGACATTGCCGCCGCTGAAAAATACACTGAAATTACTCACTGCTACGTAACTTGCGGCATTTCTACGTCACACTTGAATAGACAATCATGCAGGTAGTCAAACTTTGATGGAAGATTTTCAAGAACGCCTTGTACTCAACTGACGGGATAGCGTCACTAAGACGTCTATATTTGAAGCTCATTAAAGTTCATTTTCGCTGAGCTCGCGATTCAACGGGTAAAACTTTTCCGAATGACTCTGCCTAATAAGCCATGCCATTTTGTCCTGGCTCGTCTATTGAGTTAAGTGCGACAGTTTTTTTTCAATTTTGAAGCGAAATCCTTTACGCAAAAACGGTCGTTTATTATGTAAAAAGTTAAAATATTTAAATGGTCAGCAACGCACGAGTGATGCTTACGGTTTTCCCGCGTCCGTAGGCTACGGTAACCGCATTTCATCAGGTGGGCCGTATGCTTGTTTGCTAACTTAGTTGTATAAAAAAAAAGAATGTATAGGTAGGTAAAAAAAAGTTTCAAGAAATTTTCAGATTAATATTATAGGATCACTTACCCATAATAACACATTCATCCAGACAGCCGTAGATGTATCCCAGCATGATTAGTTTGGATATCTTGACGTCCACCGGCAGTTTGGCCATCACACGCCCTAAGTACGTGATTTCACCGTCATTGGGAACCCATTCATCATATAACGTCTTCTTCAGGGCGCCCATCTGTGAGAGGTATGGCGAACTTTATTCAAAAAATCATGAATTGGTACTTGGCACTCAAGCCCATTCGTATACGCAAATCTTCGTTGCCCGACGTTCATCACTGATACGTCATGTCGTCACAGTAGTCGGTTAGACCAAACCGCCGGGTATCGCACACTTGACTGTATACCAAAAGGGCTCGACATCGGCTTCATTTTTGACATTTGAAATTTAGCCTAGACTTCAACTGCCACTTTTGTATTGCATAATCTGACATAAACAACACCACCACCACCGAAATTCAAACCTAGTGTATGAATGGAACTTGATGGAAATTCGTATTTTGGAATTTCGTAACGCCGAAATGAACTTCAGTTGGCTACCTTAGACAATACCAACAAAATTCTGACTGGGTCGACCAGTAACAATCGGCTTAAAGTTAATTGATAATGGATTTCAAGTTAGACAATAAAGCTGCAAAGTAACCTACCTCTTTCAACACCAGTAGTGTGCGATGTATGTTGGACATATCGGGAGGGTCTATCGCTAGAGCCAGGATATCACTGGGAGGGCCCATGTCTAACATCTTGGCTAGGAGTACCAATCGATCTAACGGGCACCTCTTGATTTCTGGTGTACCTTCTTCCAATAGGTTGTGCTGTGAATTGATAATAGCATCAAATTAAAGAGGCAAATCACGTAGTTTTTAAAGCTATGTAGCATTGAATAGTGTGCAGAAAACTGTTTTTTTTTAGAATTTGTGTCTGTCTCATATCCTCATAGCTCCAAAACTAAAGCTCTTATTTGAATACGGTTTTTAGGGTTCTGTAGCCAAATGGCAAAAAAAGAACCCTTATAGATTCGTCATGTCTGTCTGTCTGTCTGTCCAACCGTATGTCACAGCCATTTTTTTCCGAACCTGTAAGAGCTAGACTGATGAAACTTGGCGAGTAGATGTATTCTGTGAACCGCATTAAGATTTTTACACAAAAATAGAAAAAAAAAAAAATATTTGGGGTCCCAATAGATAGAACTGAAATTTAAAAAAAAAATCGTCATACCCCGTATGGGTTTGACGATTATTTTTGGTGGGGTATCTTTGGTGGTTACAAAATATCGTTTTTTTAACTGAATAGTTTGTGCGAGAGACCAATGTGGTAAAATGTGTATCCCCAAAAACAAAGTTTAATCAATAGTCGCTTACGCCATTTACTTCTAAGCAATACAGGTCTATTGCTATCCTCATCTCGCGGCAAGATGTCAAATTGCGCTATCTCTGTCATGCGCACCCGCCCCAACCCTCCCCTATTTTTTTTTACATATACATGTACTCTTAAACTTACATAGAACTTTTCATTGACGAGTCTGTAGACGCGTCCATCTCTCACGCGGCCCGCTCGACCCGCGCGCTGTTCGCAATTCGCTTTGGCGGCCCAAGACAGCTGCAGTGTGGTGAAGTTCGTTTGATCGTCTGCCACTAATGTCTTCATGAGGCAGTAATCGATCACTGAAACGGAACATAGAATCTAGTTTGTAAGCAAAATACACCTGAAACAGTTAGGGAAAAAAGCAACCGCAACCAAAAAAATCCCAAAAAAAAAGTGAGTATTATATCAGCTGGTTCCCATAGTACATGCTCTGCATAATTTGAGGCTATATAGTGTGTGGATTGTCCACGATATTTTTTCTATTAATATTTATTATATTTTGTAACTAAAAGCTCCTTCACTTCTTTCAAACTCACATATTTTTCTGTTGACACATCTGTACCCGAAGTCAGAGTTTAGCTACCACATTTCGTCTACCAAATGTTGTTTTCGTGTCAGTAGTGAGTACGTGTCTCGCTGTATGGGAAATTTATGAGACAACAACTCTTACTACGTAACTTATTTTTGCTGTCTCATCTTCTCTCGATACAATAGAGAGAGACAAATAGGCAAAACAAAAACAACATTTGGTAGACGAAATGTGGTCGCAAAACTCCGACTTCGGGTAATGATGCAGTGATCTTACCATATTTGATGTCCGGTACAGTGATAGAGCTCTCAGCGATATTAGTGGCCAGTATAATCTTCCTGCGGCCCGGCGGAGCTCGTTGAAACACCCTCGCTTGCTCGTCTGCCGTTATTGTGGAATGCAACGGAAGTACCCACCAATTGTAGCGAGCACATTCTGCACCGGCCAGTTTCTCACTAGAAATTAAAAGAATGATATTATTAAACTTTAGAATTATTACTACACATTACTATTACTTTTTTCAACAATAGTTTTTCGAACCAGTGTGTTGAAAGGATTTTAAGTGCGCCTCAAATAGGCTCAATTAATAGTTAACGCTGTATGTATTCAATCTCTGTGAATACTTTATGTAATGAGGAGGGATGAAAAAAATACGGGTATTATATCAGCTATCTGGTTCCCATAGTACAAGCACTGCTTAGTTTGGGACTAGATAGTTTTGTGTGGATTGTCCGCATTGTTTAATTGTTTATTGTAACGAGCGACAACCTAAAAACAACATTCATAGTTGAAATTTTCTACTAACCGTAACTTCACATCCGACAGACAAATAAAAAGTTCTTCAATCTCGAAGATACCGGGCAGGAATATCAAAACTGAGGGCAAATCGGCTTCCGAACGATCCGTGTATCCATCCTCCTTCTGATCGATTATTTCAAATGCATTCAACAGTTTCACAACTAGATGGTTCATTTCCGGCATTATGCAAGCCTCGCCGTTTTTGGGAATGCAATGGAGAAGAGTCTGAAATAATATGCATCGTTTTAATACCTAATCGTACCATCGTTTTAATAAATAAACCGAAGAGCACTGGTTGTCTAGTGGTATTGGTCCCGACTTCCGATCTTAAGGTTGTGGGTTAAAATCCAGTCGTGTACCAATGAGTTTTTCTGCCTAAAAATTTATGTACACTATGCCAGTGCTCTCAAACGGTGAAGGAAAACATCGTGAGGAAACCGGCATATCGTAGAGCCTAAAAAGTTCGAAAATATGTGTCAAGTGCACGAAAGGAGCCTGTTTGAGGTGCACTTAAAATCCTTTCACCACACTTGGTTCGAAAGCATCAGTGACACGATAAGAAGAAGAATACCTAATTGGTCTAATTGTAGTCGACCCTGGACACTCGACTAAATAAATATAGTGGACCATCCACACAACACTATCTAGCCGCAGAGAGGCCTATCACAAACTCTGTCTGGCTTAGACTCTGGCTCTGGTTTTGAGTCTGTGTGAGTGCAGATTAAATAAATCCTACGTCGAAACGTCACACACACAGTATAATATTGTGGGTGTTATATTGTATTCTAAGTTAAGTATGTATTTACAAAAAAATGTTTATATGTATTACTATCTGGTTCCCATAGTACAAGCTCTGCTTAGTTTGGGGCTAGATAATGTTGTGTGGATTGTCTGTGTTATTTATTTATTTTATTTTATAATACACTAGTGAGCACTCACACAAACTCAAAACCAGAGCCAGACAGAGGCTGTGGTAGGCCTACAATACACTGGTGAGCACTCAAACAGACTCAAAACCAGAGCCAGAGACAGAGCAAGACCGAGCTTGTAGTAGGCCAACAAGTGTTGATCCGTTTACTTAAGGAGTTTGGAAACCCCTTACTGTGTAGCAAAGAGAAACTTAAGTGTCTCTAGGTTAAGGGGATAAGATTTCCATACAAACTTAATTTACACAACTATGGCAACTGGAATAAAGTATTAATGTACACTGAAATAGCTGTAATAGGCTTTTACAGTGGTCCTTATTACCGGCCAGTTATATAAAGTTGGAGTGTCAGCCGTTGGTCGTGGCAGTCGGGGCTTCAGAAATAGTACATTGTTACCTGAGTGTTGAAAGTCACGTTTTTTGAGTCCCGAGACGGGTTTGGCGCCAGAGCGTTAGCGAGGGCGCCAATGGAGCTTGAGGGACTTAAAAGACTTTCACCCGAGGTAAACACTGTGCTTTTCATTACGAATACAAGGAAAGTAAAAATAAAAACATGAAAGAAAAATTTGTGAAAATGAAGATTGAATTGCCGCCTTCCCGGTTTTTTTTTTCTTTTTCTCTGGCGGGCCTTCGGCTACGGCTCGCCAGCATTATTCAGCCATTATTTTCATTCTCATAATTTAAAAAATGGTAAATTGTTTGCTCAAATCTATGTTATTTTAAATAAATAGTTGAAGCTATATATTAATCAAGTAATTTAGAAGATATATTATTTATTTAATACTATCTTTATGTTCTTTAAATTTAAAATTTTACATTGCGCTATCTTATTAGACTTTTTAAACTTCTTACCGTTGTAATGGGTTTCCAACCTACTTGCTGAATAAAAAGTTGGAATTTGGTTCAAGGACCTCCTTGCAGTTAGAAAGACTTTAGAAAGTTGGAACATGGTTGAATAAAATAGAACTTGTTTTTTTTTTATAATTTGACAGCTGTCAGTAGAAAGCGATTCTCCCTAGGGCTGAAAGTTTTACTTTCAATTAGGCCCCTCAGGCAACTTCAGACCTACTTTCAGAGTATGAGTAATGAAAAAGAAATAACAGACTTTTACGTCTATTTTGAAACAGTGATGTACAAAATTGACTATGCCAAAAGCTAGTACCCGTTAGAAAGAATGACGAAAAAATTACTTTTTTGGTTTTTTATTAATATTTCTGTTATCCTACAGTTTTCTCCAACTTTATATAACTGGCCGGCAATAAAGACCACTGTAAAATTCTAATACAGCTATTTCAGTGTACATTTATACTTTGTTTGCCCATAGTTGTGTAAATTCAGTTTGTATCGGAATCGAACAACCTTAACCACGGTGCGTTATCACGTAGTGTACCTAGTGTAGATTAAAATGTCAATACAAAACTTCGTGTATAATTTGTGCAATTAATTTATAATAACTTTGTTTTTTATTGACTTTATAGTGTTTACTACACATAGGGAAATCACAAAGATTTTAATAATGTCCCAAAATTTAAGAGCCGAGCGATTTGAACCTTCGACCTGCGACCCGCGACCTTCCCCTTGGTACACTTTTGGGACATTATTAAAATCTTTGGAATTTATCATAATTCTAGGGTTAATTTTGAAACATCCAATTATAGCTACTTACAGCTCCAAATTTCTTTAAATCATTCAAGTAAAAAGTCTTCACATTGAACATTTGATTTGTCTTCTCAATCCTGACACATTCTGACCTTTGGAAGCCCATTGTAGTCGGTATCAAGAAGTATTCTGTAAATATGGACGCTCGGATTGTGGCTGACATGAGCACAACTTTCACGTTTGGTGAGACGGTGAACAAAAGCCTCTTCACAACCAATAGGAGGAAGTCCATGTCTTGTCCTCGCTCGTGGACCTCATCCAGGATTATGTGAGTGTATTCGCTCAAGGTTTTCGTACCCACTGTAATACACAAAACACTTTATAAAACAAAGCACAAGTAAATAGAAAGTTTTGGGAAAAACTTTATAAAATATAAAACTTAAAACTTTATATACATATATCTATTACATATATCATATATGTATACATATTTATATATATCTTTCATACATAATATCTATAATAATATTATAAAGTTGAAGAGTTTGATTGTTTGTTTGATTGAACGCGCTAATCTCGGGAACTGCCGGTCCAAAGTGGAAAATTATTTTTGTGCTGTATAGCCCATTTATTGAGGAAGGACTATATAACATCACGCTATTTTCTACTAACGACCCGAGCTCTGGGGCGGATCGCTAGTATATTTATAAATACCCTGCATTTAGGACACTACCCTTCATATTAGACCCTTCACGTAGAGAGTATTATATTCCTTGACCCACCCTTTGGGTATGTATTTGAACAACTTACCCAGCTTTTGTAGAAGTACTCCTGTAGTCACATAACTTATCCTTGTATCCTTTGAGGTTTTATTTTCAAGCCCCACCTGTTAATTTATGTCATTTTTTAGATTTAGGGTAGATAGGGGACACACTGGACTAATAGTCAGTCAATATTTAGAGTCCGCGCCACTAGTATTTCTATATTATATTAGACTGGCCTCTCAGCTCAGTTGGTAGTAGCTCTGCCTTCTGCGTCGTATGTCGTGGGTTCGATCCCCAACAAGAACAAATATTTGTGTGGTGAACACAGATGTTTGTTCTCTGTCTAGGTGTGTTATATTGTATTTTAAGTATGTATTTACAAAAAAAAGCTATCTAGTTTCCATAGTACAAGCTCTGCTTAATTTGGGGCTAGCTAGTGTCGTGTGGATTGTCCACAAAAAAGTTTCTAAAGTATGTCAACTTTTGCACCAGACAGACAGACCCCATAGCAAGACGTCAGTGCAATCTCATTTGAACCTTGAATTTGATTTCAATCCTGTACCGCAGGGGTACTCACACATAAAGTGTTGGCGATCGACCAGATAATATTATGAAAGCAAGGGATCGACTAAACTAATATGTAGGTAGGTCATCAGCAATACTATTCAGCGTGCCAACGCTTCCGCGATCGACCGTTTGAGCACCCCTGCAGTGTACAGACTACAAACTCAATTGAATAATTACCTGATAACCAACAAGGCCGCCAACATCCCATCCTCTCTCCTGACCCACTCTCTTTGCGATAGAGATAGCTGCAATTCGTCTTGGTTGGGTGACCACAATTTTACAAGCTTTTTGGTTCTGCACGCAATCATCTAATATCCACTGTGGAACTTGTGTGGTCTTTCCACAACCCGTGGGCCCTTCAATGACAATGACCTCTGAGCCTTGGATACTGTTCAAGATCTGTATTAGAGTAAATAATTATTTGGTAGATTCTAAAACGTCCCAAAAGTGAAGGGCCGAGTGAGATTTGAACCCACAGCCTTTCCCTTGGTACAGGGATGTGCTTAATTTGGACGAAATTAATTTGTGTCTTATGCAATTGATATAAAGTTAATTATGTTTTAGACAATTTCGTCGCTTCCGTTCCATTCCGCGGCGGAGTAAAATGAGCCTTAGAATTTTATCAGTGATCAGGTTTTTAGTCTTAGCCAGTGGCAGTAAATTGGTCTTAGATGACGTTGTTTTTTTTCACACTCCCCGAAATGTATCCTGTAGAAGACCGAAAAGCCAGCTACTTTACAACGATGCTCGAGACTAAGGAGTTAAGACTCCACCAATGCATCGCCGCCAATGAGCCTTTTTGCTCACTGTTCAATCGATTCCAGGGCCTCCAGCTGGTATTTGGCCGAGCCATCCCAAAGATGAGAACAGTATTCCATACATGACCGGACTAGAGCACTGGTGGTCTAGTGGTAGCGGCCCCGCCTTCCGATCCGAAGGTCGTGGGTTTAAATCCAGTAGTGTACCAATGAGTTTTTCCGTCGAAGTCGTCAAACGGTGAAGGAAAACATCGTGAGGGAACCGACGTGTCGTAAAACCTAAAAAAGTTCGAGCAACACGTGTCAAGGATCACGCAAAAAGGGCCCGCCAGTGGCCTACTTGCAGAAAAACCAGCCCGCACATCAAGTGCAGATGATGATAATTGCCAACATGACCGGACTTGGGCTAGGTACAGATTCAGAAACTGTCCTGGTGTGAAATACCGTCTCACCTTCGATAGTACTCCTAGCTTTTTCGCAGCTCTGCCAATATTTATTTAATCCCGGTGTTGCATCTTACCTTTTCCTTAAAATTATTGATGGCAAGCTTGTTACTGCAATCTTCTTTCTTCTGGAATGAGTATTTGCTGTAAACCTCCTTCATTGCTTCCTCATTCAGCTCTCCAACATTCATTAAGGATCCTCCAATTGAAGTCAACTGTTCCAGTGACTCCAATCCTCCAGACATGCTTTCAAATTCTTTCCGTTCTATTTGGCGCTAAATAAATAAAGAAATAACAATAATATACAAACAACAATAGTATGTTGTTGCAAACTAATCTAGTTGAAATCTGGAAATTTATTGATCATTCATTCATAAAAAATGTAACACTTTTTTATATTGTAGGCATCGCTTATTTTGTCCTATTGGAGATAGAAAAGCTTATCTGACGTTTTATTTGGCAGCGAATTACTAGTCTAGGGCCCAGAAACAATGCTTGAGTCTGAGTCGAGCCTGAAGCATAGAGTTTTTGTCACTTTACAATGGAGAACTTTCAAAATGTATATGGTGTAAAATGTATGTGAGGTTCGACTCAAGCATTGTTTCTGCATAAGGCCCTAGAACAGGTAGATTGAATTTAAGGAATGGCCTTACGAAGGTAGCTGTTCTTTCACGCTGTAACAGGTAAAAACAAAATGAGGCATAGTTATTTACCCTTCGATACATATCGGTTTCTCTGTCTCGAATTTCTCTGGCGTAGTCCGTTCCACTTGGTACAACAGAATGGCGGTGCTGCACCTTTCTGTTCATTTCATCTAAATCATCATACTTGGAAATGCTGACACCACCGGTCAGAGGTCCCCGAAGTTTTATCATTTGGGACTTCGATGGACACGGGTTGTTGAGAAAGGCTCGGACCTCGTCCATGATCACGGAGTCAAATGCTCAGAACTGCAAAGAGAACACAAACACTATCAAGCAAGACACTTCGTTGGTTTGATAATTTCATCAATTAATGAACATACATTGAATAAACCAGAAAAATTTAGAAAAAAACACACATGTCAATGTTGCGAAGCTCGGCAAAACTTTAAAACAAACAGACAGAACAGAACCGAACGCCTAACCCAGCGTGACCCAGCGTTGCCAGTGGCAGATAGTCAAATATAACATGAGATGAGAGAGCTCAAAAAGTAACATATTCACGGGAAAAGTAACATTACCATAAATTATGTAGCAAACGACACACTCCTTTATTAGGGCACTTTATTACCTAAAAATAAAAACATTCTTGGATGCCTTCCGTTTCACGATGTGTTTTTGTTGTTTGCTGGATTTTTTTAAGGGAATTTTTATAGAGGCATGTAACATGGAGGTCACATGAGAGGATCAAAAGTAACGTAAAATGTTACAAAAGTAACATTCTGGCATCGCTGGCTGCCAGTGGCAGATAGTCAAATTTAACATGAGCTCAAAAAGTAACATTTCCACGAAAAAAGTTACATTTCCATAAATTATATGAAAAACGACACAATACCTTATTAGGCACTTTATTACACAAAAACTAAAATAATTTTCCTGTCCCATCCCATCCATTATTTATATTGAGTCGTCTAAGGTCATGTAACATGGAGGTAATATTAGAGGGTCAAAAGTAACATAAAATGTTACAAAAGTAACATTCTGGCAACGCTGGTCGAATCGGCGCCGGCGCGGTGCGGCCGGTGGCGGCAGCGCAGCGCAGCGAATAGCGCATGGAATAGCGGGTCCGGTTAATGTACGTCCAGTTATTGTACAGCATGCTATTGTACACCATGTTAAAACGAAACCTTTTTTCGTTTTTTGGATTCGTTGTAACCTGCCGTACAATAACTGGCTGTGAATTAACTGGGTGCACAAAATTGTCACGTGATGTTATTGTACAGCATGTTAATTGGATGCCATTAGGGCCCGTGCACACTGAAGCAATTCAATTATTTCTTATTTTTTGTAGACAATGGATACTGCTCCTAAAGAGAATAGCCCCTTTGGGGTAAATGTAAAAAATCATTTTCTGGCATCTGCGGCGGCCGCTGCCGCGGCACGCTCGCTTTGCTCGCTCGCCTTGTGCATTATTTATATGTTCTAACATAACCTAACCTATCCAAGTCGGATCCGCCCTATAATATGATTTGAAAGATGATGCCGACATAGAAAGGGAGCGCAGGGCGCTGGCGGTAAGGGGCAATATGCTGGCCCGCAGGTTTGCGCATTGTTCAGGTGAGGTCAAAGTAACTTTATTTAAATCATTCTGTCAATCTTTTTACACAAGCGGCCTGTGGTGTAGGTTTAATAAGTCGTCCCTCAGCACCTTGCGTGTCCTGTACAATAACATGTTTAGGGGATTGTTGGGGCTACCAAGATTCTGCAGTGCGTCGGGCATGTTTGCTGACGCACATGTCAACGACTTTCACGCCATAATGCGTAATAAAATAGCTTCCGTCAAGCGCAGAATGTTGGCTAGCTCCAACAGCATACTTAGAGTACTGGCTGGCAGATGGGACAGCCCACTACAAAACTACTGGGTGGCTGCCTTAATCAATCCCAATGCCAGTCAAGTTTATTACATTAACTAGGTAACCATTCGTGTGAACTCCTACTATAATGTTCTCTGTTTATTTTATTATTTTTTGATGTGCTATTGTATGTGTTATGTTAGTTTTAAGAAAATGGATCTTTTGACATCTGAATAAACAAATTTTTAATTTAATTTAATTTAATTTCCTAAGTTCTAAATGCTAACAAGTACTACAATTACCAATGTCCTTGCCGAACGTGTTGATTTCGAAAAACACCTACCGAATGACCTAAAGAATGTCACTTGATCTTGAAATACGTGTTATTCTGTAGAAATATAAACCCTTGGCTCCCGGCGATAAGACTTATCCATACCGTCCTCAATAAAGATCATAAAGTTTCAAGGACAAGCACAAGTATCCGCTGCCAGAACAAAACAGCAAAAATCAATTAATTGCTACAGTGTGCACGAGGCTTAACTGGCATCGTAATAACGGGGCGTACAATAACAACACGTGACGACATTGTACAGCATGTTATTTGGCGACCTTTTATTGTACGCCATGTTAATCCAAACCCTGGCATCGTAATAACGGTGTGTACATTATCCTGCTGTGCATTAACGGGTCGTACATTATTGCCTCCCAAAACAGCGAGTATCAGCAGCCTTATTGTCTAACTCAATGGTAATCGTAATGGGCTTCATTTTTTGATAAATACATAAATACATACTTTTCATAAATACATTACAAGCTATCAGCTTCCCTATTAATGGTTGTAACTATCACTAAATTATCGAACGCTCCTATATTTTTAAGGGTTGGCAACTCGCTGGCGAGCATGGGTTTCCACGTTTCCACTTTCCATGACTTTCCATGAAATGAATGAAAGTAATAATCATAGCATTCTTTCTTTTCTTACCAAAGCACAGGCTATTATGATTAGGATGCTGATGGATAGCTTAGCTAGGTTTTGCGTGTTTAAAGAATTATCCCTTACGTTTATCCGTTCAATCTTTACTGCAAGCTAAAAGCTTTAATCTGTAGTTAGCATGAAAGACCACCCGGATTCTACTTACGCAAACAGTCTAGACTCGTAGACTCAACAGATGTTGATTGGGAGTTTATTTATCCATTCTGTTCTAAGCCACTGCTTGACTTGAAACACTTACATATACTTATGCATTAGAATAAGTTGAATTTTCTTCTTACTATAAAATCATTTCAACGTGTTGCCTATACGCTCAATCGCTCAAGTCTATCTAGATTCTAGCCCCAAACACAATGTAGGAAGATACAGTAACTCAGTTATAAGAACGACTTTCACCTATTTCAAGTTATGAGTATGTATTACACGTAGGTTTTTAAATAAGCTCTGGAACTGGCGCGGGAAAGTAAGTACCTACAGAGATTATAATAAAATAAAAGCGTGTCATAAAATTATTTATTTTTTAACACAATCGGCATAACAAAAATAGTCAGATCATCTAAGTCTAGATCATTATAATGGGTTAAAAGTAGAACAATGCTTCATTATAACAAAATAATTATGCTCGTTACAAAGAAGGTATTTATTTGATTCATTTAAATAAATAAACAAACAATGCATTGTATTGCATTCTATTGTAATATGTAATACTCTCAACTACCCAACTTAATTTTACAGCACTGACATTATAACTACCGCCGAAAAGGCCGGGAACCTTTAGTGCGGACCAATTGAGATAGCATAACAACACCAATGGCTTATTCTCAAAATAAAAATAGAAAAACTTTCGACTTGACTGAATATCAATGCTAATAATGTGATGCTCAGTACCAGTACCACCACAAACTAAGGCCCCATTTTATGGATGAATAATCGACCAATTAAATATTTCACAGTTACTGTCGTGGGGCTCAAATATTTGCAGCGAAACCGGGCCATAGACAATAATTTAGTCTGTTAGTTTTTTATATTTTTGACAACAGATTACATATTCTTTGGCTATAAAAATTCACACGACTAGCTGAATCTTAACTGTATGGGTATTTTTGAGTACCTAAGTATGCCTAAAGATATGTCACATTAACACTTACTTTAAGGGCGGTAATACCGCAGTGTTTTAATATAATATACAAGAGTCATGATCTTGGTATGTTAGATATACTACAGATTCCCCACCAGATTTTTATTCATTACTAACAGGCTGAATCTTGGTGAGTAGCTTTGTTTTGACACGTACCACCCACCCTCTTCTAAAATTCTCGAATACAGTTTGAAGCTGAGGCAAAGTAAAGTAAAATCACATGAAGTGGTGCCGCATTCAAACCGACGTTTTTACTATCAGAAAAAGGGGTCACTTTCACTAGACCACCAGTGCTTTTCCCCTCTAATATCTCTCATTCACATGCATTATATGGCCACCAACATCATCCATTTTTTTAATACGATTGTTTAGCATCCATATTTTGTGCGTAATAAGCGCTTTTTAATATGCTATTTTCTTGTTTTAAAACTTATAATTATGAGCTTACTACATCTTTTCATTTCAACAATTTTGTAATGATATTACTTTATAATATTTTTTTAATCCTGTCCCATTCGCGCCTTCCAAGTACCATACATTTTTCAATTGTTCATACATAATAAGACCTACAAGGTCTATGACTATCATTATCATTAAATAACAAATGGATAAGGTTTTAAAGACTTCCTGCTGATCTATAAGCATATAATATTACACAAATCAAAGAATTTAAGAATAACTTTCCTCAATCCCTTAATGCTATTAATATCATTGGACGAACAATAAATTATTAAACCATTATACCAATCAACAACTTACATAAATAATACTAAATTAAGCTGGTTAAAATAATTGTGCTAATATTCAAGAAAAGTTATTTTCAATATCTGATTAACATTGAAAATATACATATTAGTTAAATCACTAAAGCATAAACTATAAACTTTAAAAGCTTCTTCTATCTTATTATGAAATAAATCATTTTCAATCACCAGAACCTATTACCTTACCAACCATGTCTTTAAATCACATGTGTGATTTAGAAAAGTTTAAATATCAACCAGATCGATTTTAGATTTGTTCTAGAGTTTTTAGTTATTTCAATATATGTACTAAAATACGGCCGGCGGATCTTCGCGGGTCTAAAGTCAGCCGTTACAGGCAATCTTCCATTCGCCATCGGTATTTTTACACAAACAACGGCTAAGTTCAGACCAATGAGGTTGGAAATTAATTACAAAAGAGATGAAACCTCATTTGTTTGACTAGTTTATCGCGTGCCGAATCCTGTGGTGTCGGTAAAAATGTATAGGAATTTTTCTGTCAAATCCCATAGGCTTTTGACACTATGTTCCAGCATGCGCGGTATGCCCAAAAATCCGTTACTACATGTCCATACTACGCCACAAGAAGTTTCTTAACTCTATGGTTCAGACCCACCCACACCGACCAGAAAGTCCGGAATCCCTTTGCTTTACATAATGTAATGTAATGTAAGTTATGATTTCTTGTTAGTTTTCCTTAGAAGGCTGGACGGACCAGCCGAGGATTCGTCTATCAAAGCCGCAACTGAAGAAGTTGATTGTTGGCGATATGTCTTCGGCCCAGGCGACTGACGTCACCATACGACGGTGACCCTGGGAAACCAGAAAAAACTAATTTATAGCTAGGCAGTATTATTAGTCGCTGTCATGTCGTATAAGGAAGTCAAGGAGGCCACATTCAAAAGACTTAATTGGAGAAAACTGCATCAAAACCCCGACAAAAGCTGAGCTCTTAAATTTAAGAAAAAGAAGAGTTTTATAAGAAATTTATTTGAATCATGTGGGTGCTGATATGTAGCTGTTGGTTTGCGACAAAAAATAGTACCTAAACCAATTGTTCATATTATTTAACCAATTTCTAACTATTGACTACAAGCATAAAGAACATCATTGAAGGAAAGGTTGAAGGAAAACAGGGAAGAGGAAGGCCATGAATAAGTTACGTGAGCCAGATAAAAGAAAAGGTCGCTGTCATGTCGTATAAGGAAGTCAAGGAGGCCGCATTCGAAAGAGTTAATTGGAGAAAACTACATCAAAACCCCGACAAGAGCTAAGCTCTTAAATTTAAGAAGAAGAGAAGACTACAAGCAGGTAATGTCAGACTACTCGCATCCCTCAGAGTAGGCAACGCAACGACATCACACTTGTTTTTGGTGTCTATGGGCGATGGTGACCGCTTACTTACTTACTTTGTGTTCATCACAAAAATATTTGTTCTCGGTGGGGATCGAACCCACGACCTACACTGCGCAGAAGGCAGAGCTACTACCAACTGAGCTGAAAGGCCAGTCAAAGCTAATCAAAGCTAAAGTAGTGTTAACCGGTTTTGGGAATAGGACATCCCTAATCAAACCAAGCAACGGGACACATCACTAGGGCAGAGGAAATTAGATGGCGTCTTGAAAAAGTTGGAATTGTTTTGGCGTGTAATAAAGAAACAGAGTTCTAAGCTATAAACAATGCAGAGTTTTCGCCGTAACAGTAGCTAGAGAGAGAACACACCTGTCTGCTAGAGCGAGGCAGTCGCGCCAGCCGCTGGCCTTGCAAGTCGAACAGCCTCACTTGACGGTTGTCGTGTGGAATGGCGATAATACCACCGTTGCTGACTCCCACACGGTTCACGGACGAGTCAGACCTGATGGTGGCCAGAGCTGATCGCATGTTTCGGACGTCCCACACCTGGAGTCATAATACAGAAGATCATGGTACAGGTTAGTGCCATAACCGTGGTCTGACTAAGTGAAGTGGCACCACACTGGAACTTCACTGCTATTATTTTTAAAAGGATTTAAAAAATAATAGCTATTTGTAAAAGGATCATATAAAAAAAACGGTAGAAACCGAGCCATAGTTTGTTGCCTGTTCTTCTAGGCTTGGTCACGTGGAACTGGCACCTAGACTCACCTAGCTTTAAGACGTTTCAAAGTGAATCTTGAAATTCAACTGAATAATAGTTATTTGTTATACAAGAGTGCAAAGCTGCTTTTTAACCGCGTGCTCAATTTTGATGACCGAGCAAGCGCAGGATTCTAATATTTAACCACGAGCGGAGCGAGTGGTTTAAAAGTTAGAATCCGCGTTGGCGAAGGAATCAAAAGAGCACACGGTGAAAAATCTTTGCACTCGAGTGCAACACGTAACTTTTCATCCCACCTCAGCGAGGAAATGACCAAAATGCAAAAAAGAACATGGCGCGACTAAAACACACCAAGAAGGTTCCGAGTATGAGTTTTTAACAAATTTAAAAATGTTGCATGATAAATTCGGCACCATGCAGGTAGAAGTAAATAGGTTAAATGATGTTTTGAATTCACAAATACACCAAGAAGGTTAAGAGTGCGAGTTTTTACCAAATTAAAAAAGGTTGTATGATATATTCAGCACCATGGAGGTAGAAGTACATAGGTTGTGTATTCACAAACTTAGTGAACACGATATTCTAAATTCAAATTTACTTTATCCTCTAGCGGATAAAAACGGGTTTTCCACTCAGATATTGAACAGTAAAAATACACTTTCCGAGATGGTGGGATGAAAAGACTATTTTGATTTTGATTTTTTTGATTGGTCTCAATCTATGTATGAGCTAAAGTAACAGATATGGATGTATGGATGTTTGTTACCTAATAACGCCAGAACGGCAGAACGGATCTGGATGAAATTTGGCACAGAGATAGATTATAGTCTGGAATAGCACATAGGCTTCTTTTTATCCCGGTAAAATGTATGGTTCCCGGGGGATGGATTTGTTTTTAATCTATATGTGTCAAAGAAAGTAGCGATAGTAACACTATTTATAACTAAAGAACGGCTGAACCGATTTGGCTGAAAGTTTGTAACTTAAAACCTGGAGACGGACATGGGATGGGATGCTATTTGTCCTGAAAAAGTAACGGGAACGGAGCGGGCGAAGTCGCGGTCGGTCGCTGGTGTACACCCAGGTCCAGTTAACGGACGATTAGTTGAGGATTGGTTATAGTTGTGGGAAAAGCAGTTATAGGTATAACATAAGTTAAAAAAACTTAAGAAACCCACTCATGGCCAAACTGTTGAACCGATTTTGATGGAATTTCTATGGGTCCAATCGGGAAGTATTACCTTTCAGATATAAAAATATTTTTTTAAATCAGCTCATAAATAACAAAGTTATGTGATAGCAAACAAAAAAAAAATATACAACCGAATTGAAAACCAATTGAGAATTCAAACAGAAATAGTACATTGTTACCTGAGTGTTGAAAGTCACGTTTTTTGAGTCCCGAGACGGGTTTGGCGCCAGAGCGTTAGCGAGGGCGCCAATGGAGCTTGAGGGACTCAAAAGACTTTCACCCGAGGTAAACACTGTGCTTTTCATTACGAATACAAGGAAAGTAAAAATAAAAACATGAAAGAAAAATTAGTGAAAATGAAGATTGAATTGCCGCCTTCCCGGTTTTTTTTTTCTTTTTCTCTGGTGGGCCTTCGGCTTCGTCTCGCCAGCATTATTCAGCCATTATTTTCATTTTCATAATTTAAATCTATGTTATTTTAAATAAAAAGTTGAAGTTATACACTAATCAAGTAATTTAGAAGATAATATTATTTATTTAATACTATCTTTATGTTATTTAAATTTAAATATTACATTGCGCTCTAATTAGACTTTTTAAACTTCTTACCGTTGTAATGGGTTTCCAACCTACTTGCTGAATAAAAAGTTGGAATTTGGTTGAACAACCTCCTTGCAGTTAGAAAGACTTTAGAAAGTTGGAACATGGTTGAATAAAATAGAACTTGTTTTTTTTTTTATAATTTGACAGCTGTCAGTAGAAAGCGATTCTCCCTAGGGCTGAAAGTTTTACTTTCAATTAGGCCCCTCAGGCAACTTCAGACCTACTTTCAGAGTATGAGTAATGAAAAAGCTGTTTTAAGTCCTATTGGTCCATGACGAACTAAAATTAGGGACAAATTAAGTCGATTTTTTTATCAAATAATCATACCTTGACTGATCGATCATCAGATCCTGAGACTACTTTATCTTCACTGGTGAACACGGCTGAGGTAACGCTCCTGTGAAAAAAAGAAAACACATAGTGATCAAACCTTATCCCATTGCAATAGAGTTTAAAATACAAAACAACATGCAAAGGAACATGCTAGAACCAATTTACTTCCATGTTCTGATATTAATCACTTCGTCACTTCATGAACCGTTGGTTGTTGAGGTTGTGGTGGTTTGTCTATCTTAGGCCTGTATCCAGAAACAGTGCATGAGTCTAAGTCGAGCCTCAAGAATAGATTTTTGAATTTTTTAACATAGAGACCTGTCAAAAATATATGCTTGAGGCTCGACTCAGACTCAAGCACTACGAATACGGGCCTCAGTGTTTAGAATTTAGATGCTCACACAGGTCACAGCGTTTTGTTTTTTTTGACGTGACAACGTCTTATAATTCGATGGAGCCGGCTGCGCGCACTTAAAAACTTGACTCATGCGTCGTTACCTCGCTCTTAGGCGTTCCATTTAAGGCTTGAAGTGCAAGCGAGAGTGCGGAACGAGCGACAAAAAGGCACAATCGGCCTCCGCGTTCGGCAGCGTTTGACATCTGTCTCTCTCCTACTTGAGTGAGCGATGCATCCGCGTGGACAGCTGTATGACGTTGTCACGTTCAACTATCGTAAGTAAACCGACTTTACAGACAACCGATTTTTTTGTTTGATATCTACAGGGTGTAATCGTTAAGCGTGCACAGGCGATTATTCCGTAACTATTGCAGATATCAAAAAACTTCAAACTGATATCGAAAGTACTTTACCTAATGAGTAAAATGATAGTAGAAAGGTTTTAGTTTCCTTATTTTAAGTGGAATAGTACCTACTCATTTTACCCTTGTCATTTTATAATTATGTACGATATGAAGGTATTAATGAATTTCAAGTAGATACACGTGTAGATTAATAATACTAATACTATGGGGATTTGTCAAAGACCACGTGTACGCTGAGAGAGTACCTACACAGCCTAGAAGAGTTACAGAATCGTGTACGTCGTGCAATTGCTTTAATTACTCCGCAAATGTTAAGGAAATTTCATTTAGAAACTGTAAATAGAGCTCGTCATTGTATTGCACAAGGAGGACGTCACTTCGAACATATGCTTTGAACACAAAATTTTGTACTTACTAAGAAATAAAATGTATGGGAGTGATTAATGTAATTTTTTTGGATATTTCTCGTTTTATTTTTAAAAAGTTATTAATGTCATTTTACTCATTAGGTAAAGTACTTTCGATATCAGTTTAAAGTTTTTTGATATCTGCAATAGTTACGGAATAATCGCCTGTGCACACTTAACGATTACACCCTGTATACTTACTCAGTGTGTCCTTGAAATACTGAGACGGAATGGATAGGTTCACGGAAATCCCACAACCGAAATGTTGTATCCCTCGACGCTGTCACCACTAGACGGGAGCTGTGGTGAGCTGATGCGTGGGTCAACTCGTGGTCGTGACCTGTTCATATAATTTCAAGTTAATAAATAAATATTGCGGACAATCCACACAACACTATCTAGCCCCAAAAGCAGAGCTTGTACTATGGGAACCAGAGAGCTGATATAATACTGTAATACTTTTTTTTGTTAATACACTTCTATACATAGAATACAATATAACACCAAGACAGGGAACAAACATCTGTGTTAACCACACAAATATTTGTTGTGTTTGTGTTGTTATTACATCAACGGCACATAAATGAAAACAGCAAGTAGACAGTATGTCATGAAAGTTAGCTGACCAATCCCGAAGCTTGGTGATGACGTATCGTCACCCAATCAGCCAATCAGTGAAAACCTTGCTTTGATAAACAGAGTCCTTATTATTATTTACTAGCGGCCCGTCCCAGCTTCGCACGGGTAGAATATTTTTCCTCTTTATTAACCGACTTCCAATCAAAAAGGAGGATCAATTCGGTTGTATTTTTTTTTTTTTTTTTTTTTTAGTGTTTGTTATCGCATAACTTCGTCATTTGTGAGCCGATTTGAAAAATTATTTTTTTATCTGAAAGGTACTGCTTCCAGATTGGTCCCATTTTAATTTTATTAAAATCGGTGTTGCCATTTTTTTTTAAATAATTTTTTTAATGTTTGTAACTGCATGCCTCCGTCATTTATGAACCGATTTAGAAAATTATTTTTTTATTATTTGGAAGGTTATTCTTATGTCCAGATTGTCCCAAACAAATTTCATTAAAATCGGTTTAGCCGTTTGGGAATGAAGTCGGTTTCTCAAGTTTTTTAAACTTATAATTATAAATATTAGAGTAGATTAAGAGCCTGTTGTATCCTACTGCAAGTCAAAGGCCTATCCCTTCTTTTTTTCCATTAATTTCTACCATTTATTACCAGTGAGAATTTGCAGACAGTCTCCAGTCTCAACGTCATACAAGTTGGCCGTCCTATCCCAGGACGCGGTGATGACGTGATCGCCGCCCGTCAGCCAATCAGCGGCGACCACTACGCCTTGATGGCCGAGTAGCTCTGTCAGTGGTGTGCGTAGGACCTCGGGACGGTCACCTCCTTCACCGAGGCTTTCTTCTCCGCCAACTTCTAATTCTTCTTCGGATGATTGGCCACGCTGCAATATCAATCAAACAACAATGATAATAGTAATATACACATGGATTTTAGCAATTCGGCAAATTCATCATCCGCACTTGATGTGCGGTCTGGTGTTTCCGCAAGTAGGCCGCTGGCGGGCCCTTTTTGAGTGACCCATTACACGTGCTCGAACTTTTTTAGGTTCTACGACACGCCGGTTACCTCACGATGGTTTCCTTTACTGTTTTGAGAGTACTGGCACATAAATTTTCCTACAAAAAAATTACAAGAATACAGCAGAAAGGCGATCATGCGCCGTTTGTATGGGAGCCGATGTCACCACTTTTACATTTCGACTATTATATTTAAAATATCACTAAACATGATGATTCTAAGAAAAAGGAAGGAAGAAAGATGTTAAGAAAGTATTACTATTTTTTATCTTGTCGCTTAATTTGTTCGGAAAGCAATTCTTGCACTGCTGCAAGGCATTTTTCACTTTACGACTCCCGAAAAAACTGTTGAATTTGCATGGAGAAAGGAGCATAATGCTGATGTATTTTGGCGACACTTTTCCGGCCACATGGCTGTTCTACTTTGTTCTACAGAGCCGCGGTAGAATTCAATCGGGCCCCGTTACTGTCTAGTTCCAATGCAATGTCGGATCATTCTTACCGGTAAGTCCCAATTCACAGCAGCCTGCCACACATGCGCAGTATTATCCCCGCTACTGGTAAGCGCAATGTCTCTGTTTGGATGGAACTTGATTGAGTTCACTGATCCTGCATGTCCCGTGTATTGGAGAAGGCACTTGGCCCACTCCACGCTCCAAACACAAGCTGTGTGATCTGTGGATAGATAGATAGATAGATAAATAAATAAATAAATAATGCGGCCAATCCACACAACACTATTTAGCCCCAAACTAAGCACAGCTTGTGCTATGGGAACCAGATAGCTGATATAATACTTAAATACTTTTTTTTTGTAAATACATACATAGAATACAATACAACACCCAGACAGAGAACAAACATCTATGGTCACCACACAAATATTTGTTCTCGGTGGGGATCGAACCCACGACCTACGGCTCAGAAGGCAGAGCTACTACCAACTGAGCTGAGAGGCCAGTAGATAAATACAAACTAGATAAACACAGATCACTCGAGTATTTTTGGGAGCATAATATTGTTCTGTGTCATGCTTTGCTTCGTTTAAGTCTAGAATTTGCTGTGTATAATTTATTATTATAATTATAAGCTCTCAGTGTCCCACTGCTGGGCAAAGGCCTCCCACATTCCTTTCAGTGTATAATATCTGCCAATATTTTGACACCTAATTTATTTTTCAAAATAATAATTAAAACAATAAAATAAATAAATATTATGGACAATCCACACAATACTATCTAGTCCCAAATTAAGCAGAGCTTGTACAATGGGAACCAGATCGCTGTTACTATACTTTTTTTTTCAATATACACTTAGAATACACCCCGCATATAGTGGGATAAGGACAGGAACAAGATATACTTAGAATATATTTCAACCTACATATGTAGAAGACAAACATCTGTTCACCACACAAATATTTGTTCTCGGTGGGGATCGAACCCACGCCCTCCAGAGCAGAAAGCAGAGCTGCTACCAACTGTGCTATGAAGGCTGTCAAAAAACAAAATAGTTACAAATATAAAATTATTCTGTTTTTGACTGTGTTGGGGTAAATAACAAGGTAACGAAATTTTACCAAAACATACCAAGGCCATGTTACTGTTGCTGTACCTAATCAAGGCTTACTATTTCCTGTTACGTAAGGTTTATTTATATACAAACATTTATTGTAAATTGAAATTAATGTTTACATTATCTATCACATAGATGACTTCCAGAATCACTGTTTTGATCAATATCACTGTAATTAATAGGTATATGTGTATCTCTTGTGTATATATTTTTAACCAACTTTTAAAATACAAGTGGTTTTAAATTGAGATAGATACTTTTTTTTTGTTTTATTTTTTTTGTCCTACTTCATGACATAACAATTAGATGGTCTACCTGATGTTAAGTGCTCCATAATGTATGTTCTATACTAACAGCAACTATAGTATATAATAATTTTCATACCAGCCGATGCAGTCCCGATAAGTGCCTGGCCAGGTCTTGCAGAAGTGACATCCCAGATGCCATCCTTATGGCCAGTGAATTCCCTGACCAGCTGACAGCTGTATGAGGGAGCCTTGAAGCTGGACACTATCTTACTTGTCTGCACACGCAACTTGTGACTCGCTTTCACTTTCTGGGAGTTGCTCTGTGACACTGTAACAGAAATAAATTTAAGTTGTACAAAAATATCATTATTCTGTATAAATACATTATTCATTTTCATTTTTCAAATAAATGAATGAATTTAATTTGTGATTTACAAGTCACATGGTCTATGAGAGAAGGATGGTTTATGCAAATTGCACATAATAAACAAAGTGTTGGTATATTGATTGCATAAACCTGTGAAAGTAAAGCTTACTAAATGAAATCTGAAAATTTCCAAGTTTGAGCATTATTAAATAAACAAATTAATACAGTTATGACTTACACTTGACTTTAGAGTTTTTTCCTGCTGCATCAAATTCAATATAGTCTAAATTGGGTTTGTCTCCGATATAGCTTTCTCTTTCCAGTTTTTCGCTAAGAATGTCTATTTTTTCTTGCACTGAAACACAACATGTACACCTATGTTATAAGATACCTGGTTGTGGAATAGTAACAAAGAGTTTAGACTGGCCTTTCAGCTAAGCTGGTAGTAGTTGTGCCTACTGTGCGTACAGAGAGCACTGGTGGTCTAGTGGTAGTGGCCCCGCCTTCCGATCTGAAGGTCGTGTGTTCAAATCCACTCGTGTACCAATGAGTTTTTCTGTCGAAAAATTTATGTGCACTATGCCAGTACTCTCAAAACGGTGAAGGAAAACATCGTGAGGAAACCGGCGTGTTGTAGAACCTTAAAAAGTTCGAGCAACACGTGTCAAGGGTCACGCAAAAAGGGCCCACCAGCGGTCTACTTGCGGAAAAACCTACCCGCACTTCAAGTGCGCATGATAAAACTTGCCTACTGTGCGTGTTCTAGGTTGCGAATTTGATCCCCACGAAGAACAAATATTTGTTTGGTTCACACAGATGTTTGTTCTCTGACTGGTTGTTATATTGTATTAAAAGTATGTACATAGATAGATAGATAGATAGATAGAAAATGCTTTATTGCACACAACAAATTATAAAAGTACAGGTACATAAAAATACATACATACATACATACATAAAATCACGCCTTATTCCCATGGGGGTAGGCAGAGATCACGGATTTCCACTTGCTACGATCCTGACACACCTCTTTCGCTTCATTCACTCTCATAACATTCTTCATACATGCTCGTCGGTTTAGGGTACTCCTAACCTGGCCTAAAAAAGCCTATTCTTTAAAAGTATGTATTTCCAAACAAAATGTATATAAGTATTATATCAGCCATTGGGTTTCCAAAGTATAAGCTTTGCTTAATTTAGCATTGGTCTAGCATTGTGTGTATTGTCCACAATATTTATTGATTTATTAGTAAATAAAAAAGTTAAAGGGCAGTTGTTGACTGCCAAATATTTAATCCTGATCCTGACATCCATGAAATTGGCCCTAATTTGTGTGTGTTTGGTAATAAAGGCAGCACATGCAACATCCAGGATATGGAATCCCTGTCTGAGCAAATATTCTTGTATGCTGCTAAAAAAACATGGAATTCTCTGTGTTTTTATGATGTATAATGAATGTAATTGAGCTGGTTTCATTCATAATGCCGGACTCTGCACTGTCACTTTCATGTCAAACATATTATCCATCTTCTCTCTTCCAAGTTAAATGACTGAATCATTATGATTATCGAAGATAGTATAGAAGGGTTGTCTATAGATAGGAATGTTGATAGAATGCATTCTTTGGGAGCAGCTAGAGAATTAATACTTATGGAATCCATTGTTACTAGGTTATAATGCACTAGATAAGTATGTGTTACCTATGTTATATCTAGATGTTAATGATAATTAGTAGTAAATAAATAAACCTACTTATTGTGTGAAGTGCAATATTAGTACTAAGTTAGATAGAAGTTTGTATAGATATCTATTAGTTTTAAGCCTTAGATAACGCATTGGATTAAATCTGTAATGTTATTATAAGTGAATGAATAAATAAATAAATAATTGTTCATTATTTTTTTTTTTTTAACATAGCTTCATTCGAAGTTTATTTACACAAAGATTTAAAAAATGTACAAAAAACAGTTGAGCTATCTGCAAACCATTACAAACGATCTAGAGATTGCTCAACTGATCCAAATCAGTACCAGACGAAAGTGTTACCAAGACGCTGCATTAAAATTACAGAGATAAACTACAATAGGAATTACACAATCAGGCCAGCATATCCTTGTAATCCAATAAATATTTTTTTTTTTAAATAAAGTACCATAAACATACTACAATCATCATGACTTGATTGACTACCAATAAATTGATTATTCAGATTACACATAATTCTTACTCACAGTTTATGTTCTCATTATAGAGAAGGTCAAATTCCTTTTCGATCTGGGAAAACAGTTCATGGAGACGCAACCTGAACACAGGTGGAATGGAGGTTTCAGAATCATCCATTTTGAGGTAGTTGGGCATTCCATCGGAACCTTCTGTGAGGGCTTGGAGTCTGCGTTTGCTGGATTTCATGGTCGAAAGGAGATGAATAGAACTACACTGCTTTTCTTCACATTACGAATTATTCATATCTATTATATCTTATGGGAATGGCACAGTATAACGAATAGACGACCTTGACCTGAAAAACGAGGATCTATGTCCTAAAATCACGTAATAGGACCAAATCGAACAATAAAATAAACAAACAACACACGAATCGAATGAGTAAGAAAATACGTGAATCCGCGAAACGCGAACAATTTCTCCGCCCCAACACGTCAACGATCAGTCAGGCAGATGTCATGTCAGTGTCACTCATGTGATATCATGTCAATGTCACTCATGTGAATATCACGAATATCATGTCATGTCAGCTCCTGTCTGTCATCTCGACAGGTTATCATCGATCAGTTGTATATTTTTTATGTTTAGTCTGTAGCAAGGATGTTTGTCTGTAGTTATATTCTTTGGTTGGCACTCCTGTTAAATTGACGGACGCAATGCAATACGTTGCGTTGTCTTGTCTATGGTCTATGGTAAACTATAAATAAAAATGGCTGGTGAGTAAATTAATTCTGCCAACGTAAAACTTTATTTTAGCGTAAACAGTTATTTTAATCATTGTTATGTCATTTACAGATCTTTACGCCAAATATAATTGTACTTATTGTCAAGAAGAAATTAGTGGAGTTCGAGTAAAATGTGCCGAATGCCCGGATTTCGATATTTGTATGCAGGTAAAGTAGCTTTGCCGTCATTTCTGTGTATTTGTTTTGGCGCAAAATTTAAATTTGTCAAAAGACACCCAAGATGTCTCATGGTTTTTTGTTAAACTTTCAGTGTTTTTCTCTTGGAGCTGAAATTGGGCAACACAAAAACGACCATTCTTACCAGTTTGTTGTAAGTTCATTTATTTTTAGTTAATAATGTCTAGCTTGCATCTAGAATATATTGTTTACCAAAAAACATTTTTTTCAGGATTCAGGAGCATTCGGAATATTTTTGGGACGTAGTAGTTGGTCAGCAAATGAAGAAGTTAGATTACTAGATGCCATAGAACAATTTGGATTCGGAAATTGGGAAGATATAGCAAAACATGTAGAAACCCGAACACCTGATGGTATGATAAATTCTCCAGCTTTGCTAAGATTTATACTCAGTATAAAAGTTATTCATAGGCCTAAATGTATAATACACTAGTTTATATAATATATTATACATTTAAATTACAGAGGCAAAAGATGAATACATCACAAGATACCTTGACGGCAGTATTGGTCGGGCGACCTGGGGCAATGTGGAAGGCACAACGAGGCCCTCTCTGCACTGTGCAGACCGAGATGAAGGCCCGCTCGGTCCCAGCGCTGTGTCTCGACTGCCCCATTTGGCAGTCACAGTGGACGAGGCCTCGCAACTCGGATACATGCCAAATAGAGATGATTTTGAAAGGGTATTTATTTTACGAATAATAAGCACCATCCACTCTTTGATTGGATGATATTGTCTCATTAGTGCTGTCTTGCATTCAATTAAAAATAAAATTTCTGAAAATGCTGAAAATACACAAAAATTTACTACACACATCGCTTTTGAATATTGACTTACAAATACCTATTAGATATTATGATGAATTGAATAATAAAAAATAAGACAGAAAAGCGTTATACTGACCTAATAACACAAATTTTGTGTACTTGTAAAATACTTGAAACTACAGTACCTATTATAACTTTTTTATATTTTATAGGTACCGTCTTTACCATAAGGGCACACGGGGCCCGTGCCCAGGGCCCCCATTCTCAGGGGGCCCCGAAGGACCAACAATTTCTCACCCATTTATTCTCAAAACTTTTTTTTCGGGCACATACACTTTTTCACAAATCAGTAAGCTTATCATAAGGTAACAAGGCATATACTACTACACCATTATAATTAGCTTTTTTTACTTTCCAAATGGGCCTCAAATTCATGTGTGCCCAAGGGCCCCGGCTTAGTTTAAGACGGCCTTGTAGGTAATGTATTTCTATAATATTTCAGGAACATGACCACGAAGCAGAACAGCTGATCTCAACACTATCTCTAAACTCTGAAGATGACGAGTTAGATATAGGTAAGAATGCATTATTGCAATGCAACCACAAACCCGAAGACAAAATATTTGCCGAACTGAGCGCGTATCGCAAGATTTGTTTGAGTGACCCTTGACACGTGTTGCTCGAACTTTTTTAGGTTCTACGACACGCCGGCGCCGCGCCGGCTTCCTCACGATGATTTCCTTCACCATTTTGAAAGTACTGGCATAGTGCACATATTATATTTTTCGACAGGAAAACTCATTGGTACACGACTGGATTTGATCCCACGACCTTCGGATCGGAAGGCGGGGCCGCTACCACTAGACCATCTGGTTCCCATAGTACAAGCTCTGCTTAGTTTGGGGCTAGATAATGTTGTATGTTGATTGTCCATATTAGTTAATTTATTGGTTGCGCGTTTACATAACGGCAGACTAAGGAACTGTCGACTGCCTTCATAGGTCAGTTGGTAGTAGCTCTGCGTTCTGTGCTGGAGGGCGTGGGTTTAAATATATCCGTCCTGGTTTTTGCCAAGTGACCTTCTTAATTTGCGCTTACAATGCACTTTACGCCAATAATTGAATTCATCAAATCAGTTCGCGTTTGATCATCAATCATACCTCGCGTCTAAAAATTCCATCTTTAATCTACAACATGAGCTGTCGTGTGTGGAGCTGGAGCGGCACATAGTTGTGAGCGTTTACCGTCCCCCGGACGCGGATTTCACCTTGTATGAATCCACTATGGAAGATGTACTGCGTAAAATCTTTAACTGTAATAAAACCGTAATAATCTGTGGAGATTTTAATGTAGATATCCCAGTTCACCCTCTTTCTGAGAGGCTGCTAAATTTGTTTAAATGTTTTGACCTACACTGCTTGTTTCAAGATCCAACAAGGGTGACACTAACAACAGCCACCTGTCTTGACAATATTTTTAGCAGTCATGAGCCAGTAAGTAAATCAGTAGTTAGGCATTTTAGTTCAGATCACTACGGTCATAGCGCTAAATTTGCTTATAAAATTTTAGATAAACACGAGATTTTCACCCACCGGCCTATCACAGAGAGCCGTATTAAAAAGTTTCAAACCAATATTGAACTGAAAGTGTCCCTCATGCCTTGTCTGACTGACCCGAATGATCTTTTCTCCAACTTATCAAATTTAATTAATGATGAACATAAGGATACGTTTAAACTTAAAACATGTAAAGCTAGTGTTAGTGTCGCGTTCGCTGACTGGGCCACCCCAGGTATTTACAAAAGTAGGAATACATTATATGAGCTGTATGCTGCTAGGGAATCAATGCTCAATGACCCAGCATTTATTCTACATATTAAAAACTACTCTAAAGCATTTAAAATCATAAATCATAAATCATTTATTTGCTTCAATGGTGATACAAAAGATCTTATATATAAAATTAAAAATAAGTCGCACTCATTCCCTACATTTCTGGGATGCAAATTTGTAGTTGCCGGTTATATAAGTTTTGGGCAGCAATTTTGAATACCTAATACAGCGAAATTCTCTAATTATATGTATACAATAATATTGAAATAGTCCTAAGTGCAATATGTCACAAAATACATGATTATTAAGGTAATGTCAAAAAAAAAAAAGTTCCTAAATAGTACAATTATGTTATGTCAATAAATGTCAATACTCTAAACAATTTTAACCGAATAAATCTTTCACATTATAATAGCTCTTACTAAGTAGCCAAAGTCTTAGCTCTTTGCTGAACTTGTTCAGCGGAAGGCTTCTTAAGTCTCGGGGCAGGGCGTTGTATATTTTACCGCACATTGCGTAACAGTTATTTATATACAATTTTGTACGAGGGACCCTAGGAAGTACAATCCTATCAGAATCTCTGGTGTTTCGCAGATACAATTCACTTGCTCTAGCAAATAAGTGCCCGTGTTTTTTAACAAACAAAGCTGCCTCAAGGATGTACATACAGGGCAAAGTTAACAAGTTCAGCTCCCTAAATAGTGGTTTGCAGGATTCCCAAGGAGGTATACCCTTAATTGCTCTGACGCATTTTTTTTGTGCAATGAAAGCTCGTTGTGTGTCTGTACTATTGCCCCAAAGTATTATGCCATACCGTAGCACTGATGCAACATAACCGTGATAAGCTTGTAGTACTGTACATTGGTCAGATGTTTTCCTTAATCTATGAAGAGCATACACAAATTTGTTTAGCTTATTACACACTTTGTCCGTTTGCGCTTTCCAATTGCAATTACGATCTAACAAGATTCCCAAGAAAGTTGTATTTTCAACCTCTAGAATATCGGTGCCTCTGTTAGATATACCCAGTTTTTGTACTTTATTAGCAAATGTGCCAAACTGTATATAATTCGTTTTATTTAAATTGACTTTCAAATTATTAGCATCTAACCATTTAATTACCGATTCAATAGTATTATTAATGTCAAGTATATAATCTTTAATGTCAATATTACGTTCAGATGTCACTAGTAAAGAAATGTCATCAGCAAATAAAAAACATGGCTTATTCGTAATGTCCGGAAGATCATTGATGTATAAAAGAAATAGCAGTGGCCCAAGGACACTTCCTTGAGGCACCCCATACCGGTTTTCCACAAATGAAGATCTAAATGCAGTTAGTTCCTTTCGTTCGTTGATGTTTGTGATTTCCACGCTTTGCTGACGATTGTTAAGATAACTCTTAATCCAATTTAGTGCAGGTCCTCGAATCCCGCATTTATCTAATTTATCCTCCAAAATTTGGTGTGAAACAAAATCAAAGGCCTTTGACATGTCAAAGAATATGACAGTTGACCACCTATTGTCATCAATATTGTCCATTAAGGACTTAACAAGGTTAAAGCAGGCTAGTGTTGTAGATTTCCCCTTCTGAAATCCATATTGTTCTTGTCTGAAAATATTATTTTTTTCTATGAAATTCAGTAATCGTCTTTGCATGGCGACTTCAAATAATTTTGAGAATACAGGTATGAGTGTTATTGGTCTGTAATTGTTTAAATTTGATTTATCACCCTTCTTGTGAAGAGGTTTAACAATTGATTTCTTTAGAATGGTCGGAAATGAGCCCTCTATAAAAGATTGGTTTATTAAATATGTCAATACAGGAGTGATTTCGAAGGAACAGGCCTTTAATATTTTGGTTGCTACTTCATCATAACCTACAGCGTTTGTGTTTTTTAGAGAAATAATTATTTTTTGAATATCGTCGAAGTTGTAAGGCTTCAAAAATATACTATTGCAAGTCATCTGTTTACATGTATTATAAATTTTGTCTTTATCTATCTCATTATTTGTTAGATCTATCCAGTAATTATTAAAAGTGGCGGCAATTCTGTTTGGGCAATTGATAGTTTCCATTTTATATTCAATATTATTTATAAAATTCATTTGTTTGACCTCTTCCGTTTCAGTTTTAATCAGTCGCCATGTTGCTTGACACTTATTTTTAGCACCATGTAAAACTTTGTGGTTATGTGCTTTTATTGACTGGGCTACACATTTTCGGAGTAGAGCTGCATAGTTTTTATATTTTCTCTTGTTACCCTCTGATTTATGAGAATACCATTTGTAGCGCAGTAATCTTTTCGTTCTACAACTTATCTTTAAGCCTTTTGTAGTCCACCTTATATTTGGAGATCGATTTGATATTTTAAATCTGTATTGTGGGAAACAGAGATTATAGAATAAACTAAACAGCTCGTGAAATTTTTCAAAGGCGCCATCAAGGTTATCCTCAGTTTGAACTTCAGAGAAGGTTAACTTAGACAAACATTGCCTAAATTTATCTATGTTTTCCATTGAGTAGTCTCTTCTATAGGCGTATAAGGCTATAGGCGTTCTAAAAGAGCTTGTCACGCAGCAAAATCATTGCATATCAAAAGAAAAATTGAAAAATCCACAAATAAAATTAAAGCTACCTGGAAAATAGTCAATAATGAGACTGGCAAATCAAAACTCCGTAATAAAAAAATTCATTTGAAAGTAAACAATAATCTTTTGACAACAAACATTGAAGTAGCCAACGCGTTTGATAGTTTCTTTTCCAGTATCCCTAAAGTAGTGACATCGTCTTTAAATTCCTCGGCCTCTGGTGCGATGGCATTGTTAGAGTCTAGTGTTAAAAAATGTAATAATATCTTTAGTTTTAAATACATTAATGCTGACAAAATCGTGAAGACATTTAAATCGTTAAACATTAAAAATACTGAAGATTTATGGGGAATGTCTACAAAACTACTCAGTACTATTATAACTGATATTGCACCGTGTCTAGCGTATATTTTTAATAGATGTGTTGATGAGGGTGTTTTTCCTGATTTAATGAAACCTAGTAAACTCATTCCCCTGTTCAAATCTGGAAATGCAAATGACCCTGCTAACTATAGACCTATCTCAGTATTGCCTACGCTAAGTAAAATATTTGAGAAAGTTATTCTTACTCAGTTGTTATCACATTTTAACCTAAATGGGATACTTCATAGCCACCAGTTTGGATTTACGAAAGGTCGATCAACGACTGATGCTGGTATTCTACTCTTAAAGCACATATATGATGCCTGGGAAAACTCACAAGACGCGATTGGGGTATTCTGCGATCTTTCCAAAGCTTTTGACTGTGTAAATCATGCTACATTAATATCTAAACTTAAACATTACGGCATTCTAAATCGCTCCATTGACCTAATACAATCGTACTTGACTGATAGAGTCCTTAAAGTTGATGTGAGCGGTGAGAGATCTTCTGGGTCAGTTATTGACATGGGGGTGCCACAAGGTTCGATATTAGGTCCTTTCTTGTTTCTAGTGTACGTAAATGACCTCCCTTTTTTTGTTAAAAAACTATGTGAAATAGTACTATTTGCTGACGATACCTCATTAATTTTTAAAGTTGATAGATTGAAGGCTAATTACGATGACGTTAACGCATCTCTGTCGCAAATACTTAACTGGTTTAACGTTAATAATCTTTTACTTAATGCTAAGAAAACCAAGTGTATTAAGTTTACCTTACCAAATGTGACTCTCCGGCCAACTAATATTATACTTAATGGAGAGTCACTTAACCTTGTAGATTCTACTATCTTCTTAGGACTTAATCTTGACAAAAAATTGCAGTGGGGACCGCAAATCAAAGCACTTGCTGCCAGACTAAGTTCGGCTGCATATGCAGTTCGGACTATAAGATGGCTCACTGATGAAGCTACAGCTAGGCTAGTTTACTTCAGCTACTTCCATAGTGTTATGTCTTACGGTATCCTTCTCTGGGGGAAAGCAGCTGATATTCAAACTATATTCGTTTTACAAAAAAGGGCCATACGTGCCATCTATAAAATGAAATCACGAGACTCATTGAGGGAGCGATTTAAGGAAATTAATATCCTCACAGTAATTTCACAATATATATATGAAAACTTACTGTACACTCACAAACACATCTGTAGCTTTCAGAAAAATTGTGATTCACATAATATTAACACTAGAAATAAAAATAAACTTTATATTCCCAAATTTCGTTTACAGAAGGTAAATGGGTCTTTTATGGGGAACACTGTACGCTTCTACAATAAACTTCCGGAAAATGCAACTAAGCTTCCAATTCGGAAGTTTAAAGCCTATATTAAGAGTAATTTGATAAAGAAAGCGTACTATACTCTAGATAGCTATATGAATGATAAAACTGCGTGGCCCGATGTCCCGGTCACTCTACCCATAGGAAGCTAAAATGTCAATTTGCAATGTCTGTACCTACTATTTAATATCTTATTTTTATATCTGTGTAGATACTTTATTATAACTTTGAAGCGTAGCGTGTGCTGTCTTTGAAACTTTTGCTTTTGTATAATTACATTGCATACGTCTGACTAAGTGAAGTGGCACCACACTGGAACTTCACTGCTATTATTTTAGACTATTTTTGATTTGTAAAAGGATCATATAAAAAAACGGTAGGAACCGAGACGTAGTTTGTTGCCTGTTCTTCTACGCTTGGTCGCGTGGAACTGGCACCTAGACTCACCTAGCTTTAAGACGTTTCAAAGTGATTCTTGTATCGTATTGAATAAACGCTTATTGAATCTTGAATTGAATCTTGAATTGAATACATTTTTAGGTAGGTAGACCAAGACGTGGTTTGTTGCCTGTTCTTTTAAGCTTGGTCGCTTGGAACTGGCAACTCACCTAGCTTTATGGCGTTTCAAAATGATCCTTGCGATACTACTGAATAAATACACCTTTTTTTTTCATAATTTTTTATCTCATGATATTTCCAATACGAGACGAATTTCTGATTTTTTCAGTACTTATCTGATTGTAATGTAGCGATACGAGAAAGTCTAGAGATGGAACAAATCAGCCCTAACTTGACTATACTGTTTATTCCCAGCGCTAAAACTATCACAAGTGGACATCTACACGCGGCGTCTTCGCGAGCGAACGCGGAGAAAACGTTTAGTGCGCGACTACCAACTAGTTACCCTCTTTTTCAACAACCACCGGAACAAGCTCAAGGCGCTTGGGAAACTTGCCAAAGAGAAGAAGTATGCTGTTTTTTTATTTTTATGAGTCTTCTTTATCATGTTACTTTATTTTTATGTAACTAGCTGATATAACCATCGCCTATAAAGAAAGAAAGAAAGAAAGAAAGAAAATACATTTATTTGACATAACAGGTACATAGGTGTAGACGTTCACAACTTAAAACAATGATGAACTATGCCAAATAGGCCCCGACTCAGCTTTTTGCTGCCTGACAAGGTATCATCTACCATGCCAAGCAGCGCTGGTTTTCAAACAAACCAGCGCTAAATTGTCAGACGTGCGTGACAGTGCTATAACAAAGCACTGTCACGCACGTCAGGAACTTGCTCTACGATGCACTTCCCTGCGTCCATCAACTTGAGCCTCATGTGCCAGTGATTTCACCGGTACCCGCACCCTTCAAACCGAAAAACTGCAAGGCAGCAATGCTGCTCCACGGCAGAAACAGACATGGATGGTGGTAGTACTTTCCCGAAAAGTGTAAAAAAAATCATTTAGGTACAGAACTACTCATTGGTGCACGACCGTATTTGAACTCACGACATACTCGGCTACTACCACTAGACCACCAGTAGTCTACCATCTAAACCTATAGACAAAGTTTTACAACACGTTATGGTTTTTTTAATCTTTCAGAGAATTCACGGAACGCCTCCGTTGGACGTCACAGTTCTACGGTCGCGCAGAACAGTCCGGTGTTATCGCCGGCCTATGGAGAGAAAGGGAGCTGAGAGTGCGCCTAGCGGAGCTCCACAGATACCGACTGGCGGGCGTCACGCGCCTGGAGGAATGCGCACACTACGAGCAGCACGCGGCGCATCGGAAGCATCCGAACGGACCGCAAGTCGACGTGAGACCTCGCTACTTGGTACTTGCTTTTAGCCTTGCGATGCGCGCGTAACGCCTTACTAAGCTTTGGTTTTTTTTTATGAACTTGTAGAGTCTCACGGCAGGGCAAAAGCTCTCTAGACGTATCTATTTAGTGCCACCTTGGTCTATTCTTTAAGATACGCGTCCATTTCATCCGTCCATCTTCGCTGTGGTCTACCGCGAGGTCGTTTGTGGATTTAGCCCATAGCGCATCCGACATGCGGCAGACGAGGCCTGCCCAATCCAATTACTTAATTAATTTAATTTGTTTAAACATTAGCAAAATTACAAATTTTAATATCACAATAATTTTCAAAATATCTTATTTCAGCTTAGTTTCCATCACTTTGATGCAGACAGAGTCTAGACTAAGCCGTAATGAATTACTAGATATTCTGCGTTCTTGTTGTGTCGCTAGTTCTTTCTAACCAGTGTGGTGGAAGTATGTTTAGTGCACCTCAAAAATCTTTAATGAAATCGAGATTTTGAATTTTAGTTTTACCGGATATTTTGACAGAGTCTCATGCGCCATGTCTTTAAAAAAGTTATAGAGTACTGAAAAGTTTTGAAAACTGTAAATGCGTAAGTAAAATGAGGAGTAGCTAATTTACTTATGTGCTGCGTAAAGGAAAGTATGTGTCTTCTATGTAAAAATTGTGCTTGGGTCCACTGTAAACTTGGCAAAATTTATAGTTTGAAAGCTAAAGTTTGGCGTTATGCGTGTTTACATTGGCATGTTCATTATTACTTATTTTAATCGTTTTATTTTCTCAAAATACATATATTTTGGTGATAATGAAGCTCACGGGCCTAAGCCAAGTGCGAATCATGTTTGAATGGTCACATTAGTGTCGTCTTGCAGGAACGTTATTATTGATCAAACTATTATCAAGACTTATCATAATTTTTATTTATTAAAGTGACCAACTCAATGTAAATTTTAGTTATTTTTCTTTATTTGTATCAAGTTAGAGGTTAATTTTGTTTATTCATAAAACATTATAATGCATGTCTTTAGTACATGCTTCATAAACCACGCTTTACGCTTCGTGCGGTGTTCAGAAATTATTACTTGATTGCATGCCTTCTAGAAGTTTGGAGTGGATGTGATTTTTTTGGTTATGTTGGGTGGGTAGTGCAAATTAGATCTATAATAAATAAAAACAAACAAATCCCGAAAAAGGGATGGGTTCTATAAGAGCACAAGCAACCAATTATTTTGCTCTTGTGTTATACATAGAACTTTTCATCTAATTAGCGAAAATATACAAGATGTAAAGAAAATAATGGTAGCAAGAATGAACGAAAAAGTGAATTTTTTTTTTTTTTTTTTTTAGCCCCGCAAGGGGTAAGCCAACGTCTAAAAACCAGACCACTGCTGCTGCGCTAAGGGGGGAGCTGGCCTGTAATGCTATTCGATTCTCATTGCTCACAGCATTCTAAATTCAAATCACTTTTTTTATATGCGTCGCCAAAAAAAAAAACACTTTTCCACAATATTGTGAGCAAAGTAGAGTTTTCTTGTCTGTTTGTCCGTCTGTTGTAAAATTGGTCTCACTTGTTCATAGGCACTACCCACAAGTTGCGATGTATGTTAGTATCGAGTGTACATGGTAGGGTTTGATTCCGTATAACTATTGTCCTCGCCAGGGCAGCAGTGGGTGCCCGGACACCAGCCTGACAAGAGACCCAACGCTGAACAACTCGCAGCTGCTAAGAAAAAGGTAACTTAGGGGGCAGACTGCCGTCGATTCTTATCACTCGCAAATTGAACTTTTGAAAAATATAAAACCACTGAACCTATTTATCGAAAATAGGGAGCAACTATCTTGTGTGCAATCCTTCAAAGTTCACTTATGCACGAAATCCAGGGAAAACTTTTAAATAGGAAAACATATCAGGATCAGAATTATTTTTTGCTAAACTGTGTGCAATGAGACTGCACACAAGTTGGCATATTTACGACCGTCAGTCATAAAGTAAAGGCCAACGAGAAGCCTTCGAAAATCCAGCCAAAGGGATGGCGTACACGACTTGAGAGAGTAGCTCGCGTAGTTGACGTCAGAACAAAGATGACGTTTGGTTCTTACCCGCACTTCGCACCAAGACGGTCGAAATATCGATGACCAGGGTAATTATGTAATTTTGTTGGGGCATAACAAGCCGAGGAAAAACCACGTTATAAAGTTGTACCTAGTCAAAATGTTTTTTTTATTACAAGGATCACTTTGAAACGTCTTATAGCTAGGTGAGTCTAGGTGCCAGTTCCACGCGACCAAGCCTGGAAGAACAGGCAACAAACTACGGCTTGGTTCCTACCGTTTTTGGATGATCTTTTTACAAAACAAAAATAGCAATGAAGTTCCAGTGTGGTGTCATTCCATGTTCGTAGTTTTTTTATGCAACGAAGTAGACATCTTGTAGCCAGAGGCATCACAAGCGCGTTGCCGACCCTTGAAAACGCTCTTTTTGAAGAACCCCATGCTATAGTCCTTAGGGAAAACCTCAGCAGGGAGATCATTTCACAGCCTGAGTATTCGCGGGAGCTCCAAGGTGTGAGGTAGTAGTCATACGTAGACATAGATATAGACATAATCATGCATTTATTTGCTGCTTCAGCACATATAATACACACTATTCAATTAAGAAATAAAAAAATAAAGAAAGATAACACAATATTACAAAAACATACTAAAGAAACATAACATAAGAAAAAAAATTACATTGGTAACAACATACTTAAAACAACAAAAAAAGCACAAACTGCAGCAAATCGGCTCTAGCTCAGCATGATTCTTCACCACCAGCGACAGCTCAGCGCTGTTATTCTGCTAGAACCGTTGGTCAAAGCCATTTGACCCTGTGAGGACATTAGAAAACAGACATACCACTGTCACAATCATGGTAGTAATAATGTTGTTCGTACAGAGACGGCGAAAGCGGCTTAAGTTCCACCAGCCCAAAGTGCACACAGGACGGAAGTACCGCATGTGGATGTTGCAGAAAGAGCTTATGCAGCGCCGTTTGCTCGAAGCATCTGCTGACCAATAACGAAATACAGGTATTCTTCTCTCTTTCTCTCTCTCTCTCTCTTTCTCTCTTCATCATCATAGACAGATAACTTATTGTTCACCACACAAAACATATAATTAAACAGGTAAAACAATGGGCGACCTTATCGCTGAGAGCGATCTCTTCCATGCAACCTTGGCATGGAAAGTAATAATGAATTGAAAGGCGGTGTAGAAGCAAACGGAAAAATTCATATCATCATCATCCTGGAGAAGTCCACTGCTGAACATAGGCCTCCCCTACATATTTCCAGGAAGAACGATCCTGAGCCCTTTCCATCCACCGACTTCCCGTCTTAACAATGTCGAATGTCGATGTGTGTGTTTCTCTCATAATATACAATCAAATAGAATGGAACTACTATACCTACGCTTCTAATGACAGCCCTCATATAGATAGTGCAATCAACGAAGGCGCGCCCCACTATTCCTCCTAATCGTTTATAGTATATGTGTGCAAGCTTCCGTCAATGTTTGAGTGTTATCGGTACACACTAATTACCTATGAGTGCACACGCACACTACAATGAATAGACTACGGTTCGCGACTGCCGCTCGGAGCAAACTCCCCGCACCCCGCGATACCTTCAACCGAAAATTTGTGGGACGCGTCTTCGTGAATTGCACTATCTGTAGCTCCCTTCTTTCTGCGCTGGAGGGCGTGGGTTCGATCTTTGTGGGTTCGATGTTTGTTCCCTGTCTGGGTATTATAAAGTATGAATTCACAAAAAAATACGTATAAAATCTTATCTTCTTCTCGTCGTGTCACTTCCTTAGAACCAGTGTGTTTAAAAGATTTTAAGTGTTCCGCAAAGAGGATCCTTTCGTGCACTTGACACGTTTTCGAACATAATAGATTGTACGCCATGCCGGCTTCCTCACTATAGTCGGATTTTTAATTAGACGATACCCACTGACAGTAGCTAATGTCACTTTGTAAAATAATGTTGCCATATTTAAAGTAATAGTGCTGCGTTCAGTTCTCGTTCAATCAGATGAATGAACAATGAGTGAATAGTTAATCATATCAAACTATAAAATAATATTGAAATTTGTCTAAAAAAATGTATAAAAGTGCTCTGATATAAGTTACTTGTAGTATGTAATTACAATCAGTTATTTGACGGTTTATTACAAAGCGCGGCGGCGTGGTGACTAGTGCCAACACCGATGAACGCCATGCGCGTCGGTCACCATTTTGTTCGTAATTTGGCTTCTAACCTCTGGTCTGATAGCACGAATGTTTTTCTGCGCTCACGCTGTTTAGTTATTGTTTTTGTAAAGTTTTTCGTTACGTTGTGTTTGTGGTAATTGTTGTGTATTTTGTTGCTATATTTTTTCACGCGAACGATATGGATCCTCAACCGGGCACGTCAAGTCAAAATCGGCACACTAACTATTCACTTGAAAAACGAGGCAATTTCATTCATTCAGGAGTTTTTTCAATCATTCACTTTGTCACAACACTATTTTTATTTCATCAAAAACTGACAACACAGTAAACGTCAGCTAGCTTCGTCTAATTAAAAATCCAAGTATATGTTTTCCTTCGCCGTTTGTTAGAACTGACATGGTGCTCATAACGTGTGATTTTTTGGCCCCGAAAAGGGCCGATTGACGACTCAGGTCCAATTTCACCGTTGAAATTGAACGCGTTCTTCTGACGTTTAAACTCGCTTAAGCATTAACTGAGTTCAGTTGGTACATTTTTTTCTAAACGCGTTTAAAGACCTGTCAAAGGCGTTGCATTTCGTACTCGATTTATACACATAAACGAGTTTAGTTAAACGCGTTTTATGATACTAACGGTGAAATCCCCCCTCAGTTGGTAACGCGGTGACTATAGCTAGCCTGTTGTTCAGTAACCTATTCTATTGTGTTTCATAACGTGACCGAGAAAACATAATGTTTGCGTCATAAATTTCATAAATTATACAATACAAAAAAAAAACTTCTACAAAGCGTCGTATAGCCTATTAAGAACAATTCTTGGAAACAACGATTAATTTCGATATGTATTTTATTTGCCATCTATATCCATACTTCTATATCTATACTATTATAAAGAGGAAAGATTTTTATTTTTGTGTGTATGTTTGTTATGAATAAACTCAAAAACTACTGTGCCGATTGCAGAATTCTTTCACCATTAGAAAGCTACATTCACCCTGAGTAACATAGCATGTATTTATGTGTTTAAAAAATAAACGTCCACCCGTGCAAAGCCGAGACAGGCCGCTAGTATTATATAAATTAGCACGACTTTTCCGTAACTCTTGTGGTATCGGACTTTGCCATCACCGCCCTTAAAAAACACCCTGTATATTGTGCCTTTTTACTAAAATCAATTATAAAACGAATGATGTTTTACGCAGCTGTGTACCGCGCTAAGTCTCCAGCCCGCCCAATACATCACCATGAAAGGCGTTCTCCTCCGCCGGCCAGCAAACGACAGCGACCTAGACCACACCATCCGCCATTACCTCCACACGTCCGGATGGATACGGAACTAGAACAACCGTACTACCGACGACATAAGCGCATTCCCGATACTGGCGAGCATTCTACAGCAATAGGCTGTGGGATTCGCGGGTCTATGGAAGCGAGTTATCTCCTCGGTAGTACGGAACGGTTATAAAATGTACATATCTGTCAGATAATAGACTTTTGTGATTAAGGGATTTTTTGCAATACCAAGTTCGGAATATTATGGTAATGTGATTGAAGTTAAAGTGAATGAAAGCAAGCGAGCGACACGAATATCCACGTGCAAGTCATCGTACGCCTTTGTTTTCTCGCCTTCGTTCATATAAGCGGCCAGTATTTTCCGATGGATATGCAACTTCAACAAACGTACAACCGACGACATAAGCGCATTCCCGATACAAGCGAGCATTCTACAGCAATAGGCTGTGGGATTCGCGGGTCTATGGAAGCGAGTTATGTCCTCGGTAGTACGGAACGGTTATAAAATGTACATATCTGTCAGATAATAGACTATTGTGATTAAGGGATTCTTTTGCAATACCAAGTTCGGAATATTATGCTATGTGATTGAAGTTAAAGTGAATGAAAGAAAGCGAGCGACACGAACATCCACGAGCAAATCATCGTACGCCTTCGTTTGCTCGCCTTCGTTCATTTATGCTGCCAGTATACGGATCAGTATGTCCGGATCGATATAAAACTAGAAAAAATGTACAACCGACGACAAAAGAACATTCCCGATACTAGCGAGCATTCTACAGCAATAAGCTGTGAGGTTCGCAGTTCGGAAGGAAGCGGATTATGTCCTCGGTAGTACGGTTACAAAATGTACATATTCGTCTGGAATTTTAGTGTTGCAATATTATGTTCGGTAAACGGAAAAATATTGCGATTGCTTACCTACTTACTTGTTCTAAAGTAAAACAGAATGAAAGTGAGCGAAATAAACATATACAAAACAAGTGTGAGCGAGAAGTCATCGGTCGCTTTCGTTCGTTTGTTTTGTGTACTTAGTTGTTGTCGTTGCTTAATTTAGATTTCTTAATAGGCTGGGAGCGATTAATTAACCAACCGGATTAGTTTAACCGATTTCTAGAAAAAAAAACTGAATGAAGAAGCGATCTTTGTAATTTTTATTGTCTTCGTGAGTATGGCAGTGAAAGGTGGATGGAATAAAGGTCAATGATCTATTTAAAAATGATTAATTCATGGAAACTGGGGTTTCTAAATAAATTGGGCGAATTATAATGTATTTTACAACAAAATATTAAATGTTAATTAGTTGTAAATAATCACAATCAAATGTTTAGCGCCGTTTTAGTACATTATATTTTAAGTGGATTTGGGTAACATGCTCAACTATTTGTATCTTATTTCAAAGTGATAAGGTTCAAAATAAGCTGTTTGGTGATCTTGTGTTAGAACTCATACAGCATCCAAATCAGATAGTGAATGAAGGTTACTTTTACCTCATCTGTTAAGTTTAACTCTGCTCTTATAGAGCAATAAAATTGTAAATATTATGTCTTAGCTAATGGTAGTTTATTTATGTTTTACAAAAGGTAAAGGGGAAAAAATAACCAATGTTTTCATAATTTGGCTTACGTCAATTTTTACAGCCGTAAAAATTGACGTAATAACGCTTATTCACAGTTTTACTCGAAAAGTTTGCAAAATTCGCTTTGCCTATATCTGTCTCTATTGTATGTGTACTAAATGATGAGACAACAAAAAAACGTTACTAAAATCGATCGAAACGAGTTGTTGTCTCATCATTTCACCATACAAAAGAAAGAGACCAATAGGCCAAACGAGTCGTTCAAAATGATTAAGTAAAACTCCCCCTGGGGGGATGAGGTTAGGGGATCCTGGTGTCCGAAGTCCAGGGTACCAATCGGCGCTTGTTTCCTCACGATGTTTTCCCTGGCCGTTTCAAAGTAATTTGGCGCACATTAAGGCCCGTATTCCGAAACAGCGCTTGAGTCTGAGTCGAGCCTCAAGCATAGATTTTATGACAGTTCTCCATTGAAAAGTAGTACTGTTTCAGAATACGGGCCTAAGGCCCGTATTCCGAAACCGCGCTTGAGTCTGAGTCGAGCCTCAAGCATAGATTTTTGACACTTTTCAATGGAGAACTGACATAAAATCTATGCTTGAGGCTCGACTCAGACTCAAGCGCTGTTTCGGAATACGGGCCTAAATGTTTTAATAGGTAAGTATACCTACAAATTCGACCTGATTTGAACCCACACTCCGTGGGACAAAGCGGGAATAGAGGATATACACATGGAGGGAAAGTACCTTGAAAATTGTAGATGGAACATTTTACTGAATAAAGACTAATTTATACAATAATGTTTTCTTTCAGTAAAATGTTCCATTTACAATATTCAAGGTTACTTTCCCTCGATGTGGCATATCCGTGGGACGCCCTGTATACCTATAGATGTAATAAATGTGTAATCTATATAGATAGATAATAAAAAATGAAATTCCCAAACCCTTTTCTAAATTATTTATGGTAGGTGACGTATTCAAATCCATTATCTTTAAAGGCATGGATCCAAATAAATTAATTAGTTGTATTTATTGTAATGAATTTATTGAATGCTTGTAAGGTAAGACTTGTGGCTAAGCTTGCATGGTATTGTAAAATAAATAGTAGTCCGTGTAGTCTTTGTGTTTTTGTAGTGGATTTACCTACAGAAGACTCACTGGACCCTTCAAAAGTGTACACTTGAGGGTACGTTTGATCACGGAACTCGCGTGTAATCAAAGCATTAGTATAATAATTCAATATGAATAGAAGCCAGTGCATGCCTCTGGACGGGACGAAAAGGGTTTTTGATTTGTGTTTGTTTAATTATATAGCAAACGGGTATTTATTTATATATATCCCGATGCTTCGCCGTGTTACAACAGCCTTGGTCACGGGCAGACTAGAGTTCGTTGGAGTTGCAGTTGCAACTACCCTCATTTGCTCTTCAGAATGAGAAATGTCCGCGTTCATATAACGACACACCACACTGTATCTACACACTGTGGGGTGTGGGTGTTATTAATAACCCTGGCGTAGCGTTGGACTAGTTAATCCGTGTTTTGTCTCTTGCATTGACATGCAATTGTTAACTCGAGCAAATGTGACAAAACACGGATTAACTAGTCCAACGCTACGCCAGGATTATTAATAAGACCTTGTGTGTATGTGTTATCAGGTCTAATAAATTGAACATTGTTTTTCAATGTTAGAGAGATTAAAAGCATTATTTCTTCTAGTTAAGATAAAAGCATTGACAAATTTAAAATCGCTTGCGTAACGTCCTCAGGTTTGTGCTGGGTCTTAAGGGGCTGTCAACCGTCACACAACTTCACGCTCGCACATTTCGTTATCTTTGACTTGATTTTTCATAAATTATGTGATAAATAAATAAAAGAGAGAGCGCAGAACAAGCGACAAAGAGGCACAATCGGCCTCCGCGTTCGGCAGCGTTCGACATCTGTCTCTCCTCTACTTGAGTGAGCGATGCGTCCGTGTAGACAGCTGTATGACGTTGTCACGTTCAACTATCGTCAGTAAACCGACTTTACAGACAAACGATTTTTTTGTAAATACATACCCAGACAGAGAACTAACATAATAATAATATATATGTACATGCATATAATTTCAAAATATTGTAATATGTGAGGGAGATGCTGTTTGGCAATGGTCTGCCTCTTAAGATTTATCGTACGGGTCGTTTGGAATTTCGTATTGACTCGATTACCAAGCGTATTATTTAAGGGGCAATCTTTTGACCTCTCAAAAGAAAGATTTTCGTTTTAGGTCAATTTTAAGTTTCATTTCTGAGGTCAAACCAAGTCCAATGTTACATTGTAACAGCGGCTGTGTTAGATATTATCTTACTTACCCCCGAATACTGAAACGCAACTCAGATTTAAGCACGTCTCAAGCGACGAATATTTGACAGTTTTCAATGAACATCTGTCAAATATTCGTCGCTTGAGACGTGCTTAAATCTGAGTTGCGTTTCAGTATTCGGGGGTTAATGTATAAAATTAATTTTTAGTGTTGTATTATAAAATTATACATGTAATATCAAAAACTTTCCTTATATAAAGCACATGTAAAGACAAGGATTGTATTAATGTGCTTATTTTGATTTTAATGGTGTATTAGATAGATGGGACGATAATTTGATCTCTTATTTAAGAAGCCAAGTGAAATACGAAAATTGCGAATATAATATAAGTATATTTAGTAGCAAATTTCGTATATATGTATAGGTATATATTTTTCAAAAATAACGTAAGAAATATATCAATATATATTATTTAGGAAATTCTACTTGTATTTACTGCCCTTTTCAGTGCTATTTTTGTATTTTACATTGGACTATTAGAAAGATTTGCCTGCATTTTGTTTTTTGTATAAAGATGTCTGTATCGAAAATCGTGTAATTATAAATTCACTATTTCCAGTTAGGAGCTATCTGTGTAAATACGTCCTGGTGTTTCTAAACTCGAAATGAATTCGGTATTTAAGTAAGGGGAAATAATTAAACTTACTAATTCTATATTGTATTTTATTTTGTTTTTAATACTATTTTGTTCATTGTATAACGATCATGCGTTCGTTTTATATCATCAGTGTAGTAGGAACATTTAGCAACGGAACAAAATTGACATAATTTGATTATACTTATGTATAAAATCTTCTATAACTTGATTTGCCTTTGCTAATTCAACTTTCGAAGAACCGTAGAGATAAACCAGCCCGGCCCGTATTCAGAAACAATACTTGAGTCTGTATTCAGAAACAATGCTTGAGTCTGAGTCGAGCCTCTCAAGCATAGATTTTTTGACAGTTCTCCATTGGAAAGTAGAAGGTTCTGTATACGGGCCGGACTAATAATAGCCTTCTGCGCAAATCACGCGTGGTTCCTCCTTCAGGGGGAAACTTATTTATCTTCTATTTACTGAAGTATTATTAAAATTACAACAGTTACTCTCTGTATTTCAAATCACTTTATGCGTAAGTGTTAGTACATTATCAAGTAATAGTCTCGTTTATAACATTTCCCTGTAATGGCTCAAATTTGTAAAAGTACAACCCTTTGTAATTATTGCTGTTATCATAGCACACTTACAAAAATAAAAAAACATTAATATTTTAATAATTGTTTTATTTGTTCACTTTTGGAACAATAGGTTTCGGCATTTCTTCTAAAATTGCTGGGTATGGCTTGTTTTTGAACCACTGATGTTTTAAAGCCTGAAATTAAAGAGGAAAATAATAGTACATTGTTACCTGAGTGTTGAAAGTCACGTTTTTTGAGTCCCGAGACGGGTTTGGTGCCAGAGCGTTAGCGAGGGCGCCAATGGAGCTTGAGGGACTAAAAAGACTTTCAACCGAGGTAAACACTGTGCTTTTCATTACGAATACAAGGAAAATAAAAAATAAAAACATTAAAGAAAAATTAGTGAAAATAGAGATTGAATTGCCGCCTTCCCGGTTTTTTTTTTCTTTTTTCTGGCGGGCCTTCGGCTACGGCTCACCAGCATTATTCAGCCATTATTTTCATTTTAATAATTTAAAAAATGGTAAATTGTTTGCTCAAATCTATGTTATTTTAAATAAATAGTTGAAGCTATATATTAATCAAGTAATTTAGAAGATATATTATTTATTGAATACTATCTTTATGTTATTATATTTTACATTGTGCTCTAATTAGACTTTTTAAACTTCTTACCGTTGTAATGGGTTTCCAACCTACTTGCTGAATAAAAAGTTGGAATTTGGTTCAACAACCTCCTTGCAGTTAGAAAGACTTTAGAAAGTTGGAACATGGTTGAATAAAATAGAACTTGTTTTTTTTTATAATTTGACAGCTGTCAGTAGAAAGCGATTCTCCCTAGGGCTGAAAGTATTACTTTCAATTAGGCCTCTCAGGCAACTTCAAACCTACTTTCAGAGTATGAGTAATGAAAAATACTAAACTTCCATGGGCATAGATTTTTTGATATTAGGTCTTTACCTATGAAATTGCCGTTTTGTATGGAATAAATAAAAGTACTTTTTTTTTTAACTTTTTTTATTTCTTTTATTCAAAGTTATCACCCATGCAATCGACGCATTTTTGCCAACGCATTGGCAGTTTATTAATGCCCTTCTTGTAAAATTCAGCTGGACGGGAGGCAACAAACTCTTCAAAGGCACTTTGTACTGCCTCTCGGGAATTGAATTGTTTACCCACTACAAAGTTCTCTAAATTTTGGAAAAGGTAATTAGTCGGTAGGTGCAAGGTCTGGTGAGTATGGCGGATGAGGGAGAGCTTCCAATCCCAGCTCTTGCAGCTTGGAGACTGTCTGATGTGCAGTATGGGGGCGCGCGTTGTCGTGAAGGAGCAGTGGGGACGACCGATTGACCAAAGCTGGTTGCCGATGTGCAAGCTTCTCCATCATTGTCTCCAGTTCTTCACAGTACACATCTGCAGTAATGCTCATGCCGTTTTGTAAAAAGCTGTGGTGAGTCACAATCGCCTTTAATTCCTCATTGTTGACCAAAGTCTCCGAACGACCACGAGCTTCATTTTTCAAGTCAAAATTTCCATAACGGAACCGAGAGAACCAATAAAGGGTTGTGCGTTCGTTTGTACAGTTCTCTCTGTAAACGTTTTTGATGTTACGTGCCGTTTGTGTCGCATTGGTGCCACGACGGAACTCATATTCCATAATTACACGAATTTTTAAAGTATCCATTATGACGAAAAATGTTCAAAAGTAATGAAAATACAACGCTAATCAATAAACAAAAGACTGATTTTGTAAAAGGAATGTCATGCTTTTAAAACAAAATTAATTTGAATTTAAAATACAAAGCCATTCCAAACTTTTTTTCTATTTGAAATGACCAGTACTGAAGAACGGCAATTTCATAGGTAAAGACCTATTATTATTCAGACCAGCCGGGCTACCCTTGAATGCGATTCCGATTCCAATTTCAAGTATAGACGGAATTTTGATAGAAAACCCATAGAATTTCTGTCAAAATTCCGTCAAATCTTAAATTGGGATCGGAATCGCTTTCAAGAGACCGGCAGAGAGTCGAATAATAGTGTTGGACTAGCCTTCGATGAAACATCTAGAACAAGTTGAAATAGAGTTGGTACCTCCTTAGCCGATATCCTTCTATCAGCGTCATACGTAATAAAGGACTTGATGAGACTCAACGCGTCAAGTTCCACTCCCGGCAGCAGCTCCGGCCAGGGAGTTGGTGTGGAATCAGGGAATGTGATCTTGTGGAAGTCTGGCAGATCCGCGTGACCTGGCCAGGACTCCGTCGTAGGTGTCCCGAGATGCTGGAGGACTATAGCCAGTTGCTCTATGTCAGATTCACCCTGGAGGAAAGTTGCCGTGAGTAGTCAAAATCTAGCGACGTTTATGCAAGCTTTTAATCAAAAATTACCGAAAATAATGGTTGTTTTGTTATCATTTCAGCAATAATACATCCAAGGGCCCAGAGATCCACCTTCTCAGAATAGAACCTTGCGCCGTACAGAAGTTCAGGAGCCCGATACCATCTGCAATCGACGGCCACAGGTAATACAGAGAATTAAGTCATTTTTAAATTGATTCAAGCTTCAGCCAGTTCCCAAAATAATCAACTAAGTAGTGTTACCTTGTGGCCACTTGATGTGAGTACGGTCTTCCACCATCAGGCCAGTATAACCGAGCAAGACCCATGTCTGCTATCTTGAGGATTCCCTCGTGATTTATCAGCAAGTTTGCTGGTTTCAAATCCTAACAAAGAAAAAAAATCCTGATAAAGTCTTTTCGCATTTAAAAATATCAACGCCATCAATTGGTAAAATATATTTGGTCATCCATTTTGTAAACCTTGAACTAAGAATTTGCGTGCCCTCTTTTCTTTTATTAAGTTTTCCTAAAATTAAAATAGTGAGGTATTCATAGAGCGGAACGGAACTTAAACTTATACTTCAACTCAAAGTTATAAGCTTGTTGCGCCCAACATGGGCATCGTAGACCCCATCTCCTACGCGTCATAAGCGCAAAGATGCTTTATCAAAACATGCTTATCTCAGCGATGAGCAAAAACCTTACCCTATGCATAACATAATGCGCGTGCATATACCGCGTGCCTTTCAACATCATCATTGCATACGTTTTTACGCGTGACAGAGTCAGTTCCTCCTGGTTGTGATGCAGCATCTCCCATAGCCCTGAGCACATGTACTCCAGGACAAGGACCAGGCTGGTTCCTCTGGGAAACATGTCGTAGAGTTTTATTATCTGGAATATTGAAGATGTTGCTTCATCAATATAGTCTTATAGGCTAAAGAGTCTTCTCTATGTCACATCACATCACTCTTTCCGATCCTAAGTAGTATACTAGTCTTTTCCACTAGTCTCTTAACTAGAGCTTCCGATCGTAACGGGTTCAAATCAGGTCGTATGTTTTTTTCACTTCGAATTTTTTTTTGCGCGATGCTATCAAACGCTGAAGGAAAACGTCGTGAGCTAACCCGCAGCTTAGTAAGCTCCGCACCTATTGATCATGTCTTTCCTGTGGATTAGGCCGACTTAGCTGTCAGGATGGTATAGGTGCTGGGCAAGCAAGCCTACTCCATATAAAAATCCTGTCCCAGGCACTATGGTGTCCCGTAAATAAGAGCATGAGAAAAAAACTGTTGTTCCAAACGCTATTACTTATTCATCTACAAAAGATGCAAAGGCTTGTTCACTTCTCTTAACTAGAAAAAAATACTAACATATTTACACCTGAGCAGCTGCAAAGCCTTGATCTCTCTCATCACATTGACCGGGATGCCATCCTCTAAGTTTTTGATGAGAATTTTCTTCAGTGCCACTTCACGACCGCTCTGTATATGCATAGCCCTGAACACTAGACCATGGGCCCCTTCTCCAATTCTACCAGTCACGGAATAATTACTGATTTCGCTATCCATATTATTTTATCAGAAATAGCAAATGTGTTTGTTTGTTTTGCGCGAAAAGTTGACAACAAAAATCGATCAGCTGATTATTTTGTTGTGATTTGGTTGCTATGGTAACTGAATAACTGAAGGTGGCTGAATAACTGAACTTTTTATTCCTCTTCCTAGGGTGGCACCAACCCATTTATTCATAGTACTCTTTGGGTGTCACCCTACCTTTTCACACCATTTGCCCCTGGGGCACTGATCAGACATTTTTTTACCGCCCTATGACGCAATTAGAAAATGATTCAAACAGCGTCATAGGGTGGTTAGCCACAGTACACACACACACATAATATACTGGACACATGTCAGTCCCTCGGGGTACCCAGCACCGGTTACCCGGTAACCAGGACGTGTGAAAAGGCACTTAGATAACTATAGGAGCTCTATATTATAATACTTTGAGACCATGTGATAGGTACTCCACAAGAGTCAATTCTCGTTTCCATTACTTAGTGTTCCAATAGCACATAAGGGTAACTAGATATAAAAGAAGCGTTCACCTCTAAATTACAAACGTTATTTACATTGTTATCGTGCTATATGTACACAAGTGTTTCAGTATTTTTTGCCTAGCATAGCAATCATTAATTGATTGCAATTCAAGAAAGTATAACGTATAATGAATAAATAAAAGACTGTACTTAGTTGAATACTTCCAAAATGGGTCTGCGTTTAATAAGTGCTGTGTTGTTAATTTTCTACTTCTGCAATGTGGTTGAAGGAGCACATATTCTTGCTTTGTTCTCATCCCTATCATATTCTGACCATCTAGTGTTCAGAGGGTATGTTTCAATGCTTGCACAAAGTGGGCACTCAGTCGTTTTGATGACTCCTTACCCTGGGCACTTTCAGCATCCAGATGTCGAGAAAATCGTGGAGCTGGACGTTGGAAAAGAATCGGCTGAATTCTGGGAGGAATTCAAAATGCTGGTATCCAATACTGATGATTATCACCCAAGAGTTAGAGCTATGAACGAACACGCACTAAAACTGGCGATAGCGCAATTAAAATCTAAGCAGATGACAGCGCTTTTCATTAATCCAACCATCAAATTCGATTTGGTGATTACAGAAGCTGACGTCCCGGTTTTGTATGCGGTTGCTGATAAATACCAGGCTCCTCACATTTCTATTACCACTTCCAGTGGCAAACTACACCAGTATGAAGCAAAAGGAGTCCCTGTTAATCCTCTTTTCTATCCAGATGTCAATAGCCTTTACTACGGGAATCTTACCAGTTGGCAAAAGGTGGTAGAGTTCCGTCGCTACTACAACACAAGGAATGAGTATAGCAACTACCTCCATCTTTCTGAGTTAGCGGCCAAGAAGTTACTTGGATTGAAAAGGAATCTTCGGGAGGTTGAGAAGGATATTGACCTACTTTTTGTAGCTAACAGCCCTATGTTGATTAGCAACAGGCCAGTTGTCCCAGCTGTAGCATTTGTAGATCGTATGCATATCACGCCTGATTTAAATCTTCCTAAGGTAAATATTAACTTGGCGAACTAACCGTAATTTCGTATTACACTTCGTAATTTCCAAATATCGTAATTTCCTTACTGTCCTCAGGACCTTCAAGCTATTCTAGACGAAGCAAAACAAGGCGTAATTTACTTCAGCGTGGGAGCCGTCCTGGAGTCCGAACAGCTTTCTCCATTCATTCTACAAACCCTGACTGATGCCTTCAGAGAACTTCCCTTCACAGTGCTGTGGAAGATCGCGAACACCACTATGATCAACAAGCCAGATAATGTTATAGCTTCAGCTTGGTTTCCTCAGCAGCAAGTCTTAGGTGAGATATTATTTTATCCTGTTAAAATTATATCTTCTGAGAGTATTGGTAGCTTGGTGGTAGCGGTAGCCTTCCGATCCTAAGGTCGTCGGGGGTTCAAATCCAGTCGTGTGTCAATGAGTTTTTCTGCCCAAATAATATGCATGTGCACTATGCCAGTATTCTCAAACGGTGAAGGAAAATATCGTGAGGAAACCGGCATGTCATAAATCCTTAAAAGTTCGAAAACATGTGTCAAGTAACACGAAAGGAACCGCTCTGAGTCCCATTTAAATTCTTTCACCACATGATAAGAGGTACCTTCTTTTATCCTGTAAAAAAATATAGCTAGATCCTTAGGTACCAACCTGGGAGGACATACCTACATTAGTGTATGCCCACAAAGTCTTAAAAAAAAAAATACGGGTTGCACTCCGGGAGTGCCGGCAGAAGTGAAAACTTGATTATTAACGTAGGAACCCTAAAAGTTGTTTATTTTATCAAGTTCCTCAATGTAGTAAAACCCCAATCAAAGTCCTAAGGAACCCTAAAAATTTTAGCATTATCGCGCTCCTAAGTGTAGTTGAAATTCCAATCAAAGTGCTAAGGAACCCTAAAATTGTTTACATAATCAAGGTCCTAAGTGTAGTTGAAAGTCCAATTAAAGGCCTAAGGAACCCTAAAAGTTGTTTATTTTATCAAGTTCCTCAATGTAGTAAAACCCCAATCAAAGTCCTAAGGAACCCTAAAAATTTTAGCATTATCAAGCTCCTAAGTGTAGTTGAAATTCCAATCAAAGTCCTAAGGAACCCTAAAAATGTTAACATTATCAAGCTCCTAAGTGTAGTTGAAACTCCAATCAAAGTCCTAAGGAACCCTTAAAGTTGACCACTTAATCAAATTCCTCAATGTAGTAAAACCCCAATCAAAGTCCTAAGGAACCCTAAAAATTTTAACATTATCAAGCTTCTAAGTGTAGTTGAAACTCCAATAAAAGTCCTAAGGAACCCTAAAAGTCGACCATTTAATCAAATTCCTCAATATAGTATAACCCCAATCAAAACCCTATACGGAACCCTAAATTTTACGTAAAGCCAAATCCTCAACGGGACGGAACCGCTAGAAGGGACCTTGTCGCGCGACCTACAAGTAGGTCCTAAATGAAGTAAAACGGCAGACATAGGAGGAGGGGGTTCTGGGGGGCTAAGGGGGGTCACAGCACGGCTCGCTTCGCTCGCCGCGCTGTTCCCCGTGGTCGCGTGGCGGCTCGCTTCGCTCGCCGCGACGCTCCCCCCGGGTTCAGGAAGAGGGGGTTCTGGGGGGCTTAGGGGGGTAACAGCACGGCTCGCTTCACTCGCCACGCTGTTCCCCGTGATCGCGTGGCGGCTCGCTTCGCTCGCCGCGACGCTCCCCCCGGGTTTCGGAGGAGGGGGTTCTGGGGGGCTTAGGGGGGGTCACAGCACGGCTCGCTTCGCTCGCCGCGACGCTCCCCCCGGGTTCAGGAGGAGGGGGTTCTGGGGGGCTTGGGGGGAGTCACAGCACGGCTCGCTTCGCTCACCGCGCTGTTCCCATGGTCGCATGGCGGCTCGCTTCGCTCGCCGCAATGCTCCACTCGAAAAAAAAGGCTTAAAAATAGGGCATTTTTAGGTTTTTTAAATAATAAAGGGGTCTAGAGGGAAAGGGGGGAAAAATCTGTCACCATCCTCAAATGTTGCCACCCCTATGACGCTAAAAGAAACAAAAGAGACAGACACAAACCCTCGTGCTGCCATCTAGGTGAAACGCCCGGAACTAGATTGCCAACCATGAGACTAAAATCGAAATACACGTTTTAATTGTACAAAAAGCCACTAGGTGGCGCTGTAACGTTTTGACCCGTTACAGTTATAATTATTGCACAATAATTGTGCAGTTCTGTGAAAGTCGGCAATTCTCGTGCAGTTTAATGTTTTTTTATTATGAACTCTACGTTGTAGTCTTAGGGTACATTTCTACAAAAACATCCGTCTTACGCTTTTTCGATTTTTATTATGAACTCTACGTTGTAGTCTTAGGGTACATTTCTACAAAAACATCCGTCTTTCACTTTTTCGATCAGGGTCACGTGATCCTGACCAGTGCTGCCATTTTAGCGCTTTCGGCGCTAGATCTAGCGCTTTTTTGCTATGTTCAGCGGGCACTTGATAATTTTAGCGCCTAGCGGATAATTTAGCGCTTTTTTCAATTTTGTGCTCTATGCCAGCCGGGTTTTAATATGGCAATGGAGCACGGGGAATCCCATGAATATTAATTACGGTTTGTTTCATGTTTGATTGGCTATGCTTCTTTCATTTTCATTCTGTCTACGTGAACGCACTGAAGTTCAAGTTTAGAAATAACGTATTATGCACTGTTTTTATTGCTTACTTTTGTAAGTGTTCCATCGTGTTGTGTTGGATAACGCTTTTGAAATGGATGTACCATTATCAAAAAAAAACTGTTTACAAACAAAGATATACAGTCGAATGGGAGAAACCGCCCAACTTTAAGCAATGGTTGAAACCTGTGTCTGGAGATGATACAAGGGCAATGTGTTTGTATTGTAGGAAGGATTTTCTTGCCAAGTTATGTGATATCCAGAGACATTGTGATTCAGTTCATCACAAGAAGATCAATGTGATTACACAATCTACCATACTAAACAAATAGAGCAAAACAACGGAGCCGTAAACGAGATGCGTTTATACAAGTCGCAATCTGCGTCTCGCTTCCAAAACTTGATCAGAATTGTTATAAGAGCTCATGGTATAGCCCATGTTTTGTTTAGTATGGGAGATTTATTTAATCACACTGATCGTCTAAAAAGCACCTTAGTTAAAAGTTCGAATTTAGCGCTTTATTGACCCGTTTGAGCCGATTTAGCGCTTTAATGGCTCGTGAATATATTCGAATCTAGCGCTTAGTGCACCGCTGTCAGCGCTGATTAGATTTTTTCATCTGGCAGCACTGATCCTGACGCGAGTTTAAGTTTTTATACCCATTACGAAAGTGCTCAACGCCGCTAAAGAAGTTTTCACTTCAAAAACTTGGCTTATAAAAACTTACCTCATTTATGTTTTCTACAGTGTCTTTTGTTTAAACAACTGTAATGTGTGTGGTAAATAACTAGAAGAATAATGCCTTTTGCTATACCTACTAGACGTTTGTAGAACAGTTTTATAATGTAATGACTAAGCTGCTTACGTGCCTACTGATTTATGTAGGTCGTCCATTGTAGGTACATTACCTAAGTAGGTACCTACCTAGTAATCAGTATGATGAAAGAAACTTACCCACTTGCCTATCTAATAAAAGCGAGGCTTACAGATGAAATCCTTGCACCTCCCAGTAGCTAGTTATAGTCGAAAATCAAGTTCACGCAGAAAATCTCAGTAGGTATGGAAGGTAGCTGTCTCACTTCTTCCCAACAGGAAAGAGTGAGACAGGAGATTTTTATTATGTCTTCGCACTATTTTCAGCCCACCATAACATAAAGGCTTTCATAACTCATGGAGGGGCCCGTTCTTTAGAAGAAGCAGTGTTCTACCAAGTACCCATTGTTGGCCTACCGCTAGTCCAGTCCAGGAAAATATTTATGAGAGAGATTACCAAGCATGGAGCTGGTGAAATTTTGGACTCTTATTACTTGGACAAGGAGACCGTCAAAGCAGTTTTGACAACTGTTGCGACTGATCAGAAGTAAGCATAGTATAATAAAGTTGCGCCCGCGTGGGCATCGTAGACCCCATGGCTATCATATCTATCAAAACATGCTTTTACCTACATAGGTACCTATTATAAGTTTAGTTCGCGTCACGTAAAAACACTAGAAAGAGTGCTTTTTGGGTGGAAAATAAAAATTCCCATGGTTTATTTAATAGAAGTCATTTGATAACCAAAAGATAATAAAAAAATGCATGGAAAATATTTCCCTCAAAAACAATTTTCTCAAATAATTAAAATGAATAGGGGCATGTAGGCCTTAGATATCAGGCCTATAAGGTTGAGGTTACGGGCTAATAATGTTTTTTATCCATTCTAGTTACAAGAACTCTATCAAGAAACTGAGCGATGCAGTAGACAACCCAATAATATCAGGCCCCGAAAACGCCATGCTATGGACCGACTACGTTTTGAAGAATAGAGGTGCCCGCCAGCTCCGCTCACCAGCCGTCTCAACAACCTTCATCAAAGATTACATGTTGGATATCGTTAGCTTCTTGTTGTTGCTGGTTTTAGCAGTGGTTTACTTGTGCTTTGTTCTGTTACGCTTAGTTGTAAGGCGTCTCCGTGGTGCCTCTTTTAGAAAACATGATGATATGTCAAGTAAATTTAAAGCTCTGTAGTAATTACAGCAGTTGGTTTTAAAATACCTGAGGTAAATAAGTGGAGGTGGTTTACTTTCCTTAAAAAATGTTTTATGCCATGTAAGGGTGATTAGAGTATAATTGTAAACTGCATAACTGTGGTTGGCTTAATGGTCTTTACTTTCACTTCATTTGTAATAGAATCGCTATATTCGACTGTGATTGAATCTGTGACTGAAAAAGAAACCAAAACGGTAAGTAATATTAAAACAACACTAGTGCCAAAAAAACTTTTGTTTTTGTTAATTTTGGTAGGTAGATGCATACATTACCTACGAGTAGGTAATACTTAGTTAATAATTTTATTGGTGTGATTCAGATCATTAGGTAGGTACGGTTGTAGGCAATAAATAAACTATTGCACATCGGCTTTTCGGCCTTGTAGAGCGCATCTCTTTCTGACGCGCACTACGCTCTATGAAGCCGAAATTAGCCGATGTGCAATATTTGTACCTACACCCTAAAATCATCCACTTTTTGAATTGGAAATTGTAGGTAATGTAATTGTTTGGTACTTTCGGCTAATTTTTGTTTCTGATTGATTCGGAATTAGCAGTACAGTAGGTACCATCTTTGTGCCTATAATGTCGATAGGCAATCGAATGTTGGCTCCCGTACTAGTATAGTAGGTACCTATATTAGGCGAGGAGAAACCTTTGAATCAGTTAATAAATAACTATTATAATATTGTGAAAATGAGTTTAATTTTTTTGGAGTAAAGCCGATTTTTCTCTCCTCAACTGTGGGTATTTTGGCCGTGGTTGTTGGTATTTTATCTAGACAGTATATTTTAGGCCTTCTATCCCAAAAGGCCTAAAATATTTTACCACATTATATCACATCAGCAAATAAGAATTGTCAAAAAAGCATGTTTCCAGCGCCAGTATAAAAAAAAGCTATCAAGCAAGCAAACAAACAAGTTAAGGCGAAAACATATTAAGCGGACGCGTCCGACGGACGCGGCTGACAGCCGCGACTGATAGTATCTAGATAATGAACGTACACTGAAGTGTGCAAACTATCGGATGTAAGCCGCGGACGTCGGACGCGTCCGGATGGTTTGCACACTTCAGTGTACATTCATTATCTAGATATCTATCAGTCGCGTCCGCCAGCCGCGTCCGTCGGACGCGTCCGCCTAATATGTTCCCAGCTTTATACTAAAGTTTTGTTTTGGAAATACAGGTCCGGTTAATGTACACCAAAGAGTATAGTTATGGAGGGAAAGAGTGGCAACTCTATCGTTTTAATGGCATCTATGGAAAGTGCTGCTACCTGGTGCCTGGAAGAGGAACTAAAGCTAACAACTGTAGATGTATAGTTATAGCTATGCAGGTATATGTACCTATGCTACGCTAGCTATACAGCTATATACCTGAACAGCTATACGTATAGCTGTTCAGGTATATAGCTGTATAGCTATATACAAAAAAAAATCGCACCCCAGGAATCTATAAATACGTAATATACGTATATTACGTATTTATAGATTCCTGGGGTGCGATTTTTACTTAACACTGGTGACTAAATGTCACCGAAATCTATTAAAATTCTCAATAAAAAATTCCAATTGTAGATTTAAAATATATATACCAATAGATCTCAATAGCCCTGTACAAGCAAGTGATCAAAATATCAATAAACATCTACAATCTTAAAGAAAAATGCCACAACCTAGGAGTATTTTTAAACGTAGGAGCCTTATTACTAAAGGAAAAATATAAAATAGCTTTTTGTTTTGTATACTTATTTCTTTATTGTTGGATGCTTGTTGTAATATTCTTGTGCCGCTATTTTTACTGCATCATCTCAATCATAATTCATTTTAACTTCTAATAATCTATTTACCGATCTACACCTACTGCAAGACTCTGGTGACTCAACTGCAAGACTTGATGAACCAGGTTTTGTGATGTCCATCATCACCCTGGAGGGACCCGATAAATTTGTTATGTCCATTGATTGGAAACCATGTCTCATCGGTTAAGAATAGCTTTGGTCTGTTTCCATGAAGGTATGTCGAGGATTGCTGCAGACCTAAAATACAAAAATGCAATCTTATTATCACCATACTTTGTGTGCGAGCTTGCACCTTTGACTGTGTATGTAGTATAGTATTGCTACTTACCTAGGAAGTCACAGCCAAAAACACAGTATTTTTTTCGAAATTGACTCATGTTGTAACAAATCGTTAACAAAATTCAACAAATACTTGTGTGACTAACAAATAACCTCGAAATAAAGCACAATAACATCAAATCCAAACGGCAGATTAAAAGAGGGTAGACAATGAATGAAATGAATGAAGTTGAATTATCCGACATTCACCCATCTCCGTGAATGTCGTCCTGTTATGACGTCACAAAATGGCTGCTGTTTAGTTTGTCACCTTGGCACCAGTTGGCGCTGTCGTCTTCAAAATGTAAGGTTTTTTTAAGCGTACCCCCCCTGATGTACACTCATTTAAAACGAATCCTCTGCTTTTCACTATGAAATTGTTGAGACTCATGTACACTGTAGCAGTTGAATAATTCAATTATTACTTTTTTTATCTAGCGATGGGTAATTTTTCTAGAGAGATTGCCCCATTGATGTTATTGTAAAAAAAATCTGAGACTATGAGGTCTATGAGAGCCGCTGCCATGGCACGCTCGCCTTGTGCGTAATTTTGTAATTACTAGAGTAGAACCCCCCTCCATAATCTATACTCTTTGCTAGAACCTTACTTGGCGAAGATCTGGGCTGGGTGTAGGTGTCAGGCCCTATCGACTGTGGCTGGGGAGTGGGGAACTGAGACAGGGGAGCGGGGGGGGTACATCGGGGGCCGAAAGTTGTGAGCGAGAACGCGAATGATGCTCTCTCATTGAACATGAATGTTACCTACAAAAACAATAATTAATTTGCAAACCTGAATTTTGTTTTTTTTATTTTAAGAATTCAAATATTTTTTAATTGTAATTATTATTAGCACTGGAATTATCCTTAAGAATAATAACTGAAATTAAATATTCATGAGTTCTAAATAAACTATGGATAAATACGTCAAGGATTGGCAACACTATCTTCCAGGCGGAAGCAGATTATTAAAAGAAAAATGGCGTCGGTTTTTTCGTGGTGAAGTAATGTTTGCTTGTGATGTTGTGAAAAATTGTACCTACGTACGTTAAATTTATTATGATCTCTTTCGTATAACGTTAAGTCGAGCATCTTGTTCCTTCGTTTGTGATAAGTGTAATCAGTTTTGTGATCGTGAGATAGGACTCCATTTGAGATAGTGACTCTTTCATCTTTCTATGAAAACCCATTTTTTCATGAAGAAAGTTTATGTGAAGTGTACATAATCATTCAGTACTAGATCGTGAGATAGGACTCCATTTGAGATAGTGACTCTTTCAGTGAATTCATATTTCTTTCGTCATGAAAGAAAACAGGAGAAAATGTGTGAAGTGCGGAGCTCATACTGATAATCCTTGTACAGTACTGCATCGATTTCCTAAGCCTGGGAAAACAAATGGCCTTCGGTAAGTATTTACCCTGTTTGTACAGTCGACCGCTCACGGAGGCTAGTTTACCAATCCGGCAGCGCCCATTATGGCACTGCGCCGTTCATGGCGACGTCTGTCGATATAACAGCTTTCTTATATGTAATTTCAGATGTGAGCTATGGGCTAAGTTCTGCTTTCCACATGAAGAATGGCATTTGCGGGAATTCCAGACCAAGCTGCACACGCAACACAAAATGTTGTGTTCGAGACATTTCAAAAGGACATGGTACATTGATGCAGTTGGCAAACGGCTATTTAAATCCGCAACTCCGGATCTGGAATGTGACAAGGTATGATGGTAGTACAAAATCCACAGCTCTCTAGGTGTATAAATATCTTATTATTATATAACTTATAGCCAAGTATGGAATACTTAACCATTTTTTGCTAAACCAAACTAACCAAAAAGGCAAGTAGGTATATGTTGAAAGTGCGTTGGAGCCTGCAAATAAAAACTGAGTAATACCATCAAACATCAGATTTTGATGAGCGTGAACAAACAAACTAACACCTTTATTACAAGTCTGTACAATGTTCTGCCTTGTGCACAGTAGGTCATGGGTTCGATCCCCACGGAGAACGAAGATTTGTGTGGTTAACATAGATGTTTGTTCCCTATCTTGGTGCTATACATATTGTATTCTAAGTATGTATTTATAAAAAAATGTATACAAGTGTTATATCAGCTATATGGTTCCCATAGTACAAGCTCTGCTTAGTTTGGGGATAGATAGTATTCTGTGGATCGTCCGCGATATTTATTAATTTTATTTCATTTCAGGTGTCTGCAAACACTGTTGATGTTCTGGATGATCCGAGACCAAGTTGTGTAAATGAGCCAAGTGCAGGACCATCCCAACCATTATTGGAAAATATGAATTTGATTAATCTTGAGCCCCAAGATTACCACCAACCCAAGAGAACCCAAGATAATGAAACTACAGAGAAACTTCTAGAAGACGAAGAGAACAAAATCATGGTAGAACATGAATCAAAAAAGCAGAGTAAGAAAATGCAACAAATTTACAGAAAATGTAAACAACACTTGAAGAAAGTACACCGATTGCAGCATAAAATAAAGAAGATGAAAAACAAGTCGTTTTTGAATGAAATCATAAAAAATGACTCTGTTGGAGCGATTTTAAAGTCAAGAATATCGCCTACAACAGCCTTGTTATTACAAGGTGAAATAAAAAATTTCAAAAAAGTATCAAAAGCCCGCAGATGGGACTCTGATTAAAAATAATTGCATTGAGGCTGTATAAGCGCTCACCCACATGTTATAGACTGTTGCGGAGAATGATGTGTTTACCTGCACCAAGCACATTAAATAGCTTGTTAAACAAATTTAAACTCAGTGTTGGTATCAACCAGCAAATTTTCAAAATTCTTAAGAAAAAGGTTTCAAAATCAGAAGGCCCATCGGATAATGAATTTATTTTAATGTGGGACGAAATGTCAATTAAAAAAAACCTGCAATATAATTCGAAAGAAGATGTAATCGAAGGATTTCAAGATCACGCTAAACAAGGAAGATCGCCTAATATAGCTTCATATGCATTAGTGTTCATGGTTGCAGGCATTCGGAAGAAGGTCAAGCAACCAGTAGCTTATTACCTCTCTGCTGGATCTGTAACTGCAGATAGACTGACAGTTCTGATAAAGGAGGTTGGTATTTTTAAATATTTTTTTTATATAGCTTGCTGATGGAGCCGGCAAATAACCTGCCTGATGTTGTTGTAACTGACACTGCCCTGTGTCTATCGAGTTAAAGCAGACAGGTGAAAAGCTTTCTTCACGAGTTTTAAGGCTCGGTTAACTCCAAGCACCCGCCCCAAGACCCTCAGGGAAAAGCATGCTCAGACTCCCTCACACTACTATCAGTTCCTTCCCGATTGACAAAAACTGTGTCCCCAAGAACTTTACTAATTATTGTGACTGTGTGTATGGCTGCTTGTTTCTGAATGATGTGAATGTTTATGTTTGAATCTAACTTATTGTAATATTTGTGTAGCTATTATACCCGTAGCGCCGACTACAATAGGTATGGCTTCGGTAGGTGTTTTCCATAGAAGCAGACAGGTGTAATATAATATAATAATATATTTGTTAATATTTGTAATATTTGCTTTTAAAGGTCCTTCAAAACTGCTTTGACGCTGGGCTCAACATATGTGCCACTGTCTGTGATATGGATGGCGTGAACAAACGAGCTTTAAGTATCTTGGGAGCCACTGTGGAACAGCCGGTCACAAAAGTTGACAATAAAGAAGTAGTAACACTTTTCGACACACCACACCTGTTGAAATGCTTCAGGAACCTGTTTATGAAGCATGATATACAATGTCAAACAAATATTTCATCTGACAACAAAAGTGGAATTGGTAAGTGATCGTTCAATTATTATTATTTATTTATTGATCAGCCTGAAGAAGTCCACTGCTGGACATAGGCCTCCCCTACACATTTCCAGGAAGAACGATTCTGAGCCCTTTCCATCCATCGATTTCCCGCGATCTTAACAATGTCGTCGGTCCATCTGGTGGGTGGGAGCCCTACGCTTCGTCTTCCGGTTCGTGGTCGCCATTCGAGAACCTTTATTCCCCAACGGTTGTCGGTTCTTCGAGCTATATGGCCTGCCCATTGCCACTTCAACTTACTAATTCTACGAGCTATGTCGGTGACCTTGGTTCTTCTACGGATATCCTCATTCCTGATTCTATCACGTAGTGAAACCATAGCTCTCATAGCATAGGCTCTCTTAGATACCTATTATATATTTAATGCCTATATTACAAGTGCAGTAGGTATGTGTGTGAATCTACGTATAGATTTTTGTAATCAGTGCCAACAGTATCGAATTGGAATGAAATCCACAATGGGACCAGCATAGAAGTTGGAAGGCTATCGTATTATGTGACATGGCAGTGTCCTTGAATTGAAATACTTGCTTGAGGTTTTCAACTGTTATAAAAATGATTTTTCCTGGTTCATAATTAAACTACAACTTCAAAAATGGTTCATCATCATCATCATCCACAGCCCCTCTCTGTATGTGCCACTGTTGCCAGTCTTGTGCTAATCTCATTCAGGTCTTGCCTGCAAAAAGGTTCACACTTAATTAATTCTATGTTTATTGTTATGTTCCAGGTATTGCTAAATGGGCCTACATCAAGGAATTTTATAACTTGGATAACAATAATCCAAACTTCGTGTTTGCACCATGCTTAAAAAAAGAGCATTTAGACCCGAACACTAAACAAAAAATGAAAGTTAAACTTGCAGCTCAAGTTTTAAGTCATAGTGTTGCAGCGGGGATGTATGCCAAAATATCAGAAGGTAAGGGATTGTGCTTTTTCTCTGGTCATACTGCCTCATTAGCTGCATAGTACCACAGCCCTTGCTTATTTTATTTTAGTTTTGATCCCCACAGAGGGCTTAAATATTGTGACGCCGTGCTGACGTAACTACGTAAGCATGCAAGGCAGTGAAGTTTTTGGCAAACATCGTCATTGTCACAACGGCCGGGCTGTCAGAGCTACGACTGCAAAGCAGACGTACGCGAGTTCGAGCCCGGTCCAGCCATGAAGATTTTTTGTTCGACATTTTAATGTTACCAGAAAATTCTAGTAGCGGCGAGTGCCTTCTTTAAGGAATTCAAATAAAGAACCGAAAGTTCTGGACTAAAACAAGAAATGATGTAAGAAGGAAAAGACGATCGGAATCCAACAGAAGAAAACGAAAAGACTAACGAAATTCAATAAATGACGATCGAAATCCAATAAATGACAATCGAAATTCCGGGTATATAAGGAGCTGCAAGCGCGTCTACGGGCAGTTCAGTGGAAAGTGATCTGAAGAAAGGAACAAGAAGAAAAAGTGAAAAAGTGGAAAAGTGAACAGTGAAAGTGAATAGTGAAGTGAACAGTGAAGTGAAGTGCAAAGTGGTGAAGTGCTCCCAGTGGACTGTCAGTGCTCGGAGCACAGCGTTGAACCGTGTAACGCACAGTGCGCGGGGACAGTGTCGGACAGTGCTACGCGTTTCGTGCAGTGCTACGCGTTCAGTGCAGTGTTACGTGTTCGTAGTGCGAATAAATCGCTACTTTCGGTAAAATCAGTCGTTTCCTTCCAATCCCTGTACCCACTTCCGTAACATTTGGTGTCAGAAGTGGGATTGGAAGGTAAAATGCCTGTCATGCCGAGGGAAGGCGTGAGCACTCGCGCTAAGACTGGCTCGCAGCAAGCCAGTGGCTCTGGCGCCGAGGCTCCTGAAGAAGCAACCCCTGGACGCCAAGACAACTCCGGAGGGGCAACTACTGCAAGTGCGTCGACGAGGACCCAGGTTGGACCAGACCTGGGCGCCTTGTTTGAGCAACTGCGCGCCATGCAGGAAGAGCAAGCCCGCCGGCAGGAGGAGCAGCTGCGCGCCATCCAGGAGGAGCAGGCTCGCCGGGAGGAGGAACAAGCCCGCCGGCAGGAAGAGCAAGCCCGCCGGCAGGAGGAGCAAGCCCGCCGGCAGGAGGAGCAAGCCCGCCGGCAGGAGGAGCAGTTGCGTGCCATCCAGGAGGAGCAGGCTCGCCGCCAGGAGGGGCAGCTGCGTGCCATCCAGGAGGAGCAGCTGCGCGCTATTCAGGAGGAGCAAGCTCGCCGCCAGGAAGAAGATGCCCGCCGCCAGGAGGAGCAAACTCACCGGGAAGAGGAGCAGTTGTGCGCAATGCAGAAAAATCTTTTAACCGCTATCACCGACAGCATGCGGAGGGTAGAAGCGGTGGAGGAAACTGTACAACAACACGGAAACCGCCTCTCCTCCATCGAGGAAGACGTCAAGAAGCTCAAAACAAATGGAATCCCGGCCTCAGCGACCATAGTAAGTGCAACAATCTCAGGCGGAAATTTCAAAGTCCCGCCTTTCGATGGAACCTCTTCCTGGGCGGCTTACAAGCTACAGTTTGAGGCTGTGATGAACCTGAATGGGTGGACCAAGAGCCAGGCTAAAACCGCGCTTACTTTGGGACTACGAGACAAGGCTTTGACCGTGCTGGAGGCCTTGGGGAGTGATGCAACCTACGAGCAATTGCTGGAAGCCTTAGAATCGCGCTACGGGGACTCACACCTGGAGCATGTTTTCCGCGCTCAACTCCGTGATCGATGCCAACGGGCAAACGAGTCATTGCAACAGTGGTCCCTGGAGGTAGAAAAGTTGGTCCGGAAGGCGTACCAAACATCGCCGGCATCGGTCATTGACAGCATGCTTTTGCAATCGTTTGTCGACGGTATTCTCGACGCGGAAGTAAGAGCTGCCGTGCGCTTGGGTCATCATGGTCACATCAAGGAAGCCGTCGCGCATGCGCTCGAAGTAGAAGCCGTCCGACGAGATCCGAGGAGTGGACGTCTGAGGGAGATTAATTCGACGGAAGTGGAGCGGGTAAACCAACGCAGAGCTTTCGTCCCTAGATGCTACAACTGTGGGGAACGAGGACATCTAAGAAGCGGCTGCCCGAATCGAATCGCAGAGAGACGAGGGACCGATGCTTGTGTACAAGCGTCGGAGAACCAGGAAAACTAATTCCAGCCAGGGCTGAGGGGTGGGCGCTGGCCGGTAGACATGAAGCCCCGAAAATCAAGATTCATCAGAGCACGGATGGCAACAGCTTAACTGTTAATGGATCGGTAAATGGAATTCCGTGCTCATTGACTTTGGATACTGGAGCGTCACGTACGGTAATTGGGACACAGCTGATAAGAAGAAACGGAAAGATCAACGTTCAGAAGAGAGCCTACCAGCTAACAACGGCTACCGGCCAGCGCATACCAGTATCAGGTGAACAGAAAGTGGCTATCAAGATTGGTGATAAACTTTACTGGCAACAGGCGGTAGTAGCTGACATTGTGGATGACTGCATTATTGGCCTGGACTTCTTGAAGGAACATCGGTGCAAGCTCGACATTCACTCCGGCGTCCTCAAGTGTGGAGAAGACGAAATACCGATGGGAGGTGGTGGTGAAGGCAAGGTGTACTGCATTAAGAACACTAAACTATTGCCAAGATCACAGACGCTAGTTCCAGTAATTTTTCCTGGAAGTAAAAGTTTGAAACAGCGACGGTGGACAATACTAGAAAAAGCGGATAACGAGTCATCGTGGTTGCCAGCACGTACGGTCGTCAATTCATCCGCAGAAACAGTGGTACCTGTGCTAAATTTGAGCAATGAAGAACAGGTGTTAAAGAAGGGTACCCTAATAGGACAGAGCGAAGAAATCGTGTGGTTGCGGAATTGTCAAGAAACCAAAAAGACGGATGCAAGTTCAATCGACGTCAACAGTATACTGGAAGAATGTAAGCAAGATTTGACAAGTATTGAATTGCTCAAGGCAAAGAATTTGCTACGTCGGTACTCCGATATATTTTCGAAGAATGATGGTGATATCGGAAGGACGAGTATGGTTCAGCATAAAATCAATACTGGAAATGAACAACCAATACGACAACGACCTCGCCGAATTCCTTTTGCCAGAGAAAAGGAAGTGGACGACATGATTCAAGACATGAAGGATAATGAAGTAATCGAACCATCGTCTAGTCCGTGGTGCTCACCAGTGGTTTTGGTGAAGAAAAAGGATGGGTCAACGAGGTTCTGTATTGACTATCGCCGACTAAACGACGTGACCAAGAAGGACAGTTATCCATTACCAAGGATAGACGACACTTTGAATACTCTCGACGGCATGAAATGGTTTTCTACGCTGGACCTTAAAAGTGGATATTGGCAAGTGGAGTTGGATCCTAAGGATAAGGAGAAGACCGCGTTCTCCACAGGAAAGGGCCTCTGGCAGTTCAGAGTGATGCCGTTTGGGCTGTGCAACGCCCCGGCTACTTTCGAGAGGTTAATGGAACGTGTCCTTGCTGGGTTGCTGGGAGAAACCTGCTTGGTGTATCTCGATGACATTATAATAGTGGGGCGAGAATTTGATGACCATTTGAAGAAGCTGGAATCCGTATTTAACAAGTTGAGAAGTGCAAATCTGAAACTAAGCCAGAAGAAGTGCTCATTCTTCAAACGGCAGGTGAACTATTTGGGACACGTTATTTCGGAAAGCGGCGTCGAAACGGATTCATCAAAAATTTCGGCGGTTAAAGATTGGCCTGTGCCTGCGGACAAAACACAAGTACGGGCGTTTATGGGACTTTGCTCTTATTACCGTCGTTTTGTCAAGAGTTTTTCGGATATAGCGAAGCCATTGCATAGACTAACAGAAGAAAAACGGCCTTTCGTCTGGGACCAACAATGCCAGGCGGCTTTCGAGGAGCTTAAGAGCCGGTTATGTGAAACACCAGTACTCGGATATCCGGATCAGTGCAATGAATTTGTAGTTGACACAGATGCAAGTAATACAGGGATAGGAGGAACACTCTCACAAAGAAAAGGAGATCAAGAAGTTGTGATAGCTTATTACAGTAAATCCCTGTCAAAACCAGAGCGAAATTATTGTGTCACTCGAAGGGAGCTACTAGCAGTTGTCAAAACACTTCAGCATTTTAAGAAGTATTTATTGGGTCGGAAATTTCTAGTCAGAACAGATCATGCAGCCTTGAAGTGGCTACTGCAGTTCAAGAATCCTGAAGGACAAGTTGCGCGATGGATTGAACAACTACAGGAGTACGACTTTGTAGTAGAGCATCGCAGTGGAAAGTCTCATGGGAATGCTGATGCTTTGTCAAGACGGCCGTGTTCTGAAGACTGCAAGCACTGTGTGAAACAGGAAGACAAAGAAAAATCTATGGTCCGAGTTATAAGAACTGATACAGTAAATGATGATTGGAGCAGCGAAGCCATGCGTAAACTACAAGAAGAAGATGAAGACCTTAGACCAATACTCAATTGGGTGAGAGATGGATCCGCGCGCCCAGGATGGAGTGAAGTTGCCGGAATGAGTGCAGTAACTAAGAGCTATTGGGCACAATGGAATAGCCTGCTCTTACACAATGGTCTTTTATGTCGAAAATGGGAGAGTGCATCAGGACAAGACAATCATCTTCAGACAGTTGTGCCGAAGTCAAAGATTTCTGATATACTGCGAGCGTATCACGACGGAACATCAGGCGGTCATCTCGGTGTGAAGAGAACTTTAGTGAAAATTCGTCAACGTTATTACTGGTTGCACTGCAAGGAAGATGTTGAAGACTGGTGCAAGAAATGTACGAGTTGTTCCTCTGTCAAAGGACCACAAACAAGAAGTCGGGGAGCGTTGCAGTTGTACAACGTGGGTGCTCCTTGGGAACGAATAGCTTTGGATGTGGCCGGGCCGTTTCCAATGACGAATAGTGGAAATCGTTACATTTTGGTAATAATGGATTACTTCACAAAGTGGCCAGAAGCGTTCGCATTACCAAATCAAGAAGCTGTTACTGTGGCTAGCAAACTGGTGAATGAAGTTTTCTGCCGATTTGGACTACCCCTTGAAATCCATAGTGACCAAGGCAGGAATTTCGAGTCGCAAGTCTTTCAGGAAACATGCAAGATTATGGGGATACACAAAACTCGGACTACGCCGTATCATCCGCAATCTGATGGAATGGTGGAGAGGTTCAACCAAACTCTGGAGCGGCATCTGGCAAAAGTTGTTGAAAGCCATCAGAACAATTGGGACGAGTACATTTCTCTGTTCCTTCTGTCGTATAGAACGGCAGTTCATGAGAGTACCTCTACTACTCCGGCCCGAGCAAACTTTGGTAGAGAGCTTCGACTTCCAGCGGATCTTCTCGCGGGTTGTCCTCTAGATACGCCTAGCTGTATTTCAGAATACGCGGAAGATTTGAGAAGGAAGATGGAGGAAGTTCACGGGCATATGAGGGAAGAGAATCTGCGTGCTAGTGAGCGAATGAAAACGCGATACGACAGAAGCGTCAACTCCAAGTCCTTTGAAGAAGGTTCTGCTGTTTGGCTACACAACCCCGTTCGAAGGAAAGGAAAATCTCCAAAACTACAACCGAGTTGGGAAGGCCCTTTTCAAGTAATTACGAGGATCAATGATGTCACATATAGAATTCGGAAAACGCCAAGAAGTCCAGCGAAAGTGGTTCATGTGGACAGGTTGGCACGGTACTACGGCTCTAACGATGCTCGGGACGAGCACGTCTAAGGAGGGGGTAGTGTGACGCCGTGCTGACGTAACTACGTAAGCATGCAAGGCAGTGAAGTTTTTGGCAAACATCGTCATTGTCACAACGGCCGGGCTGTCAGAGCTACGACTGCAAAGCAGACGTACGCGAGTTCGAGCCCGGTCCAGCTATGAAGATTTTTTGTTCGACATTTTAATGTTACCAGAAAATTCTAGTAGCGGCGAGTGCCTTCTTTAAGGAATTCAAATAAAGAACCGAAAGTTCTGGACTAAAACAAGAAATGATGTAAGAAGGAAAAGACGATCGGAATCCAACAGAAGAAAACGAAAAGACTAACGAAATTCAATAAATGACGATCGAAATCCAATAAATGACAATCGAAATTCCGGGTATATAAGGAGCTGCAAGCGCGTCTACGGGCAGTTCAGTGGAAAGTGATCTGAAGAAAGGAACAAGAAGAAAAAGTGAAAAAGTGGAAAAGTGAACAGTGAAAGTGAATAGTGAAGTGAACAGTGAAGTGAAGTGCAAAGTGGTGAAGTGCTCCCAGTGGACTGTCAGTGCTCGGAGCACAGCGTTGAACCGTGTAACGCACAGTGCGCGGGGACAGTGTCGGACAGTGCTACGCGTTTCGTGCAGTGCTACGCGTTCAGTGCAGTGTTACGTGTTCGTAGTGCGAATAAATCGCTACTTTCGATAAAATCAGTCGTTTCCTTCCAATCCCTGTACCCACTTCCGTAACAATATTCTGTGATTAACAAAGGTTTATGCTCTGGATACGTCTAGGTATCTGGGGATACCTAGTATCTAGGGAAATAAAGTGATTACCACTGCCACGCTACATAGATGACAAGTCAGCCCTCACAGCTCAGAGTTAAAATAAAAAATATTAAAAAGTAGTAGCTCTGCCTTCTGCGCTGTAAGGCGTAGGTTCAATCGCCACTGAGAACCAACAAGTCTTAGTTCTAAATAGTGAAGTTAGGAACTTTTACTTAATCATAATGTAAGCGAAAATAAATCATCAAAGATATCAAGTAAATTTCTTATTAATATTTAATTTTGTTTCTATTTTCAGGTGAATTGCCTACCGACGCATTAACTACAGCAAATTTGGTGTCAAACATGGACATGTTGTTTGATAGCATGAATGCTACGACTTCGGATCTGAGAAGAGGAAAACCTTTGTCGACAAATTTAAAAAACAACACCAATTACAATCTAGCCAAAATTCCGGCTAATAAGTAATTTGTCTTTGACCTAAATTTCTAAAGTAATCTACAACTAAGAATGTGTCCACTAACACTTTTCTTACTGTCTCTATTTATGATGACGACACTTTGTTATTGTGTTCGTAATACCACACACTTTGCACTTTTACAATGAGTAAATATGAATAATTACTTAATACTACACTAGTTCAAACGGTTTCGTTCTTTTAAGTCTTCTCACTATGTCCGTGTTGTCGAGGAGCTGGATGGCCTCGACGTTCACATGATGGTGAAGCCTTTTTTCGTGGGCTTCTGCACATTTTTTGATCACTGTTTCGACGAACTCAATATTTAGGTCCCGGTGAAGGTCGTCGTTTCTTACGTACCAGGGCGCATTTACGATTTCTCTAAGTACTTTGTTCTGGAACCCTTGTATGCTAAGGATATTTGTCTTTTTGGTACAGCCCCACAGCTGTATACCATAAGTCCATACTGGCATTAGGACCTGTTTATATAAAAGTATTTTATTTGGAACTGATAGGGTGGAACGCCTTCCAAGGAGCCAGTTCATTTTTTTGAACCTTAGATTCAGTTCATCTCTTTTCTTTTTGACGTGAGCTTTCCAGCGTAGCTTCGCGTCAAGCGTCATACCTAGGTATTTGGCTGTGTTTTCGTAGGGTATTATCTTATCATTTATATAAACTGGGCAGTACTGATCCTTCTTATTTGTGAAATTTATGTGAACTGATTTTGATTCATTTAATCTTATTCGCCATTTCTTTGTCCAGTCTTGGATTTTGTTAATAGCCAATTGAACCTTTTCTGCTGCTTCTGCGTGCGTACTTCCTATAGCCATTATAGCAGTGTCATCAGCGAAGGTTGCAATTGTGTTATTTTCTAACTTAGGAATATCACAGGTGTACAGTAGATACAGAACTGGACCCAATACGCTTCCCTGTGGCACTCCAGCTTTAATTTCTTTTAGTTCTGAGTAGGCGTCTTCTTGTCTTATTCTAAAGAACCGGTTCGTTATGTATGATTGCAATATATCTGCGTATTGTTTGGGTAGCATTTTTCTCAGTTTTACCATAAGTCCTTCGTGCCACACCTTATCAAAAGCCTGTGCTACATCTAGGAATATAGTAGAACAGACTTTTTTGCTTTCAAGGGTATTCTCTATTACATTTGTAATTCGGTGAACTTGGTCTATAGTTGAGTGCTTTTCCCGGAAGCCAAACTGATGCTCTGGAATAAGATCTCTGGTTTCTATTATTGGTTTAAGTCGCTTTAGAATAAGTTTTTCAAATAGTTTAGACATAATGGGTAGCAAGGAAATCGGTCTGTATGATGTTGCGTCATGTGGTGGTTTTCCTGGCTTAGCTATCATGATTACTTCGGCAACTTTCCAAAGATCTGGTACATACTGCAGTCTCAGTGCGGCATTGATAATGTTTGTTAGCTTAACTAAAGCCTTTTTCGGAAGGTTATGGAGTATTTCTCCTGAGATAAGATCGAATCCAGGAGATTTTTTAGGGTTTATGTTTAGCTTGATTTCACGTTGTACTTCTCTTGGTGAAACGTGCTGGATGTTATGTTGATCGTCAAGTTCGTCATGTGTTATACTAGATTCGAGATATGTTGGACCGTCATTTGGTTTAAATATATTTTCTAAATGTTCAGCAAACCGTTTGGCTTTTTGTTCGTTGCTCACGGCCCATTTCCCACATCCGTCTTCTATAGGAGGGATTTGGGCACTGGGCCGTTTTATGTTCTTGGTTGCTTTCCAAAGTGAATAATCTGTACTACGATCACTGGTTAATTTCTGAAGAAATATATTAGTTACGTTATCATTGTGTTTTTGGATTTGTCTTCTCAGTTTTTTCGTAAGATTGTTCAACTTTGTTTTATCCTGTGGAGACCTTGACTGGTGCCATTGGTTTCTCTGTCTTCTCTTTTCACATACGAGCTCCTTGATCTCTCTAGGATAGCTATTTTTAGTGCTTCTTTTTTTAGGTTGTGGTGTATTTTTCCAGCAGGTCTGCTGTATATTTGTGATAAATCTTTCTAAATCTATGTCCAGCTGCTCTGCTGTTTTTAGTGGAACTTTTAGGTCTATGCTTTGATCTAATTCTATTTTAAAACTCTCCCAATCCGTGTACTTATTACTTAGGGTCAGAGTATTTTCTTTAAATAATATATTTTCACTTATTTCTAGATAGATAGCAGAATGATCAGAGTTCATATCGTAGCTCTGTTCAGTTCTTATGTAGCTTGTCGACAGGCTTTTGTGTATAAAAAAGTCTATTAGGTCGGGAATTTTTAGTGGATCAGTTGGCCAGTAGGTGGGAGATCTTGTTGTTGCCACGTCACATTTCTGCTCTCTTATAGCGCTCATAAGTTCTCTTCCTTTTGTATTAGTCAGTCGGGAGCCCCAATGCGTATGTTTTGCATTGAAGTCGCCTCCTAATATAAATCTTTCGCCGAGTTGTTGTAGAAGACTCAGGTACTGGTCTTTCTTGATGGAGTGTCGCGGTGGACAATAGATAGCTGCTATCGTTAGAGGATACAGCTTGGTTTTGATACAGATTGCAACAGATTGAATTTCTGGCTCTTCGTGTATATATTGCTCGTGATTTTCTTTGATAATTATAGCACTGCCGCCTCTTCCTTTATTTGCCGGGTGTAGTGCATGATAGATGTTATAGCCTTTGAAACGAGTGTGTGACTGTTTTGTAAAATGAGTCTCTGATATTAGACATACATCTACATTTTCTATGTCTAGGACTACTTGAAGTTCGTTCTGATGTTTTTGTAGCCCATTACAATTCCAGGCCATAATTTTTAGTGTGTTAATCATTTTTGAGCCTTAAAAGCAGCAGTTTTGGTGCTACTTTCTATTTTCTTTAGTCTCTCATCAAACGATGCCATGAACTTAAGAATTTCGTTCAACTTACAGTCATTTGAATCTGTGTGCTCTTTGCGCTGAGTGGCTGCAGTGTTCTTAGCAGCGGCTTGAGCGTAAGATACGTTTTTGTTAGAGCTTTTCGAACTGGAGTTGCCCGGTTCGGGCTGGTTGATGGCAGGTGCTATTTTGCTGGTAGCTTGCTGTTGCTGGCTCACCATTGGTTTTTTGAGTGTCTTATTTTTCATCTTTTGCATTTCTTTAGCAATGATGCATCCTCTGTAATTAGCCGGATGTGCTTCACCGCAGTGTACGCATTTCGGCTTCTCATCAGCTGGCTTTCTGCAGTCTTTGGTCAGATGTTTTCCAGTGCATTTAACACACCTAGGTTCTTTGCCACAGTATTTGTGCGTGTGGCCATACACCTGGCATCTTTTACACTGGGGTATCAGCTTTGGAGATCTAAGCGGTTGTATATCAACCGTACATCCCAATATGATCCTTATCTCGTAGATTTTGTTTATCTCTTCTTTGTTATTGAAGGTAAGCATGAACATATTAAGTGGCTCCTTTGTTTTCCAGCTTAACTTGTTCACTGCATCTTCGATCTGGTACCCTTTTGATTGAAGGTCACTAATTATTCTATCAGGCTTGCAGGTAAAAGGCAGCTTTTTCACCATCACTCTGATCGGCCTATCTTGCTTGTTCTCGTAAGAATGCCAGAAACAGTGTTCGTCAGTCAATGACTTGGTTATGGCTCTGTAAGCTTCATCGTTGTAAGCGTTTATTTTGACACTGTCACCGCTTAGCATTTTTATTTTGAATGTGTCTGCGCTCGTGTTTCTAGACAAAAAGTCATAGAAGGATTGGTAGTCTTTAACGCCATCAACTATAACAGGAGGTGGCTGTGGGACTTTTTTAGTTTTTTCAAATGCAGCATTTGGATTTTGTGGTGGTGAGAGTGAGGGCGAGGTGTTCAACTTTCTTTTTTTCCTCGTTTTTGTTCTAATCCACTCTGTTTCTTTAGCGAGTTCTTCCTCATCAGTTTTGTATTCCACTTGCTGAGAGGAACCTTTTATGTTTGAGGTAGATGGTGGTGCAGATTCAACCTCCATTACACATTGCAGCTGTTGCTTGAGAATGTCTATCTGATTTTTTAGGTCGTTGACAAGGCTTTCGAGCTTAATACGCTCTCGCCTTTCTTCATTGAAGCGGGCACGTTCTTCTTCATAAGTTTTATATAATAGGTGCTCAGTTTCTGTCTGCAGAGCAACCCTGCTTTTTGTCGGAGTATCCATTGTTGAGGCTGGTATTAAATTCGCCTTAACAATATGTTTAGCCGTCCGTAAGCATGCCTTACGCAACGAAGAACTAGGTCATCGTCGAGGTCAGGCCGAGCCGCGGCTGGCTATGTTATGATGCGTTAGCACTTTGCACTGTTGGTACGCGCGGTCGCGAGCGACACAACTGTTCTCAGCGAAAATTGAACGATCACTGTTTTCGAACATGAAGAATTTTTTTAGAAACCTGAAGTTTTTGGAGGCCAGAAGAGCACCTCCATCACAAGAAGGATGGGTGTGGACGTTAAATGGCCTGGAGCGGATCTGGAAAAATTTAACCCATAAACATAAAGATATAAAAAGTCTCGCAACAAGAAGGCTCCAGCAGGACCCCTTAGAAAATTTGTTTGGGTGCATCAGGGGTAATTGCGGTGCAAACACCAACCCAACTGCTGGACAGTTTGTTGCGGGACTAAAAACTGCAGTGCTTAGCAATTTATCGCACATTGTTATAGGTAACTGTGAAACCGATGAAAATGAAGTCATAATCTCGAACTTTAAGACATTGTTGGCAGCAAACACAGATGACAATAATTATTATGGTGAGGTAGACATGCAAAAAGGAATTAATTATCACTGTGAAGAAAGCACGAAAGAAAGCGATAAAAGCGAAATCCAAGCATGCGCATATGTTTGTGGATATATTATCAAAAACAATAGTAATGTAAAATCATGTGAATTGTGCAAAAAAATTTTTGTGTCTGAGACTCAATTAGCTGAACACATTTTCATCGGTTTCAAGGAATATGATAATGTAAAAAGATCATTGATGTATGCAACAAAAGAATTTATTTTGTGTTTGGAAGAAAATGCCACAGTCATCAATAAATATTTAGAAAATGAGGCATATAAAAAAGGTTTACGGGAAAATGTCACAAAAATATTGCATACATCGATAAAGTACAGTTTTCTGGACAAATGTTCGGCACACCAAGAATCGAATTTAGATTTTATAATACGCATTGTATTTTTTATCTGTATAAAAAGATTCTGCACTCTAAAAAATCGACAGTTTACTGAGGAATACTCGAGAGCTTCACTGAAGAAAAAAATGGCAATTCTTCAACACCAATAATCTCCCTTATCTAGAGCATTTCGTTAGTAAACTTTCTCTATGTTTCATGACGCTATTGATCAATGTTAAGATCAGGACACATTAATTAACCAGACGCAGTGACGTTGAATATTGATTAATATTCAACGTCACTGCGTTTTTAGTACAGCATTTCAAATTTACAATACAAGTGGTTAATGATTTGTCTCATTTAGCACAAGACGTTTTAAAATGATCCTTGTTTCGAATATCTTTATTCATCATTAGATAAAGGAATTTGATTTGCTCATGTTAAAAATCAGAAAGTGAGAAAAATCATGTATCGAATCTACCGCCATGATATGACTATCATGGCGACTCGATGCATGATTTTTCTCAAGGTTATTACCATGAGTGTCGCCAATCGATCTGATTAAATTTGAAGTATTGTATGTGGAAACACTTTTTTGTAGTAGTAACACAGAGAGTGGTGAATAAAGATGGCGGAATCCAGATAGAAAAATACAAAAAGTTCTTTTTACTTTCTTTACCCATCTAAAACTAAGTATCCATCCACCACATATGGTCCTTCGAGAGCCCTAGAGACCAGTGACTACCAAGAATCGGCTCAGATCATGCCGTCTACGCGGTCTCAATCAAAAAGTCGCGTGCAGCAAGATGTCGGCGAATTTGCCGGCGACGCCGGCGCCGATTTTATAGTCCTGCAAAACGAAGCCGCCAAGGAGACCAAGGGGGAGAAAATCGACCAGTCAGTACAGAAAATTATTACACCGGTCGACCATCCAGCTAAACCCAGGTCCACCAAATCAAAGGCATCCATTCTTAGCCTCAAACGGGTAAAAATATTACAGGCTGAGAAGAAAGCTATCGACGAAATAACAGCGGCTAAACTCAAAGCATCCGAAGAAAGAGCTAAACTCATAGAAGAGAACATGTTACGGAAGCTTCATATCGATAAGCAACTCATTGAAGAGGAGGAAGATGGAACCAACAGCCAGTCATCATACGACGTGGCCAGATGGGTCGACACTACTGTGGTGCAAGCAAAAATTCCTGCTAAGACTGAAATATTACCACCACAGCTCCCGAGACAGTCCTCCCATGTAACAGTCAACAGTACTATTCCTGTGCAACCTGTCCCCAACATCGTAACATCATCAAGTGACGTAAGACTCCTAGCAGCAGCCCTTCACAAGAGTCACCGAGCCACGCAGTCTCTCAAGCTGCCAGTATTTGATGGCAAGGCCTCCGAATGGCTAATTTTCAAAGCCGCTTATGATGAAGATGCAGCAGAACTCAGCATGGTTGAGAACTTAAGGAGACTGCGAGCAACCCTGAAAGGTGAAGCAACAAATGCTGTAAGTTCTCTCTTAATAACTAACACCGATCCAAAGGAAGTGATGGCTGCATTAGAATTGAGGTTTGGCAATCAACATTGCATAATAAATGAACAGTTACAATGCCTGAAGAACTTGCCACACGTTACCACATCAGATGTTCAGAGCCTGGCCAAATTTACTTGTACCGTCAACAACTGCATCACTACCATCAAAACTCTTAACAGAATGGAACATCTACAGAATCCAGAAATATATAGCACTATCATTCTAAAACTAGATAGCCACACTAGAGACAAGTTCTACGTTTATGCTGAATCAGTACACTGTGATTCTTCACCAATCTTAGTTCAACTATCAACCTTCCTGAAACTTGAGGTTCAAAGATGTCTTCGCTTCGCTCCGTTTGTGGCTATCAACCAACACCAACACCAGCCTGCCTACCAGCCTGCCAATGCAGCGTCCCAGCCTGAGCCAGCAGCATGCCTCCCTACAGCCCGAGCGTCCCAGAGGTACAGTGTTAATGCAACCTCTACAGAACAAGGTACAAAACTTATGTGTATTTTATGTGATGGTGATCATATCCTTCCAAAGTGTGATTTATTTCTGGAAAAATCAGTTGATGATCGGTGGCAGTTTGTGAAAGACAATAGGCTATGCGTACGGTGTATATTATATAAGCATATAGGCAAAAATTGTAAAATTTCAAAGTACTTACACAGGCTCTTGAGAAAAGAAAAAAATATTGATTCACAGGCAATTAATGACCCACCTCACCAACTAAACAGTTGTTCTGATAGAAACCTTACAAATAACAAAGCCTACTTAAAAGTTTTGCCAGTAACTGTGACAGGTCCGTTGAAATCTGTAAAAACTTTTGCATTACTTGATGAGGGAGCCACAATCACACTGATTAACAGCAACCTAGCTAAAGAAATTGGTTTGTCTGGTCCGAGTAAGCCTCTTCACTTGCAAGGTCTAGGGGGTAGTGTGATAGAAAATAGCCAACGCATTCAATTTTCCATTAGTGGCATGCATAGTGAAACTTTTCAGGTTCAGGGGTGGACTAAGGATGACTTAGAATTAGGACATCAAACTATGTCTAAAGAAGAATTACTACAGTTTGAACATATCAAAAAGTTAAAAAATGAGCTAAATTGGTATTCACAAGGTGTCCCAAAAATTTTAATAGGACAAGACAATTGGCCACTCATCATCACACAACAGATATGTGCAGGGGAAATTACACAACCTGTTGCATCTAAAACTTCTCTAGGATGGGTTTTGCATGGCTGTATCAGCTCGGTTAGAAATATATCTAATATTAACTACAACCATGTCATATACAGGGTGACAGAAGTGTTAGATGAAAAATACAGGGTGTCAGATGCGATTGATGAAATAGACAGAATGCCATTTGTGAAAGATGAAATATACAGGGTGTCAAACGTGATTGATGAAATATACAGGGTGTCAAACGTGATTGATGAAGAATACAGGGTGTTGAAAGAAAATAACGACGATGACCTCCACAGGCTTGTAAAAAATAGTTTCGAGTTAGACAGTTTGGGTATACAACCTAAAGTCCGGTGTAACCCCATCGAAGAACGAGCAATCGAAATTTTACAAACTACTACCAAACGCGCTGATGGGAATACATGGGAAACAGGGCTGTTATGGCAGAACGATAACGTCATCTTACCGAACTGTAGCAGAAATATGGCATTAAAGCGATTCAACATTTTAGAAAGAAAATTGAAAAAAGACACTGATTTAGGAAATAAATACACAGAACAAATGCGAAGACTTTTCCAAAATCAGTATGCGGTAGTTTGTCAGCAGCAGCAAGACGAAAGTGTCGATGATACAAATTCGTGGTTTTTACCGCATTTCGCTGTAATAAATCCAAACAAGCCAGGGAAAGTCAGACCGGTTTTCGATGCAGCCGCCAAAACTAAGGGCGTCTCTCTTAATGATAGATTACTTACCGGTCCTGATATGTTACAATCATTATTGGGTTTATTATGGCGATTCCGTTCAAAGCGCATTGGTGCTTCAGCAGACATCAGGGACATGTTTCTTAAGATCAAAATAAAAAAAGAGGACCAGAATTACCAGAAATTTTTTTGGAGAGAACCGACTGACTCTGGCCCACCGAAGATATGCAAAATGCAATCTATGTTATTCGGTGCCATGTACATGTTCCCCATGTTCTGCCATATATGTCAAAGATACAAATGCGCGTCAATTCCAAGATAAATATCCTGATTCAGTAGAAGCGATTATAAGAAATCATTACGTTGATGATTATTTGGATAGTTTTGACCATGAAAGCGAAGCCATACAACGAGCCACCGAAATCATATTCATACACAGTCAAGGTGATTTCGATATTAGAAGCTGGGCTAGTAATTCAGAGGCAGTTTTAAAGGCAATACCGGAAGATAAGAGAGCACACGAAAACATCGACCTTACGCCGGAAGCTGGACAACAGAACAAAACTCTGGGAATGGTATGGGAACCAGCTACAGATACGTTGACATTTAACACGTCGATGCATAGAGTCCCGCCAAAGGTCGTCACATGTCAAGAAAGCCCTACAAAGCGTCAGATGCTGTCGGTGGTAATGAGTGTGTTTGATCCTTTAGGACTAGTTATACCACTAACAGTAAAAGGTAGAATATTACTTCAAGAAGTATGGCGAACTAAAGTAGGTTGGGATGACAAAATAGAAGATAAACAGTTTGAGAAATGGCGAACATGGATACGTGAATTATGTTCAGTAAAGAAATGTCGAATACCTCGTTGTTACTCAACGCGATTAGATCCATGCTGCATAGACCTTCATACGTTTTGCGACGCGAGCGAGAAAGCCTACGCAGCCGCGTGCTACCTACGTTACCAATATGAAGATGGAGAAGTCAAGATAGTATTGGTCGCAGCTAAAGCCAAGGTTACCCCACTCAAGCCCATGTCCATACCAAGGCTGGAATTACAAGCAGCTCTTCTAGGTGCACGACTTGCAAAGACAGTTGAAGAAGAACACACAATCAAATTGCGCGAGAAGCATTTCTGGAGCGACTCAGGCACTACGCTTGCTTGGATTCGGTCTGATCCTAGAAAATACAAGGCTTATGTTGGACATCGCCTCGCAGCCATTGACGATCTATCTTCACCGGCTCAGTGGAAGTGGGTACCGACAGCTGATAATGTAGCGGATATAGCAACGAGAGATATCGCAGCCTGCAGTTTCTCACCTAAAGATAGATGGTTTATCGGCCCGGATTTCTTATACCAACAAAAACATTTATGGCCTAAAGAAAAAGAAATACCCAAACCAGCTCCAGATACAATAAAAGAAGAGAAAGTCAATACAATAGTACACAAGATTGAATTTCCAGTTCCGGACTTCACTCGATTTTCGTCACTGCAACGACTTATAGGAACTACAGCTTACGTTTTACTATTTATCAACAGATGCAGAAAGTCGCGAGAGCGTGAACTTACCGTTGATCTACTAGAAAAGGCAGAAAAGCTACTGATTAAAAAATCACAGTTTGACAGCTATGGCAAGGAAATTAGTCAGCTAAAGAATAAAATACAAAATAAAGAGAGCATACTTCTACAAGTATGTCCTTATCTCGATGATGAAGGTGTATTGCGTGCTCGAGGTAGAATCGATTTAGTACCAGAAGTTCCGGAGGCCTGCAAGAGACCTATTATCCTGGATCATTCTCACGCCTACACGAAACTGCTTATCTTACATTATCACAAGAAGCAACATCACGCTAGTACCGAAACTGTATTGAATGAAATCCGACAGAAGTATTACATCAACAAACTGCGATCTACGCTCAGACTAGTGACACATCATTGCCAATTTTGTAAAATAACACGTGCTACCCCATCTACACCAATTATGGGTGATTTACCGCTATGCAGACTAGACCATCACAAACGACCATTTACTCATTGCGGCTTAGACTATTTTGGTCCAATAGAAGTGACTATAGGTAGACGGCGTGAAAAACGATACGGAGCCCTATTTACATGTATGGTCACTCGAGCAGTACATATTGAGATAGCATCCAGTTTGACCTCCGACTCGGCAATCATGGCTATAAGAAGAATGATAGCCAGGAGAGGCTGCCCTACGGATTTATACTCGGACAACGGTACGAACTTTAAAGGCGCTGAAACGGAGTTGAAGAAAGCTTGGAACGAGCTCGTGAAAGAAGACAGTTTCCAACAAGAACTGCTAAACTCGCGTATAAAATGGCATTTCATCCCAGCTACTGCCGCGAACATGGGCGGCGCCTGGGAAAGGTTAGTACAGTCTATCAAGAAAGCATTATACGCTACTCTTCATGAACGAGCACCCCGAGAAGAAACCCTAGCGACGCTATTAGTCGAAGCAGAACATACCGTCAATAGTAGACCCCTAACACACGTATCTGACGACGTCAATGACGCAGAGGCACTGACCCCTAATCACTTTTTGTTGGGATCTTCTTCAGGTGTTCCACTGCCCGGTAGGTTTGACGATAAAGATTTGATGTTACGGAAGCAGTGGAAAATAGCCCAACGATTAGCTGACATGTTTTGGCAAAGGTGGCTAAAAGAATACTTACCAATCCTCAGGTCATCGCAGTCGCAAAAGACTGCGATGAAGATTTGAAGGTAGGAGATTTAGTTATCATAGCTGACGGAACTTTACCACGCAATATGTGGCCCAGAGGTATTATCAAAGCTACTTTTCCTGGGAAAGATAATCGCGTCAGAGTAGTAGACGTTAAAGCTATAGGAGGTACATTTAGGAGGCCCAGCAATAAAATCATGCGTTTACCTGTCGAGGTTAGGTCTCAGTCTTAAAGAGTCGATTGGCTCTCGTGGTTTAGGCACTTTTATTTTACGAGGCGTGCCCAAGGGGGAGGGTTTGTGTATCACCAATCGAACCAGTTCGGTGTGGTTGTGGTTTATTCAGTTAAAGCTAAGGTTTAATATAGTTTATTAAGTCTATTTAAGCTAAGTTCAATTACGTTTACTCAGTCAATTTCAGAAAAGTTCAATTATGTGTATTCAATTTCAAACTGAGAAGTGTATTTTAATCTGAAGTTTATTTGTTTTGAATTTCCCGTTGAGAATTTTACTAAGTTCAATTCGTTTCTTTAGTTGTAAACTGAGAAGTGTATTTTATTTCATCTGAAGTTTATTTGTTTTGAATTTTACTAAGTTCAATTCGTTTCTTTAGTTGTAAACTGAGAAGAAGTGTATTTTATTTCATCTGAAGTTTATTTGTTTGAATGTTACTAAGTTTAATTCGTTTCTTTAATTGTAATCCAAGAAGTGTATATTATTTTTTCTGAAGTTTAGTTTGTTTAAAGTTTATCGTGTTCAAAACCAAGTGCAATGCAATTCTATTTGACGCTTGATTTAATTTTAAGGAAGTTCAATTTAATTTTATTGAATTGATATTCAATTTTAGTTGCTGGAATTTCATGCAAGATGGAGTTCTATCAGTTGATATGTATAGAGATTATTTTTACTTTGTCAGGTTCAATTTGAATTTGTTAAATTGAGATTCAAGTTTGTCAGGTTAAAATTCAATTTTGTTTGAAGTTTATTTTTATTTTAGCCTGGAGATTAACTCCTTTGCTCAGCTAGTTTAGTGAAAGGGATCTCATGTTAGTAGTCAGAAAAATAATAATATTAATACAGAATGTTGTTTAGTTAACCGATTGGCTTTTAGCATTATTTGGGCACTTAGAAATTACAGAAGCGTGCCAAGGTGGGGGTATGTCGCCAATCGATCTGATTAAATTTGAAGTATTGTATGTGGAAACACTTTTTTGTAGTAGTAACACAGAGAGTGGTGAATAAAGATGGCGGAATCCAGATAGAAAAATACAAAAAGTTCTTTTTACTTTCTTTACCCATCTAAAACTAAGTATCCATCCACCACAATGAGTAACGTCTGTAACATGAGTTTATCATAAAGAAAGTTTGCTCGCCAACTCCCTAGCTAATACGTAATAAGTAATTGATGTCTGGGGCGAGTGAATCTCTGGATAAGACATAGTAATGTATTTTAACCATATCGCTGCAGTATTTGTTCAGAGGTGCCCTCATCAGAGAGGAATTAAAGAAAAAATAAGATTCCAATAAAAACAAACATTCAGAGCTAGCATTCTAGATCAATAGCAAAAGTATTTTTAAGACAACTGTGCTGTGTTTTTTTCTACTAACGATAGTTTACAATCATCAACTTCAAATAATCACAATATCTGACGAGAGCGCCTGACCCAAGACTGCAGCTTTATAGTTGTTGCATGTACGTCTCCACTAGAATGTACTTTATATAATTTGTTCTGTAATTAGTGCGTAGTTAATAAAAGTATAAAATATTCGTAAAATCTATCTTTGTTTTAATGTTCGATTTTATTTATAGGTAGGCAATTCGTTTTATCTCTGTCATGGCAGTTTTATATCTGCGAATATCCGTTGCAGCGTCAGTAAAAGAATTTCTCTTTATGCTACGGGTATTTGTAACTAATGGAACCAGCAGCCGTATTGTGTATCTTGAGTGGGGTTGGATTTGGGGTTCTATTTTCATAATAATACTATCCATGGCTTTAAAACTGCCTAATTGGTAACTTGTATTATTTTGGAAATAAAATCCAAAATCCAGTCCCACTCAAGATACACAATACGGCTGCTGGTTTAGAGTAGGTCAAATTGATAATCCCGCCGCTGACATTTAAAAATGGCGTTACATTGGTTTAAAAATTCCCGCCTTAGCAACTAACGCCATCTATTGGTGAAACACATTTTAGCCATCTATTTGTTAGCCCATGAACTAAAAATATTCGTACCCTCCTTTATTTGTATGGACTCGAAATTCTTCTCTTGAGTATGTGTTCTGTGGTAGGTGTACTTTACTTTTACTTCTGTTCTGGCCACACATTATCGCGCCTCCCGGAAAAATTGTTTCATTTCTTTTCAGATTAATTTTTTAATGATCTACGAGTTTTTTAGGTTCAGCCAGCTTGTTTGACCGAGCAGCCGAGCACTTACCTCATCAGAGTTTAAGTGTTCTGTAGCATTTATCACATATACCTACAAAAGGCTTTGTTTACAGTGTTATTGCGTTGTTTACATACTCGCTCTAGAATGTCTGATGTCAGGACATGCCCGGGGCTCTATTGCGGTAGAACGTTCGAAGATGGAGCGTGGAGTGACTGCGGCGCCTGCCCTCGAGGATACCGCACAAATGAATCCAGCTACTGCCAACCGTGCTATGATGTACCTTCACTGTACGACTGGCAGTATTTAGGTTTCATGGTGCTCCTGCCCATGGTGCTAAACTGGTTCTTTATCGACTTGGGTGATATTGGAAAAAAGTGAGTAATGTACGATTTTATTAGAACATTCCTGCAACAGCCAGCAAAAGAGGCATTGATGGACGAAGACATAGCCCACACTTACACGTATACATTAATGAAAAAACAACTGGATTGAGAACATCCTCCTTTTTATTTGAAGTCTGTTTAAAACCATATTATTTGCACATGATTTGATTGTATTGTTGAGATGTTGAATGAGTATAGTATAGTACTTGTCCAATAGTAAAATTTATAAAACCTATTTTTTTAATGATTTTATAGTGTTTACTACACTTAAGGAAATCACAAAGATTTTTATAATGTCCCAAAAGTTAAGAGCCGAGTGGGATTTAAACCCGCGACCTTCCCCTAAATCAAAACCCCGCGGGTTCAAATCCCGCTCGAGTCTTAACTTTTGGGACATTATAAAAATCTTTATAAAACCTGTTTCCAGGTTTAACATCTCTCATCTCATTTAACATCTATTGTTTACTTCTTTTACAGGAAAGAAAAACTAATCCTCCAACACATATGTGCTTTTGTAGAGGTGGTAATAGCCACACTGACTGCAATACTAGTGCTGGCACCGACTGGTCACTTGGATTTGTTTGTGTGCAAACCCAAATATCTATCGGATTGGTATACATTGCTACACAACCCACAACCAGACTATAAAGAAACATTGCATTGCACACAAGAGGCTGTGTATCCATTGTAAGTACCTACCATTTATGAACATTTTTCTTAACTAGCTGATGGAACAAGCATATGGCCCACCTGATATTAAGTAGTAAACATTGCATATAACAATAAAGTATTGCGTCAGGAACGTGCGTATTTCTGCCGTGAAACAGCATTGCTGTGTTTCGGTTTAAAGGGTGCGGGTGCCGCTGAAATTACTGACATGTGAGCCTAAACATTAGTATACCTCAATGTTCCATTGTTCCATTAGATAGTTGTATAAAAAAACTGATTGCGGATAAAAAAAAAACAATATAATGGGCGTGTCTGATATAGTTCATTCTTTTTTCTGTTCCAGGTATACAATATTACTACTAATCTATGTGTTCAGTTTGTTGATGACACTGACACTCAGGCCATGGCTGGTTGCCTTGAACCCGTCCCGCTGCGGACAGAGAGCTATCTACTATGCTATGTACTTCTACCCCTTGCTAGTTCTTATCCACACTGTAGCCGCTGGCTTGATATGTAAGTATCTTTCTCATAGCAAACATACACAAAATACCTTCACATTCTAGATTTTTTATTTGTTTCTAATAAAGACAGAGCACTGATAGTCTAAAAAAAAAGAAAGTAAGAAAGAAGAACATTATATTGACCTTAGGAACTAATTACAATGGGTGCCAGCCTAAAACATAAAAAAGTTATGAGTAAAGTTTTTTTTTTTTTTTTTTTTTTAATTAGTTTACACACTTATAATCAAATTCAAATAATATAAATAATGTATCCTAATAAGATATAGTAAAGTTAATTAAAACAAAAAAGCCTTAAAAACTAGATAAACAATAAAAAATAGGTAGGTAGGCGTACAGTACAGTACTGATAAAAAATTGAAAAACAAAAATGTTGAGTGGTAGCAGCCCCGCCTTCCGATCCTAAGGTCGTGGGTCCAAATCCAGTCATGCACCAATGAGGTATTCCGAAAATTTATATTGACTGTGCCAGTTCTTTCAATCCGTGAAGAAAAACATTGTGAGGAAATCGGTATGTCGTAGAATCTAAATAAATCTCGAAAACATGTGTGTGTCAAATGTCATCCAAAAAAGGCCTGTCAGCCGCCTACTAGCGAAAACTAGTCCACACACCAAGAATTTGCCAAAGAAGAATAGACACAGAATCCCAGTGTGAGTTCAGCAATATGAATCACATGCATGTACAGCTAAGGGATGTTTTTCTTTCAGATGCCTCCTTCCCCTACATCTTTATCATAATATCCATGATGACGTCAGCGTCCCACTTCTCCAGACGCAACGAGCAGTCAGCACCAGCTCTACTCGTCTCCTCGGTCACCGATATGAGAAACCTGATAATCATTCTTGGCCATTGGATAGTACACGCCTATGGTATTATATCCCTAACCGGTTTCAAAGAACTATGGTACCTGTCACTGGTGCCCGCTCCAGCTATGTTCTACATTCTGACTGCTCAGTTCACTGACCCTGTGAAGATTCATAGTGACTGACAGGCTCACAATGCGTTGGTGAAGCTGTGGAATTGACATTTGCCTCGGACTGGTGAGGCCTGGGCCAGTTCGAGAATTAATGGTTTGAGTGTGCAACCTAACAGTATTGAAGTGTTTCAAGCGATCGCATCGTCAGATGAGGATTATGTTAGTTAATCAACTGATATTTTAATGATAGTTGAATAGTCTGTAATAGTAAAATAACAAAGAAATTGGCTCGAGATGACCTATACCTATGGACGATATTAAACATCCTCTCAGATCACTTAATTTGCACTCAAGTTCTTAAAGGACGTTCAAAGGAATAAGGGGGTAGTCAGAAGCTCGTTTTAAACTTTACATTAAAATGTGCACTAAGTATAGGTAGGCAACGAATATTGCACATCGGATAATTTCGGCTTTATAGAGCGTAGTGTACGTCAGAAAGAGATAGCGCTCTACAAAGCCGAAAAGCCGACGTGTAATATTTATTGCCTACAACCGTATAATGTTTGGTGCTTGTTACAAGTTCCATTGAATCTATTTATGTCAATACTATAATGTCTTTGAATAGTTATAAAGCAAGAGAAAGCAAATAAATTATTGTTACATAAATAAAAGTCTTTTATATTTTTATCTCACAGCCTTATGTAAACTTTAAGGCATGTGCAGATCTAAGCGATGGTGATGGCGATCACATGAAATGCTGTCAGATTAGACAGCGATATTTGACAGCGTTTTAGCTGATCGCCATCGCCTAAATGCGCGCAGGCCTTTAGCGAGGCAGGTACCATCATGTGGTAAAAAAACGGTAGGAACCAAGCCGTAGTTTGTTGCCTGTTCTTTTAGTCTTGGTCGCGTGGAACTGGCACATAAACTCATCTAGCTATAAGACGTTTCATGTGATCCTTGTGATACTAATGAATAAATACCTACCTTCATATTTGACTTTGACTTTGGCCACCCGAGGCCCAAGGCTTACTAAATAGTAAACGTCCAAGCATATAAACTAATTTATTAGTTAAGCTATTAACCGGATGCAGTCAGTGGATATCAGATTACCAGGAGGTAGGTAGGTACAGCATTCAACAAGCACTCACGCTAATTCTATTAGTACCGAGGTAATACCGCTAACTAATTAATTTAACATGGGCTAGTGGTTTTCTATTAATATTGGAAGGGCGGGTCTATCAATTATTCCTAAAAGGCCGGCAGCGCATCAGCACCACCTCTGATGTTGCAGGTGTCTATGGTCGACGGTACTGCTTTCCATCAGGTGGCCAGTCTGCTCGTCTGCCAGCTATGGCATAATAAAAAGTAAGTATTTTAAACTGAGTATCTGTATTACTTACCTGTACTCCCTCTTTTTATAGACGCATTTTTTTAAATCGTTAATAAATGCTCTGTACGATAACCTCTCAAAAGGGCCACTATGTGACAATAGCAAAAATAAAATGCTACGCCAATATTTTTCCTCTATTTTTTCCCCTATTTGAAAATATCGTTATCTCGTAGACGCACAAACATAGAGACATAGAAACAATACCCTTAGTCTGAGTTTTACTCGATCAGTTTGAACAATTCGTTTCGCCTACGAGTACAAAGCTCGTAGAAAGAGAAAAGATGAGACAACAGCAATAGGTACGTTACGTAGAGACGATCGAAACGAGTTGTTCTCTCACCATTTCTCCATACAAAAGAGAGAGACAAGTACCTACCTAGGTGAAACTGTTCGAGTAAAACTCAGACTAGGGGGGGTATGGGTATAGTAAAATATCTAATAGCTGGTATCTTTAAATACAATGTTGAATAGATTCGAGTCAAAGTTGGCCTGCAGTACCTACACTGTTGTCTGTTGCCAAGTTACCTTGACTCAGATGGATATAAAATTTATTTATTGCGTCACAGATTGCACTAAATTGTAGGTAACTTCTGATAGAGCGATCTCTATCCATTAAAAGTTAGAATTATGTATTTCTTTTTATTACGTCAAACAATAAACTGCGAATCACGACGCCATCTTTTCTTCATTCCCGACTAGTGATGTGTTTCGTGCCCGGTCTCAGAAGTGATGTCCTATTAAAACCGGCTATCACTACCTACCTACTATACACACTATCCGCACGCTTATATATAAGTACAGTTATTCCTATAGTTTGGTTGGTCCCGAGAACGAGGAGACAATCGCCTCTCAACCCATGATTATGCCAAACAAACCTCGTAGAAAGATAAAAAGAAACTGCTATTTAGATTGGCGGTCTCGTAATAAGCGTTTATTGTTCGACTCCAAAGGAAATGAGGTTTCAAGATTCGTTTATTTGTCTATTCATACTTTGCATATCTCGTTATGATCTCACTCCGCTATGATTAAGCTCATCTCCTGATCTCCGCTCTTGAGTATCGTTCTTCGTATTCCTATTTTTTGAATATCTGATTATATTTTTTACTTTTGTCACACAAAGGCTTTCAATAAAACTGGAAAAATGAACCTTGGCGCTTTAGGCGAATGTTGAAAGTAGCTTGGCTCACGTTGCAAAGTAACAATATGTATTTGATTGATCCTTCGTGATCGGGCTACAAATCGGAATAACTCGTGAGTGCTCCACATAAATCCCTCTATCCTTTTGGGTAGAGACAGAATTTATATGTAGGATACGCCTGCTTGATCAGCGGTAAAACCTACTGTAAAACTAGTCTTATGCTATATACCTACCAACATAACTTTGTCTATAACATAATACTTATCGTGTTCGAAAAAGGTAATTATTAGGCTAGTAGATAATTATGTATATAGACAGTATTCATGCTATAGAAATATAAGACTCAAATAACCCAGGACTACGCATAAATAATAATTACATACCTATACTCATTGAGGCTACGCAATTTAGTCTTCAGTAATCCCTCATTAGGTACCCAGAAGTACCTAATGAGGCACACTCACCACGAAATCCTGAAAACACTGAAGTATTCTGTGTACCTCATCAATGTACTCAATCAATCATGTACTCAAGTTATTGGCTATCATTCTACAATGTTCGGTGCATTTAAAATGCGTTGCCTAAAAGATGAACTACTGCCATCAAAACTTATCTCGTAGCCTTTCGCTACGTAAGGTCTACGCCGTAGACGTATTTAGTAGTAGATATTAATTTGTAACTACCTACTCCTTTTTAATTGCTACTTTGTATTTCCAGCTTCTGTAGTTGTTACAAGTTTTAAACAAAGTGCACAAAACATTTGGGCCGCGGTGTGCGGTCGTAGAAATGAGCGTTTCGTTCGTTTTCGGTGCGAAAGTGCAGACAATGTCCGGCCTTTGTGCTCGCACCTGATATTAAAACTCCTGCAAGCGTGCTCGGCGGATGCATCCTGGATTACACATGTTTTGCATGGTTTTGTGGTTTTTCTTTAACGCCTTGAGTATTTTTTTAATTATTTTAATTAGGGCCACCAAGAGTTACAATGATGTTCACATAATATACACCCATATAATTAAAGGCACGTGAGGCGAAATATCTGTAAGCCTCAAGTTGATGGAAGCAGGGTAGTGCATCGTAGGGCACGTTCCTGACGTGCGTGACTTACGAGGCAATGCTTTGTTATAGGCGATGGTTACCTTTTTCCATCAGCTAGAAGGAAAACAAAAACATTAAATTTAATAAAACTAACATCTATAGGTACTTTTAATTGATTTTGTGTGCTACGTGTGTCGACACACTTTGCGTCTTCTCATCTTCCAAGGACATCCGATGTGGCTGGCGCGGCGGCAGATATGGCTGAGGATCTCAAGAGGCACAAATATGCAGTCTCCACAGATACTACTTATTTGCTCTCCTTATTTGGACTGGGTCCGGAACCGAGGCCTTCAACATTTGTCTAAGCTACTGATCGAAGCGACGCGTGAACCGTAAGGGCTACTGGGTATCTGGCGCAGCGCACAACAGCGTGGCAATGCCGCCAGCGTCTTAATTGGTGGCACCCTCCCTCCATAACTGTACTCTTTGGTGGCACCTCCGTCTGGCATTGATTTGGATCAGTTGAGCTATCTCTCAATCGTATGTAACGGGCAGCAGATACTGTCCTTGTGTATTTGTAAATACTTGTATTAATTGTAAGTTTCTTTGTGTAAATAAAGTGTTTACTAATTTACTTTGTTATGCTTTATAAAATACTTAAATGAATTTAGGCTCACGTTCTTCGCGTTCGTTTCTAGAATATCTCACATCATGTAAAACACTCAAGACCTCTCATATTTCAGTACCAACATTATTAGGTACATGTACCTACATTTCGTATCGTACCTAAATGTTTCCAAGAGCCAAAGAAATGACGAATATGTGCAGAATCAAAAAGGCTTTGTGTGATCTGAATATTAAAGAGACCGCACTCGACTTGATATGTTGAGACATGGGCGAGACTAATAGAAATCTTTTATACTCGGGATCAGAGTTTTAGGCATACGTACCTACATATATACCTTTATGCAGAGTAGATTCAGATGTAAGATGTAGCTGTAGGTAATTATGTACACGGTAGGGTACGGATTACCGTACCCTACCGTGTACATAATTACCTACGCTAAGCTAGTGGCGTACATTAGTACGCCACTTGCTTAGATAAGTCGTTAAAAAACAAAAAAGAACACCTAATATTCATAAATAAATATTGTAGACAATGCAAACAGGCCTTTACTCCAAAACATGGCAACCAAGGAGGTAACTTTTCAAAGGTTTTATTTAAATTTCGAACTAGCTTGCAAAATTATGAAAGAAAAAAAAACTAATTAACACTACTTACTTCAACACGAGAAAAAATTATGTGAAAAATAAAGCAAACAGCAAACATTTTGTTTGTCACTAATTCGTCTTATTGCGGCAGATTTTATTTTTGAAACGGATAGGCAGTTCATTTAACGGTGGATTTTACTATTTAGCTGCGACTTCTACACGGTAAACATAAAAACTGATTGGATAACCAACATAGCTACCAATTGGATGGGAGGCGTGCCTTTCACAAACTACGAATTCATTTCAATACCATGAATAGAGCTGATGAGAGCGTCGCGTGTATTCAAACTCGAACAGTTATTTATATTCCGCATTCGTTTTATTGGAGCATAGTCTGGAGTATAGTCAACATGCAAAATAGATATAACTTTTGAAACTATCAAGGTTTTTAACACAATTTTTATGAAACAACGGGATATTTACCATGATTAAATCGTGAGTGCAAAATATTGGAAGTCAAAACTCACAATTTAATCATGGCAAATATCCCGTTGTTTCATATAAATAATGCAAAATAGTAGTAGATGATTTTAATACCGTCAGGAGCAACTGGTGATTACAGGAGCCCTACTTGCGAGACGCTATAGTGCCTGGGAATAGACTATACTATCCTGACAGCTTAGCTGACCTATCTAGACCTATCTAGCTAGGTTGCCTGAAAGAAGGCTGCCTATTGTACTTCTTTATGTATAGCCTAATTTTATAATATATCCTTGTGTACAATAAGACCTATCTATTATTTTTATGATTGAAAACAATGATCTTTATTTTTACAAAGAGTACGAAGATATTTTACAAATTTAAATTAAAAATCAAATTCCAGTACTTATCAACTTATTACGGTACTGTATGAAGCATCGTTGAAATCAAAAATAGTGCGCGTCGAAATATTGAATCACAGAAATGGCAAATTCAGTGCTGAAAAATATATAAAACGAGACGACTGACGCAGCGCATTGAAAGCAAAATCGCAAACTGGAAACCTGTGAACATTCTGGAACATTGAATACGAGAATATAACGAGGCGCTGTTGTTGACCAGCCATGCCTGCCTTTGAATACAGAGATGTAAATATATTTATATCTGTATATCTAGACATGCAGGCTACCTGGAATACTTCATAATGAATAGGCTGTGTTTTTTATTTACGTCGGGCATACTTGAAAAGTCCTTGAAGGGAATAAAATTACGAGAGCCAGCCTGGAGGTTGTTTACGTAGATGTTGGAAGGTTCTTGCAATTTTATTTGATTACTTGTGGCCTTACTCCGCAAATTAGCTTAAATTTCTATAATATAATAGGGAAGTTAATTAAACACGAAATTAGTGGAATAGAGGTAACTGAAAGTCTTTGGGGGAGGCCTTTGCCCAGCATTGAGACGATGTAGGCAGGTAAAAAAAACACATCACGGCATTCATTTGTTTTGAAGAAAATGGTGGTGGTTCTCTTCGAACCTAAGGACGATTTCATTTCAATATCAATAGCCTTTATTTTATTGTCAATTTTCAGACTAGTATAATCTAAAAAGTACTCTATAATCTATAAAACATCGGTGAAACAACGCCAAACTCTTCCTAGTAGGCGATCGCACGCTATGGACAATTAAGCCCGTTCAGATAAGAATAATTGTTACAATACATATTTCTCTCAGTGTTGGTTAAAATAAATACAAAATTAGCTTAACAATAATAACTGAAAAAAGAAATAAATCCATGCTAATTAGAATATCAGAGTCTTAAATTAGTTAAGAGTATTTAGATTAGTTCGAAAAGTCATTTGATAAGTTCGAAGAATCTGTCAAAAAAAGTGATCTGTAATGTGCATGTACAATACAGTTCTGTTTATTTATTTTCAATTAGATTTGTATAAAAGTATAGATGTAAATCAAAATCCGACAAGAGATAAGCTCTTAAGTTTTAGAAGAAGATAGATTAGAATAAAATCTCTTAGAAACGATGCGACTAAGATCAGTAAAAGATGTTATCGTGAGAAGATTGGTATTTAGGTTTGCGATTAGATTTTTAGCCACTACAAATTGAATTCCTTTGTGAACACTAACAGTATCAGGCACTCTTTTTATTGCGCGAAATACCTACGTAGACGCCCAATAACAAAATGCAATTTCCTATTTACAGCACCAAATAAACTTCTCGGTCTTGATCTCAGAGCAATAACATGAGCTATAGACAAAACCTGCGGAAATATGAACGACAGAATTAATATCCTGATGGAATAGGTAAACACAGCAATACACAATTTATTTCGTCTACAAAATGTCTACGAAAATAAACCCGAAACGTCAATAAGCTATAGACAAAACTCGTAGAAATATAAACTACAGAAATAATATCAATAGTCTGTCAAACACAGCAATACAATGGTATTGAGTTACCGTAGGACATAATTTACGTAGACCGTCTACGAAAGGTCTACGAAAATAAACATAAAACGTCAATTTGCAAGCTTTAATATTTAAATCTTTAAGCTTGTATAATTTGTTGAATACTCATAGTACTCTTTGTTTGGACCTTCCTTTGTGTCTCAAGTATGTAATGTAGCTATTATTCTATCTCTGAGGTCGTATTAAACAATAAAAACTTTGTAGCTCTTGCCGACTCAAAGGTTCTCGTTTAAATGTTTGGAAAAAGCTCCAGAGAGTCCGACAGTTATCTAAGTATTTTTATCGTCTGCTGGGAGTCATTAAGATTTATATTGTTGCGATATAAAAGTATTAAGATAGCGCTTGAAAATGATGTGAAAGGGAAATTATATCCCATTAGAAGTTTATTTTCTAGCAACCTATTTTGTTAATTTCGTACTAATTCAGTGTTCTTAATTTTATCACTGACTAGCTGCCTGTCCCGACTTCGCGCGGGTGGACATTTATTTTTTAAATGCAATATAGTCTATGTTATTCAGGGTGAATGTAACTTTCCAATGGTGAAAGAATTTTAGAAATCGGCAATGTAGTTTTGAGTTTATTCATTACAATACTACACACAAAAATAAAAAAATAACATTTTTTCCTGGTTATAATATTAGTGTAGATTTTCAAATAAAAGTTTTAAAATAAGTGAAGAAACCTTCGATGAAATCGCGTGTACAATTTAGAAGGTACTCTCACACCTAGCTAAATTATGAAAGCCTGCGTCGTGTTACGTGACTTTTGGCACCAGAGGGATACAGTGGTATTGACGTCATCGTGTGTTCTCGAAACTGGACAGCTGCTAGAGACGGCTATTTTCACATCTTGGTTCGAAACTTCGGTTATCGTTTTGCGTAGTAGACCCCCAGGACTGTCTTCGAAGTTCTTTTATGGTTATTTTACTGACCGAACCCATTTATATAAACTCACAAAGTATGTCCCTATAATATGGAGTCAGCGACTAAAACCACTGAAAGTAGGATAAAGTTGTTATATGCAAACTCTTTGATGATACCACTATCTAAAGCACAGAGCACCAAACACGCTTTAAAGGATCGAACACACCTAGTTCGCTGGCGGTAGCGATCAGAGAAATGCTGTCAAATATCGCTGTCAGATTTGAGATTTGACAGCGATATTTGACAGCGTTTCACTGATCGCTACCGCCAGCGAACTAGGTGTGCGCAGGCCTAACGAATGCCTACGTCACCCTTTTATTGACAAAAAAACTTGGCCCCAAAAGAATGAATAATGAATAAGTATTTTTAAGCAAGCAAAAACCAACTAGGACTTAAAGACTTCTGCCAAAGATTTCATCTAATATAATAGTAAACCAATTTTTACGCCACGGGTATACTTATTGCTTGCAAAAATTCCACATACTTTTGTTCTAGACACTTTTAGTTATGACATTCGTGTGCCTATTTTGATTTTATTCAGTAGATTCCGTCACCGGCAAAAGTGTATTGGGCATTTCTGGTTTGTGAAGTTTAAATATTTCTTAAACAACTTTAGATTGAAGTTTAAAACTTTATTTGAAGATCCGCTTTGGGCCACAACTATTTGAAAACCAAAGTTGCCATAATCATGGACAAAAACCACAGAGAAAAGAGGGATCTACCAACTGAAATTGCCTATCTAAAGATAAGCAAAACTTTTTTGCGAAGTTCGATTTCTAAATAAATGTAAAGTACCTAAGTCACACTGCAAGAATGAAGTCTAAAATATATGGGCGAGTGTCGCCGACGCATCGTTAAACTAGCAAGTTAGAACTTCGACCGGAATACTTTACAAGTGAAATTTTTATTTGTGGAAGTCGAGTAGCTTTCTGAAAGGTGAAGTTTAAATCACCTTTGAAAAATAAAGAAACTCACCTATTTGTATTACCTACGAGATTCAGAACGAATATTTTGGTATTGATTTATTTTATTTCGTAAGCTGGATGGGTCAACGACACGACATCGTAAAGGTGGAAACATTTGGACAAGAGACGCACAAGACAGAAGAGACGAAGGCTCAAATATTTGTGTGATGAACACAGATGTTTGTTCTCTGTCTGGGTTTTATATTCTATTCTAAGGAAGTATTGATAAAAAATAAGTATTATATACCAGCTATCGGGTCCCCATAGTGCCAGCTAAAATCCTTTCACCACACTTGGTTCGAAAGAATCAGTGGCGCGATAAGAAGAAGTACAAGCTCTGCTTAATTTGGGGCTAGATAGTGTTGCGTGGATTGTCCACAATATTTATTATTTTATTGTATTTTACTGGATTTTAAAATGCGATCATTGCCAGTATTTCATTAGTAAGTAAAATTCCGCTTTTAAATCAAACATTGTATTTTAAATTAAGTTCCTATACAGGGTTATTCATAATTAGCTGCAAATACTCAGGAATTAGGTTCAACAAATAAAATAAAAAATATTTATGAAATGATTTTTTTTAAGTTTTGTTATGAAAATCCCGAGAAAATCCTTTGGAATCATTGGCGCCTGACCTATTTTGACCTTTAATCCGCGCCCGCGCGCCGTGAGCGACACTCTGCGTTCAGTCACCGCCTGGGTGGGTCATCGTCCTGTTCTTCATGGCAATCATTATGCAATAGCCGTAAAGAAATTAATAAAAATAAAATTTTGATACAAAAACTTAAAAAAAATCATTTCATAAATATTTTTTATTTTATTTGATGAACCTAATTCCTGAGTATTTGCAGCTAATAATGAATAGCCCTGTATATCATGGAAAAGGAATTATATTATCGAGTCTCTTTGAATGCGGATTTCTACCTCGGGCTTCGTACAGGATTTATCTGCAGCGGGATAATGCTGTTGCTATGGGATACGTTATGTACCTACTTGTGTAAGCTGTAGGACTACCATGAGCTCTGTCTGGCTTTGTCTCTAGTTCTGGTTTTGAGTCTGTGTGAGTGCATTATGCCGTGTGTGTGACGTTTTGACGTGGGATTTATTTAGTCAACACTCACACAGACTCAAAACCAGAACCAGAGACACAGCCAGACAGATCTCATGGTAGGCCTACTGATCTAGAAATAAAAAGCTCTGTAATCGGATTGGACTAATACTATCATGAGTTTCTTAGAGAAACAAATCTGCACTAGGATTTTCTGTGTTGTGGGTATCAGATACGTATTTCCTATATTCAGATACAGTGCCTGAGTCTGAGTCGAGCCATAGATTTATGTCCTTTTTCAATGGAGAACTGTCAAAAAATCTATGCTTGAGAGTGTTCGAGGCTCAGAGTCAAGCAAGAGCTTGAGTCTGAGGCCGAGATTCATAGACCGAACTTTGACTTTACTTTGATGGAAAGTTCAACTTTCAACCAAAATTATATTTCATAGTTCTGTCAAGCTCTTCTTTATTCAAAATTTTTGAATAAATATCATTTTTTAATATTGATAGGAAACTTCGATAAAAAAAGCTTACTTTGCGAAGACTGCTTTGCAGTAAAGCAAAGTGCGGTCTATGAATCTCAGCCTGAGACGTTTGAGCTTCGATATTACCCACACGCCTTTGCGTTTCTGACAGATAGATGTTTTATAACTATAACAGATGTAGAATCAGAATCCCCTAAAGAAAAATAATAATTATCTAACTTGCTGGAAGGTAAGTTTAAAGAGCGATGAACTGGTATTTAACAACATATTGGTTGTACCTTGCCAGCTACTTTCCACTTTGCCAATTACGACCCTAATGACCGGCGATATTGCAACCTACGCAGCGTATCGCATGCAATTTTGTTTCAACGCTGCTCCAATTTACTGCGTAATAAAGAATTCTTTATCCATTTAAATTTTGTTTTTATTTAGGACCTCTTATTTTGTATAACAAAATAAATTACCTCTGAGTAGGTGCATACGGGCTGAATAGTTATCTAGAAAATTAAATTTATGAATTTTAGGACAGTATGCCAAAATTACTGCTGTTTGAGGCATCTATTTAAGATGATTTAGGTACATAACGCCAGGGGCAACTGGTGTTTACTCATGCCCCAACTTACGGCATGAGGCATCTAATGAATGAGTATCTACCAATATACAGTGCCAATATACCCCTTACTAGAATAGGCTTTTAAATTATTAAAATATACTTCTATATACGTCATTTTGTACGTCCAGTACAAATGCACACAAAGAATGAATAAAAGGAGCCGCTCGCGTCCCTTTTTCCAATATTCACGCAACAGAAAATCAGCGTTAAGCTCAATGACTGGATTTCGGCCAGCAGCATCGTACGTCATGTTTTGAATTGAAATCAATAACCGGCTGATAGTTTGACCCACTACATTGGTGTTTGTTAACATGCCCCAGTATTGTATCAGACGGTCATCAGTTTTGAGCAGGGTTGGAATCTAGGCTCTCGGATATAATAATATGATATTGAAATATAATCCTAGTCGTGTAACAATGGGTTTTCATTTCGAAAAATATATGTAATCAATGATAGTGCTCTCAAGCAGAGAAGGAAAACATCGTGAGGAAACCGCGGCCTAGTCAACTCCGCACGTATTGACCATGTATTTCCTGTGGATTAGGCCGACTAAGCTGTCAGGATGGTATAGGTGCTGGGCTAGCCTATATTTAATCTAAAAATCCTGTCCACTGTAGCGTCCCGTAAGTTTCCGCTATATATATAAATCATCTACAATAGATGCATGGCCTGTTTTTTCTAAGCATTTTTTATTTTTAGTACATTATTATGGTTAAATTAAACTACAAAATGCTTTTTTTCCGGCGTGTAAATTAAAACCTTGATGTGCGCAAAGCTTAATGGAAATACGAGTCGGTACCTACTTCCTGTAAGTTTTATTGCATGCACTCAAGACTCTGCCCGATCGCTAAGAGAAAAATACCACCTTCTCATGCCTAATGATGTAGGTAGGAAGATATCTATTGTGAAGGAAGCTAGCTCTATTTCCTGTACTTGCAGTATTATACAATGTTTCTCCATAATTCTCTGAACGTCCGGTTTGCGCACAGGTAGATGGTGAAACTTTCATAGAAAGGTGAACGTCTCTCAATCAAATAGGAACCTCGTTTTTCATCTAAAACTATGCCCCTCTTTGCTTTCAATCATTCGTTAAAAACTAAGGTTTAAAGTGGTGGAAAGCCCCCGCACATCACGGACCACTGATTAGTGGTTAACCCGCAGAGCCTAGGCTCTGTTCGCAGCAAAAATATTCAATATTCGCAGCCAATACAGTGGACAGATGGGGGAAGGGGTGAGTGCCCCCTCCTCCCAACGGTCGGTCCATTAAACCCCCTCGCCGCGTTTATTCGCCGGAATAGTGTGCAATAAAACGCGAGCACCGACCGGCCAGCGGCCGCAGCAAAAAATACAACCTAAAAATTATTATTCTTCTGGATAGATACTGGGGATGGACTGCATTTTTACGTGCAAAAATATAGTTGAGTTCGACGAGGCACGCGATTTTTGAATTTGGTACCTTTTCACATTCGTGAATAGACTGATGAGTGGGAATGGTCTGCTCGCTGCGTTTTCAGTCTGTTCGCATTTAATGCCTCAATGCAGGGGTAAACTAACCTACATACCTATTTAGCACTCGGCACAGCCTACCATCCGACAGGTTTTCTAAATAAAAATGCAGATTTTCCCAGCCTGATAAAGATAAATTGGTATTCCGCAATTTTTCGCGCACTGCCTGCAAAAAGCCTGAGCTACGCTTGCAAAAACGCAATTTTGTTTTGCTTCTAAAACGAACAGTTGCATCAGTTTGTTGCAGTGTTTTTTGTTTCGTGAAAATTAACGTAGCGTATTCGTTCAGCCTGTCATGTACAGTTCAGGTTATGTACATGTACGCTAGAACTAGAATTATATTCATTTTCACCAATGTCTGGATTCACTCTTTTGCGTTTGTTCGATCATCGTGTGGTGACATCATTGTCTACATCGACTACATGAAAATACAAAATAACTTCTGCTAACTAAAAACTACTAACTACTAAACAATCATGTCCTCTGAAGGACGAAACAAAAATTGAGATATTATAATAAAAAAAAAAAGAATATAACTTTTTCTCACAATAACAATCACAGTTGGCTTCTTCAATTTGATGATGATCGCATTAGATGCTGGCAAACTGGCCATTGCAGCCACCAAGCAATTTGAAAGCATTCATCATAGCTACCCTCTGCTTAAATTACGCCAGTAATTTCAACTCAAATTAAAACAGTGAGAATTTAATTAAATGTGGTAATGGGTGCTTGGAAAAAACGCGGTGGTCCGTAGGGTCTGTGCCTGACTTTAATCTTTGCAGACAGAATTAATAGGAAGGTGTTTTAAACGACTATACGTTCAATGGGATTCAATTTGCAGCTGCATTTGAGTTGTAGGAGGTACCCATGCTCCCACTTTGGTTTGCATGGTACCTACTCGTGGGTCCAGAGTACTTTTTATATACTGAAACGTAGGTCGCTGTGTTCTATGATTATAAAGCTCGATAATGTAACATTTTTGTAAATACTATTTTTATGAAACAACGGGATATTTACCATGCAATCAATTTGATACAATCAAGCATTTTGATGCAATATTTTTTTTTTTTAAATTATAATAATTTAATTTTATTTATAATAATAATAATTAATGATCATGGTGCACGCCACTGAGCCGAAATATCGGAAGTCAAAACTCACAAAAATTTTATCATGGTAAATATCCCGTTGTTTCATAAAAATAGTTTTAGAACCATGATAGTTTCAAAAGTTATATTTTTGTAAGCATGTTTGACGACGTAACTAGAAATTAATACCTAAACATAATATTCCCTGAGTTTTTGTAAAAATATTGTGTAGCATAACACAACTTTTTTGCAACATATCGTTGTTAGCAGCAGAAAATAGTACGTGTTACATAGCTCCCCTAACATTGATATAGTGTCCAAAAAAGACGGTATTTCTCCGTTTCACTTGTCGTCAAAATGTAATCTATTTCAGCCATTTTTATACCGTTGCTTGGACAGGTCGAAGATTACACAGCAGAAATATTAAACATCCTAAAGAATAAGGTGTCTCACAGTGTCTGTCCCAGGGGAAATGAAATTGCAAAATATGCCCCTCGTGCCACATTTATGCAGAAACCAGGGAATCATTTACCTAGTTATCTGACAATCAAAATTGAATTAACTGAATCGATTCATTTCAAATTTGAACTGACATAATTATGGCATGACAGTACATATTAGAATCAAATGTATGAAACAGAACTGCGCATCGGCTTTTCTGCTTTCGTAGAGCGCTATCTCTTTCTGACGCACACTACGCTTTACGAAGCTGAAATTATTCTTTAACTATAGATAGTGCAATTCACGAAGACGCGCCCCTCGCAGGGTGCGGGGAGATTGCTTCGAGCGGCAGTCGCGAACCGTAGTCTATTCATTGTAGTGTGCGTGTGCACTCATAGGTAATTAGTGTGTACCGATAACACTCAAACATTGACGGAAGCTTGCACACATATACTATAAACGGTTAGGAGGAATAGTGGGGCGCGCCTTCGTGGATTGCACTATCTATGTATATGTAAGTCGCGGTATGAAAATGTTCGTCACCATAAAGTCGGTTTTCGCTTACACCAGTGCCTGGATCATGAACACATTTTGACATAATTTGTGACGTTAGCTTATCGCGTGTATTCTGTCTATTCAGTTTCAAAAGGTAGTATGTGATCGTGATACGTTGAACAAATCAAGTTGAAAATCGACGAACATTTTCATTCCGCCACTATACCTACCTTTGTTTGTTCTTTTACAGTTTTCTTTACCTACTTACTAAATGAATACCTATTTTATTGTTACTCTGTTCATGGGTTAATGAGTGTTGTGTGTCTAAAATAAATGTATTTTCTTTCTTTCTTCCTTCTTCCTATTATTATGACACCCCGAACAGCCGAAAAAAACGTGACCTTTCCACCTTTCTTAATAGTATAAAATAGATGGGCTAAAGAAGCCACAGATTGGGTACCCACAGAGGGTAAAAGATGTCACGGCCGCCCAAAGAAGCGCTGGCGAGACCACCTAGACTCTGTGTGGAGAGTGGGTGGAGCGAACCGAAGATCGCGGGGAGTAGAAAAGCTTGGGGGAGACTTTTGCCCAGCAGTTGGACAGTATAGGTTAAAAAAGAAAAAGAAAAAAAAGTAGTATAAAAACTGTTTTCTATGTGAATGCGCTCGGAGATGTAGAGAACCTGTCTTCGACAGACTCCATCCACACCTCTGTTATTAGGATTCTATTACGCGATGGAATATTACTTTCTAGTCATTCAATTTGCACGTACATACCTACTTATTGGGTAAGTACATACTTATCTTGATCCACTTTTACAACCACACGCTAATCCAATAAATGAAACATTTTCTCTGCGGTGTTAATTATATTTACGCACAAACAAGAGATTCTCCTACGAATAAATGGAGCAAATAAAATGTTTTTTCTCGTGAGCATACATACCTAGCCAGCAATGATCCATTGCATTGGATCACGTTCAGAATTTATTGGCCTCTAATAAAACAGAACACATTTTCTGCATTCCAGTGTAACGACCCACAGGATCTACACAAGGAAAACCTTCTTACGTGCATACCTATATCATGGATAGATCTTTTAGTAATGGTTTATTGTTATTCACTGGCCTCTCAGCTCAGTTGGTAGTAGCTCTGCCTTCTGCACCGTAGGTCGTGAGTTTGATCCCCACCGGGAACAAATATTTGTGTGGTGAACGCAGATGTTTGTTCTCTGTCTACTTAGAATAAAATATAACATATTCAATACGTGCAGAGCCATGGGTGTCCTCAAGGTTTATTCTTTATTTCTTAGATTTAAGTACATTGGACATTTATAAATTTGACATCTTTTCAACAAGTATAAATACTTTGACTTTAACCCTTTGAGAGCACTAGCATTGTGTACATACATTTTTTCCTATCAGAAAAATCCATAGGTACACGACTGGATTCGAGCCCGGACCTTAGGATCGGAAAGTACCACTAGGCCATCAGTGCACTACTTTTTCGTAAAGCCACATACCAATGTTACAACCACAACAAACCAGCTAACAACAGCAGGACGTTGAATTGAAAACTGCATTAAGAATCCCCCTGTGAAAAGCAGGAGGGGTTTAGAATACTTATAAATATTCGATGAATTCGGTAAAACGATGTGGTGAAAATTCCGGGTCTTCTGCATCAATTTACACGGTACACGAAAATAGGGATTTATCTGAATTTTCTCCACACAACCGCTTTATGTTAAGGAAATTCGGTTTGGAGCGTTTGGCAAACAATTTATCTCAATAAGTCATTTCAGTTACCCGCCGCGCTGCTCCGAGAGTAGGTTCGGTGTGGATTATCGCCCCTGCCGTGCCGCTTGAAGCATAACATTTCTTCACCTCCAGCCATTGATACAATTTATTTTACAGAAGTTTATAGCCCGACTTTTTACGTCGTCATTCAAATGATTTTTGACGACAGAAAAAGTACAAAAATGCAGAACATTAATATATCGTTTTTTGTGAAAATAAATTAGCTAATATGCATTGAACTTATTTATTTTCCCTAAAAAAAAAAAAATTCATAACTGAGCCAAAATTTTCTTTTTTTTACCTACAAAAAAAACTCAGTTCGGAATATTTTGTTGCAATCATGATAATGGTTTCATCATTCTGTCTCTGTCCCTCACTGAGGCATCTTGAATTATTCAGATGAGAAGGGCACAAAGTAATGTAATGGAAATGTCTGGAAGTTTTCCCAAAAAATGTGCTAAATGTGTTTTCGTAGGAATTATTAGAATACCCGTCATCATATAAGTACGATGTGGTTGGTATAAGTTTGCAGGACTGCCTGATGTGGGTACTTGGCGGGTTTCCAAACCATATGGCGTATTTCAAAAAACCCGGGAAGCCTTTACTACACTCATTTAACAATAAATATGCCGTTTATGCAATTATGTCCAAACTTGGACCGAAAACTGTGTATCAGTTAACGTTGGCTTCACATTTTACCAAGTTATCCAACCGTACGTTGTAACTTTCAGTAATAATACTGAAACGTATATAAAACTTAGATAATGCTTAGTCTGTTTCTAAGTAGATTGTCTCCTCTCCTTCGCATTATCATATTCTCTTGCAGTTTCTCTTCAGTATTTCTGCATATTGCTTTATGTTGAGCAGCTTAAAAACGCGGTGAAATACGAATACATTTATTCAGCGTCGCAAAATTGAAATCTCAGGTGGTCGACTTGCCCGCTGTGGTACGACCAGCTTTCCTAGAACTCTCTCACCCCCTACATCCTTTAAACAGAAGAATAGCGTTGGAGTATTTTAAAAAGTACCGGAGTTCTGCTTGAAGTGGACCGGTATCATCTTGGATTTGTATTCTGCAGGCAACCTTCTACTGGGCTAGTGATCCGATGTGATTTAGTAAAAATATCCGCTGTATTTTCAATTTTTACGGTCGTAATTGAACCATTTTATGACATTGAAACAATTTGATTTTAAAACATGAGACGACTAGTATCTTATTTTAAAAACCTAGTTACCTGTACCTAAACATAATTATGTTCATAAGTAGGCCTACCACAAGCTCTCTCTGGCTCTGTCTCTGGCTCTGTTTTAGAGTCTGTGTGAGTGCTCACCATTGTATTATACTGTGTGTGTGAAAACAAAAAAAAAAGTGTTAGATTGACGATAAAAGATGATTTTGAAGTTTGATTTGATGAATAGATGAAATAGTTCAAAATCGTATGTGTTCTATTGTTTATTTGTGTTTTAGGTTTGTAACATTTGCAATCGACAAACCCTCCACGAACACAAAATACAAAACATAGTTTCGAGTATACCGTTTCACAAAATGTTTTACGTCGGCATCTCGTATGTAAAAGGAGGCATAAGGCTGTGCTGGTAATAAAAGCTTCGATACCGGGGTGGGAGACGAATTCCACCTAGCTCAAATAAGATTTGTAAGCGCGTGTAAGTATGTACCTACACATATAGAGGCGGCGTTGCACAGGATCTACGAAGAATTCCATTCCCGGCGAAATTGAGAATAGTTGAGTCTACATTCGTATTTGATCTGAAACCCAAAATGAAATTGAAGTCGTTTGATCGCAGGTCAAATTCCACAAATTTTCGTGAAATTGTCGCTTTCTTTTTTAACTAGGTAGATGAAGAAAACAAAACAAGCCGTAACACAAAAGGAACATTGATGTGTGGTTAACTGATAAAAAAAATTCAAGCATTTGTTTAAAAAGTTCATAAAACTGTGATGTTAAAAACACAGAATTTACGATTTAAAGTTATAACGTGAAATAGATTGGATGTTTCATTTGACTAGTTTCATGACTCTACGTGAGCGCAGTATTTTATCAGCAACACATAAATGTGTGTACCTTAGCCGCTATAGCACATAGCAGCCTCGTCTCGCCGGAAATTGGGATATTGGGAATAACTTGTGAATTTGACGTACACCATCGAGGCGATTGGATGTGCAAGTACTTCTCGCGGGTGTCTGGTGGATTTCAAGTTTAAACGGCTTTGGTACCTAACTAAGTCATAGATTCCTTACTTACGTTATTTTGGATGTGATAATAATAGCTTATTGATTATATTTTTTTGTTATAAAATATCTAACCTATATCGTCCCGCTGCTGGGCAAAGGTTTCCCCCAAATCCTTCCAACTGTCTCTATCCATTGCTCCACCATCCTCGCGATAGACGATATAGGTTAGAAAACAAAAATATCTTTATAATTAGGTATCGTATATTTTCCTACCATAACTCCACTAGCCATATTTAAAAGCTCAAACTAAGAGCCACTTATGAAGTAATGAAATCCCGAGGGTTAATTCTTAAGTCGATCCAATATGGGTTTTCTAAGATATTTGAATAGAAGCCAAGATTGTAATCGAGGGGTTGGCCAAATTACCTACTGTGATGGGTAGAAGATTGTCAATATTTACGGAGAGGCTAAACTTAATTTTGGTATATTGGTAGGGTACTTTCTACAATATTGTATAAATAAATAAATTCAAACATCAAAACGATAAGGAATAAGCGACGAGCGACAAGCATTATGCAATATGCAAGATGGTTGAAATAGACGGCACAAAATGTGGTTCAGCTTCACAATAACGGTGTGAACCACGTCGAAGACGCCACTGAAGTGAAGACACTTATAATAATCTACACTAATATTATAAAGAAGAAATATTTGTACCTATTTTTGTATGTTTGTAATGAATAGGCTCAAAAAGTACTGAGCCGATTTAAAAAATTCTTTCACCAATAGAATGCTACATTCTTCCAATTTGACATAGGCTACATTTAATTTTGAAAAAAATTAGGGATCCTTGGTAAAATTTGAACAATGTAACCGAAGGTGTAGAGAAATTCGAATGCGCTGCTGAAACTATTAGCTATAGAACAAAATAATGTACAACAATATTGTCTACCCCGTGCGAAGCTGGGACGGGCTGCTAGTATATTATATTAATATAGAATCAGACACTTATAATGGCATTAAATATTGCTTAATTATAATTTAATTGATTTGTTATAGGCGATATAGGTTACCACTCTTACCATTCGATGGGCCATATGCTAGTTCCATCAACTAGTTGGAGCCAGAAAGAGCGTGTGGTAGGCCTACTGGTTCACATAGGACAAGCTCTGCTCAGTTTGGGGCTAAATAGTGTCTTGTGGAATGTCCAAAATATTTATTTATTTAACTACCCTGAAACCAACCATTAATAAATAAGTTGGTACAATGTTACAGAAAATTGAAAACCTAACTCGTTTGAATAATCGAATAAATTCGACGAGCTTATTCACAGTTGAACACAATTCAAAACATCAACACAGGCTTTAAGTCCAACAACCTAAACATTTTAAACAGAAGTCGATTTTTTCGCCCCGGAACATTAACGAGTAGAAGTCTAATTGTACTTGGGTTAATACGCTTTATCGTCAAAATGTACAATGGTTAAAAAGCTCTCTAATGAGAAATTGTTATAAATAACACACGACAAATTATGAACATGTCAAAATCCTAAAGTTGCGAAAAGTGTCTACGCATTAACGTGCATGCGACAAAATGTACAATAAAGGAAATCCGCCCTGGTACTTCAACGAGTAGAAGTCTAATTGTACTTAGGTTAATAAGCTTCATCGTCAAAATGTACAATTGTTTAATAAATAACAAACGACAAAATTGATGAACATGCCAAAATTAGCAAGGTGCGAAGGGTATATAATTATGCAACTAGCTGTGCCCGCGACTTCGTCCACGTGGAATAGTGTCTATGGGTAGCATTTTATTCTATGTACCTATGTATTTACAAAAAAAAAAGTATTTAAGTAGGTATCATATTATTATCAGCTACCTAGTTCCCATAGTACAAGCTCTGCTTAGTTTGGGGCTAGATTATACTTACAGCTTAATTTATGTGAAGTGAATTGATGTGATATTTAAGAATAGAATACACGTAAAACCTAATAAATGAAGCTACTGAACATGCGGAAAGATTCATATTTTTATTTTCCTCTTTTGACACCATCGCTTCAAAATAAATAGGCATTACTTCGCGCCCAGAATATAATAAAGTGGATTCGTAAATACCGCGGGCAGCAAAAGATTTATTTACGTTTAGAAACTCATTTGCCGAGGACGACGACGGCCGAAATAAAAAGTAACTCAACAGCTTGAAAAATATTATTTCAGTGAACGTGGGTGAAAGAGGCGCATAATGTCCCTTAATGTGCCAGTAACACCGGTATTCTAAGCTTAGAAAAAAAATACAGTTACATACCTACCTGTTACTTATCAAATTGGGTGCCGTTGTTTGGGTATTCTAAAAAATAAATATTTAAAATAAGGTATGGGTGCCGCTGACATTACCCACTGGTAGTGAGGTTGAGCATCTGTATGTCTCAAGTTAATGGACGCGAGGCAATGCATCGTAGGCTACATTCCTGACGTACGTGACTTACGAGGCAATGTTTTGTTAAAAGCTATGGCTACCACTTAACATCAGGTGGGCCATACGCTTGTTCCTAGTTGTAACAGTAAAAGATGAAGAAAAAAAATATTTTGAGTGTACAATACATAGTTGATAAATATAAAAATTGTACTCGGCTTCTGCAACGAAAAATAATGTCAGATTAACCATGTCGGTTTGGCTTTAATTTTGGTGGCGGCATTGGCTTTCTCGCTTTGGAAAGGAAAATACAAGGAAAAAGTGTAGTGGGACCAAATGACTGAAAATACGGATGTTAAACATCAGCAAACCGCAAACTCGCCCCGAATAGACCAAATTTTATGCTAATTTCCTTTATGACCTTTTGGCGTTTGACGGAGATTAGCGGCGTGTTCGACAGTTTTATCTTTTGCCTCACTTGTTTTATTACATTTATATTTGCAACATTTGACAGCCTATTCATACGTTCCGGTTAACATTCGTATGAGCAGTAATACATTAGACCACTAATACAGTAGACCTACCATGAGCTCTGTCTGGCTCTGTCTCTGGCTCTAGTTTTGAGTCTGTGTGAGTGCTCACTAGTGCATTATACGTGTGTGTGACGTTTCGACGTAAGATTTATTTAGTCAACATTCACACAGACTCAAAACCAGAACCAGAGATATAGCCAGACAGAGCTCACAGTAGGCTTACAGCTCTTGGTTTTTTAATGAACTAATAAAAGTCACAAGATTTCATCCAAAGAGAAATACTAGGGAGTGACAAGGATACACTTTAAAGCCACTAAGTCCATTACAGAACAGCAATAAAGATGGATGAGAACCATCGCCAACGAACGCGGGAAGAATCCATTTAAAAACTCATTTCTCACCGTCACGTAGGTAATTTTATAAGCTGTCGATCGCAGAAACTCTCCAGCTTCCTTGAAATAAAATAAATAAGATCATAGACAACTGGATGCGGTAGAACCGGGATAAAAACAAAGCTTTCAATGAAGACCGTTTACGTGTTCGGAATTAAACTTCACTGCACTTGTAGGTAAACAAGAAGAACAGCATCTAAGGAGTTTTGAAACTGCTCTCTTACAAAGTTTTGCTAATAAAATATTGGCTTTTCATTAGAATGAAAATTAAATAATAGAAGTTTACAAAACTTGCAGGAATAGTGATAGTGATCTATGGAGATTAAGCATTTTTTAATAGTACATTGTTACCTGAGTGTTGAAAGTCACGTTTTTTGAGTCCCGAGACGGGTTTGGCGCCAGAGCGTAGTGAGGGCGCCAATGGTGCTTGAGGGACTTAAAAGACTTTCACCCGAGGTAAACACTGTGCTTTTCATTACGAATACAAGGAAAGTAAAAATAAAAACATGAAAGAAAAATTAGTGAAAATGAAGATTGAATTGCCGCCTTCCCGGTTTTTTTTTTCTTTTTCTCTGGCGGGCATTCGGCTTCGGCTCGCGAGCATTATTCAGCCATTATTTTCATTTTCATAATTTAAAAAATGGTAAATTGTTTGGTCACATCTATGTTATTTTAAAGAAATAGTTGAAGTTATATATTAATAAAGTAATTTAGAATATATATTATTTATTTAATACTATATTTATGTACTATATTTGAGTATGAGCAATGAAAAATAATTTGCATCACATCATCAGTGCAACCTTCCTGTCACGTTTGCTCACTCCAATAACAAGCTTTTACAGTTAAACAATTTTACATATTATTTAACCTGTGATTCACTGAATCGAACTCGAATCCACTATCGAATTTTGTAATGCTAAGAAGCATTTCATCTGGATTAATTGTGATAATGGCTCGGCTCTCCACCACATCCATTATTAACAGTCAAGTGCACGAAAGCGAGTCTCCTTGAGGCGCACTTAAAATCTTTTCATCACACTGAAGAACAACCAGTGACAAAGAAGAAAAAGAAAAATATTCTACTTACTAACATTCTTCTTTTTCTTCTCTGTTACTTATGTTAAGACGAGTGTGTCTGTGTGCGGTACCTGACGCCGATCAATCATGTTCTAGACTTTATTACCCCCTAAGACCTAAAAAACACATGAAGCAATGAATAAATGAATAGGTATGAATATGAATATCGTATCGCCCACCTCTGCCACCATTTTGTATGGAGAAACCAAAAGTGCCCCTAGCGGATTCTTCAAGAAGCATCAATAGCGATTGCGAGACGGTGACGTGTCCACGTCAGCTGGTGTACGATTGGTTTCCGGTCGACACCCGGCATGGGCTCCATCCTTGATATAAATATTTCTTGGCTGAACCATCAAAAGTGTATCTCTTTACACATATTATTTTGGATTCAGATGACATGACAACATCGCGAGCGAGCCTCCGCTCATTTTTTTTATCATAGGACACTGCCAGTTTCATACAATACTTAATTAAATCATAATTAATACAGTACTTAATAAAAAGAACAACTAAAGATGCCGATTTGTATATTTTTACAAATTAGTTATTGTTATCGCTAGCAGATTATCGGCTCAATAAACAAGATCAAGATATTCAAAATAACTTAGTTCGAGAAAAGTTCCAGAAACTTTTTGAATCTGTTTTCTTTGCAGCTGGTGCGAGCGTAGGTATATGTATACCAACTTTACATTATCTATCTAAGCGCGAACCTTGTTTACTACATAAACAAAGGAAACTTTTACAGCCTGAAGAAAAACGAAGACCTATTGCTTAACTGGCATCACAGCTCAGCTGGTAGTTGCTATCTATACTTCTATACTAATATTATAGGGACGAAAGATTTGTGTTTTTGTATATTGTAATGACTCAAAACCAGAGCTAGACAGAGCTTGTTGTAGGTATACAGCTCGTCGAACTGCAAAAAAAACCATCACATCATACAAATGTATGAACGTGTTATATAAATGGAAACCACTGCTCAGAATGTAATCAACGCATTGATCGTGAAACACACTGGTACGTCGTATCTACGTCATAATGCCAGCCAGTGGACGAGTCAGCCGGCACGCGTGTACACGACAATCGTGCAAAAGGACATGCATTCACTGGCTTCCTGATAAACACGCGGTTCCAAGCTTCAATAGCCTATTGTCATAGCTAAGGCTCGGGCAGACGAGCTACATTGTAAACTGGTGGACGATAAGCATAGGGGACATTCCACATTCTGTCTAGCCCCAAATTAAGCAGAGATTGTGTTATGGGAACCAGATAACTGATATAATACCTAAATACATATTTTTTGTAAATACATACTTACATATAGAATACAATAATAACATCTAGATAGAGAATGCGTAAAAATTGTAGGATGTAGCTTAATTGATGTTAAATTTATGGCATTGTCGCTATCGCCATCGCCTAGACGTGTGCAGGCCTAGACGTTTAAAGGCTTAAAGGCCTGCGTACATCTATACGATGACGATGATTATACAGCGTTTCACTTATCGCCATCGCAGATCACTTAGACTTGCGCAGGGCTAAAGACGTCCGAAGGACCGGCGACATTTAGATAGATCGGTGGACGAAGAAAGTTAGAAATCAACCTAAAAATTTATAGCCGCAACCTATGTGCAGCAGTGGACTTCTTCAGTCTGATTATGACAAGATTGACCATGGCCAACAAAACTGCCCCCACAAAAACACTTTCATGCAACGCAACTTTTGACACCGTTGCGTCGCTCGTTTGCAATCGTAGGTACTGTGATTGCATCTGGTAGCTGGTAGCGTATCATGTGATTAACGTGCTCATTATCTCACCAAAGGTAGTGCCATGAAGGTTACATTATTACGAATTCACTTCAGATACCAATTTTCACGTACGTGTTAAAAGTTAGTTAGCACTATTGGACTGGCCTCCCAGTCACTGGATCGCCACAGATAACGAATATTTGTGCAGTTAACACAGAAGTTTGTTCTCTGTGTGAGTGATATATTGTATTCTAAGTATTTATTAAAATGTATATAATTATTATATCAGCTATTCCATATACAAGATCTGCTTAATTTGGGACTATATAGTGTTGTGTGAATTGTCCACAATATTTATTTATATTGACGTAAATTTAAGCGCTGTTTTTAAAATAATATTAACTAATTTTGCTTTTGAAAAAGTAATGGATAGAAATGAAAATATCCTATACGCATAAAATTATGGTCACTATAGAAATGTTTTATGTATCTTGTAATAATGTATACATTATTTGAATCCACAATGTTTTCACACACTCATACCTTGTAGCCGTAGGCTATGGCATGTAATTACTTTTTTCGGGTAGAACAACATTTCACAAGCCAGGGAATTCCAATAAAGGAATACTGTTTCACCATGCACCAATCCAATTTTTAATTAAAACTGTTCAGTTCTGTTTATTTAAAAATGGCCACTTTCTCAAATAGTTTTATGGAAAAGCGCCAACTTTAAAATCGAGAGTACTAACTTATAAGTTTACAGAGTTCACAATCAGCTGAAAACAGTTGAAAGACTGAACTAGGTAGAGTTTTAATTAAACCCGTGAAGTGGTGTATTATAAAATGAGTTGTGCGGTGCCGTTTTGGCTTTCTAAAATCCAGTGGCCGTAATATGAAGGCTGCAGAAAATCGGTAGCATGTGCTCCAGAAATAATATTAATTATGAATTTACCAAGGTGTTAGTAAAACTAACGAAGTAAGAGACCAAGTTGTGATGTGAGACGCCAGCAGTTCGCTTTGTACCTAAGTAGTAGTTTTTACAACCAATTGCATGAGGCCTATTTAAGAGTTTTGATTATACTTTTTAATGGATGGGCCACACCGTGCACCCAATGGATTTCTAATGGTTTGGCCACACGTGGCGAACAGCTGTAAATTGCGATAGCAAACTAATTGTACAAACCTTTCCGAACAGCACTCGCACACACCGCCGCGAACAGTTGCGTCTGCGACTTAGACAATTTAGATCTAATTAAATTATATACTGATCATTAAAATGTTCAGTATTTTTAGTGCCCTTTTAAAAGCATGTAAATTTAACATTGTCAGATCTAAGGACTAGTCTTTTGAATCAATATATAATTTAACATGTAAGCCTTATTTCCCTAGTCTGCCTAGTTGTTAGCCTATATTTTCTGTGTGTGAGATGGCCGATCTTTAAACAAAATGTGAAATGACGTTGGTAGCATTTTAAAATCCAGGTGTTAGAGAAGCGAGCCAGGTTCCAGCAGTTTCTTTAGCTGCTCCTTTCAGTGCACTCAATGGTACTATATTTTCATGCAATTCCGTTGGATTTCGCTGAAACCACGTAATTAACCCTGCAAGCTGCAAGTACACTTGATTGACGGACAGTTGCTGTTGCACCGCTATGTCTGGGCTTGTTTTCGAGGCTTTGTATGGCCTGGGGTGATTTCAGACACATAGTGGTTCTGAGCATGGAACAATTGTATTTTAGACAGGCCTCTCAGCTCAGTTAATAGTAGCTCTGTCTTCTGCATCGTAAGTCGTGGGTTCGATCTTCACCAAGAACAAATATTTGTATGGTGAACACCAGATGTTTGTTCTCTGTCTGGGTGCTATAAGTATTATACTCGTACCAGCTATCGGGTTCCCATAGTACAAGCTCTGCTTAATTTGGATAGTGTTGTGTGGATTGTCCATAAACTCTATTTATTTTATTTAGTGTTCCTAAGCCTGACGAGGAAACATTTAGTTTCGTCATGTATATAGCTATTATTATATATTTACGTGACGTGACGAATAAGCATTTAACACAGCCACTCTAAAATGTTTACACTATCATCTTGAAATGCCTTTTTTTTAGAAGTTGACTTATACAGTCACTTTGATGAAAAAAAGGCGACTCTACCCTATTTTTTAAAACGGCGTTCACCTAGCTAACAACCATAGAATTTTCTTTTTATAGGCGTTTTCAAAGTTGCATTGTTTTGGGAAAATTAAAAGGCTTTAGCAGTAGAGGTGAACAATGGATGTTGTTTGGATCAAGACCATTGCAGTCGAGAGAAAAATTACTGCCTTTAATGCCTTTTTACATGCACACGGCTGAATCAGCGTGAGGCTCTGTTAACGTGGAGGCCTTATTTCAAAGTTAATGATTTGTATTCAATAAAATTACGGAAACGCTTTCGACACTAAGGAATCTAGATGCGAATTCCAATTAACATTAAAAATAAAAGCCTAAAGCTTTACCGACATCTAGGCATTGGCGATGGCAATCAGTGAAATATATCTCTCTTATTTATCGCCATCGCAGATCTCTTAGATGCAAGGCACAGATCCCTTAGATTTTTTTTTATAAGGATAGAACAAAAATCAGTCGTTTTTAAAAGTAAAAAAACAACTGCAATCAATGGATTTTGGCATGATGGTATTTGAATAAGCTTTTATCTAAAAACATGGGATAAAACCAATATTTTTCTTATACACTTCTCTCTCCCTTCTCTTCCCCTCTACCCAGAGGTTTTATTGAAAGTAATACTAGCAAAGTATCATCTCAAGATGGAACTTCCCAAGTTATGTAAAGGTACATTACTGAGCTGTAAAGTGGACGAGAGTAGCTCTCAAGATCATTACTTCCTAAGGTGGGCGAGGGCACAGTTACGTTTTTACTGCGAACTTACTCGTAGGGATGTACCCATAAAGCTGTATTATTGTAGGGATGCTGCCACTAGAATAATTTGGTAATAGTCAAAACAGCTATGAAAATTCTGTAATGCAACAAATAGCAGACGAGAACAAAGATAAGTTTCCAGAAGCGGCCGCCGATATTTTTTCTCATTTTACATTTGGTGACCCCGACGCTCTTTCACTCGGCAACATACCGAACGGACACACAGCCTTCTTTATTATTCGTGTTTGTATTTTTTTGTGCCTATCTTAGTTTTATGTTTGTGTAGCCGTTATATGCGTTCAGTGGTGTTGATCAGTGAAACGCTGTCAAATATCACTGTCATATTTGACAGCGTTTCCCTGATTGTCACTACCGTAGTACCAATTTGACATTTATTGGCATAATTTTGAATAAAAAACCCTGTATCCAACCAATCCAGCCCCTCAATACGGCATCGGCCATTAGATAGTAAAGCGCACACCTAATATCGCTGTCAAATTTGACAGCGTTTCACTACTGATCGTTGACGCCTGCGACCTAGGTGTGCGCTGGCCTTAACGGTTGATTTCAGCAAGTTATCGCCAACTCTGTCTCTGTTCAATCTGTCTGGTTCTTACTGTAGATCGTGACTTTCATCATCTGCCAGAGTCGGCTAATTATTCAATGCAGTAAGCGAGGTGGGAAATTAATTGTGTAGGGTAATGTTTGAAAATTAACTTCCTTGGCCCTATAAATAAATAAATATTATAGTCAATCCACACAACACTATCTAGCCCCAAACTAAGCAGAGCTTGTACTATGGGAACCAGATAGCTGATATATTTTTTTGTAAATGCATACTTAGAATTCAATAGAACACCCAGACAGAGAACAAACATCTGTGTTCACCTATAGATACGTATTCCAACTTTTATTGGCAACATAGTAACGCAACGTTTTTTGGTTATTTGAGATATTCAAGAAAAATTTTATTTGCAAGACTCGGATCCTATATGAATGCGAAACTTTAGTATGCTTAAAATCATAGTGGTCTTACTTATAAAACTCGGTGTCGTTTGTTTAGGAGTAATACTTGACATCTCTTACCAATTGTAGACTTAAAAGTAGTGTAAAGCATACTACTACGTATTATACAAGGTGTATCTAAATATGTGTACTATGCGAAGGTGGGGGGTTTCAGACCACAATGGTGATCAGTTGTGGAGGGGAGATAATTAAAAATTCCTATTTTCAGTTTCCCATACAAAAATATTTAATTTCATAATGCCTAAATAAATAGACAACCCTATCCTTGTAACCCCTTGACCCCTTGACTTCTACCTCTGTAGGTCTACTACTACTACCTCTGTAGCTGAGTTTAGGGTTGTCACTTTGTATAAAGTCAGCTGTTAATGTTGAAACTTCGTTGCAGTTTTTTTCAGAGATACCAATCGAAGTTCGAAAAGTCGTTGAACAAAAGTTGTTCCCCGGGGGGTGGAAATTCACCCCCCTTCAGGATAGTACACATATTTTGATACACGTTGTATAAGCAAAGTAATACTCTATATAAATGCAGCAGTTAAAAGGTCTAATGGCACTCGCATCTATTAACCTTACTGATATTGCAAATATTAATTATATATAATAGTTTATAAAAAATAGGTAGTTATAGGAGGCTTAAATAAATAAATAAAGTACTCTATGAGTAAAATGTCAAAAATCTATGCTTGAAGCTCAAATACAAAAAATAAAAATACACAATAACTTTATTGACATAAACATGGAACAGTATACATGATTGAATCCATAGGTTCCCGAACTAGTAAAAACTGTGTTTCAGGAACCAGTGGCTTCTCCCTTAATTGTACAGAAATTATTTCAGAGAAAAAAAACATTGATATACTTAGGAAAAAAAACAGTACTAATAATAAAGAGAAAAAAAAACAAACGCTACATTATTAATGATGTAGAGGCTACGTTCTTTATATTTAAGTTTTGGTAAGTGACTCAGACTCAAGCACTGTTTCTGAATACGGGACTAAAATTTAGTCCCGTATTTAGGCCCGTAATATTTTACGGGCCTTAGTATTTTACGTGACAATCCTCAGTCCGTGTCGTGCGACCGGAAATTACGAAAAATGTCCCCAGTAATAGACACGTGAAGATGTGTGCTTCCGAGTAACCGAGAAAAATGTTGTCAAGTTACTAAACTATCTGCATGTGGTCGGGCAAACATTTATACTAAGAAAATACATAATTCAACTTGGAAAAGTTTTTGGGATGCGAAGCAACCGGTAGCAATTTGGCTTCATTCCGCTTTTTTTTCTGCATCGGTTAACCATTTTTTAAACACACTTCAATTGACTCTTATGATAACGTAATTAGGTTCACAATAATTCAGTTTATTAAACACGCGTAACCCGGCTGTTTTTTTTTAATCTCCGCTAAGAATTTTTTAGACGCCCTTTAGCCGTTTCGGGGCAGTGGTCCAACTGCTCTGTCCAACTAGTTGGACTACGGGCCTTAACTAGGGGCCGTGGTCCAACTATCTTTGCAGTTGGACCACGGCACCATAGTAGAGTTCCCAGGTCCAATTAAAATAATTTCAAATAATACAACTGCAATGGTAACCACAGCACATTTTTTATTAAATAATTAGTTTTATAACGTTTTTAATGTTTTTTTTTTTTTTATTTAAATTCATAGTTTTTTAATGCAATTTGTTAACAGCCAGTACATAATATCAAATTTATTTTATTTTATTGCAGAAAATTGCATTAAAAAAAACACTAACGTAAAACTAATTATTAAATTAAAAATGTGCTGTAGTTACAATTGCAGATGTATTATTTGAAATTCTTTTAATTGGACCTGGGAACTCTACTATGGTGCCGTGGTCCAACTGCAAAGATAGTTGGACCACGGCCCCTAGTAAAGGCCCGTAGTCCAACTAGTTGGACAGAGCAGTTGGACCACTGCCCCGAAACGCCTTTAGCAAGCTTGGATCAAAGATAGATCCAAGGAGTTTGGGAACATGCGCAAGGAGTCTTTCACCTGTATGCGCCTTGTATGCGCATGGCTAATAAAGCGGTGCGCAGGAAAAAAAAATATCCCGCCAATTTTCAACAAATACAAGGAGGTTGGAGACCCATCACAGTAAGAAATTGACGAATGAAATAATTGACATTGAAAAAAAAATTCCAATCGTTACTTTAAATAACTTCAGAAAACGATTTCATGGCCTAACTGCTGAATCGATTTTGATAAAATGTCTATGGAACCAATCTGAAAGTAACCCTTCTAGATGATAAGATCTAAATTTTTCGAATCGACTCTTAAATAACGAAGCTATGTGATAACAAACAAAAAAAAATACAAGCGAATTTAGAACCTCCTCTTTTTTACTGGAAGTCGGTTAAAAACAACATAAATCACTGCTAATGTTCTTATTCCATTAAATTCCACAAATTGATAATTTACTCTTGAAAGCAGAAGCACAACTCAAGGCAATACTTCTAGACGGAGCAGGCATCCAATTTGCGGAGTTACGCCTGTTGTAAGCGCGCGGAACTTTCGCACTTGTTGTTTTAGAACTTTCTGATTTTATACGAAAACATTCGGAGTTGTTCCGAAGTTAATCGATTATTTTTATGTTTGGAACGTTTTTGATGCCAAGGTGTAGTTTTAGATAGTAATGAGCTAAATTATGTTATTTAATTACATCCGGCACCCACACCTTATAAACCGGAACACAGCAACGCTGCTTACTGGCAGAAATAGGTATAGTGGTAGTACTTCCCCGGACGAGCCTCACACAAAGAGCTCTACTACTTCTATTTTTTTTTTTTTTTTTTTTTACAATTTATAGGCTAACCCTTGACCGTAATCTCACCTGATGATAAGTGATGATGCGATCGACGGTGTAGCACGCTCACCTAGAAGATACCTATTCACTCTTTTTTTGAAAGCGTCCAAATTATTGGAATTCGGATAAATAGACGCCGGCAACGAGTTCCACTCTTTGGCTATGATTGCCGGTGAAATTACAGGAGCGTGAGGCTGAATATCTATATGCCTCAAGGAAGTGCATCCTAAGGCACTTTCCTGGCGTAACCTACGAGGCAATGCGTTTTTATAGGCGATGGTTACCACTTAACATCAGGTGGGCCATATGCTTGTTCCATCAGCTAGTTGAATAAGAAAAAGAAAAATTGCTTTAGTTGCCCCGTATACAATATAAGCTGCCTGTCCCGGCTTCGCACGGGTGGACATTTATTTTTTAAACACATAAATATAGCCTATGTTACTCAGGGTGAATGTAGCTTTCCATTGGTGAAAGAATTTTTGAAATGGGCACAGTAGTTTTGAGTTTATTCATTACAAAAATAAAAATCTTTCCTCATTATAATATAGTATCGATAAAACAGACCGAACACACGGTTCGAAAAAGAATGGTTGTTGCTGTCTTTATTGCCTTATTTCCTCGAGCTAGAAAAACAAAAAGCTTTCGATGGATGAAAAAACGTCCAAGTAATAAAAGATACCTTTATCCTAATTTATGTGTGGCTAACAGGGGATGTAATAAACATGTTCGTTTCTGCCAAGTTTTTACTACTGTGATAAAGTCTTCTCCTAAGACCAGGGTTCTGATCTTCGATTTACTAATAATTGGTCGCCGTCATAGGTCTGTCGTACATAATAATGGAAAGCCTGTATTTTGTGTCATCATTATTATAAAATATAAAAAAAAAATGTACTTGTATTGTATCAGTCATCTGGTTCCCATAGTACATACAGGCTCTGCTTAGTTTGGAGCTAGATAGTCTATTGTCCGTATGTGTGGTTTATCCGAAATATAAATTTATTTATTTATCTCTATAAAGGCTTTAAAGTTTTTCCTATGAGAAAAAATGATGGAATAAGCAGATGGCCCACCTGTAGGCCTACCATGAGCTCTATCTGGCTCTGTCTCTGGCTCTGGTTTTGAGTCTGTGTGAGTGCTCACCAGTGTATTATACTGTGTGTGTGACGTTTTGACGTAGGATTTATTTAGTCAACACTCACACAGACTCAAAACCAGAACCAGAGACAGAGCCAGATAGAGCTCATGGTAGGCCTACTGATGTTAAAAGGTTTGCTGGAAGTAAATATTAAGCTCCGCTCTGTACATTTTCGATGTGACCATCTCAAAGTATCCGTCAAATAAAACTATAATTTTCGTCTCTACTAGGCTTGTCAAAAATAAAGACGGCGTATTAGGGATGGTAAAAGTTGCCCTAAGTTAAACTATTTGTATTGCAAGAAGTAGTAGATTAAGAAATCTTTATAACTAAGCTCTTTTTAGTGACTTCGGGAAACCCCCATAGGGTTAAGCCTTTGTCTAGCGTAGCTTCTTTTTTGATGATGATAATTATGTAAGTAAAGTCAGTTAAATAATGTTATATGACGGTGTCGGTTAGCTGGAAAATTGTGCAGTTCATGGTAACAAATACCTTACTACTGTTGGCTGTTATTACTCTGTGATTCCTTCCCAAGTTTGTTCGTTGGTCTAATAAATATCTACTGCACGCTGAGGTCGAGTTTTATCTTATTTCTAAGGTAACGGACAATTATTTATAATAAAAACTTTGAATTCAAGCTTAGAAGTTATTGAGCTCACTGCTGAGTTTACTTTTACCCCTTATTTTACCAACTTTCACCAACAATGCAGCCGATGCGGTTTTTACAATTTATTCAGGAAGACCCAGAGAGGTTTTTTTAGTTTTTAACGTCATGCAAATACATATTTTTTCAATCCGTACTCAATATAATGTAAAAATATGTATTTACAAAATACACAAGTAACATTTGAGCTACCAGCAGACCACACGTTACAAATGATCTAGAGATAGGTCAACTGATCCAAATTAGTGCCAGACGGAAGTCAATTTTTTTATTGATTTTATAGTGTTTACTACACTTAAAGAAATCGCCAGGATTTTTATAATGTCCCAAAAGTCCCGCTCGGCTCTTAACTTTTGGGACATTATAAAAATCTTTGGAAGTCAAATTCGCCAAATTTTCCCAAATTTTGGGGTACCAAAACGCTGGTGGCAATAAATAAATAGTTTAGTAAATAAAAGCTTAGTTTGAGAGACTAAATTAATGGAATGTCTATTTTTATTAATTTATTTCAAATTCAAAGTTTCTTTATTCACTTGTATCACTAGGATCACTTTGAAACGTCCTAAAGCTAGGTGAGTCTATAGGTACCATTTCCACGCGACCAAGTCTGGAAGAACAGGCAACAAACCACGGCTTGGTTCCTATTATTACGGCAAAAACTATCCATTGAATATAGCTAGAACTCTGTTTATCTTTAAAACACGGCATATATCATCTACGCATTATTACGCATTATTAGACACCATCTTTCTATTTCCCGAATAGTGATGTGTCTCGTTGCCCGGTCTCAGTAGGGATGTCCCTATTCCCAAAACCAGCTAACACTACCTATGTAATTCCTACGTATTTGGTATAAAAAACACAGTTTATGAAAACAACAAGACGATCAATAAACCCCAGACAAATAATAAGCCTCAAAGTGTCGATACAGTGACCCCTCGAGTAGCTCTCCGAATCCGGGCCATGGAGCACTTTAGGCCGAATTGGAACCATTAGATGGAACGAAACGTGTTATTTGGGAAAGGATAACTGAGTGTCCTTCAGTTCGAGACTCTCAAGCGCAAATTGTATGTTTTCTTTCGTTAGATTGTATACAATACAACTACGCGATACATTGTAGGTAAAGAAATTGGGATGTATTTTTCATACAAAACACACACAGGTAACAAATTCAGACAAGAACATGGTGTATCATTCGCGCGTATTGATACGTCTTCGAAAGTTTATTATAGTTTAACCGCGACCGCGGTACCGCACCTAAGGTAGCGCGCGGTGAGACGGTGGGAACCGAACTGTCTATGTCAGACGCACAAGAGATACATATCCAAAGATGGGGCGAGCGTTATTTCGGGATGTCAAGACCGTTATTTTTAAAGTGGCCGAATATTGTTTGATGGTTCTCTATTGAAAAGTGTCAAACTTCTATGCTTGAGGCTTCACTCAGTCTCAAGCATTGCTTTTGCATACAGGCCTTAGAAGGGATTTTTGTAAATTCAGCGGGGGTTGAAGTTTGCATGGACAAAACTCAACACGAACGAAGTCGCGCGGGATTCCACTAGTCGCTAGATAAAATAACATATCGTTTACGATATCGTAAGATCGTCCTGACAATATCGAGATCTCATAATATGCACTCTTGCTCTTTTTTCCTTGGCCCCTCGCCGCATTTTCTTTGGGAGCGGCACAGTCGGTCAAACTATAATAAACATTTTTACAAACGTACATTTCAAGAGGCCTCTGAGCTGTGTATTTAAGAAAAATGCTTACACCATCCTATCGGTTTTTACATAAATTAAAAGCAAATATTTACTTCCTTTTAATGGTTTCCACAAAATACATACATGCTTACTCGTACATAATTATATTGAAAACCTACTCAATACTCAATACATTTATTGCTTTACACATGGTTTAGTTTGTACATACATAGTTTTTAAGTGTAAATAGGTATCACATGGACCCTGCATAGGGTATAGCAAGCATGGTGGCAGGCCGAGGTTTTTTTAAGGTAAGTAGGTACATACGATTAAATTATAAATAGTTAGCTTGATATCTGGATATTTAGGATTGTGATGTACCTTATCTTGGTAGGTAGTTACAGTGCGGGTTATTGTCTAGTTGTTGTTGATGTCAAAATTTTATGCAGGTATCATGTCAAAGTCGGTTATATAATTAGAGGAAATGTCAAGTTTTTATTTAATTACGTACTTACATAAAATGTCAGATTGTCATTCATATTTGTTTCGTTTGTTATAATTATTTTAAATAGTCTTTGATATCATAACAGCATTTGTCAATTAAAAACGACTTTAGGGATCTGGTGAATAGGGAGCTTTTTTGTATGTTCTTTATACTTATATTACCTATATTACTGAGTATATTTATATACTCAGTATTCCGTAGCTGATTCGTAGCGACTCGTAGCTGTTGCGTAGCACTGTTTTATTTAGTTTTAGTTTTTTTTATTCAATCGATAAATTATACTGAAAATACAAGCTGGTTTTTTTCCAATTTACGAATGTTTCTATTTACGTCGTATTTTACCTTATTTAACGCGATTAGTTTCAGGATAGGGTTTTACATACATCCGCCGAAATTTGAAAGTGCGATATTTGACAGCTATATATACTGCCCGGCTACACTCGGGCCACACTTACACATTCGTCCATCAATGCCTCTTTTGCTGGCCGTTGTTGTAATTATTATGTTCATTTCATAACATTTTCAATGAGTTTACATTGTACACGTTCAGTCTTTAGATAAGTAAATAATTTAAAATGCAATACTTTTTGACTAAGCCGAAGAGTTTAAAGATTTTTACAAAAAAGCCTAGCCGCCTTGGGTGCCGTAGCGACCGCAAATTACAGCCATAAAAATCTAATATCTAACCACGGATGAAAATATAATTTCAAGAGTTGTAGTTTATTGTTCAACCGTTCAACCATTTATTTCCATTTCCAAGCTTCTTAAAATATATTCCAATATTGAATATACAAAAATAAGCTTAATAAATTATCGATAAGCATCGCTGGCAGTACCTGTAGGCCTACCACAAGCTCTGTCTGGCTCTGTCTCTGGCTTTGGTTTTGAATCTGTGAAAGTGCTCACCAGTACTGTGTGTGTGACGTTTCGACGTAGGATTTATTTGGTCAACACTCACACAGACTCAAAATCAGAGCCTGAGACAGAGTCAGACAGAGCTTGTGGTAGGTCTACAGCTTTGGCGGCGTCGCTGTTCAAGCAATAAATAGTGATCGATAGGATGCAAGTGTACTCGGTTCGTTCTGAAGAGTAAATTGCTTGGAAAATAGCACAGCTGTTTGTAATACATTTCAACACAAAAGCGTATATGAGATATGAGTTTTGAATGTATAATAGAACTGGAAAAGTAGGTTAAGTACTATTTTTTCATAATTGAGTATGGAATCACTATCACCTAAATTCATGAGTTTCTTGCAATGACGTTTCATTTGAGCACATTATTTTATGAATTTTATTAATTATATCAATTTTTATTGACAACTAAGACAGTGAACAGAATAGTCTTTTGTACCTAATTTTTTTTATACAAAATATATAAAAATAAATTATTATATAATTTATGATGGAACAAGCGTATGGCCCACCTGATGTTAAGTGGTAACCATCGCCTATAGCAAAGCATTGCCTCGTAGGTCATGCACGTTTGGAACGCACCCTACGATGCACTGCCCTGCGTCTTTCAACTTGAGGCATACAGATTTACAGCCTCACGTAACAAATATTTACTTTAATAACTTTGTTCGTTTGCTGTTTGTTTTTTAATGACTTTGTAGGTTTTTTTAAGCGAAACCCTTTTCAAAATTTTTCTTAGGCAAAAAAACTAAAGTATAATTCTTTAGTTTTTTTGCTTGTATAACATCACCTTCCTTCTATAACTTCCGTAATAGAAGGAAGGTGATGTTTTTTAAATAAATACAAAAAAAAGAGTTCTTGTTGACGTCACTACACCAGAACGCGTGCTCCAACCAGCGTACACTGGCTCATATTGTGCCGCATCGCAAGTCGTAAATTCGAGATGACACGGACACTGACAGTATTGGCGCGGTATTGCGATGCGCCCGCGAACATTAACCACATTATCGGAACCTATATCAGTAGACCACAAGCTCTGTCTCTGGCTCTGGTTTTGAGTCTGAGTGAGTTTATTATACTGCGTGCCTTAGCTGCGTGCGTAAGGTTTTGACGTAGTATTTATTTAGTTAACACTCACACAGACTCAAAACCAGAGTCAGACATAGCTTGTGGTACAGTTATTTACAGATGTACAGTCAAAATATTTGAATGAAACAAACTATGGATCGGTGGTATGAAAAAGTTTTGTGGTCCTCGACCAAGAGCAAAACAGACCTCTAATCACTGGTGAGGTCCATTTTATGACTGGCCTTTCAGCTCAGTTGGTAAAAGCTCTGCCTTCTGCGCTGTAGATTTTAGAAACAAAAAAAAAGTATTGTATCGGTTATCTGGTTTCCATTATTAATTACTTAGGGTGCAATATAACACCCAGACAGAGAACAAATATCTGCGTTCACCACACAAGTATTTGTTCTCGGTGGGGATTGAACCCACGACCTACGGCGCAGAAGTCAGAGCTACCAACTGAAACACAGATTTTAAAACTCACGTGCCAGTAGTTCCACCGGCACTCAAACCCTTCAAACCGAAACAGCGACGTTGCTTAGACAGAAATAGGCGTGGTGGTAGTACTTCCCCGGACGAGCCCGTTACAAAGAGCTCTACTACTGCTTAAATTACCAATTTTCATGGTGACAACAGAGGAATTAAAACGCTTTTTATTAGAATCATTTCATTTCGTTTCGTCGCCACCATTTTGTGAGACTAAAGCCCCTCTTGTTTGAACAGCAGGCCTACCACAAGCTCTGTCTGGCTCTGGCTCTGGCTTTGAATCTGCGTGAATGCTGTCTAAATAAATCCTACGTCGAAACGTCACACACACAGTATAATACACTGTGAGCACGCACACAGACTCAAAACCAGAGCTAGAGACAGAGACAGACAGAGTTGGTGGTAGGCCTACAGATAAGATGAAGGTATTGTCCATTTTACAGACGTAGGTATCACGAACGTAAAATAGGCAGCAAAGTGCAATTAATTAGTAGGAATAGTCAATGCTGCGAGCAAAGCCTGGCACAGAATGAATAATAGTAAGTACTAGTTCTGTAGGCTTACCATGAGCTCTGTCTGGCAGTGTCGCTGGTTCTGGTTTTGAGTCTGTGTGAGTGTTGACTAAATAAATCCTACGTCAAAACGTCACACAGACACAGTATAATGCACTCACACAGACTCAAAACCATAGCCAGAGACAGAGCCAGACATAACTCATGGTAGGCCTACTGGTAGTAGGTGGACGTTGGGGTAGGTTTGGCTGAAGTTCGATTGCGAATAAAGAAAGAAAGAAAATACATTTTATTTGAAAATACATTTATAGGTAGAGTCTGTTCAGAAAGAGAACCGTCGTCGTGGCCAAATTGAGAACTAACGTTTCGATTTTTATATGGCAGCTCATCCCTTTCTTTCTGTCAGCATTTTGCATCATAAAAATTAAATAAAGGAATAGTACACTAGTTGTGATAGGATCAAAACGCAACAGACGCGCTATTGTATTGCACACTAAACATAAAGGTGATTAAGCACAGCAGCGCCCTCCAATCCCACGACGGGTCTCTATCTGAACAGACTATACTCGTACATTAAAAACAAAAAACGATATACCAGTCATTTTTGATGAGAACCAGTGGATAGCCAACTCGATGTTGAGCGGGTACCATCGTCTATAATTTCATTCTTACAGAGAGCGCAACAGACACAGTTACACATTTCACTGTGTCCGTTATGTGCTAATGCGAGAACTAGCGCTTAGTGGCAGAAATTAATACGGTAGTACTTTCTCAGAAGATTAACAGAATAGTGACACGTGTCGTAAGTTTTGAATTATGGTACGCCATAGTAGGTAGTATAGGTTTACCTACCAAAAGCAACGTTGCGAAATTGGCAAAACATTCACGCCTGAAAGTTATAACGCGTAAAATGAAATACATAAATCGAAAGAAAATATTCTAAAGCGCGGCATTGCTCAACTACAGAGTGGAATTGCAGAAAGGAGAGGTAAAAAGCTTTACCCTTTCTAAAACACGTAAATAGACGCGCGGCGTTCGCTTGGTTCGGCCCGCACACACGCACACTGCCCGCGAGCCTACATACGGAATAAACGACCAAGTGAAATGGGAAAAAAGTTAAATATGTATGAGTGTGGGTAAATATATAAATTGGTATATAGTCGTTATATATAAAAAAGCTGTGGAGCGCGGGTCGCAAGCTGCGCTGTGCTCAGTCGCGGTCCATCCTTCTCGCAGACGCCCGGCGCGCATGCTGCCGGCTGTGTCTGTACTTTTTGGCGCGAGATTATATCACGCGTGAATTCCATAAAATAATACATGAAAATATTGAAATGAGTGTAATGAACAGTGTTGGTGGTATGAAAAGTTTTTTGCAGTTTCTCTGGACTTTGAAAGTACGAGTCCAAGTAAGTACAAAAAGTTTAAAAGTAGTTTTTAAGTTCTTTTGAAATAGTTATAATGCATTAAATATTTTTTAAGGCCGTGTTAAATCATATTTTTTTAAGTATTCCAAATTCTATCAATTATCCGCTGGAAAAATATGTTACCTATCAGAATTGTTTTAAAATGAATTGGAATAAAGTTGGCTAACATAACAGTATGCCAGTATAAAAAAGCTGTAGTGAAAAGTGATACAAGAGGATGCGATCCTCGATTTTTAAGCGAAGAATTCCCAGCATGACCATACTATGTTAAAAAGTAACCATATTTAGCATAAACAATATAAAACGCACAAAAACAATTATAAATCAGACGAGGCATGTAAGTTTTGAAACAAACTTTGCAGCACTTTTATAATAAAATGAGCCAGACCGACTAAGGTCAATCGCTATAAATGTTTTTGGTCGGTCTCGGAACCCTGAAAAGGAGCATCAAAAACTGATTAAAAGCTATTTTGTACCTAAAAAGCAATAATTGCCTGCTCAATTATTCGAAATGTTATTAAAAGCAGAGATGACCCACGTTAATCGTACCCTGCTAACCCTTTTCGGGATACCGTATCTATTAATAAGGCAGCGAACATTTCAATAAACCATTTTCACAATAATTCCCTAAGCCTTTTCAACTCGTTAAAACGTCCGCAGCCGAGAACTTTTAACTGGCCTCTCAGTTGGTAGTAGCTCTGCCCTCTGCGCCATAGGTCGGGGGTTCGATCCCCACCGAGAACAAACATTTGTGTGGTGAATACATATGTTTGTTTTCTGTCTGGGTGCTATATTGCATTCTAAGTGTGTTTTTAAAAAAATGTATGTAAATATTATAAAAGCTATCTGGTTCCTCCTAGTACAAGCTCTGCTTAGTTTGGGGTTAGATAGTTTGTGGATTGTCTACAATATTTATTTCTTTAACTTTAATGAAATCGTTCAAACAGTGACATAAGCGGATTTCAATTTGTAATTAAGAGAATGCGATTTGCATTTTAATTAAAGGTTTTCATTTCGATCAGGCGGAGCTTATGATTGCTGAAAGAGAGTTGAAGGCGGAAGGTAAAATAAGAAAGAAAGAAAGAAAAAGAAACCATTTTACTTTTAGGTCTCTCTTAGCCCTAAGGTTTGCTGGAAGAAAACTCTTTTTAGGGTTAAGCTCGCCTATGTACATGTGTTATCACTTATTTGTAAATGTCTCTATGTGCAATAAAGAATTATGAATTATGAAAAAAAAAAAAATGATGAGTTACTAAAATATTAAAGAAACTCATAATTCTTCTTCTTCTTATCTCGTTCTTTCAAACCAGTGTGGTAAAAGGAATTTAAAATTGCCTGAAAGAGACTCCTTTCGTGCAATCGACTAAGTTTTTAAATTCTACGACATGCCGGTTTCCTCATGAAGTTTTCTTTCACCATTTGTGAGTACTGGCATAGTGCATATAATTGTTTTCGAAAAAACTCATTGGTATTGGTGGTGGTGGTATGATCAGAAGAATCAATAAATTGAACCTAATAATACTATGAGAAATACAGTAGATATACCGTCGTAATTCCACTATAGGATTCCCCTTAGCGTGTAGGTATCCTTTCAGAAACTACGAATACCATGGCAGCACAACCCAGAATCAGTCAAATTTAGTTGCAGCATATATTTCACCCGCGGTTAGATACGAACCAGTGCCAATCACGTCTCAAAGTCAAAGTATTTATTCAGTAGTAACCCAAGTATCACTTTAAAACGTCTTAAAGCTAGGTGAGTCTACGTGCCAGTTTCACGCGACCAAGTCTAGAAAAACAGGCAACAGCTACGGCTTGGTTCCTACCGTTTTTGTGTATGATCCTCTTTCTTATCCTTTTTCTTTCGTCTCAACCACAGTCTCATTAATAAACATTTTGGTTAGAATATTAAAATACCAAAGAGACTTCCTTTTAAAAATAGAGGGCGCCTCGACGCTTGACAGTTTGCTTCCGTAAAAAATAATTAATTTGTCTGCATAAAGTGACTAATTTCGTATAAAAACATTTAAATTGTGTTCTGCACCTCAAGACTCACAAGTGATATCGTTATCTCCGCAAAATAAGTCCTCAAAAACTCATAAATCGTAACTAACAGTGAAGAAAAAAACTTTTGTTTTTATTGTGTATGCTTCTTCAAGACAAACTTCTGAACTACAAACCAGTGAACCAGTGTATATATTGCGTATCAAAACAGTGCATTACATAATTAAAACACAAATACTTTTCATATCACAACATCGTACGTTTCTCGGAATATCGACATTTGGACTCGAAAAATATCGTTCTACCACCATTAAAAATAATTGAATAGCTACCCTACCAATTACTCCAGTTGTCAATAGTAGCGAATAATTTCGCCGTCTTGGTATCGAAACCGCTTGGTGTAGCTGTCAGGAAGCAGAGTTAAAGTGAGCTTCTTCAATGATGCTAGTTCAAATCTTGATAGAATATAAAATCTTTTTGCACTAATATTTTGCATTAGATTATTTCTACGACGCAGTAAACTGTTTCCTGTTCATACATCATTTTGAAAATATGGATAAAAACAATCCTGAAAATATAACTCATCGGAAACCCAGCAGGAAAACGACTTCTGACTCTTTTTATGAACTTCAAGATGCATCTTTGGAAACAACATCATCGTCCATGCATGCAATGAGCTTGCAAGATTTGTCTACACATTTGCCGTCTGATGAGACACAGATTTTGATGAACGAGTTAGAAGACCATAAGACACAATTGAAGAGTGCCTATACTGAAATTGAGAATCTAATAGGTGAAAATAAAAAATTAAAAAACCGGATTCAAGAACAAGACCAAAGAATTTTATTATTAAAAAACCTATGTACAGATACTATAACCAGTCCAAGGGTACAAAATAAATCCATATTGAAGAAGAAATCTATCGAGCCAAAACGTTTACAAATGAGTCCATCCACGGTCATGGAATGTACTCCCAGACACCAAAGACAAAGTACGAGCGTACGCACTCCCACTGAAACGGATACAACCAAAGATCAACTGCAAGAAACATCTGAAACGAACACTAGCAAAGACACAAATGGAAAGCCAACAACAAACCCCAAGCCAAAACATACAAGAAAACAAGTACCAGACCAAAAAAATATATACATTTTTGGGGGTCATCAATGCAGTGGCCTGTCTGAAGCTCTTATGAACAAAAGAAACTCAATGCGGACTCAGATGAATAAGTATAGATTTAAATCACACATACAACCTGGTGCACCAAGTGATGAAATAACAAAATGTCTAGTCAATTCTAACATAGAGCCAACAGATACGATACTTCTTTCTGTCGGAGAACATGATCATCACCCCTACAAAGTATATACGGAACTAAGTTCAGTATTGAAAATGTTTCATAACAATCCTATTTTTGTATTAGGTATAAACTACAATAAATATATAAATGAAACAAAACTGAATACCACGATTGAGCTATTGTGTAAAAACTTCTCTAATTGTAAATATATTGTAACTGATTATAAAACTGGACATCTTAAGTATGACATATGTAATAGTGTAAATAAGATGATTGATCAATTGGACTATGACTCGAAATATCTAAGTTACAACAAGATTAAAACAATCCTCCACGCCAAGGATATTACTCGAAACCATCAACCTGGTACAATGCCATATTATTTTAGGATCATCAATAAGAGGCCAGAACTAAGGCCTGAACAAAATGTGAATATAAAAATAAATCACGAAGCCAAAGCCACGCGCAGAGGCACTATACCTTTCTACTTTGCATCGAAGCGAAGGGAAAATACAGGGGTCCAGGCAGATGTTGACGAGTTTTTTCGTTCCAAATTGTATTAATGTAATTCACCAAAACATACAAAGCTTTTTAAAAAAGAAAAATATGCTGTTGCTGGCTCTAGATGAGCTAATTGAAAAAAACATAACCATGGATATTATATGCTTAACTGAAACATTTGTAAAAATTCACAATGAATCTCTCCTTCAACTGGAAGGTTTTGACCTAGCTGCAGCCTTTTGTAGGAAAAATGGTAAAAAACGTGGCGGCACATGCATTTTTACGAAAAACCACGTAGATAGTAATATTGTTAAATCCTTGGAGAGTATAAGCGAAGATTTTATATACGAATGTTGTGGAATCGAAATTCCCAGCTATAATTGCATTGTTATCTGTATCTATCGAATACCCACTGGATGTATAGAAACATTCTTTGAGAAACTAGAGCTAATGTTCTTTATGCTAAAAAAGAAAATTATTAAACAAAAAGTGATAATCGCAGGTGACTTAAATATAAATACACTCTTAGATACTAGAAAAAGTAAACAGTTATTAAAAATACTAGAATCTTATAATTTTAAACTACACATTAAGGAACCAACAAGGCAGGGGAGTTGTATAGACCATATAATTAGTAACACTGATAACGCTATAGGAAGTATCCATCATATAGCTCTTTCTGACCATGATACAGCGCAGATCCTTTCTATACCGATTGACTGTAAAAAAACAGAAGTAACTAGTTTTCATAAGTTGATAAGGGACTTAAATACAGACAACATAAACAAGTTTAAAGATATTTTGCATAGCCTTACATGGACAAATGTATATGAAAGTGTTAATATGAATCAGGCTTTCGATGTATTCCATGAGGATTTTCGACTTTTCTATGAACTCTGCTTTCCGTGGAAAAAAATAAGAATCAATACTCAACACAAGACCAAGCCTAGATGGATAACAAAAGGCCTAAAAAAGTCGTGTATAACTAAAAGAAAACTACGCTATGAATATTATAAAAAAAAGACACTAATTAACAAAAACGCCTATAAAAAATATAGTAAAATCCTGCGAAGATCAATTGAACTAGCTCAGAGAAATATGAATAAAAAACATCTAAGAGATTCAAGAAATAAATGCAAAGCTTCTTGGTCTATAATAAAAAATGAAACAAATCAAGCACATGAAAAGTTTATAGAGTGTCTTAAAGTAGACAATAAAACAACAAATGATCCAGTTAATATTGCTACGGAATTTAACAACTATTTCATTGGTCTCACAAGCAACTTGAGCGATCGTCAACCTACACAAACTAAAATCATGTCTAATAACTCCAGTATATTCTTGAGCCCTTGCAATGAGCTTGAAGTACGGAATGTCATTGGTTCCTTGAATAATACAAATTCAACGGGATACGATGACATTTCGACTAAAATTCTTAAGCAATGTAAGTTCGAGATTGCTGGAGTTCTTACTCACTTAATAAATTTATCTCTTAGTGAAGGTACATTTCCTGCAAAATTAAAAATATCAATTGTTAGACCCCTACACAAAAAAAACGATAAAAACAATGTGAATAACTATCGTCCAATAACCCTCATACCAATACTGTCGAAAATTTTTGAGAAAATAATGTACAAGCGTTTATCATCTTTTCTGACAAAGTTTAATATAATAAGAGACGAACAAAACGGTTTTCAAAAAGGAAAATCAACCAGCCTTGCGTGTTTCAACTTAGTGAAAACTTTGACTGAATCAATCGATAAGAATATACCTGTCCTTACGATATTTTTTGACATGAGCAAGGCGTTTGATTTCGTGTGTCACAGTAGGCTGCTGATGAAATGCGAAAGGTACGGCATTCGCGGAATCGCGTATGATTGGCTTGATTCATATCTTAAGCACCGTACCCAATATGTAGAAATTAGAGGTATTAACAAATGTAAGGAAATCGTTACTTATAAATCAGACTCAAAAGAAAATAAATATGGAGTACCACAAGGTAGCGTGCTGGGACCATTACTCTTTCTGCTCTACATAAATGATCTCCCAGACATCACAGAACATATGTGCACCCTATTTGCAGATGACATTTCGATTGTGGTTGAGAATAAGAAATCGTTTGACTATGAACTGGATATTAACAATACGATCAAAGAGGTTATCAACTGGCTAGATGAAAATAACCTATGTGCAAACATTGAAAAAACTACTTTCATGCAATTTTTCAACAGAAACAAAGTATCGGCCAAAGCCAATCTGAACATATCAATTAATGGACATAACATTAAAGAGTCTAGCACTCTTAATTTTTTAGGGATAACACTCGATCAACAGCTGTCATGGAAGCCTCAAATAACTAAAATTGAAAAAAAAATAAACAGATTCATCTACGCTCTTCGTGAATTGAGACGTATAGTTGACCAAAAAACGGCTCTGTGTGCCTACCATGGGTATGTTGTCTCTGCGATGCGTTATGGTATTGTGTTATGGGGTAACTCAGTCGATATTACAAGCTTATTTATGATACAGAAAAAATGTATAAGAGCTATATGTGGTGCTAGCCCTCTGGACTCATGTAGGCCTCTTTTTAAAAAACTGAACTTATTGACGCTGACTAGTTTATATATATTTGAAATGTGTAAATTTGTGAAACATCAGGCAAATCTTTTTACAAAAAAAGGAGATCTGGAGCGCAGGTTCGAATCACGCTATCCAAATCGCCTAATACAACCAGCAGCAAAAACTGCTCTTAGGGCGCGAAACAGCTATCATATGGCAATCAAAATATACAATCACTTACCGAACGAAATAACGGAACAGCCAGAACGAAAGTTCCAAGCAAAATTGTACAACTGGCTAGCTAAAGGTTGTTATTATAACTTAAATGAGTTTTTCACACGCCATAACTGACGATAATAAATTGACTGTGTACTCTTAGGTTATGACATTTAATAATTTTAGACAATCAATTAATGACTATTTGTAATTCTAAATACTTAACCTATACTTATAATTGCATGCTGAGTTCAAGCAAAATGTGCTGAATCAATTATTTAATTACTGACATCTAATCCCTTACCACATTTTAAGCAATAAATTTTCATTTCATTTCATTTCATTTCATTTCATTTCATTTCATTTCATTTCATTTCATTTCATTTCATTTCATTTCATTTCATTTCATTTCATTTCATTTTACATTTCGATAATTAGGAAAAACACTGGTGAAACTTGAAGAAACAAAATAAAGGCTGTTGGTTATCGGAGTTTAGTTTTCGAAAAATCGTTCACTGTAATTACATACGTTTTGTATTGAAAAAAGAAATAACTTGTAAGACTTCGATTTATTTTCGATAGAACGAGGTATTTCGATATAAATACCTCGCTCTAAGCAAAAATGATTACCTCGCTTTTATACACAAGCCTAGTCTTGTGTGTAGAAGCGACGTATTTATAGATAGATAGATAGAAAAATCTTTATTGGACTAAAACCAAAATTGCATCATACTTAAGCAAACTTACTTAACTAAATTTAGTACGGCCTAGCACAAAAAACGTAAAAAAACTAATCTTAAACTAGTGTAGTGCTAAGTAAATGTCGTTTTCAACATAATCTCGAACCAAGCTGCCGGTTATCGCGTTGCTTCAAGTCTAATAAAACAAAAAGCTTTGCTAGCGACCGTAAAATAACGGGTTCAACTTCATAAGAAATCGAAGTCTAAGGTCTTCATTAAAATTGCACACCTCAATAATTCGAGCAACATTCCTCTTACACAAGGGGAATGGGGTTGTTTTTGGCGAAAATATGATAGAAAATACAAGACGGAGAGCGCGATATCAATTTCGTTAGTACCGAGCTAAGGGTTTCAACTTTGGCCTCGGTTTTACAAAGAGTATATTCTTGGATTTCAATAATTGATTTATGATCTTGATTATTTTCAGTGTTTCCCAAAATGTTTGGTAATGATGAAATATGTGTGTGTGATGCTATAGTCGCCCCCAGAGCGAAGCTTAGAAAAATTTGGAGTAATTTTAGCATGTTAGATTTTTTTTACACGTAAACCATGTTGGTTGCTTTTTCTTGATTGATCGCGTAGCAAATCTATATTAAGTTTGTGCAATAAAGAAATTCGTTTTTGATACACTATTAATAACTCAAGAACGGCTGAACCGATTTTATTGAAATTGCTGAAACGGATATAGGATACTTTTTATCCCGAAAAAGTAGGCGGATAAAAAAATCTACCCATGTTAATTCTCACCTATTGTGTCAATAAACATATACCTATTATTTCATTTAATTTCATTCTCATTTTAGAGGTTTTTATTCTCAATCAAAGATTGTTAAACAAGATGAAACAATCTAGGTTCTAAAAACTTTTTTGAAACGTTGAGCAAAAACTATTTACTCGCTGAATGTACAACTAACTCTGGTAGGTATACTTACTCTACTAACTAACCGTTTTGTTCCAAATAGCATCTGGCAGACATAATGAAAGGTAACTTAATCAGAAACTTTGGGTTCCGTATAGATGTAACTTGATCAGTTGGTTTGAATTCTGTTTTTGTTTCAGGTACAATGAAAACAATGAACATATTATTCGTTGCTGTATTTGGTGAGTATCTAGTTGAATTATAGTAAGTATAACTGTTGAAATGTCTTACAGCAATACTTATAAACGTTATTTAAATTTAATCATTGCTTAAAGCTAGCCCTGTCACTGTTTGTCATTAACCCAACGGTAAAGGCCTGCGCACACCTAGTTCGCTGGAGGTAGCGATCAGTGAAACGCTGTCAAATATCGCTGACAAATCTCAAATCTGACAGCGATATTTGACAGCGTTTCACTGATCGCTACCGCCAGCGAATTAGGTGTGCGCAGGCCTTCAGAGATCGCAATAGTTTAAGCACTGTTTATCTTTTGACATATTTTAATAAGTAATGTCATTAGTGTTTAAATGCCTTAGTGTCAGTTGTACCCTTGATTTGTACCATTGATGGTACAAGTGACACAACTTTGTATCTTAAGTACCAGTAAAGAAAAGTAAAGATATTCCACGTAATTAAAATAAATAAAAAAAACATATTGGATTGTACAAATAAAGCCTTTCCTAACCTAACTTAATTATTAGTATATTTTTTTTGTTTTTGTCTCCCCAAAAAAAAAACAATAGCAATTACCCATTATCAATATAATTATTGGGCCCACCACTGTACCACGATACTTCAAGCTTGTTTAGTTGTACCATTCATGGTACAAATAAACAAACAAGGAATGAAGGAAGGAAGGAAGGAAGGGATGCATCAATATTTATGATGGTACTTCTGATCCAAAATAATTGACACTTCTACCATTAATGGTGCTAAGGACACAAAGCTGTGTCACTTGTACCATCAATGGTACAACTGACACCAAGGTATTTAAATTGGTGATAAGGAAAAAAGTGTGATTCAACCAACCAATCAACCTAAAAATAACAAGTAAACCACAAGGTACGAATTACGGAAGCCTCTTTTAAAACAAAAAAGTTATGAAAATAAAACAGGAGTTTTCACTGTCAGGTTTGTCTGAAATATCTCTTTTTTGTGTCGTTTTAAGCCCTGCCTGCGTTACCTGTCACAATGTATCATGTTAAACGGACCGAATTCTAAATTAATTACTCGTATAGAATTCTTTGTGCAGGTATTAACTGGTGGGTAAGCCTTATGTAGTTAGGATATTATGACGTCAGATAACTCTTTCTTGGAAAGCTGCTGCGTTATTTTGATGGGTGACTGCTAGTGCAAGTCAAAAATGCACGTTAAGTTGTTACGTTGAGTTTTTTTGTAATGACGTTTAAGTTACTACTTATTTAGACGGGACTTTTTAGTTACGGGACAAAACATCTACTAATGACGCTACTTACTTATAATTATGTAGATATTTAGGCCTCTTCAACGACTTAAAGCACCTAAAACTTTGCCACCAGAGTCGACCTCTCTCTTCTCTTCTATACAGTCTACACAGCTACACGTTTTTTTTTCTCAATATCTCTGGGCAAAGATTTCATATTAAAGATTTACTCTTCTCTTTACATATCTCTCTGAAGAAAAGTGCCGATGGACACATTCTTAGTAATATTTATTTCTATAAAAATAAGTGAAAGCAAAATTCCTCATTAGCCTACTTGGCTAGATTATAATGTTATTAGGGTACCGCATTGAAGGGGTATACTAATTTAGAAAAAAAAAAACTTATCTCTCTCTCGAGACTCCTCCCACAATCTCCTCTATTTATAGCCCAGCTATTGCAATTTAATTTAAGTAAAAAATAAATATTCATAATAATGTATTAAATGCTGAAATATGACCATTAATAGAGGAAGGCTATAGAGGAAGGCTATAGAGGAAGGCTATATAGAAGGCTGGAAGGTAAAAGCTTCTCAAACTGAAATAATTTTAGTGCTACTACAGGTGAAATTGGAGCATACTGCATACATCACCGTTCGCATGAACTCACAATAAATAACAGTAATTTCATACAGTTAAGTGCAATTATGTAATTAATTGATCGGCACACGCCGCGCGGTTGGAGTGCGATCGCTGGCGACAAATTGCCTCTCGACACTCGAGCCATAGCGAGGGAGAACAGTGCCTGCAAATATAGATAATGCCAGATTCACTCAATTGTTACTACCTACTTATGATTGATAGATTGGACTTGCCTGTTCTTCTAGGCTTAGTTGCGTGGAACTGGCACCTAGACTCACCTAGCTATAAGACGTTTCAAAGTGATCCTTGCAATCCTACTGAATAAATACACTTTTGATTTGATTTGATTTTGGACACTCGTCAACGTGTCCCACTAATATTTTAAATGTGAAAGTTTAGATGGATGGATGAATGGATGTTTGTAACTCAATACGCCAGAACCGCTGAACGGATCTGGACGAAATTTGGCACAAAGATAGATTATTTATTAGAATTTAATACACAGTTCATTTATATATTATCCTTTGACAGTCTTCCCTTTTTATTTTATTTTTATTTGTTATTTTTCATGTGACGTCACCTCTTCGCAAAGGGCTCCGCCTGAAAACCAGCGCTGCTTGGCATGGTAGATGATACCTTGTCAGGCAGCAAAAAGCTGAGTCGGGGGCTACTTGGCATAGTTTATTATTGCTAAATGTTGTGAACACTTATGTATGTCTACACCTATGTACTTAAAACCTATGTCAAATAAATGTATTTTCTTTCTTTCTTTTTTTTTATTATATCTATAGTCTGGATGCACGGTTTCCATGGAATACAGGAGCCGTGTTTTTAAAGAGGTGCCTATTCCATGCATATTTCTGCCGTGAAGCAGCATTGCTGTGTTTCGGTTTGAAGGGTATGGGTGCCGGTGTAATTACTGGCACGTGAGGTTTTTCCATCCAGTTGCTATAAAGGATGAACTTATCATATAGACATAGAAGAAAAGTACTTGCATACTTTTTATGACTAAGTATACAAATTATATTGATGTCTAGACGCAAGTGTTGTTAGCAAGATAATTGGAAACGCTTGTTATAAAGTACTTCTTAAACTTTTGACAACGTCATGTAAATAAATAAAATGATATACGCGATAAATACCCGTGTAATCGCTTGTTTTAGAATAATTTCCATAAAGAAATTCGTTTGATAAAAAAAATCGGTTGTCTGTAAAGTCGGTTTACTGACGATAGTTGAACGTGATAACGTCATAAGAAAATACTGATGGAATGGTTGCATTTTTCAAAAGAATTTTAATTAATATTTGTTTGACAGATATTTTGTATGGATATAATATAGATAAGGAGGTAAATGGAAATCACAATTGAATCTTTACCCGACTCGGACTCGCGGACTCGAGGACTCGCGGACTCGCGGACTCGCGGACTCGCGGACTCGCGGACTCGCGGACTCGCGGACTCGCGGACTCGCGGACTCGGACTCGGACTCGAACTCTCGGAACCGGACCCGGAACCCGACCGAACCCTTACCCTTACCCTCATTTACCCTTACCCTCATTTACCCTTACCCTCCTTTACCCTTACCCATTACCCGACCCGGGCTCGGGCTCAGGTAAATGGAACGACGAAACAACGTAACGACGCATGAGTCATGTTTTTTCGTGCGTGCAGCCGGCTCCATCGATTTATAAGACGTTATCACGTCAAAATGTAGTTTGTAGTTACTCAGCTATGACCAAAAGAGCTGTGGTTCAAATCGTTTTATATTTCTGAACAAGGAAACAATTTAGCCGCGAAACGTTTTCATGGTCGACTTTGCGCCAAAAGAGTGGAATTATTAATGATAGTGCTTCAAAACTAAAACTGCAATTCATCCAATTGATCTCATAGAATCTTCTAAAAAGAGTACGATCGTAAATATGGCTGTAAGCCTACTACAAGCTCTGTCTGGCTCTGTCTCTTTCTCTGGTTTTAAGTCTGTGTGAGTGTGTCAATCTATAATAATATATACGTACCTACTACTGTGTATAAACCTCGGCCTACTCTATACTGTTGCTTTACCCTATACACAGGGTAAATGTGATACTGACATACACCTAAGAACTATGTATGTACCTAAACTAAACCATGTGTATGTAAATAAATTGAGTGTGTGACTGTATTACTTGTCCTAATGGTTTACCTTTGTGTATGTTCGTAAATAATGTTGTATTTATATTTGTATTATGCTGTGTGTGTGACGTTTCGACGTAGGATTTATTTAGTCAATACTCACATAGACTCAAAACCAGAGTCATAGAGAGATCCAGACAGAGGTTGTGGTAGGCCTACTGGCACTGCGCAGTTGGCCTTCTAAGTTGTGGGTTCGATAATGGTAACTTTGTATCTTTAGTAAGTTAGCATTGACCTAAGAAATTAATCGTGCATCTTTTGCTTTAGGTTAGCTAGGAGTTTCAACATTATTATTTCAAAGAAGACAAACAAAACACTGGATATATAAACAAAAATAATATCGGAAGTACGTAGCTTAATGAAATTAAGTTTCAAACGATTTAATTACTTCTTTGAAAACCTCGCATAAGTAGAATATTGGCACGATTTAATTTAATCTGTCTAACGCCTGCGCACATCTAGGCGATGGCTCTTATCACGGTCTCTCTCATGCCCGTACCACACCTCCTCTGCGGAACCGTTACAGCGGTAGGTACCGCAGAATTTTTGTCATGTCTTGTCCCGTGTAAGAGAGAGAGAGAGCACTGGTGGTCTAGTGGCCCCGCCTTCCGATCCGAAGGTCGTGGGTTCAAATCCACTCGTGTACCAATGAGTTTTTCTATCGAAAAATGTATGTGCACTATGCCAGTACTCTCAAAACGGTGAAGGAAAACATCGTGAGGAAACTGGCGTGTCATAGAACCTAAAAAAGTTCGAGCAACATGTGTCAAGGGTCACGCAAAAAGGGCCCACCTGCGGCCTACTTGCGGAAAAACCTGCCCGCACATCAAGTGCGCATGATAAACTTGCCGACTTGCCCGTGTAAGAGATGCGGATCACTAGCAAAACTGCCTGTTCTTCTAACGCATATATTTGACTATATTCCATCTCTTTCTCCGCGCGGCTTTGTCGATCTGCTCCGACGCCAGCCACACTTCCGCACTCTGGCCGCCGTTTTTTTTCACTGGATCGCAACGAAATTCTTCTAGCGATGCCGCTTTAACGGTTCCGCAGCGGAAGTGTGCTACGGGCGTCAAAATATGATGGTGATATTTGACAGCGTTTCACTGATAGCCATCGCGCAAGATGTGCGCAGGCCTTAAACCAACGAAAAAGCTTCAACGAAAAGTCGTCGATAATCGGCTGAAGATCGAATGGGAGGGATTTTTCTAGCCATAATTTTACCCAAGCTACGAGCAAACATCTACGTTCAAAACAAAGCATTGTTTTATTTTTATATAACGAGAAATAAAATGAGTAGATTATATTTCCTCGCCATCCATGAAAATATCATATTTCTGTTATTGCTTTTGTGAAAGTAGCAATCTATCAAGTGGTTGATGGCCTAATGGATAACATCTTCACTTTTTCGGAATATTTGTTTTCTTTTTTGACCTAATTTAAATAGATCAATCTAAGGCGATTATAGATGACAACAATACAGTAGGCCTACCATAAGCTCTGTCTGGCTCTGACTCTGGCTCTGGTTTTGAGTCTGTTTGAGTGCTGTCAAATCAAATCCTAAGACGAAACGTCATACACACCAGTGTGAGCACTCACACATACTCAAAACCAGAGCCAGAGACAGAGCCAGACAGAGCTTGTGGTAGGCCTACCGTTTGATGATAATTTAAGCAATGGATAATTGTTATGGAAATTATCCCTTCAAACCAAAACATAGCAAATGTCAACTTATAAAACATCTGTTAGTAGGTTTACCAACAGACTTTATAAGAACCAGAGACAGAGCCAGAGACAGAGCCAGACAGAGCTCATGGTAGGCCAACTGTTTCGAGGGAATACGCCAGAATTAGCGTATGTACGCATGTTCGATTCGAAGTGCGAGATGAAACACGTGTATGACGAAACGACTGTATACGTGGCAAATATCGCTAGTCTGAAAACGCCATTCTGAAAGTAGCTGTATTCGTGCCCAGGAAGCTTGCTAATTTACACGTGTCAATCTAGAGAATCCGTACACGCTTCAGATGCTGTTCGAATCCGTACTCGCTTCAGAAATTCTCTAGATGAACTTGGATAGAGAATCATTTATTAAGCTTAGTTGGCACAATTTAGATGAAGAAGCTTACGGTCTGACAACTCACGATGAATTTCAGTCTTCCGACACTTGCTGCTTGAGTTATGAGTTTAATGTCGCAGATTCTTATTTAATCATTATTCTCATTCGAAAAAAGCTGCATAAAAAATAGGCTGTCTGTAAAGTCGGTTTTCTGACGATAGTTGAACATGACAACGTCATACAGCTGTCCACGCGGACGCATCGCTCACTCAAGTAGGAGAGAGACAGATGTCGAACGCCGATTGTGCCTCTTTGTCGCTCGTTCCGCGCTCTCGCTTGCACTGCAAGCCTTAAATGGAACGTTGTCACGTCAAAAAATAGAACGACATGGTAAAATTTTTCTTTCGCTTTAGAGTTGGCATCACAAAGTTTATTACGTAAAATACTTCATTGCACTACGACGTAGCACTTTATTACGATTCTACGTCCGCTGCTTAGCTTACAGCCTTACCACAATCTTCTAGACAATGCAGCCGAAGACTAAACAGTTGAAATACAAAAAGCACAAGCTAGATTTCTGCTACAGAACTTTTCGGCGTCTTAATAGTTACAGCTGTAGAGGAAATCTAGGCCGTTTAAAACGCACGATTGGTCAACGACATCGTGAAGGTAGCAGGCAACACCTGGACAAGAGACGTGCAGGACAGAGGAGGCTGGCAAAAGATGAAGGAGGCCAATGCCCGGTAGTGGGTGATAACGGGCTGTGATTATGATGATGAGTTACAGCTGTGAGGGTATTATAGCGTAATATAATCATAATCATAAAAACTTTATTGCGAACATAGTTCTGGGTACAGATGTCAGGGTTTTGGATAAGCTCTTTCATATTCAACTTATAAGCATGCAATAACTTAAAGATAGGTACAGTGAACATAGATGTCAAGAAAAAAGATACAAGTTATAAGTCAAAATAAAATAAAGCGGAAAGTGCGAGTCAGACTCACCCATGAAGGGTTCCGTAGCAATATAATATAAATACGGACGGACAGACATACAGACAGACATGACGAATCTATAAGGGTTCCGTTTTTGCCATTTGGCTACGGAACCCTAAAAAGCAGCACTCAGGGATAAAAACCCACACTCACAATCGGTGCCCTCTCTGTAACTATATTATGGTAAACTATGAAATCTCTGTTACCATGTCAGGTCAAAAAGCTTCACCCTAATGGAGAGATAATAGCTATTTAGATGTCGCCCGCGTATTTGTTCTTTATTGTTGCTATAGAAATATAATCCAGGTGGCCCTGTCGTCGGTACCATTATGTTTCGCCTAAAAGCTTTCACTTTGTTATCGTTCGCTGTATTTTCAACGAAGATACATTTTAAGCTAATCCTAATTATTTTAATCTACCGCGCCAATGACAGAAAAATAAAAACAGTTGCAAAGTTATATAGGGTCGCATTTTTTACTTGTCTCTCAGAGTAAAGCTACCTGTCAGATTAAAATATTTCCGTCTTTATTTTTGACAAGTCCAAAGTAGAGGCGGCAATAATTTCCCACTTCATTTACAACATTGCATACGAAATGTTGTTTTCGTTTCGCCTATTTGTCTCTTTCTATTGTATGGGGAAAAGATGAGACAGCAAAAATACGAAAAATACGAAAATATATGATCGAATGGAGTTGTTGTCACATCAATTTTCCTTACAAAAGAGAGAGACACGTGCTCACACGAAAACAACATTTTGAAGAAGAAATGTTGTAAATAATATAAATAAATATTGTGGACTCACACAACACTACCCACCCCCAAACTAAGCAGAACTTGTACTATGGGAACCAGTTATTGAAATGAAGTGGGACTTGCCCTTCTGATGTCATATTACGATAAAAGAGTTAGGCTGGTTTTAGTCTCACGCCGACGGCACGCGCACCATCAGCGCTGATGGCCGAGATTAATGAACTTCTAGGAAGCGTGCGCGCTGATAGCTACGCGTCATTCAAAAACGCTAGATATTGATGTTGTAGACGATGGTTTTAGAACAGGGACCAAAGAAAAGATGGATGGACTGTGTCAAAGATGACATGAGCAAGAAAGGAATGCGACTGAGATGTCGAATGATAGAGGTGAATGGAAGAAGAAAACCTGTTGTGCTGATGACACTTGCGTGGAATGAAGGCAGGAGGAAGAGTTACTCTGAGACTGTTAAGCCGCTCTGAACACATGCAGATATACATACCTACGCTAGTACCTACATCAAAAAACTTAATAACGTAGCATGATTAAGTAGAAATTTGAAACGAGAATTTTCGTGCACGTTAATTGCTAAATTAGCAGTGAAATACTTGAGATAGATTACCCGAAACATTAGCTGCCGGAATGAAGTTAAAATACATTTTCAACGGAGGTAATCCAATATGCTCAGTTCAAACGTGCGCGAACGCTCAGGTAAACGAGAAATTATGTGGTAAAAATTATATTAATACACACATTTCTGCTGAACTAAATTGAGCAACATGAAACTCACTCTGACGCGGAATACGTATGGCTTTGGGAAATCCAATTTGGGCGTGCAATAAAAGAAGCGAGATGTAAAATTCTGCATCGTTTGTACCGGCTGCCGTGTCATCTGTTCTGGCGTTACTTTTTGCTGCCAGCTCTCATTAGTCTCATTCCTTATGTGGCAGTCGCTAGTTATTAACCAACTTCAAATAAATAAAGAGAAGGTTCTCGATTCGGTTGTATTTTTTTTATGTTTGTTTTCGTATATCTTGCGAATCGGCTCATAATTCCTCATTAATTTGACTTGACCTTATTCGAAGATTAATTTATTTATTTGAGATAGACACTACGTTTTCCGCCTTATATCTTTGACTTTTGACGGTTCTAATGACAGCCTGTCATGTTACCCTTCCGTCATTTCCCCTACCACCACGGCAGAGTGGCGCGTTTGAGGCAGCCATCTTCATTCTTCATTGGCGTTTTGTTTTCCGTCGGAGCAACATGTGTTCAGCAGATATCTCTGCGACTACAGTTGCTTAAAATATTTTAATTCTTGTTCATACTAAAGTAAAGAAATAATTCTTTTACTTAGTGAATAAGTGTGTTATACTGTGCAAAGAGGGAAAACCGTGAGTACCCTCTTTATGTGAAACGTGTTAATTTTAACGAAAAATTCGTTTGGATCACGTTATTACAGTTATGTAAATAACCAGTTATCCTGTATGTTTGTTGTATAAAGTTTTAATGTGCATATTTAATGTTCAAGTAATTTACATAAGCGGTAGCCCCACATGCAGTAGCATAAGATGGCTATCGGTGATATTGAAATCTTAGTTTTGAGGTAAGTGATAATATGATAATGACGTCATAAACAACAATGACCTTGCAATGAGGGAATGAATCAAAATCAAATCCTTTAACATCGAGAGGAAGCTAAAATGGGTAGTTGGAGATGTTGAAAACTGGTGCTTAGGTTAGACGTCTTATGAGACTACGGTCTTACCCTTTTAAACTCGTAAATCGTATCATACTCCAAGCTTCATAGACTTGGGATCAAACAAAGTGGGGAGAAATGTATGATACGATAAATCAATTGATATAATGCTTATATTACTAAATGTGCCTACTGCATTGTGAAAAATAAATATTAATTTTATTCCTATTGCACGAAGTATTTGTAATCTTCTCTCTTTTTCAAATTATACGAGTGCTGAAGTTAACTTTTGAGAATCTGAGTGGCAAAGCAGAAGAAACTCGGCTTTTCATTTTTGCTATCCTCTTTTTTATTTCACTTTACAAGTCGTATTATTACATGCGGAGATTTGTATGTTTTATTTAAGTATTTTTGGCGGCTAAGGTTTTCTGTTCCCCAGAATCTATCAGCTGCGCAAAGATGATGCTAAGAATTTGGAAACGCTGTGTTCCAGCTGGGGGAACTCGTCAACCATAAGAAGAGGAATCGCTACCCAATCAAAGTAACAGCTGCCCCTCGCAGGGGTAGGCCGTTAATAAAACTGTTCCATCGCATGGAACTGCATAAACTTTTGATGGACCTGAGTTCCTGATGTTCTTGAAAAAGAAATCCAATTAAGCCGACAACCACCCCTCGCAGGGGTCTGGTGTAAGGCTAACTTTATTTCATCGCATGGAACTGTATACACTTCAGTGGACCAGGGCTCCTGAATCGGATGGGTTCTCGCAAAGAAATCCAATCAAGCTAACCACCACCCCTCGCAGGGGTCTGGTGTAAGGCTAACTTTATTCCATCGCATGGAACTGTATACACTTCAGTGGACCAGGGCTCCTGAATCGGATGGGTTCTCGCAAAGAAATCCAATCAAGCTAACAACCACCCCTCGCAGGGGTTAGGTGTTTGGCTAACGGTACTCCATCGCATGGAGCTATATAAACGGTGGCTGGACCACGGCTCCTGAATCTGATGCCCTCTCGCAAAGAAATCCAATCAAGCTAACAACCACCCCTCGCAAGGGTTAGGTGTTTAGCTAACGGTACTCCATCGCATGGAGCTATATAAACGGTGAGTAGACCACGGCTCCTGAATCTGATGCCTTCTCGCAAGGGAAATCCAATCAAGCTGACAACCACCCCTCGCAGGAGTTAGGTGTTTTGCTAACGGTACTCCATCGCATGGAGCTATATAAACGGTAAGTGGACCATGGCTCCTGAATCTGATGGGTTCTCGCAAGAGAAATCCACTCAAGTTAACAACCACCCCTCGCATGGGTTAGGTGTTTAGGTAACGGTAATCCTTCGCATGGAGCGGTATGAACGTTGAGGGACCATGGCTTCTGAATCTGATGAGTTCACGCAACAGAATACCAATCAAGCTAACAGACACCCCTCTCAGAGGTTAGGTGTTTGGCTAACGGTTTTCCATCGCATGGAGCTGTATAGATGATGATGAGTGGATCATGACTTTTAAACCCTCGCAGGGGTGTTTGGTAACTGTATCCCATCGCATGTGTCTGTATAAAGTTTTAGGGGACCTTGGCTCCTGAAAATGATGTTTTTTCGAAAAAAAAAAAAAAAAAAAAAAAAAGCGGCCCCTCGCAGGGGTTTTGGGTTTTTGTGTGGTTGTTGTGTTCCATCACGTGGAACTTGTGAATTTTGGCCTGGCCTGGCCTGGTCTGGCCCCAGAAAGTGATGTTTCCTCGCAAGAGCAATCCGATCATTAAATTATACACCCTTCGCGAATAGATGTTTGTGAAACAAATACATGCCCGTATCAGGCACACCCTCACTGGGTGGTGGAAAATGTTTTTTGTAAAGTTATAATGTCCTGAGAATAATAACAGAATAATTAGATACCAAAAAATGGTTATTAACAATAATGATTTGTAATGAAACAACGGGACAGAACATCTGCTGCTCTTGCGTACTCTAATGTACCTACAAGCTTGTACTGATGAACAACTTGCACAGTGTGTGTTGGCCCTAGTACTTACAGTCTACTGTATATAGTAAGCTATGCGTTTTATGTAGAGAAACAAAGTGCAGTAAATAAGTACCCCCATCTGTTTGTAAGCCCATCGTTGACGACGATGATGTGCTATAAAATTTATTGAAAGTAACCTAATTTTTGGGTTCTACCACTGATCTCATTTCAGAGTGCTTTTTCACTTTAAAGTAGTTAGTACTACTACAAATACTTTTAGATGATTACGCAAAATAACAATAGTTGAGTCAGAAATGTCGTGCATCTCTACGATCACAAACATTTATTTTCTCCTATGTATTAAAGTCACTTATGCAGGGAAAACTTTAGCTGAGTTAGTGTGGGTTCAGTGTATAGTACAGGTATCTACCTATATCGTAGAGTGGTATATATATGGTGTGGCTCAAAGAGCTACGCTTTGTGGATCGACCCTTTTAAAATAAAGTACCAAGGAAGACCAGCCTCTTTGAATATCGAAAATAAAGAATCTTAGTTGCCTCTGAAATGCAGCCTACCCACATTTATATACATATTTGAATTTGATTTTGTTTTTGAAAACTGTGAACGTGTAACTACCAACTAAACTAAAAACTGAAATCTCGTCAAGCTGTTTCTTAACGTTCTGCATGGAACTGCCTACACACATGGATGTGCTGCACTGTGTTTTAGTTCTTATGTGTAATTTTGTCGTAGAATCTAAAAGATTTGAAAATATGTGTCAAGTGCACAAAAGGAGCCTTCGTGAGGCGCACTTAAAATCCTTTCACCACACTTCTTTTCGAAAGATCCAGTGACACTATATGAAGAAGACTAGGTTCATGAGATATATTTCTGATAAAAGTAAATCATCTCGTCCACGGAGCGTCAAAGTATGTAATGGCATATAGTTCTAACCAATATTGTTACTATTCATCATCATCATCAGCCCGAAGAAGTCCACTGCTATTGTTATGCTGTTTTTAAAAAAATAGTGGTTGTAGTACCACTGATAAACATAATGGTTTCCAATTGTTTAATTCCTTGATACATCAGTAAACTAAAACATCCTAGTACTTTAGCACAATTCTTGCTGAAAGCAAAAACCGTAAAACCGTAGTTCCTACGTTCTGAAGCAGGCATGTTCTTCCAGATGTTGTTACTCCATGTCAATCAAACTATCTGGTTTGCGACGTTCGTTGGCAAAAATATTTTTTATAAATACTATGTAAGTATAAATAATGTTTATGTTTTTACATACTAAAAGTATAACTACCCCGCAGTAATACTAGGCTCTTGGCTCAAGAGGACTCACATTATGGTTACACATTATATCGCATACCTTATCATCATCATCAGATGTTTACATATTTGATCGTATTCCTACTAGTATGGTGTTTATCCTGTATTTAACAATTGATTGCAGTGATAATTGATGGTTGAAAACTATCATCAGTATTTTACTGATCATTCATCATCATCATGAACTGAAAAGAAACTATGATAAAATGGAATATTTTATTTATCACCAGTCAAATCGTTTAATATGTTTTTATTACAATAACAGTATTAATTTAGCAAGTCCGCATCACCCGCATAAGTCCACTTAGGTCAGGAGGTTGGATTGGCAGGCTTCTATTACAGCACCTTCAGAAGTTCCTCCAAGCTGGATAGAAAAGGTTATTCTGGAAAATTTTTTTGGACTGAACGAGAGGGTAGTGAGTTATAAAGTGACATTTTTAGTTAACGCAAAATCTTGCTTAGCTATGTTTCCAATGATAAGCAAGTATATTGATGTTTCCAATGCCATTGCATTATGGAACGGGTCGTCATCATAACCAACCCAAAGAAATTCATAACTATACTTAGGCCTTCTTCATAAGTTGGTTAGTCATGAGGTGATTTGTCTACTAACCCTATATATGTCAGACTTTCTTAATTATTATGACCACGATCACTTTTGATGCAAAACCTGACAGGTTTCTCATAGTACTATAACTATGTTAAAGTTAGCCACACTTTATAGTGTTTGCTATAAGTATAATTCCTTAGGTCGTTTGGTAGATAATAACGTTTTACTGTTGTAGGTATACTTACCTACTTGAGGTTGTAAAATATTTTGATGTCACATGTTCACATTGGCGTCAGAGTTGCTACCACCACCAGGCGATAACAAACAGGTCTCAAATAAATAAATTAATCTTCGAAAAAGGTCAAGTCAAATTAATAGCAGCGTTTTACCTACCAATAAAACGCATATTAATTTACTTACCTTATTCGAAGATTATACTTTCAATTCTGCCTGGTGATTTTCGACGCAATGAAGAATGAAGATGGCTGCCTCAAACGCGCCACTCTGCCGTGGTGGTAGGGGAAATGACGGAAGGGTAACATGACAGGCTGTCATTAGAACCGTCAAAAGTCAAAGATATAAGGCGGAAAACGTAGTGTCTATCTCAAATAAATAAATTAATCTTCGAATAAGGTAAGTAAATTAATATGCGTTTTATTGGTAGGTAAAACGCTGCTATTTATGACCCGATTTGAAAAAATATCTGGAAGGTATACTTCCAGATTAGTCCCAAAGAAATTTCATCAAAATCGGTTCAGTTTGGCCATGAAGACGGTTTTTCAAGATTTTTAAATTTAAAAACAAGAGATGATAATATAAAAAATGCGAATTATAATGATGACTGGATGTTTATTGCTTAATCACGGCATCCTCCCGATTTGAATACAACTTTATTTGTAACCTAGATCATTTAGGGCACTCTTTATCCTGAAAAAATAACAAGGATGATCTACGCGCGCGAAGTCAAAGGCGGCCGCTAGTAAAGTAAAGTGAGTAGTATTGAAGTTTTAAAGGGTCGGCAACGCGCTTGTGATGCCTCTGGTATTGCAGGCGTCCATAGGCTACGGTAACCGCTTCCCATCAGGTGGTATGCGTTTGTCTACTTTTTAGTATAAAAAAATAAATAAAAGTATTATGTAGTACCTAAATGAATGAAGGTCCAACTCTGTTGTGGCAGATATTATTGTACCCACTCTCAACACAGCACCGAATAAATTAGTAAATATTTAGATGAGTTATGTTATGACAAAAAAAGAAATCTTTTTAGCTCTCCTCTTATTCAGAAATAACGAGCAACCCGGTTTATAAAGCATATGAGCAAAAAGGTCCATATTTATTTAGGAAGTAGGTTATATAAACATTCCTTTACTTTCTAATTTTTGTGTAGGCGTTGACCTACTTTTTATATTTCTTATAGCATAGGCTAACCGCACATACCCACAACAATATTGTGTGTGGGTGTGTGTGCGACTTGCCATAGGTATTTGGATACTTTTGACCACCGCGAATAGGCTCCACGTTCCCTTGAGCTATCTCTGTAGATTTGTAAATCTTTCCTGAGACTTTCTTTTATTAAGCAAGGTTTTTTCCGTCGTCAATGTAGCCAAATAAAATAACTTTCTTAAGAATTGATAAAATGTTATTCTTAAGAGCTTGTAGTGCCCCACTGCAGAGCAAAGTCCTTCCCTCTCTCCAGTCTATTCTGATTTTGTTACTGTGTATCAACTTCTTCTTCTTATCGTGTCACGGATTCTTCAAGCCAAGTGTGGTGAAAGGATTTTAAGTGCGCCTCAAAGAAGCTCTTTTCATGCACTTGTCACATTTTTTCGAACTAATAGGACCAACTGTTAGGGTAGACGTTTATATCGTCCCTCCATCTTACCGCGGTCTGCCGCGTGGTCGTTTTCCGTAAAATGTATATACAGGGTTATTCATTATTAGCTGCAAATACTCAGGAATTAGGTTCAACAAATAAAATAAAAAATATTTATGAAATGATTTTTTTTAAGATTTGTTATGAAAATCCCGAGAAAATCGATAAAGAAATCATTGGCGCCTGACCTATTTTGACCTTTGATCCGCGCTCGCGCGCCGTGAGTGACACTCTTCGTTCAGTCACCGCCTGGGTGGGTCATCGTCCTGTTCTCCATGGCAATCATTATGCAATGGCCGTAAAGAAATTAATAAAAAAAAAATTTTGATACAAAAACTTAATTCAAAATTTAAAAAAAATCATTACGTAAATATTTTTTATTTTATTTGTTGAACCTAATTCCTGAGTATTTGCAGCTAATAATGAATAACCCTGTATACAGAAAATTCTTTGGGAGCATTCATTGGAATCCATTGATGTCAGGAGTATTTCCGATGTCGCGGCGCGGTTGCGGAGCGTAATGCCGTCTTCGAGTGGGGAGATAATAATAGGATGCCTTTTTTAGAGTTCCAAAGGCCGTCAAGGAACCTTCCAACCAAAGTTTTACAATCTTCTTCTTATCGTGTCACTGATTCCTTCGAACCAAGTGTGGTGAAAGAATTTTAAGTGCGCCTCAAAGAGACTCCTTTCGTGCACTTGACACATATTTTTTTATTAAACATCTACCCCATTACTTACAAGCTTTTTTTAAAAGACAATCAGTGTTTAAGCAACTGCATGTCATCTCTTACCATCCGGTAATGTCAAACAGTGATAGGGCGAACTTTAAGCAGTGCGTCATATATACTTAAGTAACGCTGGCAAGTAAGGCCACTAATGTTTTAGAGTTGACACCTTTAAAATACAACGTGAGATTGATTATCGATCAGTAATAATTTAAGTTTAAAAAACTTGAGAAACCGACTTCATTGTCAAACGGCTAAACCGATTTTAATCAAATTTGTTTGGGACAATCTGGACGTAAGAATAACCTTCCAAATAAAAAAATAATTTTCTAAATCGGTTCATAAATGACGGAGGCATGCAGTTACAAACATTAAAAAAAATATTTAAAAAAAAGTGGCAACACCGATTTTAATAAAATTAAAATGGGACCAATCTGGAAGCAGTACCTTTCAGATAAAAAAATAATTTTTCAAATCGGCTCACAAATGACGAAGTTATGCGGTAAAAAACATAAAAAAAAAAAAAAAAAACATACAACCGAATTGAGAACCTCCTCCTTTTTGATTGGAAGTCGGTTAAAAAGCTCCATACTTTGTTTTTTAAGCACTTCCATTTACGCAGAGACCCCGTCGTCGATGAGGTCAACCACCATCCTTCAGTTTCCGCCCACTTTAGGCCTAAACTAAATCAGAATTACCCCCCTGGCAATAGCCCAAACCTATGTCGCACATTGGTTGGAGCTGCGACCTATTACCGGCGGAACAGAAACACCTTCCGCGCTTGGCATTTTCTCTCTGTTTGAGTCGTCAGACCACCAAAGTCGCCGGATAAAGTTTTTGCAAATATATACATTACTTTTCATTTCAAAGGCTTCAAAAGTCTAGTCTTTTATAAAAAGAAATAAAAATGAACGTTGCGTTGACTTCGGAAGCTTTCGAACCGCGTGGTTCGATACGCCCTTGTCGTATTTATTTTCTAGTTGGCGTGATGTAAACAGATGACCGCGGGTTCAAAACTCTCGTCGCGCGGGTGAGGGGGTTCGAAACAAAAGATGCTCGTTTCCTCGGCTGAGGCCGGCTCGGAGGCTGCAGGCCCCGCCGCCACAGCCTACAATAGAGGCATTGTTTGTGCCCGGTGACAGGAAAAACTCCGACCTCCGTGTTTCTATGCGTTTTTTATTTCTTTCTTTTTTCGCCGCTTTTCTCGGTAAGCTCCTTTGACTACGCCGGGAGGAAATCAAAGTTGTTTTGAAAGCTATCTTGGGAGATTCCATCTCGCTTGGAGTCGGTTACAATATTTCATTGTGCGAATATGAAACTAAAGAAAATACTTTGTTACAAAATAGTTTTTGAACTCTCAACTTTCCGACTTTGTTATTTATCTTTGTGGCTTTGTATTTCTACCAAACCTGTCAGAGTCGAAGCAGCATTTTTTGTTTGCAGTGAAAAGTTTTCCTCGGACCTTTTATTAAAAACTTTGCGGTAAGTAAAGTTATTTATTGGCGATTTTCAAGCTTCTGTTTCATAAAAGTGTTGGGCAACCTCACCCCTGGGTGCTGGCGCTACCGGTTACCGGACTGTAATAGAACCAAACCGGGAGTAGGCGCCTGCCAGCCGCGGTCAGCACTAGAGTTTCCGCCGGACGCCCCGCCTTCCTCTTTCCGCTCCGCTCTCACGACTCTATTTACCCGTTTTTCCTTATCAACTCATACCATTCGCAACACATTACTGAGGATCTTTTTGGTGAAATTGAGGTTATTTCATCGTTACCTACGTATGTAGTGTGGTGTGCCCGGATTTAGATTTTGTTTGGCAACTCCATCTCGGCTAAGCTCATTCGGATTTCATGTGTCATTAGGGACTTTCTGGGCTGTATTATTACGATATATTCGTTTGCTTGAGCTGAATAACATTCACTGTATTTATTTTATTTAGGCTTCTTTTATCTTCGTGAATAATGGATACTTGAATAAGAAATGTAAAAAAGAGTTGCGTTTTAGAACTGCGAGTATTATTTGGCGTACAGGTTTCTGTAACCCACACTCATTTTTCTTTGCTGTAATAAAAGAATAGTAACTTTGAATATAAAGATAAATCAAATTTCCAGCGATGTATTTGTGTACAGCTTTCTTGAAATTATCGTGAAATTCGATTTCAACAGATATGAAGAAAAACATTTCTTAGAAGAATAGATATTTTTGAAATCGATACCCTCTGATACATCGGTATCAGAAGGAATCGATTTCAAAAATATCTATTCGCAATAGTGATTCGAGGTAAAACTAATCGTAGTTTTACCTCGAATCACTATTGCGTAGGTGTTTTGAACTCTCATAATATCATGGACAGCGTTCATCGTATCATTTAAGTCCATTTTTGACAGCCGTTTGGCTTTAAATTATATACCAGACCAATCTAAAACACACAATTGTTAAAAAAATGTGTTTAACAAGGTTTAAACTTGTCTTAGTATTGTTGCAACAGTCAATTGCAATAATGACCATGCTACGCTTCTACGGTGCTACGGCGTAGCACATAGGTGATTTTTTCAATCTTTTTCATTGGCATAGCTAGTTTGCAATAAGCCAACGTACAGTACGAGTACACGAATTGTGGACGTTTGAATTGAAGCAACAAAAAATCCAACTCAAGAGTCGCAGTGCCCGGGGTACCGTACCTTTGAGTAGAGCATACGTATCACTAACATTTCGTTTGAAATGTAAAATAAACTTTATTGCACCGAGTTTGGAATCAAATGTCTACAAAACTAGTATACATATATATATACTAGCTATACCTCATCAGATTAGATAAATCTATCATTTTTCAAGTACTTACTTCGTAATTTAGATTTTTTCGCCATCAGCCACGCGCAAAATTATCTTGCGCGGACTCTAGCTTGTATGGTGGATGTCAGTGAAATTAAATGAAATCACCAAGGAATTTAAAGAAATTTCAAAATAAGGTGGCACCACATAAAAACCTTTTTTCATAAAACTTTTCAAAATTAAAGTTCCAACACTCGGTCGTAAATTTGGTTTCGTGATGCAAGCAGGATAAAAATAAAATGGGTAAAATAGTTTCTACCTCTATATTCGTTTATTCTAGAAACACTTTGCGAAACAATTTGTTTAGCGCTTTGGAAATTCATATCTGAGACCCATCTCGAGAAGGGTGCCCAGACTTGGCAGCTCGTCGGGCGGATTAGCCTGACCCATCACCCCCTGATTCCACCACTCCACTTAAGACATTTCAATTTGTTTCTTTTAACTTTGAAGAGCACTTGAAAGGGTTGGCTTGAGAAAAGTTCGTCTACGGAAAGGAACTCAACACAGAATTAAATAAATTATTTATGATCATTTTGTTGCTAATTTATATGCAGATCATAAGACCATCCTGTCCATCCAAAGCTTGTCTGGAAGAGATCACTCATAGCGATAAGACCGCCCAATGTACTTAACTTTAGTTTAAGTATTTTCGTTAAATGTGTAATGTCCTTATTCTTGTGGTGTACAACATCACTCATAGCGATAAGACCGCCCATTGTACTTCGTTATCGTTTCTTTAGTTCAGAGTTTTCGTTAAAAGTGTAATTACCTATTCTTGTGGTGTACGTACACTAAAGTGTTATCTATCTATCTATCTACATAACCATAGTTATACTCGATGACTCTATGAAGTGCACACAGTGTCATCTAGCCTTAAATTAGGCATAGCTTGCTATGGAAACTAGGTACACAAGGATACGCATCAGACTATACACTGCTAGCTCTTATGGTCACAGAACATACTTATTTGATAAATGATTATTTTCCGAATGAATCTTTGTGATTTCCTGTGTTGTAATGATTTATTGTTATGAAGGTATGGGTACGGTAAATAAATAAATAAATACATAATAAATATTGTGGACAATTCACACAACACTACCCAGCCCCAAACTAAGCAGAGCTTGTAATATGGGAACCGGATAGCTGATATAATACTTGAATACATTTTTTTTTGTAAATACATACTTAGAATACAATATAACACCCAGACAGACTTAAAACACACTCAGAGGCTTGTAATTCGTTGATAGTAAGTACCCACTGTATTATTTTCTAGATTACATCTGAACTGTGGACAAATTAGACTGTGTTAGAGATTTTTGCATATAAAATAATCTTGAACACTACCTGAGAAATAATGAGATTGTGAATTCAACTGAGCTTATTATATTCACTGCCAGACAAGAAGACAGGAAGCTGAGACACGTTCGTTTCACAGCTAATAATAAAACGTATTACATTATCGAAATATCTCGGGAGGTAATATCTGTAGAGCCTTTGCATTTCCGGCGGAAATCGATTTCTTGGCTCCTTCCTCATATTATTAGATGTATCTATCTATAAGTTTGTATGGAAGGTTATCGGCGAATCTTCCGATAACAAACTGAATGTTACGGCACATCGGATATTGCCGGAAATAGATTTCATATTATTCACATAAATTTTACCACAATGACAGATTTTAGTAGCGGCAGAGCTTTCTGTGTTCGGGGAAGTAATCACCATGCCTGATCCTGCCGCTGAGCTGTGTTACGGATTGATAAGTGTGGGTACCGGTGAAATTATAAGTACACGAGGCATCATATCTATTCTGTCTGCCTCAAGTTGATGGATGCAAAGCATGGGCACGACCAGTGAGGAAAAGTTTTGGCGAAGTTCGTCAGTTTTTGCCAAAGAGGTGTTGGTTACGTAATAGGTAACGTGACAGTGGGGCGAGTTCATTGGTTTTTTCCCATCCCAAAAAAGGGTTTCGAAAATACCGAGCCTCAAGAAGTTCTCACTTCAAAAACTATGTGCAAAAGTAAAAAGTCGTACAAAAAAGCTATTTCTTTGATCTAATAGATGAAGGTAGCGAATTCATAACTGTTTGTTTTGAAATCTGCAAGTTTATGGAGCTACTTAGATACAAATGTATATTATCATTTATAATAATAATATGATTAACTCTAATTATTATTGAAACGTAAAGAAACCACAACCTTTTAATAAGCTTGGCGCCATCCTTTGAATCAGAACATAGTCCAGTCAAGCATACCCCTTTTTTATTTGTTCAAGCTTTTCACAAATACATGAAAAACTACGACTAGTTCTACTTAATTCACCCTTAAACCGTAGCGATAAGGTTCAGGATAGCTTGTAGCTATCTTAAGAGTGCGGCTAACAAAGAGCGTTGCGCAAAAGTTAGACACACACGAGTGTAACTCCGGACTTTTTCATCTCATGCCCACGTCAATAATTGGAGCGGTTGTTCATGTATTTTTTTTTTATTTGTGCAGCGGTGCTCTCGCCGGGGCAGCATTGTTCGCGCCCCTCTGCCGTTCCCGCCCCCCCACCGCCCGACGTAAAACGGTTCGTATTTTTCATTGTTGCTTTAAAGCCTTATAGGTTTTGCTTTATTTATGCCCTTTATAACTCTTCGTGGAAGATAAATGCCAGCGGGCGATGTTCTGTTTTTGTCGCTGCCTAATGACACTGCCATAACGAGAAATGTGCAGGCATGTTGTTCACCTCTGATTATTATAGATTTACAGTCATTTAGATAAAACATCAAAATGTAGTTGCATGAATTATCGTTTCATTCCTCGCAAAATATGTAATTAGTAATATGTATGTATGTAAGTACCTTCCTTGCGTAGAAAAGTTCCACACATTTGACTTTGACTGACTTTGATATTATTTGAAATATCGTATTTCGGTTTTTATTAAACTTTGCTTGACTGTTAAAACTACAGTCAAGCAAACCAGCAAAATCTACCAAATTGTAGTGCATCGTAGTTTATGCATATATTCGGGTCCGCAATTCAGCTACCGAAAATGTAAATTAATTCCGAATTAATTCAGTAAATTAATTTTGAATAAAGTGCATGATTTGTCCTGAATTCAATATACAGGTTTTGCATAAAGCTTGTAGATTTTAGATAAATTTAGTTATAGATTTGTTACTTTAGACCTCACACAAAATTACATGCAATTTCCCAGCTCGAGCTTTGTAATATAAACTTCCTCTTAAACCAAATTAGCGCGCATAGAATGGATTACGTAAAACCGCCAACGAGTCCGGCGGACGCATGTGTTAAACGGGCTTATCTGGTTTCCGCACTATCAGGATCTACTGTTATAGACCCTCAATGGCTTATCGCTGCATGAATGAGGTTTCAAAGCTGGAAAGAGTAAATATTATCTTTTTTGCGTTGGCGCTTTTGTTAGGATTAATGCTATTAATATAGGATTAATGTTACAGTTGTTTATAAATATTTTACTTAGAAATACATATATGACCGTCTTGCGTCTTTCTATACTTCTATATTATCTATACTATCTATTTCTATATCTGTACTAATATTATATAGAGGCAAGATTTGTATTTTTGTGTGTAACATGCACAAAAAAAATGTAATGAATAAATTCAAAAACTACTGCTGTTTGCAAAAATTCTTTCACCATTGAAAAGCTACATTCACCTTGAATAACATAGGCTATATTTGTGTTTAAAAAATAAATGTCCACAACACAAACCAAACAACAAACAAAAAAATCCCATACAACGAAAATAAATGCTACTTTACATTTTCAGTTTACCCTACTGTAGGCTCTTAATTTGTGAGTAAATTCGCAATAAAAAAACAAACTCGGTAAAAACACTGCTACGGCAACACGCTGTTTGGTATAGACCTACCATAAAAACCCCCTATTATAAATTCACAGCGGTCCTCGGAATCAATTTGAAAACCATTCACAAGCGTAAACATGTGTTTGATAAATAAATCTGACAACTGTAGGCCTACCACAAGCTCTGTCTGGCTCTGTCTCTGTCTCTTTTACTTGAGTCGGTGTGTGTGTGTACGTCGAAACGTCACACACACAGTATAACACTGCGTCAAAACTCACACAGAGTCAAAACCAGAGACAGAGACAGAGCCAAACAGAGCTTGTGGTAGGCCTACTGTCCAGCCTAACATTTTACAGCTGCACAGTACTCACAAAGAGCTGACTCAGTAGCTGTTTTTTTTTATTAAAGTTTACAGTAGGTACTATAGTATCTTTGAGGATGAAAATTGGATGGTATATTTATTTATACAAAGGAACTTACATTTAATCAAATATTTACAAAATACACAAGAAACAGCCGAGCTATCTGCAGACCTTTACAAACGATCTAGAGATAGCTCAACTGATCCGAATCAGTACCAGACGGAAGCGTCCCCAAGACGCTGGTGGCATTGCATATTATATGTATATGACTTAGCATACTATGAATCCAATTTTAGAATGGTTATGGTAAGTTAAGGAAATTGCTAGAGAGTGTATCATGCTGGATTCTAATACTTAAGTAATATAAAACTTATTTTGAATTCAATTCATTCCGTCTATACTTTTATAAATTGTGTATTTGATTAAACCAAAAACCAAAATATTTTGTTTTTAACTATTGTGACGTAACAATTGAAAATTTACAAAGCAAATTTAAAACTTATTTTCCACAAGATGTGACAATAAACATTGGAAACACAAATATACTTTCCATAGTATTGATAAAACAATTTACACATCAAAAGTGCCGACGTCATAAATAGTTTATCTTAGACGTGAGGACCGGGGGCACTGCGCCCATTGCTGCCCCCCCCCCCCACTTCATTGTTTAAAAAATAATTGTGTAAAAAACTAATTGTGTTAATCATTTATTGTGTGTATTTTTTTTTTTTTTTGTGTATTGTAATTGTTATTCAGAAATTATTAACTGTATTTTTTTTTTACTATGATAAAATTTTACTATCAAAATTCTAATGGACTACGAACTAAAACCATTGCATTTTATAAGAACATGATTTGTAATGATTATGACATTGTAATTTTAACCGAGTCGGGTCTGAACAGTAGCGTGTTCGATTCTGAGTTATTCGATAGCCGGTACAATGTATATCGACGGGATAGGGAAACAAGCGGATTTCATGGTCACAAGGATAAGGGAGGGGTACTCGTAGCTGTCTCATGCCGTCTCCACTCTAGGCGCTTACAATACATTGAGTCTAGATGCGAGGATCTCTGGATTGAGGTTGAACTTCGGGATTCCAAGGGCAAATTAGAAAGATTTCATATATGCGTGGTGTACTTACCTCCTCCCCTTCGTAGACCACTGTTGGATGAATTTATATCGTGCTCTAACCGAGCAATGGAGCAAGTCGACATAGAGAACGTCATGTTTGTGGGGGATTTTAATTGTGGATCAATAGACTGGGACGTGTTGAATGATGTAAACTTGTTGGCAAACTTAAATACTGGTTTGTTTTCGAGGTTGATTTTGGACTTTGCTTTACTGAACGACCTTAAGCAATTTAACTTCGTTCGTAACAATCAGGGTAGGATTCTGGATCTTGTGTTGAGCAACATCAGAATTGGGAACGTGTCAGAGGACAGCCCTTTAACTACGGTAGACCCTCTGCATCCACCATTGCAGTTTAATCTCTCGCTCCATCAGAATGACAATCTATCTTTTAATGATAGTTCACCTAAATTCTGTTTTCACAAAGGGGACTATGACAAAATCAATGAAGAGCTTGAAGGTCTGTGCTGGGAGAATGAGTTCAGAGGCTGTGACTCTGCCGATGAGATGCTTTCTGTTTTTTATAAGAACATCCGCTCGATTATAGTTAAATTTGTTCCTAAGTCTAATCCACGTAACAAGAATTATCCTATCTGGTTTTCGCGTGAACTTATTGATCGTCTACGGGAAAAGTATAAGTATCGTAAAAAGCTTAGGAGATATAACAATAATCCCCTTGACCAGTTGGATTTTGACTTGGCAAAGAAGCGGTCTGAGCATCTCATGACTACTTGTTACAATAGATACATCTCTCGCCTTGAATCTAGTATTTCCTCTAATCCTAAGCTTTTCTGGTCTTTCGTCAAGAATAAGAAAAAATGTCGCAGTAGATTTCCGGCACAGATGTCCCTTGAACAAGAAACGGCGCATACCGGTAGTGACATCTGCAAACTCTTTTCCAAGAATTTTGCTTCAGTCTATACTCCTGACGATTTAACTGGTTCCAGGCTTTATAGTGTTGAGCTTAAGACGAATAACTTCTTGACCTCTATAAAGTTCAGATATGACCAGGTTCTAAAGGTCCTAAAAAGACTGGATCATTTTAAGGGTGCTGGCACTGACGGTTTACCCTCAGTTTTCGCAGCTAAATGCGCTTCTGCCCTAGCTCACCCACTTTGCCTTATCTATAACAAGTCTTTAAGCACGGGCATATTTCCTTCTGTTTGGAAAGAAGCTTTAGTTGTGCCCTTACTAAAAAAAGGCGATGTTGAGCTAGTCAAGAATTATCGACCTATATCTATACTTCCAGTTTTTGCGAAGGTTTTCGAACAGTTATTATATCCACTCTTATCGTGGCACATGAAACCACTTATACAGCTTCATCAACACGGCTTCACGAAGGCAAAATCTACTGCCTCGAATCTCGTTTCGTTTATTGATGATATCTCGCGTATTCTGGACAGTCGTTCTTCAGTGGATGCGATTTATACTGATTTTAGCAAGGCATTTGACCGCGTTGGCCATCAAATTTTGGTCAAAAAACTTTCAGCTTACGGCATAGCTGGTTCCTTGCTGGCTTGGTGCGAATCGTATCTCACTTGCAGAAACTCTAAGGTTGTGGCTAATGGTTACTCGTCTGAGTTTTTCCACTGTAAGTCAGGAGTACCTCAGGGTTCACACTTGGGACCTCTATTTTTTAATGTTTTTATAAATGATATTGATGAATGCTTTCAAAACTCGAAGTTTTATTTATTTGCCGATGATCTCAAATTTTACAGGGAGGCAAATGACATTGGTGATGGGGTCTTATTGCAGAAAGACTTGGATTGTTTGTACTCTTGGTGCAACACCAACGGCATGAATCTGAATGTTTCCAAGTGTTTTTGCATGAGGTTTTCAAGGCGTTTAACTAACTTTTCTTTTAATTATAACATCAATGGCAACGACCTAACTCGTGTTGATGGCACAAAAGATTTGGGTATTTTCTTGGATGGCAAATTACGTTTCAGTGTCCATATAGACACAATAGTGTCTAAAGCATTCAAGTGTCTCGGGTTCGTTTTGCGGAACTGCAAGGATTTTAAGTCTCCAACAATCAAAATTATGCTATTTAACTCCTTAGTGAGAAGCGGTTTGGAATACTGTAGCGTCGTTTGGAATCCATTCTACGATGTATATAAAAAAAAACTCGAAAGCGTCCAAAAACGCTTCTTATGGCACCTTACTTATTCATGTTTTAAAGGTAAAATCTTATTAAGCTACAAAGACCGACTTAAACATTTTAAAATGAGAACCTTAGAAGATAGGCGGCACATGCATGACATTGTTTTCTTGTATAAGCTTGCGAATGGTCTGTTGGATGCTCCAGAGTTGCTGGCGTCCCTTCAGTTTTCTGCTCCCTCAAGGCTGCCTCGAGTTTCTAGGTTTAACCTTTTTCAGGCTGATTATTGCGGCACAAATCTCGGACTAAACGCTCCCTTAAATCGAATGGTACGCCAGTACAATTCTGTATCGAAGGACAATGGTGACGTGGACTTATTTCATGGCACCCTTGTCTCGTTTAAGCACTGTGTGTTAGAATCTATTTGACTTAATTTATTTTAATTTATTTTACTTTCACATTTATATTTTATTTCTAATTTGTGTTATACTGTACATAATTCCAACTCAATTGTAAATACTTTTTCTCAATTTTTAATTTATAATGATTTTTATGGATTTAATGTTATTTTAATTTGTATCTTTGTAATAATTAACTATTTTATGAACTATTTTATGGATTTAATGTTAGTGTTTTTTTTTTTTTTTATGGATTTAATGTTTTTTAATTTGTATTTTTGTATTAATTAACTATTTTATTTTAACTCGCTCTAGCTCTAATTCTAATTGCATGTAGTCTGTCCCTATAATTGTTGTAGCACTTGACATGTTTTTTTTGGTTTTTTTCTATATAATTTATGAATGAACTGGTGTATACGATGTTGGTGACTCTAATAAATAAACAAATAAACAAATGATTATGAGCCCTCTCTATTCCAAAACTATATAACTGCCATAGACAACTATAGAAGCACTTTCTATGGTTTTGTGAAGCTTGTGCTTTATTTGTTATTTATTAACCGACTTCCAATCAAAAAGGAGGAGGTTCTCAATTCGGTTGTATGTTTTTTTTTTTTTTTTTTTTTTTTTTTAATGTTTGTTACTGCATAACTTCGTCATTTGTGAGCCGATTTGAAAAATTATTTTTTTATCTGAAAGGTACTGCTTCCAGATTGGTCCCATTTTAATTTTATTAAAATCGGTGTTGCCATTTTTTTTTAAATAATTTTTTTAATGTTTGTAACTGCATGCCTTCGTCATTTATGAACCGATTTAGAAAATTATTTTTTTATTTGGAAGGTTATTTTTACTTCCAGACTGTCCCAAACAAATTTCATTAAAATCGGTTTAGCCGTTTGGCAATGAAGTCGGTTTCTCAAGTTTTTTAAACTTATAATTATATAGTGTGGCTGTCCTACACGATGTGAATGAGCTTGTGCAAAGAAACTTTGGTACTTTGCCCACAAAGACCAAGTGAAAATAAACATAGTTACTATTATTATACAATTAAATGCGTATTTGGTTAAAGTTCTGTTACCTCTAGAAACGGCACTGGAAGCTTTAATGACGTCGTCTGTTTGTCAACTATTATCTCTTTATACCTGTCTTTTTTTGTTTGCATGATTATCAATAGCCTAAAATATTTGTAAGCCTAGAGCAGAATCAAATAAAAAACATGTAATGCCTTTATTTAGAACAAAAACAAGGGTTTTCGTATAAATGAAAACGTTGACACTACTGAGTAGCAGTGCCAGCGCCCTCCTCCGTAACAAAACAAGAATAAATGTTTCACTAATGGTTAAATCCAACACAAAGAAGCAATAAAAAAGAATAACCTAGATAGAATACAGAGGTACTTTAAAATTTTTATGTAATATCTATATGACCTGTGCTTGACAAATAAAGAATTGAATTGAATTAACTTTCTAAAATATCTTTATAGAAATAGAAATAGAAATAATTTATTTTGCGTCAACTTAAAATTAAAAGGTACAGGTATTAAACTTAGATTACATGACGGCAAAAAAGGTAGACCACTCAGCATTTGCTACAAGGGCATGGTAACCCTTGTAGCGCTGGTTTTCAGTGGCACCATAATATAATTATAATAAAACTAACGCTAAATAATAATAATGAAATATACCTTACACGAAATAAAACAATATTTGTTACCCAAAAACACACAGAAATATCAATTTAAAATAATAATAATAATAGTCTCTTTATAAAACAAAAACACAACAGTTTCTATTAAATTAAATTAAATTTGAAAGATACGTGGGTTTGAGTATTCTGTGTATCCAAGTATTATAATTCTCTCACTAGTGTTTTTTTACTAAACGAATGCTATCCATAAAAATTTTAACTTCTTTCTTCTGATTCTGACACATAAAATTAGATATACAAATAACTAACCAAAATCAGCATTACGATTAGTTATTCAAAGAAATCTTTACGCAAACTGAATACGAAGGCGAAAAAACAAAGTTGAGCGCTAGAATCAGGGAAAATGTAGATTATAAAGAAAACATTTACGGAGTTGGATAGGAACATAAATATGTATGTTGTGGGCACTGTGCAGCCGGAATATGCTGGCCATTATTCTTTTGAGTCCATCTATCATCGCTGGGCCGCAAGACGGCTGTGATGTTGGGGCTTCCTGAAATAAAAGCGAGCTTATCTTTGCACAGCCGTATACCTGAGCATCTACAAAATAAAGGTTAGATAATAAGAAATCCAAAAGTGTGTTCTCAATTTCACCACTTCTGTAAAACTTTGAATTTAAACTGCACTTACTAAATATGTTAAACACTTTGTCAATGTTCGAATTTCGAATGACATTCAAACGTCAGATTCGATTTTTGACAAAAAATAGCTGTTAATTTTAAAGTTTGTCTCATTTTGGTGGTTAATTCTTTGACCAAGTTTGAATTTAGAGTGACATCCAAACGTCAGATTCTATTTATTTCAGAAAAAAGCTGTTCTTTTTATAGTTTGTTTCATTTTGGTAGTGTGTATAATAACCAACATTACTTTTGTACAAAATGTGAAAAATCCTGTGAAAAATGCCCGAAAAGTACAGTTTTTTTTTTAAATTCCACACACAATATGCTTGCTCTTTTCGACCAGAAGCCAAGCATAATCAGTGTGATGAATTGACGCTTCGAGGTATGAGAATATTCAGATGTATCCCCATCTGGCTCATCAATCATAGGTGTCGAACACTGACGCTTTGCTTATGAACAATGCGAGGTAAGTAAATCATATGTAGGCACGTAGGCGTATGCTGTATGGATGTATACTTTCATGTACATTTTTATCTTTCAATGTTTTTTTTGTAATGTTTTCTTTGCGTTGATACGTTATTTTCACCTGTCCTCATCAAACAAAAGAGTTTTTCAATTTAACTGTAATATAAACAGATCAATTTATAATCCTTGTTTGGATACAGTTACCTACGAAAACTTTAGTCCTACCACCAGCTCTGTCTTTAGCTCTGGTTTTGAGTCTGTGTGAGTATTGACTAAATAAATCCTACGTAGAAACGTCACACACATAGTATAATACACTGGTCAGAACTCACACAGATTCAAAACCAGAGCCCGAGACAGAGCCAGACAGAGCTTGTTGTAGGCCTACTTATATTAACAAGCAAATTACAAATGGTCGAAATCTCCAATTTTTCTACAAGCTGTGTCGATAAATATCGTAAAAGCTCTAATGTAATTTGAGAGGCCATACATACAAGGATGCCGCATACTCAAAGTGCTCAAGACAATGTCTTTTTATGGCGTGAGTGGTAACCTACACCGTCAAGTGGTGTGTAGGCAGGAGTAGCATGTGATAGGTATGTGCTATTGTCTCAGGTGACAGCGTATTGTGTGCTAAGAGCTCTTCTGTTTGGGACTGACTCCTTGAATGAAAATTAATCTAGTGTCTGCCCGGCAACGTACAATTTCCGATGGAATACAAGACTTGAGAATTAAAAATACCCGGACCGTCACACACCGATAGTAGATAGTTCAAGGGTGCAATCACGAATATTTCAAAACGATTTGGTCGTTTAAAAGGAACCTTTTTGATTTTTCCCTGCCAATTCACCAATCAATTCGGGTTACTCACCAATGCCACACTTTTTTTCCACTTACTGCCACGGATTTTGAAAAGCAAATGAGTTATTACTCCACAATAAGTATAAATACTTGTGTATTATATAGTAAGGTCCACAACGACCACCGGCAGTATAATCTAAGATTTTGTAAAATATGTTTTATAATCTAAAACATATTTTACAAAATTACCTTTACCTAGTGGTTCTTGAAACAATCCAAGCTTTTATTTTCACAGATGTCGGCGAGCGGGTGTGCACGGGGTGAAACTGTACGAATTCGCGGGAGGGGGTGAGTACCAACATGTGATTTATAGACGCGTTTGTATCACAGAAATACATAAAATGCCATTTCTGTGAAAAATGCCTTCCACATTCGATACTTCACATTAATGTGGTAATATTTTTTCGAATAGCACAATAACGATTTTGGTTTGTGTAGATGTAATTGATTTATTTTTCAAAAGCTTATAAAAGTAAAATCTTTATAGAAGTAAAATTACTAACAAAAACCGTATACTTAATCAAAATTAGATCGTCTAGAATCTAGATTAAATTAATGATTGAGAAAGCTGGTTGAAATTGTGAGCAAACAGTTTTTAGGCAAAATAGGTTTCAGTTTAACCAGGAAATTAGGAAAAGCAATTTTCACAACAAATGCTTAGTGATTTTCGTGAAAAACGTTTGGAGTGGCCACTACAAAGCTGTTACTCCGCAACATGAAAATTCAAGAGCGTATTCGTTGCGAAACGTATCTCATTATGGTAAAATAGAGATGTGTGCCTCATCCGGTTTTTTCCATTAATCCGGTTACTATCATAAATGAAATGAAATGAATCAAAATGAAATTAAAATGTTAGTAAAACAAACATTAACATTTTTAAATTAATTAAATGTTTATTCGCTTGAAATATGGTTAGGAGTTAGTTCTTATCTTATTTTATCAGTTTTACATATTTCACCAAAGTATTGGCATGCAAATTTTAAGTTTTTTATTTATACAATTAAAATACATAACCTGAATGGAGGCGATAATGTACATCCAGTTATTGTTAACCCTGTTATGATGATGCCAGTTGAGTCTCATGTACACATTCAATCAATCATGCAAATCAATTAAGTATTGATTTTCCTTTTTTGTTCCGGCATTGGATACTCATATTTTTCTTTAATACCTTATATAGGATGGATACCCTTGGATAAGTTACGTACATAATGTTCACTTGGCTGCCAAGCGAACAAACCGAGTGTGCCGGTAATTTTTTTTACAATAGCTTCAACGGGGCTTCAAAGCTTCTAGGACAATTATTCATCGCTATGTAAAATAAAGTATATAATTGAAATATTGAACTGCTACAATGTACAAAGCCACTCAACCAATGGCCATAACAATTTTCGAGTGGAAAAAAATGGATCCGTTTTAGCTGGGTGTAATTAACTGGCCATACATTAACCGGACCCAACCTACCTGAATGCTATTCTCTAGTCACGTGTAGGTATATTTATCTTTCATCGAAATTATTTTATCAATTATAAAGATAATTCAGATGCGTAGAGCTTTAAGTACTTGGTGCACGAAAAAGGCCTCTTTGGGGCGCACTAAAATCCTTTTACCACACTGGTTCGCAAGAACTAGTCTAGTGAAACTAGGAAGAAGGTAGATAATTCAGTTCACTCACCAGCTATTTTCACATTTATAAAACAATAAGGAATTAAGATAGGATCGGATAGTAAGATTAGATGGGATAGGATAGAATGTTGTCAATATAAAGTGATGGAACCCTCTTCAAAATAATATCAGATTTAACCGGCTTTTAAGGTGAACAGCCCTGCGTGGACAGAATAAATTGGAGCAGGCTGTTTGTTGAGCACTTGGTAGCAAGCGGGCGTCGATTCGTTCCATTCAATTCCTACCCAATTTAATTGCAACTGAAACGTATTAAATTAAACCGATTATGTTGATTATTCATTGGATTTTACCATTAGTCGTTTAATACTCTGTCATAATTATGGACATATTGCATTAAGTATTATTGCATACGTTGTTTATATAAAGGTTGTTTTACATCTAGTGATGTAGGTACTTACTTACTTTTTTTCATAAGAAAGTTTTTTTTACCCAGATAATGTTTAGACAACATTAAACTTATTTAAACATACTAACAGACGCTGAAACCTACAAAGGAAATACCAAATAAATAATAAAAGAAAATCAGAAGAGCACCACATTGAACTAACTGCATTGCGTTTAATGCAAGTTCATATTTGTGATTGAGATTTTTTTTTTTCAAAAAAAATTGGGATTTCAAGGGATTTGTGATTTCAAGTCAGTTTTGATTCATTTTACGCCGTCTGTCACACGCAAAGTCATCTTGCGCGGATTCTAACGGCTTTATTTGAAAAATAAGATGTGACAACAGCCGTCAAAAATGACAAGGGTGCAACGAAAATGTCAAAAAATGAATGTGACCATAAAGTGTCAACAATAATTGCTATCGGAACACATTTCATGGGAGCCTTCGATTTGACCCTTCGCTGAAACTCAAAAATAGAAACCTTAAAAATCTTCTTCCTGTCCTTATCCCACTTTATATGGGGTCGGCACAACATGTCCATTCCCCTCTGTCAGCCGTCATCTCTGTGTTCGATCACTTCTCTCTAATCCATGTCATCTTTCACACAGTTCATCCATGCTTTCTTTGGTTTACCTCTGCTCACATATCCATCCACATCCATACTCATCACTTTCCTACTCACTTGACTTTCATCCCTCCTCAAGATATGCCCGTACCACGCCAGCCTACCTATACAAGGTGTATCTAAATATGTGTACTATGCGAAGGTGGGGGGTTTCAGACCACAATGGTGATCAGTTGTGGGGGGGAGATAATTAAAGAATCCTATTTTCAGTTTCCCATACAAAAATATTTAATTTCATAATGCCTAAATAAATTGACAACCCTATCCTTGTAACCCTTTGACCCCTTGACCTCTGTAGGTCTACTACTACCTACTACCTCTGTAGCTGAGTTTAGGGTTGTCACTTTGTATAAAGTCAGCTGTTCATGTTGAAACTTAGTTGCAGTTTTTTTCAGAGATACCAATCGAAGTTCGAAAAGTCGTTGAACAAAAGTTGTTCCCCGGGGGGTGGAAATTCACCCCCCTTCAGGATAGTACACATATTTTGATACACGTTGTATAATGCTGCTAAATTTTTCAAAAACCTATTTTTTTCCATTACGTGGGCGTAGCGTGAACGTTACATTTTATGGGTCGTACCTACTAATTACATTAATCTAAGTAGTTATTGTGTTGCAAATAGCAGCTTGTATTAACCCAAAAATTATCGAATGGCGACCACGAGCCGGAAGAAGAAACGTATTAGAGCGCCCATACCCACCAGATGGACTGACGACATTGTTAAGATCGCGGGAAGTCGGTGGATGGAAAGGGCTCAGAATCGTTCTTCCTGGAAATGTGTAGGGGAGGCCTATGTCCCGCAGTGGACTTCTGAGGCTGATGATTATGATGATGATGATGATGATAATAATTAGCCCAAAAGTGTTGAGTCAATTGAACAATTAACATAACGTTTAACAATGTGTAATACATTTCTAACTTATTAAAATACAGTAAAACGAAACAGCGGCACATCTTCAATTCCCACAGGTAGGTACGGTATACCCAGCTCTTTTTAGAACCAAATACTGACTCAAGATTTTTTTCTGCAAATCCAAAAGAGTATGGACTGTAACTGACTGGCTGCAAAATGGCGTAACAGTTCCCTCATGAAACAAAGAATCTGGTGACATTATAACAGACAGAACCTTAAAAAATCATTTCTTTGGTTTAGGAATATTTTAAAAATATCTAGAGGGTAAGGGAAACTTAAGTAAGCTTAACCACACTTGGAAAACAAAATTATTATTTATTAGCTACCTCCAACCTTGCACTTAGCCCCTCGGACTAGTAAGAAGATAAGCCGATGAGCCGACAGCAAACACTTATGAGTTGTTTGGTCATAGAACAGCGAGGCTGCTTTAGATTAAAGGAGATAAAGGTGCCTTTAGAAAAAGTAATTCCTGTAGCTATAATTTTTTTAGACGACTGGCTGATGAAACAAGCATATGGCCCACCTGATGTTAAGTGGCAACTATCGCTTATATTATAACAAAGCATTGCCTCGTAGGTCACGCACGTCAGGAATGTGCCCTGAGATACACTGCCCTGCGTCCATCAGCTTAAGACGAACAAAATACATATAATTTTAAATAACTTAATTGTTTCTTATTGATTAACATTTTCTTTTTGCTGTTTTGATATAATAACTTTTTCATTTAATACACGATAGCTACTGCAATATTATTTTGATACCAGGCATAGGTATAAAAGTAACTCTATTTTTATCCTTTCAAAAATATATAATCTAATTATTATAAATATCACTAAGGAAATCACTTAACCAATAAAAGGATGATAGCTCGTAGGGATAATGTTACTACAGAATCATATTAAGCTTATAAATAGAACTGCCTATTATTATCTTTCTTATTTTGTGTTTCAAACCTCGTTTAAACCATAACTCTGTTATTAATACTCCTGGCGTAGCGTTGGACTAGTTAATCCGTGTTTTGTCACATTTGCTCGAGTGACAATTGCATGAAACACGGATTAACTAGTCCAACGCTACGCCAGGATTATTAATAACACCAACGTTGCACCGTCGATGATATTTATTATTCAAACAATCATCTGTTCAATGTCTTCTTTTACATATCCACATCCTATCTTATAATAAACGTATTCTACGCAGGTTCCGCCAACAAAGAAGTTTTCGGCGTTTGGCCCACGCTTCGCGAGCACAGAAAAGTTTACACACATTGCTTATATTACGAGAAAACTCGACTGAATATTGAGGAAAATAATCAGTAAGTACACAAATATGCTCAACTATAAAAAGCTACAGCCGACAACCGTTGGGGAATGAAGGTTCTCGAACGGCGACCACGACCCGGAAGACGAAAAGTAGGGCACCCACCCACCAGATGGACCGACGACATTGTTAAGATCGCAGGAAGTCGGTGGATGGAAAGGGCTCAGAATCGTTCTCCCTGGAAATGTGTAAGGGAGGCCTATGTCCAGCAGTGGACTTATTCAGGCTGATGATGATGATGATGATGATGATAAAGAGATGATAGAAAGGACGATGGGAGATGGATGAAGGCGGCTACAGAATGGTGGCCAAGGGATGCTCAAAGACCTAGAGGCAGACCCCCCGCCCATTGGTCGATCGACATTGTCGCTAATGCTGGGAATGAGTGGATGAGACTCGCGAGGGACTGGAAAGAGTGGCGCAACAAAGAGGAGGCCTATACTCAGCAGTGGGTACAAATGGGCTGAGATGATGATGATGATAAAAAGCTTCTATATGTGGCTTATCTAGATAAAAGTGGACTGAATGGTATTCCTATAGAACTATAATATCTATTCGGTTTAGTTATTACAGTACGGCCACATGAGGGCGATTAACTGCGATAATTGACAGCTTCATAGGTATCGCTATTAAATATCGCGGTTTATCGCCTTTATGTAGCGATAAGTATCTTTACAGTGTTATTGAGAAACAAACACCTTGTATCTAATTATATCTCATATACCACGAATTTTTCGAACTATGTTATGTAAGATTTTGAATAAAATGTTACAAGTGAAGGTAAAAATGTTCATTTTTCGTCTCCTACTAAGAATAAGTCAGAGGTATTTAGAATGTGTATTTTATTTACAGAAACACGAGCATCATTAAGGACTTATTATCTGAAAGAAACTTTCAGCACACAGGTAAGCAATACGTGCAGGTTCTTTAACTTTGCTAAAATATCGTTAAATAACAATCTCGCCTGCCAGACTGAAACTTAGAACATTAGTTCTAATCTTCCCAAGAAAAGATCCTTTGAACTAATAACATTGATTCTTTATCTTTAACAGCATAATGTTTTTTTTGTACATAGTTTGTTATAGAAGTAGCAGGGCTCTTTGATAAGGGCTCGTCCGGGGAAGTAGTACCACCAAGCCTATTTCTGCCGTGAAGCATCATTGCTGTGTTTCAGTTTGAAGGGAATGGGTAGTTTTCAATTAATTATTACTTATTTTGATAAAAGAATACTCAATTATCAATCAAGATTCAAGCGGACTTCGTCTTCGCAGATAACAATTGAAACGGACTGACGGACTTTTGTACGAAAGATCGAACCTTAATCTACACTTACAGCAATTTAACTTGGCCCTATAAAAGAGGAAGTTACGAGCCTAATTCAATCCATTGCTTCCTAATGTGGCTTCATAAAACATCTTGTTTGTACGACATTAAGGGACCTCAAGCTGGCCAAGTCCGCAGTGGCATTGTCGACATGCTCGCAATTTCGCCCTACTTTGTCTCCATTGCTTACTGTCGCGGTCACAGAACAAATGAGAAAACAGAGAGCGGTTTCGTTTTTGATTGTTTTCGTCGCAGCGAGGCTGCCGTTATCATTAGTTACTCGACACGATACAACTGGCACGAACAATTAGTGGTGAAAAGGCAGTGATTAATACCTATGGATGTCACTGTTTGACTGCCATTGACCGGACATTTATTATAGTCTATAAGATCCCGCTATATAGAAGGACCTTCACCGAGCTGGTTATTTAATGAAACGTATTTTATGTATAATTAAACATGCCAATAAATATATTCTATATGGGTTGCCTATCAAATTTCAGTCCAGGATAATTATCATTAATTAATAATAAAAAAAAAAAATATCTTTCCACTGGTTTGTTTAATAGACAAATTCTATACCAATTGAAAGTATAGACCCCAGTATTTTTATTCAATAAACATACCGGTGCAAAATGCTAGTATCGATTTACCTGTTTATACCTGGCTTCCCGAGAGTTTTGACCGGAAAAAAATAGGCAACCTAACGTTTGCATATTCTATGGGGTCTATACTTTCGATTGGTATAGAATTTGTCTAATAAACAAACTGGTGGAAAGTTAAATAAACAATTTAGTTTTTTAATTATTAATTTATCATATCCTGGACTGAATTTTGATAGGCAACCCATATAGAATATATTTATTGGCATGTTTATTTAATTATAAAATACGTTTCATTAAATAACCAGCTCGGTGAAGGTCCTTCTATAGCGGGATCCTATACTATTACGTTGCACGGAAAGTACAAAGCAAAATTATATTCTTACCCCTGCATTCATAATGTCTGATACATTTTAGCGGCTCGCTTTTTTTTTCATAACAACAAATAGAGATGGCAAAAAGACTTAGCGGTCTGCTAAGCTAAATGACTGTTGTAAGACCATTATAAATATTATGAGCGTTAGTCATCCATTTAAAAAGAACAATACCTGGGTATTATTAACGTCCAATCATTATTTTTTTTATACGCAGCACGAGTAACTAATTAACAAAAGTACACACAATTTTAGCACGTTCTGCAACAAAAACAAACAAATGTAAGCATTTCCAGTTTAGTCTGTTTATGAGTTTCCTAGTTTTCAAAGGGAGAAATATTGCGCTGCGCGGCTCGTATTTGAGGAACAAGAGTGTAATTCCCGGAGGTTTTGTCTTGCGGCAATGCGTCCTACAAATGAAAAGATGCCGACATTCAAAGAGTGAGCTATGCATTTTTAATTTTTTTCTTCTAAGGCCGGTCCATTCCATTTGCAGCGCAAACTTACGAGGGCTTTGTGGCTAATGGACTTTTAAGCGGGTTTTGCGGTCGTGTATTCTTTATCGGCTTTATAGCCGAAATCTGGCAAGTATTCTGATCACACGGGACTACTAAAATAGTGTCGTAGACTTGAAACGACTACGTAGGTAGCGATTAGCTAGAATTTCGCTCTCGGGAATTGAACTATTTGGTCCCCGACATATACAAATCCATGACAGTTTCCAGCGAAGTTTTGATACTCCAAAACACTACGAACTACGAACTTGAGCATACATTATTTTTTTATTCAACTTTAGTATGAAAAACGGAAATTTCAACAGTTTGTTGTAAAACTGCGCAACTTTTTAAACTGGCTATAAGATAAAATAATAATAAAGCTCAATATTAGCCACTCACATCCTAAAGACTTTCGGAACAATTTAAAACAAGACCAAATGCAACATAATATTATTGTTTCGCAATAGATGCGGGCAGTCGCTTTATGTATTCAAGCACAACACAACCGCTCCACAACGGGCTCGCAAAGCTTTGAGGGGATGAGACATTGCGATTCATTCTCGCATTTAAAAGCAAGACTGTAATTTCGCAGGCCTTTGTCTCGTCCGGGACGGCGGTGGCGGCTTGCAGGAAAATATGCGCATTCAAAATGGATTTTTATCGCTTTTCAAGTGGTATGCTTTCGCAGAAAAGTCTGTTCACATTGTTTAAGAACCTATTTATGCTCGTAGTGGGCATATGTCAGACTTTAGCAAACTTTTAGTTTATCCAACTATACATATTATCTAGCTAGACTATCACTGCACACGAATATCATGTGCAGTAATTTAAGAACCTGAGCACGTTATTCTAGTCAAAAGTTACTTAAACCATTTCACCTTTTGAGTTCGTATATAGTAACCATGATTATCACAATTAAAGTTACATAGATCTAAAATGTTTTTGATGTTCGAAGTAAAGAAAGTCTTTTCGATATAGAGCTAGATAGCCCGATTACTTTTATAACAAAGGTTATAAAAGTAACTGTGGCTTATATATGATCAAATGAACTTCCAAGTGAAGTTCTATCATTATTATATGAATTGCTTCATTAGAATATATGATTAACACCGTAGTTTCCCTAATATACTGGGTAACAACCGCACCTTTTTTAGAGATTTAAAAAACAAACATTAAAACCTATTTTCCATCTGCTCAGCCCCGTCGTAGGTACGTCAATTGCTCATTTCTTTAGAGATAGTACATAATGTAATAATTACAAAACTTTTTATGTAATGGGAGGCGCCTTGCGCCAGGGAGGGGAGGGTATCATATATTCTAATGAAGCAATTCATATAATAATGATAGAACTTCACTTGGAAGTTCATTTGATCATATATTATATTTCATTGCTTCATTATTCATATATGATTAACACCGTAGATGTTAAGAGCAGAAAGTTTTGGAATGAAATACATAGTTATTGCAATAACTATGGATTATTTATTGGTAAGTAATCACAAACAATAATCAGTTAAAGATACAGATAACAACACTGTAATTAGAATGTGATAGCTTCTTATTCAATTTAACCTGTCACAAATAATCACCAAACAAACATATTGATTGATATTAGGAATAATTCAAAGTCAAAGTGTATATACATATTTGTACAATCACATAGTACTGGGTTGGCAATAGTAGTAAATTTTAATGCATTACAATAAACTTCCTGTATATAGGAAAACAGACGGACCGCGTGAATTCACCTTGGTCCAGGATGGTTCTCTTGTAGAAACCGAGTAAATGAGTTACACCTGTTGTATCAGCCTGCGGTCATGCGAATAGTTTCTACACTGACGCTTGAGTACCCCGCAATCAAAGTAAACGCATGTCGTTTACCCACTGTGAGCGCCTAAAAACGCTGACATTCACAACACTACTCTCTGACAGTATTTGTTTAATCCATCACTGATATTCTGTGATGTAGAAGCTGTGAGTGGACGTATCGGCGTCAACTCACTCCTTGCTATTCATAAAGTTCTAAAATTTTTAGTAAAATAAATTTAATCTGAAATAACTGTACCCGGACTGATACCCATATCAGCTTTATCGAAATATAGCAGAAATAAAACCGCTTGGTTTTCCACCAGGGGAGGATGCTTCAATAATATCTGCTATGACTATACTAATACTATCAGGTATTAGAAGATAACAGGTTGTCAACATAAATCAGGAATAGATGTCTGGACTCAGTGGCTAGTACAAACCGCTAACAATTCTTATGATTAATATTACTTTTCTCAATCTTTCTGTTTTAGGAAAGCATTTTGAAATAAGATTCAAAAACACCAAGCACTAGAGTACCTGGGACTTGTAGTAGGTCTTAATTTATAAACTTAACGCATTCGTTTGACCCGGTGCTATTTACCCATTCGGGCTGACAAGGCCTAACGGTGGGAAATAATAGTACCTTAGACAATGTGTCGTCTGAAATGTTAATATAAGAAATGTGGTATCTTTCCGTAGGTTAGAGTCAATGTTGTTGACAATGCAACACTGCTACCAAAGCATAAGCAAAGTGTTATATATTATTATATATTATATATAGTATATATTATAATCTTTCCCGTGTATGAGATTATAGCCTTTGAAAAAAGATTGGCAAAAAGTTTTTATTGGGGCTTAAATACTAAACATCTGTAACTAAGAAGTCTTGCAATAACGGAAAACATGGTTGCGATGGCCAATAGGAAAGAATACACCAGTATAACCATTTGCCATTATAATAACTTTTTTAGAGTATTAAAAATCAGAAAAAATTAAAAACAGTGGGAAGACGTAAAAACAGTCTGCGTGCAAGTTCATTGTAAAAATGCGTCCACGGCTACCACGTCGGAGCTCTGTGTCCATGAAACATGTCTCTGGTGTACCTTGCGCTATTATGAGATGCGAGCAAGCCAATTTTTGGTTGACCGAAATATTGTACAACGTCACGAAAGACCCTATGAGAAAGTGATCGTTCCGTAACTGGTGTGAATAATCTAAAGGCGGCGTTCACGGAGTCCACGTTATAATTTATACGTATGAGGCGAAAAACCAAAGACCACTTGATCGCACCACCTTCGTGTTATCCATGCGTAGTAATATTGCGCATATTAGTAATTTGCGCTTCTATTTGCCATAGATTAAAACTAACAGACAGCGCCCCAGTCTGCGTTGAAAGCGTCAGCATAATAAACTCAAGTTCAAAAATGTTCTTACCCATATCCAATGGCCATAAAGTTGCCATCAATATTTGAGGATCACCAGAAAAAATCATCATCTAATATAATACTAGGTATAGTGAAATTCTGTTTCATAATTATCATGCCTTATTCAGTAAAGCAACGAAGTTATGTCGCTCTAAAATCTTGGTATATAATTGAACTTAGCTGCGGGGCACGTGGCGACATAAAACTCTGATAGCTCAGAGCGCACTCGCAAATAGAACATGAAGGTCATTTAGAAAACTTTGCAACAAACTCTGCATTTAAAGCCTCATCTGATTTTATCAAGGAGAAGAAATTAGTATCGTTTTAATTTTCGAATTCAGCGTCCAGGTTCTTGAGGCGTTTATTTGATCATAACGCAATTGAAGACGAAACCGCAACAACATAGTATAATTTTCAATATGTATTTCGTTGAATAGTTCATACATTTATCGTACGCATCGCTTACGCGAAATGGCATCTAATGTTGATAGAAAACCGTGATAACTCGGATAAGTAAAGACTTCCCGCATGATTTTAGTGAACATAAGTGCAACTGAAATCCTAAATGATAATACATAAGGAGTAAGTAGGTACGTATTATTTTAGACGAGTTATAGGGCTGATCCATCAGAAAACTGCATAGTAGTAGGATGCACCCTTTAAGCCGAAGGTGGTTAGGTATTACCTTGTACTACCTTGCCTGCTGTACGGCAGTAAGCTTCCATTTTAAAATGCTCGATCTAGATGTATTTGTCCATGGGTGGTAAATTTAGTTTAAAACCCTTGTCACCGAATAGGCTTTGAATGGAATGAGGAATATCTCTGATTATGAATTTGTCACGTGACACAGATAAAAGTCACCAGTGTCATGTCTATGCTTTCCTCAAGAAAACTTGATCTGAGGAATTGATGATTGACAAACAACGGTTCGGAATGGAATATAGCAACCATTTTGATCAAATCAAGTACAAACTATTGTTTGTTACTTAAAACCAACAATCATAAAAGTGTGGAGATAATAAGTATACTTGCATGTACCTGCGTCCATGATGACCTTGTGCCTGGGCACGGGTCTTGACACACCACACTGTTGTGTAGAGGCAGGAAGCTCCTGATGTCATCAGTGGTCATCTGCTGTAACCTCCTCGCCCCCTCCCTTTTTTGCCGGATGTCAAGGAGGCGCATTCCAGTTTCACTGGTAGGAAGTTGATCAAGTAATGGTCAATGGAGCAGTGGGCTCTTGTGGCTTAGCAGGTTTCTTTGGATAGCGTTGAACCAAACAATAAACCATCTCGTTCAGGCGTCGCTGATCATAAATATTATTATCATTTCATTTAAAATTTATTTATCAAAGTATGGAGTGACGAGCCATATTCAACTTTACGTGGTTTAGTAATGCGAATGACACAACAAACGGCATCCATTGCCGAGATATATCATGGGACATGTTATCGCCCTTGAGCAGCAAGTCTCTTGTTGACGGCAGTGACCCGAACCAAGTTATTGCTGGAAAAGAACCAGCGTTAAGCATTTTATCACGACTCGAACCATCAGTACTGCGGCTGAAAATTCCCGCATTTAACTTTGATGATTGTAACAACCAACAACAAATTATCCAGTACAAAGCAGTATTTTAGTAACTTGTCCTTATTTTCTCTAGGATTCCTAGTGTAAAAAGTGCCACAGATATGGACTGCGGACTCGTGGACTTACACCTGATTGTCACATGTCTCGTGGTCACGCAACATTGCAAAGGATCGTACTTGACAACTTGTCAAGTATGTTTATGCCTAAGTCAGGTGATTCGGACGTAGATTCACTACAAGCGAAGAGTAGTTCGGGGTCCAGACCAGATTATGTGCTGGCAATTTGATCTACATAACAGAACAGCATCATTCAGGGTAAAGTATTCGGTTGACTCCGGCCGAAATGGTTTCAGATGCAGTCAGTGCTGGCTTTGATTTAGTTATAGTCACTGTCCTTAGCTATTTCATGATCCTCGTTCCCAAAATTACATTTTGCAAATTGAGGTTGTGAGGAATAGAAAAAGTAGGTTAGTACTTACTACTACCTAGGTACCCGAGTACCTTAAGTTCGCAGAGGAACATTACAACTATTTTAGATTGTATGTATTTTCTGCTTAGGTCATCGTTGGAGACTCGCAGTCAACCCCGATGCCATGGTTGGTCATATATTTATTTTTTATTCTGATTTGGCAAATGTCAACGTTAGAGACCCGCAGTCAATCCCAGAGCATTCCAAACAGTTTTACCAACCTTCATCATTTTGATGATGAATCAATCCAAAAAATAATTCTTCGTTTTCTTGCATAATTTTTCTATTTGACACTGCACACCTTTTTTGGCATATTGCTCAGAAGGTGCGTGCGATAGTTACCGCGCACAAAAAAGGAATGAGCAATTGACGTACCTACGACGGGGCTGAGCAGATGGAAAATAGGTTTTAATGTTTGTTTTTTAAATCTCTAAAAAAGGTGCGGTTGTTACCCAGTATATTAGGGAAACTACGGTGTTAATCATATATGAATAATGAAGCAATGAAATATAATAAAACCGTGGCGTAACCGTTTTGTAAGTTTTGTATGGCCGGGTTCATATAACTTCCTGACCCGAAAACCGTAATAGCCCCAAAGCTCGAGAGCCTCAAGTCAGCTTGGTAACGAGACTGTCATACATTACTTCCTTGTTTGCAAAGCTAAATCTAGGCTTTACTGCTGAAATACATTACAACAGAAATAAACAGAGTTCTCGGAGAATTTTGAAGAGGTAGGTATGTGAAAAATTTCGGAAGATAACTATCATAATTATATATTTTAACGAAAAATATGAAATCTTATACAATCAAAAATTCACGTTTAACTTAAAAAAATGTTCAGCTATATTTGAATAGTTAGTGAATTTATTAATCTCAAAAGAAAAGTTTTATAATTGGTGAATTCAGAAGGAATTGAGTAAAGCCTTTGCGCACATCTATAAGCTTTCTGTGGTGGCAATCAGTGAAACGCTTCCAAATATCGCTGCCATATTTGATAGCGTTTCACTGATCGCTATCGATCGATAGTCGATAGTAGGAATATCACTTATTCGCTTAGACATTCGTGTTTTAAACAAAAGCAAACCAAACTATGATAACGAGTATGACAACCTCGTTAGCAATTAGAGTTTCGAAAACTAGGTTTAAAGAAATTTATTCACAAAAAAGACACAGTCACTTACATGTGAATAGTTATTTAACATAAAGTAAAAACTTTTCTTAGTACATAGTCTGCCTTTTAAGTTCTGTCGTTTGCAAACTTCCCGCAATTATAAAAAAAAAATACGGGTTGCACTCCGGGAGTGCCGGCAGAAGTGAAAACTTGATTATTAACGTTGAGCATGTTTGATATTTTGGAATGGTTAGGGGGGGCTTGTTTGTTATTTGGCACGCTGTAACATACACGAACATTCGCGCAAGCGCCCTGCGCTGCCTAAACGAAACAGTAGGCCCAGGCATACATTTTCGCCGCGCCGTAGAGAGGGGATAGCTGTCTACTCTCCATCCGTCTTACGCTTTTTCGATCAGGTCACGTGTCCTGACGCGCTGACGCGAGTTTAAGATTTTATACCCATTACAGAAAAAGTGCTCAACGCCGCTAAAGAAGTTTTCACTTCAAAAATCTTTTGGATCGGTCGAATAGTTTTTTTGTAGCGTTTATTCAAAACTGACAAGTCAGTTGTAAAAATGGAAATATCAAAGGAAAATATGCAGGCGATAATTTTCTACAACTTTCAAAGGGGATTCACGCGACTTCAGTGCTTTGAGGAGATTACTTCTGTGTTTAGTGATGCAGCACCATGTCATAGGACTGTAAAACGCTGGTATTTAGAATTTCAACCTGGGCATTCTAGCTTCAGTGACAAGCCACGTGAAGGTCGTCCAAAAACCGCCATTACGCAAGAGAATATCGATGCCGTGCGGCAGCTTATCGTCGAAGATAGTCATGTGGCATACCGTGACATAGAGACAGCTGTGGGCATTTCAGGGAATACTATCCTGAAAATCTTGCACGAAGAACTTGGCGTAAAAAAGTTGATCTCTCGTTGGATACCCCATTGGCCATTTTGACTACCCCCACTTCGGAGTGGAATAAATGTTTAAAAAACTGATTCGAACGCATGCAAAAGTGGTTTAAATATCGCAGAGAATACTTTGAAAAACAATAAATGTCAATAATCTATTAGATTGTTTATACTTATTTCAAACGACAGAACTTAAAAGGCGGCCCTCGTAGTAAGGTAGTCGTTCGATTACGAAGTAGGGATATGCTTATTAAATAAAAGAGTAAACGTTACGCAGCTACGAGTATAGCTAGGTAGGTAGTACACAAGGATACGCATCAGACTATGTATTGGTTACTGGATTGTCTCACGCAATCGTTCAAAAACAAATGTAAGTGTAAGGTCGCTCACGCTTCCAAAACAAAACCACCACATCCACCATTGAGTGCAATTGGCGCACTAATTTATAGTGTGCCAATTGTTCTCAACAATAAAATTCGATAGCCTTGCATTGAAAACGCGAAACGAGCCCACATTTTTTAAGATTGCGCGTAGTCCGTTGTAAAGTTGTGTTAAGGCCTGCGCACACCTAGTTCGCTGGCGGTAGCGATCAGTGAAACGCTGTCAAATATTCGCTGTCAAATCTCGAATCTGACAGCGATATTTGACAGCGTTTCACTGATCGCTACCGCCAACGAACTAGGTGTGTTCGGGCCATTAGTAAAAAACTAGTAAAAAACTAGTGCTAGGATCCAGTTAAAATCCATGCATTTTTTCATGCAATGTGTGCGGTTGTAGCGACTGACTGGGTCACTGTACTCTCGGAAAGTTCACGTATTGATTTTATTGCGCACGCCGAAAATATAAATGGAATCTACCGCCCGAACAGAAACGTATATTGACTTAATAGTAAAACTACTAGCCTACTACTACACTTCTTCTTCTTCTTATCGTGTCACTGATTCTTTCGAACCAAGTATGGTGAAAGGATTTTAAGTGCGCCTCAAAGAGGCTCCTTTCGTTTCCTTTCACCCCTATGCAAACACATATCAGCAACTATCTAAACACATGCTACTACACTTAAAACTAATAATTTGTTTATATTTATTAGAGTCGCCAACATCGTATACACCAATACATTCTTAAATAATAAACAGACCAATACCATGATAACATACAGACTAAAACTAAAAAAAACTGTAATTTAGCTTACACTATGATGGTCTTTAGATATCTACAAAACTTTTTCGACTCCTACTTAGAACCTTTTTGATGGCTCTTATCTTAAGTTTAGTTTATTTATTTCACTACTAGCTGTGCCCGCGACTTCGTCCGCGTGGTATAGTGTCTATGGGTAGCATTTTTAATTTGCAGCGGAAGAAAACAGTAATTAAATAACAACGTCATATTCGCGTGCACGTGACACAGTCGTCTGCCCTCTTACTAAACTTAGACATATGGCGTCGTACTACGCCACACTTTCATCCCCCCCGCATTCCTCTCCGAACTCCCCCCACACTCACCCCACTCTCCTCAACACCCCCCCACATTCCCCCCGCACTCCCCCCAGACTCCCCTCCACAATCCCCCTGTACTCCCCCCGCACCTCCCTTTCCACACTCCCCCCTGTACTCCCCTCCACACTCCCCCCGCACCTCCCCTCCACACTCCTCCTGTACTCCCCCCGCATCCCCCCTCGCTCCTCCCCTCCACACTCCCCCCTGTACTCCCTTCCACACTCCCCCCGCACCTTCCCTCCACACTCCCCCCGCACCACCCCTCCACACTCCCCCCTGTACTCCCCTCCACACTCACCCCGCACCTCCCCTCCACACTCTCCCCGCACCTCCCCTCCACACTCCCCCTGTACTCCCCTCCACACTCCCCCCGCACCTCCCCTCCCCCAACTCTCCCCTGTACTCCCCTCCACACTCCCCTCTGTACTCCCCTCCACACTCCCCCCGCACCTCCCCTCCACACTCCCCCTGTACTCCCCTCCACACTCCCCCCTGTACTCCCCTCCACACTCCCCCCTGTACTCCCCTCCCTCTATCCCCCCAGCACAAACTTTGAATGTTATATTTTTTATATCAAATCAACAGACTAAAAAATAAGTTTTAAGTTTCTAGCTCTTAAAATGACGATACTTCCATACAACTTTCAACCCCTATTTTCAACCCCTTACAACCTTTTTTTCGCAATAAAAAGTAGCCTATGTCCTTCCCCAGGCCCTCAACTATCTGTGTACCAAATTTCATTTCAATCGGTTCAGTAGTTTTGGCGTGAAAGCCAGACAGGAAGACAGACAGACAGACAGACAGACAGAGTTACAAACGCATTTATAATATTAATAAGGATAAGGATTTGGCAGCGTGTGTGAAAAACTTATAAATTACAATAAACAGTAGTAGATGGTACACAAATACATAAAACATAAATTATATTTGTTATTAGGAATATCAAAATTAAGCAAGAAATTATGGGTCAATAAATAATTAACACTCAGTCAGAACGAAGTTTTCTGACTGAGGCGCCTGAAATAAGCACATGGGATTATCAGATTATTGAATTGAATCGGAATTGAATAGACCAATTGAAAATCGATCATGTATCAAATCGAATGAATCGAATGGCTCACAGAACTTGTGATTGGTTTACAATCTAATCAACGCACGACATTGTATACCATTAATCTTATTAGCAATGCAACGCAAACTACTAATTGTTACTCTACTATTTCATTACTAAATAGTATCTTTGTGCTTTCTTTTATAAGTATATACTCATTAACATCGTCTAGGGATATTCAACACATTGTTGATTTTTACAAAAACTAAAAATAACTTCTAAAAACTAAGGTATGGCACAAGAATCTTTATTTTGTGTCGCTTATTAATAATAATAAAATACAACTGTTTGATATTATTAAATTATGAAAATTCAAGTAGGAACAAAATTTCAAAAATACAGGAAATCAATTCGATATAGAATATCCCTAGGCAATGTTGATGTGCGTAACTATGTAGATGAAGTTTTTTTCACATAGGTGTGCTAATTTTTACTTTTTCGCAGAACCAGATCATCTTCCGAGATCCAGACTCGACTGCGAAAGTTTCCTGAAATGCGACCTCATCCATTCAAGTCAAAAGTAAGTTGATCTAGAACTGAATATACCTACCGAAAATGAATATAATATTTTAGTCTTTCCAGTACATAAAACTGAGTGACATTTGTTTTCTACAGGATAAACTTTATCCTTCCGCTCCAACTTTGCTTGCATTTCCTTGGAAAACTCCAGACACTTATAGCGTCATATTTATCAAGTTTCTTGCTGTACGCTGAATGATTTTGAGTCGTATGTCGTCGTAGCTTAAGAGTATAATGTGATGTAGCCGGCTGTATCGTCGCGACATCCTCGTTACGTAATTATTTGACGCTCGAGGCTGCCACGGCCGACGACCCCGCTCGACTTTGACCCACTTCTTACTCTAATTTTCGCGTCTCGCCCCGTTTATCTACACCTACCGCCAAAACTTTAGCAGGTGTTGCAAATTGCTGTAGTTTGCAAGCTCTTGAACTTTACATTTGTTTCTTTTTAGTAGACTTTTCAAGTCGTATTCGAAAACTTCAATAAGTTTCGAAATTGCTACACTTCGGTCGGTGTATTTTACAACATGCATAACATAACCTACTAAAATTTTATGATAGCTGTAATGTTTTCTTTCCATTACTAATATTATGGTATGAAACATTTTCGAGTGATGCTGAGTAAAACAACATTTGGTAGGCTTATGGTTGGTATGGGTAATATTTCCATATTGGGGAGTTGCTTTCAAATAACGCGTTTTTGTATGTTTGTGTATTTTAGACATCAAAAACCATGGAATAAAAGAGATTGATGAATCAAATAATAATAATGAAAAAGGTTCTTCATTTTTCGAATATTTAAATTAAATTTTGAATGTTTACTCGGGAATAATTTTAGGTATAACAAAAATATATATCTACTGTGGTTTTAGCGTGTCAAATACGTTATGGTCCTTGTACTGCTCTATGAGCCATACAACTGTGTGTAGTATAACAAAACTAACTAAACAACATCCAGCAAAATAGCACACTACACATTGTTATAAAGATAATAGGGCGGAGGCTGTTCTATAAAACCTATAGGTGTATTATAGGCAGTGTAATTTTGTCGAGATCCGTTTCGAAACTATTTTATTACTCTTGTATCGCCCGACGGAATTGGAATTTAATTTCGCAGCGTCCCTAGCGAAATCGATTACAGGTCAGTGACGATATAAATTGTATCTTGTTCATTCGGCCATTTCGTTCCATGGAAAAAATGTTTCAGTATTATGCAATATCTGATCGAATGACTGAATAGATTTTGGTGAACATTTTACACAGTATACTGTGTAAAATGTTCACCAAAATCTATTCAGTTATTCATTTATTGTGACTTTGTTGACCCATTTTTTTCTACACACAGAAAAAAATGGGTCAACAAAGTCACAATAAATGCATTGTCAGAAATTTCCTGTCGGAGCAACTAAATACTCTGTTATTTTAGCAGAAAGAGCTTTGTTGGGTTCAGCAACTTTTTTATTGTCCGCTGATTTTCCTTCGTTTAATGTGCAAGGAACAATTTAGCTTTGTCCTTACATCAAAGTTAATAAAAAAATTGATTATACAACAATAAAACGTTTTAGGTGTGTCAATGTGAACATTGTTAATAAATCTAACAAAGTAATTATAGTCGTAGCATTTAACTACCATTTGACATGCAATAGATACGTTGCTGTAGTGAAAATGGAACGTTGCTAGCGTGTCAATGTGAACATTGTTAAAAAACGTAGCAAAGTAACTATAGTAGTGGCATTTGAGTACTTTTTGTAATACAATAAGTATGTTGCTGAGGTGAAAATGGAACTGGCATGTGTGTCAATGCGATTTTTTTTAATAAATCTAACAAAAGACCTCTATAGTCGGAGCATGTGACTACTCAAACTCATACTCATATTCTTTATTGCAATTATTATGTTACATGGTGAAGTTTTAAAGTTAAAAATGGTGAATACATAAGCCCTTAAGTTTAGGGCATAGCAATATTTGGAGTAGAAGTGGGCCAGTGTTATACAACAAATATATTACTGTGATGACAATGGATCGTTGCGAATGTGTAAATGTAAACATTGTAAATCAATTTAGCAAAATAACTAAAGCGTAAAGTTCAACTACGTTTTGTCATGCAATAAGTAAGTCGATGTGGTGACAATAGAACGTTGCTAGTGTATCAATGTGAACATTGTAAAACAACCTAGCAAAAAACTATAGTCGTAGTATTCAACTACCTTTTGTCATACAATAAATATGTCGCTGAGGTGACAATGGAACGTTGCAAGTGTGTCAATGTGAACATTGTTAGTAAAGTAAACTAACAAAAAAGCTGCTTACTAAATTTAGAACTAGATGGCGTGACTAAAATTGTAACGATCCTAGAACGCGCTGACGAAAACGCACGGCGTTTCCTTATATAGTAGAAGTGGTTTTATGAAATTGTATTCAACGGATTAATGACTCCGTTGAAGATTTGAGATGACTGGAGTTGATCCGATGAAAGCATCGGATCAACTTCAGTCTTATCAAATCTTCTTTTTTTACCCCTCACACTTGGGGTCTTTCGTACCTACTAGTTGTACATTTTTAGTCCTTCGTTTTCGAAATTAGTTCCGCTGACAAAAGATACGTTGTTGTAGTATCAAAACACGCCTTATTGATAAAATAGAAACATTGTTGCAATGACAATTAATTCTTGACAATAGAAACATTGTTGCAATGACAATTTACTTCTTGTCAATAGAAATATTGTTGTACTGACAACTTGATCCATGACAATAAAAACATTGACGCACGGACTATACACCATGGTGGGCTCTCCCCTGTTAAAGTTTTATTGTTGGAACCAACAATATTTTTTTCTGAGTGTACCCTTTTATCCCAAACAAAGCAATGCATTTACTGTGCGAACCAAATAAATTACAAAATAATATGTTTTTTTTTATAATACAACCCTCTGTGAATTTTAAACACGCAGAAAGGGATCAAGCAGTTCATCGTACAAAACAAATGATTGTTCTCGTCGAGGATCCAACCCCCAAATAGCAAAGATATTAGTAGCTGCAGCAAAGGCAGTCATATAAATTTTAATAAACCTATTGAATAATTATGTACCACTTTTTAAATTAACGCGATCGTTATGCTTAAGATAATCGCGATAAATACCCGTTTTTTCCATGTAATTATGAACGCATGGTTATAATTACATGGAACAAACGGGTATTTATTCCTGGTATATTCTTATTCAATCGAATTTTTCCCAGAAAATAAAGAATCAGCCTATTCCTAACTCGCTCGTAACAAGGGTAACATCCAGTAGGCGCCTCGTACACGTATGTAAGCAATTAACGAAGGCTCCGAATAAAAGAAGAGTTGGAGGAAAATAATTCCAGTTCGTTATTCAGTCCCTGTGGAGCGTAATTGGTAGCTCTTGTCCCGCTGTGAGGCCTTACATCAAATAGAAAGCCCAAATTAAGACCTTTTCATTTGCGCCAATTAATAAACTGAACATTTTTTTCTGTATTGCGTAATAAATTTGACAATTTGTTCACGTGCAACTGTGACAAACGAATATTTTACTGTAACTAACTTCTGTGACTTTGTTTACCCAATTTATTCATCAGTCGGTATGAAAAGAACTTTTGGTGTGTGTATTTGCACAGAACAAATAAACTTTGGATGGGTTTTCTACTTTTAGCAACGAAAGTATAATTTTGTTATTTTTACAGACCAAACCACACCAAAAGAAAAAATATGAGTGCTTCGAAAATTGTGTGTGAGATCTCAAAGGATGTAAGCGTCCAAATCTACAGAAGAAAAGGTGGTAAGTTTTTAAATTACTTGAATTTAAATTGTGTCTTACATAATTTGGTACCGCTACGACATCTCTAGTCTAGTACCTCTATTTGCTTACCTCTACGGCGTAGAGCCCCTACACCACGCGCCGCAGAGGACCTACGCATCATCTTGTTTTATACGGTCACGTTTTTTTTTCTTGGAAAATAAGATTGTAGGTAGCTACATCAATTCGAGCTATAAAATAAATGAGCACAATTCCATTTCTCGAATTTTCCGATTACCAAGCAAGAAAAAGAAAACCAAACAAAACACGAATTGAGAATTCCGAGAAGTCTTTAGATGAACTGATTCAGCTCAATACATTTTGTCGCGTGTGTGGAATGCTTGCCAAGAACTTACGTAAACGAATAGGTCCTACTATAAAAGCGAGCCAAAGTTTTGGAAAAACCTTTGACGCGTCAAACCAATCATATGGTTAAATACGGTTATCTTAACGGTTTAGAACTTCAGACGTTCTAAAATAGAAATTTCTTGTTTCATCTTGTTTTTTTTAATAATCATTTAGTCTCGTCTCAACCATATATCATTCACAGTCGGAAATGAATAGTGAATGAGCGAAGTCGATTGAAGACTAGACCTACGAGTACGTCTGAAAATTTATTTATCTTCTCTCTTCTTAAATATAAGAGCTTAGCTCTTGTCAGGGTTTTGATAATTAATTCTTTCGAATGCGGCCTCCTTGACTTCCTTATACGACGTGATAGTGACCTTTTCTTTTATCTGACTCACGTAACTTATTATTGGCCTTCCTCTTCCCCGTTTTCCTTCAACCTTTGCTTCAATGATGTTCTAATAGAAGCTGTCATGTCCTAGAAGGCTGTCTGAAAGATGTCTACTAATTCTATCGTTATTTAGTCCTACGGAATAAGACCCGTGAGTCAGAAATTAGCTATAAAAATGGTAGCCATTATTTTGTAGGAAAGCAAAAAGTAATAAAAAAAATATAATAAACAACAAAAACAATACAATAAGACCTTACAAACATGGGCACTTAAGGAAAGGTACTGGCGTACGACATAACCATAAGTGCTCTGTATTTCTGCCCACACAAAAGATCGCATTTACTTTATTAGGGGAGTTTTCTTTTTACTGTAATGTTATATTGTTTACTGTAAGCTGAGTACTAATAAATATTGCGCACACTATTTAGCCCCAAACTAAGCAGAGCTTGTAATATGGGAACCAAATAACTGATATAATACTAAATATTCTTTTGTTGGTTGTGATAATCGGCCTCCGCGTTTGGCAGCGTTTGACATCTGTCTCTCTCCTACTTGAGTGAACGATGCGTCCGTGTGGACAGCTGTATGACGTTGTCACGTTCAATTATCATCTGTAAACCGACTTTACAGGCAACTGATTTTTTTGGTATTTATTTATGCATAAATAATATACATAAATTCATTAAAGAAGTCAATAATGATGATCGACAGAGGGAAATGGAGGAGAAGAACATGTTAGGCCGTCCCTCTTAAAGTGGATTAAGGAAAAATTATGTCATAGAATATAGTAAGAACACCAAGCCTGTGTCAATTATTTTAAGTATGCATTAAAAACTATTGCAGTTTTAAAAGAAACTACGTATTGAATAAATTTGAGATCTCCTAAAACAAACTAGTTTAAAAACTCTATACTTTTACCGCTGGCTGTTCCATAAACACACAACGATATCGTGCCTCGGCGTAAATGTATCCAAATTCCAAACACAGAGGTTTATACGCACAGACCATATTTCGCTGTGCACGTCAAACGTGTAGTATTATGTGCTCGCTTGTAATTCTTGTCGATGCGAGCGATGACGTTAGTTGCGGTAAAGCATTCTGTCAAATATCGCTGTCATTTTTGACAGCGTGTCAAAAGTTTTTTTCCCACTCTAGTGCACGAAAAAAATTAAAGCGTTCACTACGATGTTAGATAGTAATATACGTTTGTAAGGCTCGTATTCAGAAACAGTGCTTGAGTCTGAGTCGAGCCTCAAGCACTCTCAAGCATAGATTTTCTGTTAGTTCAGTAGGCCTACCACAAGCTCTGTCTTGTTCTGTCTCTGGTTTTGAGTCTGTGTGAGGTTTGAATAAATAAATCCTACAATCATTCACACAGTATGATACACTGGTGACCACTCACACAGATTCAAAACTAGAACCAGAGACAGATAGAGCTTGTGGTAGGCCTACTTCATTAAAAAATTACAAAAATCTCGACTCAGACTTATAAAGATCCCGCTATAGAAGGACCTTCACCGAGCTGGTTATTTAATGAAACGTATTTTATATATAATTAAAGCTGCCAACAAATATATTCTATATGGGTTGCCTATCAAATTTCAGTCCAGAATAATTATGATTAATTAATAATTAAAAAAAAAAAAAATTAAACTTTCCACTGGTTTGTTTATTAAACAAATTCTATACCAATCGAAAGTATAGACCCCAGTATTTTTATCAATAAATATACCGGTGCAAAATGCTAGTATCGATTTACCTGTTTATACCTGGCTACCCGAGAGTTGTGACCGGAAAAAAATAGGCAACTTAACGTTTGCATATTCTATGGGGTCTATACTTTCGATTGGTATAGAATTTGTCTAATAAACAAACCGGTGGAAAGTTAAAAAAACAATTTAGTTTTTTAATTATTAATTAATCATATCCTGGACTGAAATTTGATTGGCAACCCATATAGAATATATTTATTGGCATGTTTAATTAAATATAAAATACGTTTCATTAAATAACCAGCTCGGTGAAGGTCCTTCTATAGCGGGATCCTATACTATTAGACAATGTTTCTGAATTGCATTTAAATAGTAGGTACTTCATTATTTATGACGTTTTGTCCGGGAAATGTTATTTTGATATGATTCAAACAGTAGATAGGTACGTAAATAAATAAACAGGCGGAGGCTTAGCGAAGGTAAATAATTTATCATTTCTTGGAGGAAAGACAGCATCACCCCCATTCATCAAAAGCGATAAAACATTCATTCTACAAAGCTTAAGTATCGTACTTTACCAGTAGGCCTACCACAAGCTCTCTCTGGCTCTGGTTTTGGAGCCTAATTCTCGGCTCATCTCGGATCATTTTGCAATTTTATTTTATTGCTTCTTTTCGAAGAGAGAATGGATGATTTCCTTGAGTAATTAGTTCCTAGTTTTTGTTCCTATAGTAATTATTATTATTATTATTAAAGTGCGGGGTTGTGCAATGCCAATGTGTATTTAAGGGACATTGAAAATCTCGGTCGGCCCGAGAATTAGGCTCCTGAGCTTGTGTGAGTGTTCACCAGTGTATTATACTGTGTGTGTGACGTTTCGACATAGGATTTATTTAATCAACACTCAAACAGACTCATAACCAGAGCCAGAGACAGAGCCAGACTGAGCTTGTGGTAGGCCTACAGGATCGCGTGACTTGTTGCGTTAATTTGTAATTAAATGAAAGTATCTATTACAAATCCTATACCTTGAATCAGTATGTAATTGTTTTTTGGTATTAAAGTAGTAGTTTTGCAACTGGTCTTGTGTATAAAATAAAAACCTACACTTTTTTAAGTCGGTCTTTTTTAATGAGATGTTTCATGAAGCTATAGAGCCCGCGCTAGGTAGGATACTGTTGTGTGGATTGTCCAGAATATTGGTTTATGATGCACATTATTCATTAATAATAATGCATCATTCGGATAACCTACCAAAAATGTTATATCTTATCTTATACCTTTAAACGAGAAAATCTTGTATATATATTTAGGATCTCGGAAACTGAGCCAACGATTTTCATGAAATTTGGTATACAGGGGTTTTCGGTTACGATAAAACGATCTAGCTAGGATTCATTTTTAGAAAATGTCCCCTTAATCGTAAAGTAAATAATCAACTTTATCATAAAATCATAACTCCTAGCGCCATCTGTTGATTAAGTCATGAGTTAGTGGGACAGAGAACGCCATCTATTGACGAGTAGTGGAGTTTATTATTATGTCGGTAAGATCGAAAAATATTAATATCTAATCAGTATGTAAGTAATTCGTATTTAAATATAATTCACAACAACAGTTTACCAAAAAAAAAATACCGAGCAAAGCTCGGGCACCAACTGCTAGTGTTAATAAAATGTAACATGCATGTGTATCATGTTATTGTGTAAATGTTATATTACTTTAACGTGTACTGTAAAGTGGGTATATTTTCTAATCCAAATAGATATCGCGGTAGACCACGTACAGGCAGATGAAAAAACAGAACAGCCCATTTTCAATTCCATAAAACAATGAATGGATTCATAAGACTTAGTACAATCCTATAAAATACATTACCACCGCAGATGGCTAAAATGGCTTCCCTCCTGCCACCAAGAAACAAATATATTGCGATTTGCTCCTTCATTTTCTCGGAAGGTATTTTATTGCTTTGGGGTCTCTCATAAATTCCGCACTCACTCAGAGAGAAAAATAAGGTCTAACCGGGGGGCTCACGAGAAATTGGTGCGAAAATTTCGTATTAGTTTATTCTTATCACATAAGCCCGACAGTCGTTCTACCTTTGTTCGGGAAACTGGAGGTAGCGATACACTCACTTATTACGAGGCTTGTATTCCCCCTTATTCTAACGTAAGTAATCGTATCTTGCGCTAACAGACAACCAGGTAATCGCTTTTCTAATAAAGGTGCGATGTTTTGCTGATATTATTCTATGCGTATTCAGAACTCAATCTCACTATCATTTTCTTATGATTTGTAAATCTATACTACTAATATTATAAAGCTGAAGAGTTTGTTTGGTTGAACACGCTAATCTCGGGAACTGCTGGTACGGATTGACAAAATATTTTTGTGTTGGATAGACCATTTATCGAGGAAGGCTATATTACATCACGCTACGACTAATATAAACAGCATCAATGCAAAATGTTGCAAAATTTGTGTCTATCCTTTTCTAACACGTAGGGACTTTTCTATCTCCATCCTTTTCTATCGACTTAGGGGCATTTCTATAAAATCTAGATATTGTCAAAATGTTCTATAATAGAATGCTTCTAAACGTTCTACAATATTCTCTAACATTCTGGAATACCCGGGCAACGCCGGGCTTCGCTGCTTGTACTTTACATAGGAATTGACTTAGAATAAATTCAAATGCAAAACATGTATTTCGGAATAGAAAAATTCATATAGCACACAATAATAAAGCATCTATGTATATAAAAGTGGAAAAACAAATATAATAATAGTTAGGCACCTACATACTTTAAAAATAAAAATAAAATCATAATGAACCTACTAATAAAAAAATAAAACATAGAAGAATGAGGAACCAATGACATCACTATAACATTATTTAAGGATAAAATTATGACAAGTAAATAAAATAAATGTACAATGTAGGTCAGTAAACTCTTCAACAAGCCAGACCAGTTAGTTCAGTTAGCCAACACGCAAAATAGTAGAATGCCGTCAACCCCAGTCAGTAGGCCTACCATGAGCTCTGTCTGGCTCTGTCTCTGGTTCTGGTTTTGATTCTGTGTGAGTGCTCACCAGTGCATTATACTGTGTGTGTGACGTTTTGACGTTGGATTTATTTAGTCATCACTCACACACACGCAAAACCAGAACCAAATACAGAGCCAGACAGAGCTCATGGTAGGCCAACTGCTCAAACTTTCAGACTAAAACGGCATTTCTAATTAAAGACTTTGCCTGCGTCCGTTAATAAAAGAGGGCATGAAAGACTCAAACAAACTAAAAAAGGTAAGTGTAGAACACATTCTGAAAGGCTAACTAATCTAGTATTTTGAACGCTCCAAGTAGAAGATCTACCTTCAGATGTACATTTATTTACACAAAAAAACTTACAATAAAACAAATATTAACAAAATACACCAGAAATATTTGAGCTATCTGCAGACCGTTACAAACGATCTAGAGATAGCTTAACTGATCCATCCAAATACTAGACGGAAGCGTTCCAAGACGCTATATAGCGGCATTGACCAGCTGAATATCAATGCTATGTGCACTGCGCCGTATATATGCACTGCGCCAGATACCCATTAGCCCTTGGATCACACGTCACTTCGATCTTGCGATGTTGTCATGGCGGTTCCAAATCTATACAGTCTGATAGTGCAGTTATTTTAGTGTTATTAATTTATGATAATATTATGAAGAGGAAGGGTTTGTATGCCACAAATAAACTCAAAATCTACTGGACCGATCTTTCACTATTAGAGAGCTACATTATCCTTGCGTAACACAGGCTATTTACTAGCGACTTGCCCCGGTTTCTCAGGGGTATAATTTTTCCACACGTTTGAAGCTAGGGCGGATCGCTAGTATACACTAAAGCTCTACTTTATTCTATCTTATTTTTTAAAACCGTGTAACTAGCTTTTTAGCTTCACTCATACCGTTAGCTGCTTAATCTAGCGTGATTGCGCTTTGGCGTGCCCAATCGCACAATTTTAGCTGTCAGTCAACACATGAGTTCACAGTACAACGCTGGGCGATACGCGACAGTGTTTACACAAGGAGCAGTGCAATAGCCGAGGAGCAAGATCGATGGAAACTCAAATAGCCCGAAGCTGAGAGGAAATGACCATTACAATCTGAATCTCTACAAGGCAAGAGTGAATGTCTTCTAGATTGTTCTGCTTCAAAGTTGGCTACAGCGTCACTTGCCGTCAAATTCAAAATTCAAATTCAGAAATTTATTCAGATGTATCACAAGGATTACCTTGAAACGTCTTAAACCTAGGTGAGTCTAGGTGCCAGTGCCACGGGACCAAGCCTTTATGAACAGGCAACAAACTACGGCTTGGTCGCTATCGTTTTTTTGTATGATCCTTTTACATCGGTGACATTGTAGTCAAAGGACGGTCTTTTTATTTACAAAAAAATACAGGTGTGCGATAAGGGCATGGTCTTAAAACTGGTGATAAGACAAGTTATCCTCGATATGTTACAAATAAATAAGAGCAAGTACATAAGTAACTAAAAAATTTAAATAAACACATAACTCAAAACAGAGATACTCAAAGTTCAATGACTTCGTAGATAGTATGAGCTACCATACCAGCAGATTACAGTTTCTGTATTGAAACTCTTACATTTGCATCGTATTGAAACGAAATATTATTACAAAAGATTCAATTTGGGCGCCGCAGAGGTCCAAATTGGTTACTGACATTATTTATTGCCTCCTGATCCGTTTCAGTTCCATTTCCTCTGCTTAAATTAGGGATTTTAAGGTTCCGTAGCCAAATGGCAAAAACAGAGCCCTTATAGATTCGTCATGTCTGTCTGTCTGTCCGTATGTCACAGCCACTTTTCTCCGAAACTGTAAGATCTATACTGATGAAACTTGGTAAGTAGATGTATTTTTTGGACTGCATTAAAATATTCACACAAAAATAGAAAAAAAAACAATGAATTTTGAGGATCCCCCCCCATAGATAGAACTGAAGTTCAAACTAGGCCGCTTTTTTTTTTAAAGAATCGTTCAACTAAAGCGGCAGACTGGTTGCTCGGTTGAGTTACCACATCTAGGCGAGAAGCTTGCGTAATAGACGCACTATTTAAACCATGTATTTCATATATTTTTTGTTGTTTATTTTAAGGTGCACTTAAATACCGAATAAGAAATTTACATATACATCTTTGTACCTTACCGTACCATTAAAATAGATATGCTTTTGTAAACCTTTTTTAGAAAAGAAATGTTATTGTATTGTATTGTAATTCCACTACATTATTCTGGTGTTAACGTATGCACCAATCCGTAACGAATACCTTACGTTTGGCGACCTACACACGACTATTGAACCGTAGGTTTTATGCAGAGGCAGGAGGCCGCATAGTAATTTTTGTTTGCAGCCTAACGGATGGCTCAGGACGGAATTCTTAGCACTATTTTATACAGTGTGATCGTTTTGGAAGAATTATTTGAGCATTTGAATATAAATAAATTGGGAACGGAAATACAGAATTTTGAAATCAGAATATTTTGGGATTTATTTTTATTCAATTGTTTCACAAGGATCACTTTGAAACGTCTTAAAGTTAGGTGAGTCTCGGTACCATCAGTAAATGTAGAATTATTTTGTGATAAAACATACATAATGCGATATAACTTTGAACATAACAGTTCAACCCGTGATCATGGCGCATGCAACTCTGCCGAAATATCGGGAGTCAAATCTTACAGAACTAAATCATGGTAAATATCACGTGGCTCATAAAAATATTAAAGAATGTGCTTTGTCATGTCTTACCAACGGGTAGGTACCTAATTTGTCTGTAATAAAACTTTTATAAGTACAGGGGCTTTCCATCTCGTTTCTCTATCACTCATCTCAATTCAAGTGCAAAACATTTTTGGACTTCATTTCGGTTCCAAGTGCGGTTGCTACACCAAATGGAAACTTTTGAAATTGGAATAGTTCGCCGGATATTCGCGCGTTGGCATCCATCTTTGCTAGGGTGGCTCTGGAGAGGGGGGAAAAGGGGAAATGGGGTAGTTGGTTTTTTCGTATGCCAATACTACCTCGCTTTGTGAATAACCTATTTGTGTTGGTGCTTTGATGGAAAGCTCCAGCTGAAAAGTCCTCGTATTGAGTATGTTCAGCTGTGACCATCAAACCGTTATATGCATAAAATTTTTTAGCATGCCTGCTTATAGCATGAGTTCGTAAATTCCATGGTGCCTGTGAAACGATAAAACCTTAGTACGATGTGTATTTCTAGAAATATATTTTATTTTTCTCAGCTCAATTTAGACTGTCCCCTGCCACTACGGCTTTGCAATGAAACGGTTAAAATGACTGATGTTATAAAAACAAACTTATAAAAATCTTAAAATAAATAACAGTATTACGAAGAAAATGAATTACCAAATAAGCGTAGTTATCATTAGGTATCGGCTACTAACTAGGAACATTATTTTCCCATAAAACTAGTTGAAACGTTATTGTTTCAAATATTAGCGGTAACATGAGTTTACTAAGTACAGAATTTTCTTGAAAACTTTACCATTTACACCTGAGTTTCAGTTTTAATCTGGTATATCGATCACCATACACAATATATAATATGAGTACCTACCTACTTTCACGATAATAGCAATTAAATTTGAATTTCGAACAGTATTTGTACTCGGTTGAAGAAATATTTTGAAATTTTAGAACATGCAAATATTTTTAATTTAATGCGTTCTTTATTTAAAATAACCACGACGAGGGAAGGCTACGGTCCGAGACTCTCGATCATGCCCACAATCGTCTCGTTGTATTATTTTGTTTATGAGAAGAGATAAGCCGAAGCTATCGGTGCTTCGTTTTATCCCAGCAATTCAGCTCTACAAAGCAGTAAACTTTTTTCCCAGTTTTACGATTTACGATGTTATAAATTTCTGAACGAATGCGGATAGTAAAACAAAGCTGAGTGAATTTTTAACAAGAATCCGATTCAGACTGCCATCTCATTTGTTTGTTTTGCAACGGGAAGTAGGTCAACTTTATTGTTGCATAATTTTATTTGTACCCGTGTTCGTATAACAGGTAGAATCATTTGGTCACATCTAATGTAAGAAAAACCTGGTATGTAGCTAAAAAACCAATAGTATATTTTTTAACAAAATAGGAGATAGATAACTTTTTGCAACGAACTTTTTTAGGACACCTAAAAAAAATGTGTTACTGGCTGGTCGCAACTTGCTATCTTATCTTGATAATGGTCATGTTTCCAAACATTCAAAATTTCAAGATTTAAAACTTTCCAAATGATGATTGAAAAATTAAAAGCAAAACAAAATATTATTACAATAATACAATAAACTATTACAATAAACAAAATATTATTACAATAATTTAAAATATTATACAACTTGAATGTGCGTAAACTTTAAATTTTTGTACCAAGAAAAAATAGCTTGGGAAGAATCATAATAATATAGGTTCCTAAAAAAACTTCTCTTAAAGAAACTAACTCTCTCTCTCTCACGAAAATAAATAAATATTTTCATTCGTTGTAATCTTCCATATTTCAAACAAAACAATAATTTCTATTGTTTTCATCTGAATTCCCGGCAAAGCCGATTATGAGACGAGAGGAACAAGCCTGTAGCTCGAAGAAAATTCTCATTATACAAACATTAGTCAACCACGCCAAAGGCTGGCGAGCTATGTGAACTAACCAGGTAGCTGTATTTTTTCCATTTATGTTTTTCAGTTACACGGTGCTCGTTAGTGAGGAAAACGAGCACAGTACGCCCGTTCAAACGAAAACGTTTTAAACGCTCCTCTGGTGAGTATGTTTTATTATTTTTATTCCTGAAGCTGGGCTTTTTCTAGCCATTGCAGCAAATGCGTAGAATGTATTCAAAGAAAATTAAAATTGAATTAAATAAACCTTTGGAAATTTAAAACAAGAATAAGAATTCAAATATTGTGCGCTATAGGTATATAAATGTTCCTAGGATACTGCAGATATTTTTGTAAAAAAAAAAATTAATAATATCAAGTACACTTGTGCTCAAACTTATAATTTTGATATCATTTTCCACTTTTTTATTTGTGAAAGCAGATCATAATGTCTCCAAAAGTTTAGATCTGGCTCGGAACGTGTTCCTGCAGCAACAACATCTCCTTAACTCCGTCTCATGCCCGGGATACACGAGGCTAGTTTTTCAAGCCAGGATAGCAAGATAGTGATAGTAAGCTAGCAAGCTAGCCGTTCTAGCTTCGTGGAAACCGAACTAGTTTAATTTTTTGAATAGCAGTTCTGCTTAAGGCTGGTTTACACTTTGATTAGTTAGTTTGCGAGTGCAGGTGATTAGTGCAGGTGCTTAGTGACTAGGTGTGGACAGCGACTGATTAGTGCAAGTGATAAGTGGGCTGTGTAGTAAAGTGAATAGAAGCGTGTTCTATTTTTTTGCGAGTGTACTGCGAGTAGCCATCCCGCGCGCCCTCCCTTCCCCCTCACTCGCAGCGTGCCTGCCACTAAACACGTCTGGACAGGAGTGTTTAGCGTTTAGTGTGTAGCGTCGGACGCTTGTTGTTAAAAAATTGGTAAAGTGGACCGAAGACACTCGCAGTGAATTGGACACTACTCGCACTACACACTTGTACTCGCACTAATCAAAGTGTAAACCAGCCTTTACACGAAGCTAGAACCTCTAGCTTGCTAGCTTACTATCACTATATTGCTATCTTGGCTTGAGAGAAGAACACGGCTCGATTGAGTGATCGCTGAACCCGCGTTCCATTTACAAATTATTCAAACAAAAATTGACAACTCACATCGATTTACGCGATCGCTTGAGTGATTTGTGGTCTGGAATAGACGCCCTGTATATCCCGGGCACCAAAGATCCCAGAATTTTAAATTCATTTCATTAAAATGTTAAACAGATGCCCGGCCGGAGTTGGTGTACACATTCATAGAGCAGGCTGTTCAGCCGGGAGCGCAGGTCGCTCTCAAGTGTTCCGCGGTAGGCGAGCCGCCGCCGCGCTTCCGGTGGAGCCTCGACGGACAGTCGATACCTTCTCATCACGGGTATGAATTGGGCATAAACGGTCTCTTTAAAGCGTTTAGGGTTGATATCGCCACGTTTTTATGAATAGCACTGTGCTGTACTGGCAGATGGCCAGGGTGATGATACGTTAGTACTCCTAGATGTTCTTTAATGACGGTTAGCGGTGCCCACTGTCCGCTGTGATAGCGCCCACTACATAAAATTTATTGAGGCTTTCACACGGTTTATGTATATTTTTCCCAATAATTATATGAACGAGTATACACTGACCTCTCACCTCAGTTAGTAGTAGATCTGCCTTCTGCGCTGTAGGCCGTGGATTCGATCTCAACTTAGAACAAATATTTGTGAGACGAACACAGATCTCTATCTACTGGGTGTCGTATTGTAATCTAAAATGCATATTTACAAAAAAAATGTGTGAAGTATTACAACAGCTGATAATACGAGCTGTGCCTAATTTGGGGCCGAATAGCGTTGTGTGGATTTTTCACAATATTTTTAATTTATTTTAACTGAAAATGGTTTCAATATTACTATCAAAAAGAGTTTTGGGTAATAGAATCTTGTTTTTAATCAATTACGCGAAAATTTGGTATAAAATTGTGAATTCAACCCACAAATCGGCTGCAATTGAGACCGGTACAAAGTTTTCAGCATTCGCGATGCTGCCAACTAACTAAATGGCTTCAAACTTACAAGCACTTGAGCCTATCTTAACTTGAAACAGCTAAGTTCAACATGAATATAGATAATGTAGGCCATTCCACTCAACGGTAATAGACTCTGTTCTTACATCGATCGGAACAGCCCGTTGCTTCGGAAATAGCTAATTAATTATTTATGTGCATGAAATCGTTTTCTACGAGAATTGCACATACTTTTCTTGTCGACTATATGAGACTATAGGTGTGTTAGCTGTAGTAACATTTTAACAGTCTTCTCATTCAGTGATATGAATTAGTAAGGAAACTAGCAGATGACTCCTAATGTGAATTTCTGTCTAAAACCATTTTTATTACATCTCAGCTCGTCTACTGAAGGCCTCTTTTTCCCTATAGACCTATAATAGATGTTAGCCCTAAAGAGCTTTCATTTCAAATCTGAATATAAAATTAGGTAAAGTCTTTGGTTTAAACTATTTTTAGGTTCTTCCTTCTAGGACTTCATAAGGCTGTGTATTGATTTTCAGCTACTAAGCCACGCATAGTCTCAAACGGTGGAAAAAAAACATAGTGTGGAAAAATGATGGATGCCGAAGGCTTCATACAGTCTATTTAAATTTAAAAAAATATTCTGGACAATCCACGCAGCATTATCTAGCCCCAAACTAAGCAGGGTTTGTACGATGGGAACAGAGAGATGATATAATTCTTAAACACATTTTTTTTGAAAAAAATTAAAATACAGACAGAGAACAAACATCTGTGTTCACCACACAAATATTTGTTCTCGGTGGGGATCGAACCCACGGCGCAGAAGGCGTCAGTCAAAAAATAAATGTCTTAAAATACTTTTTAATACAGTTGCTCAAAAAGTGGCGTATTGCAGGGACGTATTATAGCGTTCGGGATGTGGGCTATTACACACTCGTGCTTTTTTTTTACCTTTCCCGCACTAGTGCTTTTTCTTTCCCAACTGTCAAAATAATGTCTAAAAATAAAAACCAACCATGAAGTTTTTACTAATAAAATTCATCGAAGTTTTTATGATTCATGCAAATACGTATTATTTCTAAAAAGAAGCTACTAATTTGTTTCATTAACAGATTTAATGATTTGATTGAATGAGTTATGTTAGGTTTCATTTCATTTCATCTCATTAAATTTCATTTTCAATTCATATCAATAAAAAAAAGCTACTAAAGACTTGGCTGTATGGGTATAGTTCCCTTTGTCTTCCAGAATGGGTGAAGAAAAAAAAAATCTCTGCTTATATTCTACGGTTGGCGCCATTTTTCAGAAATTTTCTTTGCGAGTTTATTTGTTTGTTACACAAAATGAGTAATTTCGACCCTAGTTTTTTGAATTAACACCACCGGAACTCAGTATAATTGCACAAAATGCTTCGGAGAACATTTTACCGGAAAAGTCAAAAAGTCGCTACATGCATACATACGACGAACTTATTGCGTGGAGAGAAGAGAAAAAAGCAAATCGTTTTTTTTTATTATTTTATTAAATTGCTTCATTTTTTCGCAACTGTATTAAAAATAGTCGTTCAGTACACGTGCGGAACCGTCATTGCAACTTGTTCCGACTGTCAACCCTCGCCTTCGGCTCGGGTAGACATTTGTCGGAACTCTTTGCAATGACAGCCTTTCCGCACTTGTAATGAAATATCTATTCACTACACAACCAGTGTCACGACAAGTGTTTTCTGTTCTACTATCAGCTCAAATAGGTAGTAATAATGATATTAGTAATTTTCTACAGGGCTATGGTAACTGAAGGCCGAGAGAACGGTCCCTCAGGCATAGCGTCCAGCGGGAACTACGTGCTTTCAACACTATCATTGAACAGCGCCAGAGTGGAGCACGGGGGGAGGTATGAGTGCAGAGCTACCAACTCTCACGGGAGCTTCGCGCATGCTGCCAGGCTCAATGTTTACGGTAAGATTTATATATTTTAAAAGTTCATCTGCTATCTGGTATAGTACATGTTTTGTTTACTTTGGGGCTAAGTGGCGTTGTGTACATATCATCATTAATCGTCTAATACAATCTATAAAATTATTCGGTCCGTCCATTTTCTTGTCATCTGCAGGGTCTAGTACAAAATGTATCGAAGGCCTTCCGGTACTGATTAGTATTTTACGTGTAACAGAAAATGTTCTTGAAATGAAGTGATTTTATATTTGAGACTCATTACTCGTATGAAATCTTTTAAGCCGTCAAATATGACAGAGATATTTGGCAGCGTTTCACTGATCGCCACCGCCAACACTTAGATGTGCGCAAGGCTTTATTCGCAGAGTATCTATCCACTTTATCACAGAGTGCAGTCCTGCCTGCTGCCCACATTATTTATCAGATCTTGAAATAGAGTCGACACGACAGACGGTTACATGGCGAAGTGAACTAATGTAACCACTAAAATATTAAACACGCGCCAGACCTTACGTTACGGTTTAAGAATTCTACGGTATAGTTAAACCTAATTAATATTTTAAATTGGATGCCGGCTGTGGCTACTGCATTTATGTGTCAGAAATTGCATGAAGTTCTAGCAAAGTAATTTATAAAAATTGTAGCATCTATTTTATCTCGGATGTTTGCGTATGATGTACGTTCTTGGTAAAGGCATACAAGCGAATACTGCTATTTTCGAAACATAATTTATTTTAAAAAAGAGAGCTAAGCTTGAGACAATACTAAATCGAAGAGGGACATACTACCATAAAGAACATCTTTGAAAGAAATGTTAAAGGAAAACGGGAAGGCCAAGAATAAGTTACGTGCTATAAGAAAAGGTCGCTGTCAAGTCGTATATTAAGGAAGTCAAGGAGGCCGCATTCGAAAGACATAACTGGAGAAAACTGGATCAAAACCCCGACAAGAGCTAAGCTCTTAAATTCAAGAAGAGAAGAATGTAGTTTAATAAAACTTTACTTATAATCGAACCTGTGTTAAATCGTGTAAAGATTGTGGGAAAGTCGGTTGAGGAGTGGGCTCAAACTCGGTGTCAGGCTAATGACTCAAGGTCAAGGTACAAATTCTGAGCACGTAAAACCTATAATATTGCAAGGTTACCTAATTCGTTCATAAAAAAGTTGTTTGAAATTCAATTTATAGAAATCACAATGACAGAAACAAATTGGCAATTACGTAGGATCAATCGCCGAACGAAATACCGTTCATTGAAACAACGAATTCGCTGTGCGCTCTAATTGTTAATTTTACTGCTGGACACAGTAATATTACACGCTAAAATACACAAATATAGTACCTACATTTTATTGCTGGTAGCGTATTTGATTGAGTATTTGGAAATAAGTCAGTTTTGGCACGGGTTGATAAATATTGAACTATGCATTTATTAATTATTTACTTTTCAAATCAAGGAAGTTAGACTCTTTTTAAGAATATTAATAAATATTCATCGAAACCCAGTCAAGACCTTATAGGAAATTGAAAACCATAGAGACAGACATTATGACATTCAAAATGTGTAGTAACATAAATTCGACGGCATGGTTCCACAGAAAAAACTTTGTCTCGTTAATTAACATTTTTATACTGACCAAATACTACCACCATGCCGTTTCTTTTCTTTCGTGGTTTTGCTCTGAAGTCGTGCCGTTTTCTGCCGTGAAGCAGCATTGCTGTGTTTCGGTTTGAAGGGTGTGGGTGCCGGTGAAATTACCTACTAGCACGTGAGGCTGAACGATGGACGCATGGAATTGCATCGTATGGTACGTTCCCGACGTGCGTGATTTTCGAGGCAATGCTTTGTTATAGCGATGGTTACCACTTAACATCAGATACGGGATGATTGTTTCTTCAGCTAGTTGTATAAAAAAAACTATGAAACACCCTGATACATTGTATCAGGGTGTTTCATAGTATATAGTATACTATATATAGTATATATATATATCTGATGTTAAGTGGTAACCATCGCTATAACAAAGCAATGCCTCGAAAATCACGCACGTCGGGAACGTACCATACGATGCAATTCCATGCGTCCATCGTTCAGCCTCACGTGCTAGTAGGTAATTTCACCGGCACCCATACCCTTATTACAACGTATATGACGTTACTTGATACAATGTATCAGGGTGTTTCATAGTTTTTTTTATGTCATGAAGAACATCGAATAGGTACTTAACGCAAAATTAATTATCTTACGTAGGTATGTTGTTGAGTTGATAATTTTACTAACACAAAGCTCTTCCCTCAAGAAATTACCCAAGCAAAGAATTAATAAGTAGATTTAATTAGAAAAGGTATAAGCTCTGAGCATGCGCTCATTGGTCCTAACTAAATAATGTTGTAGCTTAGCATAATTTTGCATAGTAACATGATTTTTAGTGTTTGAATAAATATAATTACATAATTTTTGGTACAAGTACAGTCAGTTCCAAAATAAAATCTTAAATGAATTTGAAAATCTTCATAAAATAAGTGAATTTATGAATATATTTATTACTTAACTACGTGATTTTTAAATACGATTTTTAAATTCAAAAAACCTTAGTTTGGTATTACAGTGCAGCCATGTACAGACAGTGTACATAGCACAAAAAACCGTAAGCAGTATTTTATTTATATATTTACCTTTATAAAAAATGTCTCCCCCATTTCAATAGGTCCACCCTACATCCGCGCCATGAACTCTGTAAAGGCCGTCGCAGGCTCTGAAGTAACAATCTGGTGTCCCTACTACGGATTCCCTATTGAGTAAGTATTCATCTTTAGTTCTGACGATTTGTTCGGATACGTAGAATTTATAAATGGAGTCCACCAGTCCTGCATCAATATCTAACAGTTTCTTCTTCTTTTTTGGGACTTGTTCCATCTTTATTTGGGGTCGGCTCTCCTAATCATTCTTCTCCAAAGATCTATTTAAAAGAATAAAGATTTTTTTCTTCTGACAGCATAAAATCGCAATAACATCGATAAAACAACAGTCAAGATCAGATCAGGTGGAATCACCAGCCTTTTCCGTTACTTTTACTCACAAAATAATCAAATAACCTACCTACTTGTTGATTTTTTCAACCCCCTATGAGTATACTTTACGAGTCCACATTCAAAATAGCCTTGACAACCGAATAGCAGCAAGAATATAAAAATTCACTTACAACATTGCCCCTCCTTCAGTATGTATGACGCGGCATTCCCAGTCTGGGCACGGAGATCGGACCGAGTCGGTTATTATCATTACCTACCCACAGAATGCGGGAACTCCTAATATTCTGTTTGTCTTATAATATTTACGTTGCGGTAAAGGAAAAAGCCAACGTTGGGCTCCTGAAATTATGCAAGCTATGACAATTCGGTTAATTCATTTTGTAATGAGCGTGAAGCTGTTTTTCATGTTTTGTGAAAGAAACAAGCATCTCTCGCAACTTCATCTACATGGTCTGTTTTTCGGTGGCATTTACCATTCTCAGAAACTCAAAGAGTTTTACCTCAAAGAGACCTCTCGAGATGCAAAATTCCAAATAACCCATTCATAGTGTGCACCTACGTACTCGTACTGAAAGAAATACACTCTTAAAAGTCTCTAAATGGTTTAGACTGCTTTGTATGTCAGTCAGCCAGAGATTTGTTTCTTAAAGTACCTATGAGACCATGTTTATATGAATCTAAGGTAGGTAATGTTTTTCATTTAGCTCCGTAAAATGGGAAGGAGGGTCTGGTGCGGATCCTCGATACCATCAGGTCGATGGTCAATTGACGATAACAAACGTGGACCGCAATCGCGACAAGGGCACTTGGACTTGCTCCGTCGTCACGCCCGGAGGAGAACTGGCTAAACGTGAGGTAATTTCAAACCCTGTTTAATTTTCTCAGGGTTGTTGGCACAGCGCAATTTTTCCACCTGTACACAAATGAAATGGTCGATGCAATTTTGTCCTAGTAGCCTTTTAACCGTATCGAACCATCTTGACAATGGAATTGTGTCTGGGGTTGCATCCTTGGAAAAAGCTTGCCTTTAAATTGCTTGTAGGTAAACATTTCTTCGTATACTATGCAAAAGTTTAAGCAGCAATGGGTAAGGACGACAGCTACGAATATCACAGGATGCCAAAATACACGCAAGAGGCGTAATAAAAGTTGTTTATAAAGTTTTTGACAGAAAATATCTGAATGAGAATGTTTATCGTTGTTTTGTTACAGGTTCAAGTGTCTGTAGTTTCACCTCCAGTTCTATCACCGATCGTATTTCCCCCCGGATTGAAAGCTGGTGATCGATCACAAATAACCTGCACTGTGACATCAGGAGACATGCCTGTGTACTTCTCCTGGTTAAAAGATCAAATGCCAATATCAAGCGCGCTGCAAGTTGATGAAAGAGGCGCAGAATTTTTTAGCATGCTTCTTTTTAAAAGCTTGACGGCAACACACAGTGGTGTTTATACGTGTGTTGTCACCAATACAGCTGGAAAAGCCAATTCTTCTACCGAGCTGGCTATCAAAGGTATACTTAATCTTCTTTTTATTTTCTTGCCCCCATTCACTGATATTAAGTTTTTTATTAAGGTTCTCCTTTCCATTCTTTTCTTTCTCCTTGTCATCTTTTACACTGTTCACCCATGTTATCTTTGGCCTATCCACATACCTGGTCACATCACTTTTATCCCTCCCTAACATGCCCGTTCCACGCCAGCCTGTTGCTCCTCAATGTTTCTATCGTGATAATTATGTCCATGCATGATATGTTTATATTCATGGTTTTTTTTATAGTTCCTCCGTATTGGCAAATGGAACCATCAGATGCAGCTGTTTTATTGAACAGTTCATTGACAATAAGCTGTGAAGCCCGAGGTCATCCTACTCCCACCATATATTGGACCAAGTTCTCTGGTAAGATTTATAATTACGCCTATACTGAATTTTTTCTTGTCTGAAACATTTCTCCTAATGAAGTTATTTTATTGATTCCTAAAGGCAGCACAGAGACGTCACTGGGTGGCATATTAGAACCAGTGGTTCTAGGCAACGGTTCTTTAAGGTTGGAATCAGCTCGCGCTGAACATTCTGGGAAATACAGATGTAGAGCTGATAATGGAGTCCAACCTCCACTTTCCAAAACCCTCAGCATTCATGTAAATGGTAATATTCTGTATTATTTAAATTGCTTTATTTTGTATCATGGACTATTTAGTTTCTAAAATCATTGAAATTTCAGAACCAGCCAGGTTTGAGACCCAATCAGCAAATGTGACCTCAAAACTTGGAGATACGATTAGACTTATTTGTGTTGCTCGTGGTGATACTCCACTGTCTACCTCTTGGAGTCATTCAGGTCGAGGATTACCTAACTCAGATTATAGGTAAGAAAATAAAACCTGAACAAATATCTAGAAGCTTTTCAAGACTTTTAATGTGAAATTGATTACAGAATGAGCATATCAGAAACTAGAAGTGCAGAAGGATTACGAAGTGAGCTAGTCATAGAAAGAGCAGATAGAAGGGACTCGGGGGTTTACAGATGCCAGGCGACCAATCCTTATGGAAGATCAGACCATTTTGTACATTTGGCTGTCCAAGGTAACACTTAATCACAACAGTTTTGATGATTTGAGTACTTTTTCTAAGTTAATGTGAAGAGTGTTCATGTAAACATTTTGTTTATAGAGCCTCCCGAACCCCCGGCAAACTTTAAAGTGCTAGAAGCAACGTCCAGATCTGTTAGACTGCAATGGAGAAGGCCATATGATGGAAACTCTCCAGTACTTGGCTATGTGGTGCAATATCGCAAGCACGATTCGACCAGCCCTGATTCTTGGAGAGATGCTGATACACATAATGTTTCAGTCACTGCTCATCCTGTCGACGCATATTCCGAGTTAGTGGGTTATTTTATTGTTATTAGGTATTATTGATGCTACATTGGGCACGTCTATGAAAATTCTCTTCAGATATCATCAGCAGAGTTAGCTGTCTATACCATCAAGTCGGCCATCTGCTTCTTCTGTAGAATTATCTCATCCAAAAATTTCATTGTCAATGTATGTGTTTTTATAGAACATTTTGATGGAACAAGCATATGGCCCACTTTTCGAAAGTCGTAACCATTGCCAAACCATTGCCTCGCAGGTCACGCACGTCAGAAACGTGACTTTCGATACACTACCCTGCGTCCATTAACTTGAAAAATGTGACTTAAATTTTTTGTTGCGTTGTAATTTCACCGGCACCCCACACCCTTCAATCCTAAACATAGATACGCTGCTTGACTGCAGAAATAGGCATGGTAGATTTAATCAATTCTATTCTAATACGTCTTGTTCCCTTTATCATAGTTTAAGTTCAATTAAATTCGTTTTGATAACCACAACCGTTTCCCCAATCAGATTCGCTTCTAGAATGGAAGGAGCCACCATATCTGGTCTTGAACCAGCTACCGCATACCTAGTCCGAGCTAGAACAGTAACAGCTCAGTTCGCGTCATCACACACTCGGGCACTTCTTGCACTGACCATGCATGAGCCGCCTTCAAGAGCTCCTCTTAACCTACGGGCTTCAGCACCGAGGACCACTACTATTGAACTCAGTTGGCAGGTGAGTAGACCACCTGATAGACCGACGACATCGAAAAGATCGCGGGAAGTCGATGGATGGAGAAGGATCAAAGTAGTTCTTCCTGGATATGTATGGGAGATAATATTGAAAATAGATCATGATGGTCTTCAGAATGTTCAAGATGATGATGAGTAGAACTTCTGCTCTAAGAAAATAAATTCACAGTTTGGTATTTTGTTTGAAGGCCTGAACTCAGTTTATTACTCAAAAGCTTTTTGTTTAAAACGAGATCATTTTTATCATCAGGACTACCTCAGGTCCATTGCTGTGCAAACGCTTCCCCTCCCCTCGAGTCATTCTTCCAGGAAATGTGAAGGAACACATTTGCAGGAAGAACTACTCTGAGCGCTTTCCGTCCACTGACTTCCCGCAATCTTAACAATGTCGGTCCATCGGGTGCCTTACGTTTCGTCTTCTGGTTCGTCGTCACCTTTCGAGAACCATTTTCCCCAACATCTGAGATAAGCTCATATTACTTAGTTTTAATAGCTCAGAGTCACTTACGTGACTGTCAAAAAATGTATTGTTCAGATTCGTTACGGCGTACAGCATGGAGTGCAAATGCTCTGTCTATAATAGCCAACATGTGTACCTATACGATTGCTCTACACCTAGGTATACATCATATATCTCTACAGCAAACAGTATCTATGTATGCACGGAAAACAGTATCTATTGAGTCAGTAACTCGCCGACTTCTATTTACATTTAAGCTGGTTACAGAAGAGTATTGTGCTGTTTCCGTCTGGGCAGCTTTCCCACAGAGCATGCTACTATCGAACCAACTTGGCAACTGAAATATTTTATTCGAGATTAAGCCCAACAATTTAGAGTGTTGTGTGCCAAGAATGTAGGTCATGTGAAATTTAGTTTCCATTTGGACAGCTTTTTCGATGCGAACCTATGAAAAGGAAAACGATTACAATATCGAATGGTGTGTGTATTTTTTAGTTGTTTGATATAATTTCAAAAGACAGTTTGCTTACTTTTAAACTTTATTCCGGAAACGGAAAGTGGGACACAGAAGAGAGATTTTCTGCAGTTGCTTTTGAATTTCAATAATACGAGTAGTAACGGGTGACGAGAAGACCTGACGAAGTTTTCAAAATGCTGCCCAACCCAGCTGACTCCTTCTCAAAGTTGTTTTTGCCTTGCTGGAGGATCTGCGCTAGATAGACATAATGCCCGAGATAGAGATTTAGAGAAGAAGTTTTTACATTATTTTGTTTTATTTGTGGCATGCTTTACGAAGAAGTACTAAAGTACTTTGTCAATTTTATCGATAGTTACTTTTCTTTGTTAACTAGTCTCCACCACCACTATCATGGAACGGAGAACTCCTTGGCTACACAGTATGGTGGTGGGCGTCTGCCGACGGTTCTCTAAGTGGAGGCGCAAACGTGGGCATGGAGTTCGCTACGGTGCGAGGTCAAATCAACAAGTACACCATTGAAGGACTTGAACATTACACAAGGTTAGTACTACGTGAGAAGCCTTCTAACGTAATGCGAGAAATTTTGTTCCCGCCTATTATAATCGGGCCTATAAGCGGGAAGCTACTAACATTCTCGCTTGCAAATAATCAGTCCGCGTTTGGGGCCAAGTTATAGAAAGTTCTGGTTTGAGATTTCGTTTTTCTGTTTCAATAATATTTGACAGCCCTCATAAGTCATAACTCATGGTACTCTGCCTTCTAAGATGAAAAGCGTGTATTCAATTTCCGCAGATACCAAATATTTGTATGGAGATCATAGAGTTATTTGTGTTTGGATATTATATTCTATTCTAAGAATGTTATTAATAATTAATATGAATCGAAATTTTACAGATACTCGATAAGTGTACGAGCATTTAATAGTGCTGGTGCTGGTCCAGCTTCAGGCCCTGTTAACACCCTGACAAAAGAAAGTGGTAAGTCTTCTTTAAAACACCTCGAAAACTCGATAGCCGTTGGGGCACAAAAGTTCTTGTATGGCGACCACGATCCAGAAGATGAAATGTAATCGCGGGAAGTCGGTGGATCGAGTGGCACCTCTACTAAAAATCAGGTGACTTACCTGCATGAAGTAAAAAACTTTTTTCTTATCAGTGCCTTCGGAAGGTCCAAGAGGAGTCAGATGCCGGGCAGTGTCTCCTCAAAGTCTGAAAGTGGAATGGTCACCGCCACCTGCGCACGCCCATCATGGAGCCCTATTGGGCTACAAACTGCTCTATCGACCGGAGCATAGTGAGTAAACTAAATATGAATGGCTTTTTTACAAAACTCCTATTTCCAAAAGTTATGGACTGAGTAGGATAATAATATGTATGAATCCTTGTGAATTCAAGCACTATAGAAAAAAACACAATTTTTATAAGTTAAAAATAGTTCTCAATACATTCTATCGTGCATCATCTGTCATTTGAACGATGCGATCTCTAAATAACATTTTCAAGTTCGATATTTGCTTATAATTTAAAACTGCACAGAAATATTGCACGTAATCCAACAATATTTTCCCAATAGCTCGACAAATAGTGTTCAAACAAAGCTCAAGTGTAAGTGTTGTTTGCTTGTAAGCTGAGTGATGGCAGTTGTTTGTCGGTAGCGGCGGACTGGCTCGAATGGGAGGTGCGAGGCGCTGGCCTAAGCACAGGAGCGGGAGCGGAAGTCAAACGAGTAGCGGGAGTCGAAACGCTACTGCTTGCACTTGTACCACACACTAATTATACGATACAAGCGCTGGCGTATACTTCTTCTGGGGATGGGGTGCCAGCACATCCTATACATTGTACCACTCAGCAAGATGGTGAGTTAAAATTAACGTGGTTTTTGTCTTTAGAATTTACAACGCATGCAACTTTGCAGCTCAGTGACAGAGAGCTTGGTTTCAAGAGCATTCAAGTGCTAAAATTCAAGCTTTAAGCATACATTTAGCATATAAAATTTTCTGACTGTTATGCTTTTTTGTAGCCCCAGGGTCACCAGCAGCTGTAAAAGTGGTTGCAACTTCGGTTACCTCATTGGCCGTCAGCTGGTTACCACCTAGTCGACCGAATGGACCTATTCTATACTACACTGTCTTTTATCGTGAACTTGGCAGGTAAGTAACGTGACATAGGTAATCAGAAATGATATCATATTATTTTTGTGACGCATCACAATCAAAGGTAAAAAATCTTAGAGTACAAATACAACTCATGCTTTTGACATTTTGAAATTTTTGTTATTACTTTACTACAGTGCCACCTTTTCTCTCCAATATTTTCTATGTTCAAATAGGGATAGACCTCCTCAAACCACAACAGTACAAGCAGAGAGCGGTGACCCTTCAGTGGGCTTAGGAGGTTCAACGGAACTGAGGTCTTTATCTGAAGGTTCCACTTATGAAGCGTGGGTAGCCGCGCATTCTGTGGTGGGAGAAGGCGAACCTTCGGCTCCTCAACCAGCCACTACCACTTCTAGAGGTCAGTCAAAGCAAGAGCATTCAAGAGGAAAAGGCATGGACTCTTTTGTATTCACTAAACTGATTGAATTATCGATGAATCATAGAGTAGTTGTCCATTCCATGAAGAAATTGACATCACGTAGAACTCAAAAACTGCAGTTTGAGGCGCACCCAAAAATCTTTCACTGCACTGCACTGATTCGAAAGGATTCGAAAGAACAAGTGATACATTATGAAGACCTTCACAAAATTTGCCTTTGCCTATAGTTAAAGTTGTTTCAGTGGGTGCAAAAATCGTTTCATTTGGCGTGTGGGCCCGGGTTTGCTGTGGCCGTGGTCTTCGGCTAAGTTGCACCGCGCGGGGGGAACCTCCGCCGAGAGCTCGCTGGCTACGATCTGACCGGCCGGTAACACATGACCCACGAACACATCTTACTCCACATGGTCATCTGGCCATACATGGTAATTTTATCATTTAACCTATCATATAACCTTTTCAAAAACGGGTTAGTTATTTCATCAATGTTTATTTTATATCTTAGTTAAATCAGCACTTTATAGGTTTATTTTGCAGCAACACTTTTGCTGATCGGGACAAGTCTTGCTTCTTCTTTTGTGTCCATGTCAGCTAAGTTATCATAATAAATATTTTTTATCGACAAAAGTATGAGTTTGATGCTCCCATTCATTAGTCCTATCCCACGCAGGGGTAATTTAAAAATACTTAATTATATTTATTATTTAGATATATTCCTTGCAGAAGTAGACGCATCAACAAGCGGTAACTACACGTGCTCCGCTCGAAACGCGTTCGGTTCCGAAGAGGTGACTTATCGAGTGGAGTGCGCTGCGCCGCCGTCCGCGCCCGCTCTGAGCTTGGACCACGCGGCGCATAGAGAAGCAAGACTAACATGGAGGACTACGCACCATCCGACTGCACCGCCTCATGGTAAGTAACACGAATTACACGAATTCACTAATACTTCTGGGCAACGTGCTTTTACATGACGACGCCGCCGGGTAAGCAATGTTCTGAGTCTTAAAATAGATCGTGTTTCGTAAAATAACCGTAAATCATAACCGCAACCAGGTTATGATTTAATTCTGTTTTAATTTATTTTAAAATTAGCACCGACCTTATACTCTAGCTAGAGTAGGTAGGTACCTATACTGTAAATGCCAGTTGACCGATTGAATTTACTTTACTATAATCAAGTGTAGTTAAATGCTTGTAACTTGCACCAAACAAAGAAACAGAGTACTTGGATAACGCAGGACCCCGCTGTGCCTTCTCTTATTAACAAGAACTTGGAAGTTTACAACCTAATGATTTGCAATCTTATGAGTCAATTCCATTCAGAACATGGGTTGGTACCTTCAAAGCAAGCCTACCCACATTTTTTATTGAAACATCTAAGCTTGAAAAATAATTTACATGTAAAGAAAGCTTTTAATAAAAATAAAAGAAAATTCGTCAAAAGTATCGTTTTCATGAATGCTGCATATTTTTTTATAAAAGGACGAACACGCTTTTCGTTTTTCCTATCAAAACACGGGACTGTCCTTAGAATTTATTTTCCATATCAGATTCTATCAATCTTTTCATCCGACCCGCACATAATAGCTCAATTTATAAAAGGAAGAAGAGGTAACGCATCTTTGGATCGATTTGTGAAACAAATACCTTTAGTTTTGGGCTGGAGGTAGTTGGTAAACGTTTAAGGGTTTTATGTAAATAAGAGAATAGGCTATGGGGACAAAAGGGATGTTTACATTCGCGTCCCGTGCAAGTTTTGATTGTTTTTGGAACGTGCTCTTATTTCCTGTTATTGGACTTATCTGCTTCGCAATGCTTTCATTCTAATACCTTGCTATTATCGCTAAGTAGTTTCGATATTATAATAGGCTAACTAATACTATATTGGATTTTCTAACTGAAATTACCTTTTGTATGATTATATATTTTCGGCCCTATTTTGTCCCACTGCAGGGCAAAAGCCTCCTTACCCTTTTTGCATTTCATTTCATTCCATTCATTCTATTGCTAGACAGTCTGGTAGGCTGCGCGGACGTCATGCATTGGGCAGCCGAAGATTTTCAGACACGTCATCAATGGCTTGAGTAAATACAGTCTATAGCAGAGGTTCCCAAACTTTTTTTCTCATAGACCACTTTCATAATTTTGCTGGTTCCGGTGGACCCCCGCAGCTACATTTTACCTTTATTCCCAGTCGACAAAATAATATGGAGATACGATCATACTCTGGACATTTGCGTTGCGACTAAGTTCCTACCACCAATTAACAGTTTTCGAAAAAAGTTATAACAAGTAACAGTCGCTCAGCTTCTTATATTATTAACTGCCTACATTGATAGGTGAAGTTAAGCCAATATTTTCGTTCTTCACCATCGAAACCAAATACATTGTCGTGGCTTAGGAATTGTGAACCCCCATTTTTTTATCACTCCATCGTAGATCCCCGTTGAGTCCCTAAGGGTCCACGGGCCCTTGGGGGTCCACTTGGACCACGTTGGGAGTCAATGGTATATAGTATCACTGGAACGTTGTTTGCCAGGTTTCACCATATGGTGGATGCGAGTCCGCGACGACACAGCTGATAGCTTGGAGCCAGCCTCTTTCCGCGAAGAGGAAAGGCGACTGGAAGCTGGTGGTGAAGCTACTAGTGTAGTGCTCCGAGCTCTGGCCTGTGGAGCGACATACTCGGTCAGGGCGGTCGCGCATTCGAGGGCTGGTCCTTCACCAGCGTCTGTTCCGCTTGTAGTGAAGACGAAACCACCAGGTAATTGTGCTATTTGTTTCGTTCAGCAATAGGGTTCATCGGAATCCTTAGTAATGTTGGTATTTTTAAAGTCATACTTTCTTACTTTTTTAATTTATTCATGGCCTCCTTAAATAAATAGCTTGTTTAAACTGAAATCCCATTTGTTCGTGTGGCTGGCTTTGACTTCGTAGTTCCTAGTAATATAAGATTAAATTGGCGGGCAACACCAGAACTCAGTTCGAGGTTTCTAGTTCTATTATTGAGTCCAAACTAATAACAAATCACTTTTTTACTTATTTTTATAGTCTTGTCTTGTTTTTATAGTTTGTAATCTGTTTCACCCAGTCCTAGTATGGGAAGGTGGAGGAGATCAAATCGATAAGGACGAGGTGGCTGAAGCTGCCGTTTGGAGTAACAGCAGTGCCTTAGCATTGGACGCCCGAAGAGCAGTCCGCTGCGGCGCTCGGTTAGTGAGGCTGCAATGGAGAAGGGCTGATGCAGTCAGTGTGGCCGCTTGGAGAGACGCGGACTTGACGTCATTGCATCACCATCGGGAGGTTTGTTATACTTCTCTATTTATTCAATTGCCATTTGGAGCAACAGCTGTGCATTAGCATTGGACGCCCGAAGAGCAGTCCGCTGTGGCGCTCTGTTGGTGAGGCTGAAGTGGAGAAGGGCTGATGTAGTCAGTGTAGCCGCTTGGAGAGACGCGGACTTGACGTCATTGAACACCATCGGAAGGTTGGTTAATACTTCTCTATCGTCTATATTTAGAGAAGAATAATTGTACTGTACATTTTCGAATAAGACGCCGCGGGTGTAGAATTACCTTTATTCCGATTTGTTTATCTACGACTTAATTAAGATCCTCTCATTGAGAAATGTAAACTTTGGGAAACCCCTTGAGCAAACTTACATACGTACCTACTCGTTAGCGACAAATAAAATGATAGGTGCTTCGCTCATCCCTTCAAATTTACATATCGTCAAACGTATGATGTTCTGGAAGAAAAGCCTTTACAATTAGTATAACTTACCTTATTAGAAAACAGCGTGAGGAAACCCGCATCTTAGGTCCGCACGTATTGGCCATGTCTTTTTTGATTAGGCCGACTCAGCTGGCCGGATGGTATGGTTGCTGGGCAAGCCTACTCCATCTAATATTCCCTGTCCCAGGCACTATAGCGTCCAGTAAGTAAGCGCATGTGAAAAACAGTGGCCCCTGACGCTATATAAATCATCTAGAATAGATGCAAAGGCCTGTTTTTACATACCTTGTTAGACTCAATTAACAATAGCGTTCTTCCATTTGGTGAGTCCATCAAATATGTACTTCAAGAAAACTTCGATTTTCAAGTTCGATTTTATTGAGGTTTTGACAGAAACCCTGTTAGATTCCTTTAATAATTCCAACAAAGTTTAAGATTGTAATCGGAATCGAGCGTCGAAAGTAACGTCGACGTTCGCTATTATCCACCTCTGGGTCAAATCTATACTAATATTATAAAGAGGAAAGATTTGTACCAATTTTTGTATGTTTGAATGAATAGGCTCAAAAAGTACTGGGCCGATTTAAAAAATTCTTTCACCAATAGAATGCTACATTCTTCCAATTTGACATGGGCTACATTTCATTTTGAAAAAAATTAGGGATCCTTGGTAAAATTTGAACAAAGTTACCGAAGGTGTAGAAAAATGAGTCATAAAATGTCTTTCGTCGAATGCGCTGCCGAAACTATTAGCGATAGAACAAAATAATGTACAACAATATTGTCTACCCCGTGCGAAGCCGGGACGGGCTGCTAGTAAAATATAATTTTGCGATCTCCTAACAACCTCACTTTACCTTCGAGATTTTCTGCAGGAAAATAATAAATATGTTTATTAAAGATAGGAAAGGAAGAGAGCGAACGTGCTTCATAGTATCACTCCTGCTTCGGTGAATTCCAAGATTACTGAGAGGGTTCGGGAAAGGTGGGGTGATCCTATACAAATTGAATTTGTTATTTCCTTAACAGATATCTACAGTGTTTGAAAGAATTGGACGTTCCTCTTATATCACATTTCTAACTAGTAATTTGATTCGTTTTCTATTCAATATTTATTTCACTCGGGTTTATAGTTGTTTGAGTGGTTTCTGGTTCACATTTACTATCTCTTTTTTATTTAGATACTGTGCCAAGGTTTTATAGTTATATGTATATTTTATATTATTCCTCAAGGTTGTCTGGTAGAGATCGATGTTGGCGATAAGGCCGTCCAATGTTTTACTGTGAATGTTTATTTTTCTGATAAATACTGTATTTCTATATTGTCATGGTAATTGATAAAGAGTTAATATCTATCTTCTATACTTTATTTATTGGGAGTACTACTTTCCGAAAATTCCTTCAAACAGGCACCTAGCTTTATTTTTATTACAAATTTCGTGAATACTTTAATCTTGTGAATGAGGTTGGAGCTCAAATGTTTGTGTTTGCGGTTTTACTGTGATTTTATATAATTTGTGACATTTTCTTCCTTGTACCATTAGGTGGTAATTGGTGGTCTTTCTCCTGGAGCCTGGTATGGTCTACGTTTGTGGACTGCCACTGAGTCTGCTAGACACCAAGCTATTATCTATGCTGCTACCACCACACATTCGGGAGGTAAGTACATATATTTGTCGCTCACGACATTCCAAGATTTAACTGAGTGAGCCCTGAATTAATCAATTAATTAAAAAATATCATTTTTTTTATTTAATAAGCTGGTAGAACAAGCATATGCCCCACCTGATGTTAAGTGGTAACCATCGCCTATAACAAAGCATTACCTAGTAGGTCACGCACGTCAGGAAATCACCCTACGATGCACTGCCCTGCATCCATCAACCTGATGCTTACAGATGTTCAGCCTCACGTGCCAGTAATTTCACCGGCACCCACACCGTTGAAACCGAAACACAGCAATGCTGCTTCACGGCAGAATAGGCATGGTGGTAGTACTTCCCCGGACTAGCCACACACAAAGAGCTCTACTACTCTTAAAACTACTATTATAGCTATTGTTATTTTGAGAGTGCTGGTGGCCTAGTGGTAGCGGCCCCGCCTTCCGATCCTTAGGTCGTGGGTTCAAATCCAGTTGTGTACCAATGAGTTTTTCTGCCCAAAAATGTATATACACTATGCCAGTGCTCTCAAACGGTGAAGCAAAACATCGTGAGGAAACCGGTATATCGTCGAACCTCAAAAGTTCGAAAATATATGTCAAGTGCACGAAAGGAGCCTCTTTGAGGAGCACTTAAAATTCTTTCACCACACTTGGTTTGAACGAATCAGTGACACGATAAAAAAAAGCTATTGTTTTTTCTATTTAGAGCGTCTTCGAAGGCCAGTGGTGTTCCAATCCGAAGGCGTTCCTATGGTGACGGCGAATGGTAACGCTGACGCAGAACGTGTGTTAGGGGCGGTATCTTTGGCCTTCGCTGGTCTAGCCGCTCTTGCCGTGGCTGCTCTGTTACTGGTGTTGATCGCGAAACGAAGGTAAGGCTTGTTTTCATGTTTTATTATCTCCATCAATTACCTGTTTTACCCGGCTGCCGTATAGGGTTTAAGTGTTTTTCAAGTGTATGTATGTATGCCGATTCCTTTTGGACGACACGAGTGCAGTGCAGCTTAAACGGCTGAATAATTTAACTTTTTAGGAACTTTTTTTGTCTACCTATATTTCTATTTTGTAACATATTGCTAAACCTTAGCAATTGTATTTAGGACACTTTTGGACACATCACCATTGAAGCAAATGATTTACGAATGGATTTTGAAAAATCAAAGTCAAATATGTACCTATCACAAGGATCACTTTGAAGTCATAGAGCTATTAGGTGCCAGTTCTCCGGGACAAACCTATAGAGCCAAGAAATGAGGTTTCGTTGGGTTCACGAGAGTCACAATATACTATATAAAATAATTGATTGATATAATATAGGATAGTATCATTTCAGTTTCGTATAATTGGAATTAAGGTGATTCAGAATCCAGGTAATAAATAACGTCCATCATTTTGCAATCGCGTCAGCATATTGTAAAAGCCAACCGGGAAATAGGGCGATGCGGAACGTTGCCGTACATGTGATGCATTGATCGATACGAAACCAATCAAAATGCACTCGGAAACATCTGCTATTCAATACAAATGCTTTTTTTGTGATAAAACTTGATTGCTTGATTCAAAAAAGAGTGTCGCTTGCATTTAAAATGTATATGTAAATATATTTGTATAAGCTATCTGGTACCCATAGGACAAGCTTGGCTTAATTTGGGGCCATAAGTATTGTCCACTATATTTATATTATTTATTTTGAGAGAATTTGTTTGTACATAATTTGAGTCATTTTAACCTATTTATTTAGTTTCCCAACTTTATAAATTCCCAATAAATAAATACTTTTATTCGTCAGTGCAAGTATTTCTTTATCTGTGTAGGTATTGTGTAAATAGTAGAAATTATTTTGGTCTATAGGTACCTACATAATATAAATATATTGTGTAACTAAACTTCGTCAACTCTAATTTAGATGACTAATGATGATAAACGACTACGGTATTGAGAGTTCAAAGCCTGCGTAAATCACTCACGTGCGACTAGGTTTGGTAAAACGACAGAACGTTCGGGTTTTCCGGCTAAAATTGGATGTAAAAGACCGCTCAAAGCCTATCTAGAAATATAGGTACTTAGATGTTAGACGTAGGTATGATAACAATAATTATAATATACATATCTTTTAACTAAAGGCCCTTCACATTGAATGAAAAAGTTTTCAAAAAAGCTTTTCAAAACCATAGTTTTTTTTTATACAATAGCTGATGGAACAAGCATATGGGTCGCCTGATGTTAAGTGGTAACCGTCACTTATAAGATTGTCTCGTATTAGATCACGCACATCTGGAGCGTGTCCTACGATGCAATGCCCTGCGTCCATCAACTTGAGGCATGCAGATGTTCAGCCTCACGTGCCAGTCATTTCACCGGCACCCACACCCTTCACCCTTCGAAACACAGCAATGCTGCTTCACAGCAGAAATAGGCATGGTGGAGTGGATTATATACCCAGGCGAGCCTTTCACAAAGAGCTCTACTACACCACTGACTGGTTTAACTGAACGTAACACTTTGATTTTCGAGAGTAGGTAATCTTTTTATATTCTGGATGCAAGGCCTGGATGGTTTTTCATGGTTCGGTCCATCATGTGGTACAAAAGGATACGCACCAGACTATACACTGCTAGCTCTTATGTCCTTGCAGTTAAGCGTCATTTTTCTTGGTTAGGTAGCTTGAACGGTAACCTACTGTACCTCCTACTATTTTAGAAAAAATAATTTTTATTTGTGCTAAATGGTTAAAACCTTGAAAAAGCCGCAAAAAATCGCGTTTATTGTGATTTAGAGCAACCTATTTCCAACACAATCGTCTGAATTTCACATGTCGCTGTATGATTTATTCCAAGAAAAATATTCAATAACGCCGCCTTTCTAAACGAACCATTGTTATGGAATACATTTTCACGAAAAACTGTTTGTATTTAGGTCAGTGAAAAGTATTTTTATCTAATACTCTGTATTCTCTGAGGGTTTTGGGGTTTTTTGTGTACCTGTGAGCCAGTGGCCAACTCAGCAGAAGGAATAAAATTTAGGCCTCTGGAAGGCGTCCGTCGTGGCCTTCAGAGTTAGAACTGACATGACCGATAACGTTTAAGCCGACAATGGTCACCTGCCAAAGCAATAAAAAAATAACTCTCGCTCCATATTTATCTATTCTAATATAAAAGGAAAGAGAATAGAGAATAGATAATAAAAAGAAAGAGAGAAGAGGAAAGATTAGTATTTTTGTATGTTTGTAATGAATAAACTCAAAAACTACTGTGCCGGTTTCAAAAATTCTTTCACCATTGGAAAGCTACATTCACCGTAAGTAACATAGGCTATATTAATGTGTTTAAAAAATGAATGTCCACCCGTTCGAATCCGGGACAGGCCGCTAGTATGTAATGTAAATCCACATTACATTAAATGATTAGGATTTTCGCAATTAAGACTTCAAAGTAAGAGGCAAGAATGAGATGGATAATTTGTTTACCAATTTATATAGGTATAACAAAATCTGACGAACCTTTTAGAAATCTCCAATGAATCTTGAGTACTTAGTACTTAGAGCTGAGAGCAATCTACCAGCCCTAGAGATCAAAGTCGTGGCATTGTTTTCGTTTTATACCAAAGATAAACAAAGATACAGTAAGGGCGCTTGTACACGCTAAGAAAAAACGCCGGGTCTACCCAAGAATTCGTGTCGTAACTAGAAAATAACTGTGTACACTGCTCGCAGCGGTGCACGAAAAAAATCTTATCTGCGCAAGACACGACGCGGCGAACGTTGTTGCGTTTTCGTGTGTGGAAAAGACAAAATTCTTGTCGTCTACACGAAGAATTTGTCTTGTCTGCCGCAGGAACGGCAAATTTTCTTAGCGTGTACAAGCGCCCTTAAGGCCTGCGCACACCTAGTTCGCTAGCGGTAGCGATCAGTGAAACGCTGTCAAATATTCGCTGTCAAATCTCAAATCTGACAGCGATATTTGACAGCGTTTAAGGCCTGCGCACACCTAGGCCGCTGGCGAACGCGATCAGTGAAACGCTGTCAAATTTGACAGCGATATTTGACAGCGTTTCATTGATCGCGGTCATCAGCGGCCTAGGTGTGCGCAGGCGTAAGCAAAAGCGTGTTTGGTGCTCTGTGTGCGCAGGCCTTCACTGATCGCTACCGCCAGCGAACTAGGGTGCGCAGGCCTTTACTTACGTACCTATATCTAATGAATCATATCATTTCCTGTCATTCCCTTGTTTCTGTAAGTTTTTTGTTAAACTTTTACTACATGTCAAATTCAAAGTCAAAAAGTGTATTTTATATCGAAGAAGATGTCCAAACATTTTACCTCTTCGATTTTGTATTGTATCAAGTATCTCTTCTCCGTTACTCGCTCTAAGATCTCTTCGTTCGTAACTTTTCCGTCCAACTAATTTTCTCCATTCTCCGCCAGCACCACATTTCGAAAGCTTCTGGTAGATGATCCTTTTACAAATCAAAAACAGTAATAATTATACTATTTTATAACTTTCCACCAGTACGATATGGAGTTGCGCGGTCCCCGTTGACGAGGAAGCCCGTCGCTGCAGCCACTCCGCCGCCAGCACCGACAAGTCAGTGTGTCCCGAGCAGCAGAACATCAGGAACTGCCAACACGACTACAAGCACGACAAGCTTTCACCTGCATCTGGTACGCACAATAGATAGATAGAAAATCTTTATTGCACACATAAAATTAACAAAGAATACTGAAAACGTCTTCTTCTTCCTGCCCTTATCCCACTTTATTTGAGGTCGACATGCATCAGACTTAATACACTGCTTGCTCCTTTTTATCCTTGTATAATATTATAATGTTATCTCTTAAACAATATACTTACCAAAAATCAATACCTACTTATTACAAATAAAAATATGTTGTACCTACATAAATAAATAATGTACATAAAATAAATATAGTGACCAACATTATTACCAGAAAATACCAGACTGGTAAAAAGCGATTGAACAAGAGCTGCAAAGAAAGTTGTTTATTCAAGTGTTTTTTTTTTTCAATGTTTTAGAGCTCATCATCTTCCTGCCCTTATCCCGCTTTACTTACAATAAATGTAAAAGAAGATCACAAAATTATGTACAAAAAATAACTTATGAAGCAAAAATTTGACCCCGACGTGATTTGAACACGCAACCTTCTGATCTGGAGTCAGACGCGCTACCGTTGCGCCACGGAGTCGGTGTTTAAGCACTCGAAATTTACCTTCTTGTAAAGTTATTCTGGGAAAGTTTTAATAGATTATGACGTCATAGACCGCTGAACGCTGGGGGAACTAAGCATTTTGACGTTCCAATTTGTAGTTCCGTTGCCGCTACAGGATTATGAGGGCAGGCCTTTTAGCTCAGTTGGTAGTAACTTGCCTTCTGCGCCGTAGGTCGTTGGTTCGATCCCCACCGAGAACAAATATTTGCGGAATATTATAGATGCAAGACATTGAGCGCTATAATTATACGTAATTATAATTAATCTCTACGTAATATAATTCGACTTTGAAGGCAATTAATAATCTTAATTAGGACGTTTCTGTATGTGCTAATTAGCGTTGTCACATTACGCTTATTTTCTATGTAACTCAACAGTGTGAAATCAACGTTTTCTCTCTGTCTGTTTTCAGTAATTAATTAATAATTGAACTACGGCAAGGTTTATGAATTTTTTTGTTTCCGAATTTTTTATCTGTGCTATAATATTCATGATTGGAGTGAGTCATTTTTACTTTACTCTATTTTTCCAATCTATTTTTATGAAATTTTTCCAATCTAGGTTCAGTAATTAATTAATTGAAATAGTTTTTAGGTATTAATTTTTGTTTCCGAATTTTTTTATCTGTGCCCATAATGTTCATGATTGGAGTGGGTATAAAAGTCATTTTTACTTTACTCTATTCTTCCAAGTTCTTCAGTATTCTCTGTAGGCCATTACTTCACAGTCATTGTTGTAGGTAGAGTCAGCGCAAGATAACTCTGCGCGTGACAGATGGCGGAAAATGAAAAAAAAAAACTTGCCTTCGAATAATTTCCCAATCACTCTTATATGAACTTGCGTTAAAAGCAATGCAAGTTTGAAATACCCTCCCCATTCATGTTTGTGATCGGAAGATATTTTCCAGTTTATTTAATTTTTAAGCTTGCCGTCATCTGAATCTGTTTGGTGTCTGTTCGTCGTCATATAACACAAAGGTTAACTGGAGGAAAATGCTCTCTAGCATTAAGTTTACCTAGGTACTGTCACGACGAAAACTCTTCATTGATTATAGCTACAACTTTGTTTTACTTTAATACACCGCAAACAATACAACTACGTGAGACGCCATCTTATCCTACCCCTTCTTCTTTTTTTACTCTAGGGATGTGTCCCATTGATTGATTCAAACAGGGATGTCCCATTCCCAAAACCGGTTAACAGTACGATGCAATTTTTGGTTTTCTTTCTATCTGTCACCCGCAATTTTATCTAGCGCGGACTCTAGTTATAAAGGTTACAGTCGGTCTAGCTAGATTGATGCGTGGCGGGCCGTCCCTCTGGGCCTGATGCGAACCAGTTATATATAATGGATGCTAATGCATTATGTGAACGAGCCATCTCTTTTATTTTATGACAAACGATGCGGTGTTATGAATTAGGGTTAATAAAATATAGAAAGCATTTTGAATTACGCAAACAATGTAAGGGTTACTAAAATATGGAAAGAATTTAATTTTGGAATTTCGCAAACAATTCAGGTTAAAAATTATTATCACGTTGAATTCCGGTTTTGTTTTCGGCTTTATCCATAATGCCGGAGACTTTTTAACGGCTCGCAAATTTTTTTTTTATACAACTAGCTGACTGAACAAGCATATGGCCCACCTGATGTTAAGTGGTAACCATCGTACTTGCTTCGTAGGTCACGCACGTCAGGAACGTGCCCTACGATGCACTACCCTGCGTCCATCAACTTGAGGCATACAAATGTTCAGCCTCACGTGCCAGTAATTTCACCGGCACCCACACCCTTCAAACCGAAACAAATGCAATGCTGCTTCACGCAGAAATAGGCATGGTGGTATTACTTCCCTGGACGAGCCCTTCACAAAGAGCTCTACTACTAATAAGATAAGTTTCTTGTCACTGTCACTTTCATGTCAACAAATAGAGATGGCAGCAGACTTATCGGTTTGCCAATCTAAACGACTGTTAAAAGACCTATAGGTACGAGAAAATTAAGTTTAGATATAGATGCTCCCTCGTCCCACAAAATTGGTTGACCGAGATTTCCGAGACTGAAAACCAGCGCCCTAAAAGCCCTTGCGCTTTTATGGCAAATGCTGAGTGGAAGGCTTTTTTCGTCACTTATTGCTTAAGTAAATATATACGTTAAATAAATATTCTATTTCTGTTTATTTTTCTACTTCATTAGTTTTTCGAGCGGATCACTTGTCCCTGTTATTATTCCACTTCTTCCCATCGTGTCACTGATTCTTTCAAACCAAGTGCCCTGAAAGGATTTTAAGTGCGCCTCAAAGAGGCCCCTTTCATGCACTTGACAAATATTTTCGAGCTTTTTAGGTTCTACGACGTGCCGGTTATGTTTTCCTTATGTTATTCCACTAAACAGACGTGTACGAGATAAGTCCGTACGCAACGTTCGCTGTCGGTGGCGAAACGGGAGCCGCCACTTTGGATCACACGCTGCAGTTCCGTACGTTCGGGCATCGCGACAACGACGCGCCGCCGCACCGGCCCGGACCTTGTAGGAAGCATCCGCAACGGCATCGGGATAGAGATCGAGCTGATGGTACGTCGAATATCTAGCACTAGCGGTCTGCCCCGACGACAAAATGCAGAGAAAGTAACTTTTTTTTTATATACAACTAGTTGATGGAACAAACCTATGGCCAACCTGATGAGTGGTGAGTGGTGACTATCGCCAACAAAGTATTCCCTCGTAGGTCACGCATGGAAGGAATGTTCCTTAAGATGCACTGCCCTGCGTCCGTCAACTTAGGCATACAAATTTTCAGCCTCACGTGCCGGTAATTTCACTAGCATCGGCACCTCAAACCGAAAACCAGTAATGCTGCTTCGCTGCAGAAATAGGCATTCTTCTTCTTCACTTTTTCCAATTACTTTTTCTAAAAGATACCCGTGCAAACCTGGGCCGGGTTGCTAATGAAAAATATAGCTTAATAAGCTACTCAAAATAATGTAGCTTTCTAAAGTCGGTGCAGTCGTTTTTGAGATTCGTTACATACAAAAATACAAATCTTGCCTCTTTATAACATTAATTTAGAAGTATTTATTGCTGTGTTTGGGTTTGAAGGGTGAGGGTTCCGTTGATAGTACAGGAGACGCTGAACACGTGAAAGCCTCAAGCTGATGACACAACGTGCTATGACGAGAATAATGGGAGTTTCACTATGTGATAGAATCAAAACACTCCCCGGAAGAGACAGATCTTCCTTAAATCAAACCAGACAAAAATCGCAAAAGTCGCCCAAAATCTTTCTTCCTGAATATTGGTGCGGACTGGTCTCACAGCAGCACTGCTCAGTTATTACTAACCTGCCTTTTGCGTTGTGGGTCCAGTACCCATCATTTTGTGTAACGAACTCAGATGCCTGTTCTGTGCCTGTTTAAATACTGACAGCCTTTGTTTTCGTACAGTTGAAAAACATCATTCCGACTGCGAGCTGCAACAGCTGAGTCGCTACGAGAAGGTTCGGCCACGTCATTGTGCTGGAACCTCGTACTGCGTACCTCTGGCTCATCATGGTAAGAATATTTTACTTCTCTATCAGCAGGCCGATCACAGAGCACCAAACACGCTTTTGCTACTTCTTTATTTCGTGAGGCCGATCATGTAACTTTTATGCAATGGTTTCAATCAAAATCTTATTGAAACTGTCAATTTGCAATCACGTATTAGTTCGAAAATTGACAGTTTCAATAAGATTTTGATTGAAACCCTTGCAACAAAAGTTACATGATCGGCCTGCTGTTTCACCATGAACACTATCAATAAATTAAAATGGAATCTCTTTTATTTCTTTTAGAATAGTCTAAAGCCATATAACAAGTTTTCAGCCATCAGACCAAATAGTTAAAGAACTATGTGCACTAGAATTTACAATGTAATTCATATCGCTAACTTGGATTCGGTGGATGGTGTCAACTTGATATTTTTTACTTTCACCAATTAATCGACTCTCATATTTTATATTGATTTACGTTACGAGTATAGTTTACGACATAAAAAAAACTCGCAATGATTTTACACCGTCTCAAAAGTTAAGAGCCGAGTGGGATTTGATTTGAATCCACGACTTTCCTTTTGATCTCACTAGGCTCTTGACTTTTGAGACGTTTTAACATCTTTGTAATAGATTATCAGTTCATAGCCTCGGCATTTTACCATTACCTACATCTTCTTTTTTTTATCTTGTCACTGATTCTTTCGAACCAAGTACGGTGAAAGGATTTTAAGTACGTCCTCCTTTCGTGCACTTGACACATATTTTCGAACTTTTTAGGTTCTACGATAGGCCGGTTACCTACAAAATACCACTGAATGGATATATTACTATACACCACTACTTTTTAATTACCAGAAAAAAAAAAATAGGGTAATGTAGTAGGGATAGAACATTATGAATGTGCAATCAGAATTTTTAGTTTCGATAAAATGACAAAGTTATTAAATGTTAAAATTTTCAGAAATCCTGCGTAAAATTATGGACATTATTATTAGTTACGTAGTACTAGAGAGAAAAAAAATTACGCTGTTCGGTTCCGCTTGGTATTTAGCGTTTATGAATGAAATGATTTTTGCTTGTTGAAGAATCATTTCTCAATATTTGACAAAAAAATGTGGTTATTTAAAAAGATTTTTTTTGTCTCAAAAAAATTTTTTTTTTTTCGTGGATGTGTTCAGTATCGGCAGCCAATATCGGCATTTTTTTTTTTTTTGGTAATTAAAAAGTAGGGGTGTATTATATCAATCTAATGTGCTCTCAAACGGAGAAGGAAAACATCGTGGCGAAACCGGCATGTCGTGGAACCTAAAAAGTTCGAAATCATGTGTCAAGTGCACGAAAGGAGCCTCTTTGTGTTGCATTTAAAATCCTTTCACCACACTTGTTTCGAAAGAACCAGTCACACGATAAGAAGAATAATCACCACAGTAGTAGTGAATTAAGAAATGAAGATGACAAAATGGTCCACAGCGGCTGGTCCAGGCAGTGGAGGCGGCGGTGGCAGCGGTGGCGGCTTCTCTGAAGTTTACGCCGGAGATTCCAGTGCTGAATCTGGCCCCGGCTCCCTTTCTCCCAGAACTCACCACGAGCACAGCTAGCGCCGAAAACAACACTAGAACCTAAATTATAAACGTGATTAAGTTAGATGAAATAGATGTGTTTTCATACCTATATAATAAAACACTTACCTTTCGTATTATTCTCATAATGTCAGTGATATCAAAATTAAAGGAAAGGAATAAATAAGGATAACCGATCGAACCTTGCAGCACACCCGATATGAATAGCTCGACAAGAATTGTTATTTTTCTGGTCAAGTAATAAAGATATTTCTTAAGATGTTTTTGTTACAATATTATCTTTGTTAGCAGCTGGGCGATTGTGTTATTCGGTAGCAATCAAAAATATGATGCAATCAAGAAACAACGATCACATAATATCTTGTTGCCCTCTTTTTCGACCACTATCTGTTGCCATACTAGTTTAACAAAACGAAGTTCATATTCGCTATCTCATGTTTATTACGTCAACATTCACTCTTGTTGAAATCGCTCCTTGATAAAAATAAGTTTTGTTTCAATTTGTTTTTATTGCAATTGAAGCTCAAAATAATGTCTAACTGACAGATGCGACTATGTTTTGATTGCAACCAGAGATACGCAATCACCCACAGTATTCATTGCAATCAATTTAGTCTTTAAAATTTATTCTCAATCTTTTATGTTTTCATAATTATTCACTCGTAATAAAATGATTATTCAGGCATTTTTATTTGATAAATACCGCTTAAACCACATTGTTGTACAAATTCAACAAACAAAAACCTAAAAACCTTGACCGGTCAACCAACCTCAAACCAGTCCCAGTTTTCTCAAATCGCGTGACTTTAGCCTAAGCCGTAAACTCACTTTTGCCTACTATCACCTTTGTTTGTAAACAAATAAATCTTCGGCGACAATACACCAAAGAGAAACAGAACAGACGAGGTAGATTTGAATGTTTTTGTAGGCAAAGTTACATCAAGGGGAAAAATATATTCGACTCTTTGGCCATCAAAAATTTTTATCATTCTAAAAAACTCCAGAATGCGTTATAATATGATGACAGTAACTGAAAGCTCAATAGAGGCACAATTGTTTTAAATATGATTTAGTTATACCTATACATGATACATCTTTCAAATTCGGGTGACGAGCATAGACTGACTGGAACACCTATTGCACACAATGAATAACAACAAAACCACCAGTTCATTTTTACTCATAACATAACATAACAAAAATCTAGCGAAATTATGATTCGAAAACACTGACGAATTCAATATAAATATTGTCTTGATTTGTAACGCTGGCAACGTTGCCATGATTTTCATTAAAATGAAACGAAAACGATAGGATTC